>CM057009.1:3022500-4494835 GCA_029891345.1 Dryococelus australis | reverse complement strand
TGATATTCAATTCAATATTGAATTCTAATTCGCGAATATTTTAAGAATTTCTCTTCAATTTGAAATTTCCAGCTTCGGCCACCCCTAATGTTTTATTTTAATTACTTTCCATCGACATTCTGTGGAGAGTCATTTCAAACTTTTAAAGACACTGATTTTGCATATGAAAATTGGTCACAGCAAGTCTCAATTTTGTAAATTTTTTCCTGGCCAACAGAGTTGTGCTAGAACATTCCAGAATGTACACATCTTCAGGAAACATTTAGAGAGAAGTCAAAATACCTTGAGAATTTATGGTCCTGAACTGCGATGTAGTGCCTGTGAAACTTCATCAGTCTCAGTTTCACATGCTCATGTAACTGCAGATATTCATGTAGTTAATGTTATCAATAACATTGAATAGTGTGTTGCTCTATTTGTGGCTAAACTGTACAGTAATCCAGCTTTAAAGCGAAATATTGTGCATGAAATGTATATGAAGTAGTGATAGAGAATATTTTTTGAACTGGAATGTCACACCCAAAATCAAAATTGGAGGAAATATAGTCTGGCCAACATAAGGAAACTGTTACCGAGATTGCATCTCTAATTTATTCACTGCAAAATCCATTTAATAATTTACGCACATAGCATAATAGGATTACATTTTTTTGAAGAATCTGGATGTTTTATAAAGTCGCAATCATTTCATATAGGACAATTTTTTTTCAAACGGAAGTACTGCAACACGAGTACTAGAATCTAAAACATGGGAAGGTTAGTATATGCCAGTGAAAAAAGTTCTTAAAAGTTTTTTTTTTAATTATCAGGTGTTTCGGAAATCTGTTTGGAAAACATAACAGATCATTTCATGCAGACTGAAACAATCTCCAACTTCCTCCATTCGAATTTGTGTTTGAAGAAAATGAGGGAATCGCCAGAGGAGGATATAATTCCATTACATTTGCATTTTGCAAAATTTCTTGGTTGATGACCCATTACGTTCACATGCTGGAGTACATAAACTTGGACTTCTGTATTATATTATTCCACCATTGCCAAGCGAATATCTATTGGATAACACTTATCTTGCCAAGCTCTGTCATTCTTCTTTTTATTGATTGATGTTTGGAAATTAATGATTTTTTCTATTATTATAATAGAACTTGTAAATTAGGAAACTAATTGTATTTTTCTGAACACTGTTAATTGTGCGAAAACTATCCAGTTGTGTGTTGCTTGGTTATTCGTGAAACGTTGGGTTTGCATTCAGTTCCAGGCTTCGTTGAATGTCTTTCTGCAACTTACTTCTGTAGGTTTTGCAAAGTAGATACACCAACTGTACAGACACAATTCCAAGAAGGTAAGTCACTAATTAGAAATAGGGACAATTATTACACAGGTGTTATTATGGATCACTGTTCAAAGACTGGAATTCAAACAAACTGTACATGGAATAAGTTGCCTGTTTACCATGTGAATGAGAATGCTTGTGTTGATGTAATGCACAATTTGTTAGAAGGTGTATGCAGATATGACATGGCACGCAACATCAGATTCCTGGTGGATTTTGCATTTTGTACATAAATACTCTAAATACCAGAATAAATATGTTTGACTATGGTACAGGTGAAAACTGCAACAAGCGACCTGCTATTCATGCCAATCACTTGAGAAATGGGTAGCTTATTATGTCGTCATCTGAAATGCTCTCTCTCGTTAGGTTTTTTAGGTTAATGGTTGGAGATTTGTTTCCAGAAGGATATGCAGTGTGTGATTTATACTTGTGTTTAATGGAGATCTTAGATATTGTGACCAGCCATGAAATAAACAGATAAGTGCTTATTCTTCTGAATACCTTGATCACTGAACATTCTACATTGTATCAATAGCTTTTTAAAGGAACTATCATACTAAAGTATCACTTCGTGCTCCATTGCCCTCTCATAATGAAGTCTTGTGAACGTATGGTTCATGAGAAAATGAAGTGTTCTAAATATTTGCTCTTTGTTCTCGTCGTAACATTACATTTTCTCTGGCGTTTAGGTATCAATTGCAGCTCTGCTTTATATTATTTACTAAAAAGAAATTTGACAATTCTCCTGTTATTGGTCAAGGAAAAGTAATTTCAACATGTACGTTGAGTTGTTGTGACTGATAAAGATTTACTGCCACCACAATTACAAACAAACTGTTGACAAACATCATGGTTGTTTGTGAGGGTAACTAGGTATTCAAACAAATGTGTGATGTATCTTGACGTAAGTAATGACATGCCTCAGTTTGGCATAATTGAATATATTTTAGTTGATAAAATGTTTTTTTTTCTTGTATGGTGCTGAAAACTAAAGGCTGGTACTCACATGTCCATTCCTATTAAGTTAAATTCTTAAAATTATAAATGTATGACTTATGATAGCTTGTTTGACTATGTAACTTCTAATCTGCATATAATGTATGACGGCAAAGTTTGCGTTTTTTTTGAAAATGCCTGAAAAAGAGAGTTGTTTAGGTATGTTTTATTGCCACGTTTCTCTGTGCATTGTGTATACGGGAATTTTCATATCAGTGGTTCATCAGCTTCATTTGTTCTTATGTGTTCTTGGCTTTCATTTATGCCCACATATTGGATTTTTTTTGTAATTGAAAGTTTTGTATAGTGTTTCTGTACAAGTGTGTTTTTTTGTGAATATTTCTAACATATTATCATAGGTAATGACTAACATTTTATAGGAAACTACATTGTAATTAAAACCTGTGCTAAGATGATTTCTTTATTTTCAGTATGGTTTTTTCCTAGCTTCGGCATTTGTTTCCTGTAAAGTATACTTCGTTCAGTTACTGTGCTGTTATTTCTAATGTCCAAATTTTTTGGGAAAAAATTTAGGGGAAAAAGTACAATGTAAGTTTTTATGACTTCAACAAGGCAAGTATTGATGTGCATATATAAGGCTACATTTTAAAGAGATCACTCTAATATCACTCTCTTGCATTATTTACAGTGTATCTACCCACAGGGAAAACTTAAATAATTGCTGCATTGCAAAAATGGTTTGTGTTAATACATGCTAGTATTATTGTAAGATTTCAGTTGTTAGTTAGTAAAATAATGAACATTTAGGTCTAATGATAGAATTGTAAAAACCATTTTATAGTTATATACTTAAAATTAATTTCAATCCCAACAACTAGGTATATTTTAAACATACATCTATTTCATAACATGGGTTTTTAATTTGGTAACTTCAGTCGTCAACTTAGACCAAGAGCTCTGCTGTAAAGTTTAACAATGTAGAAAAGTAGTTCCAGTAAACACATGATTTACCAATACACAAGTGATATGGTTACCAACCAAAACTAAGAGGAAAGTTTAGTTCAGTAGCGTGTACATAATGTTTATTATAGGGAACTGTTAACAATGTTTATGCTGTATATAGTTTAATTTAATCATTGATAGATAGATCATTTAAATATCTCATCATTCAAAACACCTAGTATCCTGTTTCGTGGTCTGTTACAGCAATATTTAATGCAATTTCACTGATGGCATGAAAAATTATACTGGAATGTTTTCAATATTCCTGATAATAGGTTGTGGAATTCGAAAATAGATATCACACAGCACAAGATGTTTCAGATGCGGTTACAATGTCTGATTTACATAACATTTCCATTTTTCTGAGATATTTCAGATAAAGGTTTTTTTTTTTTTTTTTTTTTTTAACATTTGGAAAGCTGATATGCAATATTTCTGAAAGTTATATTTGGAAACATATTTAAACAACGTTACCGCAATTAACTGCAACATATTTCTTTAAACGGCGATGATGCCTTGTGCTCGTTTCCATTGCTCACCTTATTTCTGTTTGAAGGTTAAAAAAACTCAATGTAAGCGAGGTTATATTGATAAATATTACACTATCAGAAGACACAAGGTAAAAAATTATTGTTAATGAAACCTTTTATAGTCGGTTGTAAGTGTAGCAAAATTATATCAATGGTTTTGAGAATACTTCGAATAATGTTTTAAAACAGTGTTTTTATATGCTTCGCAGACATAATTTTACCAGATTTGTTAGGGAATATTCATAGCCGCCATTTAAAGGCTTGGATAGTTAAATTTTAGTTGTATACAATATACCTTTTTAAATCGTGAAGTGTTACGATCACTCGTGGTGCAGAAACCATTTGATACAGCACGTAACACTTCTAAAATGGTTCTGGAATGCTTGAACTTAGTATGATCAAATATCTATTGTAATTTATATCTGTCTGAAAAAGGCGTATATTTGCCTATATATTTACAATATTGCTAAAAAAAATGCTAATATATTTTGAAACATTGTTTAAACTTTTAGTGTTAGAACTATGAAATGTTGCTGATACAAATCGCTGAACGGTTACTGGTTGGTGACAATGATATAGGTTGTTCATGGTAAAGTGGTCATTTTTGAAGCACTGGTTACTTTTTTTAATCAACCAAGTTATATCCCTCCGCCACTCGTTATGGAAATACTGCCATGTGAGTAATATACACAGTGTACATATTTCGCCATACTCAAAACCAAAAGTCAGAGCCCACAATGAAATGTATTTATGGGTTATGATATCTGACGAGACTGCCTCGAAAAGTGCTCACTTTACAATGAACTGTCTTTACCTTTCAGAGAGGGAACATATCGACATGCCTGAAAGATTACAGAAATATTAAATTTACGTATTTCGAAGCATTGGTAAAACATTTGAGTGTCACAACTTGGAAACATTCCTGATTTATAGCGCTGAATTGGTTCCGATAGGATTCAACAATACGTTTCTGAGACGGGATGTACTTACATACTTGAAACATCACAGAAACATAACAGCTATATTTCGAAACACAACTGATATCTTTCACATGCATTTTTTTAAATTTAGTGGGGTAGACAACATATTGTTCTACCACAATATACAAGTGTGAGTACAGTTACAATGCAAGGCATAATACAGGAAGTTAAAAGTCATAATACATTACAGACAGTACGAAAGGGTAGTTATAGTAAACATAACAGAGTACAGATTTTAATTACCTTGTTTACAATATAGATGTGGTGGGTTCCAACACAATTGGGGATTCTAAAAGGAATATATGATATATATATATATATATATATAGATTATGAATTGTATCAGTAATCTAGCAAGCAGGTAACAGACTAAGTAGACAAAGTTACAAATGCATATATAGTATGTACAGAATAAAGTAAAAGAAATGAAGAAATGTATATTACTGTAGTTTGATCAATCACTGCACTATAGTAAAAACACAGCAATACAACCACCAGAGGAAAGGTATTAAATTGTCATTAGTTTTGTAGCCTGAGCTGATTTAGAAAGAGGAGTGAATTATAGGTATTGGATTAGTATTCCACAGTGGCTGAGCTGTTAGCCTCCCACCAAGGCGATCCAGGTTCAATCCCCGCCCAGGTCAGTCCGGATTTTCGCATGTGGGAATCGTGCTGGACGATGGCGTTGTTTGGCGTGTTTCCTCGGGAATCTCCCGTTTCCGCCGCCCTTTCATTCCGGCGCTGCTCCATACACACCTTAATCACCCTCATCGGCTCTGAAGACCTAGATGTTAAGAGCTGTCTAAATCTCTTCTCTTAGTCTGTGTAACAACTGGATAATTCTATTTCGGCTAGTCTGTGATAATGAGCAAAGAGGGTTGCATCATGTTCAGTGTTGTACAATTTGTATTTGATTCTGTGTTTGTGTTTGGTTTCTAAGAGGTAGACGAGATCGTTTGAGAAACAATGTGGATATTTATAGTTATTAGTAACAGTTTTTGTCACAAAACGTTCAGTAATGTCTCGGAAGAGTTTTGTAAAAATTATCTATGGTAATGTTAAAATCATGGGTTATAATATTCGCCCATTCTGTACAGCATAGGGAATAGTGGATCTGTTGAGTCTGTTTTGTGGTAATTATATATTTTGTGGTGGGATTTTTATTCATAATTTTAGAATGATGTTCTTGCACTTCAATTATTAATCGTGGACGATGTGAGTCTCCAGGGACTATACTATTGGATTATTTCTTTTCTTTGACGTTTTCAGAAAGTTATTATAAGGTCAAGAAGTTTATTTCATCGGCGATGGTGTTACACTGCCGCAGGCAAAATAAAGAGATATTATTCACTAAACAAGTGCTGTGTGGGATATTCAGCGGTGGACATCCTGCATTTATGAGAAATCTGCAGTTTTGTTCGATATAGGCAACTTGCCATTTAATTTTAGCGCCGTAGATTTTCACACAAATGTTACGACTGGGTAAATCCTTTCTGGACTAGGTTTGCCTTGCGCCTAAGCTAGCATGTTATTAAATTGTTTTAAAATCCTTTACACACAGTACAAGGAGAGTCTCTGGAAATAGTGCAAGTAAATAATTTAGTAGTCAAATACTTAACATTGGCTGCTGACTGCAATAATTAAATTGATCAAGAGTAGCCAAGGAATTAGTTAACATGAACAGCACTTCTTTACTGAAACAGTTACGAGGATTCTGCAGCCAGTTTTGTATTCCAGAAGTTGCTAACAAACAAAAACACGGGTACAGCTTCACAGCGAAGGTGTTTAGGTTATAATAATAGAATTTTAATTTAGACTTTCCCAATAAACCTTGGTAATGAGCTGGCTTTTCAAGTGCTATTGTACTATGATAAAATATTGCCAGAGCTACAAATGTGTGAATTGTGAAAGTTATTTGAAATGTAAGAAACATAGATTTATGCATTGTGTGTAACCATCTGGCTGGGATAATTTTTTTTTTTTTTACTTGGTACATTTCAGCAAGTATTTCCTTTGCATGCATGCTCTGAATTGGAACAGTTTAAATAATCGTTCACTGGTGAAATATGTAATTATAATTTACAAATTTAAGCAAGTAAATAAGTTTTTTTTTTCGTTTACAACAAGTTATTAGCAATTTTTACATCTGCAGTTGTCTTACGAATTCAAATTATTCTTTTATAATTGCAAATAGAAATGTACGAAGTATACGTTCTGTAATAAAAGACTGCTTTTTTTTTTTTTTTTTTTTTTTTTTTAGCAAAGTGAACTTCTTTCTTGCTGTTATTAAAATCCATTTGTTTGTTTTATAGCCAAACATAAATAGTAGAAAGGCTATATATGACGTAATATTCATTGAATATCTGCTATGCCAACCATAAATTTGGTCGCTATTGTGAGTTATGTAAACACATTTGGTACAGAGGAGTTGGTGATTTGTTGAAATAAGGCATGTGGCAATCAAACCAATAATTTCGTTAAAGCAACAAAATAACAGGTAAAATGAAAGAAAGAATTAGGTTTCACTAACGAATCAATTTGTAGAGTGAAAGAAAACGAGCATTTGTTTGGGCCAACAGGGCATTTAGTTGGTCCAACAAGACATTTGGTTGGGCCGACACGGCATTTAGTTGGGTCAACAAGGCATTTGGTTGGGCCAACAAAGCATTTCGTTGGACCAACAAATCATTTGGTTGGACTAACAAGGCATTTGGTTGGACCAACAAGACATTTGATTGGACCAACAAACCATTTGGTTGGAGCATGCTAGGCATTTCTTTGGGCCAACAAGGAATTTCGTTGGACCAATCAAGGCATTTGGTTAGAGCAAGCAAGGCATTCGTTTGGGCCAACAAGGCATTTGGATGGACCAACCAAGGCATTTAGTTAGAGCAAACAAGGCATTTGGTTGGGCCATAAAATACAACCAACATAATAATTTGGTTCGAGAAACAAAATATATGTTTGCCCGTATATAAATAAATGATTTGGTTGCGACAAACAAATTTTGTTTGAGCCAACAAAATCATTTCCTCTGTGTGTGAGAACTTAAATAATAATGGCAGATGCAAAACCCTGTAAAAGTCTTTATTGGCAATAAAGGAATTATAGATTGTGTACAGCTTAGCTATTATAAAACATGGAAATATTTCACCTCTATAAGAAAATTGAATTTATCTGTCATCTTTTTGGAGAGACTGGGTTAAAAGACAGCTTGCATATAATTTCCTCTGCCAGTTTCTTTTCGCAGTGAAGTTGTCGACTTATGTGCGAAATAATTACTAAACACTAGTTGCAGTAGTAGAACATGCATGTTCGTTCTAGATTAAGAAGTGGGGGAATAGGCTCATATGATTAACCTAGGACCACAATCAGCACCACATGTAGCACCACAATCAGCACCACATTTAGCACAGCAAGCTCCCCGGCCTCCTGCATGGCAATTTATTCAGGATCCCTTATGCCCTTCGCCCAATCCCTCTTCTGTTCCGGGATTGGTCGTTGGTTGAGGCAGACCATCAACTATGAGTTTAGCCCTTTTGTAAATGTAATCATAATCCCCTAACATTGAAGTTATAGTAATCAAATTCATAACATAGGCATCATAACCAATATCCAGCACAATTGAAAGGTCATTTAAGCCCTAAACCCTTATGACAAGGTTAATTTTGCAGTAAGCCATTTTATAAAAGTACTCATCCTACATTTTAATAAGCAAAGAAAAATCTATAATTAAAAAAATATATTAATTATTTAACCAATGCGAGCATCAAATAAAACTCATCGCTTACCTTACAACAGGTTATTTAGGCCAATTATATGTTTAAGTGCTTTTATAAGCATATTTACTCATAATTTCCGAATCATAGATGCTACAGAGATCAAATTCATAACATAGACACCACACCCAACATACACGATAATGGTAAGGACATTTAGTCCCTAAATTCTTTTTGGCAATGTTAATAATGTGGTATGTACTTTCATAAGCATAGGTACTCATAATTTCTGAACAGTTGTTGCCACAATCATAAAAAAAAATCGTATCACACACATCATCCCCAACAACGAAAAAGACCACAAGGTAAAACACACCTAAAGTCCTTTTATAAGCATAGTAACTCATAATTTCCCATCTGTCAATGCTACAATCATCACATTCATAACACACACATCATCCCCTACAACAAACAAGACCACAAGGTCAAACACAACTTTAAAACTTTGGTAAGCATAGTTAAACATAAACCTATCACGTGCATGCTCATCAAGGACATATTTACTTACATTGTATTATTTAATTTCCAATTTTAACCAAATGTTATTTGCGAGTGGTTTTGTTACTAGGTTTACTTAATGTAATGTTAATTTCGGATTATCGAGTTTGAATCTCGGCCAGAACACTTATTATTATTTTAATTTTGAACTTAACAAAAATTGATTTTTGCTTTATATTCCTGCTTATAATAATGAATGTAATGTTATTTTTGGAATACCAACTTTGATTATCACTTAATATTGAAAAAAAATCTGAGAAATGCATTTTTATGCATTCAGTTACGCTCGATGTCTATCGTATTACTTGATCTGTGTCTACTACTCAACTAACATGTTACATGTCCGATGTCAAATGTAGAAGATTGAGAATGGTAGAGGGAATACAGTTATACTATACACTCAGGTAATGATGTTATTGTGTAGTTAATGTAATCGTGCAAGATCATATTTACATAAACATCCTACGAATATTTACAAGGAATGCACGTCTACACGTAAATAATTAACAACTAAACATTCACCAATGTAATATATCCTCAGCAAAACAGACAGATGTCAACTGTCATATACCTCTTCACAAGTTTCAGAATATGTAATTAGTATTATTATTATGGGTGGAAGGTATTACACTTACACTATGCTAGCATTCACTATGCACACTTGTCAAGTATGCACATTATATGTGGAGAGACATACGTATGCTCCTGAGAAACGACAGCTCAATATTTAAGCCTTGCCATAAACATGATATCCATAGGATATTTTCAAGTGAGAACACTTCCTGCTTTATTCCTGTCAGGCCAACGAAACCTAACAGGAGAAACTATTGTGTATGTGTCCTTAACATATACCATCACCCATAGACAGGACATTCCTAATGAATTACCCTGATGAAACATTAATCATGTAATAGCAAAACACACACTCATGAGGGCACACACACAGAGGCACACACACGTACATACATGCATACACACATGCACATACTCACACAACTCATCTACACATACCATAACAGAAAATTGCAAAACCCCATACCATGAAACTTTCAAGCAAAACTGAATACTTACTGTAACAACTATATCAACATACCATACAACTCAAATGAACAAAGCATACAAAAACCGTCACAATCATATTATGAAACCACTTCAAACTATAATACTAACAACATAACACCAAATTGCAAAATCCCCTAACATCAAACTTTACAAGCAAAACTAAATACTTGACAACTATATCAACATATCATACAACACAATCGAACAAATCTCCATCATCATTCTTCAAATACACATTATCACAAATATTTAATTTTAAGTATAATGATATACAAAAAGAATTAGCCTTACCAAGATTCCATCTTTCTAATTTACTATATCTACAATTTAAAATCAAATTAAGCTCCAAATAAAACACTCGTTGCACTCAAATCGTGCTATCGCACACTGCATATAACAATCAAAAAATGTTTAGTACATAAAAACTCCATAATCAAAGAATGTTTGTTAAGATCTGCTCTTTTTAACTTTTAATTCGATCCTTCTAGGATACTTAGAGCTTATCTGTGTAACAAGTATTTACAATTAAACCTTCTTTCATCTCGCATGAAGCTTAAGTTTTGTTTACATGTAACTATATTTATCTTATTCGAAAGCTTCAAAGTTCAAGCACACATACTGATTTAGTAAATACTTCAACCTAAATTCAGGCATGTTCAGTTATACTAACATAGTCATTGTTTCAATTCAAAACGAGGTCAATACACATTAATGAATTACTTTGTGTGATATTTGTTTAAACCCCTCTCATTATATATATATATTAAATATTAACTATTCCTTTAACTTTAATGTTCTTTTTATCTATCGTTAACCTAAAGACATGCTAATTTAATATAGTGTAATAACACAAATGCTAAGTACTCATTACACAACAAACATCAACTTTACATAATACTAGTAGATGCATTACCTAACATCCCCTTTCGTAACCAAACACACTTTAATCTTTTTAAATATTTTAGAAATATTGTTTTGTGAATGGCTGACAAATTCTCGCAAGATTCCCAAGAACACCATGCTTAATTGTTATCTATACAGCTTAACATTTTGAGAAACTTTAAAAACTTGTATCCATCATGATAGGCTAGGCTTACATCGGAAGAGTTGAGCAACATATGTTATCAATCATTAAAAGTAAAATATGTATATTCGCATAACAAAAATACGTATTTTGCAGGAATATTAATATGTAAGTAGTATATAAGTAGCAATTCAAGAACCATTTGGAGTGACGAGATATTTCTTAAAATCGCGTATCAAGTAAAGTAACCGAAGTATTGGCATAATGAATATCCAGCTGCAAGTAGTATGGACGTAACGAGATGAAATCAAATACTCATCGACCGATGAAAAATAATAAACAAGAAAAGAATACAACTATAGATTTGAGAACATACTCATTGCTTAATTGCAAGTCAAACTCACTGTTTAGCACTAGTATTTACATGTTGAATAACTATCATGATTAATTCCACTCTAAGTATATATTTTACTATAACAAAACCTAACATCTGACTAACATATGTTTGATATTATGCATAATCTATATACATGACATCTTGCACCACACTACACACCAAAAACCTAAACAAAGTGCCTTTCTATTAGCTAGGTCACTCTATATTTAACTTCCATACAACATACATTATCTCTACACCAATCAATCACAGCTCATTGACAACAAAGAAATGCCTATACACACCCACACACATCTCAAGCAGTCCAACATCATCTCTGGAACGAGAACAACACACTAGTGGAAAACAATCTTACAAAACACACGATGATATACTATTTTCACAATATAACAATAGGTTTATATATCACTCAAACTCAGTTAGAGAAAGAGACTCCATCTACACTATCATAATATGTCTTTAAAAATTATTTATTAAGTGTGGAACTCGAACCAACACACCCATACAAGGAAGCAGGGCTTAAATCTAGTACTTTAAACCAATCATCCTAACCGACATTTGCAGAAAATGTTTTATTATAATAAAAATTGTTAACCTTCAACGATTAACGCCATGGGATGAAGACATAGGATCTTAAGCTAATGTTCAAAATTTACAGTATAAAACAAAATGAATCATAATTTTTAGCGAATTTGTAATTTTACAGGAAAAAAATCATAAAACCTTCGCAATTGGGAACACCCTGAGAAAACTCAAGTATTAACCATTTCAGAACAGCACAGTCCTAAGAAAGTGTCCGAAATATCTCAAGGTGAAAATAACTCTAAATTACTTTCTAAGCATCAGAGCAAATGTAGTCGAACATGTGATTTTTGTAAAAAAAGCCAGTGCATGTTATTTCATAGTGCAGATTTTTGACAGGATAAAAGACAAAGGAATCAAATTTAAAAAAAAAGTAAGGAAGTGGTCTATGCTTGGGAAGTTAAGGCCACCTAAACTGAGCAATTCTACAAAAAATAAGGGTTTTTTGAAGAAAACAATTTTAGTCACTCCTGTCAAACCAGTTGATAGTCATGTTTTGTAAAAAGTGCTTTCATGATTGATAACTTTGAGAACACATGGCTTGGTTTTAGAAACACAAAATTTAGAAAATATATGAAAAGTGGGTACCTAAGGAAATTAAAGTGTCACAACATTATGTCTTTAACAAAGCAATTTTCGCCATATCTCAGCAAACAAATTTTTCTTTGCATTTTAATGGACATGTAGATAAAGGTTCAGTTCTTAATCTAATGTCAGAATGTACTTTCGACAGTAAAAAAAAAGTTTGAATAAGAGTACCCAAATTAATTTGTTTACAGGGGTTTTTCCATTTCTTGTGTCCGATAATCTGGCGATAGATCTTATTTGAGAAGTAGATTTCATTTCTAAGACACACATGCTTATCGATCTGAAAGTATGATATATAATGTTGAGAATGATAATTTAATTTCTGGTTCTCAATCCCAGCACAGTGAGGAATTAAATGTATCAAAAGTGATAAGGAATCGAAATTATACTGATTTTAACCATTTTGATAGTGCACAACAACTAGCAATTAAGAATTTATCAGCAGATCTTCTAGATGTTCTGACCTCAGTGCTAAGATGCCCAAATCTGATTGAATACGAGGTTAAACTCCTTGAGAGCAAACATGTAATTTGGTACCACCAAAAACGAAAAATCCTGCGAGACAAAATCCAGGATATCTTGAACACTGTAATCATTGAACTCCCCGATTCATCTTTCAGTTCACATGCCTTTCAAGGACCTAAACTTAATGATCATCGTTTGGTAATTGATTATTGCTTTCTAAAGAAACAAATTGACAATGAAAGTGTTCCACTTAGAAATTTGATTTCTGCTTTCCATTGGTTCAGTAAAGCCAAGTATTTGATTGTTTTTGGGCTAAATTCAGCTTATCATCAAATCACACCTACCAAGAATTCAAAACATGTTACTGGTTTTTGTGTTCCTTGGAACATTTACTAACAGTACACTGGTGTGCCTTTTGGCCTTGTTACAGAAGCTCATGTCAACTCGTCTGCTCGACCACTTGTTAGGCCATGTTAAATTTAAGTTTGTGTACGACTAAATGAACGATTTGTTTGATTGTATACTCCAACAGTTTCGAGGAACATGTAGCTTATCTTAGAGATGTTCTTGACAGATTTCGTAATGCAGGTCTTACCCCCAACTTAAAAAAGGTAGAATTGGTAGATCGAAAAATTTTTTTTGGTCATGTAGTTTTTGAAAAAGAAGCCCAAACTGACAGAAACCAAACCAAGGCTTTGGGAGATTTTCCTCTTCTAAAATATGCATAAGGCATTACCTGATTTAATGGCATGGTAAACGTCTATTCCAAATTTATTCCAAAATTTGCTTAACATGTAGTCCTCTAAATGCATTACGGAAAAATGGAGTAAAATTATTTTGAGCTAAAGGGGATCAGGATGCTATTAATTTTTTTGAATCAAGCAATAGCCAACGATGCAGTAATTAGAACAGTTGATTTTTCTAAACTGCTCATACTTCAAACCGATGGTTCCAGCACAACACTCGGTGCTTTGTTATCACAGGAAATTGATTGGCAAAGGTAACCCACCACTTTCGCATTACAAACTATCACTCATCAGGAAAGGAAAACGTCAGCCTATGTTTTATAGTTTTTAGTAGAATTTTTCAGAACTGACAAATTAAGACAATTTTTGGAACATCAGGAATTTTTACTCGAAATAGATAACAAAGATCTTGCATGGTCACTTGCTTATCCAATACAACTAGGGAAGTTAGGACGTTAGATAGTTAAAATTTCATATTCAAAATTCAACATATTCGCAGGACCTAGAACATTGTTTCTGACACATTGTCACGCATGATGGAAAATTATCCGCAGGAAACCTCTTCAGAACCTGAACTTAATCGTTGCAGTGCACTGCTAACCGATTTCCTTATGCCATTTCAGGATAATGAAACTCATCAAAAATCTGATAATTTCATTTGCGACATTATGGATCATATTCAAAAACGTACTGCGTCTAACCAATATAACGTTTATAAAGGTGCTTGACATTGCAAGCCTCGTTTTGCAAGAGATGACAAAATTTTCTTACCGCAAAATATTCGTGATATGATTTTCAGTATTTTCATTCATCCCCACTGGGAGATAACTTTGGTACTTACAAAACCATTAATATCATTAGGCGTATGTTTGTTTGGAAATGTACGTATCAGGACATTACAAAAAGAGTGAAAATTTGTAAGCTTTGTGCTTTGAGCAAACCTGCACAAGATAATAAACTTGGTTTACTTTCACCTGACATTGTGAGCGAATTTTGCAGGAAATTTTCATTGATTTTTTTCGGTCCTTTCCCTCGCTCCAAATCAGGTAATAGCATGTTGTTGGTGTGCATAGATGCATTTGCTAAATTTGTTTGGCTAATTCCACAATGCAAACAAACTTCCGAGACAACAATCTTTGCACTAAAGAGTGTCATTTTCAAAATTTATGGAATTCCACTAGTTATTATTTCAGACAATGGTCCACAGTTTAAGTCTAAGGTCCTGAAAAACACGTGTTTTACTCATGGTATCCTACATTTCGACACCACACCTTAATGTCCACAGTTATTACATGCAGAGCGCTTCAACAATAATCTCTGTCCAATACCTATTGCTTTCATGCTGACAGCCAGGATAGGGGGGACCAAGACCTTGAATGGGTACCAATTGTATTTATTTATGGGCACCATGAGGGACACAAATCAACCCCTTTCGAACTCATATTCACTCACACAATCACCACTCCTCTTTCCAATTATTGGTCACTAGCTGATATTTTCTTTTACTAGATGATCCGAAGGATATCAAGGAGATCTGGAAAAGAACTCATGAGAATTTGAAGTTGTCACATATCAAATCAAAACGGAGATACAATACGGATCGTAGACAGAACCCCTTCAAAGCAGGAGATTCCGTGTTGTACTGAGCACACGCATTGAGTAAAGACATCGACAAGAGAGCATCTGATCTCGCCTACAGGATAAAGGGTCCTTATCAAATTCAAAGTTTTCTCGCACCAGTTATGGTTTCACTTTGCGACCCAGTCAGTGGTAAATTTGTGAGCCGGGCCCATATCTCCCAGTTAAAGAAAGCCTCACTTAACCTAAAATAGTTTAGTCAGATCGAACAAATGTGTATGGTCACTTAGGCGGTCATGATGACTGATCATCAACCTGGCTAATTTCTTCCCTCTTGACATGCATCTCATACAACTGGATCTCACTAAGTTAACAAAGATCACTTAGCTCAATAAGCTCACCAAACAAAACAAAGCTAACCAATGCTAGTTAAAGGAGCAAATGTGTTTTTTTTGTTCTCAAAAACGTAGGTACTATTTCATATGCATTCAAGTCTAATCCTAAGAGCTCACTCGTCTTGTCATCATGCTAGTTTTAATGGGTATCCAATTTAATTTTAACAATGTATAGTGTAATATATGTACATTGATTACAAATTTCTATCACCTGTGTCATATCATGTGCATTGTTCTTGTATGTGTTCATTATCCTTTTGTTCTTGCATTCCAATAAGTTTGCATAGTTTAATATTAACATCAAAATGAACAGTACTTTGTGTTACTGAAAAACCCTAGCATCTGCTTTTAAGGAGAGTCTGTGCCTTTTTTTTTTAAATATGTAATTTAGAATATTCCAGTTTTAATGTTTAGCAAAATTTATTATATTCAATTTCAATTTAACGTATTGAGAACCTTTTTACATTCGTATATTCCAGCCTCGTCTCCTCAGAAATTTCGCATTAACCAAGTTGTCAACGCATTTCCGGCAGTTTAACTGCACATGCAGTTTTGTACGGAATGCATATTTTAACATGCAGCACATTTTTCTCTTTGCCGTCACATACGGCGATGAATTGATTTTGTGCGGTGTTTTTCAAGCTCAGTAAATTCTCACCTCGCGTCATATTCTTCACATTGTTACCAAGCGTGAAAGCCTCGAGAGTTGCTGTTTGGGTAAGCCTAGGCCATATAGCGGCAAGCGCCCGAAGTTTAGCCGTGTGCTTCTTTGAGCATTCACAGTGTATCGACCAAGAATTCTTCAACCTACCAGCTAGCTGAGACCATCTTTCTTCGTGGTGTGCTACTTCAAGGCTGCACTTGTGATCAGGATATAGTCTCGTTGCATTCATCTTAACCCTTTATAATGAAAGTGCCGCAAGACTACATAAGAGTATTTTCTACCTCTCTTATGGGCAAGTGTTACTCCACTGTTTTCCTGACACAGTTTAACATTTACGATATTTTATTAATTCGTGTCCGACCTTTTCAGAGGTGTCAGTATCACCGCTCGTTAAATCACAGTATCGTAAAATCACCGCTCATTGTCGCAGAGTAGCAATTTCCGGTACCTTTGTACGGAGGCGTAGTGTGGCGAAGACTGCAGCTTCGCTGTCCTAGCCCGTAGCTGCGATGTTTTACTAGTGTCAATTACTTTCGTCAAGGAACGGCCATAATGATTATTTCGTTTCTCGGTCTCCACCGACCATCTCAGCTTATTGTTAATTTTGGTTGAACCTACATATATGACATTTTATTTGAATATTCTCATATGTAAATTCTGTAACTATTGTAGTCGTATAATATTATTGTTGCAAATTTTGTAACATAATTAATGTCGTGGCAGATAACGAAATAATAAACGCTTACCATATACCTATTGAATGCAGATCCCTCATTAAAAATAATACAAACGTTTCCATCATTTTCTTTCATTTTCTTACGCCAGTAAAACTTATGTTTATCATTTTCATTTAAAATAAATCCGAAGTTAATTTCCTTACTACTCGTGGAATTATTAATTTTACTCTCCTCTGGAACATTCATAATTTATAATAAACTTGTTTTCATTATTCATTATTTACTGTTGGCCTTTTCTGTCCAGTACGCAAATATGTTAATAATTTTTTTTTTTAAATAATAATTGTGGTAACAGTTTTTTGTAAATAAAGACCACATATTTACATGTAAAACATATATCATGTTAAATTTTGCTAGCTATGCTTATTAAATTTTCTAAATCGGTGTATTTATTTAAACTGTAGTATAAGTATGTAACAAAATTCTCCCTTTAAAAATGCCGTGCTTCGGAACCGTACATATTATTGATGAACTATATAATGTATATTAAATTTTAGTAGATGCTCTGATATTTCCAGTAGGTTGTTAACATTATATATTTCATTTGCTCAAAGTAATCCGATTTCAATATATATTATTTCTCAAGTTATAGTTAAATTTTACAATGTGTATTGTGAAACCTGGGAATATCTCTTCCCCATGTTTTTTGTAGTCTTTTTAAAGAACTAAATATGTCATGAAACCGGACGAAATTTTTAATTACTGGAAGTAAAAAAATTTCAGATCCGATAAATTTAGGTGAAGCGAATCGGCCTGTGTTAAGGCCAAACGAACCTTACTCAAGTTGTTCTCATTTTAAACCTAGTTTCTAATATCCAAGTGTTTTAAAGACTAAATGTGTTTTTTAAGCCATGCGACTTTTAGACTAGAATGTACGATACTTATTTATGTAGTTTTTTTTCGAAATCTTATAACATACGATGTTAGTGCCGAAAGATGAGTTATAGTTAGCGAAATAACATAGCCAAGCTCGTTAATGGTCAAGTTCTATGCTAAAGTTGAAATAGAAAGAAAGCTTGAACAACTGGTCCAAGCTCATCTTTAATCCGAATACAAGAATCCCATAATCCTTGCCATTAGCAAGCCTTACAATGTACTGAAATACATACTCTCCCTGGGATTGATGCTCAACACTTTATATTGGCGTCCCTACTCAAGTATATAATAGAGAGATTTTCCTGAGTAATAAATTTGTTTAGTAAACTATGCAATTATTGAATGTTCCAAAAAGAAGCCAGAAAATACACGCATGTGACGAGAAACTATGCTAGAATATTTAATGCTTCAAATATATTTTATTTATAGCTTGATTTCGTTAACTATCATCGCACTTCCACCATAGTATCAGGTTGGCAAACAAACAACGATTGTCATATTCCTTTTAGTAAATAACCATTCATTGGTATGCATGTCAATTAAATCCACAGTCTTGCCCGCACCAAGCCATTCTCTGGTGAAAAATCAACGTTTAATAATTCATTATTATTCTTAAATTGATGTCATGCTATGCAAAAGTTAGGAGATGAATAACTGGATTAGGAGAGCACATATTTATCATTTCGCTCCTTTCACACTGCACATGGCGTCAGAGTATTCAATTAATCACCATGACTACTGTGAGATTACCTATTTGGATTATAATTCGCTCTCGTAAGGCTAAATATAAACATTATTTTATTCTTGATATTTGAGTAAAGAAAGGAAAAAAAAAAAAAAACAACTAGCCAATGAAAAGTATTTAGTATATTTCAATGAAACGAGACCAAACACCAAAAATCGCAAATATAACACAATTTTTCGTAGGTAATTTTCTGAGAAGTGTTGACATTCAGATACTTCACTTCCGCCTTTCTGACAGTCACAAAAACCTGCTTTATAGTATCTACATATTATCTACATATTTTCGCGTGCCAGCAAGCAGCGACAGGAGCAGAAAAAATATTAACTAAAACTAAATACATTGGGTGGTGTTTTTTGTAAAATCGTGTAACCCACATTTACACAAGTTTTTAGGAGAACAACAAAAAATTTCTTATGAACTGACAAACGTGTATTAAAACGGTTAGTATGAAGAGACAGCAATCGATTTGGTATACGCCAATACGCCACACAAAAATGTAATGCATATTATTGATTTGTGTCATTTCATAAAATAGACATCTCTTTACTCCAGTGATAGAGGAGGGGAATTACATCAACCTTACTGCAGCCAGTCTGTACACTGTTTAAATCCATACGAAATGTATGTGGATGGACTATTCATACTTATTACTGTTCTCAATTTAAAAAAAGTTTAAGATACAACTGAAACTTTAAAAAATCGTCTGTAGTCTCACTTGCAAGATTCGTCTAATAATAGGTGTCTCTTTAAAATTATTTTTAAATAATTCTCATTCTTACCTTCATCCTCTATATTTGTCTCATTTAAACAATCTTGGATATCTTTATTTGAGTGTAGTTTAAATTCATGGTGGTATGTGAATGATACTACACCTTTGGACCACAAATGGTTGACGGTCCTTATACTTAGCCATGGAGATAGGCATTCGAGTTGAGTAGAATGTTTAAGGCAAAGAGAAACTGCTTGTTCGCCTTTTATTCACGTGCATATTGAAATGCACTGGGAGGCGCTGGGATGGTTCTTCAAAAACAGTAAAAATATCGTAAGTGTTGTTGCCTTTATACGAGCTTAACTTAGTTACGTCTCATATCATCATTCCGCTTCTCTCCTCGCTTCTAGTTTTCGAATCTGGCAAAACAGTCTCTGGAATGCTCTACAGTTTGGAAATTTGCTTTGGGTATGCATTGTCAAATTGAGGCTATGCTGTATATCTGCTATTTATAATTATAGTAGTCCATCCCGATGGAGCCGAAATTGTTTTGCTCTTTATGTAAGATTCAATACATACATGAACAAAGTCCACTGGCATTCATATACTCACTGACAAAATGTTTTTTTTTTTATTTGTCGCAAAATAAAGCAGCGTAGCCCACATATACCTGTTGTTTTATCCAGGGCAGCTATCACAATATAGAGCTGTGAATTGAATTCAACAGAAAGATAAAGTCTGCTGGTACTCTGACGACAGTAGTGGGCTGGGACTGCTGGAAGATATTTAATGAATTTTCCTACATCTTCTTTTCTCTCTTATGGCTTCTTATTTGGAGGAGATGTTTTACCCCTGTCTGGTTTTGGGGTATGTAGTCTAATTTTATTGCCGAATGTGTAATGAAGCATTCTCTGACTGATATCAAGTGTTCTCAAAACAAACTGTTTAAAGAGTTTAATTTTTATTTGACATTGGGCACGTAATATGTCAAAGTTCTGCTGTGTTCACTGAGTTGTTTTGTATAAACTCGTATCTTACCATCTTCTTCTTTTAGGCAGGACAGCAAGGGCGACTCCTAATAAGAACACCCAATGCTCTGTGTGAGTCAAAAATATGCTGAATTTCATCTTCAAATTGTGCATTGTGTTTGTTTTGGCATTTACTGTGAGCACGGGGGTCAGTTTGACATATTCTTCAGTGATTTCCTGGTGGTTTTACTTACGTTAGGTTCACCCCTACTTTTTTACATTTTTAGAAAGAGACTTTTTAGACAATTGGTATTTTCTCTTCTTTTTATTACCCAAAATTACTTCTTAATTGATTACAATGCCTTCGCCACTGACTTTGTTTATATCTTTCATACTTATACTAATAGGTTCAACAAGTTTTGTTAAACTGCCACTGGCGGTAGCAACAACACTTTGAATATCTTCGTTTTGTGAGTGCCCTCAAAGGTCACAATCCATTACACTCACTCTCATATACTTTTTGTTTTGAGGTTGAACCAGATGATTGTTAACTCTGTCTTATATTTTCCCTTCTTCTTACTGTTGCATTACACAGACACTCATATTTACTTCATCTGCAGAAATATTATTTGCTGGCTCTAATATCCTTAATGTTCTTTTTGACAATATAAAATTGTATATAAATTAACTACATGAGACGTAACCAGAGTTCATAGTGTAAACAAAACAATACTATTCAAAATGAAAAACTGCTATCCATAAAATATGTAAATTCCATAATCGTCAAAACTTAAGTAATCCACAATGTGTGCACAAATGTAGGTAAATTCCTGGACGTAATATAGAATAATAATACACGATAAATAATGTAACCAAAACTGGAATATTTCTTGAAATAAATCTCGCAGAGGTAAATATATGTAACCAACTTGTCTGCGGCATATAACGTTTTATCTCAATGTGACACGACATTGTGAGGGTTACTTCAAATACAAAATTTAGTGTATCTACCATTGTAATGATTGGATGGTTACATCATTTTAACTACATGTGAAACGAGACCCAACAAACGTAATGCTTGTTTTCAGCAAATTTAAGGGTTACTTCGTTTTACCAAAACACCATCACAAAAAATACTAACTAAATACACTTTCGTTGCAATATATATGAAAGCAATTTAATAGTTAGAAAATCGATACTGCTGGTATTCTCTTAATATATTATATGCAGACACACACACATATATATGTGTAGAGGCTGTCATATTTCCTAATACGCATTTATAGGGAATTTAGAAGACATATTGTAGATAAATTTTGATGATGACAGATGACACAACTCAGAAACCCAAATCTCCCACATCACCTAGGTCAATGAGCTCTTTCCTGCATACACTAAATGAGCTGCTCGATGTGACGACCATGAAATTCGTTGCTCGCATTGTATCTGCGAATAATGTTCCCATAACCACTCTCAGTAATAACTGGTGTGTGCTGAATATCTTCTGCCGCAGCCACAACTCGTGCAAGCAGATCTCCCCCTGATGCTACAGGGGTCTCGTAAACAACATTTCTCATGTGGTCCCACACTGAAACATCGAGAGGAGTTTAATTCGGCGATCGTGGCGGCCAAAGAATCGGTTCACCCCAACATATCCACCTATCTCCGAATGTTCGGTCGAGATGTTGTTGGATGGCACGTTATATGTGATCTGGTGCACCTGGAACCACATTTTCTCACTAATGTTCAGTGGAGCATCTTCCAAATACTTCACCAGTACTTCTAGTAGGAATGTCAAATATGTGGGACCCTTCAGGCGGTACGGAAGAACGTACGGCCCAATCACATGAACATCGAAGTTACCTCCCCATACTGTTGCTGAAATCGGTGGAATTTTGTGGCATGAGAGATTTCTTTAACCAAAATATGGCTGTGTATACAGTTCAAAACAGCTTAATCGATAGAATGCGCTTCATCAGTGAAAAGAGTGCGCTGTAAAACCTCGGGTATATCCACACAATTGTGTGGGAACCATGTACTGAAATTTAAATGTTGCACATATTCGGCCGGACGCTGCTTGTGCCCTCTGGTTGTGGCAATGATGTAGTTGCTGTATATGCAGAATACGCTAGACACTGCTATATGAGACAAATTTATGGCACATTCCATGGTTCCAGTACTCGACGATAGGCCTTCTTTAACCCAATGTAAAGATGAGAAAGCGGCTTCTCTGTGGAACATCAACAGATGGCCCTATTACATTTGAAGGTACTTTCTCCCCATACCCGTTGTTCTAATCTGGTAAAAATGGAATGTGGTGGAGTCACACGATGCAAAATTGTTAATAGATGACACGTGGCACAAGCTGTTGTCAGACATCTCACGTTTTCCAGTTGGGTTGCCCACTGTGCAGCGGGAGTTATGAAATCTTGATTCGGTCCATCATTGTAGCACAGCAATGGTACATTTCAGGACATGTGTTCCGCACCAAATCGTTGTTCAATATGTTCCCTCTGCAACGCTTAGATGAGTGCAGTAGGAATTTTAAAATATCTTCTATGTATTTTTTAATATTTTAATTGCTTCTAAAAGTATGCTGGGCACAAAAACAGTATAAATGTATCATGCCACTCAGTTATTTCTGATATTTTACAATCTAAACTATAATTGCCTCTTTCAATATAAATTTGGGCTTATCCTATATGCAATTAGCATAATTTATATTATCTCCTGTGTGCACTTGGAGCTTTGAAATGTCCACAGACTACTCAATTATTGTTTTCTGGCAGTAAAAAGATATGAAACTTTGATCCATTATGAAAGACGAAAGTTTTGACCACCGTTATTTGTTGTTATTTGCAGAAATTTAAGTTACGATTTCAGTTAACGAGCTTCTTAGCATGCATTATATAGCAAAAAGTATCATAATAAATTCCCAATTCCAGTTAATTTGTCCAGTGGGTTCTATTTCAGCGAATGTATCAATGCTTGAACACCATAAAAGTATTTCCAATCACGAGTCAGTGGTGAAAGTAGAATTTACTGTAGGGGACTACATTTCAGGCATTTCAGAAAGATTTCTCAGCAGCTAAACGTCTCTTGTTCTACTTTTAGCGATGTCATTCTCAAGTGGAGACGTGATGAAGCACTGGTCAGCCCCAAAGAACACTCTGGTAGGCCCAAATAAAACTCAAAAGACTTCCGCCGAGCTCAGACACAGAGGTCAGTGACTGGACTCTACAACAGAAGGAGATGAACTTGGTAATGAAGATCGTGCTGTTGCCAGAAAGCCATTGGTCGAACACGCCATTGCCTGTCGTCACTTGATGTAGTGCAAACGAAAGTTATTGGAATGTGGAATAATCTTGCGAAGTTACAAGACTTGGGACAGTGTATGGCACTCCGATGGACGTATGTAGACCTGGCATATACTTGGTGGATGGTATTTATTTGAGCGTGAAATGTGGAGAGTGAAATTTGGTGGCGGTATTAAAATGGAATTTCGGTTTCGCTTGGTTGAGCCTCCACCATTAGTTCTAATTGGAGATATGAACTGTGGTATGTACAAGATCTTTAGGTAAGTAGTTTTTTCTTCCAAAATTATCGAACAAATACGTTTTGGAATAGACTATATCCTATATCAAAACAATAATTATTCAGTTCACGAGAGCAAGGTATATTGCTTAATTGTTTGAAAGAAACCAATCGCCCAAAGCCCTAATTTGAACCCAATAAAACCCATTTGTCATGATTTGGAACACACACAAGCTAGAGAAAAACATTATTTTTCACTATGTTAGAAAAATAGTTGTAAGAAATTATACTAGCTCTTTACCTTTACTTATTTGAACTCCTACCCTATAGTGTAAATTCTCTAAAAGTAATCGGCTCTCAATACCTCGATGTTAAGAGACATCTCCATCTCTTCACTCATTCAGTCACTCTCTAAAAGTCGCAAAAGAGATCCGACACCCTTTTAGTTATATGGTTATACGCTTTTTATAGCATCATCAACGGGCATCGTGTTATTTTTGGGCACATTAAATATATGCATTTCGAAATGAGTCCACATTATTTTGTAGTATATTACTACATGATGGTAAGTGGAATATTGCTCGTAGAGACACTGATAGAATCAAGCAGTTCCATTTTCAGTTTTACCTGCAAAGTGACACAGCTAACATCACTTAATATTATTGAATTTTTTTCAAATTGAATGCACATAAGTAAACCTTCAAATATTTATCCCTAGATTATTAGTAAAGTAAATATCGCATTCTCACATATAAAATGCCACTCTTTGAAAACCACAAATAATGATATAATCACGGTTACGATGGTGGTTTAAAAATGCCCCTAAGAATTTCTAAATACATAGTTTTCTTATAGTGAAAAACAACGACAATCTAAAGGAAATTTATTGCCGAACTTCTATGCAGCCTGAAACAATCTTTGTTTCAGGTTTGAAAATATAATGTTTGCTAGCCGTCAATAAAATAGTCTCATTTACAGCGAGTAGCGGCTGGATTCTCGACAGTAAGTATTAATGTCGCAGTCAAGTGTTCGAAGTCTCGCACCAATATGTAGTAACACACGAGGCGAAAAGGCAAAGGTGTCGGCGAGGAGACGAAGGGAGAAGAGCAGACACTCGGTGGCACAACTCCGGCATATTGCTTGTTGTCTGGCGCACACCACGGCAAACATGGTCTCATCTTAAATTCTAATGACGGCAGCTTTCTTTATATTGGGCAAACTCTCTTCTACGGAGGCAGTGACGACGTCGATAGCAACATAGGTGGAAGAGGGAACGTATGTGTGCGTGGGTGGCGTTTGTCTCTTTCTGTCCCCATTTTCATATGGATAGTGTGTGTGAGAGGTTGTGTGTGTGCGCGCGGGCCTAGTATGGTGGAGGAGATGCGATGTAAGTGTATGTGCGTGAAGGGAAAACGAACATCGTGCCAACTCGGTGAAATGAAAATGTTCATCAAACGAGAATAGAAAGTAAAGAGGCCAGAGGGAAATAAAAGGGGAGACGGTATGAGAGAAAGATACACAAGTTATGTTCAATTTCATCTGGAATGAGACCACATAGAAAAATGAATGTGTGAGCAAATAAGTCTAGGAAGAAAGCGAAAGACTTTTTGAGAAGGAAATATTAAACTGACAAGGAACTATGATGCGAATTCGTTACTAAAATAAGAATGTTAATTATCAATTAATCTAATTTTGGAAATTTTCTAAAGTCTATACTTCTGCATTGATTACTAAATTTTAACATAAATGTTTTAGCATTTTACCTATTAATACACTACATTTAAGTAATTCCATACCGCAACAGAACTTACCCAAACGTCGTGAAAATTCTAAACAATAAATACAGCACAACTCGAATTCAAAATTACATATAGGAACATAGTGTTTTTGTGACAGAATAGATGGGGCAGAGAGAATCGCTTACAGAAATCTTTATGTCATAGGAAATATTGCTATTAATAAAGTAAATCATGCGTTTCAATTGTTTAATTTCCTGTTTGGTTATTTTTTTGCTGCAAATTGGTAGAGAATTTGAGCGGTATTTATAAATTGGTGAAGTTAAATGCCAAAATTTGAGGAAAATATGTTATGTAACAATCTCAAAAATATGACTAGTATTTAAAAATAATATAACTTAATTTATGTGATGTAGCCCAATACTGTCGAGAACAAAATATAAGATGAGAGCAGCACAGCCTTCGACAAAACTAAGAGCCCCATAGTTCTATAATGTGTCATTCCCTTCCTCTTCCATCTCACTATTAGACCCCATAGGAACAGATGCCATACAGAATGATCATATTCGGACATATTGAATGAAATAAAATTGCTTGTCATCTTATGCATTATAAGAAAATTGTGTAAATTTACACAAAATGTTTGTGGCAGCAGTGTCTACACTGAATAATGTGTCATTTTACACATACATATGTCAATTTTCTTTACTCTATGTCCAAGTAATTTTATGCTACAAAATAGTAAAAATACTAAATTACGTAATACAGCTTGATACATTCTAAATGAAATTCATCATGCTTATTATTCAACATGCTTATTATTCAACAAAGCCTGTGCAGTTTGTGAAGAGAAAAAAGCTATCGATTCATTCTATCATCATAAGACAACTTTAGCCAAACTTACAACAAAACGTAAAAATAGTTTTAGTGAATATGGTAAAAATCACTATGCCTTATAATATGCGAATGTGGAAAATATCTTTATAATACTCAACTCGAAAAACATAAAAACAGTAAGCCGCACAATATATTAGTAGGTGTTCTAAACGGAACTCAAAATAGTAACTACCCAACGATGACATGTACAGTATGTAATGAGAATAAATATATAAAATTATTTTTTATAATTAAACTTGTAAGGACAAACATACATATGTAAAAATATTTTGGTGAATATTTTAAGAATAATCGTCGTAACAAGAAGTTACCTAGTTAAAAACGACATTGTTATTATTAATAATTTAATTGCTTGTTCTATTTTATTCCATTATTTTTGTTATTCTCATATTTCTCATTTTTAATTTTATAATTAATTTTTTTCTTAATATATAAAGTTAAAATACCAGCGAACAAGCTTGCAGCTGAGTTGGACGAGAAGAGAGTGAGAGAATTAAGAATTGTAGGTAGAGATAAAAAAAATTAAATATTGGCATAGTTTAAGGAAAGGTGATATAATTACAAGCATTACTATATAAAGACGAATAATTAGAAAAAAAAATTGTAAAATAAGGAATAAATTTACACACTTGCCCTTTTCAGGTTATAAAATAACAAAAATGAAAGCTAAAAAAGAATTTTTTAAAAATATTCCCTGTTTCTAATCAGATGTTTGTTAAAAAAACCAAAAAATAAAACTAATCGAAATTTACCTTTAGTCCAAATTTTTCCTTTTAAACAAAAAGTTTTTAACGAGCATGTAGAAAAGAGACTACCATTCGAAATTCGCGATTTCAGTCATAATTTAATTGAAGACTTCAACATTTGGCAAACAAAATACGGCATTCGCATAAACAATTTACAAGGCAATTAGATAGAAAAATATTAATGATGATCGAAATCCTGTTCATACAACGATGAAAGCAGTAAAAAAATTAACTGGTTATAAACAAAGTGATCAAATAAGAAATAACGCAAGTAATCAGAATTTTCACCATACGATTTCGGTTGCAAGAAATAACAATTTAATTGCCGAACATTTACTTAATCAAATTGAGAGAGTAATTACATCCAACGAAAATGTGGACATAAATGAAACTACTTTCGATATTGATGTTTACAAAATTCCAAGAGGAAATGGAAGAAAAAAATTCTCAGTTTAACTATAGATATAAAAGCAAAATAATGTAGTAATAAAATTAACAATAATGACAATTTATGTGGTCCAGAGCAATAATTACACCTTTAACTTACGAAACTAATATCACTTTGGATAGAGAATTAACGAATAATGAACTTATTTACAATAGAAAAAGAAGAAAATTACAAGGAGAATTGGCTGGTAAACTTTGCAAAAGAATGGGAAAATTTGCGGAATCGTTTTCATTTGGGAAGATATTATAGATGCAGAAAATTTTCTAAATGTTCAAATTAAAATTGTTTCAATGGCACAATCCAATTCAATTATACTATCTGGTTCAAAAAGATCAACAAGTATTTAATTGTATCTACGCGATGAACATTACGATGTAATCAATAGCATGAAAGCATTTTTAAGTTGTGTTTATTAGCGTAAAAACTATGACAAACCATACAAAAATAAAGATCAACATGAGTGCAGAAGAAATTATAAAAATATATGTACTTTTTGCAAAAAAACCAAAACACAAAAAATTTTGGGATAACGAAGATCGTATTAGAATATATTGTCATAAATTTAATAGATATTGTATTGGAAAATAATGTTTTTCTAATCACGATTATGTATGTAAGGCATAAGTGTAAAACTTGTAACTAAATATGTTTGAGAAATAAAAAACACGAGCGTGGCTATGCCGAATGTTGGAATTGTAACGAATATGTGAAAACTGATGAACATAAATGTTATATGCAAAAGAGACAACAAAAAGGTGGTTTTTGTATACAAGCTTGTAATGGCAAAAACAACAAAAACAATATGGATTGTCTTTTAATTGAGAACACTACTTTTTTGAGTACGAAGCCACCTGGTTTTCACACCCCAATCATTATATCAGTTCAAGATTTTAATGGTAACAAAAGGCATTTTAAAA
Organism: Dryococelus australis; assembly: GCA_029891345.1. Classification (NCBI taxonomy): domain Eukaryota; kingdom Metazoa; phylum Arthropoda; class Insecta; order Phasmatodea; family Phasmatidae; genus Dryococelus; species Dryococelus australis. The sequence goes on along the minus strand of CM057009.1, from coordinate 4,465,939 downwards.
CAAACGATGTGTTTTGCGAATAGGAAATAGCTGAAGAAAATAAAGGATATACATTTATTGCGCATAATTCCGAAGGCTGTTAGAAATTGTATAAAACCGCATACTATATATCAAGACTAAAAAATTACGCAACTTAAATTATCGAGTCTAAATATCAAAATTATTGATAGTATAAACTTTATTCAAGGAAGTTTTTCAACATTTCCGATAACATTTGGGTTAAAAGAACTAAACAAGGGTTATTTTCCACACTTTTTTAATATAAGAGAACATCAAAATTATGTAGGAAAAATACCTGCTATAAAATGTTTTGGAGTCAATACAATGAAACAAGAACAACAAAAAGATTTTTTTAAGAGGCATGCTAAAAAAGTAAAAGAATATTACATTTTCGATTTCAAAGAAGAACTTGCTGAATATTGAGATTCTGATGTTGATATTTACGACGTGGGTGTCTTAAATTTAGCGAATCTCTTCTAGAAATAGCAAATGTAGATCCATTTTGCTACATAACAATAGCGGGTGTTTGTATGGCTGTTTATAGAGAAAATTTTGTTACGATTAATACTACTGCAATATTTAAAGATGATAAAAATAAATTTTTAGTAAAGAATTAATTTCGTGGTTAAATACAATTCCAAATGTTCGACATGAATTAAATGGCGGAGAAGTTACTATTTGTGGAGCAAATGTTGATGGTTATGACGAAAAAACTAAAACAATATACCCATATCATGGTTGTGTTTGACATGATTGTCCTGATTGTTATTCATCAGACAATATTAATAAATGAAACAATGAATGTATGGATGACTAGTTTACTAAAACAAACATCGAACAACAATTTTAAGACAAAATGGTTACAAAATAAGGGAAATGTGGATTTGCAAATGGAAAAATCTATTTTCTACAAAAATAATTTAGAAACAACTAAAAATGTAATAGAACCATTACAAACTAGAGATCCGTTTTTTGGACAAACGCTGCCAAATTAAAAGAATTTATATATATATATATATATATATATATTATATATATATATATATATATATATATATATATATATATATATATATATATATATATATATATATACAAACTACATATATATATATATATATATATATATATATGTAGTTTGTATCCAACACAGATGTTTTATGAATATTACCAGTCGGTTTTCCAATTAAAATATTTAATCCTAATAGTTCTAGCGAAAATTAGTTTGGATTAATTAAATGTAAAGTTTTACCACCACGAAATTTATAACAGCCAGTAGTTCCAATTAAACAAGAAAAACTATTGTTTACTTAATGTTCGAAATATGTTGTAGAGAAAAAAGGAGAATGTAAACACAATGATAAAGAAAGAGCAATAATTGGAACATGGACTACATTAAAACTAAATAAAGCTATCGTAAAAGGTTACAAATTACTTAAAATTCATGAAGTTTGGCATTTCAAGCAAAGAAGTAATAACATGTTTAGAGATTACACAATAACATTTTTGAAATAAAATTTGAAACTAGTCTTTGGGAAGACGATTATAAATCAAAAAAAGCATATATTCGTGTTTAAAAAAACAAACAAAATGTTGATTTAAACATGGAAAATATGGATCAAAATCCTGGAAAATGTGATGTTGCCAAAATTTGTTTAAACTCACTTTGGGGAAATTTGGACACAGCAAAATTTGACACAAACAAAATATATTACTGATCCAACTCGTTGGTACGAATTGTTATTATATGATAGAATATTAACAAATAATGAAAAAAGAATAGAAGTGTCATACAAATACAACAATAATTATGTAGAATATAGCACTGCATCACATTATTATAGCAGCTTTTACTACTTCAAATGCGCAATTATGGTTAGATAAAATGCTGGATAAATTAGTTGATAAAGTAGTATATTATGACACAGATAGCGTGGTTTAGATGGATGAGAGTAAAAATACTATTAAAATGCTTGGTGAATGGAGTGACGAATTTGGAAAAAAACAATTATGGTATGAATTTGATAAGTACTGGGCCAAAAATGTATGTTTATGAAACATTTTTGGGAAAACAAATTCCAAAAATTAAATGATTGCTTTACTATTGAATATTAAATCGATGTATGAATTAGTACAAAAACTAAGAAAAATGTGATCATAAAACCCAATTGATTACAAGAGATAAGAAAACAAAAAATTTGGCGAATAAGTTTATGGCTAAGGAATTTAATTTTAACTATGACAAACACAATTTTGAATGAAAATACGATATTATAGATACATTACTGTGGGGTTATTAAACAAATAATTTTATATTATTATATTTCTATATTATATTTACATCTTTAATTTCTATAACAATATCGGTATCAGAACCATCAAAATCAATTAGTTAATAATTTTTGTATCTAATTTATAAAACAATATAAATAAACCATTCATTATAAATTCTATTTTTAAAAATGCATATGAATGTGAACAATATAAACTCTAAAACCAAACATCATTTTTGGAAGAAAACTAGCAATTATGTCTGTTTCTAAATTATTAGGTTCATAATATTTTACAAACATACCATATGCCAAGTTATAATGAACATTTATTTGTTTTAAATGGGTCAAAATTAGGTAATTTAATACCAAAAACAATTTTGTCTTTTTCAGTAGTCATGTTTCTCTCAAAGCCAATAATATAGGATGATCGATTATAAAATTTAATATCAAACTTCGTTTTTATCAACAACAGCACTCGATTTTTCAATTGTCGTTATAGTGTTATCGTCTATATTGGGTCTCACAAATTTGGTGCGAAAACTAATTAATGCTATAGATATATCTTTATCAATGGTCTCATCATGAAGCTTTTTCTTTAGTACAGAACTATTATCTGTTAACTTAAATACTTTATTTTCCATTTATTACAAAAATATATTTTAAATGAAAAAAATTGTTTGGGATGTCAGTGTTTTAATTACCGAACAAAATGCTAATAATAAGAATTGCTAATTTTGCCTGACAATATAAAAGCAATTATAGTTGTACCTAGTAATTGTGGCAAAACCAATTTTGTGATAAATTTTATTTGTAAGAAAAGTTGGTTAAATTTTAATAAATTGTATGTTTCTTCAAAAAGTTTAAATCAAGGAAAATATATTCAGATACAAAATGATTTTGATTTGTTATGCAAAAACCTGAAAATTAAAGAAAAATGACATAAATTTTAATAATAATAATGAAATGATACCTTAAGATCAATGTGAAAATGAATCTCTAGTTATATTTGATGAAGTTTTTTAGAAAACCAAGATATCATTCTCAAATATTTTACTATGGGAAGAAGTAAGAATACAGACATATTTTATTTAGAACAAACTTATTCGAAATTGCCAAAGCAATTGGCAAGGTACAATACGAATTTTCTGTGTATAGACAAGATGACACAAACATGGAAATTATTTTGTTGATGGCAGCATGACTTAATGAGAAATTTAAAGAGATTTGCACGAAGTGTTGTAATGAAGATTATGGCTTTATTACATTAGATTTGATTAGAAAAATTAGTGAATGGAAGTATTGGAACAAGCTTAAAGATTTTATAATATTTTAAAACTTTTTGTATATAAATTAAGACTTATATAATTGAATAGTTACCCCGAATAGGGATAAAAGTCCCAAAAATTAGAAAGTTGTAATTATAGCGGAATAATGATCTATCCATAGAACATCACAATTCCACTGTTGCACACAGGCAATAGTTCTATCCCAAGGAGGTTTTTTTGCTTTGCGAAATTGGCATTTCGGGGAATATAGATCTAACAGCAGCAAGATGGGTGATGAGGAGACGTTGCTGCTTAGAGTAGTGCAGAAAAGCAATTAAATACAGGATGTAGGAGAAAGATATGGCTGTCTGAATGGGAGGACAACAAGAATAAAGCTTTGAGAAATGCTGGCAAGCCGTATATAAACAGGAATGGGACATTTGTGCCAGGGAAATGTGCAACTGTAAAGGTGTGTGGAATAGTGATTTAACCTAACGAAATAAGTCAACATTTTTATTATACAAATAATGTAATGTTTTGCACAATCTGCTACAAATTTCATAAAAAGCCACAGACTATTTTCATTAATAGCTGTAGCAGTTTCAAATGATTTGACTAAAACCACAATAATGTTATGCTACTCATAATGAAATATGGTAGTAAAACAGTTTGCAAGATTCACCATGTAAATAAGCAGTGTGTCTTGTAGCGAGAGGAAAAGTGTTTGATATAATAATTATACATTTTTGTTAGTGACCTAGCTTTACTGCTAAAACTAGCCTTGAATTGTTTGCATTAAACACTAGCGAGTACCCAGCATGTATTGCAATACCAAGCAAAGAAAGAAAGTGTTTGTGATTTAAATCTGCTTATTGAAGTACTTTTGGATAAACAATATTTTTTGTATGGCATATCTGTCAAAATCATTGGGATGCGTGGCAACAGTACATTTTCTCATTTAAATTTTCCTTTTAAAATTGTAGCTCCGATAATATTGTTCATCATCTTTTTCACTGAAAGCATGGTACCATTGCAAAGTAGTGGTGGATTGATGTTTTGGAGAAGCATGATAGGCACGCTAATTTTCAATGTTAACACGTGCTGTGGCATGCCTGGCAAATTAAGTGAATTCAAGAATTCAGTTGGATAATTGACAATTTCATCTCGATTCATTACAGTATCTATGGACTTATACGTTGTCGCTTCGCCTGGTATTTCGTTTGGAATGCTGAAATTGATGGTATTGACATTGTTGTTTTTGGCTGCTAATATAGCACTTTCACTGAGCCACTGATGACTTTTGTAATTATGTGCGATACTTGGGAAAACATTGTGAATCAATTCGTCTGTAGTTGCTATGATTTTACAGAAATTTGTTAGCAATATGATACATTGTTTGGATTCCTCGATTTCCATTTTCCAATTCCCAATATCCAACAATTGTTTTGCGAAACATTCAGCGGATGCATCATGTTGTACTTGCACACACATTTGGTCTTCAAAAACAATTTCTGTATGTTTCGCCATAAAACTGATGATTTGAAACATACATTCAGTTCATCAGTGGGTGTTGAGCATGGTATAACTGGTAGAGTTTGTCGAAAATCACCATACAATAAAATGAGTGTGCCACCAAACAGCTGTTTATTTCCTCTCAAATCTTTTAGTGTACGATGAAGCGCTTACAATGCTTTTTTATGTGTCATAGTACATTCGTCCCATATAATGAATTGACATGATTGGAGTACTTTACCCATTAGAATTTTTGCTAATATTGCATGTTGGTGTCTCAGTGATTTGCATATTCAATGACAATTTCAGTGCTGAATGTGTTGTTCGACCTCCATCCAAAAGGGGTGCTGCAATTCCATATGATGCGATTGCCAGTGAAATATTTTTTCGTGATGGTATGGTTGCCAAAATAAGGGAAATTAAAAAAGTTTTGCCTGTGCCTCCAGGCACATCTAGAAAATAAAACCCACCGCTTTGGCTTGTAATTGCATGCATAACTCTGTCATATGCTATGCATTGTTCTGGAACCAATTTCAGAAGATTCGTTTGAACAAATGTACCCAATTCATCGACATCAAAGTGTATTTCTCATTGCAAATCACGATCGAAAAGGTCGTTTGCAGATCGATTCGGCGCAGCCATTCCCAATTGTACCAGTGCTTGGTTAGCGATTGCCAAACATATGACTTCAGTCAAAACCAATGCCTCATTATACACATTTAATGCGAATTGAATGTCCATATTTTGATTCGTTGCATGCAAACGATGTAGGCTGTCTTCACTCATGTAGTCTTTGTATTTTCCCAAAGATCTTTTGGATTGGATGGGATGCACGTTGTCAATATGATTGCAAATAACGTGCATATTTGCTGTGGTGATACAGTATCCGATGCATCAGGGAATGAAATGTCCCAATGTGCATTGTTTTCAAGAAGATTTAATTCTTGGCAAGCTTCGCTATAAGTGTCACATACTTGACCGTTTACTGTTCTCAATTCTTGGAAAGATGTCTGTCCACATCCGTTGATCAACAGTAATCGCTAGTAAAAGCATTCTGCATTGTTTGGGTGAACAGTGAACAGACGGCCTAACACTTTGGTCGAATATAAATTGGGATGTCCTTCAACTGCTTTACCTTGTTTGCGACGTTGAAACTTTTTCGCTAATGCATTGCTTGTGTAGTGTGTTGGCACTTCATAGTAAACTAGTGTCTTTGCAAACATGTCATCCCTGCACAATGAGAAAAATGCAGTTAACGTTGCTGGCAGTGATGACAATGCTCTTGTGTGTGCATTTTCTGGTGTGAAGTACACGTGCTGTCCATTTTCAAGGTGCACAGACAAATGAAGAACTGTTGGATGTCGTTCATGGATTGGAAATGATAAAATATGCTTTACTGCTTCATTGCTACTAATGTAGCGCCCCAGTCGATATTGATCGATTTCATCGATTGATATGGTTGCATTTCCCACTCCAAAAACTGCCATATCGCTTCCTTTGTTGACATATTTACCAATGTACTTGATCAATTTCACCAAATTACAATACTCAACATTGATATTTGCTTTGTACATTTTTGAGAGTAACGGTACAATCCAACGATTATCGACTTCAACATAATTGTTTCGTACTTTTAAAGTGAAAAATTTCCCGCCATCTTCAGTTGATCGTCGACGATAGAGTGGATATACGTCATTGCCAGTGATAGTCTCGGCAAGGAAGTCTCTTGGGTATCGTTTCGTGCATTTCCATCAGACATGCACGGTGAATTGTTGTTGTGTAAGCCACGTGGACCATGAATCATGTTTTTGGTGATGACTTCAAATAAGTCTGGATCAATGTCGACATCTGGTATTTCTGCTGAAATGACTTGATCAATTTGATCTGGTGCGACTTTTTCGATCAGCCAAATCAAAATGTGTCATTAATCACACAGAGTTGTCAGTACTTTAAGAAGTTGTTCCAGTTTCTTCAGTTGGTAAGTTCAGGGTAACCAAACTGTTTTCAGTATTGGATCCCAGTCACTATGACAATAAACCGATGGGAATAATTTTCCTACTTGTGTTTGCAGTTGTCACTTTTTACGTAAAATTTATAAAACTCTCTATTTTGCTGGCACGAATAAATCCACCCCAGTAAGTATACTTTTGCCTAGTAACGTACACAAAAGGTTACTGCGTACATATTCTGTACAAAAACAGAGCTGCGAAGTGTAAATATTTGCTCAATTATTTCCAAGGATACCTACCCCAACTTTGAATAATTTTTAAGAATTTCAACTCTTAAGAGAATTGAGATAATTATATGGTGAAGAGACTTAATTACGAAGTAAATGCAGCCATACATAATTGATTATCATACCTAAAGTTCTTTAGATATTGATAATGTGTGTATTAGTAGTTTGGAAAAAGTGCCTTCCGGCATTATTAATTCATTGTTATACTTTATTACTTTTGCTTTGTCAACAATTTCTAATACAATATTTAATATCTTCTGCAAATGACTATGCTGATTCAAACTGCAGTATTATCTATAACGTTATTGATAACTTACTGATAGATCTCTATAGAGTAGAAAGAAAATTGGTAATATCTTCATTTATATAAGTTGAAATAACAAGACTACTGTCTTCCAACATTATTCTTAGTATATAATGTAATTTGTAAATAGAATATGATTTGTCATGTCAGTCAATACTCCCTACCTTTCATACCTACAGGTATTTAGTATAATGTAAAGGCACTACATGAATGGTGTGGAAAAATTTAAGGTTTTTCATTTAATGTTTGTAGTCTGAATTATGTATATATATATATATAATTTTAATTTCTTGCTGGTGTTATACCCTGCCTGCTTCCTCTGATATATAGAGAGTATGATGGTTTTTTGTTTTATTCACTTATACATGCATTTAATAAAATCTGAGTATGATAGTTATTCCTACGAAAAATAGTCGAGATAATAAATAATTAATATTGTGTCGTATTTAGTCTTGAAGACAGAAGACCTTAAATGAAATTGAGAGAACATTTTTTGTGGTCCTACTCTACATGCAGTTTCATTACAAGAATAAAAAATAAAATAAATGTTGATATCAAATAATTAATACAGTTTTTTTTATTTCTTTTTGAACCTATATCGCAGGGTAGCAGGTATGTTATAAACAGATCTCGTTAAGAAGCAAAATATAATTTTTAACTTATAAGTATAGTTATATAGGGGTTAAACAAACAAAAATCACCAGGGTTACGAGACTGTCTGCCTTCGCAAATTATATTCGCATATGCATGAACATATTCACATGCTTACGAGCTCGACTTTCGGAAAAAAAATATTTCTGCTGCATAATTATTTTAAAAATGAATATATAAAAATAATAAGTTGTGAGCTTAGGCGCATATAATACAGACTCCGACTGATAGCAACGGAATTATTTTAATACAGTGCATCACTTGCCTTTAAATAAACAAAAAATTCACTCTAAAATATAGAATTCATAAGCCATATATGCATTGGTTGAAAAAATATAAGTAAATATTAAAAATATTTCTGTAATTATATGAGGCATTTCGCCAATTTGCTTTGGAAATTGTGTACACCTAGTAAGCTTTACTTCTCCTGTGGCCACACTGTAGTCTACACAGCAAACACAACCAGTTAGTAAATTGTCGGCCTGATACCTGTACTGTCGGCAACTGTCGTTTCAACTCCAGAAGATAGACATCTGACAACAGCGTGATGTCTTTTTTCGAGACAGATTGCAAGCCGTTAGAATAAAGACAATGGCCCACTGTATTTTTCAGGATAAGAGATGGATATCATACAAAATATGTCGGCATGATATCGCAAATCAAACATGCAAACATCTTAAAAATGTTTCTGGGCCGATTCCCATAAAGCACCTTTGTTTTTCGGTAAGCTGGCCATTGTCTTATTTAGTTTGGCCCGGTAACAATTTCCAGATAAGGCTCTTTTTCACAATAAAGATAAATGTGATTTTTTTTGCCGCCAAACAATTGGAAAGTGTTTTGAATACGCATGATGTTAACAGCATATATTTTTTGAGGCAGAATGCAAGCCTTTAGTAAAAAGACAATGGCCCACTGTATTTATTAGGATGAAAGATGGTTATCACCGAAAATATGTCGGCATGATATCGCAGGGAAAACATGTTGCACTCATCTTAAAAATGTATCTGGGCCGATTCCCTTACAGCACATTTGTATTTTCTGAAAGCTGATCATTATCTTATTTATTCCAGCCCGGTAACGTTTTCAAGACAAGGCTCTTTATCACAATAAGATATAGATATATTTTTACCTACAAACTTCTGCAAAGTGCTTTGAAACAACAAGCTGTTAGCTAGCTGTTAAGGGCATGTCTTTTTTGAGACAGAATGTTTGCTGTTACAAAGAAGACGATGGCCCGCTGTATTTTTTTAGGATAACAGATGGATATCATGAAAATATTTCGGTATGATATCGCAAAGGAAAAATGTTGCAAGTATCTTAAAAAGTTCTTCTGTTCCTATTCCCATTGAGTATCTTTGTATTTTCTATAAGCAAGCCATTATCTTATTTGTTCCGGCCTGGTAACATTTTCGAGACAAGGCTCTTTATCACAATAAAGATATAAATATAATGCATTTTTGCCCCCAAACTTTTGGAGAGAGTTTTGAATAGGCAAAATGTTAGCTAGCTCTTAATGGCATTATGTATATCTTGAGACTGTGTTAACCAACACGTCTTTTCCGTGATTATATATGTGTCACATGGTAGTCCATGGTACAGTCATCAGACAGATATATTAAAGACCAACAAAAGAAATTTTGTTTGCAAAAGTCTGAAGAATTTTTTTAAAAAATAATCTGTGTTTTTAATTTATTTATTATAATAATTTGGAATTTATACATTCCATTGCAATAATTTATGTAGTTTTATTTTTTTTACTACCGGAGTACATCAGCAACTTAACCCCATGGTGTATAGATTAGCCATACTGTGCTAACAATGCAAGGGTCTTAGGTTCGAATCCCTGTCTCGGCTAACAAAAATTTTTTTTTTAATCTCATGTGTTGAAAAGTAAATGAAACGAATATATGTAATGACAAAATTGCTAGTACTGAAATTTTTAATTAAAAAGTTAGGGTCATTTTTCATTTTTATACAGCTAATTTCTAGACATCATGCCGCTGCAGGCACGGCACCATAACGACATACAGCTGCTGCAGGCCCGGCATTGTAATGACATTCAGCCATTGCAAGCCCGGCATCGTAACGACATCCAACCTTCGCAGGCCCCGCATCGTAGCGATACCCAGCTGTCGTAGGCCCGGCGTCGTAGCAACATCCAGCCATCGCAGGCCCGGCATTGTAACGAAATCCAGCTATCGCAAACCCAGCATCGTTGCGACATCCAACTGTCCCAGACCCAATATCGTAACGATGTCCAGCTGTCGCAGGCCCGGCATCGTAACGACTACCAGCCATCGCAGGCCCAGCAACAATACAACACTCAGCCGTCAAAGGCCCGGCATCGTAACAACATCCAGCCATCGAAGGCCTAGCATCGTAACAACACCCAGCCGTCGCAGGCCAGGCATCATAAAGAAATCCAGCCATCGCAGGCCCGACACTGTCGGCCAACAGTTAGCCGCCAGTCCCATATTTCCATCGGGCCACTTCTGGTATAAGACAGTGGGTCGGTTACGGCTGGCAATAGTTTGTCGGTTAGATTTTACTGGGCCGATTCTGGCACATACTTTTCGTGTATGTTGGGCCAGAATTCATTATGTGTCTTGCGGGAAGTGATACAGTGTATTTTTCACACTGTTGGAAAACAGTCAGCCGCCAGTCCATATTTACATTGGGCCGTTTCCGGCAAAAGACAGCGAGCCGCTATTGGCTAGCAAGGTTTGCAGCCTAGTTTCTACTGGCCCGATTCTGGCCCATACTTTCCGTGTTTGCTGGGTAGTGGCTAGCTTCTCTGCCTTCTAACCCAGGTTAGAAAACTGCAACTAAATGGGAAATTATATTTTTCAAATGTTACCAGCCATAATGGGAACGTATGCAATTTACATAATTTAAATTATTTGAACCAATTTTATATTATAGATGCATTTAAGATTCATTTTACTGAATATTTCCAAAGATTTTTTTCCGCATTTTTCAAATGATACAAAAATAAATTTAAATAACCCTACTTATTTATAAATGCATCGATTTATAGATGCCTGATTAACACGATTGTTAATCTGTGTGAGTGGTCACAGTCATTGGCCTCCCTTCTTTTCCTGCATGCACTTGACTCGACGGACATTTACATTTGTCAAATGCTACATATTTATAAATATATCGATTTATAAATGTCTGATTGACAAGAATGCACAATTGCGCAAGTGGTCATAGTAATTGGCCTGAATTATTTTTCCTGCGTACACTTGTCTCGGCGGTCATTTACTCTGGTTACCTGCTACTTATTTATAAATATATCGATTTATAGATGTCTAATTGACAAGAATGCACAGCTGCGCGAGTGGTCACAGTCATTGGACTCCCTTCTTTTCCTGCATGACCTTGTCTCGGCGGTCATTTACACTGGCACCTGCTGCACGCGCATGTTACAGCTGGCACATCTGACTTGAGGGGCCGTACGTCGCGTAAATGAGTGCGTTGTTACAAGGCTAGTAGACATATTATTCGTACAACAGTAAAAAACAAATTGCATAATCTAAAATATTAATAAATTATCTATTTATAAAGAAGTATTGTAAATCGATTATGTTTTACAAGGTCTTGCCCGGAATGTACTTTACAATAATATTTTACAAACCTTCACGTGTTTTTAAAATTACATCTTTATGTTCGTAATAAATGTACACACTGGTGATTCGTACACTCTTGCAGGCGATGAAGGAACTTTGTATGCTGTGGATTGAAGCAAATGCGACTAATTGAACATTTGTGAGTAGTTGGGCGAACGAATTTTAGAGAAAAGAGAGATGAAGGGAGAAAGGCAAGAGAGAAAGAGGTGGAATGAGAGTGTCACGAGAGAAGAGAGAGAGAGAGAGAAAGGAAAGAGAGGAACAGATGGAATGAGAGAGAGAAAGAGAGAAACCGATGGATTGATAGATGCAAAAGAGAAAATATTGGAATTAGAGAAAGCGAGAGAAAACACGGAATTGCAAAGCATGAAAAAATGAGACAGAATGATGGTAGGATATCACGATCGTATGCACCTTGAAATGACGAGTCCAGTGATATATAGCACTTAATAATTAGGCCTTTAAATGTTTTAATTAGAAATTAAATAATTTAAATAAAAAAAAATATTTATCTTATTTTTTTTGGTCAATGGTCAAAATTCCTCAATCCCGCTTTCCTGGCTCTAGGTCCACCTGAGTCACTGATCACTGTTAGATAAAACGACTGAAAATAGTATTTTCTGGGTAGTTTTTTTTTTTGTAAATGGGAAAAATTGTATATTTGAAAAAGAAAAGTGATTTTTGGGTAATATAACTGATTTATGAATAGATTTTTAAAGAAAACATTCAATTTTAAGACACAAACAAGTGATTTTGAGCGAAAAAATCCCAACATTGTGGTAGGCTGCCTGGCTCCTGACTCTGTACCCTGACCAAGCTCTCACCTTGCCCTACCTATGTCCTATGTATGAATGCATTCGTGTACCAAGGGATTCACCTGGCTGGTACATGGCATGCATTGAAGAGGTTTGGAAAACAACGCATGATTGAAAAGTTGTTGTATATCCTGGATTGGAACTGATAAGATGCAAAACGGATACCTAACTGTTGGTAAACCTGCGACAGCCGGAGGTCGCCACGATGCAGGGTCTTTGGCGACTTGATGTCGCAATTGTGCCTGATCTGAGTCGGCATGATGTCCAGACAGTAATCGGTATGACCATGCAAAAATATTTAATTTTTTTGATTTAGTGTTTTAGTCAATTTTTAATTTCTTTTTACATATATTGGTTTCATGTTATATTTGGAGTTGTTGAAGACCAGAAATGTGCCTTTCGCAGAATTATTCTGGGTTCAGAATGGTGTATTATTCCCTTTTATAGAAGGAGGATTGTAAGTGGGAATACAGATAATACAGCAAAGTAAATCCTACTTTAGTCGAAGGAGGTGTTCAAATCCACGTACAGATATATTTCGCTACTCAATATAATGTTTACATTCTGGACCTTGTAGTGGCCAAGGTTCGATTTGTCTGCTGAGATGTGCTGCTTATTCGTTTGAGATGCCAGTATTGCAAAGTGGGAGCTTTCAATTCTTGAAATTATCTTCATGGCCTTGTGGTTTCGTGTGGCAGTTGGCAAGACCATAGAGGTAACAAAACCCCAACTCCTGAAGGTTATGTAATTGATTTTATTTCTTGATGTAGTTCAGAAGCTCCATGCATTCGCAGGTGCTCAGAATCACGGGGGAAAGAACCATTATATGTTGGTACGTGTTATTTCGATATACTGCAGGTTTTTCTGACTCCCAACACATCGAGATGTGATTCGGCCACCATTATCACCAGTTATTGCTTGGCACCTATTATTATTTTGTTATAAACTTTGGAGAGGCATAGTAACATCGATAGTGGCATGCTCACCTCGAACTTACCTTCTGCGAAAATGGTAACGTTTTTGCCGTCTTCCACTTTCCAGCCTGCCATTTAACCATGTTGAGATTGTTTGGCATGAGCAAGACGTAATTTATTATGGCGGTGGTTATGTCAACATCGCATGTTTCATAAAGGTTTACACAGTATACATCATACATTACCTGCTTGATAAGGTGGAGTTTAACATTCCAAACAATTGTGTGGTTGTGGGGTGCGATGCATCCACATTCGTGAGCATCCCACATGCACAAAAAGGATTTTGAAAGCAGAGTGTAAGTGTCGTGATGCTAAGTTGGATATGAACCTCTCAGCCAAGGGCATAATGGCTGGTCGATACAGCTGGCAGCAGTGTAGCCCAAACATGTCGATTCTCTAATCGGATTATGCCTGCTGGGTAACATTCAATTTGTCGACGATATGTATGGTTCGCCTCGTGAAACTCAATAACATATTTTCTGGTGCAAGTGCAAAGTGAACTTATCGATTCAGATATCGATCTGCTTATCGTTCTAATTGACGGTAACCACAACTATTTCATGAGCATTCTTCGCGATCACAGACATGTAAATGGTGCTTTTCAGAATTTCTACCAGCTTATACCAGGTGTGTCTCTCGGTGCAAACTCATGCAGCGTATTTTAGGTTTAGTCATTGACATAGTAGCCATTCGCCAAATTGCCTTTTATGTGTATCATGTTCACCTGAAATATGTTCACCAATTGTGATGATTCTGGGTTTAACCAGTTTCGTAGATTCGTGGTTCTAATTCCAGCATCAGTCCGATGGTATCTGATTCAGTGGAATCGACATAGACAATGAAAAACATTTCTGCCTTCAGCATGTTTGGGTTACCATTTAGTTCGAATGTCTTATCCGACCATATGGATTTCTTGATTAAAGTGGCGATCTCCTTCAATTTCCATGCCTTAGTGGGAATCATGTATGCTTTTAGATATTTTGCTTCTGCATGCCAGTACATGGAATTTAAGTTTTATTATATGATCGATTTAGATTTGCATTTAAAGAATCTATTCTTCCAATAACCCACTCACTACCCAGTTTGAAGGGAGTGTAACACATCGGCATTATCTAAGATTTCTTACCACTTAAAATGGTGGCCCCAGACATACTAACCTACGAATATCGGCGTCATAACTTGTTAGGTAACTGTAGCGAACTCGGATTCACGATTGTACAACTACGTATTTTATTGCACTGCACCAGGAAGTGGAGACAAATGTCCACAGTTTCATGAGCATGACATCTGCTCTATCTCATAGTTATAAATCAGCATTTTTCCTTTCATGTACGCCTACAGTGAGGGAGGATGCAAATTACAGAAGCTCTGACACTCTACCAAAATTTTTCCCCTTTTTGTGTAAGTTATCCAGTATATACCATGACCAACTGTAATGTCAAGATTGATTACTGTGCATTTTAAAAATAATAACTATTATTTCACTGTTGCATCTGGGTTGTATAGTTTTTAAATAATTTTGATACCCCATTTTCAGTTTCAATTATTGAAAATGATTGCAAGTAATATTTAAATTGTCTCGTTACATTTTTGTGTTGAATTTATTCGGTAAATAATGTTTTTTTTCTCCATTTAAGCTGGATCTGGATTGCGGGATTGCAAATTCTTTCATTTTGTTCTGCCCTATGGTATGTATATCTTGAATTGTTAATTAAAAAGTATTTAAAGGTAGACAAGGATGCAATGAGCCTCTTTAATTATTAGGTAGACTTAAGGTCCTCAAATCAATTCCCTTAAAATAGCTCAGTTAATCGGGATTACTCTCAAGTAAATAAGCAAGTCATTTTAATATAGCTTTTATTAAGTTTAAAGACTACACAACATTGTACCCTTCCCTCAGAGGGACAGTGACTTGCTTTCAAAAGCTTCCACGGGGGAGCATTCTATTAAATATCTAGTTATCCGAAGCTATTCACTCGGACTCACCACTGTTTAAATACTCAGCTTGGGTCGGGCAAGCCCGTGCCGCAGCGAAAGCCAATCTGCATCAACTCTGTAGATCATCTCTCCTGGACGATGACGTCTTTCTGCAACTGGAGCTCTTGGAAGGACAGCAGCAGCAGTGACCAGCGGCCGCGGCGATCCGAAGAAGAAAGATGGCTGCCACCCTGAAGATCCCGTTTAAATAGTCTGGCCGCGCCTCCAATTCCCCTCCTTTCGTCGTCGATTGAGTCGCTCCTTGCCTCTCGAAATAATGTCGGCATTGGGCATCACCTCGTTGTCATAACAGTGCTCTCCTGGTTTGAAGTATCGATCTTTCTCGATCGAGATGAATTTGGGCAGAATATGAGGGGTTGGCAGGGGCCAGACATCAGCCTCTGAACGAGAGAAACTCCTTTTAGACCTTTCGACGTATGGCCCTTCCCTTGCGGGGGCCTGACTCAAGCAGTCGCGGTTGCCGCTATACAGTGATACTTTAATTTAAGATGACTGTCCTTTTGCAAGTATTCAATTTTGAGTCCTAAGTATCTTTCGATAATAGAGTAATTTTGCTCTTTTTATGTAGAGTTTGGTGCTTAGTTGTCCTTATTTTACACTTTACATTATGAACACATTTCTGTATATATGTTTATATAATTGTACAATCTCTGACCAGAATTTGTTGCATGGGCCCATGTTATTTAACACATCTAACATACTTATACACTTTTACATTAATTAATTTACAAGAAAATTATGATTTATGTGTAATATTCATAATTATATTTGGCCCGATAGTCAGTCTTATCTCTTCTCCTATTGTGAGCTTCATGTCGTGGCGGAAGTTTGGATTATAAGGATCAGTTACGAGCTATCCCCCAGATTAAATCATTTTAACAATAAAATATTAAAGTAATGAAAACATCCATTGCCGTCCCTACCGGAAATGTGAATATGCGGGATTTTTGTGCAAGCCTTGACATTCTACTCCTTGGTAGTTATGTACATGTATGCTAGCATTTTATCTTATAAAGTTATGGGGTCAAAGTAGTGGTAGTTTGCATATAATATTGCTGTGGTAGCCTGTAATGAATTGTGTTTATAGACTTTGATGAATTTTTCTCAAGTTTTTGTTTTAAGGTCATTGGGTTAAGGTTAGGGGTCAGGGGTCATGGGTCACAGGTTAAAATTTAATTACTAATAGGCATTGGCTTCCAAGATGGTAAACAAGTGATGTATACCAAGATGGTGGTCACCTACCAAGATGGTGGGTGCCTACCAAGATGGTGTTCTCTAGTAATGTATAAACAAATGATGAACGAAAAAATCAAAATGGCAGAATGAGTATAGGTGAGGTGAGTGGGTGCGAAGGAGTCAGTCGTCTGCTGGGAATGGAACAAATATTATTATAGTGGTGCTGGGAAACGTAAGTTTTAAAAAAATATTTTAGTCCTACATGTTTATAAAATATTTTTAAAATAAATTTGAATAAATTTGAATAATTAATTTTAATTATAATTCTTTTGAGTTTCTTTGCACTATTTTGGGTTTTTTGGATTTCTTTGAATGTTTGCATTTCAAGGTCATAGATCAAGGTCAAAGGTCATCTGCATACAATATGGATGCAAGGTGGCTGATGAATAGGTCTGAGTTCTATCCTCTATACATTGTATCGATTTGGCATAGTGTATCATATTTCAGGGTATCATCAATAAATGAACACCATGGAACATCATGAATCCAAAAGTATAATCATCAAGTCTGCAGATATGAAACCAAAAGTCTAAGTTTTGGATCATGTATCAAGGACTAGCACGTTCGGCCCCTACCAAAAGAGCTTTGATTTGGTTCGATAAGGTATATTAAAGAATAACTGGCAGCTGTAGTATTTCTGTGTAAAAATTATCTGTTCATAGTTAGACCTAACCTTCCAATTGCTCATGTGTGTGTGCTGGTTTATCGAACATTGCAGCTAGACGATAAGTATTAGTTTAGTATATTCATTGATTTAACTGTATATAAATTAAGGTGTAAGTAGTAGGGGCACATGAATTCTAGATACAAAGCGATGTCGCCTTTATTGATATCAAAGGGTTAAATATATTGAAATGGTTAATTTTTATTCGGATTAAATCCCATCAGAAAATTTTAATCCGATTTTATTCGATTTAAATTTCTTAATCCAATCAAAAAAAGTGTGTGTGTAGGTCTTTATTTTCTTGCTTTCTTTTTAGGGGTGGGAGCAGTTCTAGTAGATGTTCACCCTCTTAGCTCTGACACTCGATTGAGTTGTGACATGTTGGGAACAGGGTATACACGTGGTGAGTTTAGTCTATGAGTAGCATAAGTGTAATTTTTTGGGTTGATAGTGATATTGCTTATAGATGGTGTTGGAGGATAGACGATTTTTTGGTAATTAAACAGAAAGAGATAACATTACTTGTAGTTTATACACAAGATAAATTTCGGAGTGTTTAAATGAAATATATATCAAATGAGTTCTACCTATCAATATAAATAAATAACACATGACAGAATTTTAACTATGTGAATAAACTTGTGTCGAAAAGAGCTAACTCCCTAAATGATCACAATTATATAAGTCTCCAGTATGAACTTAATTAAGGAAGCAAAAATGTCCTTATAAAGTAAATGGCTAATGAACACACTGTCAAGGTATTAGAAACATTACAGTACTTGATGCTTCTCGCACGTGCCTGATATGACTTTAAAACACATCCGCCTGTGAGACTGGTGAGGAAAATTTTGAAACAGAATCCATACATTAAACAATGATTATTAAAAAAGAAATTAAATTATTAACAAATATTAAAAAAAGAATGTTTTAGTATACGTCCAGTCGCTCAGGAAGTCGCTGCAGCACTGACTTGGATATAACACTTACGTCAACTTATAACATACATCGGCTTACATTTGATTATATACTGAGGTGAAAATATCGGAAATTTTAATAGAAATACAAAACGAATGTTTCCAAAAAAACCAAAAAGCTAACTAACACAAGTGCATGACAATCACTAAATGAATTAAAAAAACATGTAATGAAATGGCACCAAGAGCTCCCCAAAACACATCTGTCCACCTTGGAGGTTTGTGAATGAATGAGTTGACCTAACGTCGAAAGCCTTACTCTATACGAGGAGCGCTGCTGAGTTGAAAGTTAAGACAAAAACTCTGATCACACAATTCATCCTACAACAGAAAACGAAATGATAATTTTTAAAGAAAGTTTCACTATTGTAAGAAGAAGATAAATTCTTTTTTAACACAATTTTTTTGCATCGAAGCGTAACGAGACTCTAATGGCTTAATCCTGGAACACTTTATAGAAATGCACTGTATATAATTTTTAATTATTAAAAATAACTGACATGCAACAATTTTTCCCGTTAAGACTGCGAAATTCATGGCACTAGTTAGTGAAATGATAGTTGAAAATGCTACCAACTTTCGTCGACCGAACTCAGAAATGGGGTTTACACAATAAACATGCTGTATAGGTTTAACCCACAAAAATTAGTTTTTTCCGATAAATTAAAAATGTTATAATTTTTTTATATTCAAACGAGAATCATGGCTAACACTCAGGTGTATGATATGCCTACTCTTTCCGAATCCCACTGACTGCCAAACCCCTTGGTCGTGCCACAAAGACCTGCCAACTGTCGACCTGCCCGGTGAAGTCGGGAGAGCTCTTGTATACATCTATCCAAGACAAATGTTTGCAAAGAAGTAAGATGGCACTGGACAGCTAAAACTGTTCACGTCGGTGCTGCCTCCCCCATCCCTTGTCCAGACCATCTCTTTGTGCGAAAAGAGACTTCCTGCCGACGACCATTCCCCCTCCCCTTCATCTCAGAATACATTTTTGCTCGAAAAGACACTTTCTATCCAAGGCCACACAGCCACAGACCCCTCCAACACAGAGGTCGCTTTCTGCTGACTATAAGGTTGCTCTGTCCAAGGTCATGGACCCCGCTATCGATTCAACGATGTGATCTCCAAAACCTGTCCAAAATCACATTTTTTTCGGATACCTCGAGAACTACCTGGTCCACACACCCTGCCTTCACTGTGGATTCAAGGTAATGCAGCACCAGCCCAGAGTGTGTGATTTCCGACACAAGAACTACCTCGGCCACGAACGGAGGATTCCCTCAAGGCCAAAGTGTGTCTTTTGTGCAAAATATTGGGAAGACTCCCTCCCTTGGGGCAGTGGATTCTGAACTGACTTAGGCTATCTTCCCTCTTCACTACAAACTGCTACTTTTGCTCAAACTCATAACTGACGAGAAAAACTGTTTCCCCCAAAGCCTGATGTATTCCCAGAAAAATAAAATTTTACAAGTCCTGACGATCAAAATTTATATTCCTGAAGTTAAATATTTCCCGATATTGTAATCCCCACAAGATAATTCCAAAGATTTAACTTTCCAACAAAAACACTTTATATTTTAATTCTGTAGACAATTTTCCAGCTAACTTATTTAAGTATTTCCATGAAACTATGATTAACTATAAGAGATATTCTCACTTGCTAAATTTGTAAGTAATGAAAAACACGCCTCCTTCGATTTAAGAATTACACAAGTAAATGTTTTTTACTTTCAATCTGTTTTTTAATATTTGTGCATATTACATGTAGTGTTTCCTAGCCAAGGATTTATACTATACAATGGGTATATATTTAAATTTATTTAATTTAAAAATACTATCTTTTTTCGACATGACATTACTGAAATAGCATGTTTCCAGCTTGAAATGACTGTTATCGGAGCTGAAATATGTTAAACTTCCGATATTTCGACTAATTTTCCTAAAAGGTCAAATAAAAGCAAATTTAAAGGAAAATCACAGCAATTTTGATTCCATTTACTATATAAGGAGGGATAAATTAATTTTTCTCAGTGTTGAGTAAACATCTGCTAAGGTCACTTCATGTGTGTATGCATGCATTTGCATTGCATTAGCAGTAGTGAGACTTAGGAATCGATAACGATGCTAGGCATCCACTACAACATCTAAATCGAGAACGATGCCAGACTTCCATCATGTCTACAACAACGACAGACATGTACATCGAGAACAAAACCAGGTGTCCATCACATCTACTACAACTCCAATCGTCCATTACATCATCTAGATCTACAATGGAATATCTACAGGGGATTTCATCTCTGCACCCTTCTGCAACAGGAACAATGCATCAATGTCACTGCTGTGACAATTGTGATTCTAAATGTATTAAAGTATTCAATGCATTTTAGCATATGGGAGAGCGAGAATGTTACTGAGTTAGACTGTTCCCAATTGCGAGTGCTGCCGAAAGAATTTATAATTTATTTTGCGAGACATGAAATAAAATAAGTGTATCCATGTCTTAATGAACAGTTACAAGCTGATGAGGATATCATATCCTATTTACCATGAAAAGACTGCCCTTACGACATGCATGTCTTCGCTAGTGATGGGAACTTGCAACATATGTGGAGGGATTGTATGTCGCAAAGAATGGAACAGCTACTTGAAACTAGTATTATTCCAGATGTAGTAATGGACGATTCCGGAGTCGATGAAGTGGATTCCAAGGCGAGCACTGTGATCTTAAAACAACATTTTTATGAGATACTTTTTATGAGAGAGTTTTTGTACATAGTGTGTAAACTGAAAGTGAAATAAAGAAATAATGTAAAAATGATGTGCTATGCACAAGGTTTCGAAAACTATCAACACAAATCATTTGTAATTAAGGAGCTCGCAATTTTTTTATGCAACCAACACTAGTAACTCTAATATATTATGCTTTAAACCTTCCAGACCTAGTATACTTTAGAACCACAAGTTAAAATTGTGTTTTGGGAACAGACTTATGAGAAACATGACCTGAAATGGATTATGGTGTCATAACTTACAAAGAGTGTTTCCATTATGTGAATGATGCGATCCTCGAAGACTATCCAGCACACATGCTTGGAAAAAATGCAGAAGGAAAGTTTAAAAGTTTAACTAATGTTGAAATGATAAATATTAGACAATATCAAAACTGTTCTAGTTATAATTCAATAGTCAAATGCTATAATACAAATCTCAGTACTCCAGTATTTTTCAAGGATACAATGAAGTATGGTTACAGTCTCTAGACAACATATGCTTCCAAACACAGATGTGCAATGGAGATGACATAGGAATTTCGCAAAAAGTTTAGGAGGAAACATGTATACAGAACAAGTGTTGTGTTATGAAGAAGAAGACTGTACAGTTTTTAATGTGCAGCCTGACAAAGAACTGCCCTGTTCTTGTGGGGACTTGTGTTTTAAAAATAGAAGTGAATTAATAACCAAATAACCAGGTTTTCATCAAATAAAATATAAATTGAATAGAGAGTTTAATGACAGCCCCACCTAATGGACTTAAACATGTAATAATAATAATGAACACACCACACAAATGCAAGGCAGTGGCAGGCTTCTAATTGCAACTTGTGGAATGTGGGACTGTGAGGATTGGAAGAGCAATTTTTGTGTCTGGAAATTTGAGTTAACCATGTTAACATTGAAGAACCATTATTTACAAATTTACCTATAAATAGAGAGAACTGTAGACCAGAGCTTCAGCTATGATGGAGAGATTCAACTCGTCACCTCCTTATGCCAGTATTATTCTGTATACAGGGGAGTATGGTTTAGAATTGAATAATATAGTTCACTTAAGATACATTTGTGCAACGGAGATGAACATTGTAGTTTCTTATTAATCAGTCCTGATTAGACTTTAAAAGTTTTCGAAATATGTAATGGACGAAATTCTTGTCCTTTATATAATTTATGACCTGACAGCAAACTACCTTGTAAAATACCTCCAATGCAAACCACGTACGAATCCTCGCAGGGTCACACACGCATTTTAGTACTTCCTCCAATGCAAACCACGTTCGATTCCTGGCAGAGTCACACACGCATTTTAGTACTTCCTCCCTTGCAAACCACGTTCGATTCCTGGCAGAGTCACACACGCATTTTAGTACTTCCTCCCTTGCAAACCACGTTTATTCCTCGCAGGGTCACACACGCATTTTAGTACTTCCTCCAATGCAAAAAACGTTCGATTCCTGGCAGGGTCACACACGAATTTTAGTACTTCCCAAAATGCAAACCACGTTCGTTTCCTGGCAGAGTCACACACGCATTTTAGTACTTCCTCCAATGCAAACCACGTTCGATTCCTGGCAGGGTCACACACGCATTTTAGTACTTCCTCCCTTGCAAACCACGTTCGATTCCTGGCAGGGTCACACACGCATTTTAGTACTTCCTCCAATGCAAAAAACGTTCGATTCCTGGCAGGGTCACACCAGAATTTTAGTACTTCCCAAAATGCAAACCACGTTCGTTTTCTGGCAGAGTCACACACGCATTTTAGTACTTCCTCCCTTGCAAACCACGTTCGATTCCTGGCAGTGTCACACACACATTTTAGTACTTCCTCCCTTGCAAACCACGTTCGATTCCTGGCAGTGTCACACACGCATTTTAGTACTTCCTCCCTTGCAAACCACGTTCGATACCTGGCAGGGTCACACACGCATTTTAGTACTTCCACCCTTGCAAACCACGTTTATTCCTCGCAGGGTAACACACGCATTTTAGTACTTCCTCCAATGCAAACCACGTTCGATTCCTGGCAGAGTCACACACGCATTTTAGTACTTCCTCCCTTGCAAACCACGTTTATTCCTCGCAGGGTCACACACGCATTTTAGTACTTCCTCCAATGCAAAAAACGTTCGATTCCTGGCAGGGTCACACACGAATTTTAGTACTTCCCAAATGCAAACCACGTTCGTTTCCTGGCAGGTCACACACGCATTTTAGTACTTCCTCCAATGCAAACCACGTTCGATTCCTGGCAGGGTCACACACGCATTTTAGTACTTCCTCCCTTGCAAACCACGTTCGATTCCTGGCAGGGTCACACACGCATTTTAGTACTTCCTCCCTTGCAAACCACGTTCGATACCTGGCAGGGTCACACACGCATTTTAGTAACTTCCTCCCTTGCAAACCATGTTCGATACCTGGCAGGGTCACACACGCATTTTAGTACTTCCTCCCTTGCAAACCACGTTCGATACCTGGCAGGGTCACACACGCATTTTAGTAATTCCTCCCTTGCAAACACGTTCGATTCCTGGCAGGGTCACACACGCATTTTAGTACTTCCTCCAATGCAAACCACGTTCGATTTCTGGCAGGGTCACACACGCATTTTAGTACTTCCTCCAATTCAAACCACGTTTGATTATTTGCAGGGTCACACACGTATTTTAGTACTTCCTCCCTTGCAAACCACGTTCGTTTCCTGGCAGACTCACACACGCATTTTAGTACTTCCTCCCTTGCAAACCACGTTCGATTCTGGCAGTGTCACACACGCATTTTAGTACTTCCTCCTTGCAAACCAAGTTCGATTCCTGGCAGGGTCACACACGCATTTTAGTACTTCCTCCCTTGCAAACCACGTTCGATTCCTGGCAGGGTCATACACGCATTTTAGTACTTCCTTTTATGCAAAAATCTTTCGATTCCTGGCAGAGTCACACACGCATTTTAGTACTTCCTCCAATGCAAACCACGTTCGATTCCTGGCAGTGTCACACACGCATTTTAGTACCTCCTACCTTGCAAACCATGTTCGATTCCTGGCAGGGTCACACACGCATTTTAGTACTTCCTCCAATGCAAAAAACGTTCGATTCCTGGCAGGATCACACACGCATTTTAGTACTTCCTCCCTTGCAAACCACGTTCGATTCCTGGCAGGATCACACACGCATTTTAGTACTTCCTCCAATGCAAACCACGTTCGAATCCTCGCAGGGTCACACACGCATTTTAGTACTTCCTCCAATGCAAAAAACGTTCGATCCTGGCAGGGTCACACACGCATTTTAGTACTTCCTCCCTTGCAAACCACGTTCGATTCCTGGCAGGGTCACACACGCATTTTAGTACATCCTTCAATGCAAAAAACGTTCGATTCCTGGCAGGATCACACACGCATTTTAGAACTTCCTCCAATGCAAACCACGTTCGATTCCTCGCAGGGTCACAAACGCGTTTTAGTACTTCCTCCAATGCAAACCACGTTCGATACCTGGCAGGGTCACACACGCACTTTAGTACTTCCTCCAATGCAAACCAAGTTCGTTTCCTCGCAGGGTCACACACGAATTTTAGTACTTACTCCAATGCAAAAAACGTTCGATTCCTGGCAGGGTCACACACGCACTTTAGTACTTCCTCCAATGCAAACCACGTTCGTTTCCTCGGAGGGTCACACACGAATTTTAGTACTTACTATAATGCAAAAAACGTTCGATCCTGGCAGGGTCACACACGCATTTTAGGACTTCCTCCCTTGCCTACCACGTTCGATTCCTGGCATTGTCACACACGCATTTTAGTACTTCCTTCAATGCAAGAAACGTTCTATTCCTGGAAGGATCACACACGCATTTTAGTACTTCCTCCTATGCAAATCACGTTCGATTCCTGGCAGGGTCACACACTCATTTTAGTACTTCCTCCCTTGCAAAACACGATAGATTCAAGGAAGTTTCACACACGCATTTTAGTACTTCCTCCAATGCAAAAAATGTTCGAATCCTGGCAGGGTCACACACGCATTTTAGTACTTCCACCCTTGGAAACTACGTTCGATTTATGGCAGGGTCACACACGCATTTTAGTACTTCCAACCTTGCAAAACACGATAGATTCAATAAAGGGTCACACACGCATTTTAGTACTTCCTCCAATGCAAACCACGTTTGATTTCTTGCAGGGTCTAACACGCATTTTAGTACTTCCTCCCTTGCAAACCACGTTCGATTTCTGGCAGGGTCACACACGCATTTAAGTACTTCCTCCCTTGCAAACCACGTTCGATTTCTGGCAGGGTCACACACGCAATTTAGTACTTCCTCACCCCCAACAAAAAAAACCCGGGGGGGGGGGGGGGGGGGGGGGGGGGGGGGGGGGGGGCCCCCCCCCCCCCCCCCCCCCCCCCCCCCCCCCCCCCCCCCCCCCCCCCCCCCCCCCCCCCCCCCCCCCCCCCCACCCCCCCACCCACCCCCCCGCCAACCCCCCACCCCCCCAACACCCCCCCCCACCCCCCCCCCCCACCCCCCCCCTTCCCTCCCCTCATACCCCACCGCACCCCCCCCCACACCCCACCCCACCCCCTCCCCCCCCCCCCCCCCCCCTCATCCCCCCCCCCCCCTCCCCCCCCCCCCTCCCCCCCTCCCTCCCCCCCCCCCCCGCCCACCCCCCCCCTCCCCCCCACCGCCCCGCCCCCCGCCCCCCCCCCACCCCCCCACTCCCCCCCCCCCCGCCCCCCCACCCCCCCCCCCCCCTCCCCCCCCCCCACCCCCCCCCCCACCCCCCCCCCCCACACCCCACCCCCCCCCCCCCCCCCCCCACACCCCCCCCCGCCCCCCCACCCCCCCCCTCACCCCCCCCCCCCCCCCCCCCCACCCCACCCCCCCCCCCCCCCCACCCCCCCCCCCCCCCACCAACCTGCCCCCCCCCCCCCCCCACCCCCCCCCCCCCCCTCCACCCACCCCCCCCCCACCGCCCCCCCCCCCCAACCCCCAACCCACCGCCCCCCCCCCCCCCCCCCACCCCACCCCCGCCCCCCCCCCCACCCCCCCCCCCCCCCCCCCTTCCCCCTCCGCCCCTCCCCCCCCCCCCCCGCCCCCGACCCCCCCCCCCACCACCCGCCCTCCCCCCCCCACCCCCCCACCCCTCCCCCCCCCACCCCCCCCCCTGCCCCCCCCCCCCCCCCCCCCCCCCCACCACCCACCTCCCCCCCCCCCCCCCCCCTCCCCACGCCCCCCCCCCCCCCCCACCCCCCCCCGTCCCCCCTCCCCCCGCACCCCCCACCCCCCCCCCCCCCCCACCCCCCCCCACCCACTCACTCCCTCCCCCACCCCCCCCCCCCCCCCCCCCTCTCCCCCCCCCCCCCCCCCCACCTAACCCCCACCCCCCACCCCCACGACCCCCCCCCCACCCCCCCCCCCTCCCCCACGCACCCCCCCCCCCCCCGACCCCCCCCCGACCCCCCCCCACCCCCCCCCCCCCCCCCCCCCCCCCCCCGCCCACCCCCCCCCCCCCACCCTCCCACCCCCCCCCCCACCACCCCCCCCCCCCCCACCCCCCCCCCGCCCCCCCCCCCACCCCCCCCCCCTCCCCGCCCGCCCACCCCCACCCCCTCCCCACCCCCCCCCCCCACCCCTCCCCCCCCACCCCCCCCCCCCCCCCCCACCCCACCCGCCCCCCCCCCCCCCCCCCCCCACCCCGCCCCCCTGCCACACCCCCCCCCTCCCCCCCCTCCCCCCACCCCCCCCCCTCGACCCCCCCCCCCTGTCCCCCCCCCACCCCCCCCCCCACCCCCAGCCCCCACCGCCCCCTCCTACCCCCCCACCCCCCCCCCGGCCCCCCCCCACCCCCCCCCCCACCCCCCCCTCCCCCCCCGCCCCCCCCCCCCCCCCCCCACCCCCCCCACACCACCCCCGCACCCCCACCCCCCCCCCCCGCCCTCCCCCCCCACCGCCCCCCCCCCACCTACCTCCCCCCCCCCCCCCCCCCCCCCCGCCCCCCCCCCCCACCCCACCCACCCCCCCCCCCCCACCCGCTCCCCCACCCCCCTCCTCCCCCCCCCCCCCCCCCCCCCCTCCCCCAACCCACTCCACCCACCCCCCCCCCGACCCCCCCGCCCCCCCCCCTCCCCCCCCCCCCGCCCCCCCTACCCCCCCCCCCCCCCCCCCCCCCCACCCACCCCCCCCGCCCCACCTCCCCCCCCCCCCCCCCCCCCCCCCCCCCCCCCCCCCCCCCCCCCCCCCCCCCCCAAAAAAAAAAAAAAAAAAAAAAAAAAAAAAAAAAAAAAAAAAAACCCAAAATTCGTTTCCTGCAGGGCACACACACATTTTAGTACTTCCCCAATGCAAACACGTTCGATACCTGCAGGGGCTCACACGCATTTAGTACTTTCCTCCAAGCAAACCACGTTTATTCCTCCAGTCACACACGCATTTTTTTACTTCCTAGAATGCAAAAAACCCCGTTCGAATTTCCCCGCAGTTTCACACACCCCCATTTAGTACTTCCTCCAATGCAAACCACGTTTTGTTTCCCTCGCAGGGGCCCCCACACGCATTTTTGTACTTCCTCCCAAAGCAAACCACTTTGAATCCTGGGAGAGTCACACACGGGATTTTAGTACTTCTCCAATGCAAACCACGTTCGATTCCTCGCAGGGTCACACACGCATTTTAGTACTTCACCATGCAAACCACTTTCTGTTCCTCCATGGGTCACACACGCATTTTAGTCTTCTCCCGTGCAAACCACGTTCGTTTCCTGCAGGTCACACACACATTTAGTACTTCCTCCAATGCAAACCACGTTCGATTCCTGGCAGTTTCACACACGCATTTTAGTACTTCCTCCAATGCAATCCACGTTCGATTCCTCGCAGGGTCACACACGCATTTTAGTACTTCCTCCAATGCAAACACGTTCGATTCCTGCAGGGTCACACACGCATTGTAAGTACTTCCTCCTTGTCAAACCACGTTCGATTCCTGGCAGGATCACACAAGCATTTCACTACTTCCTTCCAAATGCAACACCACGTTCGATTCTTGGCATTGTCACAAACGCATTTTAGTACTTCCTCCAATGCAAACCACGTTCGATTCCTGGCAGTCAACACGCATTTTAGTACTTCCTCCAATGCAAACCACGTTCGATTCCTGCAGTGTCACACACGCATTTTAGTACTCCTCCATGCAAACCACGTTCGATTCTGGCAGGTCACACACGCTATTTTAGTACTTCTCCAATGCAAACCACGTTCGATTCCTGGCAGAGTCACACACGCATTTTAGTACTTCCTCCAATGCACACCACGTTCGTTTCCTGCAGAGTCACACAATTTTGACTTCCCCAATGCAAACCACGTTCCTGCGTTCGCAGCCACGCATTTTAGTACTTCCTCAACCATCATATCGTGTCCCAGCCATTTAGTATTCCTCCAATGCAAACCACGTTCGATTCCTGCAGGGTCACACACGCATTTTAGTACTTCCTCCGCAACTCGTTCACAGAGGGTCCAGCATTCTGCAGCACAACGTTTTACTCCCAATGCAAACCATCGACGTCGTTCCTGGCAGTCACACACCATTTTAGTACTTCCTCCATGCAAACCACGTTCGATTCCTGCAGGTCACACACGCATTTTTAGTACTTCCTCCATGCAAACCACGTTCGATTCCTCGAGGGTCACACACGCATTTTAGTACTTCCTCCAATGCAAACCACGTTGATTGCAGGGTACCACCATCATCACTTCCTCCTCCTCAAACCACGTTCGATTTCCTGGCAGGTCAACACGCATTTTAGTACTTCCTCCCATGCAAACCACGTTCGATTCCTGGCAGGGTCACAACGCATTTTGTACTTCCTCATAGCAAACCACGTTCGATTCGCAGGTCACACACGCATTTATACTTCCTCCCTTGCAAACCACGTTCGATTCTGCAGGTTCACACACCATTTTGTACTTCCTCCAATGCAAACCACGTTCGATTCCTGCAGGCACACCAGCATTTTAGTACTTCCTCCAGCAAACCACGTTGATTCCTGCAGGGTCACACACCATTTTAGTACTTCCTTAGCAAACCACTTCGATTCCTGGCAGGTCACACACGCATTTTAGTATTCCTCCCTTGCAAACCACGTTCGATTCCTGGCAGGTCACACACGCATTTAGTACTTCCTCCATGCAAACCCGTTCGATTCCTGGCAGGTCCACACGCATTTTAGTACTTCCTCCAATGCAAACCAGTTCGATTCCTGCAGGGTCACCACCATTTAGTACTTCCTCATCAAACCACTTCGTTCCTGGCAGGTCACACACGCATTTTAGTACTCCTCCTGCAAACCACGTTCGATTCCTGCAGGGTCACACACGCATTTTAGTACTTCCTCCAATGCAAACCACGTTCGATTCCTGCAGGTCCACACGCATTTAGTACTTCCTCAATGCAAACCACGTTCGATTCCGGCAGGGTCACACACCATTTTAGTACTTCCTCAATGCAAACCACGTTCGATTCCTGGCAGGTCACACACGCATTTAGTACTTCTCCATGCAAACCACGTTCGATTCCTGGCAGGTCACACACGCATTTTAGTACTTCTCCAATGCAACCACGTTCGATTCCTGGCAGGTCACACACGCATTTAGTACTTCCTCCTGCAAACCACGTTTCGATTCCTGGCAGGTCACACACGATTTTAGTACTTCCTCCAATGCAAACCACGTTCGATTCCTGGCAGGTCACACACGCATTTTAGTACTTCCTCAATGCAAACCACGTTCGATTCCTGGCAGGGTCACACACGCATTTTAGTACTTCCTCCAATGCAAACCACGTTCGATTCCTGGCAGGTCACACACGCATTTTAGTACTTCCTCCATGCAAACCACGTTCGATTCCTGGCAGGTCACACACGCATTTTAGTACTTCCTCCAATGCAAACCACGTTCGATTCCTGGCAGGTCACACACGCATTTTAGTACTTCCTCCAATGCAAACCACGTTCGATTCCTGGCAGGGTCACACACGCATTTTAGTACTTCCTCCATGCAAACCACGTTCGATTCCTGGCAGGGTCACACACGCATTTTAGTACTTCCTCCAATGCAAACCACGTTCGATTCCTGGCAGGTCACACACGCATTTTAGTACTTCCTCCAATGCAAACCACGTTCGATTCCTGCAGGTCACACACGCATTTTAGTACTTCCTCCAATGCAAACCACGTTCGATTCCTGCAGGGTCACACACGCATTTTAGTACTTCCTCCATTTCAAACCACGTTCGATTCCTGGCAGGTCACACACGCATTTTAGTACTTCCTCCATTGCAAACCACGTTCGATTCTGGCAGGTCACACACGCATTTTAGTATACTTCCTATGCAAACCACGTTCGATTCCTGGCAGGGTCACACACGCATTTTAGTACTTCCTCCAATGCAAACCACGTTCGATTCCTGGCAGGTCACACACGCATTTTAGTACTTCCTCCAATGCAAACCATCGTTCGATTCTGCAGGGTCACACACGCATTTTAGTACTTCCTCCAATGCAAACCACGTTCGATTCCTGGCAGGTCACACACGCATTTTAGTACTTCCTCCATGCAAACCACGTTCGATTCCTGGCAGGGTCACACACGCATTTTAGTACTTCCTCCATGCAAACCACGTTCGATTCCGCAGGGTCACACAGCATTTTAGTACTTTCCTCCAATGCAAACCACGTTCGATTCCTGGCAGGTCACACACGCATTTTAGTACTTCCTCCAATGCAAACCACGTTCGATTCCTGCAGGGTCACACACGCATTTTAGTACTTCCTCCTTGCAAACCACGTTCGATTCCTGGCAGGGTCACACAGCATTTTAGTACTTCCTCAATGCAAACCACGTTCGATTCCTGGCAGGGTCACACACGCATTTTAGTACTTCCTCCTTGCAAACCACGTTCGATTCCTGGCAGGGTCACACACGCATTTTAGTACTTCCTCCATGCAAACCACGTTCGATTCCTGGCAGGGTCACACACGCATTTTAGTACTTCCTCCTTGCAAACCACGTTCGATTCCTGGCAGGGTCACACACGCATTTTAGTACTTCCTCCATTGCAAACCACGTTCGATTCCTGGCAGGGTCACACACGCATTTTAGTACTTCCTCCCAATGCAAACCACGTTCGATTCCTGGCAGGGTCACACACGCATTTTAGTACTTCCTCCTTGCAACCACGTTCGATTCCTGGCAGGTCACACACGCATTTTTAGTCCTCCCACTTGCAAATCGGTCGATCCAGGCATTGTATCCAGCTTACTACTTCTTCCCATGGCAAACCAGTTCGATTCCTCAGTCAACACACGATTTTGACTTCCCCTTGCAAACCACGTTCGATTCTGGCAGGTCACACAGCATTTGTACTTCCTCCCTTGCAACCACGTTCGATCCTGGCGGTCACACACGCATTTTAGTACTTCCTCCAATGCAAACCACGTTCGATTCCGGCAGGTCACACCGCATTTATACTTCCTCCATGCAAAACCACTTTGATTCCTGGCAGGTCACACGCATTTATACTTCCTCCATGCAAACCACGTCGATTCCTGCAGGGTCACACACGCATTTTAGTACTTCCTCCATGCAAACCAGTTCGATTCTGCAGGGTCACACACGCATTTATACTCCTCATGCAACACGTTCGATTCCGCAGGTCACACGCATTTTAGTACTTCCTCGCAAACACTTCGATTCTGCAGGTCACACACGCATTTTAGTACTTCCTCCTTGCAACCACGTTCGATTCCTGCAGTCACACCGATTTAGACTTCCTCCTGCAAACCACTTCGATTCGGCAGGGTCCACACGCATTTTGTACTCTCCATGCAAACCACTTTCGATTCCTGCAGGTCACACACGCATTTTAGTACTTCTCATGCAAACCACGTTCGATTCCTGGCAGGGTCACACACGCATTTAGTACTTCCTCCAATGCAAACCACGTTGATTCCTGGCAGGGTCACACACGCATTTTAGTACTTCCTCCTGCAAACCACGTTCGATTCCGGCAGTCACACACCATTTTAGTACTTCCTCCTGCAAACCACGTTCGATTCCTCAGGGTCAACACACGCTTTAGATTCCCCCATGGGAAACCACGTTCGATTTCCTGCAGGTCACACACGCATTTAGTCTTCCTGGTCAAACCACGTCGATTTCCTGCGTCCATCAACCATGTTAACTTCCTCCATGCAAACCAGTTTGATTCCTGCATGGCAACAATCGATTTGAGGTTCACAATACGAACCAGTTCGCTCCTGCAGCTCACCAGCATTTTAGTACTCACCAATGCAAATAGTTTGATTCCTCATGCAACACACGCATTTACTTCCTCCACAGCATTTTAACACTTCCGATTGCCACGTCGTTTCCAGCAGTTTTAGTACTCACTCAATTAAGTATCTCCTCAACCACTTGTCTGCAGGTCACAGATTATTAGCACACGCGATTACTTCCTCCAATGCAAACCACGTTCGATTCCTGGCAGCAGGTCACACACGCATTTAAGTACTTCCTCCATGCAAACCACGTTCGATTCCTGCAGGTCACACACGCATTTATACTTCCTCCAAGCAAACCACGTTGATTCCTGGCAGGGTCACACACGCATTTTAGTACTTCCTCCAATGCAAACACGTTTCGATTCCTGCAGGTACAACTTTTAGTACTTCTCAGCAACACTCATTCAGGTCACACACGATTTTATATTCCTCCATGCAAACCCGTTCGATTCCTGGCGGTCACACACCATTTAGTACTCCTCCTGCAACCCGTTCGATTCTGCAGGTCACACACGCATTTTAGTACTTCCTCCATGCAAACCAGTCGATTCTGCAGGTCACACACGCATTTAGTACTTCCTCCTGCAAACCACGTCGATCCTGGCAGGTCACACACGCATTTTAGTACTTCCTCCAATGCAAACCCGTTCGATTCCTGCAGGTCACACACGCATTTTAGTACTTCCTCCATGCAAACACGTTCGATTCCTGGCAGGTCACACACCATTTTAGTACTCCTCCTGCAAACACGTTCGATCTGGCAGGTCACACACGCATTTATACTTCCTCCATGCAAACCACGTTCGTTCCGCAGGTCACAACCATTTTAGTACTTCCTCCTGCAAACCCGTTCGATTCCTGCAGGTCACACACGCTTTAGTATTCCTCCATGCAAACGTTGATTCCTGGCAGGTCACACAGCATTTAGTACTCCCCAGCAAACCGTTCGATTCTGCAGGTCACACACGCATTTATACTTCTCAATGCAACCACGTTGTTCCTGGCAGGGTCACACACGCATTTTAGTACTTCCTCCATGCAAACCACGTTCGTTCCTGTCCTTGCAAACCACGTTCGATTCTGGCGGGTCACACACGCATTTTAGTACTTCCTCCAATGCAAACACCGTTCGATTCCTGGCAGGGTCACACACGCATTTTAGTACTTCCTCCAATGCAAACCACGTTCGATTCCTGCAGGGTCACACACGCATTTTAGTACTTCCTCCTTGCAAACCACGTTCGATTCCTGGCAGGTCACACACGCATTTTAGTACTTCCTCCTTGCAAACCACGTTCGATTCCTGGCAGGGTCATACACGCATTTTAGTACTTCCTCCAATGCAAACCACGTTCGATTCCTGGCAGGGTCACACACGCATTTTAGTACTTCTCCTTGCAAACCATCGTTCGATTCCTGGCAGGGTCACACACGCATTTTGTACTTCCTCCAATGCAAAACCACGTTCGATTCCTGGCAGGGTCACACACGCATTTTAGTACTTCCTCCAATGCAAACCACGTTCGATTCCTGGCAGGGTCACACACGCATTTTAGTACTACTCCTTGCAAACCACGTTCGATTCTGGCAGAGTCACACACGCATTTTAGTACTTCCTCCAATGCAAACCACGTTCGATTCCTGGAGGGTCACAACGCATTTAGTACTTCCTCCATTGCAAACCACGTTCGATTCTGGCAGGTCACACACGCATTTTTAGTACTTCCTCCTTGCAAACCACGTTCGATTCCTGGCAGGTCACACACGCATTTTAGTACTTCCTCCATGCAAACCACGTTCGATTCCTGCAGGGTCACACACGCATTTTAGTACTTCCTCCTGCAAACACGTTCGATTCCTGGCAGGGTCACACACAGCATTTAGTACTCTCTGCAACCCGTCGATTCCGCAGAGTCACACACGCATTTAGTATCCTCCTTGAACACGTTCGATCCGCAGGTCACACACGCATTTTAGTACTTCCTCCATTGCAAACCACGTTCGTTCCTGGCAGGGTCACACACGCATTTAGTACTTCCTCCCTGCAAACCACGTTCGATTCCTGGCAGGGTCACACACGCATTTTAGTACTTCCTGAAATGCAAACCACGTTCGATTCCTGGCAGGGTCACACACGCATTTTAGTACTTCCTCCCTTGCAAACCACGTTCGATTCCTGGCAGGGTCACACACGCATTTTAGTACTTCCTCCCTTCAAACCACGTCGATTCCTGGCAGGGTCACACACGCATTTTAGTAACTTCCTCCAATGCAAACCACGTTCGATTCCTGGCAGGGTCACAACGCATTTTAGTACTTCCTCCAATGCAAACCACGTTCGATTCCTCAGGGTCACACACGCATTTTAATACTTCCTCCCTTGCAAACCACGTTCGAATTCCTGGCAGGGTCACACACGCATTTTAGTACTTCCTCCTTGCAAACCAAGTTCGATTCTGGCAGGGTCACACACGCATTTTAGTACTTCTTCCCTTGCAAACCTCGTTCGATTCCTGGCAGGGTCAAACACGCATTTTAGTACTTCCTTCCTTGCAAACCACGTTCGATTCCTGGCAGGTCACACACGCATTTTAGTACTTCCTCGAATGCAAACCACTTTCGATTCCTGGCAGTCACACACGCATTTTAGTACTTCCTCCCTTGCAAACCACGTTCGATTCCTGGCAGGGTCACACACGCATTTTAGTACTTCCTCCTTGCAAACCAAGTTCGATTCCTGGCAGGGTCACACACGCATTTTAGTACTTCCTCCCTTGCAAACCACGTTCGATTCCTGGCAGGGTCACACACGCATTTTAAGTACTTCATCCCTTGCAAACCACGTTCGATTCCTGGCAGGGTCACACACGCATTTTAGTACTTCCTCCCTTGCAAACCACGTTCGATTCCTGGCAGGGTCACACACGCATTTTAGAACTTCCTCCAATGCAAACCACGTTCGATTCCTGGCAGGGTCACACACGCATTTTAGTACTTCCTCCCTTGCAAACCACGTTCGATTCCTGGAGAGGTCACACACGCATTTTAGTACTTCCTCCAATGCAAACCACGTTTGTTTCCTGGCAGGTCACACACGCATTTTAGTACTTCCTCCAATGCAAAACACGTTCGATTCCTGGCAGAGTCACACAGCATTTTAGTACTTCCTCCAATGCAAACCACGTTCGATTCCTGGCAGGGTCACACACGCATTTTAGCACTTCCTCCATGCAAACCACGTTCGATTTCTGGCAGGGTCACACACGCATTTTAGTACTTCCTCCAATTGCAAACCACGTTCGATTCCTGGCAGAGTCACACACGCATTTTAGTACTTCCTCCCTTGCAAACAACGTTCGATTCCTGGCAGAGTCACACAAGCATTTTAGTACTTCCTCCCTTGCAAACCACGTTCTATTCCTGGAAGGGTCACACACGCATTTTAGTACTTCCTCCAATGCAAACCACGTTCGATTCCTTGCAGGGTCACACACGCATTTTAAGTACTTCATCCCTTGCAAACCACGTTCGATTCCTGGCAGGGTCACACACGCATTTTAGTACTTCCTCCCTTGCAAACCACGTTCGATTCCTGGGAGAGTCACACACGCATTTTAGTACTTCCTCCAATGCAAACCACGTTTTGTTCCTGGCAGTGTCACACACGCATTTTAGTACTTCCTCCAATGCAAAACACGTTCGATTCCTGGCAGAGTCACACACGCATTTTAGTACTTCCTCCAATGCAAACCACGTTCGATTCCTGGCAGGGTCACACACACATTTTAGTACATCCTCCCTTGCAAACCACGCTCGATTCCTGTCAGAGTCACACACGCATTTTAGTACTCCTCCCTTGCAAGCCACGTTCGATTCCTGGCAGAGTCACACACGCATTTTAGTACTTCCTCCAATGCAAACCACGTTCGATTTCTGGCAGAGTCACACACGCAATTTAGTACTTCCTCCCTTGCAAACCACGTTCGATTCCTGGCAGGGTCACACACGCATTTTAGTACTTTCTCGGCTTGCAAACCACGTTCGATTCCTGGCAGGGTCACACACCCATTTTAGTACTTCCTCCAATGCAAACCACGTTCGATTTCTGGCAGGGTCCCACACTCATTTTAGTACTTCCTCCAATGCAAACCATTCTCCCCTTGCAAACCACGTTCGATTCCTGGCAGAGTCACACACGCATTTTAGTACTTCCTGCCTTGCAAACCACGTTCGATTCCTGGAAGGGTCACACACGCATTTTAGTACTTCCTCCAATGCAAACCACGTTCGATTCCTGGCAGGGTCATACACTCATTTTAGTACTTCCTTCAATGCAAACCACGTTCGTTTCCTGGCAGGGTCACACACGCATTTTAGTACTTTCTCGGCTTGCAAACCATGTTCGATTCCTGGCAGGGTCATACACGCATTTTAGTACTTCCTCCATTGCAAACCACGTTCGATTTCTGGCCGGGTCACACACTCATTTTAGTACTTCCTCCAATGCAAACCACGTTCGATTCCTGGCAGGGTCACACACGCATTTTAGAACTTTCTCCCCTTGCAAACCACGTTCGATTCCTGCCAGGGTCATACACGCATTTTAGTACTTCCTCCAATGCAAACCACGTTCGATTTCTGGCAGAGTCACACACGCAATTTAGTACTTCCTCCCTTGCAAACCACGTTCGATTCCTGGCAGGGTCATACACTCATTTTAGTACTTCCTCCAATGCAAACCACGTTCGATTCCTGGCAGGGTCACACACGCATTTTAGTACTTTCTCGGCTTGCAAACCATGTTCGATTCCTGGCAGGGTCATACACGCATTTTAGTACTTCCTCCATTGCAAACCACGTTCGATTTCTGGCCGGGTCACACACTCATTTTAGTACTTCCTCCAATGCAAACCACGTTCGATTCCTGGCAGAGTCACACACGCATTTTAGTACTTCCTCCCTTGCAAACCACGTTCGATTCCTGGCAGAGTCACACACGCATTTTAGTACTTCCTCCCTTGCAAACCACGTTCGATTCCTGGCAGGGTCACACACGCATTTTAGTACTTCCTCCCTTGCAAACCACGTTCGATTTCTGGCAGTGTCACACCCGCATTTTTGTACTTCCTCCCTTGCAAATCACGTTCGATTTCTGGAAGGGTCACACCCGCATTTTAGTACTTTCTCCCCTTGCAAACCACGTTCGATTTCTGGCAGTGTCACACACGCATTTTAGTACTTTCTCCCCTTGCAAACCACGTTCGATTCCTGGCAGGGTCATACACGCATTTTAGTACTTCCTCCAATGCAAACCACGTTCGATTCCTGGCAGAGTCACACACGCATTTTAGTACTTCCTCCCTTGCAAACCATGTTCGATTCCTGGCAGAGTCACACACGCATTTTAGTACTTCCTCCAATGCAAACCACGTTCGATTTCTGGCAGGGACACACACTCATTTTAGTACTTCCTCCAATGCAAACCACGTTCGATTCCTGGCAGAGTCACACACGCATTTTAGTACTTCCTCCCTTGCAAACCACGTTCGATTCCTGGCAGAGTCACACACGCATTTTAGTACTTCCTCCCTTGCAAACCACGTTCGATTCCTGGAAGGGTCACACACGCATTTTAGTACTTCCTCCAATGCAAACCACGTTCGATTCCTGGCAGGGTCATACACCAATTTTAGTACTTCCTCCAATGCAAACCACGTTCGATTCCTGGCAGAGTCACACACTCATTTTAGTACTTCCTCCCTTGCAAACCACGTTCGATTCGTGGAAGGGTCACACACGCATTTTAGTACTTCCTCCCTTGCAAACCACGTTCGATTTCTGGCAGGGTCACACACTCATTTTAGTACTTCCTCCAATGCAAACCACGTTCGATTCCTGGCAGGGTCACACACGCATTTTCACTTGTGTGAATCGTGCTGGACGATTCAGCTGGTCGGTGGGTTTTTTCGAGGATCTAACTTTTCCTCCGCTCTTGCATTCAGGCGTTGCTCCATATACACGTCACCTCACCCTCGTCGGCTTTCAAGACCTTGAAGTTACGACACGCACAATCGTCTCCACTTTACGAACATCAGTGTCAAGTCTACTAATATTCCGGAAATCTGCTTTGTTCGCTGTGTAATACACATATTTGACCGAAAATAAGGTTTAAAGTTCCTCAATGAAAACTCTATTGATGTTATGTACAACGTACTTCGATAAAAATTAACATATAATGTTTAAGCACAGCACAAAGGTCTCAGGTAAAAATTAAATTGCTATATGTTTTATTAGTTTTTTAAAAGGAAACATAAGCATTTTTGTCAGCTTGCGTTGACAGATGTTTGCTGGCTTAATGGCGGCTTCAACATATAATTAAATAATATAAACCGTATTCATGTACAATATAGGTATTTTAGCCTACTGTCCGAACGAAAGATAGGCTTATGAGATTACTTATCAGTCTGTGTTTGTGGGGATACGTGAATGCGGGTATGTCTGTGATTTATGTCTGCTTGTTGTGTGCCCACACATTTGAACATTTGAACACATGAACCGAATTTCACCAAACTCGGTGCACATATTTATGTATGGGCATCAGACGTTAAAAGATTTTAACTATGATGTGTCATTATTTTCAAAATGGCAGCAATTTTATAATTAAGGGTGCTATGTCACATGTCGGGAAACTTCTAACCGATTTAAAAAAATTGTTTAAGTTGACAGTACATCATGTAAGCACTGATTTTAGAGATGGATATTGTTCGTCTGCCATTTTTGAAGATGAAAAATATTGCTTTTACATTATATCTCGAAAACTACTGAACCTATTCTCGCCAAATTTTACAAATAAGTAATATTAAGGTAGGTTATGTAATGATATTCGATTTCAATTATTAATAAAATGTTAAAAAGTAAGCTATACGAATAAAATATGTTTACTTCCTCTATCTATCGGTTGATTAGTCCTCGAGATATAGCATGAAACCTCCATTGTTCATGTGACGTTCTTCATTAATGGAGAACAAAATGTTATTTATTAGCACATTCTATGAATGTCATAGTTACAATATACGCATTCAAATGCAAATTGGTAACATAGATTCTTGGACATAGTTAACTAATCTAAAATGTTTGTACAGGCTCCACTCGGAAAATAAGAGACTTGTACACTTAAGACACAAAAAAAATGAATATGGGCTACCACAGTACAGCTTCTTTGCCAAAACAGATGATTTTTTCCTGAGATACGATATAAAATTTTATTTTTTATGTGGTGCTCTCTTACAAAATGGCGGATAAATGAGGCTTTGCATACATAGCTTTGATAGATGTAACTGATACTAACAGCATGCAAAGTTAATTTGAAATTGGTTTTGTAAATTCGTAGATAAAAATTCTGAGCCAAAATTGTTATATGGCCGCTATTTCAAAAACATTTGCGTCTGACCT
Organism: Dryococelus australis; assembly: GCA_029891345.1. Lineage (NCBI taxonomy): Eukaryota > Metazoa > Arthropoda > Insecta > Phasmatodea > Phasmatidae > Dryococelus > Dryococelus australis. Next base: position 4,425,827 of record CM057009.1, on the reverse strand, counting down.
TCTCAAAGTTTGTCAGTTTCCATTGCCTGACATAGTGCTATTTATTTGCCAAATTTGGTATCAATCGGATGTTTTATGGAGATATCGCTTATTTTTAATAAGTCATGTGTTACAATTTTACAAAAAGGCAGACAAGAGAGATTTTGTGGACATATTTGATGGTTGTAATATACAGGATGGGGCTAAATTCAACCAAGAAACTTCGTGAAGTGATTCCTTACGTGAAATCAAGTGACAAAGATACACTACACTTTGTTCCTAAACTAAATATTAAGGGCGTATTAAGTCCCCGAAAATTGAGATTTTGAAAAAGTTTTTTTGCGAAATATTGGAAACCAGGTGCGATGAAAGTACAATTCGCGGATCATAGTTTTATGTTATCAGGATCTTCAACCTCAGAGCAAAGTCACAATAATAACGCTCCCCGTTACGAAAATAACAGGGGTGGCCACCCTCTTATAGCCGTCAACTTCGTTACCGTCAGGAATTATGAACGTATGATGCCGGTTTATTAAGCAGCATGACCTACGAAATAAAAAGAGTCCCCTTGTTTGCAACTGCCTAGGACTCGCCGTTTTCGTCAAAAAAGCACACAAAGATTCCTTCAGATTCCCCTGAGCGATACAGCGCCTCATACGTACGAAATACGCCATACGTTCGCATTGACTACAGTATTAGCTGTTCAAGATAAACTGAGCACATTTTAAGGCCCTCACAACAGGCATTAATCTCTAATGCATTTATCTTATTGCAGTCTCAGAGATTTAATTTTAATGGTGAAATGTATGCACTATGTTCATTGGTCACATTGCAATGTTTATATTAAAGAGCAGCAGTAAGATAGAAACTTCATGAAATGGAAAATTAACAAGGGCCTTAAAAAAGGCTCACTTTACCGTGAACAGCCTATAGGTGTTAACCTTGTCCGCCACCATCGGCTGTGCTGCAGTCATACACGCGTAGAGTACTGCCTGCATACTAGGCGTAGAGTACTGCCTGCATACTAGGCGCTGTATCGCTGCAGCGGAATAGAGCGGAAACTTTGTGTGCTTTTTAAACAAAACGGTAGGTCCTAGGCAGTTGCAACAAATGGGCCATTTTTCCTATTTTTAAAATGGCCTACAAGAAACAATATCCACCTATGAATTCAAAGCATGCAACTTGCGCTTTCAGCATTCACAGAATTTGGTTTAAATCGGTTGAATGATTTCCGAGACAGGATATATCACCCTAAATATTAAAATGGCCACAATGTTGAAAGTAAGTGCCTGGCGTGACTATAATAGTCACGCCAGGCACTTACTTAGTGCTCTGTGCATACCGAGTTCGGTGAAATTCGGTTCACGTGTTTAAAATATTGACAGGCTGGTATGCACACGTGCAGACACACAGAGGCACACAGACAGAAAATGTGATCTCATATGCCTTTCTTTCCTTCGGAAGTAAGGCTAGTAAAAACCCTTTTATTAAATCTCCGTACATTTTACATGCTGTTCAAAGCACTAATTTTAAACCCAATTAGTATTGCCAGTTGATTAAAACTTCAAACAATATATTACTAATATAACCAATTTAACTGCTTTCCTCTACATTGTATGCAAGTAAATATGATGAAGTATGCACTTCTTTAAGGTGTAGATAAAAAGAACACGTGTGTTAAAAAATAACTATAATTATATAATTTTGAAAATAAATGTCTGGGCCACTTAAAACATATCAGTTAATGTGTCCCAGCATAGATATACTTATTTGCCAAGTTTTGTGAAATTCCAGTGATTGTTTCCGAAGATATGACATAAATGTCGTGCTATTTTAAAGAAGTGGCGGACAAAAGGGTTTTACATGTATACATTATATTATTGTGATATATGTTACAGCCAGCATTAAATGTTTGGCTGGAATTAGTTAGGGCCAACATGGTTTCGCAGATATGTAATACTGGTCAGAAATATTCATTTCATTGCCATTTTGAAAATAACTCTTGTTTGTCAAATTTGGTAGAAGTCGGATGATTGTTTAAATATGACATAAAAATGTAATTCTTATGTGACTCTATCTTTCAAAATGTTGACAAAAGAAGCTATGTATTAGTATACTTGACGGTCGAATTTGATACTTTCAGAATACCAACTTAGGTCGGAATTAATATAAAGGTACTGAATATATACCAAATTTACTATATATATATATATATATATATATATATATATACCATATATATATGGTATATACATGCCATATATATATATATATATATATATATATATATATATATATATATATATATGGCATGTTCTAAATAAGTGCCTTAACGATTTAAAATTCACATTTTAACATGGCCTACCGCAATATCAGTTATCTGCAAATTTGGCAGGAATCATTGAGTAGTTTCCGATATATTATGTAAACGATTTACTCTTTCATGTAGTGTCATCTTCCAAAATGGCAGACCAATAACAATATACCTCTATGAATTAAATATTTTCACAATGAACTGTGAAAATACGAAATTTAGTTTAAATTTGTCAACTTGTATTTGAAATGGTAACGAAAATTTTTAATGGTCGCCATTCGGAAAATAAGCACATGGAATTGCCAAAAACTATAACAGTAGCATATTTTTACTAATTGGTATATGTAGACCGAGTTTGGTGGAATTTTGTACACGGGTTGAAAGTTTTTAAGGGGGGCACACAGCCACACACACACACACACACACACACACACACACACACACACACACACACACAAACACATACATATATACACAGTCAGGTAATTGATCTCATAAGCCTTTCTTTCTTTCCTTCGGAAAACAGGCTAAAAAGTACCGTAAGTGTTAACATTTTAATATATATATCCCAAAAAGTTATTAATGTAGAATTAATTATTAGATTTTGGAGTTCTGATTATTTACAAATAATACACTATGTTAGGTTCAAATAACTCATTACTATAATAAAGCATCCTAACACTTTATACGACCGTCATTTAAAATAACAACTAACATGGTTTTAAAATAACAACTAACATGGTTCTAAAATAAAATCTCTTATAATTCTAGCCCATTTGATGTGTAAAGAGTTTGTTGCGAATCGAAATAATGATTCAAAATTTTAAAGGGGGCATAATTATAAACAGATGCTAATACGAAGTCTTGCAAACAGGGAAGTGATACCTGATAACTTTCTTTCAGAAGGATGTAGTATAAGGATATTATTTAGAAAATGTATCTGCAGGCCGATCACATGGAACAACATCGAAGATCAACCCTTTTTTATAAAAGCTCCTTATCTAATTTGTCGAAATACAGACTAATGGTATTTGATTTTAAAGTATTATGGTAAGTTGTCATTTTGTGTTTTAAGAATTAAAATAGTTAAATTCCTCAAAATATTTCATTTGGTATAATTATTAAAATGATTTGGTTTCATAAATATTTGATGTGAAACAGTAGTGAAACTATGAGATAAAACGCAATTTGCTGCTCGTATTGTAAAATGTTAATGATAAAATTGGCAAGATGTATATTGTGTCATGTAGTTTGAACTTGTATTTGTGATACTTCCATATTTCCACTACCTATATCGCTACGAGGTTTGTTTTGTGGTGATGCCATGAGTTTTTTGGTTGATTATCCGACACGAGAAGAGGGAAAAAATCCGCTCCACAGAGTTCACCCACAAAACACACACATTGGCAGAGCGTGTGTAATATTTGGTTCGCTAAATTAATACCCTCTTGGGAAAATGAAATATGTACAGCATCCGCAGTTTTGCGCGAACATTTGAGGCTGCTGTTTTACATGCCTTCTGTTATTATCAACATACATTTTCACTTCATTTCATTCTGGCTTCATTAGAGTGTACAATACTCCCATTGCGGTTTCGAGGCACGATGTTGTGGGTCATGTTTTGTCGTGTTCGCTCATTTCTTTCTCTCTACTTTCCATTTCCTATTTTTCTTTCAAAACGTTTGTACACGCTGGCTGGTAAAATTAAATGGCATATGTAATCGAACACCATAGCACGACGGCAATTAGTTTTTCTTATAATTATGTTTTCAAAGTAGGCTACATAAACCTGCAATATAAAAATATTTTCAAATTATTTTATTTCTTTAAACAAATCCTTTTGGCGTCTCCTACAATTTTATTACGGCGTGTAAGAGCTATTTAAACCTCAGGGATAACTTTCAGCTTCACAAAAGCTAAATCTTTCATTATGAAGCAATTTAGTTTTTGTTTATCGTGATAAATTTTATTGCTCTAAACAAATAAGTACAGTCATTTATATTTTTTAACGATGCCGTATTAACAATTTAAGTTTGTAACAAACTAAATACACTGTCTAGCACCCTGCCAGCCTGCTAGACGGTCTCAAAGGAATAGCATACCCACTGATGTACGTACATTTGAAAATACTGTACAAAAGTTGAACCTAAATAAATATTATACTACAATGACTTCCTCAGGCATGCTATAATCATTCTTCCTGAAAAACTTTAGAAATTTAAATATGATGCAATCACATTAAGATTTTCTGCTCTACAAAATATAATTGCGAAAATTACCTGAGGCTATAAGGCAATATTTGCGAAACATTTATGGGAAATGTGTTTTCCTATATAAAGTTGATAAAGTATCGGACTCGGGAGTAAAATTCACTTACATACGATGACAGCGATGAGGGCGAGGAGCTGAGAAACCAACGGTCTTTTTCGTTATCTAATAAGAAATGTATTTCCAAATTTCTTTCCAATTTCTCAAACTGATTCAGAGCAGAGGAGAATAAGGCTTTCAGGGGGATTGCATATGGTTTCGTTATTGCTATATTTCATTCTGATGCTCTTTTAAAGCATCACTCTATAGTTTGTGCATCCAATTATTTTATATTGCAAGTGCAGTTTATATACATTTACGAATTTATTAACTTATTTTTTTTTAATTCTAAGTAGGTTATAGTTTTTTATTTCACCGTGTATACATATAATTTCTTTTCCGATATCACTGTGCTTATTTACTAATGACATTGTTTTCTTTATTGTAGTTCTTCTACGTTTATTCGAAGGTAGAACATGAGGCATAATTATGAACTGTTTGGCGCAAAATATGATTGAAATATCATGTAAAATGCTGTGTGTTATTCGGCAAGCCTATATTCCATATATATATATATATATATATATATATATATATATATATATATATATATATATATATATATATGTGTGTGTGTGTGTGTGTGTGTGTGTGTGTGTGTGTGTGTGTGTGTGTGCGTGTGTGTGCGCCCGCGCGTGGGCTTTTGAGCGTGGGTGTGCGCGGGCGGGTGTGTGTGTAATTTTCCCTACAAGAATTGCATAAATAAATATCGCTATTACTATATGATTTTCTCGTCTTATCAATAATAATTCGAATATGGCGTCATAACTTGGTAATTATTGGGTAATCCTTGGCTATCATACTGGACTTTTATGAATCAATAGAAATCTACAGTTAAAGTACGTATGGCAAAGGTGTATATTTCTACTCGTCTTGCACTTAATAATTCGAATATGATGTTAAGACATACAATTTACTCAGTGATTCTCGACAATATTATCGGAGTTATTATATATGCATAGGTATGTCAAACATATTTTTCAAAGTAAGTATGGCAACTAGAGTGTCTAGAGTCTCGTATTGTTTACAATAACAGTATCGCAACATTTTGTGTATTTATTTAATTTTTATTAATTTATACACGAAGTGTTCGGTTTGTAGCCACTTTACAAAAAATTGTGTTAACAAAAGAAACAAAAAATAACTATAGACATGACTACAGAATATGAACAATACAATCAGTGTTAAGAATAATACAAGTTGTTTTGTATAAGATTACCAATATGTCTTAATACCTTAATTACTAATATAATTGATGCTTTATCATAAACTTAGTTATACGTAATTAGGATTAACTGCAACAAATAAAACTCAGAGAGAAATATATATTACATTTCTTATCATACTTGTCTGGAGAACATTACAGTAAGAGCATTATAGATTGTGCTGTTATAAGTCATTATATATTTGTGAGTGCATTTTGCTCCATCAGCAGATAGTGTTTAAGTATTTTGGAAAATGACAACGTGACAGCATGTCAGTTCGACCGGCAGAGCATTTGTTTGGGCAGAGTTTAATACTTATTATATAAATTCTTTTTCAGCAATGGTTCTGGAAATAAATATTCATCGCATGTAACATCTTTATTCGACTTGGTCCTAGAAGTTGAAGAGACTATGGCCTGACTTTTTTCTGCGAAGTATTTACTCAGTTCGTTAGGCATTTTAAGAGTCTGAGATATAGAAATATGATTTTCGTCACTTACATGAAATTATTTAAGATGAATCCACCGTTTTTTACTCTCCCTTTTGTGTATCTCGACAAGCGATGTAAAGTGTTCCATCTGGAGTTTCCTTATTAGAGAGTTAACACGATTTCCCTGGCGCCTGTAGTGGTTGTGTGTGTCATTATTTCTATGTTTTAGAAATGTGCGATCTATCTCTATATCTCATGGTCTGTTTGATGACATCAGTAATCCAAGGTTGATCTCTTTTTTTATACTTTACGTGCCTGTTTAGTATGTTTATATGCTGTTTGTAATCGCGGGAGTTTAACATATCGTACAACAAATTTGTTTCTGTACTTGACTTAGTAAATAACATAAATGTCGCCAATATCTATTTGTCATCAAACTCGACAAACATTTCTTCAATGAGATTTTACAGGTTACATTGTTGGGTGCATTTCAGATCATGTGGCCTGTAGGCAACACCTAATGCCATTTTGTTATGCTTACTGCGAATATCAAGCGCCATCTGTTCTAATCGATATTCCTTGCCAACAATTCCATCTACGCTAATATATTTATAATTGACACTGTAATGTCTGTAGGCACAAATACCACCCCCGGATTTGCCAGGTTTTCTATATATTCTAACAAGTATATAATCTCTTACTTCGTCTAGATTTCGAGATAGTAAGCGAACATTTAAACGGCAAATTTTGAGCTAGTGGTCTGTATTCTTGGGAGACAATAACATTCGAGAACTCTCTCTCTCTCTCTCTCTCTCTCTCTCTCTCTCTCTCTCTCTCTCTCTCTCTCTCTCTCTCTCTCTCTCTCTCTCTCTCTCTCTCTCTCTCTCTCTCTCTCTCTCTCTCTCTCTCTCAGCGGATGAGTTGTCTGCAGCAAGGGAGGCGAGTTTTTTAAACGCAGAGGTATGAATGAAATGCCTGCCCGACGCACAGATACTTGGCCTGGTTGGTCGCCATCTGTCAGGGATGTCCAGAAAATTAGTTTACGCTGTTGCTGTTGCTGATGCATTGTATTGGCACAGGTGTGACGATATACAAACATTATTATAATATGTCAGAAAAGGGGAGGAATTATAAACTAGTGGCTAATTACTACACTACAAAACGTTTTGTAAGCTATTGTAGAAAAATGACTGTATAAAGTTAATGGCGTTTAAATATATAACCAAGAAGTATTATTATGACTAGATGGAGATTTTTAGACATTCGCCATTGCGATGCAGATGTCTGTCTTGCCATTTTTAAGTATTTTCTAAAGCGTTTTAAAAGGAATTTTAACTAATTACTTAAAACACTACTCTTATGAAATCTTCATAACATGTACAATCTCAGTTTGTAGGATGGGGCGGAGTTCGACTAACAAACTTCTTGTGGTGATTCCTTATACAAAATCAAGCGGGAATTTTATGGTCACTGTTTACCTAAATTTAATACTGAGGGCAGTATAAAACCTTGAAAATCGAATTTTTGAACTGTAATTTTTTTCGAAATAACTGAAACGTATTGAAATTGAAATACAACTCTCGAAACATAGTTTCATTTTCTTGCAATCTTCAACATAAGAGAAAACCCACATTCATACTTCCCACTGTAATGGAGTTAACTGGTGCAACCACCCTCTTATTGCATACAACTATTTTGCCTTCGGGATTTGTGAACGTCTGATGCTGATTAATCGGGTAGTATGGCCTCATTATCAAAACTGGCTCTCTTGTTGTAACTGCTCAGGAACCACTGGTTTCGTGTAAAACGCACACAATGCTTCAGTGTCAGTGAGACAGTGCCTAGCACGTAGGCAATACTAACAACATGCGTATATGGTATGCTGTTGTGTCCACTGACGCGGCCTTTATTATTCTGGCGACAGTCGGTGAGCAGGTTGTCTGCAGGAAGTATTGGTATTTCCTAAGCGCTTGCAACTATATCTCTGCTGCCGAAATGTTCGTTCACGATAACGTCAGTATCTTGGAAGATGCAACAAGAAGGACATTTCTGTAAGTTAGATTATGCTGCTCAATAATCCAGCAACAAACGTCCATTAAAATGTTGTAAGTTATAATAAGGTAGCCTACCCTGTTATTTTAATTACAGTGGCGAGAAAGAATGGAAATTTGCTCTTAGGTTGAATATCCAAATATCATAAAACAATGTTCGAATATCTGTAATTTAATTACACTCCGTTCATATAATTCACAAAAATTACTGTTCAAAACTTCGTCATTCAAGAGCTTATATCTCCAAAAGTATTAATTCTCCCTTATATTCCCCCCCCCCTGATTTTGTATAAGGAATCACTTCAATGACCGTGTTACAGTGCTTATATATTCTTTTTTTTTTTTTACCGCTTCATCTGGTGACGCTGTTTCTGTACTCTGTATATCCACGCATTGTAAATTTTGGCATATCGTCAATGTTTTTTTGTCGCTGTTGCTAACCGAAATATGTTTTAAATCTGCCGTTTCTTAATACTGGAGCCATCTAGCAGTGGTTTCCAAAGCTTAGGCGCTGTTTCTCCTAGCACGCGCTACGTACTTTGTAAGAGCATTATACAGTGTTAAAAAAATTTCGTTCATTTTACGGAAAAGCGTTGGTAAAAATTTATCCAGAGGTGTCCGTAAACACTCGGTAAAATTACGGACACGTTGGTTTTCAAAAACGGACTTTCCGTAAAATTCACGGAACCCCTACGTTAATTCCCTAATTAATTTTCTGTACTTCTTGTTTAAATCACTTTTCATATATATTTTATTTTAATTTCCATTTTGTGTGAGTTCTAAAGCGTATAAAAAAGATATTTAAAAAGTAAAATTTTTTTAATAATTAAGCAAGATTCGAACCCAAGTTAAAAAGTATCAAATTCACGACCCTAATCACTTACCTACAACTCTCACATGGTGAATATGGTATAACATTTCAATTTCTATGTTAGTCACATAAGCAACTTTTTTAGTTTCTTTTTAAATGTTGCTAGGCTCAGTGTTACATACGCCTTTTGCTACTTTATAATGTTTGAAAGAACAGGTCTTATTGACATGGATGACTGTTACTGCCGCAGAAACGATCATTTTCTGCTTACAGTGGCCATGAAAGTTTCGTGTAGACTCGGCATTGTTCGTTCCCGAAACCCGAAGTTCTAGGAAATACGCAGATTTTCCGTATTTTGTATTTACGCACTTAACTCCGCTTTACACCATGACGGATTGCGTTTCCGTAAATTTACAGAGCATTTTCGTAAAAATTTCCGTAAATATAAGGAAAATGTTAACAATGTCGGCTGACTGCATACACGTTCGCTGATGTTCTACTAGAATGGGATTTTAGTGCAAGATGTAGTCTTTGCAAGCACTACGATGCATTTTCCGTTATGTAGTTAATGCCACAGTGAAACGTAGATTTGTATTAGTGAAATGCTGCATTTTTAACTGGAATATCAAAGCCATATTTAGAAAAAACATCGATAATAGTTAAAATATAGGGCCTATGTATATTCTATATTTATATTATTTAAAATTGATATTCTTTTTGAGTTTCTAGAATAAATTTCAACTAAATCAGCTTGCCATCAATCATGAATTGTTAACTTTTCATCTATGAAAATTTATTCGAACTGGTTTTTTATAACTCGTTAATTATGCATTCACAAATGTTCCAAAAAAAAGGTTTTTTTTCCAGTTTTTTCAATGTGGATGTTTTATATAAACATTTTTAACTGACACACTTCTGAATAACTCTGCCATTTGTAGCAGTTGTAACTTTCATACACTCCAGAGTTGAATAATTATCTGCGTTCGGACATAACGGAACCTGGAATAGGAGTGAGCGAAGAGATTTGGGCGGCTCTTAGCAGCGCAGTCTTGAGAACCGATGAGGGTGATTGAGGTGAGTATGCAGCAGCGCCGGAATGAAAGGGTGGGGGAAACGGGAGATCCCCGAAAAAACCCACCGACCAACGGCATCGTCAAAGCATGATTCCCACATGCGAAAATACGGTGACCCGGCCTAGGTTGGTAGCTAACTGCTCAGCCACCGCGGCCCCCTGGGAGAGGACCAGATGTGCTAGCCGACCACCATGTTGTGATATCACCCGACCGCCATATTGGATGTTGGTAACCTTGACCTTGATCTTTAACCCAAAAAACTGCAAAATTCTACTAAAAATCTAAAAACATTATAAAAACTTCTAAAAAATACTAATACTATAACATTTTTCTATTTAAAATGCATATAAAATTACAAAATTAAATATTTAAAAAATTGGTGTATTTAGGAGACAGAGGATCAGAGCCGACCGGCCGCCATATTATGACGTCACACGACCGCCATATTGGAAGGGAATGACCATGACCCTGACCTATGTCATTGACCTTGATCCCGTGCCCGTGACCTTAGATTATCATGAACCCGAAACATTTTTTTAAAGATCTCCAAAAAAAATTTAATATTATAAACATTTATAATTGTTCGTTTAAAAATTTTGCACAATTTAGTTTTTAAAATAATATTTAAAAAAATTAAATTTTCTGACGATCTCCCAGCATTACGTCCAGGAAACGACAGATCCCCCTCCACTCAATCACATTGTCTAACATTCAACCCCCCCCCCCCCTTTTCCCAAACTACCAAACACATACAACCCTATGCGGCCATTTTGTATTTTTCGTTTCTCATTTGTTTTATTTTCAACAAGTAGGTGGCGCAAGTGTATTAATTATCGATTTACCCACCAGGTGAACAGGCAATTTAGCTACCAGGTGTCAGCCATATTTGTTTATGTTTTAACATGTAGGTGGTACTGTTAGCGCCCTCCATATTGGATTCTATTTACAATATCTAGGTAGCGCTAACTTATCGTTTTCGTCGTCTGATATCGGCCTGCGCCAAATGGCGGCGGGGTTCATATAATCAAATTATGTAAATTTAAATATTAAGTTTTTGTTCTATTTTCAATATCAATATTTCTTCGTATTTTTTAAACATACATTTTTACTAAAGAAGGTCGTTTTTATAGTCATCATACTAAGATAAATATAAATCATTGCCCTTCTACTGCACATATTCACAAAAATGTTGGCAACCAGACTCTCGTAATAATTTGTTTCCACCACTGAATTACATTTTTCAGAGAAGCAGAATGGACTGTAAAAAAAAAACACACATTTAGAGATATATATAAATTTAAGTTATCAAGCTATTTTATATATTTAATCTTTTTAATTATTGTGTATAGTCGATCCTTTCGTTTCTCAGATGCTTGCAGATCATGGATAGTAGCCAACAGTCACGTCTGATATTACCTCGACCCAACAGTTCATCGTTGATTTAATACATCACCAGCGTTTTTACAGGTCATTCAAATGTATAAGTCTATCAACGAGTAAATTTTGTCTTCGGGAAATATATAAAGCGCGTTCTTGACGCCTACTGCCTTCTTCACAATACTTGTCGTAGGAAACTCGTTAGTTTAAATATGTGGGGACGTTGAGAGAATCACCATCCTTCTCATCAGACACGTCAACAAAACTGACATCATAGCCATTATCATCAACGCTGTCCTCATAATCGTCTTCGCCTCCTTTTTCATCGTCAATATGAAGTTTACTTTCTTTTGTACGAGTCGTATTGTCATAAACAGTATTTAGAGCCGACAACAGTTTATTTTGAATTTCGTCGAATTCACGCGAATTTCTTGCAAGTGTACATGCCACACATGCCAGCTCTACCATGCCTCGTAGGTATCTCATTAGCATTAACCGTCTCGTCATAATCGTCTGTGAAATTAGTACCCATCGATGCAACATAGGGTATTGGCGACATCGATTGCTGGCGCCCAGTAGATGGGCACTTGACGTTCTTGATGTATTCCTTTAATGTATCGCCTTGCATATACTGCAAAGGGACCAATGTCAGGTAGAAGGGAATCAGTAAGTGCCTATTTGCCAAGTGGATTTAACCCACTTGTTCTCATCTCTAGACAATTTACTGAAGCCAGGGTCCTAACCGAAAACATAGGTTGCTGGAGGACCATGACAAACAAGTCGCTGACTAACCTATCTTAGACATGTTCGATATGCGACATGTCAGGCGAACGTGCAGGCCAGTGAAGCAGTGGTACCCATCGTTCATTGAAGAAAGCTTGTAAATTCCTCGACATATCTGGCAAGGCCTTCTCCTGCTGAAACATGGCATGTGGAGTTACCTGAAGGAGGGGCAGTACCTCGGGCTCTAAAACCTCCCTGATGAGCGGTTACTGTTCAGATTTCCCTCAATATGTAAGAGTCGAGATCGCATGTTTTATCCAATGGTGCCCCATACCATCACACTTGGCGATTCTGCTATGGCGCTCCACAATGCAGGCTGCCAGATTGCGGTCACCATGGTAGTGTCTAACATGGATGTGGCCATCACTTTATGACAGGTTGAAGCGGGAGTTGTCCGAAAAAACTAAATTTTGCTTCTCAGCGTGCCAGCGACGCCGTTCACTAGCTCATTTTAGTCTGACGCGTTTGTGGTTTCTGGGCAATTGAAGCGGACGCAATGGCATGCGGGACCCAAGTCCAACCCGCAGCAGATGGCGTCAAACCGTTGATGCAGACAAGTCCACACCTGTTGCAGTGCTCCAGTGTCGAGGCAACACTGTATACGGGGCTGTACGATCCGTTACCGCCATACGGACAATATGGTGGTCATCCCGTTCTGTGGTCATATTACATGCTCTAGTATCCGCTGGTTCCTGCGTACGACCTTCTATTATATCCACTGGTTCCACGCACGCATCACTGTCGTAGCAGCATGCCCTGTACGAGCCGAAATGTCACAATATGGCAAAAATGTTTCCCAGAGACCGGTCATTCTACCCCACTCGAACTCACTCACATACTGATATGACGCCTTATGACTTCCATGAGGCATACTGACACTTGCTTTCACTTCGTTTGACATCTCTTCACTGACTAAGCTTGGTGTAATACGGACCGTTCTGGTCCCACAAGAGATGGCGCTACATGGCCTACGTGTAGGCAATCTCTCTGCAACCATAATCACTTATTGCTGGTACACTTCTCTATACATACTCCGATTTTGGATTCTTTCGGGCTATTCTTTCTAGGCGTTGCGATTTTCACAAACAATGGTGTATAAATATGATATAAATATGCATCATTAGGTTTATATTAATTTAATGTATTTAATTTTTTTATTTATATTTATATGTGCAAATACGCATTATAAAATGTATATTTCTTTTGTTATGTTGGTAGCTGAATGTTTTATTAAGGAGCAAACGAGTTTTTGGGTTTTCTCAGAGTGCTCTGATAATTTTTACATTTAAAATGTATGACAAAATGCCTTCTGTGAGAAGAAGCCGGGATCTTTATTGTAAAAAGAATCGATTTCATCTACAAAAGTGCCAGTTGTCGTTCTAAAACCTTCGATTTGGAAGGGCTCTCTCGTCATACAAACGAAGATGAATAAGATTGTGAATACAAAGGCATGCCTTCAACCTCAACGAACACGGAGCCGCGACCTGTAATAACATCACCAGACTGTACAACAAAACCTACGTCAGTGCTCTGAGAACGGAAGCCTTAATGATAATGGTATTATCCTGAAGCGATCTCCATTCAGGGGTCTTCTTTAATATTATACTTCACCGAGTACGTATCAATTACATAGAAAGAGGTTAGCTCGTTTCTGCAATGTATGAAACCTAATATGATAAATCAACTTATCGATAGGTGGAAAATATGGCTGTGCAAATTATAATATGTGACTTTACTGTAACTATACGAAACCGGAGTCTCACGATGACAAATATTGTATTAGAGCAGTTAATACATCGAATGTAGCTGTGTGTATAATGTAGACGCAATAGAAAGCACTGTTGACTATAGTATACTGGAGTTATACCAAGAGGAAGAAGAAATTTTTCCAGGGGAGTAGTATAGTTATGTCGGTTTTGGCCCATGCATCATGAAACAGGATCTAGGAGACGTCCGTCATGTTGGATAATGTAACCTCCTGCTCTGTCAATCCGGCCAGCGGTGGCAATTATGTGATATTGACGTTGATCTTTCTGCCATCTTGTTCCTAGAATGTTCCGCTTCAAGCTCTATTATTCTATCTACCTCTATCATGCTCTACTTTCCATCTGACTAATTCATGATCTGTCATTCCATCTTGTTTTTTCATGCTCTGTCATTCCATCTTGCCTCTATCTTTCTTCTCTCCCCCACCTCTTTTCTCTGTTGCACATTCTTCATCTGCCATCTTGGACATCGTCTGCTGTAGTTCCTTCGCTGCCTGCTAGAGATGCTGGTGTTGGCCATGTTGTTTATTGTTGAAGGAATGTGCCACCATCGTACACCATCTTGCTTCCAGAAGTCCTTTGTTTATTTACCACATGCTAAGGGGGGGGGGGGGGTTGTGTCGATCTCGCTCGGCCGTCATGCTGGGTCTGGCATTGGCCGCTATAGGTGAATTTTCACAGATATGAAAATATCGCCTGGAGTAGGGCGGAATGGAACTGACGGTCCTCGGGTCGGCAGCATGGGGAACACCTCAGACCACTCGGCCACCAAGACAAGAAATAAGGTTTAAAATGTGGAATATGAATTGCACAACACACCCACCCACAACAATAACTATAAAAATTGCAAAAATGTTTTTAAAAATTCTAAAAAATAAAAAAACATATTATACCACCCCATTCCTTACTCATTCCACCACCCGAACCTCCCCCCTCTCCCTCCACCTCCTGGAAATTATTATAACATCGAGAAAAATAACAAAAAAAAAACTATATATTGATTATAAAAATCGAGGAACATCAAATGTTAGACTACCATCCCCCCAACTCAACACTATCACCCTAGCAAACCATGCCTCTTAGCAATTAATATAAAATAGAGAAAAATGGCATAAAAATTCATAACATCAAGGAACATGTAATATTAGACCTCATTCCATTGCTCACCCCTCAACTATCCCATCCTAACCATCACGAAAAGTATTGTACGCTTCCCCCTTCACCCCTTTCACCACCAGCGTTCCAATCTTCTCACAGTGCTTTCGCGAGGCAGGTAGCTCGCCAGTATTGTCAAAAATAATCATGAAATAATTCGTCATCCAGGAATCAATGAATTTATAAATAATTAAAATTATTTTATTAAAATTTATCATAACTTTTATCATAATTATTTCATACTTTCGATCTTCACATTTCTCAGATGTTTGTCGGTCATGGAAAGTAGCTAACAGTCTCATCTGATACAACACAGATCCTTCAGTTCATAAATGATAAACAATATCTCATTAATGTGCGAGAAATGTCCATCTTGTTGCAAAGCGATCAAATGTCTGAGTCTATCAACAAATTCATTCTGGTCTTTGGTAAACATGTAGTCTCTATTCTCAGTGTCTTCTGCCTTTTCCATTTCGCTCTTTTCAGACAATGAATGAGCGTTCTTGATGCCTTATGCCTTCTTTACACCACTTGTCGAAGGAGACTTGTTGGTGGTATATGTTGGAACATCGAAAAAATCAGCATCAGCTTCAGCACTATAACTGTTTTCATATTATTTTTCATCAATACTGCCTTCATGATTGTCTTTACATCCTAGTTCAGACTCAAATATCCAGTTGACTTTTCTTTGTAGGAGTCGAATTGTTATCAGCAGTATTTAGAGCTGATGACTATTTATTTTGTTCGTCGACTTCACACGAAATTCTTGCAAGTGTACATTCCACACAAACCGACTCCACTGCAATCATTCCGCCTTTAGAAATAACCATCTTATCATTATGGCCTGAATATTCAATACCTAGAGATGCAGCAGCGGGTATTGACGACATAACTTGGTAGCTCACAAAAGAGGAATAATTGCAGTACTTGATTTGGTTCTTTAATGCATCACCTTGTGTAAACTGTATGCGACCATTGTCGTACCACTTCATATAACGAAAAGGACTCTTTGCACAGGTGGTTCTCTCACGTCGCAGAGCATGGCAGCTTTTGCTGAAAATATATCCACAGTAGCGACATTGTTTTACAATGTAATTTTCCAGCAATGGGAGAAGATACACCCATAGAGGTAAGCTCTACAGTAGACTTTGTACTATAATTGGCTTGCATCAACATCATGAAAAAACCTAAATCCTCTCTACAGTGGCAACATGTGTTTATACTTGGACTAGCTATTGCTCCCCCTCCCACCTGTCATTCACACTCTCTCTCTCTTTTTCTCTGTATGTATATATATATATATATGCACTCTTACTAACATATTTTAACTGTAAGATTCAAGCATTTCTGAGCTTCCATTCAACAAGAAATATCATCTAGTTCTTTTATCACATTACCATGCAGTTTTATCAACAGTTTCTTCCATGTCAGTTTTTCACTCAGCTTGAACACATAGTCACACTTTAACCAGGCAACTGACTACTGCCATACCTACCCCTCACAAGACTGACCACTCCTGCTCTACAAATAATCCTTAAATGACTTCTAATGACCCCTAATGAACTCTAAATAACTCCTTAATGAATTCTAGATTACCCCTTAATGACCCCTACTGACCAATAATGACACTTAATGACCACTAAATTACCCCTTTGATCCACAAATAACACCTCATGCTCCACAAATAACACTTCATGTTCAACAAATGATCCTCTATGCTCCATACTGGAGGAAAATTAGGAGGTTTTGACACACTATTCATAGAAAAATTTTTAGATCAATTAATTTAATTAAAATACAGTATCTGTTCATGGACATTTTAAAATTACCTATTTTTACATAAACAAAAAAATATTCACATTCAAGTATTGAATTGTATTGTAGTTATTACAAATATTGTCATAGTACAAATGGGTCGAACCACCTATTAAAAGTGAGGTTTGACCCATGGTTGTGGGGTTTGACCCACTACACAAAAATCCAACAAACATGAAAACAATAAAATAGATAAAGTGCAGCATGCAGGTATTAGAACATTTAGCTCGATATGAGTAATGCGTGGGACATCGGTAGGGTTTTAACGAATATCATACGTTGAAAACTTGAATTTAAATTCCAATTTTGATGCCACTCTTTCAGTTCCACTAAGTTAAGTTGGTTTGGGAATTTGAGCATATCGTAAATCACAACATCAGCAGTGTCATCTTTATCAGGAAAAACCAAACACTTAGACTTCCGACTGCAACACCGTATAAATTTAACTTCAAATTCTCATTCATTGTGCTTCTTCGTAATTTTGCCTGCATAGAAAAAAACTTTTCTTTGAAGAAAGCTTTACCAGTGAATATTCGTCGACTTCGAAACTTGTAGGCTTTTATACTATGTTCTTCCTCGTAAGTGTCTAATAGTTTGTCACTGTTACTGTCAATTTCAGAATAGTCCGATGTGCATACAGAAGACTTGTCAAGTTCTGTAGGCTTATCATCAGAGATCATAAAACACTTTCTTTTAAAATTGGTCACTGGTTTCATTTGCGAAGAAGTTTTCCTTTTTTTCTTTAGTCGCAAAGCATGTTCGATCTCAAGTGCAGTCTTTACGAGAGTAGAAGTAATAATTCTGGAATTCAAAGGCCTTCGTCCACCTCTTCCTTTTCGTGGGCCTGCTTTTGGAAAATGCCTTAACTGTTTTGAAGCAACAGATATATTACTGGAACTTGTACTAGCCAAAACTAATTAACCAGTTGTAGCAACTGAGGAATGGCCAGAACCACATCGAATAGGTTCCTAAATGAGTGTTGGGTCCCATCGATCTGTTACATTTGCATCAAGGAAATCACTTTCTGAGAATATTTGTGAGTTCATGGGGCCAAATGCCAGTGCAGGCAAAGCCTTTTTGGATGTTTTCAGGAGTGAAAGCTTTACCAAAAGATTTTGCTACTAGGCCAGGAATCTGATAGATATTTATTGGTATTCCTGGATTTGCATGCATAAAATCATCTGATGCAACGTTGTAATATGCCTTGAAAGTTTTAAAAACTGTTCTGTCTAAGGGTTGTAACCGATGGCTTGTGTGTGATGGCAATGTAACCAGTGCTATTCCATTATCATTGCAGATTTGGAGTCCTTTTGGAGTTATATGGGATTCATGGTTATCAAGAACAATTAAAACTCTATTTTCAGTAGAACATCGAGTGAACTTAATGAAGTGTTCCAAATACAGTTCAAAATTATCGCCAGTCATCTAGTAGCTAGAATGAGTCAGACACAAAGATCCTGGAGGAGCTCCAGTCTTCAATAGTTCAGCAACTCGTACATGGGGAAACACAAAAACAGGCGGAACTGCAGTTCCGATGGCACTAATGGCACAACACACCATAACAAATGTTCCTCGTTTTCCTGATGTTACTTTGCCCACTTGCTTTTTACCCTTAAATGAAATTATTTTTCCTGGCTTGTGAACTGTTGTGAATCCTGTTTCATCTATATTGAAAATTACCTCGGAACCTAAAGGGCATTTTTCAAAACATCTTTAATATTGGAATAAAAGTCAGCTACTGTAGTTTTATTAAATGCTGTGACTCTTCCTAAACTTGTTGCTTGTGGACTCCTTAAAGAGAGCTCTTTGTGGTGGTGCAGGAAACCCTTCAACCATGCATAACTTGCTATTTCATGATTTGTCCAACATTTTGGGACCACAACATCTTTTGCAACTGCATAATGAAATGCAAATTTTCGCATTGTTAGAGGGGTTAAGCAAAAATGTAACTTTGCAGACAGAGTGAGGTACGATTGCAAACAATTTTCTGTTCTTGAGAAAATGCTTGGTTTGAAACATGATTGGCCTGAAATTGTGTCTCTTTCTCCTTTATAACAATATCCACATATCTGCCTAAAGTTTTCCTATCAATACCATAGTCTTTTTCTGTTGCACGTACACTTTTACACCATGTTCTATCACTTGCACAACTGCTTATTTCATTATGGCTGGAGAAACTTTGGTTCTTGCATTTTCCTGTGGCTTCCAGAAAAACTACATCTAAAATTGAAATAAAAATAACATCTGAAATACTATTACATTTTGTATTTAACAAATAATCAATAAGAATACTTTTTTAAACAGCGGTATACATTTAATGATTAAATTACACAAATAATTGCCTATATGGACTTAAAATAGGAGGGTCAAATACCATCACATTTGTGGGTCAAACCTCCTACCAGAGACTTTTACGATACTACCGCTTGTAATAATATCCAGTTTTAGATCATAGTCTACTTAATATTTTTAAGAATAGTATTTAAACACAAAATAAATTGATCTAACAACTCTTCTTGCAAAGAAATTCTAAAAACAACAACAATTTATTGCCAGAATAATAAACAATGATTCATCACTTCTGCATCACTTCATCAACTAAAACATGTTATTCTCTACGGTTTGGCTATAGTATAAAACAACAGACGCTAGGTAGCAGCACATATTCTTTGGCATTTTAAGTAGAGGAGGGGTGGGTCAAACATCATATATGGTCAAACCTCCTAAGTTTTCCCTACTCCCCATGATGTACAAATGACCACTCATGCTCCACAAACAACCTCTTATCCTCCACAAATGACACATCTTGCTTCACAAATGACCCCTCTTGTTTCAGAAATGACCACCTCACACCCCACAAATGACACCCCACAGTCCAAAGCGACACATCTTGTTCCACAAATAACCCCCTATGATCCAAAAATGACTCCTCATGCTGCACAAATGACCTCTCATGCTCCACAAATTACAACTCATGATCCACAAATAACGCTCATCCTCCAAAAAAGATATTTCTTGCTCCACGAATGACCCCTCTTGCTCCACAAATTACCCATCTTGCACCAAAAAGACCCCTTTTACACTACAATGACCCCTCTTATTCCACAGATGAACCCTCTTGCTCCACAAATGAGCCCTCATGAGTCCAACACTTCACACAATCCAGTCTTTGCATTCATACAGTAGTTTGCTGCTTTTTTATGTTGAAATTCTCTGTAGTGAGTGCCTATTTGCCAATTTTATTGATCCCACTTGTCCTCAGCTCTAAATGATTTACCCACATACCTATTCGTCCAAGAAGAAAACATGCAAATACCATTCCTTATAGGTATATATAGGTCTAAAATAGAAATATAAGATAAAAATATGTATGATATATTAAAAATAATTTCGTATTTCTATATTTATATGCATATTAGAATAATAGATTGTAATCTAAGTATCTGCATGTTTTCTTCTGCAACTAACACGTATGTGGAATTTCTCAGTGAGCTCCCATATTTTTTACATTTTTGAAAATATAGCAGAAAGCCATATATAGGCCTTTATATAGAAAATGACAGTTGTTGTTCTGGCACCATCAATTAGGAAGGGCTCTCTCTTAATACAACAAATCTGAATTGTGAATGCAAAGGTCTGTCTTTGACATAAACGAACATGGAGCCGCGATCTGCATCATTGTCACCTGATTGTACATCACAACCTACATCAGTGCTTAGCGTGCCGAAGCCTAATGCAAATGGCTTTTTCCTTAAGTGATCTGCATTCAGGGATATTCTTAAAGATTATGTTGCACCGAACATGCCAATAACATTGAAATATATTTGCATAGTCCTGTCAAGTGTGAAACCTAGGTGGCGGGGCAAGATGGGGTTCTTCAGCTTTCTTATGGTATATATAAAAAAATGGTTCGGCGAAAAATGCAAACTGGGCGTAATATGCACTGTCTCCCTCTCACAAATAATTTGTCCAAACACGAATAAGTATATTACAATACTATATATTTATATTTGTTTAGAGAGAAGTAAATGCCGAGACTTACCCTGACCCATGGGATAAGATGGAGTGATAACTTGGGGTACGACAGGACATGGTTCGAAATGTATTATTTTAAGTTAGTTTTATAAGTAATTTTAAATATAAAATTACAAAGTATCTTCATCGTATGTAATTTCACAAAAAGTGTTCTGACAACCAAAATGATTATTATTTACAAGATATTTAAATGATTAATTAAAATAAAACAAACAATAAAAATAAATTTTTACAACAAAAATTCAATGGCAATATAATAAAAAGTGAAGATGCCTATAATTATAATGTTCCATTTCAGTTTGGTAAAAGTAAGTTTTCACAAGAACGTATCTTTCAGTCTTGCTTACAGTATTCCTAGACAAAATACACCTCATCATCTACATCTTCCTCTCCAGCACAGGAGCAGTGAGCTCATTTGTTGAAACCTCTACACCACACCAATCCTTCATTAGACTGTGTATAGAAGTAGCCACAATATAAATATTCTACATAAAAATCTCTTTCACTGTCTGAGATATCACCCTCTCCGGATGTAGATTTTGTAAATTTGGTTTTCTACATTGTTTTCATAACATTAATTCTCTCCCACTTTGACGTTGAATGTTTCTTCAGTTTTATATCTAGCAATATTTTCTTCTCTGCTTTCTCTCCTGATACTTTGTCCTTCCTTGAACGTTTGTCTTCAATCTCAGTTTCATAAGGAGAACTTGTAATTACTGCTTTTCTGCCTTTTCTGTGAGTTTTCTCACTCGTAAATTTTGGACATAATTTTAATATAAATATTCGATTACGAAATTATTTCAAATTATTATCGGTATTCCTCTTCCTTTTGTTTTGTGAGAACTCTTTCTGCAGCTTTATTTTCCATAGCTGAGATATATAATATTTCTTCTGAGACAACTGCATGAAAATCTACGTGATTTTGAAGTTTCTGCCCCCCCCCCCCTTTTCCAAATACAGCTGTTTAACGTATGAAGTTCGTTACCTACACGCACACAAAAGTACTGAATGTGAATATATGGACAGAAATTAATATGATTAATTTGATTTTACTTACAAACTATATATTCGCAAACCTGTGTGCTGCATGCTGGTGATATTTTGGCCCAGCGCGGCAGAAATAAATTTTTCACAGCACTTGGTCATGAAGAATGCACGGCCAGCATCGCTGCAAGCAACAAGTAGCAACATAGTGCTCCCTACTAGGCAGGAGTGTATCGTCACCTGTGTGGAAAGTCAGCATGCAGTTCAAACTGACAATCATGTGATGTAATATCTCCTTTATTTGGACATATTCGCAGAAAAATGCTGGGATTGGCAGTTTATTTTCAAGATCCCTCTACTATGGATTGAACTTTGATTTTCCCCACTTCCAGGTTATAATGATGACTGTTAGATATTTGGTCAACTACACCCTGATTGGCTTTTGTATTTGAAGGGTTAAATAATGTAATATCATTGGAGGTTGAATAATGTTCATCCCTCGAATAGTTAACTGATTTGAGATTGAATAAATACCGTGGAAAAATGTTTGTCCAAGGTCAGATGATCGGCCTCGAGGGAGCTACCATCACAATAATTATGTAACTTGAATATTATCTTTCTACAAAATGTTAGGCTCTTCAAGCAGTAGGTCATGACAGCACCTTGATGCAAGGCTAGATGCCCAAATGGGAGGGAAATTTTCCAAGTATAAGTTATGTTTGCAAATATAATTCTGATTGGAATCTGAAAAAGACGACTTAAAAGTTTTCAAGTATGTTTCTAAGCAGTCCTCTAGGTGTAGAAACCTAAAGTTTTTCCAATTGTATTTTCTTCTCGAAAGTTAAGGCTCTCAACTTGCGAGTAGTTGTTTTGGTCAATGGACGAGGGGAGAAACTTAATATTTTACAAAGTATTGTATTCAATGCAGGCAAGTCAACTCAATCTGGAGTTTTTAAGATCTTTTAATTATGTTTCACTTTTGCCATTTTTTTATAAATGTGCAAGGAATGGCAAAATTATGTCTATGAAATTTAATTGCAAGTTGAAATGGCATTTTCGAAGTGAGTTGTTGCCAGACACATGTAAGTTGAGTCAAAAGGAAATAATTTGAATTCAAGTTATGTTTTGAATTGCCTTTGGTTGGCCAGTTAGTGACAGTATGAATAGTCACTTTGAAAAGGAATTATATAATTTCCATGTTGTAAATACCTCTGGTAATATACAGGTGTTATTTTAAACTGGCTTTTGGATTGCTTGATAGCTAGTATTCAAACATTGCTGAGTCATAAATTTTGCATTTTACTATGCTCTTAGCAAAATTTAGTTTGGCTTGGGTTTTTAACCAAATATTTCATATTGATAGGGTTATTTTGAAACTATATGTACCTGAATTATTCCCAGTAATTGGAAGGTAGTATGAAATTGTTGCATGATGGTAGAAAATATTTTTGAGATTATTTTTCCCTAAGAATTTGTGTAAAGATATACAAATATATAAAATTTTGTATTACTCTTTAAAATGTTTACAGGAAATGATAATGTTTAAAAGAAAGGGCGACGTTTGCTGCAAACCAGAAGAATAAGTTGAATTCAATAAAAGAAAATTTTTCCATACTTCATGTTTTGTACTTTTCACATACTAATATTACTCCTGCCCTACTTAAGAAAACTTCAGTTTTCGGCATTTTTGCCATGGTTCTTTAGTGCTCAGATATTTTGTGATTTGGGGGTAATGCCAGTCTTGCAACGTCCTTGGGTCGGGGATGCCGCAAGGGTCTGACTTGTTCTAGTACTCCTTTATTTTTCTAGTTTGTTCAACAGAATTATTTGTAGAATGGGCACCTGCAGCTAATCCCCCTAACAAACCTAAAGTTGAATTTTAATAATTCAAACTCTTCCAGTTTTTTAATTTAAACTAGTGCCATTTTTATATTTTTATATTTATGTAAATATATTGTTAAAGTTAATAAAAACCCTTTTCCTTCTCAGACGTTATATTTTTCTTTTCAATCTGATACTCTGTTTAGTATTCATGACTTTCTAAAACTTTAAATTAATTTATTGGTAAATTTATAATCAGATTTTAAATTTTTATATATAAAAAATAATTTATATATAAACCACTTTTAACAAACACTTATAGTATTTTAATTTTCCAACACAATTTTCTTTTAGTAAACATCGTTCCAGCAATAACAGCCGATGTTTTATTTTTCACCAGTCAGAGTTTATTTATTAAATATAAATTACTTTGCTTTATTTGGTAATGTTTTATCTGTTTAATGTATATTATAAAAATATTCATAAAATCAATAAGCAATATCATGATATTTACACGCTTAATCTGATTTATTTATTTATTACTTCGCTCTAAACTTTTATCAAAGGCAGTGAATGGCCCACGATAATTATAACTAGGAAAAATGTATATCTGATTAACTTAAATTATACAAAGCACAATTTTTTATTACTATTACGTGATGTTTATTTCTTCAAAATAAATTAGCAATAATATCTAAAACTCTTATTGAATATGATGCCATTAAGATAATTAATAAGAAAATCAGAATATTGATTACTTAACACATTCAATTTACTAACATTTTTATCATGATAATTTATACTAAATGCTGTTCACTGTAAAGCGAGTACTTTTTAAGGCTCTTATAAATTATTCCCTTCATCGAATTTCCATCTTCCTGCTGTTTTTTGGTATAAACATTGCAATGTGAGTAGTATACATACTGCATTCATTTCACCACCCTTAAAATTTGAGCCTATGTTAAACAATTTAAAGAGTATATTTCATTTAATATTCTTTGTGTTTAATAAATAATTTATTATTTATCACTTATACTTTTGAATCACGAATAATATATGTTTTCCATTACATCTTGAATTATATTTTTCATTTATGTATATATGTATTTTTTATCTTTACCTAGTTCGATCGTAGAATATGTAAACGGTTTCGTTCCTAATTGTTCAGATAATTTTTTCCTAATTATATTTTTTAATCTGTCCCTAATTATTCATCATCATAATTAAATTTTTTTTCGCAAAGGAGTTCGTGTAGAATTTTTGGATACTGTAAACCAACAGGAACTAAATTTGTTATAATTATTCTTCTTATATTAGATCCTCGAATCTTTATGCCACTTTGTTGTATTGCATGAATTGAAGTAATTTTTTTCCGCAATGAATTATGTGTGTTATTATTTTGTAATTTCTAAACATTTCGATGCATAATTTAACGCTAGATATTTGTTGTTCTAGACCTCTCATTTTTATTTATAACTGTAACTCGCTTTATTTATAAATGAGTTCTAAAACCATGTAAAGTTTTGAGAGAAAATTATTTCCCCCTAAAGATGAATCAAAAAGAAATTTAAATATCTATAATGAAATAATTTAATATTATATTAATATTGGTGATGGACTTTCTATTCCGAATTATGGTTATGTTTATAAACATATTAGTTTAGTTAAAAGAGATGGTGGTTCATATGCTAAACTCGATAATGTTGATGTAAATTCTAATTTTTTTATATATTAAAAATTTTTTGAGCTGAAATACCAAAACATGGGCAAATAATTAAAGTAATTTAAAATCCTCGTATCACTACTACTATGATGCATGTTTTGATTAGCTCATCATTAAATAAAATTTACTTATAACTGAGGGGATTTGATAAGAATTGTCAACTAAAATATGTTCAATTAGAGAGAATAAATAAAAATTGTGTATCCATTGTGATATGAGTTTAGCTTTATCAAGGATAATTAATTAAATTATATTAAAGAGGACTATAATAATATCTATAAATATTTACGATAAAAATTGTTTATATGTATATCATACAAAAACACAGGTGTAACAATTCACAAAGACTATGCCACTCCAGGAAGATTTGTAATCCAAGACTTGACATCTATGTAGCAAATTGTATCATATGAAGCAAATACAGCTAATCTGATAAAAGACAAATATGTTAGAACGCAATGACACATATTACTTTTAATTATTGGTTGTTTTTATAAGAAGCTATTCCTCAAAATGCAGAACATTAAAATTTGATATAAAAGTCAGTTTAATTTACAATTTTATATGACGGTTTATGTAACAGTTAGTTTTAGAACTAATAGGAAAGATAGTGCAAATAAGTATGTTTGCTCTTCTATATTCGATCATTGTGATGTTATAATATGTTTGCTCTTCTATATTCGATCATTGTGATGTTATAATATGTTTGCTCTTCTATATTCGATCATTGTGATGTTATAATATGTTTGCTCTTCTATATTCGATCATTGTGATGTTATAATATGTTTGCTCTTCTATATTCGATCATTGTGATGTTATAATATGTTTGCTCTTCTATATTCGATCATTGTGATGTTATAATATGTTTGCTCTTCTATATTCGATCATTGTGATGTTATAATATGTTTGCTCTTCTATATTCGATCATTGTGATGTTATAATATGTTTGCTCTTCTATATTCGATCATTGTGATGTTATAATTATTTTGCTAATAGTAGAAGTCAAATTTTTCCTACAGAAAATTGGACTTTGTAAATATATTGATGACTAGTAGCCCACCATCGCTTCGTTCAGGTTTTATGGAGTTATTGAAAAACATACCTATTATGGATTGGGAAACTTTTACTTTATTATTGGAAATAGTTTCTTTATCGTGTTAGTGTTGGTTTTTTTTTTGCTAAGATATTTTTTGAATACGTTTTTCCAGAAATTAAGAGACCTTTTTTTATGATGTATAAGAAATTAATGATTATCTCAAAAACTATTCTCGTTTCGACAATTTGCGAGTACCCGCGAATACTTGCGACTACCTGCCACTAATTGCAACTACCCGCGACTACCTGCGAATACCTACGACAACCCATGACTACTTGCGACTAATTGCGACTACCAGCGACTACTTGTGACTACCAGCGACTACTTGTGACTACCCGCGCTAACCCGAGACTACCTGCGAAAAGTTGCGACAACTTGCAACTACCCGTGACCA
The DNA here is from genome assembly GCA_029891345.1 of Dryococelus australis. Classification (NCBI taxonomy): domain Eukaryota; kingdom Metazoa; phylum Arthropoda; class Insecta; order Phasmatodea; family Phasmatidae; genus Dryococelus; species Dryococelus australis. Next base: position 4,398,648 of record CM057009.1, on the reverse strand, counting down.
CCTACGTCTACCTGCGACTACCAGCGACTACCTGCGACTACCTGCGACTACGCGAAACTACCCTCAACACCCACGATTACTTGCGACAACCCGTGAATACCTGCGACTACCTCCGAAAAACTTGCGACTACCCGTGACTACCTGCGACTACCCGTGACTACCTGCGGCTACCCATGACTACCTGCGACTACCCATGACTACCTGCGACTACCCATAACTACCTGCGACTACCCATAACTACCTGCGACTACTTGCTAATTTTTTAATATTGATAAATGCAATTTCTGCTAACTTTGTTTCAATTTATCTTCAATAATTTTTTTGCTAGCGCATGTTTAGAAAGCAACCAAGTAGCTTATTTTTCTCAGATTCGTTTACAAATTTTGGAATTTCTCCAGGATTTTAAAAACTAAATATAGGCTATGTCCATCTGGAAGATAGTGATGTCCTTACAGTGAAAGAATTATAATAATCGGCCTCGCAGTTTCCGAGATTAGCCGTTACATCTAAACAAACAAACTCATATTTCCTCTTTGTAATATTAGAATATATGGTTTCTTTCATAATATTTACATAGCAAATAATAATTTCAAAATTCTGAAACAAAAACTACCACAAATTATAAAAGGAATGAACTTAACTTTAAGCTAATTTCAAATTTTAATGATAAATAAAATTATTATTCTTATTTTCTATAAGGAATATATAATCGACTGTATTAAAAATCGAACCAAATGTAAATATTAATTGTTGAAGTAAATAAAAATGTTTTAGAGCATGTCAAATGTAATGTTATACTCATTAATACGGCCAATAAGTTTTCGTGAATAAGTCGGAGCACACAGTAGCCCTCAATACTACCCATACACCTCCGCTGCTTTCGTACCTTCATCGTCTTCAGTTGTGTTTCCCTCATTCGATCGAGCCATTCAGTATTCCGTAACTCGGACACTGTACCTTCGTGAATAAGTCGGAGCACACAGTAGCCCTCAATACTAAACATACACCTCCGCTGCTTTCGTACCTTCATTGGCTTCAGCTGTGGTTCCCTCATTCGATCGAGCCATTCAGTATTCCGTAACTCGGACACTGTACCTTCGTGAATAAGTCGGAGCACACAGTAGCCCTCAATACTAAACATACACCTCCGCTGCTTTCGTACCTTCATTGGCTTCAGCTGTGGTTCCCGCATTCGATCGAGCCATTCAGTATTCCGTAACTCGGACACTGTACCTTCGTGAATAAGTCGGAGCACATAGTAGCCCTCAATACTAAACATACACCTCCGCTGCTTTCGTACCTTCATTGGCTTCAGCTGTGGTTCCCGCATTCGATCGAGCCATTCAGTATTCCGTAACTCGGACACTGTACCTTCGTGAATAAGTCGGAGCACACAGTAGCCCTCAATACTAAACATACACCTCCGCTGCTTTCGTACCTTCATTGTCTTCAGTTGTGTTTCCCTCATTCGATCGAGCCATTCAGTATTCCGTAACTCGGACACTGTACCTTCGTGAATAAGTCGGAGCACATAGTAGCCCTCAATACTAAACATACACCTCCGCTGCTTTCGTACCTTCATTGGCTTCAGCTGTGGTTCCCGCATTCGATCGAGCCATTCAGTATTCCGTAACTCGGACACTGTACCTTCGTGAATAAGTCGGAGCACACAGTAGCCCTCAATACTAAACATACACCTCCGCTGCTTTCGTACCTTCATTGTCTTCAGTTGTGTTTCCCTCATTCGATCGAGCCATTCAGTATTCCGTAACTCGGACACTGTACCTTCGTGAATAAGTCGGAGCACATAGTAGCCCTCAATACTAAACATACACCTCCGCTGCTTTCGTACCTTCATTGGCTTCAGCTGTGGTTCCCTCATTCGATCGAGCCATTCAGTATTCCGTAACTCGGACACTGTACCTTCGTGAATAAGTCGGAGCACACAGTAGCCCTCAATACTAAACATACACCTCCGCTGCTTTCGTACCTTCATTGGCTTCAGTTGTGTTTCCCTCATTCGATCGAGCCATTCAGTATTCCGTAACTCGGACACTGTACCTTCGTGAATAAGTCGGAGCACACAGTAGCCCTCAATACTAAACATACACCTCCGCTGCTTTCGTACCTTCATTGGCTTCAGCTGTGGTTCCCGCATTCGATCGAGCCATTCAGTATTCCGTAACTTAGACACTCTAATTTCGTGATTCGTGCGCAAACAGTTAACACAGACCAAAACATGTGCCACCCAATCAAACAAGCTGGACGACCCCACAGCGCTTTGAACTGTATCTTGTATTGAACATTGTTCGCAAAATATTACTACCCTACTAATTAGTCGAAGATATCTTAATTTGGGATAAAATGAACGAAATAATTACTGAAGATGTATAATTCCTTACTTACAAAATGTGAATAGTTAATTATGTATTTGAATAAGCGAAATTGTGTTGACAAATTTCTTCCACCGCTTAAATATCTTATATAAGTTATCCATTCGATTAAAAATTATTTTATAAATAATGGGACAGTAAAATAATTAAAACCGATTTCAAATAAACTTAAGAAAATTAATTATATATATATAGATAATATGTAATATATAATTTAATTAAGTGAGTTAAATCCAGGATTTAGTTGATAACAAATATTGATTTTATAAATATATTAGGTTGTTCTTAATTTTTTTAAGTAAATTATAAGTTTAAAGTTGTTTTACCAAAAAAATATAATCTAATTAATTATGAAGAATTTGAATACATATTCGGGTTTTATATGGACTTCAATTAATATTAATATTTATAAATTTAATTTTCCTCATGAAATAAATTTTTTGTAATGGAAATAATAATAATTATTATATATATCACCACTACTATTAGAAAAGTAATGGTACATTCAGAAACTAAGATATTTCAATATTACTTAGAAAAATAATATAATTTTTTTGAAATACATTTGTGTAGATATGGTGTAGCATGTACAAATTTATATACAATAAAAACTTTCTTCAAACTACTTATTAGATTATTTATTTTTGGTTAATAAATTAGAATCTTTGCATTAACAATTAAAAAATAAGAAACTCTATTTTGAATTAAATATTTATATTAATAAACTAAATTAAAATATTCACAAACGTATTTTTTTTGCTGGCTTCAACAATTGTATTTAATACCTTAAATTGAAGAAAGTATTAAAGTACCCTATCACATATATTCAAAAATATATTTACAAATTAAAATTTAAAATTATAAAAAGATATTTGGTACCCTGTTTAATGTTTGTAACTCAGGGGAGTATAATAAAACAATATTAAAATTATTTATGTTAAAATTTTATATAATTTTATATAAATTAAAAATATATTAATCAATAAATTAAAGGAAGAAGATTTTAATTATATGTAAAAATGCTCTGGCGACACTATATAGATAATACTGAAATTTCTCACCGGCACAGACATGGAAATCTGAAAAGAGCTCGTGGTGCCGAATTCCCCAAAAACAACTCTTGATGCACTTGTAGCTAATTACAGGGACTCACCCAAAGCCATGAGTAGTAGGGGCTGGATGGTTCTAAGCCACTTTTGATTAATCGGAATATCGATTTGATATCAAAGGGTTAATTGAATTTATTAAAATGGTTAATCCGATTTTAATCCCATCAAAAACCCTTAATCCGAAATTAATCCGATTAAAATGTCTTAAACCGATATTAATCAGATCAAGAATGAAAGGGTTAAAATTATTGAACAGGTTAAATTTTAAAGGGTTGATATTTTTTCTTTCTTTCTTTTTGGGTGGGAGGGGGCAAGCAGGAGCTCTGGCACAACCTCACCCTTAGAGCTCTGACAGTAGATGACCCGAGTGGTGAGTTACAATGTCTTATACAGGTGTAGAGTTGAGTGTAAGAGTGGGCAAAGACTATTTTTTTCTAATTTTTTTTCTAATTATTAGGTGTTTGGAGTGATGTTGGTGGTAGATAGGCAATTTTTACGAATATATTTAACACGCGAGTGAATTTCAGAGTATTTAAACGATTTCTAAGAGTGGCCTAAGTGTAAATGTTATGTTTTTTGGGGTGGATATAGCTCGTAGACAGGCAACTTTGAAAGAAGCAATTTACGTGTTAAACAATCTGTTTTCGGAATGCAGTTATACGTTAGAGAATTTCAGAGTGTTGTAGGTATGAATAAATTACACGCATCAATTCGGAAATTTCAAACAACTGCGTGAATAATTAGTGGAATTATGTGAGTCTTAAACATAATGTGAGTCTCGAGCTTAGAAATATAATTTACATGAGAGAGAGAATTTTAACTACGTGAATAACACGAGAGACAAGTGCAAACTCACTAAACAAAATCCAGCTATTCAGTATGAATAAATAAAGATATCCAAACAAGTATTTAAATTTTAAACAGACACAATAGCATAATAGAAATACACATTCACTACTTAATGCCTCTCACACATACCTTGAGTATTTTTTAAAACATGTCCTTATGATGTGGATTCCAGCATAGCAATTACTTCTTCTTATAAGCTGTGTGTGGAGAGCCTGATTCTATACACATAGCAAATCCGATAGACAAATGAGTTTAAATTTAAGAGAAAATCTCTGCATTAGTCCTACAACAGACAACAAAACGATAATTTTTTAACCACAGTTTCACTTTTTTCAGAATAATTCACTTTTAACACAAATTATTTCCATCGAAGCGTAGCGACAATCGGATGACGTGAATAAGTACTTAAACTTGCAAAGTGTAATCGTACAATACGTTATAGAGACTTACTACAAATGTCCGTTAAATGTGTGATATTCAAGTAGCTTGGTAACAAAAAATGCGAGTTGTTAACGCAAATTGTATTTTCCTCTACCGAACACAGGAATCAATTACTTATCACAAACACAGTATATCGATCAAAAAATTATAAGTTAACACACAAAAATGTATATTTTCCTGATTAAATACTACGTAAATCGCGGCTATCACTAGAGATGAAGGTCAGATGCTTGTAAATTTACGGGAAAATATATTGTTATTATTACATAATTGAGTTGAATTTTGTTTATAAACTAGTTAAAATTATGTTTTTCTTCTTCTCCAGGCATCATCGTGTTGTATCCTGAACAGCAGCTCTTGGAATCTGTGTATATGTAAATTTAAATATTTTTAAAATGATTTGCTGGGCTATATTTGCTGGTTTCTTTTGGGTGCAGTCGAGATTGTAGGCAAGGAAGGACAGAGATTTTTGCTACCTACCTACCTCTGTGAAGATATGCGGGGCTTCGCTTTCAATAGATTCCCCTGGGATGTCACAAAAGTTGGTCAACAGACCATCGTGTCCTACTCCATCTTGAGAGGAGCAAGGTTCTCTCAAGGTACTCACCTGCTTTCTCATTCCTTTGCAAAAAACTTCATTCATTCATCTATGTTTGATTTCCTCCATAATTTGTTCATAATTTCCCCTCAGCCCTTCAAAGTCTATGCAAATATTATAAGTTAGGAAAAGTTTATTTTCTTTTTCGTGAAAGCAAGCAAAAATTAATAAATTTAAATACAAGTCACAATACTGATATGCATGTACTCATAGCTTTGTTTTCTCATTTTACATAGTATATTATTGAAAACAAATCAGTGACACAAGGTATTAAAATAAACAAATAAAAAGACACATACCAATAATTTTTTCGCATTTTATTAAAAAATATTCTTTTTTCAAAAATTTTCCCTTAACATATATATTTAAAATATCACATAAAAAAGATCGAATATACATCAAACAATTCATTATTCACAGTAAAAGTAAACAAACAATCACTCTTTACCCATACTAAATGTCATTTTCAAATTTATTTACAAAAATGTTACAACGAATTACAACAATCATTGAGTTTACACATTTTTCTCTTTTTTTTCAATAAAAACATTGTTTTCCATTAAATCAAGGTATTATTTACATATACTGAAAAACAATTTAAGAGATTTTATGTACAACAAACAATATTCTAACTTATAAACCATTTTTTTTTTAAACAAGTCATTTTTACAAAACCGAGATATTTCACTAATATAATTTTAACAACATACAAATAAAAGACAGTTCATCAATAACATTTTATCAATAACTTATTACAAACATTACATCTGGAACTTAGCACTACAACTACTGTTATTAAAACTAGTATTACTATTACTACTGGTACAACAATGTTCGACATATATTACAAGATTTACACAAACTGAAACACATTAGAAGAGATCTATGTACAGCAATCAATTTTCTTTACATAATATATACTGCAGCAAGTTTATGGAGTTCAGCACATCCCATACGGCTTGGGCATGAGCGCAATCCTCATCGCTAATGCCTGCGCCTCTCATCACATTATGAAATGCATCCTTTGGTGGGAGTGACTTGTGCATCAGACTGTCTGGCCACATAACAAAGTCAGCAGGAAAACCTCCCTTCGGTTTTGCCAAATCGAACTGGGTTTTGTCTGGAATCATTGAGCGGGTGATACTCAATTGCACAGTTAGTAAATTTCCTTCCAAAGTTTTCAGAGAGGTGCTCGTGAATTGGAATGAATCAATAAACTTAACTTGAAGTGTTGTACATTTCCATTACAATCAGTCCCATTAGGAATCTGTTTTGTGATACATTTGTATTTCAATTGGATCATTCCAATCACTTGAATTTTTCCAGGATTTTCAGTTACCACGGTTCCGTCGTGTAACATTACATGATGCTCAACCAAGGCCTTTATAAGAAAGTGAGCATCGTAATTCTGCAGGTTATGGAAAACAGCGACATGTCTTTTGGGCAGTATGACATTCAAGTTGCCTTATTATGTGTGTGGCCTCTGATTTCGCCTGTCAGATGGTCATGGTCGACCAAAATATCATCTGTACAGAGCAATTCTTTACAAACGTGACAAATTTCTGTGCTGCCAACCAAGCTTCATCAGCAGAGGTTTTTGACTTCATCAGAACAATCATGTCGTAAACTCCTGTAACCAAAATTGTGACTTCAGCTAATTTATCAATTAGTTGGTACATATAATCAGCACCCACAAACTCGAAATACTGATACAAACTTCGATTGTATGAACAAACCAACAAAATTCTAAAGGCAAACTGAACATGTTGGTTGATGGTAGTTGAATTACTTGTTTCAACATTAGGCAAGCAAGTGGGCAACTTTTTACCTCGCAATAGGCGACGAAACCCAAAATCTGATGTTTGCTGTAATCTTTAAATTCCAAGTAACTGTACCCAGTGGGGAAAGAACTACGTACAGCCTTTTGTTGCTGGCAAAGAATAGTATGACATACAAGTTTCTACTCAGTTCTGAAATACTGAAGAAGATGCTCGCAAATATGTTTCTTATTGGCTCTCTTACTCAGCTGACTACCAACCAGATGTGACAAATTTCCAATATAGGCAAAAAGCACTTGAGTGGCAATTCCACTCGCGTGAATTGCCAAAATATATACATGTTCGTCATGGCGTACAGGAGAAATATGCATGATTACTAAAACTGCACCTTTTTCTCAAGTTTCGTGAATGATATTGCTATCTTTGTGTACCACACATAAGACATTGATAGAAATATAATTATTCTCCTCAAACTTACGAATATTCTGTATGACTACATGTGTCGACAGACCTTCGATATTCAAAATCTGGTGAGGTTTTGGATACGAAGTAGTTCTGTAAACATGTTGTGTGGCTGAAAACAAAGATGCTATGATGGCATAGTGGAAACACATTACCTCCAGGCAGTCTACAGCGACTCAAGCTTTCCTATCAGCAATAATCTTGGGCAGTTTAGTGTGTGTAGCACAAATGGTGAATGGCCGATAGTGACTCACATGGACGTCCATGTACATCAACATTTGGAGACTCCCGCAGGAATCAACACACTAATCTCCTTAAGTCTGTTTCTGAGATAAGGAACGATATTCTCATCATAGATTAGACCCACATAGGATGGATTGATGACAGGGAGTGTTTTGCTTTGAGAATAAAAAGTCTCTGTAGTGCCTTCTTCCACAATGAGGGATTTCAAGTACTTACACGTTACAGAAATGGATAATCTAACTAGCAGGGATGATGATATTAATAAGCTCATTAAATGTCCTTTACACTTCCCAAAGAAACGAGAAAAATCCGCATGAGGCTCTAATTGATCATTACATATGAACACATCATTTAAGTTTTCCCACAAACGCCGTATTCAAAAGCTGGTACGTCAGATCTGGAAAATCTTCCACTGAGGCTTGGAAATCGGAACTATCCAAATTACAAGAATCTTCCGTGTCTGATAGAAATAAGTCGTCATTCAAAAGATCAACCTTTTCATGATTGGGGAAGCAGACATGTTTTGACCTTTTGGTTTTGACAGTCTCTCCATAAGCGAATCTGGGCTCGAATCGATTAAGTAGAGATTGTCCTCCAAAAGATTAACTCGTGTCTGCTTAGGCGAAGATACACTGTCTCGACAGCTTGTTTGTCTTTCAAGCTGTGATTCCGAATCGGAATCGCTTAAGTAAAGATCTTCAAGCAAGATGTCAATACAGGATTGCTTACGCTCACCCATTTTGACTCCTAACTGAAAACTTTCTTTAGTTTCCCTGATAGAAAAGTTTAAACACCACAATAAATGCACTGAAGTGACCCCTCATTCTGAAAATGAAAACACTCTAAATAACTTACACACACACAAACACAATATAAGTGAAAAATAATTTTATTAATAACATCATAGACAAAAATGTTTTCTTTTTATTTTAAAAATATTGTGTTTGTTGGGGAAAGACAGAAACAAAAGCTGTGAGTAAAAAGATAGAGAAGCCCGAATACTTTTTTAAAATGTGGATGAGATTCACATAGATAGCAGGCGGGGAGAAACACAATAGATGGACCAAGACCACCTGGCCAGGCAGGCTGGATCACTCCACGTGGGTGGGAGATGAGCATAGCATGAAGCGGGTGAAAGAATGAGAAACTCTAGTACACTAAACTGCTGCTTGAATATGCCACTGTACAGTCACTCTATTCCTTCTGCACCCAACCGAAAACCCCCAAACACTCCCTTTCCCCTCCCTGGTTCATAGCATAGAACCTGCAGGTATCTCTGCCATGAACTCGGGGATGGGAAAAGGAAAAACTTGTCACTTCCCCTCCTCCCTGTCCCACCGTCAACTTCTCTGCAACGTGAATTTCTTGTGAAACAGCCTGCCTCCAGTAATGAAGTGACCATGCTTTGCGACCTGTCTCGCTTGGCCTATTTTACCCAGCTACACATTTGGAGTGCGCTGCTTTCATTTAAAATACAACAGTGAAATTTTAACTCGCAGTAATGCATTTCTTTTTAAGTACAGTTTAAACAGTATTTTGTAAGAGAAAAAAACTTTACTTTTTTTTAACTTATACCTCAATTACACCAATTACACTCAAGACATTATAAAAAATACTTAAAATTAAAATATTTAATGGTATAAACAAAATGTGCAAACTTATAGCATATAAGCATACACATTTTATACTCTTAAAACTACGCAATTATGCATTTAAGAAATAAAATTTACTGAAACTTAAAAAAATATATATTTGAAAAAAATGTATCTGTCTCTCACTTTCTCACACTCACACGCACATTTACCCAACAACTTTGAAAAGGAAATGTCTTAAAATTAACTTAATTACCTATTACCACATACCCATCAAAAAATTTCATTCATTAGAAATACTCAAGGCTCATATATTCGTTATCATACATCCTTCTCCAGTCAACTCATACTGAACAAGCTTGGAAGATGAGGTTATGTACATCTCTCTCAAGCTAGGCATGATCAGCATAGTTTTAGCTGTTCCATAGTTAATACCTCCTGCAAACATCATACCTCCCTTAAACATTTCTTATAACTATGTAAAAGTAACATTTGTGCGACATTTCCCTGGCACTCTCACAATCATACAACTACCTAACCAAACATTTTATCAGAGTACTTGGCCATGCATTCTAGATGCATTTTCACATAGTCTTGTGAATATTCAAATGGTGAAGAGGTGCTGTAGGTAAGTGTTATTGACAGGCACCCTATTCCATATAAAGCAAGTATGTATATACTGGTTGTCTACTTCTCCTCTCAGCTCTTATAAATAAACTCAAAATGAAAAAAATTATATCTGGAATTAAATTCAAATAATATTTCCCCCACATTTACACAATCACAATCATACAACTACCTAACCAAAATTTTTGTCAGAGTACTTGGCCATGCATTCTAGAGGCACGTTCACATAGGTTTATGAATATTTAAACAGAGAAGAGATGCTGTAGGCGAGTGTTATTGACATGCACCCTATTCCATATAAAGCAAGGACGTATCTACTGGTGGTCTACCTCTTCTCTCAGTTCTTCTAAATAAACTCAAAACTACATGAAAAAATTATGTCTGGAATTAAAATCACATAACTTTTCCCCCACACTCACACAATCATACAATTACCTAACCGAATTTTGATCAGAGTACTTGGCCATGCATTCTAGAGGCATTTTCACATAGTTTTACACATATTAAAATAGTGAAGAGTGGCTGTAGGTAAGTGTTATTGACACATTATCTATTCCACATAGAGCATGGATGTATCTACTGGTGGTCTACCTCTCATATCACCTCTTCTAAATAAACTCAAAACCACATGAAAAAATTACATCTGGAATTAAATTCACATGCATTTTCCCCTGCACTCACACAATCACAATCATATCCATTCATAAGCAAAACCCATTCTTAAACATCCAACCTTAAACACCCTTAAAATACTTAACTTCTTAAGTGTCAAACAATTTTATTTTATTTTAAAGAAAAAACCATAAATTTCTGATTATTTAAAATAAAATCATTCGGTTTTTAATGAAATTCATTCAAGTGTTTCTTAATTTAAAGATTCATAGTTCAATTTGATAAAAAATTGTTTCAAGTCTTAACAATTTTGTTAAAATTTTAACAAAATTCATGCAGACAACAATTTTTTTATGGAAAACCATTCAGTTGTAACAATTTTAAACAAAATTAATTTAAATGTTCCTCAACTTTAAAGACTAATAGCTAAATTAGATAAAAAATTTATTTCATTAATTAGTTAACAATTTGTTAAAATTTAATGATAATTGTACAATTTACTCAAAGTTTAGAGAAAAAGGCAAAAAAAAATTAACAAAATACAGAAAACCCTAACTTTTTATATTCACTTACTTAAACACTTGTAGCGAAGATGTTGGTTGATGAAAGAAACCCAAACCCAGGTCAAGATTAATGAGTGCTACTCTGCTCTGTCAGGTAAGAGTCGTGGCAGCCAGGTGCTCGCAATCCCCTTGACAGCTCTGTGGGCCTGGCAGCCTAGCAAGCGGCCGGACAAGGAGGGTTGCTTTCACCATCACGGCAGGAACGCTGGGCGGGTGATTGCAGACCCTTGAGAACGTCGTGGAAGCCTTCTCTTGCAGGCTTTCACCGTTGTGGGAGAAATAATAGACAGCCAGGTCCCCTCAGTTGCACAGCCCCGCAGAGTAAAGGAAGAGGCGAGAGGACGGCCGGTGCCCTTGTCCAGGCACTGATGGACTGGTTCACTGACTGTGCGTGCACTGGACGGGAGGTGTTTCCTTCATGGAGTAAAACAAGCAAATTAGCTCCAGTGGATGGGAGGTGTTATTTATACCCTCACCAGCCTGCCTTATCACATAAATTAAAATTATTGCTCTTCGCCTGGAATGTATTTCAAATAGACAATATGTTTTATGGCTTCAAATGAGTTTTTATGTAATTTTAAAGCTTTTAAAAATAATTTTACGTTATTTTTTTAAATTTAGCATGGATATGTTGTATTTTAGCCTTTATATCTGAATTTAACCTGCATTTCTTCATTTTTTACGCTAATAGGTTTGAATTGTAGTCTTATTTAACGATTTCTTACACGACAAAATTGTCATTACAATACTAACTTTATGCATTACAAGGTGAAATCAATTTAATGCTACGATTCAACACTCATTTATGAATGAATTCCTGTTTTTACTATAGTTTATTTGTAATTTTAAATGAATAAAACCTTTTAGTTAATATGATTACCGAATTACACATTAGCTATTATCATATAAGACCTAGCCTGGAAACAAACCCAGAATGTTTATATCTACCAAACACCGAAAGTGAGAAACTAGATTACATTCGTACATGATCTAAGCGGGAGCCGATCCCAGCTTATATTAATCATGTCTTAGCCAGGAATCGAACCTGTAAACTCCATATATTACCATGCCTTACCTGGAATTCTAACCCAGAGCCTCCTTGCCTAATCTGACAACTCTATGGAGGCAGGCAACTTTTAACAACTTATTTTATGTATTTATAATTTTTTCCCTAGCAGACACTGTTTTCTCAAATACAAATATATATTCAGTTGATTAGTATTTTTTTTTAGAGAAGTAATTGTCTGTTTGTTATCTCAATCTTTTCTTTACAAGACTTTTTCTTGTTAATGCAACATATGTTTAATAGAAAATTTAAAAAACTCTTGCTCGCTCTCTCTCTTTCTCTGGTATAGTAAAATTAAGTACTTTTCCCATCTCTGAGGAGAAAATATTTTTCTTACTAAAATAAATTCACTTTTAAAAAAGGATTAGGATAAATACATTTTAAGAAATGGATTCATTTAACATCATATTTATTTACAGCATATATAGAAACACAAATTACACATACTTGTTTCAACAAAGTCAAGTACAATATGTTCCAAAATATTATCAAGTAGAATTTGCTCCAAACATTAGCATGTTAAATAAACACAAGTGAATTCAAAATATAGTTACAACATTTTTTAACACTATAAAATACAGCATGTTGCACAAATTATTTTTAAAAAATACAGGTGTATCCAAAAACTTTGTGTATAACAATTACACCTTGTTCCGAAACAGCTACAGGATAACACAAAACATTTTAACACTAACAATTACAACATTTTTCTTTGAAAACAAATATATATTTTTATAAATTGTTAGCAACTTTGGTGAACAAACTTTTCATGCATTTTGTTATAATTAAATCCAGATCCCCTTCTTGACCTCTGCTTTCTAGGAGTAAGCAGTTCTTGTGCCCTGGTTTACAAGTAGGGGCGTGTAAAACAATGCTTTTGATTAAATCAGGATAGGATACAACATAATGAGAGTGTACATCTTCAATACTACATGGAAGAGGTGTTTGCAGTCATATGAAACACTGGAGATTTCTTGTTGTCACCACACTGAATGAGTTTATGGCTCTTTTTATCTGCTAGAGGAAAATAAATTACTTTAAAATGAAAAATACTGTCACGAGTTTCCATAAGTTCTTGCGAAATTCCCTGACACCATAGGGCATAAGTTATATTGGACTTTCCTTGTTGACACTCACATAATGATTAGCAGGATGAAAATACATCATATTACCAGTATGACATCCAACACTCGAATGAGAAGATTAAGCAAGGAATAATGTATGTATATTAACTCTCTAAATTTGTAAGTTAAAATGTGTTTTAGGGATACATTTTATTTTTGCAAATTTTATTGCTCGATGTACATAACATTTTGATGAATCACACCCAGTGTGAGACTTGTAAACAAACTAGCCTTTGCTATAATGATATAAAGCATGAAGATTATTATCACATTCTTCGAAATACTGATAAGGCAAAACATTGTATGTATAATAAATCAGATGTTTCAAACATTTTTCTTCCTCACAATATGAAGTAACAATGCATTTGCCCTTAAGTAAATGCTTACTATCTACTACCTGAGGTCTGTACTGGTTTACAAAACATTCAGAACTATTAGAGTTAGTTACAGTAGCATCATAAGTATTATGTTTACTACGTGCTGTAAAAGCTTGAGAGGAATACGTATATTTGAAATGAATGTCTGATTCACACATTTATTTTACAACAAAATGTGAATATAATAAGCTGTAAGTTACATAATGCAAACATGTAGTAAAAAACGTAAACTTGTATTTCATTGGACATATTGGGAACATTGGGATCATTATTCTGAATTAGCCACTTCACACACATAACAATTACACATCGATGGAAAAAAACTAATCCTCCTTATTTGAAAATAAAGTTGTGGATGTCCCTGTCAACGAACGGTGATTCCCTGGTGAGGTCTGGTGAGTTGGTAGTCGATTACTCCATATCCCTAATCCTCTTCTATTTCCTTGCTAAGACTGGCAATCATCAAATCTTCTAATGTTGATAGCAAGTCACTTTTGGGGTGACAATATCTCGCAGCACAACAATTGCATGCTATTCCTTCACTAAAGCTACATACTACACTACACACTTGTATCCAATGCAATTTCCAACATCTTCTAAATATGTTCAGGATTGATTATTGAAAATCTCCAATGTTCATCTACATAGCTAATCTGTATCTTTAGTGGACTATCTTCATCTTCATTTCGAAACCACACTCACCTGAATCCTGAAGTAAAACTAGCATACCAAAGTAATGAGTTGAACCTCTCCATCTTAACTGAATCTCTGCTGTGCAATTCCCTCTCTTTATATATAGACATATATTCTTCCAGTTAAAATTAGTTCTTTAATGACAACATTTTTGATCAAATTTTCACACACAAACAATACTGTTCCATATCTCACAGTCCCAATTCCACATAGTGCTCATAAAAGTCTCTTACTGCCTTGTATTTGCATGATGTGTTCCTTATTATTACATGTTTCAGTCCATAAGGCTGTGGTGGTGTTGGAAAATTCTCTAATCAATTAAAATTTGATTTGATGAAAATCTGGTTCATTAGTTATTTCTGTACTGCGATTTTTAAAATTCAGGTCCGAAGAAGAACAGGGTAGTTTGCTGTTGGGTCTCATATTAAAAACATGATAGTCTTCTTCTTCATCACACAGCACTCGTTCTATATACAGGCTTTCTCCAAAAAAATTTGCGAGATTCCAGTCATAATTTCAATTACACATCTGTGTTTGAAAGTATATGTTGCCTGGAGACTGGAACCATTCTTTCTTGTGTCCTCGAAAAAAGTAGAGTACGTCTCCTCAGGGTCGAATTTCTCAATTTTTTCGAAATCTTATGCTACCTGGAACAAACCATTTTTGGAAAAATTAATATCTCTACACATAGGTAGGATGTTGGTACAAATATTCTCTCAGATCATCGTTTTTACATTGGGAGCAGAATGTTTTTTCTCACAGTAATTTCTATAATAGTGTTTCACTAATGAATTAATAATATAACGTTCATGGTATCTTCTAATATTTATTACTTCTGCATTTGTTAAAATTTTCTCTTGTCTTGTTCCAAGCACATATATTGGATAGTCTTCGAGTAAGACAGCTATGTCACCATAGTCCCATTTCAGGTTATGTATCTCATAAGTGTGTTCCCAAAACATCATTTTAAGTTCAGGTTTTATACTATACCAAGGTCTGGGAGATTTAAAGCACAATGCTTTAGAGTTATTAGCATTAGTTGCATAATAAATAGCAAGCTCCTTAATTACAAATGAGTTGTCTTGATAGTTTTCAAAACCCTGAGCATAGCACTTCATTTTTACATAATTTTTTAATACAATATTTACAAAAAAAGTCTCTCTCACATATAATTTTTTTAAGACGACAGTGCTCGTCTTGGAATCTACTTCATATACTCCGGAATCGTCCATTACTATATTTGGAACGATTCTAGCTTCAAGCATCTATTCTAGCCTACACGAAATATATTCCATCCTCATATGCTGTAAGTTCTCATCATTAGCAAAGGCAGGCATGCCATAAGGACAGTCTTTGCAAGATAAATAAGATACGACATCCTCATCGACTTTTAAATGGTCTGGCAGGAACAGAGACACTGGATGTCTGGAGCTTTATTAAGCATCTGGAGCTGTAGTACATGTTGTAGTGAGTGCCTATTGTTGTTGTAGTGGATACCTGACATCGTTCACATTATCGATGCTTGCACTTGATGACGATGCTTCCTGGATGCCTACAGTAGATGCCTGATAATGTTGTCTATGTTAATGCAATGCACACGCATGAACATGAAGTGACCTTGGCAGATGCCGAGTAAAGACTGAAAAGAAAATTAATTTAACCCTCCTTATTTACTGTAGGATATAAAACGGCCATCATTTTCCATAAATTTACAGGAATTTGGAGCTTTAGTAAAAAAGTACAAATAATGTTGAGATCGCTATTTTCCAACTTTGAAAAACATTATTTCTACCTGTATTCATAGTGTTTTGCTAAACTTACATCGGAATCTGTTAAAATATTAAATAAATTCAAATATATTCATTTTATGTTACATGGAATACATTTTTGCTGTTGAAAAGTTTTTGGATAGACATAAAAAGATAGGGAACACATTGCTTAGCACCATCGCCTCCCCAAGCAGGTCGCACCATAACAACAAATTATTTTGCAATGTGTGAATGTTGTGTTAGACGTTGCCATTGGTAAAGGTTTTTATCGGAAATCTCTCTCTCATTTCCCCTAGTCTCATGCATTCGGGCGCAACTCGGTGCTTCTCCCTCATTGACTCTCAAAACATCGAAGTTAAGAGCCGTCTAATTCTTTCCCAATATTATATTTCCTATACATTGAATTGGTAGAGAAAACATTTCTTGACGAGTGAGTACTTGTAAAAAAATTTCTTAACAAGTGAATAAAATATATCTTGTTTGAATACTTTTAAAATAGTTCTGTTTTAATGAGTAAATAAAATAAGTCTTGTGTGATTTTAAAAATCGTAGTTTGCTAGATTCAAATATACATTTGTTGTTGTTGGAATGATAAATCTAGGACTTATATTGGGAACGTGATTTCAGGGTCTTGTAATGTTTAATTTTTTCACTGTTTATATACTCAACCTATTGTGTAAGGTTGAAGGGGCAGTGAGTTGTGCCAAATCTCTTGGGACATGCATTCAGAGGACTGTGGCTCAAAGCAGGGTAACCAACATTAGAAGAAACATGTTCTGAATAGTGTAGCAAGGAAGGCACATTGTCTTGCAACTGGTACTGCAGGGCAGCCAACTCATGAAAAAAATCAAAAAACATTTCCAGAGCTGACACTGGGGTGTGTAAACTGGTTTTTGCAAGCTCCAGGCTCAATCGATAGTCGAGTTCTTCAGAAAAGTCGCCTTCGAGAGTGGAGTTGGTAGGGGCGATGTCCCTCTGGACACATCTTGGAGGGGAGGGGGTGGTTGTCATTGTGGAATCTGAGCAGGTCTGAAGACGATGGTAGAGGGTGCTGGGGTGCTGGATGGGGTCATGTACATATGGACTCTGGTCGGTTCTGAGGCGTGCAGGGTAGGGTGGGAAAGGGTGGCTATGAGCAAGCAGGATCCGATCGGAGCGCAAGTAGGCAGATTATGCCATCTTGAATCAGTTGCGACAATTGAGAATCGAGGACAGATGGGACACTGAACCCCAGGACCTTGCAGAGGAGGGGTGGTAGGAGGTGGCTGGCAATATTGAGTCTTGGTGAGGGGTGCAGGGTAGGGGTGTGGCAGGCAGGTCTACTCTGATCGGAACAAAACTAATCAGTTGTCGCCATCTTGCCTTAGTGCCGGAAATACTTTACAATCACTGCCAGCTTGGGGCAGCATGCCCCAGTCGAGGGGCGGGGAGGGGGTGAAGGGAGTGAAGTGACCTCAGCTATCCCACTTGGCACCATCTTCAGTTACTCATGTATGCTTGGAGGAGATGGACGTGCTACTTGTCATCTGCTTCATAAACACCGCACCTCTACACACTTGGTGGCCGATGAGCTTATGATAGGAGGTTACCACATCAGAGAGCATTGCACCTGCCTTCATCTCTAGTGATAGTCACGTTTTACGTAGTATTTTATCAGGAAAATATAAATTTTCTTGTGTTAACTTATTTTTTTCGGATCGATATACTGCATTTGTGATAAGTAATTGATTTCTGTGTTCGGTAGACAAAAATACCATTTGCGTTAACAAGTCACGTTTTTGTTACCAGTTGATGTGAATTTCACAGATTTAACAGAAATTTGTAAAATGTGTCTATAAAAAGTTGCACAGTTACACTTTGCAGTCTTAAGTACTCCTTCACATCATCCGAGAGTCGCTATGCTTCGAAGAAAATAATTTGTGTTAAAAATGGATTATTAAAAAAAAAAGTGAAACTATTTTTAAAAAATTATAGTTTCGTTGTCTGCTGTAGGACGAATGCAGAGTTTTTTCCATAAATTTCAAATAATTTGTCTATCGGCTTCACTACATGTATATAATCAGGCTCTCCACACACAGCTTACAAGAGGACATAATTGTTACACTGGAGTCCACATCAAACCGACATGTTAAAAAAAAATTCAAGGTATGTGCGAGAGGCGTTAAGTAGTGTATGTGTATTTATATTACGCTATTGTGTCTGTTTAAAATTTAAATGCGAGTTAAGAAATCTTTATTTATTCATACTGACTAGCTGGATTTTGTTTAGTGAGTTTGCACGTGTCTCTCATGTTATTAACATAGTTAAAATTCTCTCTCTCTCATGTAAATTATATTTCTAAGCTCGAGACTCTCATTACATTTAAGAATCATGTAATTCCACTTATTATTCACGTAGTCGATTTGAAATTTCCGAATCGATGCAAGTAATTTATTCATACTTACAACACTCTGAAATTATCTATCGTTTTATTGCATTCCGAAAATAGAATGTTTAACATGTAAATCTCATCTTTCAAAGTTGCTTATCCACCAGCTATATCCACCCCAAAAAAACATAATATTTATTCTTAGGGCACTCTTAGAAATCGTTCAAACACTCTGAAATTCTCTCGTGTGTTAAATATATTCGTAAAAATCGCCTATCTAACACCAATATCACTTTAAACACCTCAATATTAGAAAAATTATAAAAAATTATCCTTGGCCCACTCTTGCACTCAACTCTACACCTATATAAGACATTGCAACCCATCACTCTGGTCATCTACTGCCAGACTCCAAGGGTGAGCTCCCACCTCCCAAAAGGAAAGAAAGAAAAAAAATATTAACCCTTTGAAATTTAACCATTGCAATAAATTTTACCCTTTCCCTTTTTGATCAGATTAAGATCGGATTGATAAATTTTTAATCGGAGTAAGATCGGAATAAGAATTTTTTGATCGCATTAGTCGGATTAAAATCGGATTAACACTTTCAATAAATTTAATTAACCCTTTGATATCAAATCGATAATTCGATTAATCAAAAGTGGCCTATAACCAACCAGCCCTTACCACTGCCATCCATACACTGCTTGCAAAACTTTGCACGTTTCCTGTCAGCAATTCAAGTTTTAATAAGACATTCTCGATACTACGTCTCATGAAAACTCGATTCCGAACTGCGATGATGAAGAAGAGACTTGGACTTCTGGCCCTTCTTCATGTACATTATGGCAAAGGCTGTTCACGATAAAGTGAGCACTTTAGAAATTTACCTTAGGAAGAAGGCACGGCTCTGCCCCTGCATGTATTGTAATGGGCAGACTGAGTGATACTCTCCTAGTAAAGTTGGTAACGATGGATGGAATGTAGTTCTACATATTAACGTTGAATAAAAAGTGTTAGGTAACCATATGTAATAACATAAAATTATTTATTTCGTTTTGTTTTGTTTTTATCGAAGAGTAAAAATTAGCTTATTATGTAAAGTAGTTCCTTTTATAATAATTTTACAGTTTCACTTGACCGACGCACGAATAAAGTTATGAGGCCCATGAAAATTATATTTTTTCATAAGGCGGAGGAATACACACCGTACACACCGCGCTCAGTTTACCGTGAACAGCCTACTGATCAGTGAAGCTGTACCACGTCGTTGACCATTTATCAAAATCTAGCAAACGTCGTTTTTCCCTATGTTTTTTTTAATCAGCGCGACAAGTTTACAAACAGTACAGTTACTAAGAAAGTAGTTTGTATATTTGCCAATCTAATAAATAAATGACTATACATGTATAGACTCACTCGACGTAATATCAACATTTGGATATTTTAATATTCACTATAGAGTTCCGGCCCACACTTTAAAAACTGACTCATGAACCTGCCTCCTGGTTTACTGCCCTAGCAGTTCTCCTATCCGGCACTTCGACGGCTGCTCTTCAAGGGAAGAGGGGAAGCGGCTGCCCTCACTATCTCCGCCGCTGTCTGTACCTGCAATTTCCTTCGTCTCCCGTTCTCCCTGCTTACTGGACCAATAAGAAACACCGTGAGAAGTTTAACGCTGACACTGGATATCCACCGCTCCCACACTTTCCATTACCTCACGAATAATCTCTCTTCTAGCGGGCATGTTCAAACATTTTACGGTACTGTGTGTTGAGTGGACAAAGCGCCCAAGTAAACCATTGTTGGAAATATACACTTTTAACTATAATAATAAATATTATCCGTTTATAGAGGTTCAGGGTATATACGTCAAACTAAAAAATATTTAATTTCTATCACTTTACATAAAAAACCAATTGAATTTGTTTCTGCTCTGCATCAGAGCCGTGAAAAAAAAGCTTTTGTTAATAATTTAAAGTCTCCCTTAATTAGAAATGTTGCATCGTTTTAATAATATCTTTATTTAAAAGTGACAGTTATCTTTCCTTATTAAAAACCAATCGCTAAAGAAGACACTGAGCACAAAATCAAGATATCCTATTAGAACACGAGGCTTTATTTAAATGTTACGGTTTAAAAATATTGATAATATTACTGAGTACTTGTGTAATAACAGATATTTATAAAATACAGTAATATCGCTTAATTTTATTTTTATGTTTCAAGAGCTGTGATTGTATTACAACCATAAAACTGTTTGCACTGACAAACAAACACTTTAAATCGTGAATACGAATTTACGAACTATTACTTTGTTTAACAAATCATTCACTTACAATAAGTGAATGTGTTTAAGAATAACGTTGTATTAAACAATAATAACTGAATTGGGAGTGAAAAAAAAAGTATTTTCTTTGTGCTTTCATTTGATAGGAATGTTTGTTGCATGCGATGGCATGAGTTATTTCCCCTGCCTAATAAATGCTTTAACCAACCGAATAGAATTCCATATTAATATGTATTTTGTTAGTACGTAATGCCACTAAATGCTGTCCCGATTTAATCGTAGAGAAAAATATATATTCTACAGTTACGAAACAACATTTATGCAAATGTGCTCTCTGCCAATCCTATTTCATGTCATTCATAAGTGCAATAAGTTTCAATTGCGCTATCTTCAACTCTTTCCAAGAGGTGAGATTATATTCTAATTCATGTTAGCAGGAATATATTTGTCAAAATAATCTGAGCGCTTTAAGATGAATATGTATTGTGAAGAAAGCTGTGGAGTAAACCCAATTAGTGCTGGTTCGATTCCCAGTGATAACAATTAAATTTTGTGAAAATTAATGCACTTTCTTATTTATTAATCAAATTTGTTTTCGACAAATTATTTTCTTTCGACTACTTCGTTATAAACTGAAAAACAAGCCTAACAATTGTAATATTACAAATATAATATGTTTGCAAGAAAACTTTGTGTGGTACCACAAAAACATTTTTAACAGCAGTTGTAACAAGGACTATTGTTGAAAAACTACCAATTTAGTATAAATGTGTATAAATTAAATAATCTTATTGTAACAATTTCCTTTGCTCCTGGATACTAAATAGCTCTAAACTCGGTATCATTCCTTAGTCTGGCTGTCAATACTCATTTCACCTTAAGTGGTGGTAAGGGGTGTGTGGGGGTTTGTCTCACTGGTAGCTGAATGATAGATAGAATTATAAAAAAATATATTTAATAAAACAACAATTACTTAAACACGAGTTACAACAGTTAGTGATACACGAAGGGACAACAATTACTTAAACACGAGTTACAACAGTTAGTGATACACGAAGGGACAACAATTACTTAAACACGAGTTACAACAGTTAGTGATACACGAAGGGACAACAATTACTTAAACACGTGTTACAACAGTTAGTGATACACGAAGGGACAACAATTACTTAAACACGAGTTATAACAGTTAGTGATACACGAAGGGACAACAATGACTTAAACACGAGTTACAACAGTTAGTGATACACGAAGGGACAACAATTACTTAAACACGAGTTACAACAGTTAGTGATACACGAAGGGACAACAATTACTTAAACACGAGTTACAACAGTTAGTGATACACGAAGGGACAACAATTACTTAAACACGTGTTTACAACAGTTAGTGATACACGAAGGGACAACAATTACTTAAACACGTGTTACAACAGTTAGTGATACACGAAGGGACAACAATTACTTAAGACTCACAATACGCTTACTTAGCCTTGAACAGCAAGCTACGATATACTACTCAAACAATATGGTAAGTTCTGATATTCAACCACGCAGATAATCCCGGTCCTTGCTAATGATAATTAATACAATAGGAGGTTGGAGACGATGTCGCGATACAAGCATTGGTCCCTATCACTACGCGATTTATGCTCACCCTTGACTATTTCTCAGTTGGCCTCGGAACCCCTCAGGCCAAGGGTAGGTATGTGCTGTCATCTTCAGCCTCAATCACACATTCAACACTGTCGTAGTCTCGTCACCACCTGGGGAGGGTGGAGGGGTATCGCCGGCCTCCACGACTTTTATATAGCCGGGCGAACTGGGGCATGTGTTTGTAATACAATCGCGCAAGGCTACAATCCATAGTGCGCCCGATTTTAGGCGGTGTAGCGCTGCCATATGATACTACACTATGTACAAATAGCTTATTAATGCGGCAAAACTAATTGCTCTTCTAGAAAATACTACATAACTTACATATTCATTTATAAACTATAAAGAAATTTTACCATTTTTAATCTAATTTTCCAAACTGTATCTGAATTTAAAAAAAAAAGCAGTGGTTAAAATACACGGGCATATGTGTATATTTTTTCAAGTTATTTTAGCAATGTGGTGAAGTCACATTATGAGGAAATTTATCCTTAAACATTTTCAGAATAAGAATATAAAAAGAGTGGCGTTTTATAGTACCTACATCACCATTATTTCAATGTTGCGTCACTGGTATTCTTGTACTTTTTTTCATTATTTTGAGAGCTGTTTTCAATATTTAAGTCAATGAGAACTATTGCGAGTAATATTATTAATTTTTTGTTAAATTTTTATATTAAATCGATGCGGTAAATTATGCTTTTATTATCCATTTGAACAAACTATAAATTGATTTAATTTTTTATCAGAGCGTGTGTAGGAAGTTACTTATGCATGATAATTTATGTAATCACTGTTTTCATATTTTACATATTAAATATTGTTCTTATTACTATGATGTCTATTCAGTTTTGGCCTGTGCTTTTGAAAGTAATTTTTTTAACCCATGTCGCCTGCACACCGGTGTTGCACGAGAGTTGTTTCTCTACCTACTGGATCTACATTGCCGCATTCCATTAGCTGTTGCCATCTGGAGCATCCTTCCCACTCACTGTCCTGCAGCTGCAGTTTCTCTACCTACTGGATCTACATTGCCGCATTCCATTAGCTGTTGCCATCTGGAGCATCCTTCCCACTCACTGTCCTGCAGCTGCAGTTTCTCTACCTACTGGATCTACATTGCCGCATTCCATTAGCTGTTGCCATCTGGAGCATCCTTCCCACTCACTGTCCTGTAGCTGCAGTTTCTCTACCTACTGGATCTACATTGCCGCATTCCATTAGCTGTTGCCATCTGGAGCATCCTTCCCACTCACTGTCCTGCAGTTGCAGTTTCTCTACCTACTGGATCTACATTGCCGCATTCCATTAGCTGTTGCCATCTGGAGCATCCTTCCCACTCACTGTCCTGCAGCTGCAGTTTCTTTACCTACTGGATCTACATTGCCGCATTCCATTAGCTGTTGCCATCTGGAGCATCCTTCCCACTCACTGTCCTGCAGCTGCAGTTCTAGCATTTTCTGTTCACATAGTATGTTCCCTCACCTCTGTATGGCTGAGCGAAATTCGCCTCTTCTGAACAGCCTGCGACATCTATCCTCAAAAATCTGGCCTTTCCGTCCGTTTTATGTGTAGCCCTTTTGATTTTTTTCACACAACACCGTTAACTCACTTTACATCTCGCTGTAATGCAAACACATCGTATTCTTGCTGTACTGTGGCCGTGATGGCATTTTTGGCACTTAACTGCTTGCTACGTTATGAAGTATTTATGGCCATTATGTAGTCAGTCTTAAGCTTAGTATATCAAATGTGAATTTTGGTTATCATTCGTTTGGTTCGGTGGTTCAACATTTATTTCGTCACTTGGATAATTTTCTATTTTTCCTCTCTGGTAACACTCAAGTTTTATAGTTATACTTACCGAAATAAAGGAAGGATTATGAGATCATTTTCCTGTCTGTGTGTATGGGTGTGTGTTTGTGTGTCTGTGTATGTCCCACCTTCAATTTCTGTCCGTGTGAACCGAATTTCATCAAACTCGGCACACGTATAGTTTTAAGTAAGAATACCTGACTTTTATAGTTTTCGGCCACGCCAGGCACTTATTTTCAAAATGGCGGCCATTTTGATATTTAGGGTGATATGTCATATCTCGAAAACTACTCAACCGATTTTAACCATATTGACACATGATTATTACTAATATAGTCTAGGTAAGTATACGTGATTGAACTTTATTAGGTACTCCTTTTCAGAATGGCGGCCTTACAAATATTTTAGGTTTAATTGGGTATAACCACCACACCGTTTGACCAATTTCAACCAAATATATTATGCAGGCAGTATCTATTGCAAGTATTATATAAGCCAAACCACAATCACTTTCGTCAGCTATTTTATAAGATAGTGCTGCATGAATTAATACAGTTTTGTGTAGTTTATCGGAAAAAAATCGATAGAATGCTACAAAATATAGCATAGAGCGGCAGTTGATATGTACAAATATGTTTCAAGTATGTCAGACACTTATTGTCAAAATGGCGACTACATAGTTATTTTAGCATAGTATGCTATATCTTCGAAACAATTTATTCAATTCCAACTTAACATTGTATGGTAGGAGTACGTATAACAAACAACAAAAGTGTCTACGCGGAGTTTAATTTTTCCTCCATTTTGTAAACAAGTGCCACACGAAATAATACAATTTTATGCCATATCTCGAGAAACAACAGACCAATTTATTTTTATTTTTGCGAAGAAATTGTACTGTGGTAGGCCATATTAATTTATATGTTTTAAGTATGTAAGTCTCTTATTTTCTGAATGTCGCCTATAAAAACATTTTTTCTATGACAATCATCGAATGTGATTATAAATAAACTTTTGTCCTCCGTTTATGAAGATCATCACATGAAAATAGAGTTTTTTGCTATATCTCGAGGACCAATCAACCGATACATACCAAAATTTCACACAAGCATTGATAAGATAGGGTATGTAAACTAACATGTATTATGTGTGGCAGTCATGTTTAAATGGGGTTATAAATAATTAGTATTAATGTCTTATAACTATGAAAAGTTTCAACAAAAATTCAACCAAATATTGAATACAAACAATATTAATTATAAGTATTATTTATGCTTACAGAAATTCTCTTTTGCCGGATTTTTTGCAAAGCAGTGTCAGGTGAGTTAATTTAATATTTTTCCTTATTCCCGGAATAATTCTACTACATTTCACAAAATTTTGCACACCTACAAAAAACCATGTAAAGTTGCATGTTTTAAATGGGGTCAGACTATGATTATCAAAATGGCGGCCATATTAATATGTTGATATGTTTGGCAAGCCTATTTAACATTTTAACCATTTCAATCCAATTTTTTATGCTGACAGTATTTATAATAAACATTGTTTATAGAGCCTCTTTTTAAGCAATTTTGTGGGATGGCCCAGTTTAAGAAAATAATTTTTTATTCCACATCTCGGAGACCAATTAATCGATTTTCACCAACTTTTTCACACGAGTAGCGTTATGGTATGCCATAAAAACTTGTGTTTTAGTGGCTCAGTCACTTGTTTTCAAAATGATGACCGTGTAAACATTTCAGATTAGTTAACCCTATCATTCAAAACACTAGACTGCTTACTTTCGAAGTTTATGCTCCGAATCCTACCTCCGTGACGCAGTTGATTGCAAGCTAGCTTAATTATACGAGGTTTTCTGTAATAGAATCCCGGGTATGCAACTCGTGTATTTTAATTGTCTTGGTACTGTTTCATATGTATCTGGTTTCATATCTAAGAATACTGCTGTCAATTAGATGTAGACGCCTACCTACGATATAAGCACATACTTCACTAAAATTTATTTGCACCCATGTACAGGAAATTAGGCTGATTAGTTATCAATAACTTCTTGTTTTCTTTTCGTGCTCAAGTTATATTCACTCACAAATATTCTGGCTTTTATATCTTCGTTATAGTAAGCGTGTACATGCCAGCCTAACCTTTTCTGCACGCATTGGGCTATTCTTTCTGCACGTGTTCGCTAAACTGTGTTATCTGCACCTGTAACGATGTATTGTTTATACTCGTTTTGGCGTATGGTGGATGTATCCTGCCCTATCCCTGCTAGTGGAATTAATTAGTGCATTAAAATTGCACACAATGAATTAATAAATACTGTAATAGCAATGCGCATGTATATTATACTAAATTATTAACATATGCGCTGAGAGTATAGTCTGTTCGCGGTTTCTTCGCACTTTTTGTATAAAAATTTCCGAAAAATAACCCCATGAATGTTGTACTCGATTGTTTCCTAAATATGTGATGCATCACAAGCGTTTCATATTTCTGTTAACATAAAAGTATCCTATTATTGGTCAAACTGAACTTTTACTTTCATTTTATCTGGGAAATATAATATTTCATTTATAATTAATAAGAATAAAGAGATTGAGAAAATAGTTGCGTTTGTAATGTCTGCAAAGAAATAGTTTTGATGCAAAATATTATTAAACTGTGGGCGCACACGAATGCGATGCATTGTACTTTTTGTGTATTTTTCTGTACTTGATTATGCTTTTTTTGCATGAGGTGGTGGAATATTCTGGTTGTAGAACGCTAACAGGGCTTCATGATCGTAGGAAATAACAGTGAATGGACTGTAAGAAATGCTGCGTAAGAATAAGCGCGCCAAAGCTGGCACGCAGCAACACGTGATTATATATGTCGAGTACGAATAATATTTCTTAAAGTACCTGTGATGCTAAACCATCCATAACGTGGAGTTCAGGTGACCGACTTTATTTGTATTAAAAGTTGAATAAATTGGTTTATTGGAGAGGTATTCCACTTATAACTAAATAAAACACATTCCGTCCGTTCATTACGGCGATTGCGACTCGTTACAATAATCGGAGTGTTCATTACGTTTCCGAGACATTTGCACAAGTAAAGTGGCCAATCAGTTAGAATTTAAACAAAGGTTTCTGAGGAAGGACGTTAAGGGCTAACTTCTCGTCTACAGCGAGACCATTAGAAACGGAGGAAGTTGCTCAGAGAAGCAGGGACGAGGAACGAATCAGCCATGGCCTGTAGTAGAAAAAAAACACCCAATAGAATATCGAAATTGGGATGGCTGGATTAGGAATCGTACCTAGGTCCTCCCGAAAGCAAGTTCAATGTCTTACCATTGTGCCACATCGCACGGTGAAAAAAAAAGGAATGAAGGGAGGAGTGATGATAATTGATTAATTTTTTTTCAATTTGTCGCTCAGCATACAATGCCGCCAAAATGAAATTTTGAAAAATTTCCACACTGAGAGAAAGGGTTGTTCTAGACGAAAAAATTTTTTTTCAGAGTTAAAAAAAATTGAAAAGCAGCAAAACTGAACTTGTTATTTTACAAAATACACTCCTGAATAAACATACCTCTATTTTGAGGCAAAAAATTAGACTCTGAACAAAATATTTAGTTGAACCAACTATATATATTTGTTTGGCCATTTATTTTATTGCCTTTTTTTCGGAAATACAGCTCGATAATTTGTAATTTTTGTAACGATAGGATAGTACAGGCTGTTTAGGGTAAAATGAGCACTTTTGAAATCTCTGCTTAGTATCTACTTGTATGCACGTTTTGTCTTCTTCCAACTTATGTAAAATTAACGTCAGGGGTCTCAGCACTTTATTCATGCGTCGTCAAGTGAAACTGTGAAATTATTATGAAAGTAAATGTTTTAAAAATCTGCTCATTTTTAAACTTAGATACATTAAAAAACAGATAGCGGAAGAAATAATTAAAGTTATTACAAACGGTTACCTGGCACATTTTTATTCGACATTAAGATATGGGACTACATTCCATCCATCGTTGCTAACTTTACCAGGCGCATGTCACTCAGTGTGCCCGTTAATATAAATGCATAGGCCTGCAGTGACTTATTTCTGAGGTTGATTTCTAAAGTGCTCACTTGATCGCGAACAGCCTTTACCAGGAGCATGTCACTCAGTGCGCCCGTTAATATAAATGCATAGGCCTGCAGTGACTTATTTCTGAGGTTGATTTCTAAAGTGCTCACTTGATCGCGAACAGCCTTTACCAGGCGCATGTCACTCAGTGCGCCCGTTAATATAAATGCATAGGCCTGCAGTGACTTATTTCTGAGGTTGATTTCTAAAGTGCTCACTTGATCGCGAACAGCCTTTAACGGTGTTCGTATTAGCATTTATTGATACTCTAATAATAATAATAATGGTCTGAAATACTAATAATACAAGTTCAACAGGAAACTATACACTAAAGCTGTAAAACTTTAATTATTTATTGACACATGTTGTCGAGTATTTTAACTGTACGTAATTAAAAACCTTCGGACCTCATTTGTAATAACTTTATGTGAGGTTGCACTATTTTTTTTGTATTAATGTAATGTGTTTAATATACCTATAACTTAACAAATAGTTTAGCTGCGCCAACCAAATAAGAACAACATAATTATTTGGTTTCAAAGGAAAAATATTTTATATCTTCAATACAAAATTATTTATTTGGTTGCGCCGAACAGACTATGTTTTCTCCAACAAAAAATTTCTCTGTGTAAAATTTTGTTTAAGAGTTAATTTCAATTGAAGAATATTTTATAACATGAAATATATTTGAACATGCATGTAAAAGTTTTTAACTATTATTTATAATTTGATATAAACGGGATAAATGAGATGATCTATTTAAGCACTATTATTTATATTCTTTTCACTTTTTTATATCTCTAATAAACTGTCCATATGGGCCTCAGATCCTAATGAGAACAAGTATATTAAAAATAAAAAATTCGATTAATTTCGCTCAAAGAACACAGAGGTATCATACACAAATGTTAAATGACCTTATTCCTAACATAGTTCATTCAATGATATCTGATTATTATAAAACATCAGAATTATGTTAAGAAAGAAAATTTTAATCAATTTGAAAATTACATCGCATAGAAAAATTAATTTACAAAGCTTTAATCAATCTGTTATAAATTACAGTGATAGAGCTGTAAATTTAAAAGTTATTAGTTTGAATGAAAATATTAATTAATTTAAAAATTATTATTGTTATAGTAAAATTAAGTTTTAAGGATAAAAACGAATAAATTGAAAATGAGCATGAAGAAATTAGGAAGAATAACAAAATTTTACACAGTTTTCCTACAAATATTTTCGATACGAAAATAATTGCTTTGACTAATAGAGTGACATTGAAAATAATATTATTTTAATTGTAACCAACCGTAATTATAATTATAATACTTAATTCATCACATAAATATAAATGTATGGTGTCTCATTATTTTACAAACTAATATTAAAAAAAAAAATATGGTGATAAGAAACAAGTAATAAAAAATATGGTGATAAGAAACAAGTAATAAAAACATTGCCAACCCACTTGCTCCTGAGCATGCAGTAATTTTCAACCGAATACAATATGAACGATAAATTTAACTGAAAAATTAACACAAGGAAAACAAACCAATATTTAAGTTGCACTCTTTATCTATTAAATTATTTTTTAATTTATATTTATTTGTACAGATTTTAGAACAAATGCGCATATTCTGATTCATCGGTTTTAAAAATTTAATTTTTATAATAGGTAATGATGTTCTGGATCCTTACCAACACCACTTCAATAACAGATTTAAACAGGCAAATCAAACCACCACATACCCTTGCCAACCTTATGATTCCAAAATTGAACAGGCAAACCAAACCACCACATACCCTTGCCAACCTTATGATTCCAAAATTGAACAGGCAAACCAAACCACCACATACCCTTGCCAATATTATGATTCCAAAATTGAACAGGCAAACCAAACCACCACATACCCTTGCCAACCTTATGATTCCAAAATTGAACAGGCAAACCAAACCACCACATACCCTTGCCAACATTATGATTCCAAAATTGAACAGGCAAACCAAACCACCACATACCCTTGCCAACCTTATGAGTCCAAAATTGAACAGACAAACCAAACCACCACATACCCTGGCCAACATTATGAGTCCAAAATTCAAAGGATAACATTTTAATTGAAGAACAAGAACACTCCGCAGAAATGGATTTAGCAGAACACTATCCTGAATTCCTGCATGTAATCATGGCCATGACTATTATCCTGCTTCTATGATGCATGCAAATGTTGTACAAGAGTTTTCCTCACTAAAATGTTGGCGAATAATGACAAAAAAGAATGAATGAAACTCTAAGTTTTCTTTGGTTTTTGTCACACTTTCTTCTGCTTGCATTAAACACCAGCTTCTTCTACTTCAATTAAGAAATACTTCTCTAAATTTCGTCTGGTTTGGAGCCAGTTACGCAATCATTTATGAGTTGATAAGGCAACGAAACTAGTTTAAGTATTGTCATTCACGAGCAAATCTTCTACAGCCAGATGTTCAGATTGACTGAATTATTAATGTTTAATATTCATTTTGTCTACCCCTATCGCATGCAGTTGATTACTGTGTAGTTAAAAAAGTAGACTTTTAACTATCTGATATCTGTGAGAATTAGACTGGTGCCGCATGAATTTATGCACTTGTAATTGTTAAGTAGTTATGAGGAATGCATTTCTGTTTCTATAGGGAAACTTTTTATTCCTCTCACTAATTATTTAGCATGCTCGTAAACATTTATACTTGCCATCCTCAGGAAAAAATAAATGAGTACAAAACAATAAATGCCAGTTGTTTGTATGTATGGATATTCTATTTACACAACTTATGAAAACAGTTTTTCAAAACCAACACCAGTGCAGGTTATGGTGATATTTTACAATATAAAAGTACATTATATTTGTTTTATCAAATGTTATAACATAGTACACATGTCGTGTATAATATTAGCTACATCATAAACAGCTATAATATCAGTTTTTTTCCCTCGCAGAATATTTAGAAGAATAAAAAAAATGTTTTCCAATATTTATTACCAATCTATAAAATTCAGATTCTAAATAAATGCATTTGATTAAATAAAGGAAAATATAAGTGTCCAGGTAAACATTCCGAAAGGTAATATTTATAAAATACTTTTTTTATATAAAGCATGATTTTTTTCGGAAAACCCCGGAAATAACCGTTGGTTTTTCAATAAAACACAAGTGGGTTGGGCTTTTAAAAAACTGTTTTTTCAGACCCTGCTTTGAATGGTAATTTTGAATGGGTTGAAATTTAATGTGACTTGACAAAATAATATATTTATACAAAACAAAGAAATTTAAAATTAAACCTATATGTGTTAATAAAGCTAATGCATTATTCTGAAAAATCAAAGGAAAAAATTGAAGTGCTGAACCCAAATATAATGTTGGTGATTAGAATCAGTATGTAAAAAAGAATATTTTTAAAAAAGGATACACAGTTGAAATGGTCAACAAAATTGTTTCCTACTAATAAAGTTTTAAAGTACTAAGTGCTATTTAATATTTCAAAGGACTAATGTTGACAAAATAAAAGGCAGTTATTAGCATATTTTCCTTAGAAAAGATACGCTTATGCAATCACCTGAATGTTTGTCTGAAATGAATGCCTCCCCTTAATAACTTTTAAACACGTTAACCGAATTTCTTCTAACTCGGTGTACATACTGTATTTAGCAAGGGCATCATACTTTCAGAGTTTTCGTTTGCGCCGGTAATTTATTTTCAAATTTGTAGCAATTTTAACATGTTATGTTACTATGTTATATCTTGGGAATCATTTTATCTATGTATACCTAATTAGGTAACCTGATAGGGCATAATGTATGGACTGAGTTTAGGAAGCAATAATGTTATTGGTCAGCCACTTCGGGAGATAGTGTAAAATGGAAAATAATGCTTTTACATTATATCTCAGTAACTACAAAATTGATTCGTGTCAAATTTGTAATATAAGTGATAATATTATACACCATGTTAATAGTTGCAATTTATATTGATAAGACACTTATTTTCCAATGGCGGGCATATACATATTTTAGGGTTCATTTGCTTTATCGACCATAACATTTAACCAACTTTGACCAAATTCGGTATGCTAAAAGTACATATTACGAGTATCAAAGGTTTTAATACATAGCCTTTATGCCCGCCTTTTTGTAAGATAGTGCTACATGAAAATGATCATGTCAGTAAAAATTAATCGATTCGTACCAAATTTGGTAATCAAGTAACACTACCTTCGTAGTGCATGTAAACTGACATGTTTTAATGAATCAGGCATTTGTTAAAAAAAAAACTATATTTATTACAACCATAAAATGCTTCTACCGAGAGAACCAATTGTTCGCCATTTTGAAAGATAGCGACACATAGTAGCATGGTCGGTAGTAGTTGGCGGGTCGATGTCCGCAAAATTTATTATTGATTTTATATGATCGGTTCAATGTCAACATCATGTCATAGGGCTTGCATAAATGTATACATAATGTCCCATTTATCTTAACCACCCACAATAACTCCGTACCAGGGCCCCAAATGAAAAAAGTGTTTCACAGAAATGTTGTATAACTGGAAGGGAGAAATAATACTACCGGGATGTCAGCCTTGCAGCATTATTCATTGGCGAGATACGAAAACTTCTCGTTTTCTAATCAGCACCATCTATCGATTGGTGAAAAGTTCAATGAAACTCGTCAAGACCTATTGTACCATGTAGCGTAATGTACACTTTCATAACATGAACATTAAATATGACACAGAAAATGGGATCTCTACTGCCCGTTTGTATTACTATTCATATGGGTACTGTGAGGGGTAGAACATTCACATTACATGTTCAAAGTGATGATCATTGGCCGCGATACACTATTTCAATCGCTGCATAAATGATTTCACTTATTGCTCCAGTGTTGCATACTGAAGAGCATTACAATTACGCACATATATTCCTGCATGTTTTCTGGAGTTATTGGAATATGTCGATAGACAGCGCCTTTGAGGTAACCGCAAGGAAAATTGTCCAGGGGGCTAAGGTCAGGAGACCGAGCAGGCCACTGAACTGGTCCTCCGTGAACAATCCACCTACCAGGATATTTTCGGTGAAGAACACAACATGCATGCACGGCTTTATATGCTGGGCATCCATCGTACTGTTTGTATGAAGATGGCATACCCCATATCATTTCGGTTACCATTCAGAAAATAAGGCCCTATAACCTTATCGCAAACCATCCCACACCAGACGTTAACTCTCCATTAATGTCCATGGTCCACATGTCTAAACCATCGTGGGTTTTCAACGGCCCAATAACGCATGTTCCTCGTATTCACTTGGCCTGAGTTGGAGAACGACGATTCATTGATAAAAACAACACCCGAAAAAAAGTTTGGGTTGTGAATATTTGGTGCTGTGCCCACAGATGAACTCTACACGATTCTGGAAATCATTTCCGTGCAATTCCTGATGTTTGTGTACATGACTGGGATGGAACAAGTGACTGTTAAGAATACGATGTGCACTCGTTTTGGAAATGGCAAGGTCGTCTTCATGTTTGTGTGGCCTTATGTGTGGATGAACTGCTAAATCAGCAAGAAAAGGAACCTCAGCAGCTTAATATGTGTGGATGAACTGCTAAATCAGCAAGAAAAGGAACCTCAGCAGCTTAATATGTGTGGATGAACTGCTGAATCAGCAAGAAAAGTAACCTCAGCAGCTTCATATGTGTGGATGAACTGCTAAATCAGCAAGAAAAGGAACCTCAGCATCTTCATATGTGCGAATTCTACGACGGTTACATTGATGTGGGTTTAAATTGCCCATTTGACAAAGCTTCACAACGAGAAGGCGAAACATCCGCCTGGACGGTGGGGTCTTGTCAGGGTATCTGTCTCTGTAGAGTTGCTCCGCCTGACTAGCATTGCGCCGACCTTCAACATAATAAATGACGAGTGAGAAAACCAAGTTATTGTAAATTGTAATTTTAATAAGTCAACTCTGTGTGTGTTTCAGTACAACTCACTTGAACATACTACGCTGTACTGTAACATAATATGAACACATTCATATGCTAACTTTCACCCTCCAAATATGTACAGTATTTCTACCTTCTCGTTGTTGGAGTACATTTGCGACAACACTCACCTTACAGTGTACTGTATTCGACTGCACACAAATGACTGATTGAGTAGTCGTCATCTCATGTGTGTTCCTTTGTTTCCTCTATGGAAAACCTATGTGTAATGTGGTACATAACTCTGGGTACCTGCACTGTTTACACTACATCTACATAAAATGCAGAGCGCCAACAACATTATGTACTGTACCATGTAGCGCAATCGTGCTGCAAGGCATCACATAACTGGCATTTATCAACCCTAATGAGTCCCAATGTCCATGGCGGTTTTAAAAGATCTGTAAAATAGTTTTGTATATTTTTAATTGGTCTTGACGAGCTTCATTGAACATTTGACCAATACATGTATGGCGCCATAAAAAAATGAATTTTAGAACTCGTATTTCAATAATAAATAATGCTATTTTCCTGACTCCCCAGCAGTATTATTTCCCCTTTCCAATAATACAACCTTTTTGGGAAACCCTTTTCATTTGGAGGCCCGGTACCCAGTTATTGTGGGTGGTCAAGATAAAAGTGACATCTTGTGTTATAGGCAGTTGAGGGCGTTAGCTAAGAAGCTCTGTTTGACAGTGACTGATGTGAAAGGTGGATCGTCTCGTCTAGAGTCTATATCAGGTAATCCATTACCAATTCAGTTAAGGTGAAGCGGATATTGCCCACCGATTGTTTCTCGCTATCGATTTCTTCTTCGAGTGAAATGCCTTGCGTGTTGCCAGCCCCATCAACTTCTTCAGCTGAGATGCCTACATCACCAGGCGCATCTACTTCCACAAGTTCAGTTCCACAGTTTAAGATTGGTATGATGCCATCGACTTCTTAAGCTGTGACATCTACATCACTACCAGAATCTACTACCACCAGTTGAGCATGATCACCTACAGACGATACAGTTACCATCGAATTATTTGGCTGCGACGCCTACGAACTCTTCAATGGAGCCATAGAACTTTTCAGCTGCGGTATCTATAACACCATTACAAGCATTGCATGCTTCTTAAGCTACAGCACCTAGACCTCTAACAGGTCCGTGCGAGTCTTTACCTGAACCACTAAGTCGACATCAGTGTTTCGGCCACAGTGTATGGCACCATGAATGCTTTCATTGTGCCAAGAATCCCTGTCGCATGTCATATTTGTGTGACAGGTGCGGTAAGCAGTTCAGCCATAGTGACAATTTACTTAGAAGTGCAAAGGACAATAAAGGTGAAGTGCATTTCTCATCATTACCGCAATACCAGGTTTGCAGCAAGCCTGTTTCTTGTGACTTCGGTACATAACCTAAAAAATGTAGTTACCTGCATAACACGCCCTGCACATTGTGTAGGTGTAATAAATGTCATGGTATTGTCAGACAATGACAACACGAGTGTGAATAGCGAGATGCATAAAAAACTGTATGTAACCTACAATAGTTATATATATAATGATGTGCATGCATATGTGGAAAATATTGTATTTTTTAGAAAATGTGCGACTGTATGTGAAAGATGTAAAATTATTTGAATAAAATATCTGTGAATAAAAAGTGTGTTTTATTTCATATTTACCTTATTTGGCAGTATAAAATGAAAATTTAATAGGCACAGAATAAATATACATATAATAAAAAAGTAATGTATAAAATACCATTTTTCTATATGTATGATTTTATAAATTAATTAAAAATAATATTTAAAATCGTAGAACTTAATATTTTTTTTTTAAATTTCTATCGATTTAACAAATAATGCAGTTAGGGAAAGTCCTGTATCACGCAAATAGGTATACCGCTAATTGGAAAAATAACATTGAAAATAGTATCGAATACGTCTGCCGCTTGGTGTCTAAATCAATATATAATTCACGAGCACCACCTGTCCTTTAAAGTGGGATCCGAGATGGCCACCTACCGAGATGCAAACAAATGACACACAAAAAAAAAACAACATGGCAGTCGAACAAAGGCGAGAGATAAATTGCAACAATATAAACAAATGACGAACGAAGAAACTAAATGAAATATCGAAAATATTCGAGAGAGAACTGAAGTTCGCCTGGCGGCGAAATCGATAATTAATATACTAATGTCACCATGGTGATGAATTACAGCAATGTAAACAAATAACTAACAAAAAAATAATGCTGGGTGTAGTAAGCTCGATTGGTGGCTAAATCGAGAAATAACCACTGCCTGGTGCGTAAATCAAAGATTAATACACGAGTGCCACCTAGATGTTAAAAATGTTAACAACTGACAAACGAAACACTAATATGGCGGGTGGAGTGCATTCGATGAAATGGATGGAGGTGGTGAGGATGCGAACGAAAATTAATAATCAACCAATGAGAAGCATTGATGGGAGTGAAGCAAACACGTGTAATCAACCAATGAGAAATATTGGTAATGTGGAGTGGAGGGGAAAATGCTTATTAACCAATGAGAAACATTCACGAGGGTCAGTCGTCTGCTGGACATGGTGCTGGGAGGACATTCATAAATGAAAATATATAAATAGATTTTTAAATACTTTTTAATACTAATTTATACACAATTTTTAAATAAATTTGTTTATATCATTAATAATTCTTTTAAAAATTTTTTAATTACTTTTTAAACATGTTTTGGGTCCAACGTAACCTGTGGACAAAGGTCACAGTCATGGACGCGGACTGGGTTTGGGCGAGGGGGACATGTCCCCTGATATAAGCCGTTCACGATAAAGTGAGCACTTTTTGAAGCTGTTTCATCAGCCATAATAAATAATAAATACATTTAATTGTGGCCTCGGACTTTTTGTTTTGAGTATGATGAATGTATACACTGTGTTTATTACTCACATGGCAAGGTTTACATTAACAAGTGGAGGAAGAATATAAATTGGTTGAAAGAAAAAAGTAACTAGGGCTTCAAAAGTGCTCATTTTATCGTGAACGAGCTATACAGTTCTACACGCTGAATCCTGAGTCGCAGTCTCGAATCCGCCGCTTTTACTGATGTGTATATAAGAGTCTAATTTGAGGATTCGATCAAGAGAGTTTTCCATTTTTTTCGTAAATATTTTGGCAAAAAAATTGATTTCGGGATAAAATAATTAATTTCGGATGTGATTCTTTTCGGTTAAAACAAGTGGTTTTGTCAATAAAATGGCGAAAATGATAGCCGAAATGACTGAGCATTAACAGCTGTGATCTCCGACGTCCTCCACTCTTGTCCCAACATCGACATAAACATTCTACTTTCATTCGTACACAATAACTCATCATTTTGAAATTCCATTAAAAAAATAATGAAAATATTACAGATTCAAGAAAATATTTACATGGAAATATTCGAAATTATTTTAGTTTCATCACAAATGAACGAACAAATTTATTTAAAAATGAATACATATAGATATAATGATAGGAAAATTTAATGAAAGGCTTATTCACTATGGAAAAATGTTAGTAAAATTCTATGACAAAACATGAAAGTGAAAAGGGTGATATGATGTGTGTGTATATATATATATATATATATATATATATATATATATATATACACATCATATCACCCTTTTCACTTTCATGTTTTGTCATAGAATTTTACTAACATTTTATATTTATATATATATATATATATATATACAATTTACATTCGAAAATGTCTATTCGTTATAAAGAATTTTAAGATGAGATAAATATATATCACTATCATATTACTGGAGAATATAGAGTAATAGCCTGCAATATTTGTAATTTAATTTTACAGCTTCTAAATCTATACAATTTCAAATTTATAATTACAGGTAAGATTTACAGTTATACTTAAAATAGATTTTAAAAATTAGAGAAAGTTATTGAAAATTAAAAACTTTATGGTATTAAAAAAAATTATCATATTTTCAAAAATGTATCGTTTATCAGTTTAAACATTCATATGATTTTTCAAGATGTGTTAGATATAATACATATTTTTATTTTAAAACTATCTATTAATGTAACAATTGGAGAAAAAAAATGCTGTTCAAAATAAAGGTGAGATATAAAACATAACTACGGAGTTTAAATTGATTCTTACTTATATATTTGTAAATTAAGGTCTAGATAAAGCAGTAAAAGATTTAGCAGAATATTCTAGTTGTCATTGTTAAACATGCCAATCAAAACAAGCAATGTGAAATGTAGAATTTTTTTACCGATTAATGATAGTAGAGTATTAAAACTAACAGTTAATTGTAAAAAATGTAATAACCGTGTAAGTAAACCAATTTAGTTTTTTCGATTAAAAAATATAATCAAAGAATTCAAAAAAGAAATGTGTATATATTTAAAAGAAAATTCTGAATTTAATAAACTACTTCCAGAAAATAAAAAAAGATTATTTATATTCAACGTTAAACAGTAAAATTATCAAAGATTCAGATTAGAAATTTAGGAAGAAAAGTTTTATGAACATTTCAATTTTTTAAAATTTTGGTGATTTCCATGACTTGAATTGAAAATTATATACTCTTCTTTTAATATATGTGTTTGATAACTTTAGAAAATCTTTTTATTTGAATAGAAAATTAGATACTGTATTATATATATATATATATATATATATATATATATATATATATATATATATATATATATATATATATCAGCTCCCAATTTGGCCGATTCCGCTTCTTTAAATAAACAAGCCAACATTTAGGATTATGCAGATCATAAATTGCCTTATATACAATATTTACGAAAAGAAATTCACTGTGGAATAACTTTGATTCCACATTGATATTCTTAAGATGATAATTGTTTTTTGGATGTATTTTCTATGAGAGAAATTTACGAAAAAGAAATTCACTGTGGAATTGCTACGATTCCAAATATATTATTCAGTTAATAATTGTTTTTTCTATGATAGTAAATCTTGTAAAGCAATAAATCTACCAATAGAATAATTTTTTGAAAAAGGAATATATGATAGAGAAAAAATTTACATTATATTATGTACTTGGTCTGTAACACTTTATATGGCTGTTCTTTATGTCAACCCTAACCAGTTGGTGATTACATTGAATACAAAAATTTATGAGTTAAATGAAAGGTAAAACTTATAATACCGATGGAGTTTACTAAATAAAGAATTTCAGATTTATCAGCTGATGATAAATATGGATTTGTATTAATGTTGATTAAGAAATTCCAGAAGAGTATCATAATAAACCTAACGATTATCCACTACTACCTGAAAATTATTCACCTTATTTTAATGAGTTATCTAATTGAATCACGAATTTGAGAAACACCATAAGTCACAAGCAACATATGTTACGGAAAAAAAAAAAAAAAAAAAAACACGATAGGAATTGGCATGTGGCGAAAAGGAAAAATATAAATTTATAAGTACAATAAAACCTGGGAAAACCAAGATCATAGTATTTGCATTCCCCAAAAAGAAAATATTAAAAAATGCTCAACTTAGTTGTTTCGCAAATGCACAAAAGAAAACTAAATTACATCGTTCTGAAGTTTGTTGTTTCTGCTTAGAGCCAGACAAAATAACTTTCACATTAAATATTTAGTTTTGTATACAAAGCAATTAAGAATGTTATAACTGGAATATAGACAGAGTAACACATATTAATATGAATAAGTATGCATACAGTCCCTCTTTCAAATGCACAAGTCTAGCTGATGATACGTTAGTCTATGTCGACCTAATTAATTACCAGTATAGTTATGTGTTTCTTAATTTGCACTTGTGGGCCACAATAAAATGTCATCATAGGACTGGCAGTTGTAGGATTTTGTAGGTTCTGGCACAAATGTTGGGGGCTGAGGCTCAGAGGTTCTGCTGCCATCTTGGTTCCCCGACTTTCCGCTCTGCCATTATGGTCAGGCGATCGCCATCTTGGATTCCGCCATCTTTGTTGCCAGTGAACCACCATACTTGAAGTCAGTATGTCGCCATATTGGATCTACCATCTTAGTAGCCATTATACCACCATATTGGGACCACCATTTTGTTTTTGAACTTCATGCTCTATCATTCCATGTTACCTCTCTTGAATTCCATGGGTTTTCTTTGAGTCCTTCCATTTTTCTCTATCTCCTTTCCTTCTATCTTTTTCCTCTCTCTTTCTCTCTTCTATCTCACATTTGTTTGGCATTTGTTTTCTTACCACAATCTAGATTTTTTCATTTGTTTACCTTGGGTGTTGTTAGGGGCACTGGTCTCACTCTCTTTCTCAACTGATAGTTCAATTTCGTTCGACTGCTACCTTGATTCTAGAGTTGGCTGCCAGGGGTTCTGTTTTTTTTAGAGCTCAAAAATACCATCGGGAGGAGAGCGGGATTGAACTGCCGAACATTAGGTCGCCGTACAGCTGCATTATACCAGTCAGCTATCACGACATGTGCTGGGACAAGGGTTTATAAGAAGAATATAGTATGTGTATGTGGACAAATAAATATTCTGTTGTGATTATTAAAAAAAAATAGTATTAATATTTTTGACTATCCCAGAATTTATTTCGGTATATTTTTATTACATTATTTATTTACATTTTTTTTTCACATGGTCATAAACATGCTGTAAGATTTTTTTCTATAGTCACAGACATGCAATATGACTGTTCATATACCCATAATTATTTATTAATTTTTTTTGCTATCCCAGTCATAGACCAGGAATAAGTTTTACATTTTAAAAATTTTATTTTTTATTTACATGTAGGGACTTTGTTAGTTACGGTGTATTTTGAAAAATGTTGTTACCTATGTTGTACGTGAAATATTTTCAACCCCTATGCAAGACATACCACTGATGCTAGGACTTGTATAATTTTTTTTCTACACCATCCCTTAATCATACATAACAGATTTAAAAAAAACCCTAACCTAACCTAACGTTACCTAACATAACCTATCCATCACGTAGTCACCTTTACTGTCCACTAGAGTGGAGATCTGTCGTATGCGCTCCACCTTTTGTCGCATGTAAATATTTATTTGCATGTGCATACCTCCACATATACCATCAAAGGTTTGCATGTATAAAATGAAAAAAAAAAAAAACATTAAGTGTATCATGAGTATTTACGGACATGAACCAAGTAATTCAGACACACTATATGATGGTTGGAATTTCTGCTTACACAGAAGAAATATAATGTTACTATAATAATGGAAAAAACTACATATTTGCAAAAAATGCTAGAGTAAACACTACTAGCCTGCCACCAATTAACCCTTTAATATTCTACCTCGAGTATACTCTGTCCACTTCCTTATATTCGAATACTAAATCATAAAAAAAGATGGGAAACCCTTTGCCTATTCTTTACAACATAAAGTATATAAAATTTTCATATGTGAACATCTAACCCCTAAAATTTAGGTACACATGAAATACAGCCAATTGTCTTTAAGTGTCAATTACTATCAAAAATGGCATGACACTGACATTAAACACAGCTTAAGAAAAAATCCGCATTTACAACCGAGTTGTGTTGTGAAAACATCGCTCAATATGCTGAATGTGTATTTGCTATTATAGAGTAATTTTGCAATTTTGA
Organism: Dryococelus australis; assembly: GCA_029891345.1. NCBI lineage: Eukaryota > Metazoa > Arthropoda > Insecta > Phasmatodea > Phasmatidae > Dryococelus > Dryococelus australis. The sequence goes on along the minus strand of CM057009.1, from coordinate 4,356,437 downwards.
AAACATCTATCTCATAGGCAGGAAACATAAAAAAATATGACGTTAGCGGGGGACAATAATTTATAAAGCACTCCAATTGGCTGGTGTAAATACTATATTATAAGAAAGTTCAATGCCACATCACGTACAGATGCGAGCTACGGGCATTGAATTCCATGCCGGTTGTCGACAAGCCTTAACTAGTTCTTATGAACAGCCCTTAGTGTAAGACAATCGCGCGCAGCTATCTGAATGTACTGACGTGTCGCAGCCGGGCCGTGCGGAGTCGCCACTGTGTATGCGTTATCTTCGCGACATGACAGGAGAGATTTCACAGTGTCTGTGCCGACGCTGTGAGAGAACTCCACGGAGCTAGGAGCTGACCTCCGGCGGTCTGTGGGCAGGTGTAGTGATGCGCTGCACAAGGCCGCGCCATTAAGTTCCGGGGACGTTTGATAGGTGTAGTGTGCTTAGTCAGCTCCACCATCCGGCGGTCTGTGGCCAGGTGTAGTGATGCGCTGCACAAGGCCGCGCCATTAAGTTCCGGGGACGTTGGATAGGTGTAGTTTGCTTAGTCAGCTCCACCATCCGGCGGTCTGTGGCCAGGTGTAGTGATGCGCTGCGCAAGGCCGCGCCATTAAGTTCCGGGGACGTTGGATAGGCGTAGTGTGCTTAGTCAGCTCCACCATCCGGCGGTCTGTGGGCAGGTGTAGTGATGCGCTGCACAAGGCTGCGCCATTAAGTTCCGGGGACGTTGGATAGGTGCAGTTTGCTTAGTCAGCTCCACCATCCGGCTGTCTGTGGGCAGGTGTAGTGATGCGCTGCACAAGGCCGCGCCATTAAGTTCCGGGGACGTTGGATAGGTGCAGTTTGCTTAGTCAGCTCCACCATCCGGCGGTCTGTGGGCAGGTGTAGTGATGCGCTGCACAAGGCCGCGCCATTAAGTTCCGGGGACGTTGGATAGGTGCAGTTTGCTTAGTCAGCTCCACCATCCGGCGGTCTGTGGGCAGGTGTAGTGATGCGCTGCACAAGGCCGCGCCATTAAGTTCCGGGGACGTTTGATAGGTGTAGTGTGCTTAGTCAGCTCCACCATCGGGCGGTCTGTGGCCAGGTGTAGTGATGCGCTGCGCAAGGCCGCGCCATTAAGTTCCGGGGACGTTTGATAGGTGTAGTGTGCTTAGTCAGCTCCACCATCCGGCTGTCTGTGGGCAGGTGTAGTGATGCGCTGCACAAGGCCGCGCCATTAAGTTCCGGGGACGTTGGATAGGCGTAGTGTGCTTAGTCAGCTCCACCATCCGGCGGTCTGTGGGCAGGTGTAGTGATGCGCTGCACAAGGCCGCGCCATTAAGTTCCGGGGACGTTGGATAGGTGTAGTTTGCTTAGTCAGCTCCACCATCCGGCTGTCTGTGGGCAGGTGTAGTGATGCGCTGAGCAAGGCCGCGCCATTAAGTTCCGGGGACGTTGGATAGGCGTAGTGTGCTTAGTCAGCTCCACCATCCGGCTGTCTGTGGGCAGGTGTAGTGATGCGCTGCACAAGGCCGCGCCATTAAGTTCCGGGGACGTTGGATAGGCGTAGTGTGCTTAGTCAGCTCCACCATCCGGCTGTCTGTGGGCAGGTGTAGTGATGCGCTGCACAAGGCCGCGCCATTAAGTTCCGGGGACGTTGGATAGGCGTAGTGTGCTTAGTCAGCTCCACCATCCGGCTGTCTGTGGGCAGGTGTAGTGATGCGCTGCACAAGGCTGCGCCATTAAGTTCCGGGGACGTTTGATAGGTGTAGTTTGCTTAGTCAGCTCCACCATCCGGCTGTCTGTGGGCAGGTGTAGTGATGCGCTGCGCAAGGCCGCGCCATTAAGTTCCGGGGACGTTGGATAGGCGTAGTGTGCTTAGTCAGCTCCACCATCCGGCTGTCTGTGGGCAGGTGTAGTGATGCGCTGCACAAGGCTGCGCCATTAAGTTCCGGGGACGTTGGATAGGTGTAGTTTGCTTAGTCAGCTCCACCATCCGGCTGTCTGTGGGCAGGTGTAGTGATGCGCTGCGCAAGGCCGCGCCATTAAGTTCCGGGGACGTTGGATAGGCGTAGTGTGCTTAGTCAGCTCCACCATCCGGCTGTCTGTGGGCAGGTGTAGTGATGCGCTGCACAAGGCCGCGCCATTAAGTTCCGGGGACGTTGGATAGGCGTAGTGTGCTTAGTCAGCTCCACCATCCGGCTGTCTGTGGGCAGGTGTAGTGATGCGCTGCACAAGGCCGCGCCATTAAGTTCCGGGGACGTTGGATAGGCGTTGTGTGCTTAGTCAGCTCCACCATCCGGCTGTCTGTGGGCAGGTGTAGTGATGCGCTGCACAAGGCCGCGCCATTAAGTTCCGGGGACGTTGGATAGGCGTAGTGTGCTTAGTCAGCTCCACCATCCGGCTGTCTGTGGGCAGGTGTAGTGATGCGCTGCACAAGGCCGCGCCATTAAGTTCCGGGGACGTTGGATAGGTGCAGTTTGCTTAGTCAGCTCCACCATCCGGCGGTCTGTGGGCAGGTGTAGTGATGCGCTGCACAAGGCCGCGCCATTAAGTTCCGGGGACGTTGGATAGGTGCAGTTTGCTTAGTCAGCTCCACCATCCGGCGGTCTGTGGGCAGGTGTAGTGATGCGCTGCACAAGGCCGCGCCATTAAGTTCCGGGGACGTTGGATAGGCGTAGTGTGCTTAGTCAGCTCCACCATCCGGCGGTCTGTGGCCAGGTGTAGTGATGCGCTGCGCAAGGCCGCGCCATTAAGTTCCGGGGACGTTGGATAGGTGCAGTTTGCTTAGTCAGCTCCACCATCCGGCGGTCTGTGGGCAGGTGTAGTGATGCGCTGCACAAGGCCGCGCCATTAAGTTCCGGGGACGTTGGATAGGCGTAGTGTGCTTAGTCAGCTCCACCATCCGGCGGTCTGTGGCCAGGTGTAGTGATGCGCTGCACAAGGCCGCGCCATTAAGTTCCGGGGACGTTGGATAGGTGTAGTTTGCTTAGTCAGCTCCACCATCCGGCTGTCTGTGGGCAGGTGTAGTGATGCGCTGCGCAAGGCCGCGCCATTAAGTTCCGGGGACGTTGGATAGGCGTAGTGTGCTTAGTCAGCTCCACCATCCGGCTGTCTGTGGGCAGGTGTAGTGATGCGCTGCACAAGGCTGCGCCATTAAGTTCCGGGGACGTTGGATAGGCGTAGTTTGCTTAGTCAGCTCCACCATCCGGCGGTCTGTGGCCAGGTGTAGTGATGCGCTGCACAAGGCCGCGCCATTAAGTTCCGGGGACGTTGGATAGGTGCAGTTTGCTTAGTCAGCTCCACCATCCGGCTGTCTGTGGGCAGGTGTAGTGATGCGCTGCACAAGGCCGCGCCATTAAGTTCCGGGGACGTTGGATAGGTGTAGTTTGCTTAGTCAGCTCCACCATCCGGCTGTCTGTGGGCAGGTGTAGTGATGCGCTGCGCAAGGCCGCGCCATTAAGTTCCGGGGACGTTGGATAGGCGTAGTGTGCTTAAGTCAGTTCCACCATCGTGCTGCCCGAGCTTCCCAAAAGTGTTTTTGTGCGGCCGAAGGCCTTTCGCGGTAAAATGAGCACTTCTTGAAGCTGTTTAATTAGACATAATAACCAATAAATAGATTTAATTATGGCCGCGGACTTTTGGTTTTGGGTATGGTGAATGTATACACTGTGTTTATTACTCACATGGTAGAGTTTACATTAACAAGTGATGGAAGGATACAAATTGGTTGAAAGAAAAAAGTAATTAGGGCTTCAAAAGTGCTCACTTTATCGTGAACAGCCTATAACTGTTTTCACAACGTGTGTGTCTCTAGAAACAAATTCAATTTGGCTTATGCACGTACTCACACTTGGTGAAGGAAAACAAAACATGCCAATAAAAGTTATTCCCACATAGCTCTTGATCCTGTACGCATAGCGACATGGGTCATTACCTAGTAAACGTGTATCAAAGCCCATTAATTAGCCAGATTGCATATTTGTGGCCAGACACTTATATATATATAAATTATTTATGTTACTATCAAGCCCATTAAAATGCAATTATAATGTTAACCAACAATACAAGAGATCGTTGAGAAACTTATATTTGTAAATAGTTATGCAATAACGAAATACTTGTACAGGAAGGTTAATTGTGTTTAAAAATAATTACTTTACTTACTTCACTCCTGCAGATCTATCCTGTCCCATGTGAATTAAGTTATTGGTTAATAAATATAAATGAAGTCAAATAAAGTTTAGTTTGTGTTCAGAACATCGTAAAATACAAGTGTAAGAAATGCACTGCTATCAAAAAATCGATAATGAGAAAAGTATTATTACTGGCTTTGCATTGTCATCTGAGTGAAACTATATTAAAAATGGCTGGAGAAAATGCATGGTGTATGAAACATAAAAAGCAGGCTGTGAAGACAAATTTTGGACAAGGAATATACATGATATAGGGTGATATAGGGACCCCAGTTTGAATAGCGACATGAGCAATGGATCATTTTTAACAAACATTACGTAATTTTCTAAGATTGGTTTGTATAAAAATAGAACTTTAGCAGGGCCTCTGTATGGGCGTTGAAGATATAGCAAGCTACTGCTAAGAGATCGTAATATCCACGACAAAAATACAGACATAATTTCCAAATATGCATTTTGGATACACCTAGGCTTAAAAAATAAATTTTTACGTATTGGCCCCAGTATATAAAGAACAATTATTTTGTTTCTCAAAACTATGATCAATTTCTGTGTGCTAGAGATCCTCGAGTTTTGCTTCTAGGCCGAAGAAGGCAAATTAATGCTTTATTACTTTTTTCGCATTTCGATAGATATTAGAAGCCTTCAGATCCATTCAGACTCAGTGAACGCAACTGTGTACAATTATGCACGTTTAGGCATAATTTCATTATGCAATGGCAGTAAATGATTCACAAAATATCTTACTTGTCATGGTCATGACTGATTCATATGACAAAAATTGAAGAGCGGTACCCGAAACTATAAAATTAAGTGTATGAGAAAGGATTGGCAAAATGATTAATAATTGGATATATGTATGAATAGATTTGGATGGCTCTTAACGACGTTTTGAGAGCCGATGAGTATGATGCGGCGCTGGAACAAAGGGAAATGGGAAATCCCCTAGAATACATGCTAGCTATTCAAATAAGAATTAGCCAATTTTTTTGGTTTTTACTTGGCTAGCTATTTCCTACTTCAATTTGACCGGCGCATGAATAAAGTGAGTAAGTCCATAGCAATGTTATATGGCAGAAGAATACAAAAGTAAAATCTTGAGCAGGGATTTCGAAAGTGTTTATCGTGAACAGTCTACATTGCACTAGCGACTTACGGCTGCTAGCAAGCCGGGGAACATTATTTATACGTTAAATTCGACAAGTTATAACTGATGGAATAGGCATGAGGTGGTGGTGGAGAAATCTCCGTCTGTACATTTTTGGTTTACAAGTTCTCCTAACCTAACGTCACTGCATCGCATCAGGGAAGGATGTTACTGTGAAATAAGTAGCTGGTCTTAAGTGCCTCTTCGCTTTTCTGAGTATCTGCAAACAAAATAATTCAATTAAAAACAGCTACACACCACAAGGGAGTATTATCCCTAACATTCCCCTTACAGGTGTATAAGTTCGCTGATAGTGGCCACAGTCAGTAAGTGAATAAGAATTTTACATGTGTAACATGGCTGCACTATGAATCACCATATCTTAGTTTGAAGCAGAGTGGTGCTCGGATGCTTAATATTGTAAGTTCGTTAGGGCAATGAATACTTATTTATTTAATAGGCTTACTACTATCACATGTGTAGTAATTCTCAGAGCATCAAGAATTAATTCCGATCCATGCCAAACAAAAAAAAAAGCACAACCGTCTGAGTGATACACAAATAAAAAAACATACTTGGATAGTGATTGCAGAATACAATTTAAAAGCCAGTAACACCACAACGATTTCTCTCTCCTTGTCTGGAATTAAGGGGTGGGGAGAGAGGAGATCTACAAGAAAACCTGCCGACCCGCTGCATCGCCCTGCTCGGAAAGCCAGGAGTTACCCCCATTAGAAAGTTATTAAAACATATGTTTATTGAAAATTTAATTTGGCCACATACAAAAAAAAATATGTAGAATTTTAAATTGAAAAAAATTGCGGAAAGAAAAATTTTATAAAACACTCAAATTTATTTTCATACACTATTTTTTTAGTACACCGTCAACATAAAACCCATTTATAATTTAAAAAAAAAACCTTGTTCATATAGTTCTATACTTTAGATGACTATCACATACAAGGCTAAGCAGTTCTCGAAAGACGGTAAGTATTAACTTATTGCGAAAGGCAGCATTAGTCTAAGGATCATGGTGATGTCCATCGGTCCCCAGTTGACCATCCACCTAATTGTAGCCCTAATAGTTGCTCCTCCTTAACAGTTGGTTCCACGACTTCTGCCACACCAATGGTACGACCACGGTCAACAGCAGGTCCAGCATCTACAACTGTAGGAACACACATTTATGGATGGCGTCGACGAGTAGCTGCAGGTTCGTTTCCCGAGATGGAGGCAGAAACATTCGTTATGGGTACCGTCACAAGTGTCTGCCGCCGACGCTGTATTTGGCGACGTCTGCTTGTCTGGCTGGCAGCATTCTTCTGGGGCCCGGGATGCTGTGAAGGTTCATGCCCCACCTGGGGTATCTCCACGGCACAGTCTGTTGTGTGGATGGTAGCATGAGTCTGGGCCGAGGCGATGATTCGGTTGGTGGTGCAGGGCGGCTGCATCTACGGTGTCATGTGGAACACCATGAAGGCCGATCGCTCTGGGCAGTCAAAATAAAACAGTTTTGGTTTGTTGACAGCTAAATAATGAGCGAAATGCCAATGCTGAATGCTGCTACCATCGTTGGTCTCGGTGTAGGTTTGCAGATAACCGTCTTCTGCGACGAAACTATATTCTTCGCAGTTGCATAACTGTTTGTAGGACAGAACAGAGTCATGGTGACGAAAACACCTCTAGATGATGACTAAAGAGCGCACCGAGTGTTTCCACACACACACACATATATAACCTGACTGGACACACGCATGTCCACACACACATACACACACACACACAAACACACACATATATATACATATTACGAACGACGATCAAGTGTGCCACCCACCGAAAACTAAAATTTTCTTACATTTCGGGTGACATGTCTAGTCGTAACTTGCCGATTCAGGGTCCAAGGGCGAGGCACGCCATTTGTGCAGCAGCTGTGTGTTTCTCCACGCGTGTGTCCAGTCAGGTTCTGACCTGTCGCAGACGTGTCGGTGCCAGGTCTCGTAAAGTTTCGCCAGCAGCTTGCGCAGCGAAGGACAGTCATACTCGCACTGCGCATCGATATATTTCAACTTCGTTTTTGCACAACTCACTCAGCCATTACTTCTGCTCGGGCACCGCCAAATAAACCAGTCCTTGCAGATACTGCATCATCAAGTGGCGCGGCACGATTCCCACCTGATAGTACGGAACCTTGCCTTCGTCCCACTCCATTCCGTGGTGGTACTTGGTCAGCCAGTCGTTCGACTTCTTGCTTTTCTTGTCCATGAGTTTCCAGGATAAATGGGGGCAGAAGGAGCACATGCACATTTTTCCATCGTTCTCATAAGTCACTGTGATCTCCTTGAGCACGTAGCCACTCTAACTCTGGCAGCCTTGCAGATTACAGTACATCCTGATACAAACTGAGGTGAGTAGCAGTGTTCATCACTTTTTTATATGGTTGGCTAACCATGCTCACCATCCCCAAAAATGAGTCATAGCTCACAACTCTGTCGTGCAAAATCAAACAGTACAAAGCAGTGTTCGCACCCACATTTCCCTTGGTAATGATTTCTAAACGACAATCCACCACACTGTTTTGAACTCGCTTGTTTTGTTTAGAAGTGTCGAAGACCAGCAATGCCATCACTTCAAGGAATCTTTCTGGGCTCATGACAGGGTAGGACTCGCGCCCGTAGTAGGAGGTTTGAAACTAAGTATACAGATAATATGGCACTGTAAATCCTTCTCGGTCGAAGGAGGTGTTCAAATCCATGTATGGATAGCTTTCGTTAAAAATATATATATATATATACATTCTAGACTTTGCACTGGTCGAAGATAGATTTGTCTGCCGAGATGTTGTGTTGCTTGTTCGTTTGAAATACCCGTACAACATAACTGGTTCTTTCCATGCTTGAAGGCTTCTTCACGACCCAGTGGTTCCTTGTAGCAGATGACAGGACCCGCCACATAACCAAACTCCAACTCCTGAACGTTATGTCGATGATTTTTTCTTCCTTGACGTAGTTATGTAGATTAAAGCATTCGCGGGTTCTCGGAGTCACGTGGGGATTGAACCATTCCAGGTTGGTAAGGGTTACAGTGACGGTCTGCAGGTTTTTCTCCGGCTCCCAACACTGCATCAAGATGCGAGGTGGCAAGCATTACCTCCAGTTATTGCTTGCCTCCTATGATTATCTTCCGATAATCTTCGGCGAAACCAAGTAGTGTGGACAATGGTGCACTCACCTCGAACTTGCCTTTTGTGATAATGGGAACTTTGTAGCCGTCTTCCTTTCCCCAGCCTGGCATTTTTACCATGTTGAAATTATACCATTGCGAAAACACAAGGTGTTGGTGAGTTGAATCCCGCACTCTTTCGTGAGCATACCTCGGGTTTGCAGTATGTAAATGTCTAGATGCTGTATCGCACCCCCGAGGGAATATCGGCTGGTCAGATAGAGCTGGTAGCTATACAGCTAAAACTTGTCAATACTGTTGTCGAGTTCTGCCTGCTGGCTCACGTTCAATATGTTGTCTTCCATGCCTGTTCACTTTCAATCCTGGGCTATATAGAAACTTCTCATTGGCACATGTAACCACGTCGGTGTCAAGAGATCTACTGGTCCCATGTTTGGTGCTGTACTCGACTTTATGCACGATATGTCTAACAAACTCAATCCTATCATTTCAAATGCAAGCGCAAAGTGATTCCTGAATTTATGAAGTCTATCTGCTTATCTTCCTGATCGACGATCCTCACGGCCATTTTGTATGCATTCTTCGCGATCACTAGAACATAAAATATGATTTTTGGAACTTCGACCAGTTTATAACCTGGAGGGGCGATCGGCGCGAACTCGTGCTTCTTATTGCTGGTTTTAGAATTAATGTAGCAGCCACTCGCCAAATTACAGTTTATGAATATCATGGTCACTGGAAATATGTTCACAGGCTGTGATGATTTGTGTGTTTTACCAGCTTCGTAGATTTGTGTCTCAAACCTCAGCATTGGCCCGATGGTATCCAGTTCGGCGAAATCGATATCTGCATTGCAAAATATTTCTGCCTTCAGTGTGTTTGGGTTGGTGCATAGTTCGAAATTCATGTCTGTGACATGCATTTCTTGATGGAATTTGCGATATCCTTCAGTTAGTTTGCGCCAGTGGGAATGCTGAGTTCGTTCACATATCCTGCCACTATGTACTGCAATGCGAAATTCGCTTTTTCTTATATGTTTGATATGAAAGTGTAAGTTTGAATCTCTGTGTCCGACGACCCACTCACCTTCCAGCTCCAAGCGCGGGTAAGTCGTAGCCCTCAGCAGGGATGTCTTACCACTTAGAATGATGGATACCGACATACTTACTGGATAATATAGGTGCAAACCACTTCTATGCGAAAGATTAACAAACAATTATTCGCCTATAATTTCTCTTTGTTCCACCACACCAGAAAGCGAAGACACAAGTGACCACTGTTTCACATGTACGGTATTTGCTCCATCTCATAGTTGTAAGACCGGTTGCGATTCTTCAGGTACAGTCGCAGTTCGGGTGGAGGATGCAGATTTCCAAAACTGTAATAATAGTCTGCATGTTTGAAACGTTTGACATAAGTTACCTAGTGAATGCCGGGCCCGGCTGTTATATCCAGATTAACTATGGCACATTCGTATCTCTTCGGTTTAGTGGGCAAATCATCTCACATAAACACACTGCGAAAATGAGGTATCTTCAATTTGTATAAAACCATTCCAAAATCACATTCGTGAGCGGTAGTTTCGGTAGAGAGTTCATTAGCATCTCCTCCTGCTGCGACCCTTTTTCTTCCTCGCGCCTCTTCCTCCGCTGTAGGGTCGTCGTATATAAAGTACTTGGCCATAGCGATAGCTTCCAGTTTATGGTTGTGGCGATGGTTTTCCTACAATTGCTTACATTCGTTCGAGACTCGTTTCAACGCATTAACGATATTTGTTACGGCCCCCGCGATACTGCATTGAGAACCGATTACAGGTATCAAGGCAGGAATAATACCTCCCGTATTTCTCTTCCCTCTCCTCTCGGAACTTCGTCTCTCTTTCTTCCCCACCATGCTCATTTTCACCTTGGCTTTCATCGTGTAGGAAATAACCCACTCTTTTATTTTTTCACAGAGTCTGGTATATGACGATTTTCTTATCTCGTCGACCTTCTGTCCAAGTATCTTTTCTGCCTGGTGCATAGCTTGCAGAAACTTGTGCTGGGAAATGGCGATATTGTGCCACTTGCACGCTTTGTCCAGTTGTTGCTCTTATCGCCAAATGCCAACCTTTTAGCTAGCTTGGTACCTGGCCTGCAGAACATGTATCAGGGGATGTGCACTTCTAAAGGTAGACTGTTGATCAGCGTAATTGACTATCCCTCTTCCAGCTTTGATATTTCTTCTACGAGACATCAGACACTATTGCACTACGAACCAATATATACACGACTTTTATATTTTTTTTGTTTCAGTATTATTTTAGACTTGGAACAGTGCAGAAGTATTACATATAAAAATATGACATTTCAGTGTGAATTCTGCCAGAAGCATTTTGTCGGAGTAATAATTTGAAGAGATATTCTAAAACATGCTTAATGTCATCGGGAAGATTTATTATGCTTCCTCCTCCTCCTCCTCCTCCTTCAATGTAGGATATAAATCAAGCAGAAATAAACAGTTTGCAGATCTTCAAGCAAAATGTTACTCTACGCATATGCATGTATGCTAAAGCTGAAGCTATCTCCCACAAATCGCGACATGGATGCCTATTTCCGAACACAGTGCAGTGAATCATTACAGGACTATCAAATCGTGAGAAAACATGTCTCCTACTAAGCCTGCTGAAAGAATAGATTGGCTTTCAGTTAGAGAATGTGAAACTGTAATCCAAATCGCCCCAGCAACCGAAATAACAACGACTGGCACGAGTACTGTAATTTGTGCATGGTGTAGGTTATTTCCTCTGCAGTGAAAACGAAGCTGTCATGCCGCCAAATGAAACACTGCCAGACTCGATATTTGCCTTTGAAGACATTGCCTGCAAGAAACAAACCTGTATACAGGAGTACTTCAGCATGGGAAGGCACACGAACGTGGACAGCATGTACCTCGGCCAGACTTATTCGTGCATAACAGAAAAACTGCTTCGCGATAATGCTAAAATTTTGGTGCTGTTTAGCATGGACGATATGAATCTGCGATATGTGTACGAAGACCAAGTCAATACGGACATGATATTATCAGATTTCAAAAACCCGTGTGCCTTATGCTGTAACAAGGCATACCGATTTTTGGTGAGTGTAGAAGACTGGCCTCTGTATAATGCAGGTGCAGGCGTGGCAACGATCAGTTTATAGTAAGATGCTGACCATGAATCACAATACAATTTCCAAATTCAGACACAGTCTATGCTCCGATTATGATGGACATATGCTAATGGAAGCTTGCCTCACTGCTGGTCGCAGGGACCAGTCACTACTTGGGTAAACAATCGAGTGTGTGAAAAATTAAGTGGAGGAAGATTTGGTGACTATCGACCAGCGTGCGGGGGGATGGAGACGAGACATGGATAATTTATCTAGTCAATGTGTCGAATGTGCAGACACAGGAACAATTGAAGTTGTGATGTCTCATTAATAAATTGACGTCTTTTTGAGCACGAAGTTTGCTTAAAAAATTATTCATCGCGGAAAAATTTCAAATTTTTCTACCTACCGATTTTTGTTAATAATACATGGTTTATTACCATATACCAGCTGTTTGCACCTTGTTACGATGCAGCTCGGGGTGGGCTGCACCATTCGACGACGTTATCACAGGCAGGGATTTCAGCACCAAGTCTATTCTCGGCATGTATGGCTGGGGCCCGGCAATTTGGACATTGGTGCGCGCATACTAGTGACGCTCCGAGGAACTACTGCTGCTGTTGTCACGTTCAGTGGCCCTATCGGCTGGAGGCGTGAGGTTTTGCGTGCTTGTGGCATCACTTCCTACAGGCAGCTTGAACACTGGGTGTTTTGTGATGTGTGAGCACGTGTGCTACCCATATTTGGACATGTTACGGTCTGGCGAGACTGGATAGGATAGCAATAAATCAACCCCCACAAGGAGTAATGCTTACTTTCAACGAACTTTTCCATAAATGGTCACAAGTATTTCGATTGGGTGTGGTATGTACACACTCATCTCGGGGATATTGCTTTTTAAATTGTATAAATGATGTGGGGTCGGATCCTGCCACTGCCCCAGAAGGAGTCACCTGGCCACCAGTTAAGTAATGTTCAGTAAATAATTTATCTGCATAACCCTTATGGCTCATGAAATAGGCAAACTTGATGTCCTAAATAGGAGACAGGTGCCATGTTGGTGAAAAAAACTTTAACATTTGCTCAAATTTAGAATGTTAGCACTATGCAGCATTTTACTTGGCAGAAATTTTAATATCAATCATTTAGCTGTTTGCTGATAATGCACCAAGATTTACACTGTTTTAAGATTGGAATTTTTCGTGATATTTTCCCATAAGTTTTACATGGCAGGTTACATTTGAAAATTTTAATACAGCTATAATTTGTAAAAGAACACATGTGTTTTGCTGGATTTGGCAAGGATGTATTAAGAGGCATTATGTTTGTTCGCCACGTAAAGAGCATATGATGCCATCATTAACTAATATTTTAAAAATTTTGGAAATATAAGTAAAAACATAATTTTCCACCTAAACTGGTGTTTTTTAATGTAAACCAAAATTAAGATTGAAATTAAAGTAAAATCTTGCCATCAGTAAGGAATCAAAAATATTAACTTTTGTAAATTTTTGGCCAATGGTTACTTGCGGGTTATAATATAAAAAATATATAATTTTGGTGTGTAATCTCTGATCATTGTGGATGGAGAACAATGACTATATAATATATTTCCTTAATGGATATTAAAGAGTCGACTTTTTGCATTTTCCTATGCCTGGAAAAACTTTATGCTAGGACAGCAGTATAAAAAAAATTTCTCATAAAATATAAAATGTTTACCAATATAGTGTAAACTGCTGTAAGTATAGATAACAGTTCTGAAGTGCTGGTTGCTTTAATATTTGCTTGAAATATTTCCTCCAATTAATTAGCACGGATGCTTTATATGGTGGTTTGAGAAATAGTAACATCTAGAATACATTATTGAATTCTAGACATGATTGGTTCATTTGGCTAAACAATTCACTATTTTCATATATTGTTCAATATCAGCACTTTGTGTTTGTGAATAATTGTATTAATGAAATACGGCAAGTTGTGTAAATTGCAATATTTATGAAAAAACAAAAGTGTTGCAGAAAATAATAAAATTAATACTTTTGAAACCACTCATTAATTTTACAGGTAATAATTTTTTACCTAGTATTAAGCATCATGTTTATTGAAGGTTTTCAATTTTGCTCTGCCTTACGAGGGGTTTGTTTCCTTTGGCAGTTATTGATGTGCGGACATTTTGTTCACATTGCCAAGGGCTTTGCAAGGTTTTAATTGCGCACTATGTTTTAATTTACACGGTTTATGACATTCTTTAAAATTAAAATTCATGAGTTGTTGGAGCTATTGGGGGGGGGGGGGGAAGGAAAACACGTCAGTGGGTAACCTCGGTTTTAATATTTTGTGGTTTAGTATCTAAATTGATTTTTATCATGTCTACAGCATGGCTTCAAAAATTGTCCACTCCTGATGCTGAAGGCAGCAGGAGTGGAGGTGGTTGAAACTGAGTCCATTTATGAATTGCGCATAAAGGCGAGAGCCCTGGTGCATCGGAAAGATGCGTCAGGAGCTATTTCGGGTGCTGTTTCGAGTGAGTCCACTCCATTATTTAAAGTCTTTAAATAGATTTCAACAGAATTAGCTATGAAAATTCCTACTTTGACAAAGTTGAGTTAAGAATCATTGGTACAGTTTTTATAACGTTCGTTTTTAATGTTTTCTCTAAAATTTTGTGAGAAACGCACAATTTTTGCAGTAGCCACTTTTAAAGTGCCAGATGCATTGTAGACCATATATAGTCATGCCCAGGGATGAAAATTGGGAATATGACACTTCAGTAAAAGCTTGTATTAAAGAAGTTTCTAGTGAAATTGCATTAGCCAAATATCGATTGCGATTGTTAGAACAAACAATGTTCAGAACAATCTATGAATGAGTTTGTTCAGGACATAATTAATATTGTCAATTTTGTGGGGTTTTCCATGCTCCATGGATCATTTCACTCAAATAGTTTTTTTAACCTCCATACTCGTAATAGTAGATATTTTTGCTTTACTACCAAACCAGATACATTGAAGAAACTTTTGGAGTTAGTGATGGAAGTAGAGAGAACCTTGAGGGATTGTTCAGGGGAAGGAAATAGCAGTATAGGTAGTCATCTTGATGGGGGGGAAAGGAAAACCCTCTGATAAGGACAAGTTAAAAGTTTCAAAGTATTTTGTAATCTGTGGGAAAACGAATCATCTTGCATAGAATTGTTTCCAAAGAAAGTATCTTTATAATATTGCCGCTGTTGAGCAGTTCCGATCTAGTAAAACTCCTACTCGGTTTTGGTGCTCCCAAACTCCAAATAATTTTAAGACTAGTAAAAAAATCCAAGAAGTTCAGGATAGTGCAGAAAAGGGAATAGGTTGGCAGAAGTGACTTGTTTTCTTTTCAAACAAAAGGGACATGTAAAATCTGGGTGTCCTATGAACCCTTTTAAGAATAAGATTGTGAGAGAATCTTAAGTGAATGTGTTAGGTTATGAGAGGAAACATGGGTTACTGTATATTACTGTGGTAATTTCAGATCAGGTAGTAGTATTAGTCGTGTTGGAATCTGGAGTCTCTTATTCTTTAATAAACCACGTTTTTTCAACTTACTTGCTTGCTCATATGCCAAAGGGGCTTGTTCAGATTAGGCCCGGGTAAGAGTTAGGATTTCCTCTCGCAAATGGAGGAATTATCAACTCTAAGGGTACTGCAATGTTTAAGGTTAGGATAGGTCAGTTTACTTGGATATTTCAGTTTTGGATCCTACCTGGACTTTGCATGATTTACTTTTAGGTGTGGATTTTCTGGGAAAGACTCAGGCCACTTTGGATGCGAATAAGGAACAGTTGAATTTTGCTTTTGCCCAATGTCAGCATATTAGGATTCAAGCTCATCCTTTTGAGTCATATATGATTTCTGTACTGGCAGTACACGATTTACAGTAAGTAATCAGGAAAACAGTTATCACTTTTATGACAGGATTTTCCTGATGTGGTTACCCCAAAATTGGGATATCGTAGTCATCATCCTGTGGTATTAAGTCTCAAGGATTGTGAACCTGTATCTTCTGTACCTAACAGAGTAGCTCCTCCAAAACTTAGTATTTAGGGAAATTATTGATAAATTACAAGAAGATGATATTGTTGAGAGATCTAGTAGTCACTACTCGAGTCCAGAATTTTTATTGCCACAAAACACCAGGTGAATATAGAGGTATTTGTGATTACTGGAAAGTAAATCAAAAGATTTTTGTATACCCTTATGCTTTACTAAAGATAGAGTCAGTTTTTCATAATGTGGGTAGTGCAAGATATTTTTCTATTTTTGACTTGAATTCGGCACTTCTTCACTGTGAGTTGCATTCAGACTCCTGTGGTACATTGGCTTTTGTAACACCTTCGGGTCAATACCAATGGAAAAGGTCACCCAGGGGGGTAAATTGTGGCCTCAGGCTATGTCTAGGGTATTGTTTAATGTATTAGGGAAATATCAGTATAATTTTCTTTTCACTTATATTGATGATGTATGTGTAAACAGCAAGTCCTATGGGGAGCATCTCGACCATCTGAGTATTGTTTTGTTGGCTTTGATGGATGCCGGATTGACAGTGAACCTTGAGAAAGTGACTTGAACTAATACCTATGTAAAATATTTAGGATTTATTATTTCTGAAAGAAAATTGCTCATGGATCCAGAGAATATCAGACCAGTTGTAAATTTTCCCTTGCCAAAAAACTTATGGGGGGGGGGGGGTCCGGCAATTTTTTGGTTTAGTTGATATTTATTCTAAATTTATTCCTTAATTTTCTGGTTTGGCTGAACCTTTGAATACTTTAAAAAGAAAAGGGGTAGATTTTATCTGGTGTGAGTCAAAGAATCAAGCTTTTCAGCACTTAAAGCAGAAAATCGCCACTCCACCTGTTTTAAATTAGCCGAATTTTGATAAATCCTTTACCCTTCATGTGAATGTCAGCTCTTTTGCGTTACGGGCAGTGTTATGCCAGGAGCAAGATGGTAGTTTGGTGCCTGTAGTGTATGGTAGTCGACTTTTGTTTCCTGAGACAAAATACTTAGCCTATGAAAAGGAGGAGTTAGCAGCCATCTATAGGATGAGGAACTTTCTTGATTATCTTGAAAGTGCAGAGTTTATGTTACATACTAGCAATCAGGCCTTAAGTTGGTTTTTGACCACCAATAAACCTGTAGGGAGACTTGCTAGATGACTTGATCGGCTTATGTGTTTCAAGTTTTCAATCAAACATATAAAGGA
Source organism: Dryococelus australis (assembly GCA_029891345.1). Taxonomy (NCBI): domain Eukaryota; kingdom Metazoa; phylum Arthropoda; class Insecta; order Phasmatodea; family Phasmatidae; genus Dryococelus; species Dryococelus australis. The sequence continues at coordinate 4,339,557 of CM057009.1, read as the reverse complement.
AATAGATAATGGGGTTGTTCATGCACTATCCCATTCAGGTGAATGTTGTTACATCCAGGTTTTGTTCTCTAGAAGTGCAAACAACCACCAGTGAACCAGTAGATCAGAAAGTACAAACTGATGAAGTGGAACTCACAAATTCTAAATTAATATCAGCTGTAGTTGGGAAAGTACAGATTGGGGTTCTCCAGAACTTTCCCCAAGCATATATAAAATTGCAACACCACCAGGGAGTTGACCCTGAATGTTTGAAGATTAAGTCTGATATTTATGCGGGACAAGGAGGTTTTTATGAGATCAGAAAGAGGCTGTTAGGATTTGTGGACCCTAAAAGTCTAAATTTATATTTTTTGTTCCTCAATTGTTACGGGGATTCAATACAATGTTGATAGTTTTTTTTGGAGGACAATTGGAGCAAGATAAGACTGTATCTTGTATTCGAGAAATGTTTTATTGGTCAGGTCTCGGTAAGGAGATGGAACAACTGGTTAGAGAGTGTCTTGAGTGTCATAGGGCAAAGTCGCGCAATGTAACAATTTATAGTGCTTATAGTGATAGAGTAGCCTCGTTTCCTTGAGAACAAGTCTATTTGGATGGTTTTGGACCTTTACCATGAACGTCTACTGGGTTTACCTCTATCTTAGTTGTTGTTGATAGTTTTATTAAATTTGCATTTTTCCCACTTTGCATAATATAAAATCAGCAGAAATTTTTAAAGTTTTAGAACAATGTTTGTTTCCTGTGTTCTGATCTCCTGTTAGCACTGTAACTGATAATGCTACATATTTTGTTTCCACAGAGATAAGAAATCTTGCTTTTTCATGGGGGGGGGGGGTGAAGTTGATTCAGACTATAACCTATTATCCCAAGGATAATCTTGTGGATTGGTATAACCGAAATTTGAAGGCAGTGTTGAGGACATTTCAATCTGGATCCCATAAGGAGTGGGATGTAGTGGTGTATCAGCTAGCTCATACTTTTAACAACGCAGTGAGTGGTGTTACGAAAAAGGTACCATCTGAGTTATTTTCTGGACGAAGCCTGTTTCATCCCTTGATAAATACCTGGAGACGTCCCGACTTCTGTTTGGAATATTTTAGAAATAAAGATGTAGAGGAGATCTGGAGAGAAGCTAATCTGAATTTGAAAAGGTATCATTCAATGTTGGCCCCTTGGAATGTGAATTCCACTGGTTCTGTGTCATTTAAAGTGGGAGATAAGGTGATTTGCAAACAAATTTTTTAAGTAAGAAGGCAGAAAGTTTCAGTGCCAAGTTGGCACCAAAGTTCTCAGGACCTTATCGCATAATGCGATTTTTTACCCCAGTGACGGTACTTTTTAGAGCTTGAAGGCCGCCAGGGGGTATGTAATAATGTGCATGTTACACAATTGAAGTTAGGTACCTCACAGTGATATAAGGGTGTTTGAAGCTAAATCCACTGATGTGATTGATTTTGGGTTGGTATAATTTCAGATTATAAGTGTTAAAATTTTGAATGTTGTCATCATCATCTTTTTAGTGTATTGTTTTCGTCAAGCTTTTGGGATGTCTCCCTGTGGGGCAAGGGTAGTTTTCCGACCATCGTTCTCATGCCCATTTCATGTAGTGTTTTTTATCCAGCATACAGATTTTAAGGTGTTCATATCCACTTCATTTTAGTGATTTTCATGCTTCATTTAGAATTTACGATTGCGTAGCTTGTGCCTGTGCTGCCAGCATTATAGAGTGCGCTGTTTTGGTATAAAGAATTTTGAACTGCTGTTCCACCTGCGATTGCCTTGACTACCTCTCCCCTCCCATTTTCCCGCCATCCTCTTAGAAATCCCTACCCCTTCTGTGCATGCGCGAGTAACAATGTTTTGATTGGTTGGTATGTTTTCTGTCTGGACCAGGCTTGCTTTCGAGCAAAACTCGTCCACTTCTACTCAGGTCAGCTCTGCGAAAATTCCCCTCTGGTATTTGTGCTCGTTGGTCCAATATGAACTCTGTTCGAAAGCCTAAACCTCGCTAGTAACGAGTGAGCTGAAATGTTTGCTGCAGTTCACGATGAGTTACACGATGAGGTGTGTTCGTGACATGTTGTAGCGATTTTGTGGTAAATCGAGTTAGGGTTTATGTGAGCGCTATTTTACTTGCATACTAAATTCTGTTTGGCATTTCTTTGGTATTTTCAATATTAAGTTTGGATTAACTTGTAGTATGTAGTGTCCATAGTTCCTTTGCTTTAAATTGGTCTGCTTGTTGAAGTAAATTTAAATACTTGACTGCTGGTCGCCTGAAAATTTCATGGCATTGAATTGGGACCACATCGACTTGCGCTATATTGAAACCTCTAAATAATAATCCATCTGGGAGTGCATTTATATTTGGTATCGTCGGTACTTGAACTAATTTTATGGTTTTAAATTGTATTTTTTAAATGCTGTGTGTATGTATTGTTTTTAGTTCAGATGGCTTCGGAAAGACTATTGCGCCCCATCTGACGCAACTTTCTTGTAAAATGTTCAAAGTTTGGCTGATTGAGATCAAGTATTTATATTTCAATGTAAATTGAAGTAAAATTTTTATAGTGTTGCTTGAAAGTGAAAGTATATCTGTTGTGATTAAATTAACTAAATTTTGAAGGCTTTAAAGAATTTATAATACTCACTTGTTTATGCCTTTTGCATGAGTATAAATTTGCTTGGGTTTAATTTTCAGTCAGTTTGCATGAATAAATGTGTAAATTTATTATTTTATTGAAGAGTCCTGGTTTGACGCCCATTTGGTGCCAGGGTTGCCTTTTTAAATGTTTTTAATAAAGTAAAATTTGGTAAATGCTATGAACAGAGTTAAAGGAAAACGGAATAAAAGGGATTTTGAAATTGAAACTGTTTGTGCTCTTGTATTTTCGTCACAAGATTAACTAAGGTTATTGAACCATATTGATAATGGGCATGTGTATTAATGATTTTTTTTGGTTATCTGTGATACTAGTATGTATTTTTTGTTGTTAATTGATAAATAAAAAATGTAATTATATATGTTAATATTCTCAATATTTCTTATGAGGTAGGGAAAACTGGTGCAGTGGTGGACAAATAATTTGTGCCTCATTGAGAAGGAGGCTGGATCTTTATCTAGAATTTTATAACTGGATTGATGCTTGTGCAAGTTTTCTCTGGTTTGCTCCGGAACGTTCCTGATCCTAGAGGTGACGAGGATACCAAGTGGATGAAGATTTCTTTGTTGTTGGATCTGAATATAGGGCCCCTTCGATTGAGCTCTGGACTTGATATTCATCCCACCCTCTCTTTAGGAGGGAGGGGGCAATTGTGTGATGCCTCACCAAAAATGGACGTCTTCTTGAACACAGAGTTCGCTTAAAAAAATTTTCACCATGGAAAAATTGCAAATTTTTCTACCTGCCCATTTTTTGTGAATAATACATGGTTTTTACCACATACCAGCTGTTTGTACCTTGTTATGACGCAGCCCGGGGTGGGCTGCACCATTCGATGGCGTCATCACAGGCAGGGATTTCAGCACCAGTTCTGGGTATCGACTTTCCACCAGTCCCTTCTCAGCATGTATGGCTGGCAGCTACCAGCTTGGACGTTAGTGCGTGCATACTAGTGGCGCTCCGAGGAACTACTGATGATGTTGTCACGTTCAGTGGGCCAATCGGCTGAGCATATGAGGTTTTGCATGCTTGTGGCATCACTTTCTACAGCCAGCTTGAACTCCGGGAGTTTTGTGACGCGAGCATGTGTGCGACCCATATTTGGACATGTTACGGTCTGGCGAGACTGAATTGGAAAGCAAGAAATCAACCCCCACAAGGAGTAATGCTTACTTTCAACGAACCTTTTACCTAAATGGACACATGTATTTCGATTGGGTGTGGCATGTACACACTCCTCTCGGGGATAATGCTTTGTAAATTGTATAAATGGCATGAGGTCGGATTCTGCCACTGCCCCAATTAAGTAATGTTCAGTAAATAATTCATCTGCATAGCCCTTATGGCTCATGAAACAGGCACACTTGGTGTCCTAAGTAGGAGACAGGTGCCACGTTGGCATGAAAAACTTTAACATTTGCTCAAATTTAGAATGTTAACACCATGCAGTATTTTATTTGGCAGTAATTTTAAAATCAATCATTTAGCTGTTAGCTGATAATGCACCAATATTTACACTGTTTTAAGATGGGAATTTTCGTGATATTTTCCTATAAGTTTCACATGGCAGGTTACATTTAAAAATTTTAATACAGCTAAAATTTGTAAAGGATCTCATGTGTTTTGCTGTATTTGGCAAGGATGAATCAAGAGGCATTATGTTTGTTATCCCTGTAAAGAGCATATAAAGCCATAATTAACTTCTTTAAAAATTTTGGAAAGATCTAAAAACAGAAACTTTTCCTTCTAAACTGGTGTTTTTCTTTAATGTTAGCCAAAATAAGGATTGAAATTGAAGTGAAATGTTACTATCAGTAAAGAATCAAAAATACTAACTTTTGTGAATTTTGGGCCATATGTTATTTTGGCGGCCTGTAAGATTAAAAATATATAATTTTGGTGTGTAATCTCTGATCTTTGTGTATAGAGAAAATTGTTTATATTATATATTTCATTAATGGATAGTAAAGAGTTAGCTTTCTGCCTTTTACTACGCCTGGAGAGTCTTCATGGTAGGACAGCAGGATAAACAAAACTTTCTCATGAAATATACAATTTTGGCTAATATGGTGTGAACTGCTGTAGTTATAGAGAATAGCTTTGAAGGGCGGGTTGCTTTTATATTTACTTGAAATATTTTCCATCAATTTATTGGCATGGAGGCTTATAGGTCAATATTATGTTTATATGTATATTTTGTGGTTTGAGAAATAGTAAAATTTAGAGTACACTATTGATTTCTAGAAACGATTGCTGCCTTTTGGCTAAACAATTCATCATTTTCATATATTGTTCAGTATCAGCACTTTAGTGTTTATGAATAATTGTATTCCAAATTAAACATGGCAAGATATGTAAATTGCAATATTTATGAGATAAAAAAGAGTGTCTGAAAAGAAGCAAACAAATACTCTTGAAACCACTTATTAATTTTTCTGGTATTAAGCTTCATGTTTATTGAAAATTTTCAATTTCGCTCAGTTTTACAAGGGGTTTGTTTCCTTTGGAAGTTATTGAACTGTGGACTTTTGTCCACCTTGCCACGTCCTACGGGGCAAGGGCATTACAAAGACTCTTCAAAATGCATTAGTGTTCACACTGGTCCACAAAACTGATGCTGCGAGGCATAGCAAGAAGGTGCTGGATGAGTGCATCGACCGGCTGGAAATAATCGAAAATTCACTTTCCTCAAATCGAGAGTGAATATGTATATACACCTGTGTAGTTGCATGTTTATTCAGTTCTATGAATGATGGTGGACCGAACCGAACTGACAACTGAGCTGCAGCTAGCTATCGAAGCTGTTAGTGCGAAATATATACTCGCAAAAAGTTACAAATGGCCTCTCGAGAATCGAAGGGAAGAGGCTTACAAGCAAATAACTAGCCATCTTGACGAAATTGGTCGACAATGCCAAGAGGGAGCTTTGCCTCAGTTGGATATCAAAGATGAAATCAATGTGGAAGGACCAACCCCAACACATAAACAGAAAAAAAGCCTGGAATTGCCCGAATCGGAAGGTAACATCACTAGCGACGATGATGATCTGCCCCTGATATATTCACTATGTGCACAGGAACAGAAACGTGCCCGAGAGCAGGGACCCGAGGTAAGCACACTAGTCGAGCACTAAATTGCTTCCTAGTACTATCAGAATAGCGGCAAGATGCACATCCTGCGAGATCACGACGAAAAATTAATTCTCGGAAACAAGAAAATCATATTTTTTCCAGGAGATATGATGCAGGTCAGCAAGTGCAAGGTGAATGGCACATGGTCTGTGCGAACTTTTGTTTGGTAGGCATTCCAGACACTACACCAAGTCCGATTTGCACAAATAATATCGCCTGCTACATTCCAGTCGTGCTCATTATGCGAACGATATTCCCACAATGCGGCGATTTAAGACACGGCCCATGCGAAATTCGGCATTATCACGGGACATTTTTCACGATTGGCCGAATCTATTGGATTGGGACTGCTGCTGCAGAAGATCGATGCCAAACGAAATAAAGTCTACATGTTTTGGGATTATCCAAACAAACTTGTCTATAGACCACTGCTACGAGTCTCTTTGCTGTCTGAGGGCAAACGGCCGCACACACACGGGATTATATCCATAATCGAAAAACTCGTCGAAGCTGGTTATGTCGTGCGATGACGAAATATTCAGTTTCCTGTGATTTGCACACGTCGGTCAGAAGGAATTGTCATCGGAGAAAGTACATCATGAAAAGGCTGGATGATACTATCCAATCCGACCTGATCGAAATGCGAGATTTTGCTCATGCGAATAAAGGTTACCACTATATTTTGACCATAATATTCATGTTTTCCAAGTATGTTTGGCCCAGACCACTCACGTTGAAGAATGCAAATGACATCACCAAGGCCATGGCGGATGTGTTCTGCAAAGGACACATACCGAAGAATCTCCACACTGGCAATGGTAAAGAATACTTTAATACTAGTTTCTGTGCACTGATGAAAAGGTACAGCATAAATCACTATTCCATGTACTCTGGACTCAAGACTAGCATCGACGAGTGTTTTCGCTAGATTCTAAAAAGCAAATTGTGGAAACATATCACAGCGAACAGAAACTACAAGTGGCTTGAGCTACTGCCGAAACTTGTTTGCGAATTTAATTCTACTGTACATTCTACCACTTACACAAAGCTCGAAGATATATCAAGGATGACTCCCTGCTGCTGTCCTTTTACGCTATTCCGACGAGAAGGGACCATGCAAGCCTAAAGCCAAGATTGGTGACCTGGTATGCATCTCCAAAGAGCATGGCATTTTCCACAAGGCATATCGTCACAACTGAAGGGGTGATAGAATGTCATAAAACATAAATTTTCAGGACAAAGGAAAAACGGCCTAGCTTACTGTTATGAAGGAAAAGACGTATAGCAACACAACTTATCCATGACAACATTCATTAGAAATGCACTACTGGTATGAACGTAACTATCATGCTCATATATGTTAGATTTTTGAGTGATAATGTTGACCTCAATACCGACAAAGGTAGTTTTTGCTAGAAATGCGAAAATGGAAACCAATCGAATGTTTATCAAATGCGCATTTTATTTTTATTGCACTATTACTTATACCTATAATACACACACAACATGAGAAGATATTTTGGCATTCTTCAGAACTGCAAGTTATTGATGTAACTTCTGCTTTGCATTCAATAACTTGTTTTGAAGCCCCCATCACATTATTTCGAAGTCATATTTATAAAGATGTCACAAAAAGTACATTACATTCAAACTTATGTTTTTCTATAATTTTTTTCTCATGAACATACATATAAACACCATAATGCACTCTAATCTTCCCCACCACTGCTGGTGTCTGACATGTCCAGCTCAACTTCGCTTTCAACATCAGCTGTGTCTGACACAGGATCACCAAGGGAGTTGTAAAATATAATACTGCTTGGTTTCAAAACTCTGTACGGTTTTCTCAGATCACTAAATTTTCCACTCTTCAGAGGAAGAAGGCCTGGGTAGACTTTCTGCAGAGTGATTTTCGTTGGTAATTTGTGTGTGTTACTTATCATCCATGATCTCCATGTACAGGTGTAACTGTCTCTTATTTCCAAGAACCGAAGATATTGTGTTATTCTTAACATCCTGGCAGGTTTCAGCTTCACTGCTGGTCTAGGAGTTTCCAAAAAGAATGCCTGGACTGCTTCCTTGATGTTACAGAAGTCACTCTTGTCGATATTTACAGCATTAAATGTGCTTGGCTTTGATCAGCATGATATCAAAATGTTATCCCATTCTTTTGGAATTTCAATGGTAGCTTTTCTTTTCTTTTTTTCTGTGATGGAAAAATCCTGGTCATTGGGTAAATATGAGTGGCCTCGTATTGGAAATATATAGGTTATTCGTTGAAACATTTTCAAACAGTGGACTAACGTGTAGACGAAATGCACCATGACGTAGTTCTTATTTTGATCTGAACAACCATCTGATATTAATACAAGATCATCATTCAGGCCATCACCTTTCGTGAACAAGTAATGAAGAAGCAGAGATGTAACATCATTTTGACCTTTTTTCCCTATGCACTCGTGGTATACATATAAAGAAATGTCATCGTCGCAGAGATCACGCACTCAAAAACACATAGTACCATAACTGTCAGGCAAAGAATATTGTATTGGTTTGAAGATGTGGAAGTGGTTGGTTTTCCATGAAGTCAAATGAAATTACTGTCGTCTTTCCTTCACCAGCTTCCCACTTCCACTTCCTTTTCAGAGCATAAAATGCCTCAGCATTTCGTAAGTGAAGTTCTTTCTGGATATTTAGTTGACGTTATTCATCTTCATTGGAGCAGGTGTTGAGTTTTTGATATAATTCATCACACATTGTGCCTGTATCTGAGCGGAGTACTCCAAATCGTATGTTAAATTTTGATGTGAATATTGCCCATTATACTTTGTATGGAACCGCAATATGATAGGTGTCAAGAAATATTGCATGCATTTGCTTCACAGACAATGTTTCTGGCAAATATGTTGCTTGTGGGTTGTCACGAAGGGAGTAGCGTGACTGTCTTGGATTAAAGGATCTAATTTAGTCTTCAACAAGACTAACGAGTTGAGTAGGTGTCTGATTGGGCCTGGAAACATGTTTACCTCGACGTTCTAAATGAGACATTCCAGAGCTTATCAGTGAAGACTGAATATGTCTGAGCCTACCTCTTAATATCCCATGTATACTCATGTAAACATCTCGACACACTGGAATTTCTATACACGTCTTCCCCCTTTCTTAGTTGGAGCTTATAGTAAAATGACGCACCACGAGAAAACTTACTCGACAATGCTACTGCAACTTCGTCTCCTTCATCTGTGTTGGATTCTTGGCTAGATATCCCTACTGTTGCCTTCCGTGATCTTTTCTGTTTAATAGTATAAATTTTCATAAGACCTGCTACATGAGCATCTTACAGTTCAATTGAAGGTATTTTGTAGAAAGTCAGGAAAATGTCTTCTCTTTCATTTGCCCCTATTTTGGTGAAGCAACTGAATATTTTGCGCCTGAAAATAATAACGGAATTATGTTATATATTACGTGACACTATTCAATGAGAATATGTACACAGGCCTAACCAGAGTGAACAGTGTGAACCATTTCACGTAACTATTTTTAATGTCAACAGTTCTGTGTATATGTATTATTTGATTTTATACTCATTGAGCACAATGACAGTCCAAATGTAACACACTGAAGGTGATGTCAGACGTCCCAGTTTTACGTGCAAGGCAATATTTCGGCTGGTGTTGTGCTAGATGGGTACCTATGATATCAAATAGTACAGATACACAGAACTGTTTAAATTTAATTAAGTTACCTGAAAGGGACAACATATACTGCTTACCAGATATTGGTTCTCTTTTGCACATGTCTGCATGATCTATATACTGTATTTTCAGTTAAAGTTTATTAGCATTATTTGTAGGGTGAGGTTAGCAGCATGATTTTCAATTCACCTATAGTCATCTCCAACTGCCTTAGAATTTATCCTTTTTCTTAGCCTTTTACTTTAGAATATTTATTCAATTATTTCATATGTGGTTGTCTTTGGCGCTTATTAGGCTTCACTAGGTCGCCACAAGCACCACACTCCGACATGTTTACGAAAACACTGAAATAATTTATGTTTACACCTGTTGCTAACTTTCCTGACAAAATAACCCATGTCATATAACAAGGGTTATTTTACCAGAGATGGTTCTTGCAAGGGTTTTTCTATAATCAAGAAATTTTTACATTCATATAGTTTGTGGCATGGACTACTTTTCGGGGAAACCATAGGAATGTGGAGGTAGCCCATACTTGTAGCTATACATTTATATATATATTATTTTCAAAAAAATTCACAAGTGTTATTTTTCCTATCACCCCTTCAACTGGTCGGCAGAATTTAATACGGTGATTCGCATACGACAATAGTACCCGCTCATGTTATTATCTGGAGAATATATGAGGCGAACGCATCATCAGGGGCTTTTACGCAGAGGAGATCCAGCCTACGAAGGTTCCCAATGTTTATTTGGTGGAAAAGGTGCTAAAACGACATAATGGACGTGTTACCTGAGGTGGCTCGGACACTCGAAGCATGACGAGTCCTGGGTCGACGATAAAGACATTAAATATGACTTACCAATGTTTTTTTGAAAGTGGTGATATGAATATGGAATTTTTTAAAAAATAAAAGTGTGTTTTTACCTTACTTTGCTTTCATTTCATTATTGTCTGTCCTTATACACAATATTGGGTTGGAGATAGCTAGCTATGTAGTGCTCAGATCTGTGAAAATGTGGGGATCTATCACACATTGTTGAAATATCTTCAATCATCGATGAATGGAAGGATCTGGGTTACATCAGATGAGAATGTTGGCTACTATCCATGATCTGCTAACATCTGAGAAAGACTTATTAATTCGGTAGTGTTTGAGAGTCTGTTATAAATCAAATTTATGTGAGTGAATGCAATCCCTACTCGGGTTGTTTAAAATCGACTAAGTTCTATATGTCCAAGATTGAAATGAGGAGAATATTTTTGATGCAAATGTTTAGGCCAGTCATTCGTGTGGTAATACAGGCGCATACGGGTTTGGTGTGATTATGTAACAAATTTTGTGTTTGGTATCGACTGGCATGAGATGTGTGGTAATGACTTTGTGTTTTATCAGACTCTAAAATTTATATTAGTATAAAAACTTTATATTTTGCTTACTAGTTAAATTTTTTTTGCATAACACACTTAATATATACAAGTTTTGAATATAATTATGGCACATGGGCCATTTTCAATAAATAATATGTTTTACACACACGCACACACACATATTCACATTTTTACCAAAAAAATATTTTAATACATTAGTTAAAAAAAATTTTTACTACTTTTCGTACATATGTAGTCGACATATCAGAGTATGTTAATGGATTGAAGAGATGAGCAGCATATTCTGTGTGGATAAACATGGAAGGCCCACCGGATGGAATTGCTGCTGGTATAGTCACTGGAGGATGAGTAAATGGAGGATGAGTCACTGGGTTCTTGTGTTGTACTGTCACTGAAGCATGAGTCACCACTGTTGCTAGTAACTGATGCTGTGGTACATAAGCTATGGTTCATGGTGTATGAAATAAGATCATATCTGCATTATTTATATAGTCCAGCTTGAATTAATAGGAAAGATTTTGGGGAAAATCTAGCTTCTCGAAGCAGTTTTTACCTATATACGGAGCACAAAATTGATGCACACTGTGTATCCATTGTTGGTAAACAACCAAGTATGTCTTTCTTAATACTTCTATATTGATGTTTACCATCACACTATTCTCTCTACTTGATGTCCTGGGAGTCCCCGAGCATCATATAAGGTAATGCTAGTTTCGGAGCACAGAGATGAACAATGCAATTTGTATCTTCGCACACAAAACTGGATACTACCCTGGAAATTTCGTGTGATGAAATTCATTCCAAGGTAGACGGAAATGTAAGTTCTCAATACACTTTTCAAAGTATATTGAGCTGTAAATATCACCACCCTTATTTTTTTAAGTAATGCCATACTGCACACAATGGAAGCCTTCATTCAAGTAGTCGTAGCAAGTGCTGGAGTTGTAGATTATGCATGGTGCCAACTCGGTGTTAGTAGGATCAGGCAACAGGAACACTTCTCCATATTCCCGCAGTCTTCAGATAATTATTTGTCACCATTGTATTCAAGGTACATGGTGGCTGGGTTGGCTGACTGCTGGATTGGCTAACTGCTGCTGACCGCATACTATGCAGAAGAAAAGTGGTTGCAGACTGAAACTCAGAGTACTAATGCAGCATGCACTTTGCAGCTAAGTGGGGTGCATATAGTATCCCGAGTTATTATGCCATGGTTCAAAATGGTGGTGTGATATTCTCCATTGCAATGCTCGGACTACCAAATAATCTTATAGCTGTCTGATCTTCTGCGTTGATACACAGTTTTGCTGTGACCCTAACTTGATGTAGGCATTCTTATTTTCTTGTCTTATCAGCTCACTGCTAGTGCAGGGTATTTTTTATTTTGGCTAGAGGTAGTACACTGGGCAGATAAAGGTAAAAAGCAGCATTGTACTGGAACCAAGCTGAAAAAAACCATCTGCTTCATTCATGCTGTCCCAATGTTCAAATCCGTTGCAGACTTGTACTTGCTCTGGGAGTCTGGCTAGGGTGAAATACAAGCGGCGGTAGCCCATGGTAACATCGGAGTAAATGGCTATGGTGTGATGAAACTAGTACCTTGAGCCTTCTCCTCCAATTTTATATCAGTTCTCCCCTCTCCACTGTCTTTCCCACTCTGCCACCATTTTTGATGGGCCAGATACTTGCTCGTGAAGCCTGCTGACTCATTCTCTTTAGTTAACACTAGTTACCAGACACCGTGCAGGTGCAGACCTGTTATTATTATTATTATGTGCTGACTGAGGCTATCTGACACTATGCTGATTGTGAAAATGACATCGAAGCACATATGAATGCAGTTATCAGACACCATGCAGGTGCAGACCTGCTTACATTATGTGCTGACTTAGGCTATGTGGCACTACGCAGATAGTAAAACGACATGAAAGCACTTACGCATACATTTACCTGGCACCATGCAGGTGCAAACCTGCTAACACTACTCTTACCATTGTTTTAAATTTCGACAAGTTCAGCTGTCCTATCTGTCCATGCATATCCGCAAATTCAACTCTAGTAAACTAAATTGTATGCATATTTTATTCAGAAAGTAATTTTTTTATAATTCATCTCCTTATTGTATTAGTTTGTTTTCTCTATTATGAAAAACTGAATGTCTACTGATTTTTTTCATCATTACACTTTACATTACCTTTTCTCTGAATTGGTGGGGTACATGGCAAACAATAAATAAGAGGTTAAATTGTTTTAAAATTATACACATATTTTCTTCATTAAACTATTTTATTATGTTTTCATATACATTTTTAGCAGTATTAGTTTACATTGACAGGTTGAAAAAGGTTATAATGTAATTTTGGTTTTCTGCATTTATGTTGCGACATATTTTTGATTTACTTATACATAGTTAAGCAATATAATTTTTTAAGAATAGTGATTTTTTTATGAAAAATGCCCTGCTGTTTTTTGTTTACACACACCAAAGCACACCATGCGCCTAAAAATAGAATTAGCAAATATAAATTTATACACATTATGTTGCTCTATTAGAAACATTGTTTCTTTGTATTTTTATTATTATTCACTGTCCTTCCCCTACCTCATCCGGTGAACTTTGTCTTTATCTCGCACAGCTGGCTGCGACAAGCCGCGGTGTCTCGACGCGAAAGAATCGTGTCACCTGCTTCGTCTGGTAGGAGTCTATGTCTCGCCATCGAATTATTTATTAAAACGAAGCACTGTTTCCTACACTCTCGTCGTATTTCGTAGTCCCTACTCTGTATGCCTTCTATAATGATGATTGTTTCTCCATTGTTCAACTCCAACAGTTCGTTGGCGCTGCATGGTAGAGTCATGTCCGGTGCCATGTTGTACACTGTGCAGGTTTTACCATCGCACTGGATTATGTCCATAAAATACACTTTGGACTTCCCTTCGGCAAGTTCTACCCAGGCACTAGGGTGTAGTAGAGGCGGGAATGATTCACACCACCTCATGCTTCTATGCTTTTCACAGCATCGTCATACCATGGGTCGCCTACCCAGTACTCCACTCGCCAGAACCTCGGGATGGCGTTGGGATAAAACTTCACCATACCTGACTCGAAGGAACTGGTGTACATCACCTCGTGCATCGAAGATCGTGGTGTAGGTGTGATGGGATTAGCTGCGGCGGGCGTCAACCAACTGCTACTGGTGGCGATAATAGTCTGTGTGGACCCTTTACGTGCTGGAAACTTCTCGTCCCATGTCGTTAAATTGAAGGTGGTGCTGGGTCGGAGACCTGACGTGATCAGCTGCAGGAGGTCAGTGGTAGCTTGGTCTGCAGAGTTGTTCATGTTGTTTACTGTGCGGGCCTCTTTCGTCGCTGGAGGAGATAGTTACGGTAGTGTCTGCTACTGCACAACGTCGCGCCTTGCACCAGCTCTTTGTGATGTAGTCATCGAAGCACTTCTTGCAAGACAGGCAGTCGCGAACATCTTCGTCTTGCGGCAGGTAAGCTGTAAGTCTCTTGTACACATACCAAACTGCATGGTGTGCGTACGTCAGCAGGAGCTCTTTCGGTAGAAAGAACAGTTCATTTTCCGTATCGAGGGTCGCGAGCAAGTACAGCCTCCCATATGTGACGGTTGCCGAAACGTCTTTCTGACCAGTGGTACAACACACAAACATCTTAAACTCCAGACGAAAAATAAACTGTATACCCTAAGTCGAGCAGGGGACGACGATGTCGACAGTAACAGGCAGAAGACTGGGTCCGAAGGCTTTTTATATGCTGGGGTATGAGTGCAGTGGAGGATGTAGGAGAAGGTGCCTGATTCACTCTGACAAACTAGCCGATGGGAAAAATAAGTAAGACAGGAAGGAGGGAGAGGTGTAGAGGGATTTGGATAGGGTAATGGTTGGGTGAGTTGAAATATGGTATTGGATTTTGGTAATTATTGCAGTCGATATAAGAGACTAATAAGATAGGCATATAAATACAAGACCAGTTGAAATCCAGAAACTGTTTGCTCAAGATATCTGACAACTGGAGAACTGAGCTTTACAACTCGCTGAGTAAAGATGAGGTGTTTCACGACTCAGCGAGTGATGAGGCGATGTATAACCTAAACATCGACAAGGAATTATCTGCTCTCCTGCTGCCGGAGAACAAAAGCAAACCAGAGGTGGCAGATGGTCTCCTGCAGGGCTGAAGTACATATGACAGATACCAACTCTAGTGGACAATGAATATGACTACAAGTCTTACAAGATGGATATGTTACATTAGGTTAGGTTATGTGAAGTGGATGTCGAGTAAAGGTGAGAAATTAGTCACTAAATGAAAATAATATTCAAAGTCTTATACGAGGTGAAAGATATTCAAACTCCTTAACAAGTGGGTGGAGTGCATACGACAGATTCCACTGTAGTGGACAGTGAATGTGGCTACAAGTACTTCATGATGGATAGTTTATGTTAGGTTAGGTTAAGTTAGGTTTGGTTGGGTTTTTTTTTATTTTTTATGAACTGTTATGTATAATTAATGGATGGTGTAAGCCAACAGGGGTGTGGGGGAAAATGTACAAGTCCTAGCATTAGTTGTTTGTCTTACATATGGGTAGGGAATATTCCACATTCAACCTAGGGTATAACATTTTTCTATGTTAAACGTGAGTAACAATGCCCCTACATGTAAATAAAAATTTAAACACTTAAAGAGAAATTCTTACAAAGTTAAATTTACAGCTGGTCTATATAAGTCTGGGATAGTACAAAAACTTAATAAATAATTATTACTATATAAAAATCATATTGCATGTCTAAGACTATGTGAAAAATTTTTTTTAAAATTAAAACTGTAATAAAAATATACCGAAAAAAAACTGAGATAGCCCAAAAAATATTGATATGCACACACATGCTATATACTTCTTATAAACCCTTGTCACAGCACATGTCGCCATATCCGAGTGGTCTAAGGTATCAGTATGGCTACCTAATGTTCGGCAGTTCGATCCCGCCCTCCTTCAGATCGTATTTTGAGTTCAAAAAATAGCAACAGCCAGAGTGGCCAACTCAAGAACCAGCATGAGAGTCTAACGAATGTGAGTTATCAGTGGAGCGAAAGCGACTAATCAATTGAACAAAGGCAATAGTAAACTCATGAACCAAGATGGCGGTCGAACGAAAATGAATAATCAGTCAAGCAAGAGCAGCACCAGCACCCCTAGCAGCCAACTATAGAACCAACATGGTGATGGAGCGACTTGTGTACCTCCTAGCAACAGCCAACTATAGAACCAACATGGTGATGGAGCGACTTGTGTACCTCCTAGCAACAGACAATTTAAGCAAATGGCAAACTAATAAAAACGAAGATTGCATAATCCAGCAATGTATAAACAGATTGCAAATGAATGTGAGAGGAAAGAGAAAGAAAGGGAGGCTACATAGAATGATAGAGCATGAAGTGCAGAGAAATGGTAGTGCCAAGAGGATGGCATACTGACAACAAATACGGCAGTACACTGGCTACAAAGGTGGCGAAATACAAGATGGCAGTACCGGACTGACAAAGCAGGAAGTCCGAAATCCAATATGGCGGCGCAGTATCCAAAACTCAGCCCCTAGCCCTTGTACCAGAACCTGATAAATCCTACTTCTACTGGCAATCTGCCGCGAGTGAGTTAAGAGTGATGAACTTGGGATGGCTCTTAACATCGAGGTCTTGAGAGCCGATGATGGCGAAGTAAGGTGGGATGGAGCAGAGCCAGAATTATGGGGCGGGGAAAACGGGAGATCTCCAAGAAAACCCGCCGACCAGCGGCATCGTCCGGCACGATTCCCACTTACGAAATTCCGGAGTGAATCGGTCGGAGATTGAAACAGGTTCTCCTTGGTGGGAGGCAAGCAATCTAACTGATCATACACCATGGCCCCTTGCTCTGTATGGTATGTAGTTTTGTAACAATTTTTTTCTGGTTAATAATCTGTGTGATACGCTGTATTTGCTGGAAGAACAAGGTCTGAAAGAGTGCAGTTCAATAACATAAAATGGTGCTAGACAAGTGAACCAATTAAGCATCTTGTCACAACACCTCCAGCACTGTCACTTGGGTAACTAAAATGCATGAACTGATTTGGTTTGAAGCTTATTTTCTTGTCTCTAGGAACGGATTTGCCATAGGTTTCTTGTGCCAGCACAGTGCTCTTAGAGTTCTTAGGCCACCATTGCTTGAATAATATAGCAACGATTGATGTATCTATGCTACCATTATGTGAAATTGTATGGTTATTTGCTACTATGACGAAATACCTTCCAACATACACTATTAATGCTATTGCTAACTCATTTTTGCCAAAATGTTGACTTATGGGGTTTCTCAAATACTGATTATATTATAGTAGTGTGAGAATTTAACTTCTGGGGCATGCATCATGCATCAAAAGCCAGAATCCTTCCGCCATCTTGGATGCATAATCTCCTGCTCTGTCATTCCGGTTGGCCATCGGCCATATTTTCCGACATAATTATCGGGTTTTTCCCCGAAAATGACATCCAAAATCAATTATGTTTACAAAAAAATTTTCCTCAAAAGAATTCTAAAAAAATATAAAACTGAGGAAAGCGGATCCGAAGCTTATCGAAGCAAGAGCCAAAATTCTTAAGGCAAGCTAGGAGAATTCGAGACTCCTAACGGAATAAGCCACATATTCCTCAGATCAGTAAAAGATGATTCGAGGCTCCGAGTGAGGTCCAGCAAATCGGAGAGTACAATTAACGCTGCCCCCTCCCTCGACCAACGTTCTACACCTGTCACATCCAAACCCTCCTAGACCTCTCCTCCTCTTCACTGCACATTTATTCGCCCTCACCTCATCTCCTTCCCATTCCAACCTTCTAGATATTATAATATAATTATAAATCAATCGTAAAAGGAATTCTAAATTATCTGAGAACATCTAACCTTTAAATCACCATACCCGTTTGTCATCTCATAACCATCACCTCACCCCTCTCCAAAAAATGTCATTTGACAGTAATTATAAAATCAAGAAAAATAAATAAATCTGAAATCGAAAAACACAGGGCCTATTGTAACATTCTGGATAATGAAATGCTCCCAACATTGTGACGTTTTTACGGAATGGACCCGTGTTACCTCCAGGATGACAATGCCAGGTGCCATGTTTCAAGGACTACTATGCAGTGGTACGCCGACAACAATGTTCGCCGATTGGACTGGCCCGCCCAGAGCCCCGACCTCAACCCTATAGAACACCGAGTGAGAGCTCGTCAGGCGCGGCCAAAATCCATTGCTCAACTAATGGAATGGTTGCAAGACATCCCCGGGGATGTCCTGCAAACACTCGTAGAGAGCATGCCAGACAGGGTGGCTGCTGTTATAGCCACAAGAGGTGGCCCTACGAGATTCTAACGACCAGTACAAACTTTTACCTGCTTGTGAGGGAAAACCCAAACAAACTGAGGAAGTCTCGAGGAAATCTAGATGGAAAATACATGATCCAGAACCATCATCAAGTCACTCCATTGACAAAATTAAAGCATTTCTTGAAGTGGACTTCCCACATTTGTACGACAGTATGTTAAAGATCACTGAAGCTAAATACAGACATCTCCAAGAATTGAACATCACAATTCCTGGGGACTACCACTCGTTTTATGACCAGTTGTTTTAACAGACTGACTAGTAACTATTGATGAAAAGTGCGCAATATCCACTACTACTATTAATATATTATTACTTACATTAAAGTTTGACACTTTTCTATGTTTTTTTAATATAAAATGTTTCAGTTCACTTACGTTCTGGTCTTTAATTCCGCTATATTCGGTATATAAATATTAATATAAAAGCAGTTATAAACCAAACTGTATCTAATACCAATGGTGGATGGTGGTAGGGCTAGAGCCAATGGCCATCTTGGTTGATGTCTAAACCAGAAGGTCGTACTCTACGGCCTTGCGTGGCCATGTTTGTTTACATTATTAAATCCCAGCCACCACATTGGATGTGGATGATCTTGATTCCAGTGACCTTGACCCTAATGATATTGAATTGCAAAAATTGTGAAAATAGAAAAAAAAATTAATGGAGTAAAATATGATATTGCTCATCCCAACTGCAAGTCAGATGTTGGTGATATTGACCTAAACCCCTGTGATTATTGAGCAGGAAAAAATTTAATAAACTGAAGGAAGTTCCAAAAATCTAGGAAGAAATTACTTTACTGACTCCTATCGCCATGCTGGATATGGATTATGTGTCCTTAACCCCAGTGATTTTAAACTAGAAAATAAAAAAATTGCAATTAAACAGTTTTAAAATTTAAAAATAACTCTAAAAGATATTTTATAAATAATTAAATAAACCCCAAAAGATATTTAAAATTCCCTAAATAATTAAAATTTAATTTTTGAAATAAAAAAACCATTAGCTATATGTAACACATGACACATCTACCCACAGCCATCAATTTAACCATCCATTGTCTCGACGTTTGGCACTAGCTGGCATTATTAACTCATCATTATCAGTATATTGTCTGCTAGAGAGTGCTGGTAACTATTTTATTAGCATCTACCACCAAAGAGCTCCCATATATATATATATATATATATATATATATATATATATATATATATATATATATATATATATATATATATATATATAATTACTTATCGGTCATATCTAAATTACTTCGATATCAGCACCATAAACATATATTTAATTATATTTTTCTAATACAATATAATTAACCTTTAACAATAAAGTCATGGACAAGCAGATTTATACACAATCTAATAACTAAGTAAACAATCGAACTATTGTTCATGGTTTCAAAACAGCTATAATATCAGTTTCTAAGTGATCAATTTCGTCATATTTAATAAATATACCATAAGCTAAATCACAATGAACATGTTCAGTTTTGAATGAATTGAAATTAGGCATTTTACTACCAAATTTATTTTGAATTATTTTATCTTTTCAAAATTCTAAAAAATGTTATGTCATTAAATTGAATATCTTATTTACTCTGGGCATGATAGTATTTGTTATATTATTTGTTTCTAGAACAATGTCATCTGTTTTTAATAGTTTGTAGTATATATATATATATGTATATATATATATATATATATATATATATATATATATATATATAAATAAAACTTATTTAAAAAATATTTTTATCATATATACCATCAATATGAGGAAAACATACCCCCTATTTAAAATTTGTTTATACACATTGTTTTGTGATTGCAAGACACTGTTCCCCAGTGTCCTTATTTCTGTGGGTATTCAGTAACAGTTTTAAAAACACTGTTTGTATACATGAAAATTTCTTGTCATTCGAAGTTAGCTGCGATCTTACTGGACATGAATATTTCATTATGTAACAATACTGTCAAATATTTTCATTTTCCCTTCACCATTTAAAGAATCAAATTTTAGGTTTCTCATTCATAGTTTTATGAGTTCGCACCACCTCTTCCCTAACGTTCACTGAGTACACATTTACAGACACACAAGGGTTGTTCTCAAAAATAATTTTTTTGTATTGAGGTCGGAAACTCCAGTCAACTAAAATCAATCATTTGTTACACATCAACATATATCTTGTCCACATGCTGTAGATACAACGTCTAAACAAATCTGGCCAACACTGGCCATTTTAAATATTTGTTGTCATAGTTGTGTGGATTGATTATACTAGCACATTTTGGTTTAATAAAGAAAATAAGGTCAAAATGTGTTGATAACTGCAAAGGTCCATCTTTTATGTTGCGTGGAGGAAACCACTTGCGTGCATTTATATGCACCCTTAGACCATCCTTCCACGAAATCGTCTCCCCACAGTTACAACACATTTACTTTACTTGGAAGAGGCACTTTGTACACCCTAGATTCACATGACATCGGGCATCACAGCCGTGAGCAAAGATATGTTAACAAAAGCTTCACATAACATTGCAATGGTTCAGCAGAGGTGGTCGACCATACAGTTATCGCTGTAACAGATGTCGATAGCCTTGTTGGTGCTGCAATTGTCAAAGCTAGTGAACTGAATGTTACTTCTGCAGACCCCATGACAAACACTGTATACGACACTGGCGAAGACACTGTAATTTCCAGTAGACAGACAGGTACCTGGGCGAAGGGGCAGATGGTATGGCTAAGGAGACTGAAGACAACACCCAAGTAGATGATATGGACCAAGATATCGATGTCATTTTCTGAAGATAGTACAAAGGGTGATGTAGCAGTGAAGTCGACGACACTGTAACAACTTCAGACGATAATATTGCTGGACCATCGCATATCGCCACCATAATGTATTCCAGCTGCAGTAACCAGCCAAGAAGAGCTGTACCTCTATTATTCTACTGGTGAGCTGCTAATACCCACAAGGTGTCATCCTCTTTATTCTTCTCCACTAACTCCATAGCCCTCATCTCTATTTTTCTTCCCTCCGCGACTTCTCCCTTTCCTTGTCCCTCCAACTTCACCCCTTTACTACCCCACAAACACTCCCTGTCCCTTCATTGTGCAAACCTCTGCAGGTTTCGACATGTGTCAGTATTACATCCATACTTGTATATGTTATGTAGAATTCATGTATGTAATTTATATTTTCGTTCCACTTAATAAATGATTCATACCACAGTGCAATATCAACACAGGTTTCTTTCTATGGGTACACAAAAAGCCTAACAATAATAAATCTGTCTCAGCTCATGTTATTAAAAAAAAAATTTCGAAACCAAGTATACAGTTCGTGTGTAATCAGTCAAATAAATTATCGATACATGTATAAAATTATGTACACAGACCACTATCTTAGAAAACTGTCTTGTGTAAGGCTAAACAGTTCAGAAATTATGGTAAGCATCAGCACTGGTGGTTACTCTGCACCACTGGTCTCTGGTTGGCCATCTGTTGCACCATCGGCGCACTTAATAACTTACTCCTCTTTAACAGTTATCTCCACAACTACTGGACCAATATCAGGTGAAAGAACCAGCATCGACTGCCCATAAACATCGCTGAGCATCAACAGCATTAGTTTGTGGGCACCAGTTTGTCTCTGGAACTGGTGGCACATGCATTAATGCCATCTGTGACAAGTATTGACATGATTGCCATGTATCGACGATGTACTCGATGGTATCTGGTCACCTGGCTGACGGGAACCCTGGATGCACGATGCTGGCTAAAGGCCGATGGAACATGCCACAGCTAGGGCAGTTCCACAGAACGGTCTGGTGTATGGATTGTTGTGTTAAATGGACTATTCTGGCCAGGACGATTATTTGAACCACAGTACAGGGTAGTTTTGTCTGCAGCATCATGTGAAACCACACATTTCGATGGTCCATGGCAGTCTGCTTGAATTCGTAATGACTTGTAGGCAGTTTAAAAAAGTGTGAATTATCAGTCCTGCGCTTCTGTGGCAAGTCTTAATGTAAGAGTATAGATAGCCATCACCCCAGTAGCTGTAGTTGATGGTAGATGTGGCTCGGTGCAATGTTGATGTAAGTTCCTGCAGTGTTAAATGTATTCACCTTCGTATAGTGTTTGGAAGGCAATGGACGGTGGGTAGATGTTACTGTCTGTATGTATACACCAGTAGGAGTTGGGTTCGGGAGCCTTAGGTCTATTTGGGTGAGTTTGTGTCTAATGGTAGAAGTCCAAGTACAGAGTACACTTTTTGTTCAGCAGCTGTGCTTTCCTCCTGGCAAAATGTCCAATCAGATTCTGATCTGTCACAGGCATGTCGCTGTTGGTCATCATAAGGTTTCGACAAATTGCACAGCAAAGAACAGTGATACTTGAACTGCCCATTGATGATTTACACTTCGTATTTGCTCGATTCACTCAGTAAAATTTTCTACTTGCGTCCTGCCATGTTTATTAGTCCTAGTGGGCACTGCATCAAAATGTTTCTCAGCACATTTCCGAATTGGTGATACAGAATATTGTCTCCATCCCACTGCATTCCATGGTAGTACTTCGTCAGCTGGTCGTTCATTTTCTTGCTCTTCTTGTTGAAGTGTTTCCACCGATAAGAGTGTGGAAGTAGAGCATACACACTTGTCATCATCGTCGTATAACACTGCGATATCTTTAAGTATAAAGCCACTCTCGTTCTGGAAGTCCTGCGGATTACAGTACATACGTCTTGATGGCATCTGTGCTCGAAGTGAAACAAAAATGTATTGTGTATGGCCAATTGTACTTATCACTTCTGCAATCCTCACGAAGGTATTTTCACGACTTTATATAAGCAATTCTACAATGCGAGCCAGTCGCGAATTATCAGACAGAAAGGCCTGCTGTTTACCCCTGATGAAAAGTAAAAGGGTGCCCACACTCTTGGAAGTAACAGGACTCAGTACCCAGGACTGGGGGCATACAAGATTTTCATTTTGGAAGTGAATGTGCATTTGATATGCCAATGGTTACTGGCTATTTTCAAAGTTCATGTTGATATCCACGTACGGGCATCTTTTGTTGTTCAGATGCATTTTCACATTTTCTATTTTACATGTGTTGATCTATGAACAGCTCACTCACATTTTTCTGTCGTTAAGTCTATAGCTCAACATTAATATACCTGGATTTTGTCATGGCAAAGCTGAACTTTATCATCCAGTTGATGAGCTAGTTTGTGAATAATCTGGGGCAGGACTCAAAACTACATTACCTAAAAGCTGTATCCATGTTTTTTAACTCTTCCACATTCTTCAGAATCGTGATGCATTCGGAAGTGCTCAGCAGAACATGAGACATTATCTAGTCTATCAAATGAAGCATCAGTTCCACTGCCTCCTAGTTTTCTCGTGTACTTACGATGCCATTAATGCGTGTATTGGCTACGAGTAGCATCAGTTCCTGCTTAGGATTGAAGAATATGTGTGTTTGCACTCTTTGGGGAACTCAGAAACATCACTAGACTAATGCATACCTCGACTTTGCCTCCAGGATATATAGGAAGACTGTAGTCGTCTTCTATCCCCAAGCAGCCATCTTGCCCACTGACATCTCATTCGGCATGAGCAGAAGTTATTAATTTTTTACCATGGTCATTATGCCGACATCCCTTGTCCGGTCCACCTCGACACTGTTGAGAAAATATGTGATGCTATTGAAGAGATGGAGAATACAATTGTTCATTATTTTCATCGATGCTTGGTTCCATCCATCTTCTTTCATCAGAGTCCCTCTGAATTGCAGGAGTGACTGGCAAGAATAGTGCAGACATATTGGTGTTGGAATGTTATCGGAATTTCCGATGGTAATTTGTACTGCCCGACTAGGAAAGGCAGTTCTGTGTGAAGTTCGCAATTACCAGATGCTGTCTTCAAAAATGACCAGTTCATCAATGTTTATGTAATCTTCTACGTTGATCTACCTCGATGTTAAGACTGCTGGAGAAAAATCTCATTAGCACGTATTAACATCTTGGTGACCAACAGTGTACTGATAGCCAGTATGATACAGTGCTTTGATTTATTGCCTCTGGTAATTGTAAATCTTAACCTCATCTTCTGAAAGGCAAGTGTAGGTGGATTTATTAATTTCGAAAGTTCGCCAACTCTCTGTGCTGGTTGACAATTGTCACTATCACCTCGCGCGCGCTCTTCACGACGACTAGAATGAAAATGATGCTTTATGTTGTTACGACTAGTTTAAAACCTGGAGGTCCATCATCGAAAACTCGTGGAGCATATTGCTTGGCCTGCCATTGAGATATATGTCACTCGACAAACTGTAGATTTTTGTATTACATTAACAACCAATATGTTTACAGGCTGCGATAATTCACTGATTTTTCAGCTTTGTAGATGTTATGCTCGAACACCAGCATCAGTTCAATGGAGTCTGGTTTTGTAAAGTCAATATCTCCACTGCATTCTATAACACTACATACAGTAATGGGGCCTCCACATAATTTGAAGTCTGTGTAGGGAAACAGTGAATATTAAAGGTAGCTTGTCATGTCGTCTAGCATGTAAAAGCTCATTGGCAGCATCACCTCATGGGAGACATTACCTTTTCTCACAAGATACAAAATAACATTTTTTTTTTCATTGGTATTTGACATATCATTGTATGCTTGAAAATCGACTAGGCCTATGCAACATTTCCTTTTCAGGTCAAGTGGAACTAAATGTATCGTCAAGGTAAGCATTATCGAACTAACTGATGGTTTCCAGTATATGTGTTGGAATTTTATTCAATTTATTTGTTCGATTGATCGGACAAGAAAGCTAATATACAAACGTCCACATTTCTACGTCGTTCGTCCGGAACAAGACAGTTATAACTCAAAAATTTTAATATTTTTAATAACTCCATTTACTAACTCTAAAATGTGAGTAGTTTTTATGGGCAAACTGTGATATCTGTAAGTACTGCAGGTCATGCTAGATAGCTCTCCAGTCAACCGTCCCAAGTCACGTGTTGCATAGTAGGAAAATGCAGGAGAGTCGCTTGTCATTTTGTTCCAGTTTGTCTAAGAGCGAAGGTCTGTGTGTTTTTACAAAAGAGTTCAATCCGAAATATTGCAGTATTTCATGTAAAAGTGTGAACAAAATTGTGTTCAATACAGATACATTTCCAAGTGTGACATTCTTTACGTTAAGATAAAAAAATGTTCTATTACTTACATAAAAACAATAGTGTAACATTTCGAAATATAACTGTATTTTACTGTGTTACTATACACTGATGCTTGTTGTATTTCCTAATATCAGAGATGTGACTCTCTTGAACTGACTATAGTAAAGCTAATTGCTGTTATATTTCGAAATGCGACTCTCTTGCTCTGAAAGTGTGATTCATTTTAGAAATGTTACTACCTTTATTTGTCTCGCTGTTTTACATAGGTGTAACCATGATGCGAGCAAAGCACCTGATTGAACTTTTACAGATGCAGAATAAAATAATCAATAATTCTCCTGAAGAAATTACGAGTTCTCATAATGTACATTGTGATAGTACTACATCTAAACAGGCACATGAGAGTATTTCACTCAGTGTAGACATCAACCGAGAGTGATTGCAGAGTGGCAAAATAATCCTCTAATTACGATTTAATAAAATGACCAATATTAAGGGGGGTTGATCCCTACAATCTTGAATTTGATATGTTTTTTGCCCTAAGTTAAGTTTAAAAAGAAGCGTGAAAATGTATGTATTGACAAAGCGTAAATAACTGCTCGAACATCCTTACATTTTTCATTCTCTGTTACCTTCAATGGAGTTAGTAACTATAAGAAATAAATTATTCATTATAATTATAATTTCAACCGCAATCGCTCAGCAATAATTTTACAAAATGTGTTAAGTTATGCTCTTTGTAATATCGAACCAAGGTGAGCACTGTCAGGGAGAGGCAAAAAACTAAAATTGCCAATATGGCAGGGATCAATTCACCTTACCTTCCTGTATCCTTAGTCTTGTATGACATGTAGAATACATGATTTAGTGTGCCTACACAAGATGTGTATATTAAGATTGTGAATTTTATGTTTACATACATGATACCTGAAGTGTGGCTCGTGTGTATGTATTTTGTGAACTGTATATGGTAGTGACTACATACTCTCTCATACCATCCTAATTTTTTATAGTTAGATTTTTCTCCCAACCAGTAAGCAAACCTTCCCCCCTCTGCCCTTATATAATTCCTGCTGTGTGGGCTCTAATACTATAGGAATGTTGAATGCAAGATTATTTCCATTCCTGCTTTCAAGTGGATATATCAGGGCACTATTGACAGCGAGATTTTTAGAAGGTGTTTTGGCCTCTTTTGTTTCAGGAACAACTACAGTCACTGATGTGACAAACACGATAGATCATGTCAAAATAACTCGCACATCCAGTTAATCCAGTTCATCTTCGTCCAGTTCCTCTTTATCCACATCTTCACCCAGCTCATCTGCTGCAGACGATTCGGCCAAAGATGCAGATTACCAATCAGCAGAAGTCTCTACATCTTCTTCTTTTAGTGATTCTGGCGGCGACATCGAACCAGAAATGAGTGACAAGCCACACCGAAAGGTTCCCCATGTTACAAAAAATCCGCATACTCCACCAAAGAATTTAGTTCGCAAACGGAAAAGAGATCCTCAGCAGTGGAAGAGAAATATTACAAAAAAACTACACAACATTAGTGCAAGTTACACTTCACTGAAAATATTAAAAAACCCTGATAGAACATTGGATAAAGTACCAGTAACAAGGGAAGCCAAACAAGTTTTACTTGCTCGTAACAGTGACAAATGTTGTCTACATTGCTCAACCAATATATCGGAAGAACAGCACCAAAAAATATTGGGAAATTGCTAATATCCATAAACAACGAAAGTTTATAGCATCTTGCATGACTACTATAAAACCGAAGTACAGGTATCAGACAGCTTCGAAAAAGCTATGTTGCTTTAACAGTGCACAGACCTACCATTTCATGGTAAACGAGAACAAAATTCGTTTCTGCGAACAGTTTTTCATGGTAACATCGGGAATTGACTCTCGAATAGTCCAGATGGTTGTGAAGAAGCAGGAAGGTTCGGTAATGTATATCATTGAACCTAAGAAGCACGGTAAACATGGCAACCATGCAACTGTCCCACACGACAAGAAAGAAGATGTTCGAGATTACATTAGGTCATTACCAAGAATGGAAAGTCACTATTGTCGGTCTAAGTCAATTAAAGAGAACATAGAAGGTGGGAAATCCATAGCCGACCAGCAGCATGAGTACTTAACATTGTGTGAAGAGTCAAATTAACCACATGTAAATTACATGATGTATGCAACAATTTCAAAGAAGAGGTCGACATCTCTTTACACGTACTAAAGAAAGACCTTTGTGGCTTCTGTGAGTGCTTCCGCAATGCCAAAGAGGAGGAAAATGTCACACTTCAAGAGCAATACAACAAACATATTGAAGAAAAGGAACTTTGCAGGCTCGAAAAAGAAAGTGTTAAAAGGTGTTCAGACAAAGTGGTAACAGTATTTGATTTACAAGCTACACTTCCATGTCCACAAAGCGAGTACTCATCCTTCTACTATGTACCAAAATTGACTGTGTATAATTTTACTATGTGTGAGTTGCAGTCCACTCAAGCAATATGTTTCGTATGGCGTGAAGGTTTAGCAAACAGAGGAGATAATGAAATAGTTTCGTGTTTATGGCAATTTTTAGAAATCTAAATGCGAAAGTTACTACCAAACTGGATGTTGTATTTTACATTGATTATTGCATGGGTCAAAACAAAAATAGATTTATTTTTCCTTTGTACATGCACACTGTGTCAATGCTAGAAAACATTAACTCAATAACACACAAGGTTTTTCATAACAGGGATACCCAAAATTAAGGTGATTATGTTCATTCTGTAGTTTAGCATGCAGCAAAGCGTTTCAAAAGAGCTTCTCCTATTTATGTACCTGATAATTATGTGACCATCATCAAACAGGCAAAGAAGCATGGCAAAATTTTTGACATCCATAAGATGTGCTACACTAATGTTTTTGACATGAAGCATCTGGCTGAAGATCTTGGGGCTAAAAATGTGTTCAGCAATTAATATGGGGATCGTGTACACATTTCTGGAGTTAGTGTTGTCAAGACCACAAAATATAATTTTGGGCAGCTTGACACTAAAACTTCTTACACGCAAGAAACTTTCAAACTGCCAAAGTTCTGCGAAATAAATGACAACCTACAGGTTTCAAAAAGGTCTTGTTAAAGAGAGCATACAAACCAAAAGTGGGCATTTCAGCAAATAAAAAAGAGAGCTTGCTAACTTTATTTAATTAAAAAATCAGGTGTGTCTGTAATGCCCTAGTATTACAAAGATTTTAATCAGAATCTGTAAGTTTTTACTTAATGAAAAAAATATTTGTGCAGCATTCACGATCGTACTAACGTGACTTGTTTTTTGTTACTCATTTTGACATTTTTTACTGCCACTTTGGATACTTTTCTTTACATTTAATGTGCACTAATTTGTTGCAATGTTGGGGAAATGTTTTCTTAGCAACTTATGAATTATATCATAGTGAAATTTCTTCTTAAGAATGGAACTATTATCTGTTAACTTGAATACTTTATTATCCATTTATTATAATAATTATGTAATTAAATGAAAAAAGTCGATAGGGTTGTTGCTGTTTTAATGTCCGAAGAAAACTCTAAAAACAAAAAAAAATTGGCGAACTTTTTCCCGGTGATATAAGAGGTATAATTGTAGGTCCGGGCAAGTGCGGCACAAAGAATTTGTTTATTAATTTTATTTATAAGCCAGGATATCTAAATTTTAATACATTGCTTGTTTGTTCAAAAAGTTTGAATCAACCAAAATATATTCAGCTACAAAATTACTTTGATGTAATATCTAGCAAGTTAAATTAATACAAGGCCTATTTTTTAAAAATAGACATAACGAAATGATTTAACTAGACCAATGTCAAAATAATTCTTTATTTATTTTCGATTATGGAATTTTAGATGATCAAAATGTCATCCAGGAGTACTTTATTCCAGGAATACACAAACACTGATTGTTTTTATTTAGCACAGACATATCCGAGGGTGCCCAAACAATTGGTACAAGGCAATACCAAATTTCTGTGTATATTTAGACAAGACAACATTAACCTCAATCATATCTGTTGTGATTTTGTTATTGGTGACATGCCTTGTGAAAAATTTAAAGAGATCTGTGCAAAGTGCTGGGCCAAAGACTATGTTTTTTTAACATTAGAATTGAGTATGAAAATCGACAGTTGTAAGTATCGAAATCAAATAAAAGATCTTATATTTTAACTCTCAGTATAAAAATATTTTAGAAGTTTCAAACCACTTAAAATTGATAATATTCAAAGCAAGTAAGGTTTCTCATGTACACAAGAATTCTTTATCTGCTTCTTGATGAGGCAGTTCAGCAGACTAGTGCCTTGAATGTTTTTACCTTCCTCATTCTCACAGAAGCAGGAAGTAGCATATCACAGAAGCGGCACAGTCTATCACCCATTGAGTGAACTGCAGTTCGCAGCTCTTGGAGAGTTATAATCAGTTTGTTCCTTGCCCTGTGGCATGACTCAAGCGACAGGGTGCTTGGTTTGAAATGTGAAGGTTGGATGTTCAATCCATGGTATAAGCAGATGATTTACTATTGTGAATATGTGAGTCCTATATTCGCAATATTTGATTATCACCAAAACCATTCAAAATTTAAACAAAAAACTTGCTCTGCTCCTATTGTGAAGATGCTATACAATATGAACAAAGTACAAAAAAATCTCCATCTCCTCATCGTAAAATAAGTTAATATAGCACGGTAAGGAGTTGGGGATTTCTCCTCTCTCTTGTAACATTTTTTTACTAATTGATTTGGCTTGTCAATTTAGAGTGAATTTGGCCTATTTTGACATAAATTTGACATTATTAACGCCCGGGAAGGACACTGCACAAAGAGTGAATGAAGCATGTTTTTAAAAAAGTGTGCTTGATTTAGATTGCAGATGTGGATCAAATTAGCTTGATTTTAGATTAAAATTTAGTAAAATTTGTGGTAAATTTGAAGAGATAAATTATGTCTCCAGAAGATTTTGAAAAAAGTTGCTTGAAAGTGAGATATTTGCTTGAATTTTAGTTATATTATTAAGTTGCGCTAGGATCTGCAATATACATCTACTGTAGTAAATTAATGTAATATAAATGTAATGTAATTCATAATGTATATTATTATATTTTAATAAGCTTTAATACAGTGTTACACCTCTGAGTTCACTTCCACCCAACTAAAATACGATAAAATCACCCAAGTGTGGGATGTTACAATATACTACCTAGTAAGTACCAGGACTCACTGTCATGTCCAGATTTATTATGACACAGCCAATGCATTTGGGTTTAGGGGCAATGTATCTTGCATGATCACACCTCGAAAATTAGTAGTTTTGAGATTTTGCACATGCTTGGTTAGGTTCATGTTTGTTAATGGTATTTTAAGCTGTGATTTCATGATCCTCTCTACTTCAGTTTCTTGATGTGTCACTTTTGATCACTTCTGCCTTCTACTAGGTACAGTCTTGGGTAAAAGCCTTGACCGTGACAGCTTCCATGTTTGCAATGTGCCTTTAGGCTGTGGGCAACTGCTTCTGTTCTTTCGATGTTGTATTGCTGGCTCGGACGAATCCACTCGTGCCTCTGATCACGCCCACAAGGGCCCCGAGTGCACGCTCTTTTTCTTATTGTCACGATTTTGCATTTCACATGTTCATTCATCATGCTCTTTGCACCTATGTCAATCTTAATGTTTGATTTCATCATGGCGGAAATGCTCCATGCATATATATTTTCGCCAAACCTGGCGTCCAGCGCAAGGCGCATTTTGTTAGCACTCTGAAAGAGTAAATTGTGTTGCTGGTATCTGCTTTCCAGATGATTGTGCTGTGAATAAGCGATGTAATGTTCCGTGCACACCTTGTCCAGCATGTTGCAGTCTGTGTAGCCACATGCCAGCCTTTCAGCTATCTTCATTCCTGGCATGCAGAACATATAAATCGGAATGTGAAGTTCAAATCACATATTGTTAACCAGCATATCGACTATAAAACTTACAGCTTTGATCTTACCTCTTCGAGACATTGCAATGAACTGACCTGGAAAATTATAAATAATCTGTCTCTATACCAACAACATTATCAATTTATAACAAGCATGATTTAAGTGTGTCACGAAAATCTTTTAACAAAAATCAAGGCTATTATGCAAGCCAACAAATTTGAATCAAGCTAAATAGTCTCCACAGTTCAAGCTTGTAGCAAGCTTGACTAGTGAAACTGGCCACAAGCTTGTATTGGATACCTACAAGCATAATTAAAGAAATCCTCAAGCTTGCCATGAGCAAGTAGGTGCCAATCATGAGAAATTTGGCTTGAATCAAGCTTGAATCACACATGATATGACAAGATTGTTTGGAAAGTCACATTCAATTAAAATTGCAAGCTTAATGCAAGCTCACATGCTATCTGGGTATACATTTTTGTTTCAATATCACAGAGATCATCAAGCAAGTTAGCAAGGAAGCTTCCAAAACATCACATGATTTGCATCACTACATGATGTTGCCTGGTAGCATGAAATGTAACACAGTGGGACCATACAATTACAACAAGATGTGCATACTACTGAGTTTGCTCGAGGAACCAAAATATCTTCATTTCGAAAACATGTACCTGTATTCTAAGTTGCTCTAGCAACCCAAATACCAACATTTTGCACGCAGACTGTACACTTTGGAAGGTGTGGATTATTTCCTAAGCAGTGATAATGAGAATGTTGTGCCACCTAGCAAGGCACTGATGGACTCAGTGTTCATCTTCGATGATATCATTTGCGAGAATGAAAACTTCAATCAAGAATATTTTTTCATGGGACAGTATGTGAACATTAACTGTGTGTACCTATGCTAGACATATTCGCAGATGCCCAAACAACTGCTTCGTGGCAATTCGAATATGTTAAATTTTTTTTTAGCATAAAAGATACGAATTTGAAACATCTGTCTAACGACCATGCCAGTATAGACAAGATGATATCAGATTTTAAGAGTCTGTGTGCCTTGTGCTGAAAAGAATAATATGGATTTTTGGTGATCATAAAACATTTGCCTGTATATAATGGGAGGTATCAACGTGGTTTCGATCAGTCAGTGTTCGACCATCGAGACTGAGTAACATGCTATCGATTGAAAAATTCTGACAGAATAGACTCAATCTGTGTCTAGACCAAGATGCAGCTGGAGGTTTCCTATTACAAAGAAACTCTAGAAATTGATATGCTAGTACAATATTAATTCTAAATGTTGGTGAATCCCAATGATTCGAAGGTGATTGTTCTAAAAATAATGAACTCGAAACTGGTAATGGCTTTAACACATCAATACTCATTGCGTAGTCCAAACAGAACGAATTCTTTCGGACCTACTTGTCTGAGCTCAGGGCGAAGATGGAACACATGAAGATAGAGATTGTTCGTAATTTGATAACCATGGACAATCACATAATGAGTGTTTAATGACAAATTACCTATAGATTGGATGAGGTGTTGCACAAAATAAATATGATATGTGAAATATTTTATATTACATTCATTCACTACCTCTATTTCCCCCTTCCACACGAGAATTGATGTTCGAAAACACTGCTGGGACATATTGGAAATCTGTATAAAATGACTGGGCAGGATCAAAACTAAACATATGACAGAGTGTGACAGTGGCCATATTAATTCAGTGTGATGTCGGTCATTGCTAGCAGCCTGCATTGAGCGAAATAGGCTGTTCGCTCGAAGTATTTGCTCTCCATTAGAGCCAGTTTCCTGCACAACCTTACAAATAAAGGAAGTCCCTTATCTCGATGTACTAAGAGGCCGATAGAGCACCCATAAACGAGAATACTGACATCGATGATACTACTGAACCTATGAAGAAGTAGAAATGTGTTGATGTCCACAAATATAGAGATGATGGACTAAATGTAGATTTGCACCACAAGAACTTTTTGGAAGAGAGACCTAAAACCCAGTGCTCTAGTTTGCTTGTACTTATGATTGTTCACTTCTCGCAATAATGATAAAACATAAGGCACATACAGGCACTACAATAATTGGTTAATCGGGGTGGAATCACCCAAGTAGGCGATCACAAGATACATTAAACCCCAGGGATTTATGAACTTCTATTTCTCACAGAGCCCAGGGAGTATATTGAAGCTTACCTTCTGGAATAAAAGCTGTGGCACAAACACATGCATACACTTTAAAAAGATAATTATCCCAAAACTGGTGCTTATAAGGACAAAGATCATGAAAAAATTGGCATTCTCGCCTCTTAAATCGCCTATCACTAAATAGTAGCACAGATCTGAATAAGATAGATATTGACAAGAGCATCTACTATCTGTATTCGTATGACCCAGACGAACTCATGGATAAACTACAACTACTGCCCCCTTGGAAAGGGCTGGAACTTACACACCAACAAGATTATATCCCTCGTCGAATAACTGAATTATGGAGGCGAAATATGACGAGATAGTATGGAAAATGCCTGTGAACTGCATGTGGCTGCAAGGTGCAGCTAACATCGGCATAAAATTATGATTTCTGGGGTGAGGTGAACGACAAGTTTCATGCGAACCTCGTTGAGAAATACCATATGCTTGGGTCAACAAGGGCTTCAAATAGAGTACATGTTGACAGTCATCATTGCGTAAAGCAAATTCACCTGGGCCAGGCCGGTCAAGTCGAAAACTGAGGTAGATGTCGCAAATGCGATAGCAGATGTAATGTGCAAAGGTAGAGTAGAAAACTTTTCTACAAAGCGACCAGGGAAAGGAATTCTACAATGCGAAGTTCAATGCCCTGATAAAGAAACATAATATAAAACATTAGTTCACGTACAAAAATTTCAAAGATTTTTTCGTCGAGCGGTTTAACAGAACTCTCAAGCGCAAAATAAGGCGGCATTTCGCTGCGAATGGCAACTACAAGTGGTTGGCGCTACTACCGAAACTTGCTCACTTACTCTATCACCTCCATGAAACCTGAAGATGTCAAGGATGGTTTCCAGCTTCTAACTTTGTATGCCGACCCAAAGTGGAGGGACCCATACAAACGTAAAGCCAATATCGGCGACTTGGTGCACATCTCCAGATAGAAAAGCATCGTCGAGAAAGGTTTTACAGCGAGTTGTAGCCTCGAACACTTTCGTGTGCGACAGATACGAGAATATTATCTGAGAACCTACTATCTCGAATATGGGTAGAAGGATTTATGTGTTACATAAACTAGTTTTATTTTTATTTATTTTTATTTTTTTCAAAAATTTAATTTTTATTTTCTGAGAAATATTTAATATTTTTGGTATGTATTTAATTGTTCATAAAAGGTTCATAACAATTGTTTTTTATTTTCAATTTTTTTTTTTTTTCGATTTTTCCAGTCCAAGTTCACTGGGTTTAAGGTCACCAACTTCAAACATGTTGGTTGGGGTCAGTAATGTAATCTTTTACTCGATTTTTATGAGTTTCTTTTAAGTTTTTCGTCTTTTTCAGTTCAAGGTTACTGGAGTGAAGGTCACCAACATCCAATATGGTGATTGGGGGTGAATAATGTAAACAACCATGGCCCTGGGCCGTCGAGCGCGACCCCCCAGCTATGACGTTCTCCTTATATGACAGATGGCTTCGGTTACACTACAGCTCACCCTTCGGCTCGGACACCATTTTGTATCCTACTGAGTACCAACTATACATTTTATAAAACGATCATCTACTGTCTAAATGGTGGTCATTTTGTTTTAGTTTTCTATTTCCCATTTTTGGAACAGTTAAAAATTTTAATTTGTTAATTTATTTATCCACTTTTCCTCATTCTTCGATGCAGACATACTAAAAAACATAGAGACGTTTATACAACACATATTATAAATTACACTACATAAATTACATTTCACAAAATCTGGTAAACAAAGTCCCTATTCGAAAGTATCTTTAAAAAAAATTGTCTACTATACAAGCTTTTTAGAACATCAAAAATATAAAATAAACAGTCACATGTTCGAAAAATTCAACACTGCTAATGAAAAGTGGAAATTAAACTAAACTAAAAGAAAATTGAAAGCAGGCTGTGACCTCCAAATGATTATAATATATGAATCTTCTGTATACCTAGAAGCAATGGTGCCATCTGAAAAGAGTGGAAAAGCATTTTGAGGATCAGGACAAATATAGTTGTTCATTGCTAGTGAGCTGTACACGTTTCTACTGAACTCATATGCCTCATCGATGTGAAAAAGCACATTTTAAGTACTTTACAATGTATGAACTGAGCAGATCGGCTTGCACGAAGGAGGATTTTTAAACCGCGAAATTGCTGCTCATGCGAGGCATAATGCCACAGCATTGATGCGAGTGTGGAAATTTCTGCTCATGCGAGGCATAATGCCTCAGCATTGATGCCAGTGTAGAAATTGAGGAATGAAGAGAACACAAAAATCCCGAAACTGGACCACGAAATGTAACGACATGATAGGAAGACAGACACCTCACCGCATTGGAATGAAGGAACAGTCCGCTTCGTCTCGAGAGTTAGTAAAATGTTGGGGCACTGCAACAAGTCCAACATTATCCACATCCATGGTTGGATGGTCTCTGCTTCGTAGAGGATTGCGTGGATGCATTCATTTGTGAAATATTCTCTTGGGGCTGAACCATTGACACCTCAGGCTACAGTAGGCTCACGAACACACCCACTGGTGAGCAGTGTGGCAAAAACTCGTGTTTTCGGACGAGTCCTGTATCGACATATATTATAATTATGGCCGCAAAAGCAATCGATGATATGAAGATAAACCTTTTCTTCCAGGATGCATTGTATAGCATCATACTTTAGGAACCAGCGAGTGGTGATTTATGGAGCAATCGAGTATCATAGACGATATCGACTGATACGAATTGTGGTCGGCACTCACAGCAACAACTGCTGCATCAGGGATGCTGTGAAGTCTAAATTATAGAATTTTCTTCAGCACACTCCTGGGGCCATATTCCATTAAGAATGCGCCCGACTACATGTAGCTAGATTGTCCAGACCGTATTAGAAGAATGGCACATGCGTTATTACATACATATATTTTGCAAGTAATGTAGCTGCATTGCTCTGAAATTTTAACTATTAATTGTAAAACTATTATTAATATCTGTACTACATTTCCTACCATTTTGATGGTTTCTTATAAGGGTTGCATTTTTACAAACATTATTGTAATTTTAAAAGTAAACAAGGTTAGCTAGTTATATCTGTAACTTTTTGGCTAGAATGGTGGTGCTAGTACGTACTTATTGGTTTAAGGGATATATCATGAAAAGATCAAATCAATTAAACTATTATAGGCATATTGACATAAAAGAGTGAAAAATTTATGTTGTACAACAGTATTTATCAACTGCTAATTTTGGAAAATGAGATGCATTAAAAATGGAACTTTTGTACTGAATTTATGGACCCATTTAAGTAATTTCAATCGTATGAGTTTTACAAGAAGCTCTATAGGCGAAAAAATTTATTTTAAGGTGATTCTTATGGTTAAGGCAGCTTTATTTGCTTTCAGCACAACATACTGTATATTTTATATCATTAAATTTATTAAAATAGAATTTGTTATTTTAGGAATAAGCTAATGAAAGCATTTTGCTCTAAACAAAATTCTCTTTCATCTGTCATGTAAGTATATAATGCTACCTAAAAAATATTCTTGTACGATACTTCTCAAGAATTAAAGAATCCTACATAAAAAATTTTCTATTAGACTATTTTATTGGGGCATGTTTAAATGATTCCGTGATAATATCCTGTACTAAACTGTAACATCCTGGGTTGATTTATCATATTGAGCAACCACCAAAAAATATAATTCTCTACTCGATGTGAATAAGTAGATAAGATGGTATACATAGTTTTTACTAGAGAAATGTTTCAATATTTGTCACCATCTTGTAAATAAATGTAATAAAGTGCAATTTTGTAACATGTATTATTGTCCAGGCACCTGGGAGTTTTAGATGTGGAGTTCTGAAGGAGTGGTGATTTTTGGTATAGTTATGTTTTTTGGGGAGCTGAACAAGAATCTGAGGTTTGCCAACAAAAATTTTGACTGGGGAACACATTTTTGATAAAAATATCGAAAATTTTCCAATGTTGTGCAGTTTCTTCGACATAACTATTTTGGCAGGAGTTATGGAAGCAGCAATAAAAAATTTGAAAACTAAACTAAATGTGCTACAAAATTGATACTATTTTTTTGTAGGGGGAATGAGTCAAGAAATAAAATGTTTTAACCTATATTTATATGTAATTCTATGTGTAATTTTATATGTTAATAAAATGCTCTTACATAAAATAGGTTGTGTTGATCCAATTTCTAAAATTTATCTTTTTTGTTTCGGAAATAAGTTAAGGGGTAAGGTTGAGAAATGAGAAAGGTTATTAGTTTAAAAGACATTTAATTGAAAACATGCAAAACTGAACACAAATGGGATATGCATGAGTACAATAATTATTACCTAGTATATTTGTATTATTGCAATCGTTGACGATTTGATGTAGTGAGAGTCTCATAAACCTTGCGTTCCTCAGGTTCTTCTTCTTCATCTTGTACGTCCTCTTCAGCAGGAAGCGGCTCTATTTCAGGATCTTCTTCAGCAGTAACCGGCTCCTATGGGTCGCTGAGGAATTCCACTATTGTTGGTGATTGGTCCAAGTCCCCATCCACCATCTGCTGGAGGAGATCATGTTCAACTGGAGCCTCATCCTCCTCATGCTGATCTTGTTGGCAACCATTGCCATAAGTACCACTGCAGTTGACACATAATATGGAGCAAATCAAACCAGCCTTACGGCAACCACAGGCACCTCGGCACCCATTTTTACATTTGCAAGAATTTAAATTCATAATTGAGTCTGGTGCTGGTGGTTGAAGCATGGTGATTGTAATGAGATCTGAAGATCCTTTTTGCCATCCCCAGTCACGAGCTACTTTCAGTACACCAGGCCACTGCTGTATTTGATGGTATGATCGGTAAGAGCAAAGATATTCTGTTTATAATTGCACCTACTGCATCAACCACACGGCCCCTTTCCTCTTCTGCTGAGATTTTACGATTGATGTACCAAGAGTCAGACAATATTTTGACCCCTGAGCAACGAAGGCATGCAATCGTTACCTTATTAGGAGAAATGGCTATTATTACTTCTTCAACAGCTGTGCTTTGGCAGTTTGAATGTGAGGACAATAAGAAACTTGATTTTTATCCATTAAATCAGTGAAGGAAAATTGACACCCATTTGAATTTTCCTCAATATATTCATAAATATACTGCATAGCTTTTTCAATTTCATCTGCATTGGGACCAGTTTTCTTACAAGTAGTGCTTCGTAGAGTGGCAAATAATTTCTTCATGCACATATAGTACACTTTCTCTTTTTCATCATTAGAGTATTTGGCGAGAAATTCCAATTTTACTTCTTTAGAACACGGTAAAAAATGAGTTTTAAAATAAAAATCACTGTCTTTTGATTTTGTTGTTTGTGCCTGTGAAGTACTTGCCTCAAGCCTATGAAGGTGAACTGCTATAATCCTTTTATTTGTATAACTTTTCCTACATACATCATGACCTTGAAAGTATTCAGGCCTGCTAGGAATTTGTTCTTACCTTCCTTCCTCTTCAAACTTGACTGGCGTAAACTTTGTATCCCTTTCTCATTGACCAAAGTGGTTCTTTCACCATCCTCTTCCAAAGTGGCATAACATATAAAACACTTTTATATGATGGCCAGTGACAACTTCTACTTTAAGTACAACATAATCTTCTAAAACTGTAAAGAACTTTTATAATGGCTGAAAACCCACTCTTATTACATAAGACATGTACGAAACGTATATCACCAGCTCTCGGGAAGAACTGAAAAAGGTTAGGGACACTCCATTCTGACTGTTGCTATGCAGATGAGAAATAAAAGGAAGGAGGGGGGTGTTGGGGCCACAACAAACGAGCGAGGGGAGGCTCAATATATCTCATTTCAGTGAAATAGGGAGGGGACATTTTATGACTGAGTTTGGAGCTTCAATTCGTTTGTCATCTGTTTTTCCTATAAAAAAAATTAATAGAATCAATTTTGTAGGAAATTTTGTTTATTTTTCAAAATTTTAACTGCTGTTTCCATAACTACTGCCAAGAATTAGTTATGTCGAAAAAACTCCGCAGAATTCGAAAATTTTCTATATTTTCGTTTAAAAAAAACGGTTCCCCAGTCAAACTTTATGTTGGCAAACCTCATATTCGTGTTCAGCACTCCAAAAAACATTCAGATACCAAAAATCATCTCTCCTTCAGAACGCCACAGCTAGACACTTTTATTTAGCCCAGGTACCTGGACTATTATATAATAATTAACTTAGCGAACTTAAAATATATGTATGTTCGTGTGTCTAAACACAATCGTAGACATTGGTAAAGCACATTAGCTCTACTTATTCAGTTTTTCACAGTTAAAAGTGTAAAAAAATCTCACATTCTACAGTTTGAATATGAACATGTAAGAACTAACATAATGTAAACATGTTATTTAGAATACACATTTTGTTAAATATGTTATTCAAATAGTAGTGTTATCAGTGTGCATTATTTCAGATATTCATGACTCATCACTTTGACAATAACGCAGTAAGAATGAAAATAATATTTACATCACACTGCATTAGGGTCAAATTCGTCAAGATCTTGGTCATTTGTAGGAACATTAGCGACTCTCTAGTTGCGGTAAAATGGGTGGAAATCAGGATCAATTAGGGGGAGGTGATCTATAAGACCTTTCTTCTCGTACTCGCTAATGGCTAGCGATTCCATGTCTAGAAGAGGCAAATCTGCTGATAGTATGTGTTTCACATGTTTATTAATTAATATGTATTATGTGTGGGAAATGTGTGCTAATCTTTTAATGCTCTTTTGTACTTAATGAAGCATATATCCCTAGTGTATTGCAACCACCATTGGGTCTATTGTCTACCAAATAAACTTATCACCATCATCAATTATTTATATCATTATGAACAGTCCTTGAACTTCACTCTAACAGCAAAAAGTTTAAAAAAGGTATTTATTTACATTACAAACACTTTGGATGAATTTTTATGGTCCCACGGCCTAATAAATTACACCCACGCATTCAGATGATTGATCTTCGTAAGTTTCATCATGACTGCTTTTCAATTACACATTGTTCACTATCGCACTCAATGTTTGTGTGACAACTGACAAGAAACATGTGATTTATTTCACGTAGAAATGCACATGACTGCATTGCAAAACCGAACATGAAGGCAACATAACTATTATTGTTATAGCCACCGCAGATGTCTGAGCGAAATGTGATCTATTCCCACATCTTCCAGATACAGTTTCATCCATCCCAAACGTAGGAAGTAGCTTTATCAGAAGCAAGATCGTGGACTTTCAAATTAAATGCCCACAATTGCCTCTTGTAAAACGAAACTGAAGGTGTTGGGTTTGTCAGGCACTCTTGCAAATCAAATGCAAACGCACGATAAGCGTTATTATGTTTGGTCAAAGCTCTGTTCCCCTTTATTGTCACCGTATATCTTCAGGATAAAGTTGATATTTGTCTCATGCATTAACAAGAAAGAGTTTGCCTTCACCACCCACAGTTCTGAATTTCTTATTAATCAAATTACGGTTGAAATAGTTATCCTGCTTTGTTTCCTTAAAAGCAAGATTCTGTTCATGGAGTCATTTGGAGTACAGTATTAAGGCTGTAGGGTCATTTATTTACTGTCCTAGTTCAACAGCATTGACTTTCATTGTTTGGGAAATACAGATTGTATTATGGTGCTTCGATATTTAATCTTATTTTCCCTTGAATATTATGCTATTATGTTGAAAGTAATTTCTGCAGGCTCACAATCTCTGTCCCCGTACTCGGAAGATTTGAAATATGTCAGCCGTTGCGATATCAGAGTCGAAGTCACCTGCAACAATAGAATTTTTATTGCGTAACGATAAGCAAACGTGACGAATTTTCAGTATCCCATTTGATCAGAAGTATTTGTTTTGGCGAATTTCGAAGTGTTATTATAAACGAACATTGTTTGGCGAAATTATATGTTATAATACTAACTTGAGTCACTACAGCCAACTTCACATGAAATAATATTAACTCTTGAAAACGAGCATTTTTCAAGTACTTTATCTGTAAATTTTGCTAATTGAATAATACCGTTTGCGCTACTTATTATTTTCCATTTCAATAATACGAGTTGCGCGGCTAATTATTTTTTATATTATTTCAGTGCAAAAACACTATACACAATAAATAAACACCACAGACCAGCCATAAACGAATACAATATGCACACTCCACAGATATGTGTTGCATTACACATAAATTCCAAAGTGTTATTATTGCAGACAAAGAACAATTTAGTGGTGAGATATACTAATTTGTACGAAACCAAACTAGTGAAGATTAATGTCAGCCATATTTGTATGGGCAAACATAGCCAAATTATATAACTGACTTGCTATGTTATGACATTGAGTTATAATCTGTATGGATGGTATCATGGTCATGTAAGTTGAGAAACCTATGTATTAACAATTCATTCATAACTCAGGAACTTTGACAGTAACTTGAGATACCCACATTATACAAATAACAAAGTTCAGTGGCGAAACAGGTAAGTCGACTTACTTCGTCAGTTGTTACTTTTCAAGATACACGATGTATTCCACGTTCACAAAATAACAAAGTTTAGTGGCGAAACAGGTAAGTCGACTTACTTCGTCAGTTGTTACTTTTCAAGATACACGATGTATTCCACGTTCACAAAATGACAAAGTTCAGTGGCGAAACAGGTAAGTCGACTTACTTCGTCAGTTGTTACTTTTAAAGATACACGATGTATTCCACGTTCACAAAATGACAAAGTTTAGTGGCGAAACAGGTAAGTCGACTTACTTCGTCAGTTGTTACTTTTCAAGATACACGATGTATTCCACGTTCACAAAATGACAAAGTTCAGTGGCGAAACAGGTA
The DNA here is from genome assembly GCA_029891345.1 of Dryococelus australis. Lineage (NCBI taxonomy): Eukaryota > Metazoa > Arthropoda > Insecta > Phasmatodea > Phasmatidae > Dryococelus > Dryococelus australis. The sequence continues at coordinate 4,296,957 of CM057009.1, read as the reverse complement.
AGTCGACTTACTTCGTCAGTTGTTACTTTTCAAGATACACGATGTATTCCACGTTCACAAAATAACAAAGTTTAGTGGCGAAACAGGTAAGTCGACTTACTTCGTCAGTTGTTACTTTTCAAGATACATGATGTATTCCACGTTCACAAAATGACAAAGTTCAGTGGCGAAACAGGTAAGTCGACTTACTTCGTCAGTTGTTACTTTTCAAGATACACGATGTATTCCACGTTCACAAAATGACAAAGTTCAGTGGCGAAACAGGTAAGTCGACTTACTTCGTCAGTTGTTACTTTTCAAGATACACGATGTATTCCACGTTCACAAAATAACAAAGTTCAGTGGCGAAACAGGTAAGTCGACTTACTTCGTCAGTTGTTACTTTTCAAGATACACGATGTATTCCACGTTCACAAAATGACAAAGTTCAGTGGCGAAACAGGTAAGTCGACTTACTTCGTCAGTTGTTACTTTTCAAGATACACGATGTATTCCACGTTCACAAAATAACAAAGTTCAGTGGCGAAACAGGTAAGTCGACTTACTTCGTCAGTTGTTACTTTTCAAGATACACGATGTATTCCACGTTCACAAAATAACAAAGTTCAGTGGCGAAACAGGTAAGTCGACTTACTTCGTCAGTTGTTACTTTTCAAGATACACGATGTATTCCACGTTCACAAAATCTTCAATTTTGAATTTTAGTATTAGTCATTTATACACGAGGGATAAACAACAGAAGATGACTTTGCTAGTACACGTATTTTGTTTATCACAAAAACTTAATTTTACGTATTTAGGAATTATGCAGATAGTTGTATGTAGGTAGCGCATTAAGTTTTATCCAATCCTGTTCGCATGAAAAAGTATTTTTTAAATATATTTTGTCGATAATCAGCTCACTTGTTATCACAATGATTTCTATACATTTTTCTCATGGAAATATTACCAAAACTTTTTTTTTGTTTTTGTTTTTGTTCTCACGTGTTGCTAAATCCTAGTGCTTTAATCCAGCTGTAAGTTAATTAATAGACGTGTAGCATTGAAAAAACACTGTTCACACAAAATGTCAGATATTTTAATTATTTTAATGTGTAGATTATGGCTTGGAAATATAATTTGGCACTGAAGAATTTGAAGTAAATTTCCATTTTTTTACACTGACCTTTGCAACAAAATACTATGCTATGAATATGTGTGTATGGGAACCTTAGGCTTCGACGCCTTTAAAGACAATCATTCGTAAAATAAATAGTTAAGCAACTTCGTACTTATTATATTACGAGTTGTATTTGAATAACCAAGTTCTCTGAAAAAAAAACTTTTTGAGCTGTAAGAAATAAAATACGAATAATTAAAAATAATAGAACCATTAAAAAGATACACACCGACAACATGTAAGCTCCAGCTGAATGAAAAGATTTAATTTACTTTTCTGTCTATGGAAAGTCTATTGGAAGTTCGTGTGCCAACTCATGTTATGAAAGAGAAATTGTTTCAAAACCTTCAGGAAAATATTGTAAAATTAAATTTGATGCTCATACTTGTAAAAAAAACTAATAACTGCCGTGTTAGCTTATAGTAACAAGCATAATTCTACTAACATGTTTAAGTAATGTATATTTTTGAAGTAAGAAATTTTTGCAAAATTCTTTTTATTTAAATTTATTTTCCATGCATGTATGTAGGCGTAGAGAAGCCATAGTAAAAGGAGACGCCCTTGCCACAACTGTAAAGATTAGGAAGCAAGAACAACAGTGAAAATAAAGGGGGAAATACCTTCCTCTTTGAGGAATCGAATTTAATCAAAAACGTGGTCCGTCCAGAACGGAAGGAAATTGAAGGTTTTTTTTTCTGAGATCGGGGAGGGTTAAAATAAAGAAGTGAGTGGAAGGAAGAATACTGTTTGCAAAAGAAAGGAAAGGGATTTCAATCAAGCCAAAAGAAACTCATGACTTTATGCAACACCCTCATTCGTTCAAGCGGGTGTAGGTGGAATAACAGACTAGCTGGACGAAGGAGGGACGTAGTAGAAAAAGAAGAAGTAAACTTGTGCGTAGGCGCCTCGTTTCATGTAGCTTGACATTGTAATGACTAAAAAGCTTGCATTACGCTCAGAAAAATTAACGTTATGTGCCTTTTGATTAGTGTTTATTCTCTAAATATCACACCAAAAAATTTTTTGTAATGATATAAGTATGTTGAGTTAAATTATGTGAATCTGACACATACTTAAGTGTAAAACAAAATAGTTACAAGTACCAATTTTCTGTTCGACAAAAATGTAATTTGAATAATACGCATGAATTTTTTTTACAAATATGCGATAATTAGATTCGAACATATTACAGTGTCCTCGTTATACTCCCTAAATACGAACTACAAATTTTATAAAACTATTTTTAACATAGCTACGCTATCATCTGCATTTCATCAAGAAACTCAAAAGGTTTTCTTGCGCTATGTGTGCATTTCTTCATGAGAAACTTCATTATTCCTCAGTCTTCTATCTCAGCCTATGTATTTGTAGCATGTTTTGCATGTTGAATTTGTCGAAATTCGTACATCACTCGCATAGATAATATTACGTACCGATGAATAATAAACCCTCTATTTCACAAACACCCACGAAAATAAATCAAGAATATATATACCAAGAGACCACAATGACTACCTGAATGGTTTTACGTGCTCTAGCTATCTCTGTGGGAAGGCTCTGTCTAAAATTTCTCCAACATGCAAACTCCAGTGCGATGGCGCACAATCTGGCTGTAATATCACATGTGGTTGCAGATGGAGGATCTAAGGATCAAGGACTTGCTCAATCATGTTTAGATAAATGCCACTAGTTACCATTTACCCAGTGAGGGAGATTAGTTAGAACAATATGTCTTTCAATATCCCACACAACACAATCATCTTCTTGCTGTATCTGACGTATTCCCAATCACTGTAGGGATTTTCATATCCTCAGATGAGTATGTAATTCGTATAAATCTTCCCCTATATGTAAAATTTTGCGTTATCTGGGAAGCTGCCATTCGAAAGATATTTGGGATTTTGGGATTTTGGTCAGTCCTGTTCCACACCTCAACCACAAACAGTTCGAGTTGTAGTTTTTCTTGAAACTTTAATACCTGAAGAAGTTGCACTTTTTATGCCTAAATTCGTACATCACCTCATCGACTGCTGAGCGCGGGATGATCTGTTCGTGTGATACTCTGCGGGCATCTCATAGATCCCTCCCTAAAATTCTCTACTGTTTGATCAGATGTGAGGTTTCTGCCAGAACCAGACTACCTATTAACATTCTCAATAATCGGAAACTTACCATGTCATGTTTTTATGTTTTTTCTTCTGGTGTATTTCACCTAAATAGGCATATGTAATGTCTCTGAGCAGTGATCAGCTATTTATTTACCCCAGAGGACACAAAGCAGTGCACTATTTCTTGTGCAGTTGACATCTTGTTTGGCTGTGCCACTAGTAATTGTTAGAGCACCTGAAACAATTAAGGAATAATGTATTTAATTTCTTGATTCAATGCTACAAACCACTTGGTTATGTCCCATGTAGATATTACAAATTATTTGTATTCAGAGAGGTTTCATGCGGACTTTCTGCAATTTAACATTTCCCATGTTAATTTTAGAAACAGAATGAATATAACATCCATATAATCTCAGCAAATAGTTTCTAAGCCTCGCAGTTAGTGAAATAAAACCATAATTGTGTCATGCAGTATTGTTATAATGCTTAAAATTCTATGTGTCAAAACAATACTGATTCCTGAAAAAATAATTCTACACAACAGGATGGCTAAACAATCATAAAGAAATGAAACTCCATTTTCACATGTATTAAAATATGATGAATCCGATCAACACGAGGGAATGATTAAGATGTATGTAGCAGAATACTCCTAATTTACTTTAAAACTTCTGTTTGTTTATTTTATTGAAGAAGAAAAGAATGATTTCTGCTGTGGACTAGACACATTTTGCAATTTTAGCTGTCCTGGGATTTCATTTATATTCTCAATAATAATCTGCATTCTTAGGGGTCAAACTCTTCACCTTGCCATGGAACAAACATTGATACCAACTGATATGCCTGTTCTGTACTTTGTTCACTCTTGCTGCACCATAATTTAGATTATTTTGTGCCACGTCAATCATTTAAACAAACATTGGAATGTCCCATAAGATACTTTACCCTTATAAATTAAAAGATTAGTGTGATACATGGTTAAAACAGTGCCATTACAAAAATAATGTGGTACAGACAAATTGTTTGTGACATATACCAGATGTAACTAAATTCACTACTCAAACATCGAGACACAATATAAAGGACCATAAAAACAATTTCTTTAAATAACCATAAATATTTCATACTCCTTTAAACACGCCATTGCATCATAGTGCAATGTCTATGCTGTGAAATCAAGCAGTGCTTTGTCATTCGTTTAGAGCAGAGCAATGGCTCAAAATACATTGGCTAAATTAACAGACATACATTTTGTTTATGGTGCGTGCAAGAATAATTCAAGAGCTTTCACGCATCTTTATGCTGAACGATATTGTGTATGGCATGTGCCAGACCACCGTGTGCTGCGACTGATAGCTGTTTGCACGAAACCAGGTCATTGCAAGTAAGTTTGTCATAATGAGTGCTCGTCAGACATTTATTCTTCATGGTTTTAGTATATTGGAGACTTATTTGAAAATATTTTAGCAAAAGATTTCAGATAAGTATAACATAAATAATAATCCAATATGTGTTTCATCTGCACTTCGTGTTCTGTAAATAAATATTATGAGCTTTAAGTACCATAATACCCTACCGCTTTCGGTCAGCATTTGAAAAATAGCTTAACCTAAAAAATAAACGATATTTCACAACATATATCGAAAAGTGTCCAAACCGATTTCCACCAAAGTTACATTACAGGGAATGCTGCATTTGGCTATTCAAATTGTCATTGTTTAAAAAATAGATACATATATTCAAAATTGTGGACTTACAAACATTATATGTGAGAATGTAAAAGCTGTCAAAATGTTAAACCATCATTCATTTAATAAAAAATGCAACACCATGAGAATCAGCAAATCCTTCACGGGCTGCAATAAGAGCTGTTACACACCGTGGATCCGAATCAAACAGGCCTTGGATGTGTTCCTGAGAAATGACCTGGTAGTCTGCTTATACCCATGTCCACTGTTCATTGGTATTGGCTGATGGATGAGAATGAATTTGCTAGTTGCCGAGTGAACATTTCCCAGCCATGTTCCTTTTCCTTAGTCTCTGTAGGTTGTAGTCCTATTCAATAGGTGACATAATGAGCGAAGGTGTATGCCAGGTAAGAAGCAGTATCTGGCTTTCTTTGTTGTCTTGATAGAATATGTTCTGAAGGATGGGTGTGACATCAAGCCTCCACAACTTCCCTGATGTAATGGTTGCGGTCGAGAGCACCTACAATAAGTAGCAGCCGAGATCGCCTATGATACCTGATTGTTCCCGAAACCATCACGCCCATCGTTCATGAAGTATGATGTTGAACAGTGCATTATGAAAGATGGTGTTCATATTGATATTGTCGAATGAATTTGCAGCCATCATTGGATCAAAGTTGAAGCGAACAATGGAAGCAGACAATGTCAAGCCTGTTGCAGTGTTCCAACATTCTGGTTACACTCGCGACAAAGCTGCCATGTTGAAGAGATGATTGTCGACCTGTTGTGTCATCACGTTTCGTGGTCCAATCCTGGTTGTTCCACCCGCATGTTTCATTTAGTCCACTGATTACACATGCGTATAACTGTATCGTATAAGCAACAATTTTATGGTAAAAAATCCTCCTTCAAGCAAGCCGTTCATTCTGTAGTGTTGAAACTTTGTAACATTGGCGAGGCAAATTGTTTTCAGCAGGAATTTTACATCTTCCTGCTATAAAAACGTATAATTGTTTTGGTTCAGATTGTGTTACTTCATCTAGGCATGCACAAACATTCTCAAATTATTATTTCAATTCCCAGTTTCCATTACAAGTGAGATGCATTTTAATTGCTCATTTCCTTAGTGGTGTGGATTTAATCACACCTATGGACGGGTTAAAAAAAAAACTTTGTAAAATTGCAGTGACTCTCGAGACCAGTAAACTTGCTAACATGCTGTATTTTTTGGTCCATCATTTTGCTATCAAAATTAACCACTTAAACCTTTTTCCATTATATTTTGAGAACTACTTAACTGATTGCGGCAAAATTAAACATAACTGTAGTGCTAAAGTAGGCTTATTAAACATATATGAGGAAATAATCCCCTGAACATAAAAAACTGGAGATATGTAGATAGTTGTATTACTATAGAAGACTCCCAATGGAAAAAAGGCATATGCACATAGCTGGTGATTGAGATATTTGCAGACCCCTATAATTATGCAGCCTGTACCACTGTCTGTTACAGTTACGGACTGCCACCATGGAGTTCTCTGTTAATAATCTGTAAAAAATATGGTTAATAGTAGTAAGGAAATGGGCATTCAGCCGCACCTGGTCAGTGGAGACAATACCGCGGTGCCACGGATTCATGACAGCCATTTTGGATGATGTCAAGATGAAACCTCATTCTTGTTATTCCCCCGTATTCTCAACCTTCTGCTCTGCCATTCCACCTGGTTTTGTCATGCTCTGTCATTCCATATTTGTTTTGTCATGCACTATATTTCCTATTGTCTTTCGCCCACCCTTTCTTTCTCTCTTACCTTCCCCACCTGTTCTCTCTCTTGCCTTTTTCTTCCAACATCTTGGAAGTTTGAAGTTCCCTGGCTGCCTACTCGGGGTGAATGTGACTTCCCGTGTGTGCTACTCTTGTCGTCTGATGTAGGCGGCCACCTTTAATTAACATTCCCACCATCAGAGTGAATGTGCTGATCACAAATTCTACCATTCCCAGCTAAGAGTGCAGGTATCGCTGTGATCATATTATTTTGGTTCTCTCATCGTCTGCAGGGGTGCACTGGCATTAGTCAGTTTAGTGCTATGAGCAGTCGCTAGGCGAGCTGGAATTATTTTAGTTGTTTGTTTAGGATCTCAAAAATGCCGGAAGAGTGTGGTGTAATGGTTCAATGTGGGGGCTGTCCAAACTAAGTGGGGAAGCGATCTCAGAAGAAGAACACATTACACTATGTTAATGGCACTGTTTTAAAATCAAGTTGATTAAACAATATTTACATTACGTTTTACTTTATGTTACATTAATTACATTGGTAGAGTTTGATGTTCGTAAGTTAATATTAAATGGTTTAACATATTTTAGAATTTTATTAATTAATAAAATTCACATGTCTATATAACGTATGTAAGGCAATGTGTGGAACTCTATAGAACTTGCTGGGACGTCATTACCTTAATGTTGCTGAAAGCTGATAATCTTTGTGGCTACGATGTTTGATACACCCATCGTGATCGTCGTCCCATCTTGACTCGATGTCGGCTCGCTGTGGTAAGATTTCACTCGCTTTTCCATCAGCCTTAAATTGTGCTCTGTTTTCTAAATACAGCGCTTATTATCAAACTGCCCACAGCTTATGGCCTGTTTCGCCGTGATGCTACGTTTCTGTTACAGCAGGAGCATACCAGCACCCCTCGGGTTGTCAGCCAAGCATCCTGAACTGAATATATATATATACACACACACAGAATTCATATATAAGAAATTACTGCAGGCTGCATCTCTATAAAAGTTATATAAAGTAGTACATAAAAAAATTACAATGTTAGCTGCAGACCACATGCATGCCCACAACTTTATTTATATATGTAATCTATTTCAGTCAACATGAGCATAAGCAATAATAAAAACTATAATCACACATAACAAGCATCCATACATATGGAGTTTTGCTGCGATGTGTGTTTGTGCATTTTGCATTGAACAGAGTGAAGCCAGCCCATGTATGATACTCTATACATCACTGTGCACGCGAAGCAATTCTGTAATTAATAATAATGGTATTTATAGCACAAAGAGCATCGCTTGATATCACCCACAGTCATGCATGCACATAAATTCTATCACACTGCAGCCATGAGGCAGGGCAATAAGTAGCCTGCCCCACTCACAGTGCTCCCACAGCCATCTACAAAAACCATTGTAACTGGTGGTCCCACTCCATTCCAGACACTTATGTAAAAAAACCTCAAAGCTTCCTATGAGAGCATTATTAATAGTCAAGAAGTTGATATGTAACCCAGCCGATATCGCAGATTATAAGGAAACGCTCGACTGTAAATACCAATGAAAAGTGTCTCCCTACCGAATCATAAAGTGGAAAGAATTAGTTATGCAGGCAAGCCTGATAAGTTGGGGGAAGGCTTAAATAGCAATATATTCATAAAAACCAACACTCGGCACAGAGTAGGAATGCGCGAGAACACACATAAAAATATCAGACTTGCTGACGAGGCAGTGCCCCAAATGCACATAATAAAATCAGACACACCAACAAGACAGTGCAATGCATGTATATCTCAAAAACACAAATGTACCACCCTCCAAGATTGAACCTTAAAAGCAGATAGATTAAAGGGTTATAAATAATTACGTACACAGTCAGTCCGCCCCAAGACAGCATGAGAATGTGGTCCCTGCCAGACCATCCACAACAAGGTAATTAATATACATATGATGTTACCCATCATGTGCATGTCTGCCTGTAAGTACAGGAAAGGATGCGTACAAAAATCTGAATAATTATAAATAAACTTTATTCATAACCTTTTTAAAAAAAAACAGTAGGGTATATTCAAATATGTTAAGTCAGCTGTCTCTCTCAAGCAACGAAATGTCCAAATGCCCATCTGTATTGCAGAGCGAAATAACTTACAAGCAGATGATCACCGACCATCGAAGGAGTTATTCAACCAGATAGGTGTCGGGGAATGTTGTAAGCCATACATCTTGCTCGTAAAAACTGCCTCAGATAAAAGAATTATCTAAGTCTTCAAGATAATAGGTCCTTCGTTCGTAATGCCGAATCGTGACAATTCTGTATACTTCAGTGCTCCAGTTCGGTTCACGACCCTTGGCAAACATCCCCTTGTCTCGTAAAATGCCAACATAGTCACCGACGTGAGCTTTCGGCCTCCAAGTGTCTACCCTCTTCTCGTTCTTGTACACAGTTTGCAGCAAAGAATTATCATTGACTTCCACAGGTCTCATTCATATAATACGATGTACTCAGTGATTGTAGAATGTCAGCAGACGAGGCAACCTATCCAGCCACTTGTAACTTCCGCAAGACGAAAATTCTTGCCACATTAAAATCTTCAAAGTACGATGATACAACTCCATGATGGATGCTTTCATACCGCTATGTGTAGAGTAGTGGTTCACGCCATTCTGTTCCGTCGGAGCCTGAAACATAGGATTGGAGAATTCCTCGCCCATATTAGTCTGTAAATGCTTAGGAGCTCATCTGTCTTTCAAAACAGTCTTCATCATGAAGCTTACATCGTGACCTCATTTTCACTAAACCAGAACAGTCCACACATACTGTCTGCAAACAATTAATAACAGTCAGTATATATCCGAAGCCATTATTAAGAGATGCATATGGTATCATTTGAACTAGGTCGGCCTGGTATAGAGCCATCAGCCCAAATACCAGTAATTTCCACCTAGGATAAGTCTGGTGTGCTGTCCCGTGGAGCTATGCTGCTTTCTGTTAATGATGCATTTAGTCTGCATGCCCACCTTCGTGCAGTTCTTCTACAATATTCACAATCTTGTTCATGTAGGAATTATTTATGGCCTGTTGAGATACAATTAGCAGTTGTAGATATGGTACAATGTTATTTGCATCATTCCAATAAACGTACTTAAGTCAATTGCTTCCATTCAGTTTCGTTGCTAGACCCAAGCGGGTTGCTACGCCAATGTCCGGAAACAATTATTGTTAACATAGGGTGGGTCTCATTCTTGTATGGGTGGCTATTTTGGCAGAAAAAAATCTGAATGTTCCCTAGAAATATTTCATATTATGCCTATAAACACCATATGTTGCCTTATTTAACCATGCTGTGTACAATGTCAGATAATTTTAAATGGTTATTCTGTGCAAATTAGGATAGTACTGTTTATGTTTTCAAGCAGCCAAGGGCAAATAATCATATCAGTTGCAGCAGCAGAAGTAGTAGTTGCCCATGGAAGCAACTTGCACTTTCTCTTGGTCCTGGGTTCGATGTCCTGTTCTTTCTTCATTTCAGCAGAGCGAAAAGTTTGTTGTAAATTACCAAGCAGTGATGTGATCCGTCCGAAGGCCTCTTCCAAAGTAGCATTGCATTCCTTGAGAGCTTGCTTAACCAGTAATTATTTACATTGCTTACTACCAATTACAGTGGCAGTCGTCATACTAAAACAGTGAGTAGGATGAACATTGTATGTACATATGTATATATACATAACATAGTAGCATTTAGGTGTGGCCGTGCTGTGCCGGTTGAATTGGGCCCAAAAATCTTCCTCTGCCTGATTAGGTTCCCGATATACACTTCCGATCTGGTTATATGGTGGCTAATTGCATCCCTAATGTGCTTGCAATGCAACCAGAACTCGTCGTCTTAATTCATATTGGACAAGGTACAAACAATCCTGATTAACAGCCTGTATTCCATAGCATCGAACCATCCACCAAAATTAGAGAATTTGCTCACTGTCTCAGTCAATGTGAAAAACTGACCTTCAAAGGTATAACACCAAAGCAACCATCCATACGAGACGATCATCCACAGTCGCGAGCTATTTGTCTAAAGCAGAATGTTTGCCCACACTCTACATCAATGCTTTCAGTTCGATATATGTATTTGCAACCAATGCTTGAAGAACCTTGCTGACAATTTCTTCCTCATAACATTGAGTTTCGACTATAAAGTAGTGAACTGGTTCATTTCAGATGTCAGTGTGTGGAGATGAGACTTAGACTTAGTGCTTGTGGTCTGCAGTATCATCAATCGATGCAATGCCTCTGAAGTGACGGTGCTGACAAAGGACGAATTAGCCACAATACGATCATATTTCGGCCTACCGACATTTTTTACACATTTTCCTCCGAAACTAAAGTTGTCATTGCCAGTAGATATAACATAACTATCTGATACATGCTTCAGACCACTATGTCCGAACTTAGATACTGCATAGCTTTTCGCTCACTAATGTATCATCATGAACTGGTCAAATCCTCTCCGATACCTAACCTTATGTAGTGAGAAATCCTTAGCTATCACAAGAAAATCGTAAAGTTCTTGCCAACAACATGATCACATATCCACAAACTTCTTAAATGTCATATCGGTGTTAACATGATAAGAGTAAACATGTTATAAATTCAGGTCCTCCATGCGGAATAGAACAAGGAAATTAGCCATGTCACCCAGGAGTTGATTGAGCATGTATGAATAAGTTTGAAACAGGTAAATTGAATATGCCATTACATGTCGCTCCATGCTAAAATATTGCTTTATTGTAGACTGCTTCTCACATATCACGTCGTCGGAAACAAACACAGAGTTTGGCAACGCGTCCTTTGGCGACACAACTTTTTCATTGTTGCTTCATGGAAAATAGCTTATACCAACTACAGCTTGAAGTATTTGGACTAATCGTAGGTACTTTGGTTTTGTAGTGATTTAAATTATAGACAAACGTTCTTAAACCAAAGACAATTGGGTTCCTCCCAAAAGCTCAGGAGCACAAGTCTTTCCACATGTGTAGCAGTAACCCTCTCTGTCCATTATACTGAAGATTATAAAATTATAGCATAAGAGGTGTCGTTTGTAATAAAGTTAGTAAATGTTACCACGTGGTGTTAGAAGGAGTGCTTTTAGGTCATAACAGCAAACAGTTACTTTGTTGTTGCTTTCTGCTGCTTCTATGTCTTTCTTCCATTCTTCCATAGAAAGGCATTTCTCTACATTGAGAATCTCCAATTTCCTGGCAGTTTCTGTGCTTAATTCAGTATTATTTCACATTTCACACATGAGGCATTGATATTTTTGGGACAGTAAAATATAATGTCAAATTCAGTTTGAAATGACTTACTACACATGTGATGCTCGCCGAGAGGTTTACTTCCATTCATACACATATCTTTTTATGATACATCTGACTTAATTTAAGCAAATATTAATATAGTCTTTCCTGCTTTCTGCTCTGCAGTAATGATATGATATACAAGGAAAAGAGTTGATATGGTTTCTTATGTCCTCTTTAATCGATGAGCCTACCGCTTTGTGATGCTGGTGATTGCCCTGCCTGCTCTCTTCAACAATACTGTGTTGTGTTGTCTTCTTCACTGATGTTTCGATAACTTTATTAACGATGTCCGAAGTATGCATAACATCCGCTTAAATGCAGGTACTCTCTTACCGTAAATTTTCCAAATAATAATCGTAATTTAAGGCACAAGAATTCTCTGTGCGAAGATATCTGTACTTAGGTAAAATGGGAGTGATATGATTTGTTATAAAATCCCTTCGCTTATTTTCATCTCCCATTCCTCAATACATTTAACGAATAATTTCCCATTGACCTGCCATTACACTTTCAGTACATACTGTCACACACAGGTTTCAGACATTTAACAGGAAATTCCTTTCCTTTCGCGCTAATTTCCTCCAAATTTCTTTTTATTTTCTTTGAAATATTTCTTCCCCAAGCTCCTTCATTACGAATTCTATTTTTGCCATAACCTTTATCTGTGGCTTGTTGTTGCATATTAGCACCATCGGCATGACCAACAAATCGCTCTCTATGCATAGACCTATTCTCAGTGCCAACTTTGGTAGTATTTGTGTCACTGTCAATTGAGAAAGAAGTGAGAGTTCAAGGAATGCGAGTTTCATTTTTACTTATATCGTCACGATTTCCTTCACAGTTCACAATAATTAAATCCTTAGATTTGGATATGTTAAATAAGAAATGTTTTCGCATGTTGGCATACTCACTTATCCACCTTTTACATGTTAAATGCCATCAAATGTTCCTTCACTGTAATGACCATCATGCTGTAATATACTTGTTGAATCTTTCAGAGTATTTACATACGAATCATTTGTAGAGAAACCATCAAATTTGCTTTGACTGCAGATGTATAGGAATTTATTGTCATCAACAGATATTTCACCACATCCCTCCATATTATTTTATGTAATATATATGTCATCTTTAACTTGATTCTTCTTATCTTCATCCCCAATCTGTAATTATTATAATGTATCGTGTCAATGTAGCCTAAATCCACCTTTTAATTCAAATAAATGAACATTACCTGTGTTATGTTTGTTCATATAATCATGGCAATTTACAATAGCATCGATCAATATGAATGTACTCACCTAAACGTTCCGAATTAATAGCTAACTACATAAGCTTGATGCTATTTCTGAAGAGTTCTATTTTTTCAATGAGTTAATAACACCTCTGGAACTACAAATCACTCCATCTAAATGTTTGTGTGTGTTATACATTTGTCTTTCAGGAAGGAAACCTTGCATAACAATATTTACCTCGCAACCTCAATAAATGAATGGAAAACATTTGCATGCTAATGTGTCATTTATAGTTGTTGTCTTAATGCCACAAGTCAAAAGCAAACACTTCAGTACAGTGACAGCAGTGCTGAAAATGTTTTCCCAGTTCCCTAGCACATTATGTGCTCTGACGCCGCTATTTTGTCATTTAGCTCTTGTAACAGTATTGCATTGGGAAGTACAGAAAATAAGTAATAGGAATTTATGAATATCTCAAACATGACAATTTTTAGTTCTAGCACTATTGAATTGAACCATCAATTTCACCCTTACAGATGATTAAGACCTAGCTGGTTAGCGTCGATCATAATCTGCCAACCTACAGCTCGAGTGCACCTACAGTAAGCCTGGACGAAAGTATGGACAGGCAATCATATAAAATACAGGAAAAACAAATGTATAAGATCCGAAAAGTTTACAACTCTGTAACGGGCTGTATAACAAATTATGCCACAAATAAGAAATATGAAATCATTGTTCTTAGTGGATATTGGCAATGTGAATCATCTAAAGTTGCGAATCAACAAGCTGGACCCCCTTGGAGTGTCTTCATAATTCGGTATTCCCGAAATAATCCTAATAATAGAATCTGTCATCATCTCTCGTAATTACAGTGTTCACATGTGTTTGAAGTGAGAATATTTGGTGGTATCCGTAGAAGAATATTACCCTCAGCATACCGAAAGTAACACTGGGAAATGGAAAACTAAATTTGAACTTTCTGTCCGAGTTTCCGACCATGCTGCACCAAAGTAATAATTTTAAAAATGTAATTTGGGTAATTAATAATATTCATACCTCAAACCATAATGCGATTGGCGTGCCAGAACGTGCCGCACTAATTAGTAGCAACCACAACATGTTTTGTTAGAATTCACCTCACCAAATAAATTTTGTGGTAACCACTAAATTATTTACTTGTTACCACTAATCTTTTCGGGCCAGTAAAACATTATTTTGTTGTACCTACAAAATAATTTGGCAGGGTGACCTCTCTACAAAATATTTTTCTCCGTGCATGAAAGAAGAAAATGCCAGTAGTTTCAACTTGCTGATAACTACTGTGGCCATCGCCTGCTACTGCGACGTATTCTTTTTCCCTGTCTCGTGAGACAGCATATAACCCTCTGGACTTCTTTGGTTGTTCCATACGAGTAAGCAATCTACCATACATGGTAAACACAAAGGTCGCCTTGTGTCTTTACCCTACGCCAACATTTTCAATACATTATATCATAACATCCTAACAAACAATTGCAATGTCTGGAATGTAAGCAACACATTTTCAGTTTGTACATGATGGTGTTAAATTATTCTAGGAATAATTGTTTTTATTACTTTCATTCCCATAATTCATTAAACTAGTCACTTACTTAAACTTATTCAACTAAGAACAAGTGTTTCTTTCTTTAAAAACCAGTGTTATAATAAGTTATTCGGATATTGTTAAAAACCTCACAACTTACTTGCCAGAGATAGATCGATGGGGTCTTCATTGATAACACATGACATGAAACTTGTTCCACCATTACTGTAGAAAGATGTGTAGTTAATGCTATAAAACAAGTTCAATGTACATACAGCATAGAAATGTGGTAAACTAACTTTGTGCTCTAATTGATTAATGCACACCACACTGAAAGCAATTAGTTCCAAAATTATATCAAATAGAAAATAAATATTTTAAAAATAGTTTTGCTGTTTTATATGTTCATATTCGCTCTTTAGACATTCGCGTAATTAACGATAACATTCTGTAGCGTAATATAATAGTCGACATTGGCAAATGGCATCATGGCATCGAAGATCAAAGCCGTCCACCAATTCGGTTGGCGTGACAGCCGAGCTCGCAGTTGTCGGCTTCGGGCGCCCATGTTATTGACAAAATGAGCTGTTTAAACCGGAAAAAATCACTTCTGAAAAGTCTGCTTTCTCACCAAAATCGCATTATTCCCAAAAAAAAAAAAATAGAAAAAAAGGAAATATATCCCAATCGATTCTTCAAAAGAGCCGAGCGGATTCGAGGTTCCTCGATGCAAGAGCTAAAGTCCTCATAGGAACAAGCGTATTCAATGTTCCTAGCAGAATAAGCCACATAGTTCTCACAGCAGTAAAAGAGAATTTGAGGCTCCGAACCAGATCTAGCGGACCAGGCGTATCAGCTGTCATGGCCCTCTCCCTTAAACACTATCCTGCATCTTCCACCATCCCCTTCACAACCTCATCACCATCCCACCCACCACCCCACCAACGAATCGTAAAATACTGGGTAAAAAACAAAAACATAAAAAAAATTAAGTTCTGAAAAATGTTTTTAAAATTCCCAGAAACATTAAAAGGTAAAATACATTTAACAAATTGAATAAACACCTAATAAAACCAGACAATATTGTTTTAAAATTGAATTTATGAAAAATAAATGTGATTTACATATATACATGTAGTGTTTGTCACCTTCACTTCACAAACTTCAAGTTTCGTTTCTTGTACAGTAGACGGATGACTCTCTCCCGATAGGGATATATATATTATCTCTGCCATTTTACTGAAAATATTGAACTTTTTCTAATATAAAGCAAGTATATTCCATATCGTATTTTTAAATCAATAAAACACATTATATTTAGTATTTTTTACAACAATAAACATGAAATAAAATATTCCTTTGAGACGATTTGCGAAGACCAGGAAAGCACATCATATTATTTTGTATGTGGACGATATACATTTTTCCTTAGATGTAAATGATCAAGTGGAACGAGTGCTCTGTCAGAGCTCTTCATAATCAATTGTTTTTTCTGTGAGACATTATTTATTTAAGTTTGTTCAACACTCTCTTCGATATCATGTACATTATAGAAATATACTTTAGTGGTGTTGAACGCCCTCCCACAATGTTTGTCCTGCGTGTGTATTCTGTAACTCGTTACTCTCGAAACTAATTATTTCGGTAGAACTTTAATAAAGAAAACTCGTAGAATGTAATTATAGTGGCGTATCGAGGATACGATTCTCCAACACCAGTGGAAAAGGGCGTACCGAAAATTTTCGTTACATTTTTGGATACCGATTGTTACAGCTAAACGACCTTTAACACAGTTAACCGACCAATTATTGGTCACGAGCCGAGAACAAGAATGCACTGAAAGAGAGACAGCTAGAAATAAAGTCATAAAGTAAATTTTACATAACGAGCATACATTTTTCTACTTATTTATGATTTGAAAGAAAATTATATGCACAAGAATAACTTCTAAGACACTGTATAAAGTTCTGCTGTACGCCTGGAACTTTCTCAGTCACCAAGAAAATACAAACATTATTCACCGGATTACACGTATGTATAAGTAAGAAAGGAAGTCGGTTTGACTGCTCCGTATAAAAAAAGTAATAATAAATAATTTTAATGCATCAAACATTAAAGAATATATTATAAAACAATTAACTACCGAAACTTGCAAGTTATTGTAATAGCGAAGTTGGCTGAGGCTTGGTAAAAAAAAATCCTCGTAACTTGAGGTTTATGTTTGAGTTTTGCGTTCAAATACAAACAGCAATTTTTTTAAGTTACATAAAATAATATCATAATATACATTAAAATAGGCATCTTATCAGAATAATATATTTGACCAATTTCCAAACTACGTATTAAAATAGCGCAGTAAATTTTGGCACGAAATTACAGCTAGTGTTGGGGCAATACGGATTTTGCTTTGCAGCGATTACAGGTATCACTCATATAGGACCAATGTGTTAAACATAACTATTAGCATACCAATAATTTTTGTCTTTATAATAAACATAGTACAATATATTTTTGCAAACTTAGTATAATTATATGTGTTTAACCTGGCTAACCTATGTGCATAAGTTTAGTAAAAGAAATTGTGGTTTTATTTGCATTATTAATATTGTTGTATTAAAATATGATATTAAAATAAAATGTTTAAATATTAGTAAAAGAAATAACTCTCAAAAATTATTTTCGAAGTGGCTGGGATTGAACCCACGAACTTAAAAGTGTAAGAGATTATGTGCACTACGAGCCCTCAAGCTAACCACAATTCTACCACAACAGCAATAGCACAAGTTTCCATCCTAGTAGAAACTTAAACAATAGTAAAGTAAGTGAAGAGAGTCGTCACGTCAAAATATATCATGTTTGGGAAATAAATTCGCATTCTGTGTTCATAAAACTGATTTACAAGGCGTAATAGCTAGCTTAAGTCACAAACTGCATCGCTTTTGTGCTTTGAAATTTAATTCGAGTGATTTCAGTTTACCAGGTCAAAGCTGTTCACTTATACCGGCCATTTATAAAGTTACACGAAGCACACTCAACATCTATCGTCAACAGCGATTGTATTGAAAGAAGCTCATTTCACTCATTTTCACTCATTTTGCTCACTTAGCTCTATATTTGGTTTAGCGTATAGGAGAATTTGTGCAACATACCACTGCATATTGACGGGTATTGCAATACGAAAGGAATCGGAAGGTTATCGAGGGTCTCCTACCACTCGTTACGAAAACGAGATTTCTCGGTTCTCCACAGCGTAGTAAACGAGAATTTTCGATGCTGTACCGACATTTGTAGTAAAACAGATGTTACAGCATTTCTCTTCGGTGACATAATCGATATTTCTCGCTAACAGATTGTACCGGTCGTTATATTATAGCTAACGAGTTACAGAATAGCCCCACAGATGCTGGACGGTTGGCTTGGTTGATTGTTATGACTCTATGGAATGACCAGATAGTAATGGTCCATCAGTGTGACTGGTCGGCAATTGCGACTGTTATAGTTTGCTGAACTTGATGGTCGTTAGACTGGGCGACTGGAATGGCCATTTGGTATTTCTTGTTCGTCTTGTTTGCTGACATGGTTAGCTGGCATCCATTGTTATGACTCTATGTAATGACCAGTTAGTAATGGTCCGTCTGTGCGACTGGTCGGCAATAGCGACTGTTATGGTTTTCTGACGTTGATGGTCGTTAGACTGGGTGACTGTAATGGTCGTATGGTATTACTTGTTCTTCTTGTTTGCTGGCATTGTTAGCTTGACTCCATTGTTATGACTCTATTGTATGACCAGATAGTAATGGTTCGTCTGTGTGACTGATCGGCAATAGCGACTGTTATGGTTTGCTGAACTTGATGGTCGTTAGACTGGGTGACTGGAATGGCCATTTGGTATTACTTGTACGTCTTGTTTGCTGGCATGTTTAGCTGTCATCCATTGTTATGACTCTATGGTATGACCAGTTAGTAATGGTCCGTCTGTGTGACTGGTCGGCAATAGCGACTGTTATGGTTAGCTGACCATGATGGTCGTTATACTGGGCGATTGGAATGGCCATTTGGTATTACTTGTACGTCTTGTTTGCTGGCATGTTTAGCTGGCATCCATTGTTTATATTTTTAGCTGGATTTGATGCATTATATGTGTGGCTCGTATGGGTGCTTCGACTGTTTTGCCGCTTATGACTAGTTCATATGGCTAGCTGGAATGGCCGATTCATGTGGTTGTTTGGTATTGCCATTTCGTGTGGTAGGTTGGTCTGTTAGGATGTTACTCTATCGTCATTTATCGGAAAATATTGCAAGCTATACTTATAAAGGGCTCAGATATATCGAGCTGATTCGGAACATTTTTGCCGTGTATATAGTGGTATGGTTTTTATAATTAATATTTACAAACCATACAATTAGTATTTTAGATTGAATGTTATTTAATTATAACAAACAAGATATGCAGTATAAAAAGTGTTATATTTAGAGTTATAGGTAAATAAACATATTTTAATGCAATTAAATTTACTGTATGCACAGTAGGATATTATGTTACATTAGTGCCGCATATTTATTGACTATTAATGTCTATATCTGCACGCTCACCTTCTGTTGAGTCGTAAATGCAACCCACCCACAATCGCACCCAGCACACGACCTTTACTTTTTTCATGTTACGAGCGCTATCACGTTGTCACTAGCGCATTGTTGAGTTAATTTGCTCGTGGTGATGCACCACCCAGTGTTACGTGTTGCCTACCTCGCAGCCACTGATATCTTGTTTGGCATACACACTTTCCGGACGGATTTCGCGACGATTCACCTGGGAATATTTCGACAAGACGACCATTTTTGTTGGTTACGTTGTGCCGATTCTTAAGTCATCTTAATAAATCGCTTACAGCTTACTGTTCACCATTTTCGTGCGAACACAGGAGGGCAACCTCTATTTTCATGATGGTCGTAATGGCCAGATAGCTTTGCCTCCATGCTATCCAGACATAACCCCATTAGATTTTTTCTAAGGAGTTACATCAATAACAGTATCTATAGAACTGCTTTATCACATACTGCAACACTGAATCGATGGATATCCACAGTCATTGCATAGATCCCTCCTATGATGTTGGCGAATGTGTGGACAGAAATTGATTATCAACTGTATGTACTACATGTTACCAAGAGTGCTCGTGTGGACACTTACTGATGTGTTTCCCTGTTGCAATAAAAATTTGGTTAGTTTGCCAAAACAATTTCCGGACAATATTCCGTATCGCCGAACGATGAAAAGCAAAAAAAAAAAAAAAAAAAAAAAAAAAAAAAAAAAACTTAAAAAAATTAATTCATAAGAATGTATATATACTTTGACAATGGTATACATGTACTGGCTAAAATATGAATAATGTTGCACTTTCTGGTCGGTTTCTAAGAGTGCAGGACTAACTGATAATTCTTCAAAGTTGTGTTGCAATATTGTTCCTACTACAAGTTATACCACAGTACTCCACCTCATCACAAAATATATTATTCGCTGGTCGCCTTCCTCTTCGTCATAATCGATGCCATCTTCTTTATTGTATTGAAATAGTACACATAATCTGTATTTACAAACGTAAAAGCACTATCCACACTGTTTACAGGCACTGCTCAAAGGTCCTACCACGGGCGTCAAGACATGCATTGCATCGCCGCGACATTGACTGACGCACACGTTCAAAAACACCGGGCATCGCTCGTATGCTTCCGGCAGCTGCTTGTATCCGCTGGATCAGATCGTCACTTGATTCTACCGGCGAGGCATACACAACAAACTTCATGTGTCACCACACGAAGAAATCCAGTGGTGACATATCCAGTGATCTTGCAGGCCATGACACAGGACTTCCGCGGCCAATACAATGAGCTCCAAATATATCTGACTGGTACGCACGCTGCAAAGTGAGTGGTGGCACCGTGATGCTGGTACCACATACCATGCCAAATATTAAAAGGAACATCGTCTAACATATCGGGTAAAGTACTGGTGAGAAACCTTAGATAAACTGCCTCAGTCAGTCGTTGGGGCAAGAGGTAAGGCCCGAGCCAAGTTTCACTAACTACACCACACCATACATTGACACAAAACCGTAGCCTACTTGGTGACCGGAAATGTGGGTGGCATGTCGATTCTCACTGGCCCAGACATGTACGTTGTGCATGTTGTAAATAACCTTGCGTGTGAACGTGCATTCATCAGTGAACAATATGTGCGATGCAAAACCAGGAGCGGAGATGCACTGCTTTCAGATACCAATGTGCAAATGTAACGCGATGGTGGAAATCGTCTCCATGCAACCCTTGCACTTTACGGAGATGAAATGGGTGCAATAGTTGCTCTCTGAAAACACTCCAGACTGTTTTTTTCGCTGCACCATATCTCTCCTGCCACCTGATGTGTGCTTGTTGACGGCTGCGCCTCAAATCGCTCCAGTAGCTCCTCCTCCAATTGTACCCCGCGCACTGTCCGCCGTAGTCATGTTTCTGATTTCCGTACCTGAAGCACATACCGCGTGTGTTATGGCTGAATACATCATGTGACAAACGACGTATTACTACACACATTACCTTGCCCTTACCTGCACCCTTCCTGTTTCACGGAGCCGTCTGGTAACTGCCTCAAACGTCGTATGTTGTGGAACATGCCTGCCGGGAAATCGCTGCCCGTACAGACGCTGGGCAGCTCATCCATTGCAATCGCTGCGCCCATACACCAGCACCATGTCTCCACCTTCTGCCCACGTATAACGCTCCAACGTTATTTCTTACTGCAAACAGCGGCTGTAGGATGCAAGGATAGTTGCGCATCGAGGATGGGGTTATGTAACACCAGTGGAAACGTTTTACCGAAAATTTTCGTTACATTTTCTGATACCGAACGTTACAGCTAACCGGTCAATTACCGTTCACGAGACGTGAACAAGAGTGCACTAAAACAGAGATGGCTACAAATAAACACATTAAGTAAATGTTACATTAACGAGCATATATTTTTGGACTTGTTTATTATTAGAAAGAAAATAAAATACACGTGTAGAACGTCTTAAATACTCTATAATGTTCTGCTGTACGCCGTAGAATTTCCTGTCACCATGGCAAATCCAAATATTATTCACCGGAGTATACAAATGTATAAAGGAAGTAAGAAAGGAAGGCGGTTTGATTGCACCGTATATACAAAGTATTAACAAATCGTTGCATCATACATTTTAGATTGTATTGTAAATTAATTAATTTTTTTGCTTTATAAGTGCCGTGATAGCAATGTTGGTTGGGGCATTGTGCATAACCGTCGCAGTGCGTGGCAATTTGTGTTTCACGTTCAAATCCCAGTTGCCCACAATTTTTAAGTTATATAAAATGATATTTTTATATATTTAAAAATGAATCTTATACTAAAAGTAATGTATTTTAGTAATTTTACTAACAACGTATTAAAATAACTCAGTAAAGTTCGGCACGCAATAGCAGCTAGTGTTGGGACAATATGGATCTTTCTTTGCAGCAATTACAGTTATCACTCAAATATGACCCATGTGTAAAACACAACTACTAGCATACCTATAATTTTTTCTATATAATAAATATAGCAGAATATAATTTACAAACTTAGACAATTATATTTGTTTAACCTGGCTGATATATGTGCATAAGTTTAGTACAAGAAATGTTATCTTAGACCCATTATTAATATTGTTGTATTAAAATATATTAATCAGAATGTTATGTAGTAATATTAATAAAATAAAAAACTCTATAGAAATATTTTGGTAGTAGGTGGGGATTCAACCCACGAACATAAAATTGCACTATACCATGTGCACGACGAGTCACGACTCTTACAATTACGCCACCACAACATCGATTCCCATGCACTGCTTAGTAGTTTCTATTATATTAATGGTAGCGTAAGTGTAAGTGTATATCCTCGTCAAAATATTTCGTGTTTGCGAATTAAATTATCATTATGTGTACATAAAACTGCTTTACAAGGTGTAACAGGTAGCTTAAGTTACAAACTGAATCGCTTTTGCGCTTTGAAATCTAATTAGAGTGTTTTCAGCTTACGAGATTAAGGCTGTTCACATAAACCCGCAATTTTGCAAAGTTACACGGAGCGCACACATTAGCTATCGTCAACTGCGACTGTTTTAAATAAAGCTTATTTCACTGGTTTTCACTAATTTGGTTCTCTACTCTAGTTTTGTTTAGCGTGTAGGAGAATTGTTCAACATACTACTGCTTATTTACGGACTTGAGCAATACTAACGAGTTACAGAATACAGTCGCAGGTCAGTAACACGTCTAACGCTAGCACACTACTGAATGTGTGCCGTACCGACTACTTATCAGGCCGTCACTAGCCCATCGTGATGTCAAATGCTACGTGGTGTTACACCGTCCCGTGATGCGTGTTTGTCAACCTTGCAGGCCACTCACCTTCTGTTTCGCATACGCACTTTCCGGAAGGAGGTCGCAACAATGGTTCACCCGATTATATTCTGACAAGACGACCATTTGTGTTGGTTACGATGTGCTGATTCTTAAATCATCTCAATTAATCTCTTACAGCTTACTGTTCACCATTTTCGTGCAAACACAAGGGGGGGAACCCATTTTGATGATGACGGGGGATGATTTTACCAACTGCATTGTCACAGGTGTAGGATCTCCGTTCTACACAACACTATTCACTGATTTGTTGCATATTCGTGGGTGGTTACTATTATTTTTGACTAAATTGTATTCGAAACCGTGGATTTTAGGGCCGCGTAAGACCCTTACTAATCACTTTACGGTAAAAATGAAACAGACATTTCTTCTTATTATATTTACGTCAGCAATAACCTGCTGGTGTTTGTCAGTGTTGTGCGAAATCACGTTGTATATATATATAACTGTGTGAGTAGGTGTGTGTGTGTGTGTAAACATATGATAATGCGCATTTATAATATTTGTAATGGCGATAATGTACATTACAGGCGTAAGCATTTTATACGATTATACATTTATGAAATCCTTGGTGCATATTATATACCAATTGATATCGTTAATAGTTAATGCCATACTAATACAAAAGTTTTAAAACGCTAGTTTCAACAACTCTGTGGTTTTAGTCTAAAACCACCGCTCTTTTGGACAAAATACAAGTGTTTACTAAGAGTGCTCCCATATTTTGTATTTATAATTTATATTGGTTTCCTAATCTCACATGATTTTTTTTTCACCCATAGTAAACATGCATTTTCTCGGCGAAATCAGTAATATCAAAACATATAATGATTCCCAGCCCTCATTATTCGTGATAAACGTCTTGCTTGGTGCCAGAGAATACATACTGCTAAGGTCTCATCTGCAGGATAACCAATAAGATGATGTTTTGTTCGAAGTGCTGATTAAGTCTTTTCGTATACCTGCAGACAGATTTTTCCTAAATTTACCCTTGACAGAGTATTTTTACTGAACTGAAGGTTTAAAAAAGTAAGAATTGTGCGAGTTATTTGCCTAAATTATAACCTACTCCGCCAATGAGTACAACTATTGTAGAGTGCATGTCATAGACAGCACACTTTTCATGCTCTCAAAAGTCTACCATCTTCTGGTTCAGGTTACATGGCAGGGGAAAGAATGAGAATATGTAGTGCTACATTCTGCCACATTCATTACTTTCATGGATGTAGGGAGCGAGTGTCCCATTAGCAATATTCAATGGTAGAATGATATGGTATGGAACTCACACAAATATTCCCAGGGTGAAATGTGTACATTTTCAACTTATGACTGACAGCATAACTGAAAGTGTGGTAAAAATTTGAGGACTCCCGTGCTTCTGACTGTAAATTGAGATGAATGAATGATTAACAAAGCTCTCTATGATATAGTAAGGAATGATTACAAAGAATGACAACTTGCACAATACTCTTTAATATCTCAACCTTAAAACACGGGCTTTTTATATGATTGTTTCATTACTAAAATCATTGTCCTACAAGTATATTACACATAATAGACTGGGATACAAGAGATATAAACGCGAATTGTTTACAACTCAAGACAAATATGCCTCATGTAGCTTACCACTGATACACTTGCGAAAACACCGTTTGAAGGTTCGCTCGTATGGGCCCAAGTGATGCTCGCTGGTGCAGCTGCACTCTGGAACTGTTTCGATGTAGTTCGCTTCCAGGACTCCTGTCTCTCGCATGGAACCCTGCAGGACAGCAGTTCTCTGCGATCGATGGGAGCAGGCAGAAGGACGATGGTTGGTCGCTTCGAGTTCACGCCTGTATAACTTCTGATGCCCTCGCTCACCGGCCAGGTTGTTCGGTTGTTCTCATAACAGTGGCTCATGTTGTTATACGTATAACTTGCTGGCCCTCCATTCTGGTTCCATGGCTTACTTTCGTTTGTGGTGGAGAATTTTATGTATGGATCCAATTTTATTAAATTTACAAACCAAAACATAATCCCCCAGGTTTAATTGGCGTTCGTCCTCGACCGAGTAGGGAGCCGGCAATTTTGTTGGGAGGTTCGAAGTAGTGATCATTGAATGAATAGTGCAATGGGGGTGAATGACTAAATGGCAAATGTCCAAAAATCCCCATCTAGTCAGGTTCGAAGTAGGGATGGGAAGGAAAAGAGCGGTTGACTGTGTGTTGACATCATTTCTGGTAGTAGCTGTTGGATCTGCATCCTCTTATATGCCCATTTTGATGGTTATTATTCCTCGCGATTGCAGTTGATGCTAAATTATGTTGCAGTGGCCACTCTCTACGGAATGCCTATCACAGTCTGTATCTTTATATCACTAATTTTTTCACTTTTGTCAATATTGGCTTCGTTCCACTTGTTAACTGTTTCTCCTGTTTACTGTTTTGTAAATAATAATACACCCACGTAGCAAGACACAGTCAGCCGTCCGTAGTTTTACTAATGGCACTGCTGGATTACTACTGGCCCAGAAAACTTATGGATCTATACAACTGGCCCTGCTATGGTTAACTGCTGGCAACATGACATTTAGCATGCTATTTATGGCTCACTGATGGAATATTGATGGAAATGAAACTGATGGTTGAGAGTATGTGATTTACTAGTGGCCCATAAATGGCTTACCAACTTTATTCCAGCACTTATCGCACATAACCTACATAATTATTATGAAAGTATGGGTAGCCATCTGTAGGCCATTTCATGGATGTAAAGAGGTATATCGATGGACCACATCTGGTGACTTTATAGCTCCCGCTTTCACAGATAGCTGCTTCAATACAATATATGTTGTGTAGTTTATGTGTAAATATCTAGTATTGGAAATTTGTATGGCCAATACCGTGCATCCAGTGTTTGCTGTGTCTTTCTGCCTGGTATTGAATATTCTTGACATATGTAATGTTTTACATGTGCGTCTCCATTTAATTAAAATGAGTAGTTAAGAAAAGTTAACACTGCTTTCAGAAAATTAACATAAAAGAGTTTTTGT
Organism: Dryococelus australis; assembly: GCA_029891345.1. NCBI lineage: Eukaryota > Metazoa > Arthropoda > Insecta > Phasmatodea > Phasmatidae > Dryococelus > Dryococelus australis. The sequence continues at coordinate 4,270,550 of CM057009.1, read as the reverse complement.
TGTTCGCATCACGAAAATATTATTGCATGTCGACGATATTTTACACTAGACAAATAATATATGAGATGTTGATGGAATGTTAATGAAAATTAAACTGATAGGTGACAGCATGTGAACTACTAACTGTATTCCAGCAGTGACCCCATGTAACCTATACATATTGCTGGTGAAAGCATGGGTAGCCACCTATATGTCATTTGATGGCTGTGAAGAGGTACATCGATGGACCATTGCTATTGCATTCGTGGCTTATTATGAGAGATTTTAGAGATCCTACTCTTCGCAGATAACTTCTTCAATACAATATATATGTCTAATATAATAAATGCAGATCACATGATACAATAAGCAAATTATTTATATATATAGAGAGAGAGTGATGCAAATGTCAGCAAAATACTACAAATAGAGTATTAGGTGTGACTTGGTAACTGATATGGAATAACTTGACATATGTAATGTTTTAAATGTACGATTGCATATAATAAGAATTAGAATTTTAAAAATAAAGATAAAACTACCTTAACAATGTTAACTTTGAAGGACATTTGTTGTTTCACATCACGAAAATATTAATATCTGCCGACTGCAATTCAGAACAGATGGATAGCATCCCGAGGACATACATACTGCGACCAATTACAAGTCAAATTTTTGGTTAACATCTCAATTCAGATAGGACGACATACCTTTTTTGTTTATCTACAATGTTTTAAAAAACTAACTGATTTGTTCGCATAGTAAATGTTAAGGCTATAGAGTAACTGATGTAATTTTTTGTTAATAATTCTAGTCCTAATATATTAAAAATTACTTAATCTACACATAAGAGTACACAGTGGAGTAATAGTTAGTATGGTGGGCTCTCACTGCACGGAGCGTGAGTTCTTGACCCCCCTCCCACCCATCGGTTAGGCATAAGATATTCATATTTTATAATGTGTTCAGTAGTAGAGTAAACGAAAATTAAAAACATAGAACAGCGAAGAATGATCCTAAAAAGGAATAGTTTTTGAGAAATAGTTTTAAACATATGACAGAAGCATGGCTAGCCATCCTAGGCCATATGATGGATGTGTAGTGGTACATCGATGGGCCATTACTGTTGAAAGAATACAGGCCATGCTTGGACCATTTGTGTTCACCACGCCTGGGCCAGATATGGGCAGAGTAAGGCTATTTAAGTGTTGCCACTTCAGTACCAGCAATGGTGCCGCTTGCATGCCAGCTGTTGGCCAACTTTTTGCCAGCTTGTCATCATACTCTAAACCATAAATGGGCCATATGTGTTTTGCTTCATTGGGCATATTATTACTTTTAATCTTTTGTACAATATATTTTCTTCCTTCAGTTAATAGTCATAGTTGTGCTAAAAAGTTGCTTATAGTAATTTGTACATAAAATGAGAACAATTGATCACGCATTTTTATTACATTATATTACAATTTATCAACACAATATGATACAACATATGTGACCTTTAACCATTTTTCTGAATTCTAACAAACTAAAATTTACATTAAGTGGTCAACTTTCGTTTTATATATGTTACGAATATAATATTTTATAATTAACTATTTCTTATACCTAAACTACTCTCGAGCATTGCTGTATACTGCTACATATTTGTTTATTGTCATTTGTAATTTACCTGGCTTAAAATACTGTGATAGCTGGAATATGTAGTGGATTTTAAGAATTGTTCCCAACCTACCATTTATGTAAACATTTTACTTTCGGCCGCCGGTTTAATGGAAATTGGTAGGGGTTGGTTTGTACACTTTTAGTCTTGGCAGAATGATCCAACTGTTGTACGGCTTAATATACAATTACATATAGGAGCCGCGACGACGCAGCGGCTTAATCTCTCCCCTGCCACCAAGGCGAACTGGGTTCCAATCCAGGCAGGGTGAGTCCCAGATTTTCGAGAGTGGGAATCATGAGGGACGATGCAGCTGGTCCGCACATTTTAGTGAAGATATCCAGCACTTTTTATCCTACGCTGCTCCATATTAACCTCATTTCACCCCATCAGCTCTCAAGAACTCGGTGTTGAAGAGTCGCACAGAAATCATCTATACACTTTTGCATTTACAGGTTTACCGAAAAGATTTTCCCTTATTACAAACTTCATTTATTACCAATATCCACCATATCTACGATGGAGAAGTGAAGCTGGGACAAATGTTGGGAAAGTAACCAAGATCTTTGTTGCAGATTTCAGTAATGTTGCTGTAGCATAGCAGTTGCAGTGTCCAAAAAAAAACGGACATGTTCACAAATCAGGAAAAAGCTCAGTGTGTCCTCTGGTACCATGAAATCCGCTCACCAATAACAGTGCAAAGGAACTTTCAGATAATATATGGTTAAATGTCGCCTGATGTAAAGAATATAAAGTCGTTGCAACAGTTGGCTGTTGCTGGGCGATGTGACATTAATTTTCCTCTACCTTTAGAGTTTCGAGCGCCCTCTATAAACTCGAAGTGGCGCAGTGGTATCTCTACCCTAACGCCAGTTGTTTCACCTTGCTGTCGCAACTATCACAGCGCCCTTGCCGACCTCCTTAGAGTGCTCTCGATTCCCCTTCTTCTTCCTTTCTTTTCCCCAACTCTGTTCCCCCACCCCCTTGCTTTCATCATGTTTTTAAGTTTGGAAATTGTAATAGCGGAGGTGGGCCGCCACTTCTCATCGAGCATCGCGACTGTTTAATTGTCTGCTAGTGGGTGCGTTGTCACCTTCATATTCATACTGTGCAGCTGAGAGCGACCTCCAGCATGGGAGGCGACATTGGTGATAATTTCTAATGTAAACCGGTGAGAGAGGTGTCTTGTTGTAAAATTTCGGTAGTGAGTTCGAATCGTGGTAAGATTTTCAATTAAGGTAGTTGATTGCTGAGTAATGACTTGATTGCAAGTAGTGCTTGATTTTGCAGTGAACTTGTGCCACTTTGGATTGTGTGTTTCGATTATCTCAACATTAAGAATAGCTTAATGTTTATTGAATTTTCCCTGGCAAGTGTTGGTTGTCCCATTTGCTAAATGCGTGATGCAAGGTGTGTGATTTTAATTAATGCCTTTTTTCAGCTCACTTCTGATGCGTTTTAGTTTTTATTTTTGGCTAGGATATGAGCCCGTTTGTTTTTCTGGCAAGGATTTTGATAGGTCAATTCGTTATTTTTGTTGGTTCCCCGAATTGGTTTGTTTTCAATTTTATTATAACTTTTACATGGTTTGGTATGGAAGGCTATTAACGAGGCTGCACGTTGCTTCTTTTAGTTTTTTTATTTTATTTTAGTTTATTTTATTATGAATTTAAATATCCCTGTCAATCAAGGTGAATATCTTCAAAGTAAAGTGGCGAGAGTACAAATGAATAATTTAGATGCTTTGCTTGATAATATTTTGTGTGGAACTGTTATTTCCCTCCTTAATTAAGTTCTAGTGTTTTTCATTGCCTTTTCGAGGGATTTCAATGGTCTATTCAGTGATTAAAGCCATTCTATACCTTGTTAGCATGAGACTGTCCATAGTAGTTTGTTAACTTTAAATCGGCGAGTCACGGCACAGTGTGAGAGCCAGGATCTGTTGCTGACGTTGCGAGGACTGGCCGAAAATCAACCACATCCGTAAGGGTGGTAACAGTGAGACAGTCTTTTGTGCGAAGTCCCACGAAATCAGTGAATAGGCCCTCATGTGAAACAGAGATTCTAAAAAGTTATCTTCGTGATAGCTTACACAAACGTGTATTGTTTCGTGCATGCAATGTGTAAATTGTCCCGATTTTGTTGCCCAATAGCGACATACATTGGTATGGCTTTGCAGTCTAACTGTTATCTCGAATTGATGGCGATAATAGCGATCTCAAACTTGTGGCTTTTTTTATGTGTCAGACTTTTGTCTCACTGGTGTAGTGAACTGGCATAACATGTGTATTTGGTGTCCAGAGCCTCCTGGTGAGGTCTCAGAGTGTACCAGAGGAAGCCCAAAGGTGAAAGTAGATTGCTTGATATTGCATGACAAAATTATCGGACAATTCTTTTTTCGCTGAGTGCACCATCACATCTTCAGTGGATTGGTGTAATGGCCAGACAGCTTTGCTTCCGTACTATCCCGACATAACACCATTAGATGTTTTCTATAAGATACATCAAGGACAATATCTATAGAACTGCTTTATCACATATTGCAGCTCTGCAGTGATGGATATCCACAGTCATTGCATCGATCCCTCCTATGATGTTGGTGAATGTGTGGACAGAAATTGAATATCGACTATATGTACTAGGTGCTATCAAGGGTGTTCATGTTGATACTTACTGAGGTGGTTTCCTGTTGTAAGAAAAACTTGATTAGTTTGCAAAAATTTTGGCATTGTTTTCACATCTATATCTGTTATATAGCAGTTATAATAATTATTTTATCAAGGAAAGACTTTTCGGATATACTTTCATATTGGTTACTCTCGCTATGATTGCATTTGTATATAGTTACTTATCACTCTTAAACTACCATTCTTGACTATATAAATAGTGAACACAGATGGATGCATCAGGTGGCGTTCAAACTTTATAGAGGTAGTGAAAGATATAAATGAGCAATACACATAACTAAAACAGAGCGTCCGGGCAAATATACGATTGTGTGTGTACATATGTATGTGTATATATATAATATTTATTATATGCATGCATGTGTGTGTGGTTTACACTGTCCAGTCATTTTCAATAGTCCATTGTACCCCCTCGAACTGCAATACACTTTGCAGTATGGTCTAGCATGGAGTCCACCAGATGCCAGATGTTGTCCTAACAGGCCCACATACATTGGAGGGGCCGTGGCGGCTGAGCTGTTAGCCTGCTCGCCCCCACCTATGCGAACCAGGATCAATCCCTGCCGGGTAACCGGATTTTCGCAAGTGGAATCGTGCCGGATGATGCCGTTGGTCGGCGGGTTTTATCGAGAATCCCCCGTTTCCCCGCCCTTTCATTCCGGCGCCACACCATACTCACCCCAATCACCCTCATCGGATCTGAATACCTCGCTGTTAAGAGCCGCCCAAATCTTCTCACTCACTCACATACATTGGATGGTGTGTTCCAAATCCTGGGTACAGTGGCACAGCAGTAACTGGCATTTAAACTGGTTCCATACATGCTCGATTCGGGACAAGTCATCAGAGTGGCAGACTTGGTAGTGTCGTCCGCATAACTTCTCTAATATGTTCTTCAGGACCTACATGTTGTCTGCCGGAATCTTGTGAGTTCTCGTGACCCCACTGATAACACCTGTAACATAATGTTCTCTCGGTTTATTGCGGGAAAGATGAATCTCTTTATATGTTAGAGTCATTTTATATTTGATTTATCAACACAGGTGTCTGTGGTACTTGCATGTAAAAAACTATAATTGCTGTAAGAAAAATTGTAACTTTTGTTTTACGATTATAAACTGGTGTGTAATATTATTTTCTTCTTTTGTATTTTATTAGAATTTGAAATTTTTAACAATGAATGAGCAGCACTTTTGACTATTGTTTTGACAATCGACTACCTGAGTTTTTATTTGGCATAAGTCCGCTGATTCTTTTAAAAATGACTGAACTGGAATATTTTGTTATTCTAGTATATTACTAATAATACTTTACCTATCTAGCTTTATTCGCAACAATTTTGGCCCAATGTAATATGCCAACCAAATATTTTTACTCAAAAATTTTAATGAGCTACCTTAGAAAAACATACATCAACACCTCAATATATCAAAAAAATTAAATGTTGCAAAAGCAGTTTTTGAAAACTTTAAAATGGTTAGCTAAAATTTTGGCAACAAGATGGCAGACATACTGTTGGTAATGTGTATATATTTTTATGTTGGGACAACACTGTAAAACCAAACATTTATGGCAATGTTACGGAATAGATATTCTTTATTTAAACAATGCCCCTTTCCTGCATTTTATGAAATACATATGTATTTCACGATACTGGCCATTTCTCTTTGAAATAGGTGTAGTTGGTTTTATGTTGGGACAATATTCAAAACCAAAAATTTGGTAATTGGTACAATTTTAGTTGTGCTTACATTGTGTGACTAACATATTTCCAACAATGCGCAAAAGTATTTTTTAAATAAAAACTATAACTTTAAATATTTTCTCAACATTTAGGTTTCTTAATACATACATTTTTTGTTTCATAATTAATTTGATGGTCGAGGTTGGCTGAATGTTGGCAACAAGTTGGTAGATATACAGTTATTAATATGTATTAATGTTTATGTTGAGTAAATATTGTACAATCAACAATTTAACTAATATTCCCTAAGTTCGACATTATTCTTAATGAAAATAATGCCTCTTTCCTGTATTGTATAAGATGAAAATATTGTTTGCGATACTGAACATTTTTCGAAAATATATGTTTTGATGGTTTTATGTTAGAACAATGGTGGGTAACGAACGGTTGGTGTTTGGATATTTCATTAGTCGGGCAAACATTGTGTAAGTAACATAATTTCAACAAAGCTCCATCGAAATTTTGGGATAAGATAAAAACATAATTTTCAATGTTTACTTACACATTTGATTTTTTCAAAACACAAATAAATTTTATTAAAAATATATTTTGGTGGTCATGAATGCCTGATTGTTGGCAACTTGTTGGTAGACCTACAGTTGGTAACTAGTATGAATTTTTATCTTGGGCCAACACTGTATAGCTAACATTTTTATTTTGGGCCAACACTGTATAGCTAACATTTTATCTTGGGCCAACACTGTATAGCTAACATTTTAGGTCAACATTAGGGAATAGGTATTCTTAATGAAAACAATGTCCCTTTCTGTATTTATTGAAGTACAAATATTTTTCACATAACTGAATAATTTTTCTTTCAAAAATGTTGTTTTCTCGGCCTTATGTTGGAATAATGTTGGAAACCAAACAGTTGATAATTATTACTTTTTCTTTAGTTTACTGGCAAGTTTGGCCAATGTTATCTAACTAACATATTTCAAACAATACTCAATAATATAAATAGAGCGAAAAAAATATCGATAGTGGTTCATGTTAGTAGTGCGAGAATGCCGGTTCTAGCATTAAAAAAGACCAAAAGTGGCACAACGTACATTTTATTAACCTGTAAAAGGGTTTCGGAGACAGGAATCACTTGTTGGTGCTACAATTCCAAGGTTATTTCAGAACACCCCCTCCACCCCTCTATGTGAGTTGTGCTGTGATTGGCTGACGGGTTCCTCCGCCACTTCTGAGGGGTGCTGTGATTGGCTGTTGGCTGAAGGGGTACCATTTTGGTTGACAAAATTCTCAGCGACATTAGTGGGACTTTGTATCACTGCAAATCTGAGGACCCTGTTTGCCGGCATGTCGTCAAATGAACTGCCACCAAATTTGGAGCTCTAGGGACTGATGCATGGAGTGGGTTAGTACTTGGTTCGAAACCAATCGAGAGTAATTTGTTTTTATTTTTATTCCTGTAGTGAATAATTGTATAACAACTCAGTATATATAATGAGTACTTGAACAATTAGGCTTATTTGTATAATGTGCAATTGTGCAATTAGGTGCAAGTACATAGTTAGAACACATGTTCATCCTTCGGGTGCCAAACCATAACTGACGAGGTTGGAAGGTTAGTGTTGAGGGGTAAAGGATATAGGCTTGAGGATTCGAGCCTTGGTTCGATACCCATCGAGGGTAATTAGATATTTTATTGCATAATTGTCTACTAAGTATGCAAGTACGCACAATGAATAAGTACTGATAGCAAGTACACTAAGTATGCAAGTATGCATAATGACAATTAGGACCATTAATGATTACAAACACTATGTACATGTCCGCTCATAGCACTGACCACTCGCGACTGAGCTGAGATTGGTAATAGCTTTACATTTTAAAATGCCCGCCATATTGTAATGCACCCAAGCATATTCGAGCAACCACGCGGTAGCGTATCTCGCGGCAGTTACTTCTCTGGGAGGGTGTGACACCAGCTGGGGAGACAACCAATATTCTCTTTATCCTCGTACGTGAGACAATGGTCGCCTGCTCCACGGTGATGGACAGAATATTTCACTGTGCTGTCGCTAGGAGGCAGCACCAGATGGAAAGTTTTTTCTCCCTCTCTCTCTCTCCATCAATACCGAAGTTCTCTGGGTTGGGAGCCCACACAGACATAGAGTGAAACTCTCTCTACCCAAATACGTTTGTGTTAAAAACGCATAGAATTGCTACCTACCATAATTTCCTTGTATATTTGTTTTAAAAATTATAAACTTACTTGTTACTTTATTTTAATTACATTTTACATTCTACGACTCATGTATTCAACATTTATTCCATCACAGCTTTTTTATTTTCTCACACATTGTATAAGTGTTAGTCAGAAACTATCAGTGAGCACGGCATGTGTTACTATAGGGGAAATCCGAAGGGTTGACCGCCGTATTGAAATGCTAAAATATAAAAGTTGGAAAGTTATTTTTCAAAAATCCTAGTATAATTTTGGAACCTCTCAACTTAGGTTCGCATGATGCAACTGGTATGAGTCAATCTTAATATTTAAAAGTATAACACTTTGATGCAAAATACAATAGTTAGTGTTAAAGCTATTTCTGTTTCTTGTAATGCATTATTCAATTTTAATAGTTTGAAAGTTGAACAGTGAGTGACGAGCGAGAGCCATCAAGGACAAAAAGATTTTTCATTTGCATAATTACTAATTGCGTATCGAATAAGTATGTGTAGTGAGTAATTAGGTGTAAGTATGTGTAATGATGAAACTAACTACAAATGTTAACCCACGAACTGCCGAAACACAATTTACGAGGTTGGATGGTTATGGGTAAGTGAGGTGTTGGACAGAGGATTTAGTCCTTGCATCATAACCTGTCGAGAATACTTCGAATTTAATAGTGTAATTAGTAATGAATAAATACAGAGAGTATTTAAGTAATGAATAAGTTCCCACAGTTAGTATATATTTAATGAATTATGAAACAACTCAATTCCTACTGTTTAATATAAAAGTTTAAAAAAGGAATTCAATAAATTAGTCAAAAATGAATCTAAGTCAAGCCACCACAATTAACGTGTTTTCAGTTATTCAACTTAAAGTGCATTCACCTCTGGGCCTACATTTTATTGCATTCAAAAGAATGTACCGAGTCTCGTATTTTATATTGATGTATCATCATCTTTTTGTTCATTGTACGAACACCCAGCATGTGTGTCTTATATGTTTGTTATTGTTATGTCACATATATATACATATATAATATATAATTTCTAATTCAGTCCTTCCTGTAGCCACTTTTTTGCATTTGTTTTTTGGTGATTTTCTCTTTAGAATGGCTGACAGTAGTAGAATTTGGTATGTTCAGGCATAAGAGCATCGGGCATAGGATGGCAGGGTTCGGCCGCCGCCATCTTGTTACATCACCCGACCACCATTTTCCCCTTTTTTCCTTCAAAATTTCCCTTTTTCCCTCAAAAATGTTAGAAGTCCCCAAAAATGGTAGAAGGCCCCCCTCCCCCCTGACAAAAACAAGCCCCTGGAATCCAATTTTCGCCAATTTAATTAATTTTAAGGCTTCCTTCAGACCTACAGAGCAGTGGCGGCCATATTGGTTTTATAGGCGTACACTATGCCAAATCAATACAAGGTACAGTGGGCACAGGATATCTGAAAGCTTGGGTCACGTCACAGCTTTACTGCTACTTGTAGTGGCAGAGGAGGGAGGTAACCAGTAGGGCTGGTAACAACCGCATGTATATTGTAACTGAAAACATTGGCTACTCACTACTCTCATGCACTGCAGCCTTCCAGCACAGTGACGCCTTCCATTTCGTCAGTGGACGATCCCGTACTGTAGTCGTCATTCATATTATCACTGTCGCTGTCCACACCTCCTAGCATTATTATAATGGGATCAATGGCAATGTCGAAACGAGCATCCAAGTCGTAATACTCATTTTCAAGCTTCTTCACATGTTCACAGTATGGTTTCCAGTCGTCTGCTCCTATACTGTCAAACACGTCTTCGCAGAGTCGTCGCACATCGCGTAATTTACCGGTGACATTTTGTGACCCAACTTTTCCTTTTACTTAGGTCCAGATATTTTCAATAGTATTTAAGTCCTGGTGATAAGGGTGTAAATGGAGAGTTGTGTGTTCGTAACATTTAAATATTTCATCCACCGAATAGACAACTTGCCGAGGCTTGTGCTGTTTTATAAGCTCATGAAGTGTCGGCTTAAGCATATTGTCTGCAAATTGAATGTTGTGATGTCTCAACCACTCTTGCATTACCTGTTTCGTAGAGTTGGATGTTGGTGATTTATTAATCCTTACGCTGTGTCAAGGTGCATTGTTTAAGACGACTTCACTGTTGACAGGTATATGAGGTACCAGTTTTTCCCTTAACCACTTTTCGTAATTTTCTTTGTTCACATTGTGATGGTAGTCTCTTGTAGATTGTTGAGACTTCCACATCACTAATGCATTTGGAACAAAACCTCCTTCACCTCCAGCATTAACTCTTTATCAGTCACTGTCCTTTCGAAACAGGTGTCAGTAGGCCGTTCACTGAGTCATCACTCCAGGATTTCTATTTGCCCATGCGAAGACAAAATATATGTTCCGTCCATGTACACGATATTTCTATATTCGTTTCTGAATCTTCTATCAGGTGTAACAAAGGATCCTCCATCCTTGCCGATACTCTTCGTTTCGGCTTTTATATTCTGTACTGTGCTACGAGATACCCCAGTAGCTGCAGCTGCCCGCAGCAGAGCTTTTTCTTTGGGAATCATCGTTCCAGAGCTGTGGCTTCGTTCTCCATGAATGTCAAGACATTATAAAGTACTTCCCATGTCTGAGAGTGTAATTTCTTGCCTTTTATTTTTGATAGGATCGGCAGAATATTGAAAAAAAATACGCACAAAAACTTAATATACCACCGTCATATGGGTCTCTCAGTACACACATACTTTTAAAAAAAGCACACCAATGACAAACATTACAAGGACATATTGTGTGTATCCAAATCCTAACACATTTTTACAAACTCAAATACACAATCGCGATGTTAGCGTGCCATTAACAAGTTCTTAATAAAAACACGGCCGTAATTTTATACAACGCCTACTGCAAGCATGCTCGAATTCCAACTTCAGATAACAGTAGGGGCCACGAACACTACGAAGAATCAAATGTTGTGGATTCCTCCTCCAGACTGCAAAATGGTTAATATTTTCTGGTCTGATAGTACGACTGTAACGGGCCTTTCCTGCGCATGCACTCACTCATCCCCTTCCATGCGCCGGCCTGGGGTAGCAGTAACCGACACTCAGACTTTCAGATATCTGCGGCCACCGTATAAACATGGAGGATTGGACTCAGACCTAAGCATCATCCATCGTGCATACATATTGAATGCAGGTGACATTTAACCCCGACCATGATCTTCAACCTGTGACCTTGACCTTTGACATTGGAAATGTAACAAATTTTTTTAATTCGCAACAAATTCCAAAACAACCCAAAATATTGCAAAAAATCCCAAAAAAAATATTAAAAAACTATTTTAAAAACACATAAATTATTTTACCACCATCTTGGTAGACGACTGCCTTCTTGGTAGGTGACCACCATCTTGGTATACATCACTGGCCTGCCATCTTGGAAGCCAATGTCCATTAGTAATTGAACTTTAACCTGTGATCAGATCTTAATATATCTTAATACAAGTTAGCTTAAGTTAATAAGACGAACTTTGCTCAGAGGGAGCTTAAAGCCTATGCAAGTTCCGCACCCTAGTGTGCCTTATGTCGCCCTACCAGGGATTTGATAATTACCCTCTTTGCTGTCATAGTCGCACAGCTCTCTCAAAGGCAGGCTCGTCGGGCGTCGAAGGCCGACCACATGCTGTGGTCCTCTCATCTTGTCGTCCACGGGCAGAGCCTCCGGCAGCGGCAGGCAAGATGGCGCCCAGAGACGTCATCGCTCTGAGCTTATATAGTACCTTCCAGACCATGCGCCAAATACTCCGGAATGCGCTCTGCGCCTTGCTTCAGCGCGATGCTGAGCAACACTAGCAGGAGCCAGCCGCAGCAAGATCCCCTCTCTCTCTCGAGCATCCAGGCGCCCTCGTCTGAAGCATGGCATTCAAAGTTGCAGGGGATCGGCTGGGTCAGGTCAGGTGGTTGGTCCAGGAGGCGATGTTGTAGTACATTGGGCGGCCAGGCCCTGTTGTAGTCATGGAGCCCACCAGAAAGATCTTTTTGAGAAGGCGTAGTGACATGATGGACGTTTTACTAACCGAGTGATTACCATAAACCCTCCCCCCCTTGCCAACAATTCGTAGATTCCTTAAGGCCGTGTCAGCATGCAGCGTCAGGTGCTTGCATTACATTATTTTGCAGCCTTAGGAATGGTAATGCTAAACCATTTAATCTTTCTTTTTAAGAACAACCCTTATACATACGTTAATGTATATTACATGGTGTTGTTTTACTATAATGTTATACATGTTAAAGGCTAGACAACGTAAGTTTGTGTTAAGTTAATATTTTTACATGGAATAGCATACAATATATTTCCAATATTTATGTATGGTAAAAATTTATTTACAACTGTATTTCTGGATTGCCAGATTATAAAAATATTTCATCACATGGTAAACAATTATGCTTACTCTTATTATAATATAGTTTTTTGTAACCTTGTACGGTTCTATACACATACATGTTCTCTGATTTGTTTATTTACTACCCTAGTAAGGGTTACCACTAATGACAAGACATCTCAAAATTCTTTTCACTAATTTACAATAATACGTTAATCCTAATATACAGTGAAATTCAATAATTCACTACTCCTAAAATGTGTTGTGCCGGCACTTAACTTAGTTGGCAGCCGCTATTATTTTCGTGTTTGTTGAACAGGAATGGGGGAGGTAGTGCTCGACTCCGCTTTTAAATTATAACCCCCTTAGAAATTGAAAATTGAAATATTATACCCGGTGTCGAACACATTAGGTTGGGAATGTAAGTAGAGCACTCTTAAAAAACTCAACAGTCGGCAATAGCGCCGCGATTTCCTATCAGTCTTGAAAAGTTAGTAATTAACATTGTACATCTTGTTACATAATTATATATGTATATATATGCCTTTCCTTCTTACAATTTGGTGTGATTCTACACAACTATACATAAGTGACATTCATATTTACAGATTTTTTTTTTGAAAATTCTGGGTATATAATTTTACGAACTTATCCTAACATAATAGTTGTATGAACAGAGATTCTTATATTATTGGGGCCCGGAATTAGATTATGGCGACTCTTGTCGCACTGCTTTGGAATTTGTCTAGTGCATTTTGGTCCACAAAAAAAAGGCACTTGGCTAGCTGAGTGCATAACCGCTGCACTTTACAGTCTCTTTGCCACTCTAAAGTGAGTGCTGTTGTAACATTATTGTCAGCGCTTTTAACTCTGCCCTCTAGGTAGCGCTGTGTTACACAATTGTCCATCGCACCAAAAAGGTTTGCGTGCACCCTGCCGGAAATCTGCACAATGGTACCAAAATAATATCATTAGGTGTATATATATGTTACGAGCCTTCCTTGCGTAGCACACGTGAAAGACAAGTATTGCCCTATTTGATGTAACTCGTTCGTCTAAAAATAAACTTCTAGGCACCTTGAAGTGCCTATGCGTTAAGATATGACACCTTGTGTGCAAATGCTTCATACAGCATATGCATCTTTGAGTACATTTAAATATTCTCTGTTAAAGAATTACTTGAAATATTCCTGGCTTTCTGAATTACAAAGTGGAAGAGTCCACTGCTACCACTAGGCTGCCTGTGTTTGTGTATAACTATTACGGCTGTGCCACTTGTGCCATTTTATTCATCAATATTGCAATGTTAATAAGCTTGCAGTATATACCTGCTAATGCTATCATTAGAATTATAATAGTCTAGAAGCTGATATAATTATAGTGTTCCTGTGATAGGACAGAGAACACGTGAGTCTGATGAAATGCAGATCTAGTCTCGGAGTATGTTATAGTGTTGAGTTTTGTATGAGTGATCTGCCACTTGTCGCTAATAGTATCATTTATTGAATAAAAAGAATGCCTTCGCTTGCTTTCAATTGCAGTGCCTCAAAATCGTTGTTATGTAACCATTCTACTGGCAAGATCGTGTGGGAAATTCCGATTTTAGGACTCTTTATATCACAAATGTGATTACCTTAAATAATTATTATTTTATTTGAGGTAATTTCACAGCCACATGGTACGTTAATTTCTATAGCCCCTACCTTGGGATTGTGGATTACTTTACTGAGCATTTTGTTCTGACATCTAAGTACCAGTTCCCCAGGTGTGTTTGTTATCTTGTAGTGGTGGGGTTCAATCGTGTGGACAAATAGTGAATTTTCTGGCTCGCATTGAAATGTACAGTTGTAGAACAACTTTGAAGATCATTTAAAAAAATGGTGGCATTCAAACAATTTGCCTGTGGATTGTCAACTATTTGTTTAGAGAGGAAATAGATGCCGTTGTTTTGTTCTGGTGTGTCGTAAAGTTCCCTTAGTTTCTTCTGTGTTAATGTCAGTTGCTATTATGTTGGAATGGGTTCTGACAATACATGTCTCATTATTATATTTTTAAGGGTCTTCATAGAACGAAATAATTGCCATGTAATTTAATACTTTTCAAAGGAACCTGTATTTTTATTATCATTTGAGAAGGCGATATCATGCATATAGTTAATGGGGGCGTATAGTATTTTAACATTTCTGTGATAGGGATACTTAAATCGAAGCCTAAGGCATATACTTGCTCCTACAACTTAAGAAGGTCTGACTTTAGGATTTCATTTGACACTGCTTCAAGCGGTAAAACTTTCTGTTGACATTGCTGTAGATTGGTGCTAAGTCTCAGTTCGTTAACAACATTATTTATAATTTCCAGCACCATACTAGAGAGTAATTGAGATTGAATTAGTGAGGACTCTATTTCTCAATGTTCATTATTCAATTGACCTGACATCACTCTTATGTTTCTACTAAGGTAATTGACCTTGTTTTGATTTGAACCTTTATTTCTGAAATGCTACGCATCGTAATATTAAGGTTGTTGTTAGATGTGATGACATTATTTTCCAACTCATTTAATTGTAATGCTAAGGATTCTTCATTAGTGAGGAGGGATTTTAGGTGACTGGTTGTGAGAATGTCGCAACACCATGTTGCGACATCTCCAAGGAATGTAATACCACGTTTTCTTTTATTTGACAAGGACACCTCGGACATAAATTCTTATACAATATTTTGGGATGTTTCACCGTAAAATTGGCGCACATGCACAGTAGAGTAGAGTTCCTGGTGGTACAGGCATGGTGATGCCACACGTCAACGTTATTGTGAGCGGCAGGTTGATGCAGTGGTATACTGTAGGCCAGGGAAATGGTCCCTTCATATGAAATATCTGGAGAATGTTAGAAATAGATGCCACTGTGTGTCTTAAATAAGTGGGTACCTGTGGATGCCGACACTGTGTGGCATATGATCAACAGCAGCAACCCCATACTTGTCTTTCCCACTGTGGAGTCACATTACCTGTAACACACATTATTGTATTAATCTCTTATATTAGCAATTTTAATGGTTCTTGTATTGACTGTGTCAATCTTAACTAGCCCTCGTTTCTAAATTTCAATTGTAATTGTCGAAGTGCCCAATGTATCATGGATCTGGTAAGGGCCATGATATTTGAAGTTGAGTGCCTTCTGTTTCGCATAGTTTTTCACCCAAATGAGTTGTCCTATTTTTAATTCATTGGGCCGAAATTTTTTGTCGGAAATTTATTTTTGTTGTTTTTGAGATTCGGGTAGGTTCATGCGAGCCTGTTCTCAGGCTTGGTGGGTTTTCTCACACCAGTCCGCTGCACACTGCGAAAACTTATGAGCGATGACGTGACATGATGGCTTCAACGCCATGTAATAGGAAAAACGGGGAGAATTTGGTTCTCATGTATGAAGTAGCATTATAGTTGAAAACTATGTATTGGATGTATTTGTCCCAATGTGCCTGGTCTTTATTTATGCATGCTGTGAGGTGTTGAAGGAGAATCTTATTAACCTGTTCGGTCAGCCCGTTACACGCTGGGTTATATACTGTCTTTTGCAATTTCTTTATTTGTAGCTTTTCCAGTAACTCAGCGATAAGCTCATTGTTGAAGGATGTGCCCCAATCAGTTAAAATTGATTTGGGACACTCATACTTTAGAATGACATCCTTTATAAAATTTGCACAAGTTTTAGTGTATATTGTTTTTACCGGTTTGGCCAACATGTACCGTTTGTAAAACTATGTCATTACTAGGATGTATTTATTTACTGGTGCTGCTGTTTGCAGTGAGCCTTTGGCATCGATGCCTCAGAATGGTATAAGGGAGGGGCACTGATGGGGGTCATAAGGCCTATGGGTTTCTGGTTACTATGATTGACCTTCTGGCAAGTAGGGCAGTTTGATGTAGTTTTATAACATCCTTGGTCATTGTTTCCCAGTTGTATTGGTTTCTAATTTTCTGTAATGTTTTAAACTGGCAGAAATGCCCTCCGCTTAATAATGTGCCATAGTGGGCAGTTATAATTTCTGGTATGTAGCACTGCGGTACTAATGTTAAGTGCTTTTCCCCACTGGGGATGTGAATTTTGTTATTGATTTCACCATTTCTGGTGACGCCATTCCGCCTTGCTAGTCGTATATATTTGGGATTCATATTATGTGGATTTGTGAGGGCAGTTTTGAGTTGTGTGATGTGAGGCTCATTTGTGATGATTGTACTTGTGTAATGGGTGCCAAAAATATGTGTGTCATTCTCGACCTTTATATATTGTTAGTCGTGAATATAAATGGGGTGGTATTGCAGTTTGGAATTCTTTATTGAAATGACAATTTTACAATTTTAACGGGGGTCGTTATAAGTTGGTTTTATTTTATTTACCTGCCCTTCCATCTTGATTTCAATATTTACTTGACATATGGCCATTGTGATATTTTCAATAACTTCTAGTTGTAAATATTCCTCGTTTATGATTATCTCTGCTGGATGGGCTTTGTTGGTTGTAGCAATATCTGGTTTGATTAAATTTTTTATCTCATGCTAATTATTGGTAAAGTATTTAGCTATTTGTGTTTGACTTCGTCGTGCTTGTGCGGATTTTGTAATAGTGTTACTCCAAGAGCTTTATAAAAGGAATTACAGGTAGTGTATTCTTTTTTATAAGATAATATTGATTCTCTTTGTGAATATGTGTTAACTCGCCCTTTCCTGTCGTAGCAATTCGATTCATTATGTCCGCTAATGTGTTTAATTTCCCTTTAACTATTGCTAATTTTTTAATTCGTACGATGTGTTCGGCTATTGTCTTAAAATACCGAAGGCTGGCATGGCCTACCTCAATTGTGAATTTTCGCCCATATAAGTATTGTTTAAAATATATGACAAGGTATTTAATGGCGGACAGCTCGCGTTCCATCGCCAACCATTTCTTTTCATTGAACGAAAGTTTCTTCGATGTGAATGCGATAATACTGTGTTCTTTGCTACCTGGTATTTCTTGTATAAGGACAGCACCTATCACTGTCTGAGACACGTCACAGACTAGTATAGTATGTCGGTTGTGCTGAAGTTTTGCTTGTATGGGCGGGATTAGTAGGGCTGTCTAAAGATTTTCGAACAGTTTTTGGTGTACTTCTTTCCATTGGAAAGGAGTTGACTCTTTAATTAGACCAGTAAGGCGTTCAGCTAGTTTGGATTAGTTGAGTATATAACTTCTTAGGTATGATGTTAATCCCAAAAATGTGCATAACTATTTAAGATTCTTAGGGTTTGCCATCTGTTTGATTGCCTAGATTTTATCAGGGTCCGTGCGTATCCCTTCTGGAGTTATATAATGCCCTAGTATTTTGATTTATTGTTGCACGAAGTGACATTTCATAGTGTTAATCTTAACATTGTATTTACGTAACCTATCTATTACTTTTCTGATGTTGTCCATGTGTTACTGAAAATTATTTCCTATGATAAATATGTCACCAATATATGCTACTGCTGTGTTCCAGAGTAGGGGCCCGAGCATGACGTCCACAAAATTTTGAAAATAATTTGGCATTTTCTGCCATCCCTATAGGCATATGGGCATACTAGTATAAGCCTATGCCATCCACGCTAGAAGAAAAATTTTTCTCTATCTTGCTCCCTGACTGGGATAGCATAAAAACCACTAAACATGTATATAGAGAATAAATGTACTTTGAATTTTGCAGTGTATTGATTATATCTTTGGTTCTGAGGATGGGGTATTGAACCTTTTTAAGATATTGTTAAGTAGCCTGAAGTCTGTTAAAAACTTATTCTGCTCTGGCTTTTCTTTATTACTAGGCTTGGTGTGGCATAGAAGGATTCGGAGGAGTGATGATCTGTGCATCAAGCATTTGCTGGATCTGTTCCAGTATTTGTTCGCATAGTTGTGGATTTATTCTGTAGGGAATGGTATGAATAGGTTTGTTAGTTGTTAATTCCAATTTAATTTCATAATCTTTCGTTTCTGTTAGTTCAGTTATGATACTTGCAAAATGATCTTTGCATATATCTAGTAATTCTGTTAATTGTTCTTTGATGTTTGAGGGCAATTTTTTATTTATGCTACCTGTAGCCATAGTATCGCTCGGGTTGTCTAAGGATCCAATATTGTTAATATAGTATTCCATACAATTGTTTGTTTCATAATACAGTTTATTTGTGTTAATTTCTATTTCAATGACTCTTTTATTATGATAAGAGTGAGCGTACATTACAGCTTTGGTGAATACTGGCACTTTGTCATATCTCTTAATAAAATCTACTCCCAATATGATATCTAATTTAAAGTTGTCAATTAATAGGAACTCTTGATTGAAATTGTACCCTGCAATATTGAACTTTTTATATCTGTAATTTATATAAGTGTTGAAATGTTGTGTTTGTTTCGGAAAAAGTGGGCATTCCCTGGCTATATGACACTGTTAAAACACAACGTGCATGTCATGGCTGCCAGCGACTGCGGTCCGATGAAGGCCACACACACGCTGACGTCACGATCGTGCTGACGCGTGCCCGACCTTGGCGTTCCCCGCCATTTCCATGCTGTCTATTGTCTCTGCTTTCACAGGAGCTGTGTTATGATGATGTGATGCAGTGTTCTTGTTTACGGTGTCGGGATTGCCCTGTTTGTTCCATAACCTGCATTTTAGTTTGTTGAAGGTGATACCTGACAACCTAATTTCATTGGTACCATAGTTGGGATGCTGTTTGATCATTTGAATTTCCTGTCCCTGAAATTGTTGAAAATTAATCGGTCGTGAGTAGAATTTGGCAATTTTCACGTATGACAGCATTGGTATTCTCTTACTGAGGAGCGCTTTGCAGGCGTTAATAATGTGTCGTACCTTTCCTTCTGGTTTCACGTTTTCCCTAGCCTTATTACATTTGTTGCTTTCGTCAATTTTTGTCTTTTTGCGTGTGTTTGGCTTATGTAATTTATTTGGGAGGGTCTGTTTTCACTTTTGCGTGACTTTGTGTGATTTATATTTCCTATACTTAAGGACCCTGCCTGTCTCTGACTATAATATATACTTTGTTGCACCCTACTTACTGTTTTGTCGGCGGGGGTGGTGCTTATTGCCCTCTCATGTACGAGTTTTTTTTGTTTATTATATTTAGGTGTTGAATAGTACTTTGTTCTTGTTTTGGTATGATGTTAAGTGTTATTGTTTTGTGAGGGATATGCCTGGAATTTGTTCGTTTTCTGAAAGTTACAGTTGTTCTGCAATCTTTTGTTGTTTTGTTGGCTGTTGTAAAACTTTTAAAGCATTTGAAAGTATTCCTTAACAAATATCACTTGTATTTTACGCACTGCGGATTCTGTGCATTTTGTTGTCTTTGTTGGTTTCTGTAGTTAAAGGGCTTTTGGTTCTGAAGCATTAGGTTTCCAATTTCCTCTTTTAATTTTACCATTTTGGCCATTAGTGAATCTGTTTTTGCATTGCTGTTTTTTCCTGTAATTGTTTGAGTATACTGAAACAATCCTACCTCTACTCTTTGTATGTTTGTACGGAGGTCGTCTATTGAGTCATTTTTAAGGCCTACTATCTTGTCCGCAATGTACGGGAGGAGTGATCGCCATACAATACTTATGAATTCTGTGTCTGTGATTGTAGGGTTGCATTTGCACCTGTAGAGTAATAGGTTTTCAATAAACTTTTGAGTGCTTTCATGTAGTTTTTGTTGTGTTGTGTATCGCAGATTTCTTATGTGTTCCTCGTTTGCTGGTGTTAGGAAAGTTTTTCTCTTTTCTTGAAATTGCGTCATTCCTATTAGCTTGGCCCACGTGACTTTGAAGATAATTTTCCAATGTGTGCTTGGCTGTACTGGTGACATAGTATTTCAGTCTATGTAATTTCTCAGTGTCATCCCAGTTGTTATTTTCGGCCGTGTGGTTGTATAGTTCCAGGAAATCTGACCATTTGTCACTGCCATCGCACGAAAATTTGTTTACTGTCATGGGATGTTGTACTACCGCATTAATGTGTGGTGGATTCGCCATGTCGTTTTCTTGTGTGTTCAGTGGAGAAGCTAAAGGTTAATTCTGGTATGTGTATTCAGTAGTGAGTTGATGTACATTTGAATATTTGTGTACTGTTGTTGTGTCGATTTTTACTGATGTTAAATAATATGTGTCCTGTTGTTCTATACTTTCATGTGAGGGTAGGGGTGTGTGTATGGCAGGAGGGCACTATGTGTGATTTTGCTAATAAGGCTACGTGTCAGGGTTCTCTGTTAATAATTTTACTGCCGATACTATGAGTTGCTGGAATTTTTAGGTAGTTGTTGTGGTTTGTATTTGAAATTCCTTCTGTGTTTCAGTTAAGTCAATAGTGGCATGTTTTAAATATTTCTAGGAGTTTTAGCAAGAGAGATGGTGGGTTTATCTGACATGTAATGTGTTGGTTTATTGCCTGTGTAACATGTGTGATAAAACACTCAACAATAAAGCAAGCATTCTACAGTCCACTTTTTACTAAATTTGCCACACCTTTTTGGAAATTTGTAGTAAGCAAAAGTTAAAATACAGTGTGAATAGCGGATCTATGTTGTAAGCATGCATTAATATATGTAAGGCAAAGCACGCACACTATACTACAGAATGATATGGGCGACTGTCCGGCCTGGCATATTTTTCGCAAAGCAACAGTTCTTGCTCGTGTGCTCTGTTGCAGCCACGATTTTCTGCCGACTGATAAAACATGCACTGTCGTGAATAAGTGCTTATAATTCTTTTCAAACGTTTACTATGTCGGATGTGTCAACCTGGTCTACTCGAGGGAATTTAAACCCTGAAGGCAGGTGGATAGTGCTACACGTTTTTACGAATATCTGTACTTTATTTGTTCTATTTTAATTTATTTTTAATTTAGAAGGAAGGTGGGAGAGCCGAGCATCTCCACCATTTGCTGTGAGCTCTCCTGAGGGAGCAGGCCACACATTAACAAGGGGGAACAAGGGGGCTCAAGGGTAGCTCAAAGTATAAGCACTCCGATACAAAATACTATTTTTATTAAAGCTAACTTTACAAACACACCTCAAGTAAGCTACTCAGTCTTCAATAAGGTTCTACAGCAAAGCAATTAAAATTAGCAATAATATATCAATGGCTATGTACCACATGGACGATGATGCCCTTATTCAAGCTCAAGTTAGCTTAAGTTAATAAGGCGAACTTTGCTCGAAGGGAAATAAAGCCGACACAAGTTCCGCACCCTAGTGTGCCTTATGTCGCCCTACCAGGGATTTGATAATTACCCTCTTTGCTGTCATAGTCGCACAGCTCTCTCGAAGGCTGGCTCGTCGGGCGTCGAAGGCAGACCACATGCTGTGGTCCTCTCATCTTGTCGTCCACGGGCAGAGCCTCCGGCAGCGGCAGGCAAGATGGCACCCAGAGCCACCATTACGCTGAGCTTATATAGAACCTTCCTGACCATGTGCCAAATACCCCGGAATGTGTTATTTAAAACAAGTCTCGGCTGGCCGAGGTAGCTCTGCGCCTTGTCTCAGCACGATGCTGAGTTACACTAGCAGGAGCCAGCCGCAGCAATGGACATGTGTAACTAGAAGGGGATCGGCACTACAAGAAATGGTTAAGAAGACTGTTTTTGTTACCACTACGTACAATATGTTCTCTTGCCTACAGACTGAAGTAGACAGAGACTATGAAACATTGCGACAACAAGGAAGGCACACCAACATGGAGTACAAACAGCAGCATCAGCCGAAGTTGGTCAGATCTCGGGAAATGAAGCAACCACATCGATTGAATACAAGTGAAGTGAAAAAAGCATTTCGAGGAAATAAAAGCTGTGTGTGCCGACGGCCATGAATGAGGACTGGAAGCGGTATTGATAGAAGAGACTTCTCACAAGGACTATGATATTTCAGGAATGATTCTTCCAGGTGCTCCAGTTAGAGTGTTTACTAAGTTTAATGCAAAAACTGGAAAAAGTGACTTGAGAAACAATGGCAAGTTTAAAATCAAAAAATAATGTTGTGCTACAGCTGTTGTGCCTATCAGCCTTAACTCACACAAATGTAGCAGTGGTTATATTCCCTAAGCGATACGACTTAGAAAACTATTCTTGTGTGAACTCTGAAATAAGTAGTGCGGACAAAATATTTTCTGCTATATGTAAACATTTTCGTAATGTACGGATAATATATTTATTTGGTTGGAATGGCCTGGCATTGTTTTGCCAATAATGGACAAAACTTTAATTATGTAGGTAAGCTTGAACTATGTGAAAGTCTGCTTCTCAAAATTGAAGAAATGATCTTATTGTTACCGCCAGCACAACTGAAATATCACAATGAGGAAAAATATTAGTGAAGGCTGCAGACTCCAGGGTATTTGTAGATAAAATTTGTGTACAACCTTCACAAAATCTTGATTCTGCTGAACCATTATGTTATGTAAATAATGGTATTAGGAGTATAAATAAATGTATTTCTGATCTCATAGTTTCGGTAAATAGTACTGTAAACTAAGACACTGCAGTTAAACCATCTACAAATAAATAGTTATTAAGGGCAGCTTAAATATATATCATCAATGTATAAAAACAGTAATTAATAAACAGCTCAATATTGTGGTTTCCTCAGCGATATGTTAGTCTGTCTAAATATTCTTTATTTTAGTGAACATTGGTGTTGCGAAGGACACATAAAAAATGTCAATTTTTCAGGTTTCCATCTGGCATGTTTTTATTGTCTCACCTTCTCAGTAGGACCATCGTCTGTTAAGTCCTTGGTCCTTTTTTACTCACGGTGAAAGCTTCCAGTATACAGTTGTGGCGATGGTTTTCCTCTAATTGAGTACATTCGTTCGAGGCTCGTTTCACCGCACTAACGATATTCGTTATAGCCCCGGCGATGCCGCTATGAGCGCTGATTGCCGGTACCAAAGCAGGAAGGAATCCTCCCATATTTTTCTTCCCTCTCCTCTTGGAACCTTGTTTTGCTTTCTTCGATCCCATGCCCATTTTCACCTTAGCTTTCATGGCATTGAAAACACCCCACACGTCTATTTTTTCATGGAGTCCAGTATCTGGCGATCTTCTTATGTCGTCAGCCTTCTGTGAAATTAGCTTGTCAGCCTGGTGCCTGATTTGCAGATCCTTGTGCTGGGAATAGGTGATATCGGCCCACATGCATGCCTCGTCCAGCGTAATTGATGCCCATATTTCCACGTGCCAACCTTTTAGCTAGCTTTGTTCCTGGCCCACTAAATCTGTACCCGGGAATGTGCACCTTGAATGGAAGACACTTGATCATCACATCGACGATGCCACGGCCGGATTTCGATGTCTTTACATTACGACACATTGAATTAAACTTACCTAAAACTTATAAATACACACCTTGTGTACTTTTTCGTTTCAGTATCATTCTTTACTTGGTACAGAACTAATGTATCATTCTAGATTTGGAACAGTATGAACATATAATTCTAGACTTTGAACAGTATGGATATATCATTCTAGACTTGGAACAGTACTGGCATATCACATATTCAAATATGACATTTCAGTACAATTTTTTCAGAAGCTTTTTTCTCGTAGGGATGCTTTGAAAAGAAATTCAAAAATTTTCAGCACTGGTTCTCATCCTTTACCATCACCACCTTCACCTGCTTCAGATGATTGTAGTGGTAACATACGTATTTTCAAGCAACATTTAACTTTACCTATATGCATTCATGCTGAAGATGAATATATTTTTTACTAATCGCGACATGGAAGCCCATTTCCGAATACAGTATGTTGCAGCATCGCAGTAACATCGGGTTGCGGCAATATATGCGTCCTACTGACTGCTGGAAGTAGAGAATGGCCTTTGGTTGGATAATGTGTGCCTGTACTGGAAATCACTTTAGCAGCTGAAATACCGACGACTGGCATGCATATTGCAGACAGTGGAAGGCTAGGGTTATTTCCCCTGCAGTGATAATGAAGCCATAATGCCACAGAGTGAAGCACTGACAAACGCAATATGTGTCTTTAATGACATTGCCTGCGAAAAACAGACTTGTATTCAAGAGTACTTTAGCATGGGACGGCACATGTATGTTAACTGTGTGTACCTCGGCCAGACTTATTCGTGCATACCCAAACAACTGCTTCTCAATAATGCAAATGTGTTGGTGCTGTTTCGCATGGACAATATGAACTTGCGGCATGTGTACGACGACCACGACAATACCGATATGAAGTTCGCACATTTTAAGAATATGTTTGCCTTATGCTGGAACGAGGAGTACGGATTTTTAGTGAGCGTAAAAGCTGCCTCTGTATAATGGGAGGTACAGGCATGGCTTCGATCAGTTTATAGTAAGACACTGGCGATTAGTCACAATACAATTGCCAAGTTCGGACGTGGTCTAGGCTCTGATGATGATGATGGAAATGCACTAACGGAAGCTTACCGTGTCGATGTTTGCAGGGGCTAGTCACGTCTTGGATAATAGTTCGAGAGCGTGAAAAAAGAATTAGTTTAATATTTGGTTACTATCGACCGGAATGTAGGGGACACGGAGGCATGTATAATATACCTATTCAATGTGTCAAATGTGCAGAGACAGGAAGAATTGATGACTATACAAAATATGTTATCACCTCAACTGCCTGCCAAAACCAATGTTGCGAGGCATAGTAATAAAGTGCTGGATGCGTGCATCTACCAACTGTAAAAGGTCGATAATTTACTTTCCTCAACTTGAGAGTGAACATACCTGTGTAGTTTTGTGTTTATTCCATTCTATGAATGATGGCGGACCAAACCATACTGGCAACTGAGCTCCAGCAAGCCATCGAAGCTGTTCGTGTGAAACATCTACTTGCGTAAAGTTACAAACTGGCTCTAGACAATCAAGGGAAGAGGCTTACAATCCGATCAGAAACTTGGTCGACAACATCAGGAGGAAGCTTTGCCTCGGCTGGATATCAAACATGAAATCAAGGTGGAATGATCGACCCCCAATGTGTAAACTGAAAGAAGTCTGGAATTACCCGAATCGAAATGTGGCCTCACTAGCTACGAATATGACCTGTTCCTGATCGATTTTCAGCGTTCACAGGAATGGAAACGAGCACCAGAGCGCGGACCTGAGGTGGGCACACTGGTCGGGGACTTCATCACTTCCTACTCCGATCGGAACAGCGACAAGATGTACGGCCTGCGACACTGAAACGAAAAATTGTTTCTCGGAATCTAGGAAGTGATGATTTTTCCGAAGATGTGATGGAAATCTGCAAGCGCAAGGTAAAAATGAGAGATGGTCTGTGCGAACTTTTGATTCGTAGGCATCCCTGACACTACCGAATCAGAGTTGCAGGAGTGCAGTCGCCTGCTACAGTCCAGTCGTGCTCATTATGTGAACGATAACTCCTAAACATGATGATTTAAGGACACGAGCCATGCAAAATTCGTCATTATCGCAGAACTGTTTCCATGAATAGCCGAAGCTATTGGATCGGGTCTGCTGCTGCAGAAAGTCAACGCCAAACGCAAGATAGACTATGTGTATTAGGAGAATCCGAACAAACTCGTCGATAGACTCGGCTACTGGTTGCTTCGCAGTCTGCAGGCAACTGGCCGCATACCAACAAGATTATATCTATCACCGAAGAACGTCGTGCGACGACGAAATATGCCATTTCTAACAAATTGCACATGTTGGCCAGAAGGAATTGCCCTCGGAGAGAGTACTTCATGAAAGAACTGGACGATACTTTCCAATCCGACCTGATCAAAATGCAA
This sequence comes from Dryococelus australis, assembly GCA_029891345.1. Taxonomy (NCBI): domain Eukaryota; kingdom Metazoa; phylum Arthropoda; class Insecta; order Phasmatodea; family Phasmatidae; genus Dryococelus; species Dryococelus australis. Next base: position 4,244,105 of record CM057009.1, on the reverse strand, counting down.
GGCTTTGCTCGTGAGAATAAAGCTCACTGCTACATTTTGACCATAATAGACATGTTTTCCAAGTATGTCTGGGCCAGAATGCTTAAGTCGAAGAATGCACATGACGTCACTGAGGCTACGGTGGATGTTTTGAGCGAAGGGCGTGTACCGAAAAATCTCTACACTGACGATCGTAAAGAATATTTTAATGCTAGTTTCTGTTGACAAATAAAAATGTACGGCATAAATCACTATTTCACGTACTCTGGATTCAAGGGTAGAATCATCGAGCATATTTCACCGGACTTAAAGCCAAAGTTTGGAGACATTTCACAGCGAACGGAAACTACAACTGGCTTGAGATACTGCCGAATCTCGATCGCGAGTATAATTCTACCGTTCAATCTACCACACACATGAAACCCGAAGATGTCGAGAACGACTCCCGGCTCCGGTCCGTTTATGCTTTTCCAATGAGGGGGGACCTGCGCTAGCCTAAAGCCAAGATGCGTGACCTGATACCAGTCTTCAAACAGCATGGCATTTCACACAAAGGCCTCCACTCCATCACAACTGGTCGCAGAATTGTACATGGTGGTTCGCGTGCGACTTTTGTACCCGCGCATGTATTACCTGGAGGACCTACAAGGGGAACCCATCGTCGGGGGCTTTTACGCAGAGGAGATCCAGCCTATGAAATTTCCAGACGTATATTTGGTGTAAAAGGTGCTGAAACGACGTAATGGACGTTTGTACATGAAGTGGCTCGGACACTCAAAGCGTGGGGACTCCTGGGTCGTCGACAAATACATTCTGAAGTAGGACTAAGTAATGTTCTCTTTTTAAGTGTTGATATGTACATTTAATTTTTTATATAAAGGTGTGTGTTTTTACCGTAATTTGCATTCATTTTATTCTTTTCTGTCCTTATATGCATTATTGGTTTGGAGATAGCTAGCTCTGAAAGACTCATTAATTCGGTGGTGTTTGAGGAGTCTGTTTTAAACCATAAGTGTGGAAATGACTTTGTGTTTATCTGCCTCTAAAGATATTTTTATTATTATGAAAACTTCCAATATTGTTCGCGCTAGTTGAACATTAACACCTTTGAGCAGATACTGGTTTTGAATATACTTGCGACACATGGGTTATTATAAAAATATAGATAATTTACATACATTTATTCACATTTTTACAAAAAAAAAACTTAATACATGAATTAAAATTTTGGTTCTTGCTCATTTTTTTCCTACATACATTAAGTCTACATCTCTGAGTCTATTAATATTTTGAAGGGAACAGCATCATCTTTTGTGTGGATAAATACCGAAGGCTAAGGGGGTGGAACTGCTGCTCGTGTAGTCACTGGAGATGGAAAAACTAATAGCATAACTGCTGCTGGAGTACATAAGCTATGGTTCTTTAATAAACATATCTGAATTATTTATAGAGTTCCATCTGCTAAGTCAGGAGTTTTGATAGTGAAAACTTAGCTTCACTAAGTAATTTCTGCATGTAAATAGGGCAGAATTCGTTCACACACACCCTAGTTTTCAGATCAAACCAAAATGATTCATGGCGGTTCACAGCACTGTGCAGGTTCCCGGTTCACAATTCAGCATATTGTAATGGCGCTTTGGATGCTTCTTTCAACAGGTTGTAATGTGTTGAGAAACTTTTTATTAGTATTCTCGAAAGTAAAGGCTCCTGTTGAGGATAAACAAACAAAATGTTCACTTCGCTTAAAATTTGATTTTTCATTTCTTGTAGTGTGCATGGAAAAATATGCATATATGGTCTACAAAGGTTAACTGCACATTTGCTGCTATTAGGTGTACAGTAGCTCACAATTTCGGGTTTAATACATTCTGGCATGGCTATTGTTCCCCATGAGAAGTAAACATGTACATCTTTTTCACGTTGCTCAACACATGTTAGCAGGGGATCGTCCACGCAATATTCCATGCTCTAAGACCCCGGGCTCACACACCAGTAGTCTTGTTCTGGATCAAATATGGCTGACTGTCGGCCGAAGGTGGGATGAAGACAAATGCTCAGGGAACGAATGCAGCGTACACATCACAGGTTAGTGGAGTGCCCATAGTTTCCCAAGTTGTTCTGCCATGGTTCAAAATGTCTGTGCGACGTTCTCCATCACAGTGCTCGGACCACCGATCAATTTTGTAGCTTTATGGTCTTCTGAGTTGATATACAATTGTGCTATTACCCCAAACTTGGTGTAGGCATTCTTCTTTTGCTTGACTTATCAGCTCGCTGGTAGCGCAGGGTAGCTTCGAGTCTGGCCGGAGGTGGTTTACCTCGCTGTGACGAAGTCATTGACAGATAATAAAGCTGCATGGTACTGGAACCAAGCTGAAAAAAAATCTTCATTCATGCTGACCCAATGTTAAAATCCTTTGCAGGCTTGTACTTACTCTGGCATATCAGGTATCCAGAAATGCAACCGACAGTAGCCCACAGTAATATCGGAGTAAATGGCTTCATCTTCAGGTTGGAACTGCACAAACATGGTGTGATGAAACTAACACTATGAGCCTGCTCCACCAATTCTATATATCCACCGCCCAATCAACCGCCATTCCCAATCCACCGCCATTATGGATGGGTCAGTGCTTGCTCGTGAGGCCTTCTGATTTATTCTCTTTATTTACTAACCACCATGCAGGTGAAGAAATCTAACACAGCTATTCCCACACACATGGTCATCCGACATTATGCAGATTGTGAAAAAGGCCAGGAAGCACATACAGACTCCAGTTACCAAACATCAGGCAGGTGCATAAATTATATCTGTTGACTTAGGCTATCTGACATTGTTCAGGTGCGAAATTGACATGAAAGCACGTACAGACTCCAGTTACCGTCCAGGTGCAGACATGCTAACACTGCTCTTGACATTGACCGCTCGAATAAAATGAAGAGGGTAATAGCATGGTGCATTTAAATCTAGTAATGATTCCTTCAAGATGTCTGACAACTGAGTTCTATGACTAGCTGAGTGAAGAGGAGATGTATAACCTAAACATCGATGAGGACTTCTCTGCTCTCCTGCTGCCAACGAAAGCGTAATAGTAAACCAATGCTTATGTACGTAACTTTTTCACACAAAGTGACTAAATAAAAAAATATTCAAAGTCCTGACATAGGGTAGAATGGGCATGACTAAGTTAAAAATATTCCGAGCCCTACACAAGTGTATGGAGAACATACGACAGAAAGTGGACAGTGAAGATGACCAAATGGAACATTTCCTTGGACTGGTGGTTAGGTCAAATTGATGTCGAGAGAAATAAAATAAAATATGTTCAGAGTTTTCACAATATGATCAGTTTAGGTTATCTTAAATTAGGTGAAAATAGATTAGTAAGGTTTTTTTCTCTGTGGGTGATTAAGGTGAGTTGGAATGATAAAGCATAATATCAAGATAGCTGGTTGGAGTGTGTACGACAAAAAGTGAAGTTAGGAAGTAAGGTTAAGTGAAGTTAGCTTAAGGTAATCGTGTATGCCAATAGGTATGTGTGGGGGAAAAAAAATTACAAGTCCTATAATAGAGGGATAAAATATTCCATGTTTAACAAAGGGTACAAAGTCCCTATATGAAAAAATCTAACGTCTGGGGAAGTCAAAAATATTATATGTAAATAAAAAAATTGAAAAAGTGTGAGTAATCAACGTTCATTATGTTGCTATAACATTCGTCTTGAAAACACCCAAGTTCGAATATAGAAAAATAATACTTGGTATATATTTACTTATACATTTTACATATGCTTATAAAATCCAATACGATGTTGATGATAGTCACATAATAATATTTTTTTCTGATGACATATTCATATCTGCCTAAAAAATACCAATCTGTAGTGACTTTACTCGATACACTTTTTTGTAAAAGTTAAATAAATAATCTAATTAAAAAATACTCATAAAATTTTATACTTAATATAAAAAACAAAATACCTAAAAATTATATAAGTTAAACCTAATTAATATATATAAGTTAAACCTAAATAACAAGATGATATATATTTAAAAAATATATAATGAAATACATATAAGAATTATATGTAAATAAAAAATAAAATACTTAAAAATTATGTAAGTTAAAATTGAAATGAAAAAATAAACTCAAGATATATATTCGTCCACACGCGCTATACTTTTTATAAACTCTTGTCCCAGCACATGTTGCGATAGCCGAGTGGTCTAGAGTATTGGTCTGACGACCCAAGTTCCGACAGTTCGATCCCTCACTATTCTAGTTGATATTTTGAGTTCTAAGAAAAAAGCAGCGCCTCTAGCGGCCAATGAGAGCGACTTATCGAACGACTGGCGCGTCACCTAGCAGCTAATGCCAAAACTAAGATGGTGTCGAACAAAGGTGGGAAAAAAACAAGATGGCAGCAGAAAAGTAAATGTATACAAAGATGGCGGCCTCCAGTAATATGTGAAAAACCAAAAACAAGATGGCGGCCTCCAGTAACATTTAAAAAAATGAAAAACCCAGATGGTGGAGTGGAGCGCAAGCGACAGATGTGAGAGAGAAGTGAAAAACGAATGGGAGAGAAAGGAAAGAAAGACAGAAAGAAAGGAAGGGAGATAAGGAAAGAAAGAGAAAGAATAAAGGCTAGAGAGAAAAATTATGGGATAATTTGGAGAAAACCCTCGGAATGCAAGAGAGAAAAAGTTAGAGCAGTCTGAGAAAACCCTCGATATGATAGAGAATAAAAACAACATACTGGCTACACATATGGTGGTCCAATATGGCGATGTACTGGCTACCAACATGGCGGAATCTAAAATAGCGGTCACATGACCAGATTGAGAGAGCAGAAAGTCCGAAATCCAACATGGTGGCCGCACCCGCTCGATCCACCGATCCAGATCCAACAGCTGCTGCCACTCATGTCCATGTGAGTCTGTATGTATGTTTCTACGAAAGATTTACGCTAGTAATACAACAGAATTTCTGCATTAGAATACTTATTCTCGAATTAGGTAGCCACTATTAATTTAAGAATGTGTCTTCCTCGCAATGTATTTTTTAATGCTTGTTTTAAGCTTTTAAGAATTTACGTTTAGAAAAAGCATCTTGCGTCATAGCATACAGTGCAAAAGTAATATATCAATTATTAACATAAAACTAATTCACAAAATATATCATATGAACATTACTTTCCCGAAGAAGACTTCTTAGAACGCAAAACAAGGGGTACAGTGTGGGTTTAAAAATATTTGCTTGTTTAAGAATTTGATTAACTTCAAACTTCTTTAGTGGAAAACATCTCGTTGTTTCTCTGAAATATGAGACAGTTTGAAAGTTGTATCAAATATTATATCACAAATCTTCTTATTTAAATTAACAGAAGATTAGATTTATTTGAAAATCCTTTACATACCCAATGGTCGTGTTTTCGCTGGAGCTGAAGAAACTGTAAAATCATTTTGTGTGGTTATCATTGCTCTTCGCACCATCAAACGGCAAAATTTGCACTGCAATGCACATGAAAATACTAGAAAAAACATTGGAATACAGTTGTTAAAACCTCTATTGCAGGAGGCCGTGTTCGAATTCAGGTATATAGTACTGTACTGCGCCCTTGTATGCTTTACTGACCCTGGGCGCCATACTTCATGAATCCGGGCAGGCAACATTGTTGGCTTTGATCACAGCTATTAGCCAGCCAATCCATCCTGTTGAATGTGTGTTTTGGTAAAGCACTTGTTAATTCGAGAAATTAATATGATTAAATCAACGAATAAATATAACTTTAGTTTGACTTATATTACATTTATTGTCATGCTGATTGTAGGCTATGTGTGTTTACAATTTAGATTGCTTCTTTTACCGTAGCTTTTGTCGCAAAGGCTTAACATGAATGTATTGATCAGAATACTTTAAAGTGTGCCTTCCCATGATTATTAACTTAGTTCAAAATTATATGCCTACGAAGTAGTGATGTTGCCCTGTTAGACTTTAAATAAAATAATCACGTCGAATATTAATTAGAACACGTTTTTCGAAATGGCGGCACATTTAAGACACAATACTGCGAGAAATATACCTGTTGGTTTACTTGTATACTTGCATAATTCAGTTGCAATTCAGACAGCATTTATGATGTCAATTCCGGGGACAGGTACGGATGAATATTGGGCTACATACTTCAGGGGATATTCAGACACGGCATAAGATTTCAAATGACTTTTCTCCAGGGAATTCGTTCATACAAAATATATTTAATGTCCTCTTATCTGGCCATAGATATATAATACAGCAAAAGGAAACTTGCATTTTTCGTAGCTAGATACTATGAATATTGATGTTTAAATCGCTGTCTTTCATGTCAATAAATGCTGTCAGTACAGAGCATACGTGCTCCACATAGCACCGAATTGAAACATTATTCCTATAATACTGAGGATAGAAACATTTCAAAAGGCTTGCTTTAAAACTCTTATATGAGGATAGTCCGACTCACAAGCGAACGTAGCTAATAGTTTTTCACAAGGAGCTGCATGTCAGAAGGCCTGATTTGTAGAATAATACAGCAGCTGTCGCTGCCCTACCTCAATTAACATGCAGGAATGTTCTGAACTTTTAAATGTATACTTTCCTTGCTGTAAGTCAGAAAATGAGTCAAGTAAATGTGAAATGGGTTTTGAATATAACACAACTCTCACACCGCTCAAACATATTTTTTAATATTAAATTACAATACTTTTTTTTTTATTGGGATGGTTGTGTTAAACAACGTTCTTGACTTGGTATACATTATGCATTATGAATTGCTGCAAAACATTTCACACGAATTGTAAAATGAAATTTTGTTTTAACTTGCTGGTACATAAATATTTGTTTCCAAATGAACTTTCCCACGCCGACAAATTATTGAGAATATTTTCTCTATACATATCGAATTATTAAAATAAAATGAAATACCACACAAAACTGTAGAATATTTTTTGTGACAAAAGTTTTATTGCGTAAAAAATTTTAACATCTTAAATCTGTAATTTATGATAGCTATGGCCTAACACAATAATTAACCCCAAATATCTATGGGTTATTTTTACATGAAATACATGAGGACATAGTTAAGTGAAGGCAGCTGAACATCGACAGGATTCCCACTCTGATTGCATCTTATACTGTCCCCGAAGTTTGTGTCCAGGAGTTCGTCTTGCAAAACTAAAGTTTGAGAAGGACTTTCTACATCTGTGGACCTTTATTTTTGTCCAACATACTCATCCTTATTTACATTATCGTTGTGTCTCTTTAAAACACATATGTACCACAGAAGCCATTCCCATTGAAGAATTTTCTTGTTTCAAGTTCTTTCACAGTTAATGAAGCAATTTTTTGGCCTTTTTTCAAAACTGTACACAGCAAAAATATACTCTTTCGTTTTACAAACTATTCTTTAGACAAAACAGAAGTAGTCAAAATATTTCCTTGCAGGAATAAAGGAGAATAACTATTTCTTTACAAAACACTTTCCTGAAACATTCAAAACTGTTTATGTATCGCCATGTTTATGTATCGCCATGTTTATGTATCGCCATGTTTATGATAAACCTATCTATGGCACTTGGTTTTCAAAACTCAACTTTACTTTTACCCACTTATAAAAATTGATTTCATTTATTTGTAGTGTTACAGTAAATAATCTTGGTAACTAATTTTGTTTGTGAAAATGGGATACGTTTTACAGTGTATCTAATAGTGCAGAGCGAGCAAAGAATAAGTCATAGTATTGTACTTTACCACTAAATAATATGAAAATTGTGTACATGTGCTGTCAGCATTACATTAAATTAAAGACGAAACTCAGGTGTCCATACAACATTATGGTAAAATATATTTTTATAGCAGTTATATTTGTATTTAGAGTTCATTACAAGAACAATTCAGATTTATTTGAACTACCTAACAGAATACATATGTGCTAAAAAGCAATAGGCAGACGTATTTTTATTAAAGTGAACATACACAAATTCATAGTCTCTTTCAGTAGAATTACAAATTCAAGGTTTTATTTTTTATTTTTTAAAGATATATCAAACTCACACTTTACTTAAGCGTATGGATATTAATTTTAATCGATATAATACAAACTCTGTGAATGATATTTTGAATGAAGATTGTACGACATTTGATAATTTCATTGCCTCAGGTAGAGTAACTTTTGGGTTCAAAATATTTACTTCAATGATTTGTTAAAATGTTTACATACATCATTCGAACTGAAATATGTGTTTCTGCTTAATTTTATGATGTTGAGGTGTTTCCTAGTTCCGCTATTTAAAACGCTGTACAGTGGGAAATATACTGAATGTACATATAACAGTCCAAGTACTGCAAAATAGGTAGAACTGTTTGCACAGATTTTTTCTCTACGAGAAAAGCTTTAAATTGCCAGTGTAAAAAATAATTGCAATGCCAAAAACAGAATTAAACTTTTATACTGAGAATTAGGAAGGAGTTGTATAATCAGTTAAACAAGATGACGCTTCAAACAGAGCTTATAACCGATATATATATGCTTGTTTTACCTGATTTCTAATGTGCTTTGGCAGTGTTTGGAACTGCAATTAGAAATAGAAAATAAAATTTGCTCAGATTTTTAACGGAGAGATTTGATAATTGTAAGTAAATGTTTTGATTTTATAGAAGTGTTGATATCCGAGGAATTACAATTCATCTTAAAGATTTACTTATTTGTATAGAATACACTCAAATATATAAAAACAACCGTATGATGACTATGAAATGTATTACTATAAAAACATTAAAAAATCCCTTACCCTTTTATTTTGAATGCGAAGAAAGTATTTACCGAATACCCCGCATAAGTAGGAATACCCCAGAAAATGCAACGAAATGGCTTACAATGACTGTATACAAAGGGTGTAAGAGTTGTGATTTCCCAAGTTTCGGACGTTACAGCCGCCCCCTCCCCCCCCTCCCCCCTCCCGCCGACGATTGCTTAAATCCACCTCTGACGTCTCCCGCTTCTTCAGGCAGTCTCTTGCGCTTACGAGAGCTGCGAAGAACGCAATAATCTCGCCCTTATCTGTCCCAATAGCTTTTCCACGACAAGACAATTTACACAGACATCACAATTATATTTGCGCCCCAATCTGTCTTTTTTTTCACTAACACACATGAAAAACAACAGATCCACTGTTCAGTTCTCATTGCTTCGCCAAGTATTTTACAATATGTTATCAGTTGTTTTATAACTGCGCCATATTTAGCCACACACACACACATATATACAGTATATAAATCTATGTGTGTGCGTATTTTTACAATTTTCACTATGCACACCCACATTCTCTTGATAGCTACAAACAGTGCAGTAGAGATTGTGATCATTATGTATATGTATATATAATCCTTATATGAAAACAGTAAGCATATTCCACTAGTGGAAGTTCAGATTTTATTTTATTACACAAAGTAAGTTCGAAGTATCTCTACTCCCTACCACTAGATAATCGTTTGTTACATTTTATTTTTTTCGTAAATTGCAAGTAAAATGTGTTTAGGTGCGGAAAATGCGTATAGCTTCAAATAGGGGTATTTTTGAACATTTTTCAGACTATATAATATTTCAAATCCCAAGTTATTGCTAAAATATATATATATATTTTTAACTAACACATTTTTGAATTCATGGATCCAAGAATTGTCAAGTAATGGGCGCCTTCTTGTGTCCGGCCTTGTCCTCTCTGCAATGGTAGTTTTTGCAACCTGTAGACAGAAATGCACAATTATCGACCATTTGTATGCGTGTGTCACCACTCACAAATACCACAAAATAGTCTACATGTACATGGTCATTGTTAAATTACACAGTATTAAATGTAGAACTACACCGATACTGAGTCCCTATGCAATGACCGTAATTGTAGTTTAAATAAACAATTGAAGAATTTAGTAAAATATATGTTTTTTTTGTATATACATAAAATGTGAAAATTAACATCAACATGATGTTTACAAAGTCATAGATTTGTGGAACTTTACCAAAGACTTGTAGCATTATCTGGGTTTCCTAACAAAATTTACGTGAAATTAGACGCACTCTAGTTGTTTATACGATTTAAATATAAAAAAGGGGAATTATCAAATATTCGTATATGAAAATGTACAATTTTTTGTAGTGTGCGTATGCTGCGGTTAGGTGATTTGAAACGTGGGGCGTGAGCTCTGATAATTCTTAGTTTCACTTCATTTTCTATGTAAAAAGCTATTTTCAGTTTTGGGGCAGAGTATTAAAACTTTTTCCACCAGCGCTGACATACAAGTAATATTTCACATACGTTTACCAGGTATTGATGGAAAAGTCAGTTTTAATAATGACTCTAGGCGCTATCTTTATGGCTGTACTGTTAACTTTTTCACCTTCTTTCTCAACAAAAGAAAATATAAATAATTATAAGGTGGGGGCAAAAATGTGTCGCATGGTAATATATTTCAAGGAGATTTTCTTGGAATAGTATAACATTTACTGACGGAAACCAGTTATAAAACGAGATATTCATTAAAGATACCCTTTTTACATGTAAAAAGATCTAATAAGTACATAGTATAGTTTATGAGATCAATTTAGAGTTAATAAGTGTGGTTTTATCAACAATGCTATATGTAAAAATGGTTCGTAAAATATACGTATTTTATCACAGTGTGTCCTATAAAAATTTTTCTGTGAGAGTGTGTGTGTGGGAGGGGGGGGGGGAAGCGTTCTTGTTAACCGCGTACTGGAGAAAAATAAAGGAGATGTATGAAGCAAAATAAGTCCATAACACGGGGTGCGATACAACTTCCGGCCACTACTGATAATAATGACCTTCAAACTTGAATGAAAGTGCTGAAGATCAGATGTCAAGGTTAGTTATAGTCAACATCAATGTCACAAACTTTCAACATGGCCGCTGCCCACACAGCAGCCTGCGTCTTATCCAGATACCCATGCTCTCGAAACCCTTCAATCATACTACTGGAGCAACAAAGTAACAAACAAACGGACGCATAAAATAAACTACATACAACCTGTAGAAAATTCACCTTTCGAATACGACCCGAATTTCGAAACTTCTTTTTGCCATTTGGTGCATGAATTTCTTACGTTACCTAATTATATGCAACCGTATGAATTTTATGTAATTTCTCATGGATAATAAATTCGAAAGGACATGTGTTCGAGACCCAAAGGCATCAAATAATTATTTCTGCCACTTGTAAAATTATTTGGCACTTTTTCCGAGTGAAGATAGAATTCTAATAAATGTGCTGAAGAAAGTATCCATACGAATAAAAGCCTTTAAAGGGAAATAATAATGCGAAAAGAGGAACAAACAGTTTAGTGTCACGATATGAAACTATGAAGAATAGCATAGTAAAGAAATAACTGACAAAAAACTTTTAAAACTAAGCTTTTAATTATAAATGTACTAAAAAGAAAAAATTATTATAGTAGTTACACCATTTGGAGAATTTGTACGATGTGGTCGAACAGCCGTAATAGACTTTAATCCAAATTAATATGTTTGCATCATTGAATAAATTTGTTTGTTGGTGTTGAAATTAAGTTCACACGTATTTGCTCAAGAAGTTTCAGTTTCGATTTCGAGTTGTAGCTTATTTTTCATATATAATATAAAAGATAATATTCGTATTACAGTTGCGATATAGTTAAATTTATTTTCGAAATAATCTTATATATAAATTTATATTCGCTATTTACCAATGAGATTTAAATACAAGCGTAACAGTAATATTAAAAATCTATGCCTTAAAGGTCCAATTAATAGGTGAATGACTTTATTATAAGAAAAAAAAAGTATTCATTTCGTTACTAGTATCCAGGGGTTTACTTTGTAAAAATACAATAAATAATGCAAATATATTTCCGGATTTACAGCACATATATTTTTTATTTCGTGACAACTATGCTGTCGCAATTCCTATTGGAAATGTGTCTTTGCCCATGAAAAGGGTGACCCATACGTACGAGCATAATTCATAACCTTGTACTACCCGGGATTCTAAACAAGAACCACTCACGCACATCAGGCAACCTACTTTGCCTCAGAGGGTAGCCAATAGGTCAATCAGAACTACCCGGGATTCTAAACAAGAACCACTCACGCACATCAGGCAACCTACTTTGCCTCAGAGGGTAGCCAATAGGTCAATCAGAACTACCCGGGAATCTAAACAAGAACCACTCACGCACATCAGGCAACCTACTTTGCCTCAGAGGGTAGCCAATAGGTCAATCAGAACTACCCGGGATTCTAAACAAGAACCACTCACGCACATCAGGCAACCTACTTTGCCTCAGAGGGTAGCCAATAGGCCAATCAGAACTACCCGGGATTCTAAACAAGAACCACTCACGCACATCAGGCAACCGACTTTGCCACAGAGGGTAGCCAATAGGCCAATCAGAACTACCCGGGATTCTAAACAAGAACCACTCACGCACATCAGGCAACCTACTTTGCCTCAGAGGGTAGCCAATAGGCCAATCAGAACTACCCGGGATTCTAAACAAGAACCACTCACGCACATCAGGCAACCTACTTTGCCTCAGAGGGTAGCCAATAGGCCAATCAGAACTACCCGGGATTCTAAACAAGAACCACTCACGCACATCAGGCAACCTACTTTGCCTCAGAGGGTAGCCAATAGGCCAATCAGAACACTGTCAGTGGCAATATGAACGTATTTAAAGTACACAAAAGTCAACTTATTTCATTGGACATAATTTTTAAGTTACGATTTTCGTAATATATTAATTAATTGTTCCACATTGTATGATTTGCTGCCGTGTTGGTTGGGGTCTGTTTGCCTATATCTGGGCTAAATTTATTGTAGTTATTAGGGGAAAAGTTTTTAACGTTGATTTAAAACATTTATAGTTTAGCTTGATCTTCTTCCATCACTCTTTTCCTTGGAATAAAAAATAAAATAAAAACTTGTTTTTATCCTTTTTCGGGTCTATTTTGTGTTATTGTATAGCACTGATTGTTGTACATTTTCTTGCGTTATTTAATATAACATTATTATAATTAAAAATGTTTTAATGTGTTATTCTTTATTACAATTTTATTCGCAGTCCCAAATATAAAGGCTGCATTGCGATAGATTTCGACAAGAGAGTAATACGATACACAATTCATGAAATCTATATCGGCCGACCTTCCGTGGCGCAGTCGGTTGATGCGCCATCAATCTGGGGTGCGGAAGGCTCTGGGTTCGAATTCCGGGCAAGGCGTCCCCTGCTAAACTACCATGCATAAAACCAGGGGAGGTTAAAAAGCCCTATACAATGAAATCTATACAATCAAAACATCGTGTAAAAAAACTATGAATATGTTACACATTACATTCGGCATTGGCTAGATAAATGACAGCTCTGTACGACTTTGTGTGTAAAACTACTGCGCTGTAAAATGTGAAGTTGGCTTAACATTATGCTATCACAATCCGCTCATTGTTTGCAAACTTAGTGAACAAATATTGTCTGACTAATGCATTCCCGTCCAGATATTTCTTACGCCACGCCGTAAATTTTCACAACAAAAATTTATATAACAAAGAATAATTTTACAAATTTGCTTTAGCTGACGCCGATATCAACGAATTATATCCCAAAGACAAAAAAGAATTAAAAGAAATATTTCCATTTTATAATATTTTATTTCTTAACAGAAGAAATAGAAGAAACAACAAAAATTACTTAAATAATGAAGCTTTTGAAAGTAGGATATCAACATATAACATTGAAAATACCTTTAATTTAGTACAGCTTAATCATTTTTTGACTTCGATAAAAAATAAGGTTTTTGATATAATACGCAATAATTTTAGGACACTTAGAGGGCTGAAAAACAGTATTAAATTATATACCAATTGCCGTAAGCATGATAATAATCAAGTAGAATTATTTACATTTCAATCACCCAACTATACAGTATTGAATGATGAAGGAGATATTAAAAAGTTTTATGAATTCGGTAATATGAATTTCAAAGAAGAGGCTCAGGCTGGACATTAGATAGAATAATTGGAATACAATTAGCTATAAATAAGTATAATCTATTAAATGGCTCATCATATATAGAATTTCCAGAAGTTATTAAGAATAATAAAGCATGCATAAATGTTAAAAATGATGATCGAAAATACTGTCTTTGGGCAATAAAATCGGCATTGTTTCCAGCAGACATCCATTCAGACAGAGTAACTAAATATAAAAACATAGGCCTTAATATTGACAAAATAATAAATAAATAAATATGAATATCCTATTAAAATGGACGATATACCAAAAATCGAACAGCAAAATTAATGTATCTATAAGTGTATACTCTATTGAAGGTAAGTACTCCACAGTTAATCAACTTAAGTTTACATAAAGTAAAAAGGATAACCACATACATTTACTTTATTTTAAAGATGATAACGCAGATGCAGCTACGCAAAATTCGCATTATTGTTGGATAAAAGACTTATTGAGACTGTTTTCTGCACAAAAATAAATATAAATGTAAAACTTCTATGTGTGATACGTGTCTTCGATTCTTTACATCCGAAGAGAATTTAAGTAAACACACAGACGACTGCTCTAGAAATGAATCAGTAAGAGTCAATATACCTTCGAAGGGAGAGAAAATATTCTTCAAAAATTACAAACATTCAATGAAGGTTCCTTTTGCAATATATGCAGATTTTGAGTCAATATTGAAGAAAATGTCAACCATTAAGCCAAATCCTATGGAATTATATAAATTAAAATTAATCAAAAAATATCTGGTTTTAACTGAAGGCGATATTGATAATGGTCTTTATACGGGGATTATTCATGAAAGATATAATGTCACTTATGAACAAATAAATAACATTGATTTCAATCTAAACAATGATTCATATGCTACGAAATATCAATTACACGAAGCATCTGGATTTTGGTATTATATTGTATCTGCTTATGGTAATTATAAGCCGCCAGTAGTAAATCGACGACCAACTGCAAATAAAGATTTTATGCATTCAATAAAAAGTGAAGTAGAAAGATTTGGGGAAACATATTCACAAATTGAACCAATGCGACTGCTTACAAAAGAAGAAAATGGGTTATATAATAGATCTAAAAAATGCACTGAATGTGAATGCGAATATTCGAAGGATAATAAAAAAGTACATCATTATCATTTAACTGGCAAATTCATTAATCCTTTATGTAATGTTTGTAATCTACAATAAAACATGCCAAACTTTGTACGAATTAATTTTCATAATGGCTATGATGCTCATTTATTTATTAAAGAGCTAGGCTATGATGAACAAGATATAGATTTAATTGCAAATAACGAAGAAAAGTTTATTAGTTTTGCAAAAACAACAGAAAATTTAAATATGCTATTTATAGACACACTTAAATTTATGGCAAGTAGTTTGGACAAATTATAATCTAATTTAACTAAAGATCAATTGAAAAATACACAAAAGGGTTTTCAGTATTTGGCAAAACTATGGAAAATATAAGAAACATAGTAAATATAAGATTAATATCGAATGCAGAAAAATGTGAAAAATTAGTGGCAAAAGTAAATTTCAAGAAAAGTACTATATTTAACTAGAATCTCGCAGCCATGCACATAAATAAAACAACTAAAATTTATTAAGCCTATTTATGTGGGCATGTCAATTTTCGACATATCGAGAGAGCTAACGTGCGACTCCCATTATAACATAATGAAACCAAAATATGAAGATAAAATTGAGCTATGCTATCAGGATACAGATAGCTATATTCTAAAAATAAAAACAGAAGATTTTTATGAAGATATGAAAACAATGTGAATTAAATTCGATGCAAGTGATTATCCAACTGACATCTTAACATGATGCATATAAACAAGAAAGATATAGGCAAAATAAAAGACAAATGTAATGGAAAAATAATGAAAGAGTTTTTGGTTTAAGATCTAAAATGTATACATATATAGTTGCCGAAAACAAAAACAAAAAATCGAAAGGCACGAAAAAATTTGTTATTAACAGAGAATAACATTTGACGACTATAAGAATTGTTTGTTTAATGAAAAAATACTATATAGAACAATGATTATAATAAGAAGCAAAAAGCATGACATTTATACACTATAAATTAATAAAATGCCTGTAAGTCATCATGATTGACAAGAGAATTATCCTAGACAATAAAATAGATACAGTGCTCTATGGATATCAAAATGTGTAATTTTTCTGTTTTAAACATCTTTACTTTCGAAGACAACATCGATACCAGTACCATCAAAATAAATTAGTTTGCCATTTTCGTCTCTAATTTCTAAAACAATATGATGTATTGTTATTTGATAGAAAATTTGATATGCAGGCTCATAAATTATATAATCTCCAAAACCGAACATCGTTTTTAATGGAAAACTAGCAATTATATCGGCTCCTAAGTGGTTAGACCCATTATATTTTATTAACATTCCATAGGCCAAATTTCAGTGGACATTCATTGTCTTAAAAGAATTAAAAGTAGGCAATTTAGTGCCTACAGCAATTTTGTCTTTTTCAATAGTTAAATTTCTTTCAAAAGCAGGAATATCAGATAATCGGTCACCAAGTTTAATATCAAACATAGATTTGATAGATATTCTAATTTTTATGTTGTCTGGAGTTGGTTCAATGTTATTTGTTGGAATTGGCTCAATTGAATTTATAGTTTCTTTCAAAGAGTCAAAATTGTACTAACCTTTAGTTAAAGTTATGACCTCATTTTTATCAGCAACACGACTCAATTTTTCAATTGCTGTCATAGTATTATTGAATATATTGGGTGGCAAAAATTTCGTATGAAAACTAACCAAAGCAATCGATTTTTCAATATGGATGATGTCATCATGGCGCTTCTTTTTTAGAACAAAACTATTATTCATCAACTTGAATACTCTATTATCCATTTATATAAAAGAATTAACATATAAATGAAAAAAGTCGATTGGATTGTCTGTGTTTTAATTCATGAAGAAAACTCTAAATATACAAAGAATGGTGAATTATTGCCTAATAACATAAGATGTTTAATTGTTGAGCCCAGCAAGGTTGAGAAAACCAACATGATGATTAATTTTATTTATAAGCCAGAATGACTAAATTTTAATAAATTGTATGTTTGTTCAAAAAGTTTAAATCAGCCCAAATATATTCAGTTACAAAATTATTTGGATGAGGCATAAAAAAATTAAAAGTTAAAGAAAAACTTGCATACTTTTCCAATAATGCTGAGGAAATGTTCCTCGAGATAAATATGGAGACAAATCACTGGTTATCTTCAATAATGTCATTTTAGAAAACCAAAACATCACCAGGAATTATTTTACATGAGGATTTTACATTGATGTTTTCTATTTAGCTCAAATATTTTCAAAAATTCCAAAACAGTTGGTACGAGATAACGCTAATTTAATGTGTATATTTAGACAAGATGACACTAGTTAAAAAATATTTATAGTGATTTTGTCAGCAGAGATATGCCGTATGAGATATTTAAACAATTATGTTCAAAATGCTGGGGCGAAAATAATGGTTTCATCACTGTGGACCTAAGTAGAAAAATTCATGCTGACAAGTATCGGAAGCAAATACAGAAGTTTTTCATTCACTTTTAGATATATCAGTTTTCGTGACTACTGACAGATATTGGCTCACTTCTAGATATCACACACTTTTATGTCTTGCAATCGCATGCTCCTGAATTGCATGTTTTCCTTCCTCATTCTCACTGTAACAGGAAGTAGCTTATCAAGGAAGTAGCGCAGTATATCAGCCATGTGTCGACTCACTGCAGCTCCTAGCTTTTGGAGAGTTGTATTTAGCTTGTTCCTCGCCTTGTTGCTTGGCTCAAGTGGCAAGGTTCTTGGTTTGAAATGCGAAGGTTGGGGGTTCCATCCCTGCTCTGAGCAGAAATTTAATATTGTGGATATGTGGGACCCAATTTCGCAATATTAGATTATCACCAAACCATTCAAAATTTGAGCAAAAAACATGCTCTGCTCCTATTGTGTAATGCTAAACAATAGGAACAGCAACAAATAATCTCCATCTCCTCATCGTAAAAAAGTTTTAAAAATTGTGTGGTTACGAGATGGGGGTTTCTCCACAAGAGTTTTGCTATATTTTTAAATAATAGGTGAAATGCGTGTTGAATGAACAACAAACAAATGACAAACAAAAGCTTAATGAATGACAACCAACTGACGAATGAACAATGAACAAACGATGACCAATTGACAAACAAATGATGAATATTATGCAATGAAGAAATCACTATTACAAAAATCTGTTTTATTAATCCACAAATTGTGTGAATTATCAAAACATAGCTATTTAACATAAATTTACACAGCCGAGTCTGCTTTAGCTGCTGCTTTATCGCCTTTAGTTTTTAAGACTTTTTCAACCAAATATTCATTTGGATAGTCTTTTTGAAATATTTTGTGATCATAAGACATGCCTTATATATATTCTCCTTTGATATCTTTCAGAATTTATGTAGGTATATCACAATTTAAAACTTTGAAAATAGTAAACGATTCTGTTTGGCCAATTAGCAGTATAACCCTTCTCGACCATTTGTTTAAGCTTGCTCACACAGACGACATCGCCAACTTTGTATTTAGCTTGCAGGTATGGTTCAGTAAACACATATGACGATATTGAAGTTTTTTCATTGTTTTTATTAACTTCCTTTGGCTTCATACCAATAGTTCTGTGTTTTGTGTTGTTGTATTCTTTCACTAAATCGTTTAGTATATTTGTCCATTTATAGTTGCCATTCTGTGTACATTTCTTCCACATTATATTTTTCAAAGTGCAAATAAATCGTTCTACTGCACTTGCTTTTCATTCAGAAAATGAATAATAATGATTGATGACATATTTTTACATTTTTTCTTTAAATGTCTTGTTATAGAATTCTGAGCCACTGTTGCTCTGTAAATTGTGTGGTTTTCTTTTCATCAAGATAGATTATAAGCCATTTGATACATTTTTAGCTGTCTTATTTTTAATTGGAATAGCTAATGCAAACTTTGAAAAAACATTGATAATTTTCATAATATATTTGTAGCCTTTATTTATGCAAGATATACCTTTCAAATTGCCGGTATCCATTTCAACAAGAACAATTTGCCATAAATCATTGATACCATATGATATTAATTTTCGTCTTGGAAAGTTCCTTCTCCCTGACTTATATAATTCAATTATTCCCTTCTCACAGTGGGCAGATTTTTTTGTGTTGATTTATTAGAATTGCATTTAGAACATTTACTTTTCTGAACTAATCTACCATTTTTAGTATTTTCAGTGTTTATATTATTATTTTTAGCAACTGTTGTGCACTTCAAGAACCAAGGGTTCTCCATTTAATAGTAAAAAATAATTAAATTGCATATTTTATCAATATTCCTATTGTAGTCATCAATTAATCATCATAACTTGATTTTTTAAAAGATAAAATATCGCCTATGTTAAACCAAAGGGCGTACTGTAATCATTTTTTGTGGATCCCTTAATAACAGTCACATCATCATTAGGTAAATTGATATTAACAGTAATTATTTTATAAACAGTACAATTCACCAAGAAAGTAAAGAAAATTTGATTATTACCTAAGTGAAAAATATTGTTTTTTTAATCCCTATCTGCAGGTAAATTAAATATATGGGATTTCTCTTACTTGCTTTTTTTTTTCCTTCAAATTTTGAGTTAGCATGTGTATCAGGGTAATTCAAAACTGATTGGTTTAAATTTTGTAATTTTGTAGCCATTTCTTTGTCAAAATATCTTTTATTGACAGCATCTTTTCCATTTACAGGATCAGCCATATTATTGATTCTACGATTTTGAAGAGAAACATACTCTGTTGTACAAACAAAAACTTTGCTTATTTGGTCTCGTAAAGTGGAAACAATGACATTATATTTTGATTCTACGTATGTTTTTAAATCAGAAACAATTGTATTGTATTTTGAATCTATGTAATTTTTTAAAGCGTAATCTGCTACATGTTTAAAAAAATCTTTCATTGACAGCATCTTTTCCATCGATGGGATCAGCTATATTAACCACTCTATGTTCTAAAAATGAAAATTAAGATTTTCTAAAATCAAAACAATTGGTTAGTTTACTCTGTAAAGTAAAGATACTGAAATTGCACTGTGAATTTATATATGATTTTAAAGCAAAGGCATTAGTGTCGAAAATTTTATTTAATGCTTTGATCAACGGTTTCCCGAATATATCTGCCATTTAATAACATACAAATTATATCGTGATACTTGAAACCTCTCGAAAAAATGTGCCATACTATTAAACATAGATGACCACATATAGTTGAATTAAAATTCTGAATTAGACCATCATTGTAATAAACATTTATATCTTTGAAATAATTAACTAAATTAGTAGGACTATTGCTTCCAAATGAGTCAAAATAGAAAATCCTTATTTTCTTATAAAATCGCAAACCCAGTGAATGTGTGAATTTTTTTAAATGTGAAAATTAACCACGGCATATTCATTTTTGTGCATAATTTTCAGTAATTTGTCAGTCATAATAACACTTCTGAAATACTTAATATTTAATAGTTTTATGTACTTTTCGATATCAATATTAGATAATTGAGAGAAATTTTTTTGCTCTTCCTCTTTTTGCAACTAATCCTTTTCCAGGTCTTGTTTTCCATTGCTAAATTATGACTTTTTTGTTCTTCTAAATCTTTTTCATTTTTACTTACTTAATCAACAGTACAGTAAATGGTGTCTACTGCTGTTGCTAAACCACTGAGTGTACCTAAATTAGCAATTGGGAGGGGAATAATTCCTCCATGATGTAAACCACTTCCAGATTTTTCTTAGGCCAAATTTTTGACTGTTTGCACTGGTAAAGTTAATTTGAAGCTTTTACCTTAATTAATTTTTTTTATTTTTCTAGCAATTTGATCATTTGTTAAAAAGTATCTATACCCAAATCTTTTTTAATTCTTTAAAGGGAATATTGAGAGTAGTTATACATATATATATATTCGATAAAACATTTGAATTCCCCATCCTAAATATTTTTTTGTAGACATTGTTGAGGCAATGGCAGCAGAAGCAATTTTTTCTGCAATCGGAGTATTTTTATCTAACATGATTTCTTTAGCTTTCTTAAAATTTTATCAGCTTTGTGTCTAGACCTTACATCTTTATGATCTCTATAGGCAATATCGTGATATTTGCATTCTTCATCTAATTTATTTATTCCTGTATTGCCTCTTTCCAATCTTTCATCTAATTTTATAAATGTTCAACAATAGTTATAACCAGGCAAATACATTTCGGATAAGTTTAAATTGTTTAATGCCCAATTTATAATGCCTTTACCATGATGTTCAGAACTCCAAATTGATGTGGAAATACATTAAAAATTTTAAAAGATAAGGGATTCCTTTAGGATTATTAACAAAAAAAATCAGAAAATTTATTATTTAGCATATTCATTATGTTAACTTTTTCATTGAAAAAAAAATTTAATTCCAGCATTTTCGTCGCCATAAACAAACAATTTTCTAACATCATCCATCTAATTATATTCTTTTGGCAAAC
Source organism: Dryococelus australis (assembly GCA_029891345.1). Classification (NCBI taxonomy): domain Eukaryota; kingdom Metazoa; phylum Arthropoda; class Insecta; order Phasmatodea; family Phasmatidae; genus Dryococelus; species Dryococelus australis. Next base: position 4,222,417 of record CM057009.1, on the reverse strand, counting down.
TATTGTATTTTTTATACCTTCTCCAGATCTAGGAGTTCTTGGAGAATTTGTTTCTGGTGTGTTTGGTACTGATCATGATTGTGGTTTTATATAATTGCCATAAATCGGTTTAGTTATATTATTGTTCTTCCAACCTCCACTCGAGCTACCTTTTTATAAAGATTACATTCTTGGGATGCCGCATTGGATGTTTTAACAATTTCTGCATAATTGTCATAATTTACATCATCAAATTTATCCTTAAGAGCTTCTGGTGAATTGTCTGTTAACAAATTACAGAGTCGTGGAGTTTATTTATATTCTTTATCCATAACAAATTGTGTATAATTATTTATCGATACTTTTTATAACCAATGTAAAAATATTGCCCAATTCCAAGTAAACCAAGTTTTTTTATCAATAATATTAATTCTTTTAGAAATTTATGTTCCTAGATTTATAGCAGATGCTGCATGTGGTAAATTTTTCAGTGGTACAATTCCCATTTGCCAGTCCCAGTAAGGAGATTTCTGTTCTGAGAATAATTCTCTTTCGAATTATGTTTCTTCTGGTGTTGGCAGATCATCTAAATTTTTTGCTGCTACAGGAACTAGTGTTGTTATTAAATGTTCACTTTTTTCAGTAATTTTTTCTGCTTTTTTTTTTTACCTATATTTCGTAATTCGTCAATTAATGGCAGTTCTTTCTTCTTATTTTTTCATATTCTTTTTCATGATGCTTTTTATATTTTTTATATCTTTCAATGAGTAATTTAACTCGAGAAACTCCTGTTCATTCTGCAATTTATATATTGATTTTTTACTTATGAGTTATTAAAAATTGAGAGTTTTGAGAGGCACACTTTTCCTCCAACTTATCAAACTAGGGGGACTTAAAATGTTTACACTAATAGAATCGAATTTGATATTCCTATAGGAGATGGCTTTTATTTTCCAAATGATGCTTATGTTTATGAGCAATTTACTTTACTAAAGAGAGATAAGGTTGGAGATGCGGAAAACTATGATGACTCAGATATATTGATGTTTGTTCAAGCTTTTTTCCTTTCCAATTTTCTAGAGTAGAACTCTCAAAACCTGAAAATATTATTGAAGCTGTAGATAATCCAGCTATAACAACTACAATGATTAATGGTTTATTAAAATCACCTAGTGAAGAAAATTCTTTACAATTGACTGGTGTTTATAATCTATATAGAGATAAATCTGTTTCTACTGATATAACAAAAAAGGTTAAAACTGTTTCTAGTTATAAAAACAATGAAGAAATCTATCCTCTTAGATATCTGTTTGGTTTTATTCGTGGTAAGAATGAAGTTTATTGGAAAGGTGGCAATAAAATTACGTTTTTTCGTAGTTCATCTGATAACAACTGTTTATTTCTTTATGGAACTTTAAATACAGATAATAAAGTTACGAAACATCGTCCTGATACTGATAAAATTGATATAAAAAATTAGAAATTATGCAGCCAATTGTTGAATTCGAATGTAATGTAGCCCTTGCAATTAAAGAACAAATATACAAAGATCCAAAAATGCCTATTAGTTTTGACTATTGACAATTTTTAAAAAAATAAGTTCCTCTTAAATCAAGTGTTTTTTTAGCTTTGATATAAAATATCAGTTTAATAATTTACAATTTGATAGGCCTAATTTTGTAATTGTAGGTTTTCAACTTAATAGAAAAAATTGTGCTGAACAGCACACTCTACTATGATTGATCATTGCAGTGTAAGAAATATTTATGTTAAAAATGGTAGGAATAAAATTCTCCTAAATAAACTGGAATCTAAAGATTGAAAATGGGGTTTATCTTAAACAATTTCTTGCTTATAATGATTTTATAAATTCAAAAACCAAACTAGATACCAGCTATAGAAATAACGAACTTTATTATAAACCAAATGTAAACTTTGGTGGTGATAATAATTACAACTCATTTTGGGGGCGAAGGCCTTTATATGTTATTGATTGTTCATACAGGAAAAAAACCGTAGTTAAAGAATGAACAAACATAAAAATTATTGTTGATTTTAATAAAGATGTCGAAGCAGGTGCCATTTGTTATGTTGTTTTAATAAGTCGAGTTTTAATGAGTCTTACTTACGAGTATTTGAAAGAAATAAATACTGATGGTTTATATAATTTTAATATTATTAAATGAAGGAATCAACAAATGGTTTCCTTAGTTTAAAAGAATTTTTTGATCTTATAGTTGAGTGGTTACATTAAAACTTTTACAATTTTTTAGACATATAGATTAATTGTTTGACCAAATAAAAAAAAACATTTTTCATACTTCTAATTATATTTTCTCTTTGTAAATAAAAATGCTTTTGTTACCTTGCAGTTTGACGAACCTTTTTAAAGATAGCAACTGTTGTGAGTCACCTTCCTATAAATGAAATTTGTCTCTAATGAAGTTAGAGAATTAATTTACAAATTTCATTCAAATTTACAAAGTTTACAGTAGTAGTTGTAATGTCACCCGACCACCATCTTGGAGGTCATTGTCCTTTCACCACCGACCAGTGTGACCTTTGACCTTGACCCAAGGAATTTGACCTCAAAAAAAATTTAAAAACCTTTAGAAAATTCCAAAAATCCTCAAAACAATCCAAAAATTTCTAAAAAATTCTAAGAAAAATTCCACAGAAATGTAGAATTAAAAATTATTTTAAATTACTAAAAAATTATTTAAAAGATCCTCAGAAATGAGTCTATTTTTTTTTTTAAGAAATGCTGACAGGGATGAGCAACTCAGGATAAGACCCAAGTGGCCAGGAGACAGGGATTAGTACCTATAGCTTTGACATTGACATGATCTTTGACCTGGAAAATTAAAAAAAAAAACACAAAAAATATTTAAAAAAGCGATTAAAAAATGTATTACATTTATTACTAAAATTTTATTTTGAAATCGTTTTAAAAATTTAAAAATAGTTTAAAACTTTAAAAAAAAACCGTTTCAAAATGTATTTTTTCAAAATTTTATTGTAACAATTTCTTAATAAAAAATTATTTAACACCGGTGGCCATTTTTCCCATTTTCCCTCGAAATTTCCCTTTTTCTTAAAAAATTCCACTTAAAAAATGTAATTTAAAAACTCACATTTCCCAGCACTGCTATTAGTCACATTCGTTCCATCCCCAGCAGACAACCGACTCCCTGGCACCTACTCCCCTCACCTATACTCATTCCGCCATCTTGATTTTTGTCCGTCATTTGTTTATACATTACTGGAGACCGCCATATTTGTTTATTTGTTACTGGAGGCTGCCATATTTGTTTTTTTTCGTTCATCATTTGTTTATACATCATAGGAGGCCACCATTTTGGTAGGCATCACCCATTCGCCATACTGGAAACCAACGACCTGTACCCAAGACCTTGAAAACGAAAACTCAAGAAACATACATAAAATCTAGCAATTATAATACATTAAAGACTACCCCTACCATATTAGATGCAGACTACCGCGACCTTGACCCCATAACCTTGAATTTCCGTGAAAATCAAAATTAGAGAAAAAATACACAAAAGTCAACAAACATAATACATTACAGACTACCATCATAATATTAGATGCAGACTACCACGACCTTGATACCATGACCTTGAATGGCATTGAAAATCAAAACTCGAGAAGAAATACATAAATTTCAGCAAGCATAATACATTAAAGACTACAACAACCATATTCAATGCAAACTACCTCGATCTGGACCCCATGACCTTGATGGACATTGAAAATAAAAAACTTAGAAAAATGCATAAAAGTCAACAAGCATTACACATTACAGACAACCACCGCCTTATTAGATACAGACTACCATGACCTTGACCCCATTACCTTGAATGATCTAAATACGAAAAAACTCGAGAAAAATTTATGTGAAGAGGCAGAAGCTAGTCGAGACGATCCACCTTCGGCGCAGCTGCTGTCACTCTGAACCTCTCAGCTTACCTCTCTACTGCTTACAATATACAAGTGTGCGCGCCCTATGGCATCGTATTGACTTTGAACCAATTGTACTGCACCATTTATACATTGTACAGACACCGACCAGCCAATCACCAAGTTACCTCGATTCCAGCTGACCAATAACATGCAGGTCCAACAACAGGAGTCAGTTGTTTATTTTAAGTATAACCATGATTTATAGGTGAGAGAAGAAAATTCATCTGCAAGAAACTGTTAAAGCTATAACTGCATGGTAATGTGATCAAGGAACTAGCATCTGAAGCCTGCCTTCCTGCATGTGTGTGTGTTTGTGTGATGTCTCAATGCCTGCATGTTATTGGTCAGCTGGAATCGTGAGGTAACTTGTGTCTCGGTGTCTGTTCAATGTATAAATTGTGCAGTACAGTTGGATCAAAGTCAATATAATGCCATAGGGCGCGCACACTTGTATATTGTAAGCAGTAAGGAGGAAAACTGAGAGGTTTAGTGTAACATCAGCTGCACCGAAGGTGGATCGTCTCGACTACCTTCTGCCTCTTCACATAGATTTTTGTTTTTTAGGTCATTCGAGGTGATGGGAATAAGGTCGAGGTAGTCTGTATCTAATAAGGCGGTGGTAGTCTGTAATGTATTATGCTTGACTTTAATGCATTTTTCTATGTTTTTTATTTTCAAGGGCATGGGATCAAGGTAAGCTGCATCTAATTTGGTGGTGGTCTTTAATGTATTACACTTGCTGACTTTTATGTATTATTTCTCGAGTTTTGATTTTCAAGGCCATTCAACATCGTTGGGTCAAGGTCGAGGTATCTGCATCTAATATGGTGGTGGCAGTTTTTAATTTATTATGGTTGCTGACTTTTATGTATTTTTCTCGAGTTTTTGTTTTCAAGGTCATGTGGTCATGGTCAAGGTCATTAGTTTAAATATGGCGGATGGGTGATGCCTACCAAGAGGGTGGCCTCCAATAATGTATAAACAAATGAGGAACAAAAAAACAATTTTGGCAGTCTCCAGTAATATATAAACAAAGATGGCGGAATGAGTGTTGGTGAGGGGAGTGTGTGCGAGGGAGTAATTAGTCTGCTGGGGATGGAACGAAGGTGACTAATGGCGGTGCTGGGAAATGTAAGTTATTAAATTTAATTTTTTATAAATTTTAAGGGAAATTTTTTGGGGAAAAGGGGGAATTTCGATGGAAAAAAATGGAAAATGGCCATCTGAGTTAAATTATTTTTAATTAAGAAATGTTTTAAATAAAGTTTTATAAAAATTATTTAGTTGAACGATTTTTTAATTAAATTTTTTAAATAATTAATTTTTTACAAGTGTTTAAATCTTTTTTTGTGATTTTTCAAACAAAATTTTTTTTTGTGATTTTTGCATTTTCAAGGTCAAAGGTCAATGGTCAACAGTCAAGGCCAAAGGTCATAGGTACTGATCCCTTTCTCCTGGTCACCTGGGTTTGACCATGGGTCGCTCATACCTGTCAGCATTTCTGGAAAAAAGTTTCAATTCTGAGGATCTTTTTAATAATTTTTTAATAATTTTCAAATAATTTTTAATTAATTTGTAATAAAAAAAAATTCGGATTTTTTTTTTTTTAGAAATTTTTGGAATATTTTGAGGATTTTTTGGAATTTTTTAAGGTTTTTGAAAATGTTTTTTGAGGTCAAAGGTCATCGGGGTCAAGGTCAAAGTCAAAGGTCACACCAGTCGGGGGTGAAATGACTATTATATCCAATATGGCGGTCGGGTGACGTCACAAGATGGCTATTTTGACAAAACTACACATACCTTCAAAAATAGGTGTAAATTTTTCAAATCCCCATGAAATTACGAGCATTCTTGTTTCTTGGTCTGCCATCTTGAACTCGCTCGTCTACCAACCAAGCTTGTTGTTCAGACGGACGTATCCAAATGGTTAAATTTACCATGTCAAAATAGTTTGGCACATATATAGTTCATTTAAATAAATCGTTTTGTAAAAGCAAGCATGTGTAGGCATTTTTAAAACCAATATAAAATTTTTCTAAAATTGATATAGATAAATATTTGAGCAAACCATACATGAAAAATATGGCATCGTCAGCAAAGCATTCGTTTGATTTTAAAAAATTCACCAACAAAATTATTTGTTCAAAACAAAAACCACTATATTTGCTTCAACAATCCAGTGTTTGATTTAACAATAGTTGGTTTGAAACAGCAAAACAAATTTCAACATTATTTATTTGGTTGTGTAGACAATTCCTTTTTCTCAGTGTGACGGCCAACTGTTTGCGGCGAATTAAATATTGTTTTTTTATTGCATTTAGCTTAATAATTACGAGAAGTAAATATATATATCCGATATTTATTATTTTTTTGCCTAATTAACTGACGTATAAAAAGTATAAAAAAACTCCATGCGGGTGGTCAGGATTGAACCCACGTGGTTTTGACTCTCTACTACCGTTACCTTACCAGATCTGCTACCAAAAAAACGCTTAAGTAAATGGGAATACATATATTACATCTTTTATTTCTTCATCGAAAGTTTGTAGTTTTAAATTGTATGTCTTTTATTTCCATTTATATGTTTGTTAACGTACTGGCCATCCAGGCGTATTCCAAAGCTGAGAGAAGAAGCAAATATTACGTAAAACATTGACGAGCAATTATTTTGGCAAATATCTAGCTAAGTTAGCAAATTTTGCTGAAGGATTTTAAATACATAATGTCTCCGTCAATACATAAGTTCTTTATGTAGTTTACACTCTAAGTTTGGAATCAGTTATTTTTTGCTGATTGTCAGTTGAAACTGCTCCATTCGGAATCTGTAGAAAAAATGTTACTTATTCATCACTTAAAAGAAATCTACTAATTGAAGCAGTAAAGTAATTGTTATTTACAGTTGGTTAATTAATAAGCACAGAGCTATCCTATGCGATGAAAGTTAGGTACGATTTATTTTGTCGCAGAACACAAATATTGTCTACACAATAACGTTTTTGGACGTGGTTGGGCTCGAACCTCCGCCCATAAAGCGAAACATGCTGAAGCTTTCATGATGAGCCATGTCCACTGCCCTACTTTACCACTGCTAAATGTGTTCTCGTATTATGAGAACTGAACCACAAAATGTAATGTCAAATATTGCTGTAAGTTTCGTGATGGGAAAGTATTTCTTGTTGTCGAAATGTATAGATATTCTGCGCAAGTACATGTCTTTGCAAAGTTCAAAAGTCAATCTATGTTTAGTTTAGTTCGGATTCTGTGCTTTAAAAGATAAATATAGTGGTTTCAATGTACGAGGTTATCGATGTCCACTAGTATCCGCCATTTTACAATGCAACGAGATACTACAAATTTAAAATGTTATATTTAGTGACAGATAGATCAGTGATAATTTCACTGACTCGATAGTGCAGTGATAAGAAAAGAATACGGATTTACACCAACAAAAATTTTGTGGTCTGCAAGTTAACAGATCAAATAATGAGGAAACGACAAATTTTACAAAATATTGCATTGTTTCTAACGTTCCGCTGTCTAATTAACACAGTTATTACTAGTCATTCTCTCTCTTCAAAATAATAGTTTCATTCTGTAAAATCTTGTTGCATTGTAAAATGGCAGATACACAGAATACCATTGAAACCACTTTATTTCTCTTTTCAAGCACACAACCTGAACTAAATTATAACTTATAATGACTTTCGAATCTTACAAATACATGTACCTACGTATGCATGATATGTGTATATTTCGACAACATGAACTACTTTCACATTACGAAACTTACAGCCGTTCGCCATTGTAAGTTTATGTTACCACGCAAATGCGATACCGTTTTTTCACAGTGGCAAAGTAGCGGAGTTAGTAGAACGTCAGGCAAAAGAAACAATAGAATGTGTTGCGTCCTGGGGTGGCGGTTCGATACCAACCACTTCCAAAATTTATTTTTATATGCAATATTTTTGTTTTGCGACAAAATAATTGTATATCTAATTTATTTCAAACCGTAATGCACGGATTTTAATCCTTGTGCTTTTTATTAATCGACTATACCTAACTGATTTTCTACTGTTTGTATTAGTGGATTTCATTTAACTGAATGGATTAATAATTTTTCTTTTTCTACTGATTCCGGATGGAGCAGTTTCAACTGACAATCAGTAAAAAATAACTGATTCCCATTTAGAGTGTACATTTATACAAAGGCATGCGTTAAAGTTGTTTTATCAAATCAATAAAGTTCTGTTTAAAAATTTGGTTCGTTTATAGGAGTGACAAACGAAACACAGAAAACATAATAATAAGATCGTAAGTTAAGAAAGCTCCTGAACATCAACAGAGAAATTTATATAATTTCAGTTTCGTCGTTATATATTATTAATGGCAGCAGTACTGTAATGTAGGCGAACTGAACTGAATAGAAATACATAGATTTGTTTCCATAAAATGTTTCAACAATCAGCTCTTTTTACAAGGATGAACCAACATCGTGACTTTTTTGACATTATAATTACACAGTACGTAGATTTCGCAAATTTGCATTATCTAAAGGACAGTTTAAAATATGAGGCTAATATGATGTATTCATATTGTTTTTTTTTTTTTTTTTTTTAAGAATAGCATAAGAGTGAAGATAATTGCAAATTGGTTATATTTGTATGGAAATATGCGTTAGGACATGTCCACTCACGCATAAAAAGACGACTTTCGGATTTACTCAAGGAATGCGAGCATCAAAATTAAACGGAGTGTTATTTTCTTTCAACTGAATGTAAGTTAATTCATGATATAGGAAAATTTGTAAACTTTTTATTAAAGAATATTACTTTTGGTAGTTTCGAAACAATTACTCAACGATAAAATGTACTTAAACATTTAAATTGAGAAAAACGAGAGAAAACTGAAAGAGCTTCCTGAAGTGAAAGGCGACGAATAGCTACTGTGGACAGCACACCGCAAGCACGTATTTAGTTTTTAGGCAGGAGTGGCTGTGTTTCAGACGGTCTGAATAATGAAAGAGGCCCTAACGTGACGTTGGCTGCACTAGAGCTGGTACGGCAGACGCGCGCCAGTGCGGCCATACCGACAGTGCGCGATCCCCTCTGAGATGATTTTCGCGGTGCACACACAAAGTATGTCGGTACTTGTCAATATAGAGGATTTGTGCATAATTAACAAACAGGCCTCGGCTTTCCTGGCGCGGTTGGTAGAGGGAGGACGACGGTGTTAACAAGGTTGTATGAGAGAAGCGAGCAACCAGGCGCCTTCATGAATAAACATGCGCTGGTGTCTCACCCCCTGCGCGCAAGGCCCCGTCCTCACCCCTTCTCAACGTCTCTTCCCTCACTCGTTATGCTTTGCTGGATTATTTCTGCTGTTTGTCAACTGATTAAAGGGTCCCGTTCCAGCGGGAGGGAGGCGCGGGAGAGAGGTGCTAGGGGTCGCAACCTGGAAATGTCCGGCGCTCTCTATCAACATCACAGATCACGGGCAGCAGCCACGTCGCCTCATACAGGATGTTCGCGTTCAACCAAACACTTCTCAAAACAACATTATCAAAATTACTGAATACTTTACTTTCAAAAACTTTGTCTTTCTATTCCAAGTTGTTTTCGGGCTGTTAGAAAGCTTGTATTCAATTAATTCATTAATACGTCTGTCACTGATTGCTGTATTTGCAGCATTAAGTCGGCAGTGTGAGTTAGCACTCGAATATAACATGAAGAAACTATGGCAGATTTAATTACATAACAATAGCGGCATTGTTACAACATTTTTAAGCCAAGTGCATGCGTCTATAAAAGTTTCAAACCAATACCCTGGTTATAAATCATGAACCAAATATTTCACTCGTTGCTAACAAATAGCGTCATGAAATTTCATACTTTCGTGAATTTTCCCTCGAACATAAATATTTATCTCACAAAAGACAATATTTCAAAATTTTTGTTACGCCGTTTATTTAATGTTTCCAAGCCTCTTTGTAAAAGTAGTTTTGATAGCCTGGGAACTTATTAATCAAAACATGTCACTTAACCTGAAAACAAATATATAACCTTTAACAAAATGTAATAACTTTAATTGACGGTGCACCTGGAATTGATAGTACTCTGGTAAAAATTGGTCGTTATCGGTGCATAAATCCAATTTTATATCCAAAAATTGATTTAATTCTAAAATAGTCAGAGGGTTAAATTTATTCCCCTGTTGCCTGCTTCAAAAACTACTTGCATGATGGAGTTAGGCGAAACTTATATCAAGAGTTATAAGTCTCGTGGGAGTATGTTGGAAGAATATTAATAGACTGGAACAGACTTCTTTATGATTTAAGTAATTAATTTCATTGATTAGGAATACATGTATAGGGTAACCCGCTTGAATTTATAATAGAGAATATTTTTTATAATATTAATTTTTAGTTTACTTGTGTATTAAGACATCCAAAATTTCAGACGGAATTTTGGTATTAATGAAAATATCCTTATAACTTTGTGAAAACCCCAGGAACTTGGGATCTGTAACATTCCTAGGGAATAAAAATTGAACTGCGACTGAAAGCAACAAGAACGGAAAATATTTTTGTCTCGATTTTACCATTATAAATCTATTCCTTCTTTTGATAATGGCTACAAAAAATGTTCTCGTTTATGATGATCTGAACAACTTTATGGTTCCATGTATCGTCGAGCCCGTAAAACAAGTAGTGAGCTATATTGCGCTAACATCGAAGCGAGTATTCAATCAAATCTCGGTTATTAGGCGAATTTCTTTCCCACCAAAGGTCTGAGAAGGTTTGTTCTCCGCTGGCACATTATATGTCACTCTTAGTTATATTAATACAATTTAAGAAATAATGCTGCATTTTGTGTGTAGGCTAAATAAAAGTTAACAATGACATTTTGACTTATTGTTGAACAATAAAAAGAACTTGTCTGGTTTTACTACAGGTGTGGGTTTAATGACGCAAATGTAAATTAGGCTAAAGTGCTGCTTTCGTTAGTCTCTAAGAAAGGGAAGAATATCAAAACTATGGCATATAAAGTGGAGGCTGTGGTGTGATGTGATGCACTCGTGACAAGGCCAAAACTGCAACAACTGTGGACAAAGACAAAGTAAACATACAATACTACAATACAAGTAAACGAGATCCTGGATATCATAACAGAGTAAATAATTGACAACTGTCCGCTAGAGATTTAAATCTATTGTATTCGTGAGGACGTTACGTTTCACGTGAATGTAAAAGAGTCACATGGAACCACATTTAATGACAATGGGACTACTAAACCTGTGAATCGTCTGTTTAGGTGTGATTAGATTGCAAAATTGTGTACTGAGGATCCCCGTGCCTACCTGATGCAAGGGAGCTGTATCGAGTGCTTCCAGTTCGTGGGAGAATCGAGCTCAGGGCATGTTTTATTATTTTTAAATTGTTTGAAATAATTATGCGTTACGTTTGCACTGTTTCTACATATTACATACTTTATGTTATGAAGCTATAAAGATTGGAATATTTTTGTGTGAAAGTGAAAATGTTACAGAGTAAACACAGTAAGATGTGCAACAGTTTTAATTAAGTATTTGTTAGTGTAAAATATATTAATTTATTAAGTGAAATGTTTTGATCACACTGCATTGCTACGCTATGTCATTACAGAAAACCAAGTCTGTGACATGAAACAAAATCGAAAAATGAGCCAATAGCGGCAGCAGTCAAAAGGTATACATTAAAATTTATATCAAATCTAAAAAGTAATTTTTGTAAGATTTATTACAAAATAGAAACACTAGATATATAATTAAAGAACGAATTGTCAAACGAAAATAACTGATAAGCTAAGGACAACACAACAATGACGACACAGACTAACAGTTGGTTTCAATAAAACGGGAAATAAAGAGAAAAAAAAAAAATCAAGAACAGCACAACTAAGCCAGAAAAGTCTTCAACTGAGAAGACGACAAAATTTCACACAAGACTGGAAGACACAACAATGACGACACAAAAGAACACAGTAGGTTTTCTTAATGTGGAATTGCACTGCGACGACTGAAGCGACTATAGTTGCACGTCTGCAAACGCTGCAGGAATGGGACTCCTGTAAGTTGCTAAACGAAACCCTTTCCAATGAACGTCACTGGCCGTGCGAAAGCAGCGTATCAAGGATACGCCTCGAGTCCAACGATTATACTACATTCTCGAGCTGTCTAGTCGTACCTGACAGCAGACGCAACTGGAAGTCTATTCGTACATGGCAGCTGACGCAACTGGAAGTGTAGCCTTACCTGACAGCTGACGCAACTGGAAGTGAAGTCGTACCTGACAGCTGACGCAAATGGAAGTGTAGTCGTACCTGACAGCTGACGCAACTGGAAGTGTAGTCTTACCTGACAGCTGACGCAACTGGAAGTGAAGTCGTACCTGACAGCTGACGCAACTGGAAGTCTAGTCGTACCTGGCAGCTGACGCAACTGGAAGCGTAGTCGTACCTGACAACTGAAGCAACTGGAAGTATAGTCGTACCTGACAGCTGACGCAACTGGAAGTGTAGTCTTACCTGACAGCTGACGCAACTGAAAGTCTTGTCGTACCTGACAACTGACGCAACTGGAAGTGCAGTCTTACCTGACAGCTTACGCATCTGGAAGTCTAGTCGTACCTGGCAGCTGACGCAAATGGAAGTGTAGTCGTACCTGGCAGCTGACGCAACTGGAAGTGTACTCGTACCTGGCTGCTGACGCAACTGGAAGTGTAGTCGTACCTGGCAGCTGACGCAACTGGAAGTGTAGTCGTACCTGGCTGCTGACGCAACTGGAAGTGTAGTCGTACCTGACAGCTGACGCATCTGGAAGTCTAGTCGTACCTGGCAGCTGACGCAACTGGAAGTGTACTCGTACCTGGCAGCAGACGCAACTGAAAGTGTACTCGTACATGGCAGCTGACGCAACTGGAAGTATAGTCGTACCTGACAACTGACGCAACTGGATGTGTAGTCGTACCTCACAGCTGACACAACTGGAAGTGTAGTCTGACCTGGCAGCTGATGCAACTGGAAGTGTAGTCGTACCTGACAGCTGACGCAGCTGGAAACTAGTCGTACTTGACAACTGACGCAACTAGAAGTGCAGTCGTACATGGCAGCTGACGCAAATGGAAGTGTAGTCGTATATGGCATCTGACACAACTGGAAGTGTTCTCGTACCTGGCAGATGATGCAACTGGAAGTGTAGTCGTACCTGGCAGCTGACGCAACTGGAAGTCTAGACGTACCTGGTAGCTGACGCAACTGGAAGTGTAGTCTTACCTGACAGCTGACACAACTGGAAGTCTAGTCGTACCTGGCAGCTGACGCAACTGGAAGGGTACTCGTACCTGGCAGCTGACGACACTGGAAGTGTAGTCGTACCTGAAAGCTGACGCAACTGGAAGTGTAGTCGTACCTGACAGCTGACGCAATTGGAAGTGTAGCCTTACCTGACAGCTGACGCAACTGGAAGTGCAGTCTTACCTGACAGCTGACGCAAATGGAAGTGTAGTCGTACCTGACAGCTGACGCAACTGGAAGTGTAGTCTTACCTGACAGCTGACGCAACTGGAAGTGAAGTCGTACCTGACAGCTGACGCAACTGGAAGTCTAGTCGTACCTGGCAGCTGACGCAACTGGAAGTGTAATCGTACCTGACAACTGACGCAACTGGAAGTATAGTCGTACCTGACAGCTGACGCAACTGGAAGTGTAGTCTTACCTGACAGCTGACGCAACTGGAAGTCTTGTCGTACCTGACAACTGACGCAATTGGAAGTGCAGTCTTACCTGACAGCTGACGCAAATGGAAGTGTAGTCGTACCTGGCAGCTGACGCAACTGGAAGTGTACTCGTACCTGGCTGCTGACGGAACTGGAAGTGTAGTCGTACCGGGCAGCTGACGCAACTGGAAGTGTAGTCGTACCTGGCTGCCGATGCAACTGGAAGTGTAGTCGTACCTGACAACTGACGCAACTGGAAGTATAGTCGTACCTGACAGCTGACGCAACTGGAAGTGTAGTCTTACCTGACAGCTGACGCAACTGGAAGTCTTGTCGTACCTGACAACTGACGCAATTGGAAGTGCAGTCTTACCTGACAGCTGACGCAAATGGAAGTGTAGTCGTACCTGGCAGCTGACGCAACTGGAAGTGTACTCGTACCTGGCTGCTGACGGAACTGGAAGTGTAGTCGTACCGGGCAGCTGACGCAACTGGAAGTGTAGTCGTACCTGGCTGCCGATGCAACTGGAAGTGTAGTCGTACCTGACAGCTGACGCATCTGGAAGTCTAGTCGTACCTGGCAGCTGACGCAACTGGAAGTGTACTCGTACCTGGCAGCTGACGCAACTAGAAGTGTACTCGTACCTGGCAGCTGACGCAACTGGAAGTCTTGTCGTACCTGACAACTGACGCAACTGGACGTGTAGTCGTGCCTCACAGCTGACACAACTGGAAGTGTAGTCTGACCTGATAGCTGACGCAACTGGAAGTGTAGTCATACCTGGCAGCTGACGCAACTGGAAGTCTAGTCGTACCTGACAACTGACGCAACTAGAAGTGCAGTCGTACCTGGCAGCTGACGTAAATGGAAGTGTAGTCGTACCTGGCAGCTGACACAACCGGAAGTGTTCTCGTACCTGGCAGCTGACGCAACTGGAAGTATAGTCGTGCCTGACAGCTGACGCAACTGGAGGTGTAGTCGTACCTGACAGCTGACGCAACTGGAAGTGTACTCGTACCTGGCAGCTGACGCAACTGGAAGTGTAGTCGTACCTGGTTGCTGACGCAACTGGAAGTGTAGTCGTACCTGACAGCTGACGCATCTGGAAGTCTAGTCGTACCTGGCAGCTGACGCAACTGGAAGTGTACTCGTACCTGGCAGCTGACGCAACTGGAAGTGTACTCGTACCTGGCAGCTGACACAACTGGAAGTCTAGTCGTACCTGACAACTGACGCAACTGGAAGTGTACTCGTACCTGGCAGCTGACGCAACTAGAAGTGTACTCGTACATGGCAGCTGACGCACCTGGATGTCTAGTCGTACCTGACAACTGACGCAACTGGAAGTGTAGTCGTACCTGGCAGCAGACGCAACTGAAAGTGTACTCGTACATGGCAGCTGACACAACTGGAAGTGTTCTCGTACCTGGCAGCTGACGCAACTGGAAGTGTAGTCGTACCTGACAGCTGACGCAACTGGAGGTGTAGTCGTACCTGACAGCTGACGCAACTGAAAGTGTAGTCGTACCTGGCAGATGACGCAACTGAAAGTGTACTCGTACATGGCAGCTGACGCAACTGGATGTCTAGTCGTACCTGACAACTGACGCAACTGGACGTGTAGTCGTACCTCACAGCTGACACAACTGGAAGTGTAGTCTGACCTGACAGCTGACGCAACTGGAAGTGTAGTCGTACCTGGCAGCTGAAACAACTGGAATTGTTCTCGTACCTGGCAGCTGACGCAACTGGAAGTGTAGTCGTAAATGACAACTGACGCAACTAAAGGTGTAGTCGTACCTGACAGCTGACACATCTGAAAGTGTAGTCGTACCTGGCAGCTGACGCAACTGAAAGTGTAGTCGTACCTGACAGCTGACGCAAATGGAAGTCTAGTCGTACCTGACAACTGAAGCAACTAGAAGTGCAGTCGTACCTGGCAGATGACGCAAATGGAAGTGTAGTCGTACCTGGCAGCTGACACAACTGGAAGTGTTCTCGTACCTGGCAGCTGACGCAACTGGAAGTGTAGCCTTACCTGACAGCTGACGCAACTGGAAGTGCAGTCTTACCTGACAGCTGACGCAAATGGAATTGTAGTCGTACCGGACAGCTGACGCAACTGGAAGTGTAGTCTTACCTGACAGATGACGCAACTGGAAGTGAAGTCGTACCTGACAGCTGACGCAACTGCAAGTCTAGTCGTACCTGGCAGCTGACGCAACTGGAAGTGTAGTCGTACCTGACAACTGACGCAACTGGAAGTATAGTAGTACCTGACAGCTGACGCAACTGGAAGTGTAGTCTTACCTGACAGCTGACGCAACTGGAAGTCTTGTCGTACCTGACAACTGACGCAACTGGAAGTGCAGTCTTACCTTACAGCTTACGCATCTGGAAGTCTAGTCGTACCTGGCAGCTGACGCAAATGGAAGTGTAGTCGTACCTGGCAGCTGACACAACTGGAAGTGTTCTCGTACCTGGCAGCTGACGCAACTGGAAGTGTAGTCGTACCTGACAGCTTACGCAACTGGAGGTGTAGTCGTACCTGACAGCTGACGCAACTGAAAGTGTAGTCGTACCTGGCAGCTGACACAACTGAAAGTTTACTCGTACATGGCAGTTGACGCAACTGGAAGTCTAGTCGTACCTTACAACTGACGCAACTGGAAGTGTAGTAGTACCTGAAAGCTGACGCAACTGGAAGTGTAGTCTTACCTGACAGCTGACGCAACTGGAAGTCTAGTCATACCTGGTAGCTGACGCAACTGGAAGTGTAGTCTTACCTGACAGCTGACACAACTGGAAGTGTACCGTACATGGCAGCTGACGCAACTGGAAATGTAGTCGTACCTGGCAGCTGACTCAACTGGAAGTGTACTCGTACATGGCAGCTGACGCAACTGGAAATGTAGTCGTACCTGGCAGCTGACGCAACTGGAAGTATACTCGTACCTGGCTGCTGACGCAACTGGAAGTGTAGTCGTACCTGGCAGCTGACGCAACTGGAAGTGTAGTCGTACCTGGCTGCTGACGCAACTGGAAGTGTAGTCGTACCTGACAGCTGACGCATCTGGAATTCTAGTCGTACCTGGCAGCTGACGCAACTGGAAGTGTACTCGTACCTGACAGCTGACGCAACTGGAAGTGTACTCGTTCCTGGCAGCTAACGCAACTGGAAGTCTAGTCGTACCTGACAACTGACACTACTGGAAGTGCAGTCTTACCTGACAGCTGACGCAAATGGAAGTGTAGTCGTACCTGGCAGCTGACGCAACTGGAAGTGTACTCGTACATGGCAGCTGACACAACTGGAAGTCTAGTCGTACCTGACAACTGACGCAACTGGAAGTGCAGTCTTACCTGACAGCTGACGCAAATGTAAGTGTAGTCGTACCTGGCAGCTGAAGCAACTGGAAGTCTAGTCATACCTGGTAGCTGACGCAACTGGAAGTGTAGTCTTACCTGGCAGCTGACACAACTGGAAGTGTACTCGTACATGGCAGCTGACGCAACTGGAAATGTAGTCGTACCTGGCAGCTGACTCAACTGGAAGTGTACTCGTACATGGCAGCTGACGCAACTGGAAATGTAGTCGTACCTGGCAGCTGACGCAACTGGAAGTATACTCGTACCTGGCTGCTGACGCAACTGGAAGTGTAGTCGTACCTGGCAGCTGACGCAACTGGAAGTGTAGTCGTACCTGGCTGCTGACGCAACTGGAAGTGTAGTCGTACCTGACAGCTGACGCATCTGGAATTCTAGTCGTACCTGGCAGCTGACGCAACTGGAAGTGTACTCGTACCTGACAGCTGACGCAACTGGAAGTGTACTCGTTCCTGGCAGCTAACGCAACTGGAAGTCTAGTCGTACCTGACAACTGACACTACTGGAAGTGCAGTCTTACCTGACAGCTGACGCAAATGGAAGTGTAGTCGTACCTGGCAGCTGACGCAACTGGAAGTGTACTCGTACATGGCAGCTGACACAACTGGAAGTCTAGTCGTACCTGACAACTGACGCAACTGGAAGTGCAGTCTTACCTGACAGCTGACGCAAATGTAAGTGTAGTCGTACCTGGCAGCTGAAGCAACTGGAAGTGTACTACCACCTGGCTGCTGACGCAACTGGAAGTGTACTCGTACCTGGCAGTTGACGCAACTGGAAGTGCAGTCTTACCTGACAGCTTACGCATCTGGAAGTCTAGTCGTACCTGGCAGCTGACGCAAATGGAAGTGTAGTCGTACCTGGCAGCTAACGCAACTGGAAGTGTAGTCGTACCTGACAGCTGACGCATCTGGAAATCTAGTCGTACCTGGCAGCTGACGCAACTGGAAGTGTACTTGTACCTGGCAGCTGACGCAACTGAAAGTGAACTCGTACCTGGCAGCTGACGCAACTGGAAATGCAGTCTTACCTGACAGCTGACGCAACTGGAAGTGTACTCGTACCTGGCAGCTGACGCAACTAGAAGTGTACTCGTAACTGGCAGCTGAAGCAACTGGAAGTCTAGTCGTACCTGACAACTGACGCAACTGGAAGTGCAGTGTTACCTGACAGCTGACGCAAATGGTAGTGTAGTCCTACCTGGCAGCTGACGCAAATGGAAGTGTACTCGTACCTGGCAGCTGACGCAACTGGAAGTGTACTCGTACCTGGCAGCTGACGCAACTGGAAATGCAGTCTTACCTGACAGCTGACGCAACTGGAAGTGTACTCGTACCTGGCAGCTGACGCAACTAGAAGTGTACTCGTAACTGGCAGCTGAAGCAACTGGAAGTCTAGTCGTACCTGACAACTGACGCAACTGGAAGTGTAGTAGTACCTGGCAGCAGACTCAACTGAAAGTGTACTCGTACATGGCAGCTGACGCAACTAGAAGTGTACTAGTACCTGCAGCTGACGCAACTGGAAGTCTAGTCGTACCTCACAGATGACACAACTGGAAGTGTAGTCTGACCTGACAGCTGACGCAACTGGAAGTGTAGTCGTACCTGACAGCTGACGCTACTGGAAGTGTAGCCTTACCTGACAGCTGACGCAACTGGAAGTTCAGTCTTACCTGACAGCTGACGCAAATGGAAGCGCAGTCGTACCTGACAGCTGACGCAACTTTAAGTGTAGTCTTACCTGACAGCTGACGCAACTGGAAGTGATGTCGTACCTGACAGCTGACGCAACTGGAAGTCTAGTCGTACCTGGCAGCTGACGCAACTGGAAGTGTAGTCGTACCTGACAAACTGACGCAACTGGAAGTATAGTCGTACCTGAAAGCTGACGCAACTGGAAGTGTACTCGAACCTGGCAGCTGACGCAACTGGAAGTCTAGTCGTACCTGACAACTGACGCAACTGGAAGTGCAGTCTTACCTGACAGCTGACGCAAATGGAAGTGTAGTCGTACCTGGCACCTGACGCAACTAGAAGTGTACTAGTACCTGGCAGCTGACGCAACTGGAAGTCTAGTCGTACCTGACAACTGACGCAAATGGACGTGTAGTCGTTCCTCACAGCTGACATAACTGGAAGTGTAGTCTGACCTGACAGCTGACGCAACTGGAAGTGTCGTCGTACCTGGCAGCTGACGCAACTGAAAAAGTACTCGTACATGGCAGCTGACCCAACTGGAAGTCTAGTCGTACATGACAACTTACGCAACTGGAAGTGTAGTCGTACCTGACAGCTGACGCAACTGGAAGTCTAGTCGTACCTGACAACTGACGCAACTAGAATTGCAGTCGTACCTGGCAGCTCACGCAAATGGAAGTGTAGTCGTACCTGGCAGCTGACACAACTGGAAATGTAGTCGTACCTGACAGCTGACGCAACTGGAAGTGTAGTCGTACCTGACAGCTGACGCAACTGGAGGTGCAGTCTTACCAGACAGCTGACGCAAATGGAAGTGTAGTCGATCCTGGCAGCTGACACAACTGGAAGTGTACTCGTACCTGGCAGCTGACGCACCTGGAAGTGCAGACTTACCTGACAGCTGACGCAACTGGAAGTGTACTCGTACCTGGCAGCTGACGCAACTAGAAGTGTACTCGTACCTGGCAGCTGACGCACCTCGATGTCTAGTCGTACCTGACAACTAACGCAACTGGAAGTGTAGTCGTACCTGGCAGCAGACGCAACTGAAAGTGTACTCGTACAAGGCAGCTGACGCAACTGGATGTCTAGTCGTACCTGACAACTGACGTAACTGGACGTGTAGTCGTACCTCACAGCTGACACAACTGGAAGTCTAGTCGTACTTGACAACTGACGCAACTAGAAGTGCAGTCGTACCTTGCAGCTGACGCAAATGGAAGTGTAGTCGTACCTGGCAGCTGACACAACTGGAAGTGTTCTCGTACCTGGCAGCTGACGCAACTGGAAGTGTAGTCGTACCTGACAGCTGACGCAACTGGAGGTGTAGTCGTACCTGACAGCTGACGCAACAGAAAGTGTAGTCGTACCTGGCAGTTGACGCGACTGAAAGTGTACTAGTACATGGCAGCTGACGCAACTGGAAGTCTAGTCGTACCTTACAACTGACGCAACTGGAAGTGTAGTAGTACCTGAAAGCTGACGAAACTGGAAATGTAGTCTTACCTTACAGATGACGCAACTGGAATTCTAGTCGTACCTGGTAGCTGACGCAACTGGAAGTGTAGTCTTACCTGACAGCTGACACAACTGGAATTCTAGTCGTACCTGGCAGCTGACGTAAATGGAAGTGTACTCGTACCTGGCAGCTGACGCAACTGGAAGTGTAGTGGTACCTGCCAGCTGACGCAACTGGAAGTGTAGTCGTACCTGACAGCTGACGCAACTGGAAGTGTAGACTTACCTGACAGCTGACGCAACTGGAAGTGTAGTCTTACCTGACAGCTGACGCAATAGGAAGTGAAGTCGTACCTGACAGCTGACGCAACTGGAAGTCTAGTCGTACCTGGCAGCTGACGCAACTGGAAGTGTAGTCGTACCTGACAACTGACGCAACTGGAAGTATAGTCGTACCTGACAGCTGACGCAACTGGAAGTGTACTCGTACCTGGCAGCTGACGCAACTGGAAGTGTAGTCGTACCTGGCAGCTGACGCAACTGGAAGTATAGTCGTACTTTGGGTGCTGACGCAACTGGAAGTGTACTCGTACCTGCAGCTGACGCAATGGAAGTACTCGTACCTGGCAGCTGACGCAACTGAAGTGTCACGTACCTGGCAGCTAACGCACTGAAGTTATCGTGTGACAACAGACGCAACTGAAGTGTGGTCGTACCTGGCAGCAGACGCAACTGAAAGTGTACACGTACATGGCAGCTGACGCAACTGGAAGTCTAGTCGTACCTGACAACTGACGCAACTGGACGTGTAGGTCGTACCTCACAGCTGACCAACTGAAAGTGTAGTCTACTGACAGCTGACGCAACTGGAAGTGTAGTCGTACCTGGCAGCTGACGCAACTGAAAAAGTACTCGTACATGGCAGCTGACCCAACTGGAAGTCTAGTCGTACCATGACAACTGACGCAACTGGAAGTGTACTCGTACCTGGCAGCTGACCCAACTGGAAGGTAGTCGTACCTGGCAGCTGACGCAACTGGAAGTTAGTCGTACTTGCAGCTGACGCAACTGGAAGTGTAGTCGTATATGACAGCTGACGCTCTGGAAGTCTAGTCGTACCTGGCAGCTGACGCAACTGGAAGTGTACTCGTACCTGGCAGCTGACGCAACTGGAAGTGTACTCGTACCTGGCAGCTGACACAACTGGAAGTCAGTCGTACTGACAACTGACGCAACTGGACGTGTAGTCGTACTCACAGCTGACACAATGGAAGTGTAGTCTGACCTGACAGCTGACGCAACTGAAGTGTGCGTACCTGGCAGCTGACGCAACTGAAAAAGTTCTCGTACATGGCAGTGACCAACTGGAAGTCTAGTCGTACATGACAACTGACGCAACTGGAAGTGTAGTCGTACCTGACAGCTGAGCAACTGGAAGTCAAGTCGTACCTGAACTGACGCAATAGATGCAGTCGTACTGGCAGCTGACGCAATGGAAGTGTGTCGTACCTGGCAACTGACACAACTGGAAGTGTCTCGTACCTGGCAGCTGACGCAACTGGAAGTGTAGTCGTACTGCAGCTACGCAACTGGAGGTGTAGTCGTAACTGACAGCTGACGCAACTGGAAGTGTACTGTACCTGGCAGCTGACGCAACTGGAAGTGTAGTCGTACTGGTTGTGACGCAACTGGAAGTTAGTCGTACTGACACTGACGCATCTGAAGTCAGTCGTACCTGGCAGCTGACGCAACTGGAAGTGTACTGTACCTGCAGCTGACGCAACTGGAAGTGTACTCGTACCTGGCAGCTGACACAACTGGAAGTCTAGTCGTACCTGACAACTGGCGCAACTGGAGTGCAGTTTACCTGACAGCTGTCGCAATGGAAGTGTAGTGTCCTGGCAGCTGACACAACTGAAGTGTACTCGTACCTGGCAGCTGACGCAACTGGATGTGTATCGTACCTGCAGCTGACGCACTGGAAGTGCAGATTACTGACAGCTGACGCAACTGGAAGTGTAGTCGTACTGACAGCTGACGCAACTGGAAGTGTACTCGTACCTGCAGCTGACGCAACTGAAGTGTAGTCGTACCTGACAGCTTACGCAACTGGAGTGAAGTCGTACTGACAGCTGACGCAATGAAAGTGTAGTCGTACTGGCAGTTGACGCAACTGAAATGTACTCGTACATGGCACTGACGCAACTGGAAGTTAGTCGTACCTTACAACTGACGCAACTGGAAGTGTAGTGTACCTGAAAGCTGACGAAACTGGAAATGTAGTCTTACCTTACAGTGACGCAACTGGAATTCTAGTCGTACCTGACAACTGACGCAACTGGAAGTGCAGTTTACCTGACAGCTGACGCAAATGGAAGTGTAGTCGTACTTGGCAGCTGACGCAACTGGAAGTGTACGCGTACCTGGCAGCTGACGCAACTGAAGTTTACTCGTACCTGGCAGCTGACGCAACTGGAATGCAGTCTTACCTGACAGCTGACGCAACTGGAAGTGTACTCGTACTGGCAGCTGACGCAATAGAAGTGTATCGTACCTGGCAGCTAACGCAACTGGAAGTCTAGTCGTGCCTGAACGACGCAACTGGAAGTGTAGTCGTACCTGGCAGCAGACCAACTGAAGTGTACTCGTACATGGCAGCTGACGCAACTGGAAGTAAAGTCGAACCTGACAGCTGACGCAACTGGAAGTGTATCGTACCTGGCAGCTGAAACAACTGGAATTGTTCTCGTACTGGCAGCTGACGCAACTGAAGTTATCGTACCTGACGCTGACGCAACTAAAGTGTAGTCGTACCTGACAGCTGACACATCTGAAAGTGTAGTCGTACCTGGCAGCTGACGCAACTGAAGTGTAGTCGTACCTGACAGCCCAACTGGAAGTGCTAGTCGTACCTGACGTTACGCAACTGGAATGCAGTCGTACTGACATCTGACGCAACTGGAAGTGTAGTCGTACCTGGCAGCTGACGCAACTGGAAGTCTAGTCGTACCTGGCAGGACGCAACTTGAAGTCTAGTCGTACCTGACAGCTGACGCAACTAAAATCAGTCTACCTGACACTGACGAACTGGAAGTGTCGTCGTACCTGACAGCTGCGCAACTGACAGCAGTCTTAATGAGCTACACTGGAAGTAGCACCTGACGCTACGAATGGAAGGTGCGTACGACAGCTGAGCAACTGGAATGAGTCTACCTGACAATAGCAAGAAGTGAAGTCTTACCTGCAGCTGACGCAATGGAAGTCGACGTCACAGCTGACGCAACTGGAAGTGTAGTCTACCTGGCAGCTGACCAACTGGGAAAAGTGTACGAGCTATGGCGCTGAGCTAACGGAAGTTCGCTACGACGAACTGACAACTGGACGTGAGCGTACTCACGCTACCAATGGAAGTGAGTTCGACATGACGCAACGGAAGTGTGCGTACCTGGCAGCTGACGCAACTAAGTAGTACTGCAGCTGCCACTGGAACTAGTCGTACTGACATGACGCAACTAAGGTATCGTACCTGCAGCTGACGCAACTGGAAAGCAGTCGTACTGGCGCGACGCAACTGGAAGTCTGTCGTACCTGCAGCTGACCAATGAAGTCATCTACCGAACAGCTGAGGCAATGATGATCGACCTGAAGTGGCACTGGATGAGCTGAGCAGTGACCGCACTGGAATGAAGCCTACCTGACAGCTGACGCACGAACTGAATGATCTACTGCAGCGACGCAACTAAGTGTATCGTACGGCACTGACGCAACTGGAAGTCTAGTCGACCTGACAACTGACTGAGTTATCGTACCACTGAGCACTGAGGTACCACTGGAGTGCGCACTGGAGCTGCGACTGAATGACATAATGATCACTGCCCCACGGAGTGGTACGACACTCGACTGAAGTGATCTGCGCTGACGATATGATGTACTGACAGCTGACGCAACTGGAAGTTATCACCTGGCGCTGACCAACTGGAAGTGTAGTCTACCTGCAACTGACGCAACTGGAATTATCGTACCTACAGCTGACGCAACTGGAAGTGTATCGTACCTGGCAGCTGACGCAACTGGAAGTGTAGCTACCTGACACTGACGCAACTGGAAGTGAGTCTTACTGACAGCTGACGCAATGGAGTGTAGTCGTACCTGCAGCTGACGCAACTGGAAGTTTCGTACCTGCACTGACGCAACTGGAAGTGACTTACCTGACAGCTACGCACTGGAAGTCTTCTACCTGGAGCTGACGCAATGGAAGTGTACGTACTGGCAGCTGACGCAACGGAAGTGTACTCGTACCTGGCGCTGACCAACTGGAATTAGTCATACCTGCAACTGACGCAACTGGAAGTGTACGTACCTGGCAGCGACGCACTAAAGTGTACTCGTACTGGCAGCTGACGCAACTGGAAGTCTAGTCGTACCTGACAATGACGCAAATGGAGTGTAGTCGTACCTCAGCGACCAACTGAAGTGTACTCTACTGGCAGCTGACGCAACTGGAATTAGTCGTACCTGCAACTGACGCAACTGAGTATCGTTCTACAGCTGACCAACTGGAAGTTAGTCGACCTGACACTGACGCAACTGGAAGTGTAGTCGTACCTGCAGCTGACGCAACTGGAATCATCGTACCTGCAGCTGACGCAACTGGAAGTGAGTCGTACCTGCGCTGACGCAAATGAAGTGTATCGTACTGGCAGCTGACGCAACTGGAGTTAGTCGTACCTGACAACTGACGCAACTGGAGTTAGTCGTACCTGCAGCTGACCAACTGAAGTTATCTACCTGCAGCTGACGCAACTGAAGTGTAGTCGTACCTGCAGCTGACCAACTGAAGTATCGTACTGGCAGCTGACGCAACTGGAGTCTAGTCGTACCTGAAACTGACGCAACTGAAGTGAGTCGTACCTACAGCTGACGCAACTGGAAGTGCAGTCTTACCTGACAGCTGACGCAAATGGAAGTGTAGTCGTACCTGACAGCTGACGCAACTGGAAGTGTAGTCTTACCTACAGCTGACGCAACTGGAAGTGAAGTCGTACCTGACAGCTGACGCAACTGGAAGTCTAGTCCACCTGGCAGCTGACGCAACTGGAAGTGTAGTCGTACCTAACAACTGACGCAACTGGAAGTATAGTCGTACCTGCAGTGACGCAACTGAAGTGTATCTACCTGCAGCTACGCAACTGAAGTTAGTCGTACTGACAACTGACGCAACGGAAGTGATTTACCTGCACAACGCAATTAAGTTAGTCGTACCTGCAGCTGACGCAATGAATGTTGTCGTACCTGGCAGCTGACGCAACTGAAGTTATCGTACTGAACTGACGCAACTGGAAGTCTAGTCGTACCTGCACGACGCAACTGAAGTGTATGTACTGAGCTGACGCAACTGGAAGTTAGTCGACCTGACACTGACGCAACTGGAGTGTCGTCGTACTGGCAGCTGACGCAACTGAAAAGTATCTACTGACACTGACCCAACTGGAATCTAGTCGTACATGACAACTGACGCAACTGGAAGTGTAGTCGTACCTGACAGCTGACGCAACTGGAAGCAGTCGTACCTGGCACAGACGCAACTGAATCTTGTCGTACCTGGCAGCTGACCCAACTGGAAGTCTAGCGTACCTGACAGCTGACGCAACTGGAAGTGCATCGTACCTGACACTGACGCAACTGGAAGTGTAGTCGTACCTGGCAGCTGACGCAACTGGAATAGTCGTACCTGCAGCTGACGCAACTGAAGTCTAGTCGTACCTGCAGCTGACCAACTGGAAGTGCATCGTACCTGACACTGACGAACTGGAAGTGTAGTCGTACCTGCACTGACGCAACTGGAAGTCTATCGTACCAGCAGCTGACGAAATGGAAGTGTAGTCTTACCTGACAGCTGACGCAACTGGAAGTGTATCGTACCTGGCAGCTGACGCAACTGAAGTGTATCGTACCTGCACTGACGAACTGGAAGCTAGTCGTACTGGCAGCTGACCAACTGGAAGTGTAGTCGTACTGCAGCTGACGCAACTGGAAGTGTAGTCTACCTGCACTGACGCAACTGGAAGTTAGTCGTACCTGCAGCTGACGCAACTGGAATGTCGTCGTACCTGGCAGCTGACCATACTGGAAGTTAGTCGTACCTGGCAGCTGACGCAACTGGAAGTCTAGTCGTACCGACAGCTACGCAACTGGAAGTGTAGTCGTACTGCACTGACGCAACTGGAAGTGTAGTCGTACCTGCAGCTGACGCAACTGGAAGTTAGTCGTACCTGCAGCTGAACCAACTGAAGTTATCGTACCTGCAGCTGACGCAACTGAAGTTAGTCGTACCTGCACTGACGCAACTGGAAGTCTAGTCGTACCTGCAGCTGACGCAACTGGAAGTGTAGTCGTACTGACAGCTGACGCAACTGGAAGTCAGTCTACCTGACAGCTGACGCAATGGAAGTGTAGTCGTACCTGACAGCTGACGCAACTGGAAGTGTAGTCTACTGACAGCTGACCAACTGGAAGGTAGTCGTACCTGCAGCTGACGCAACTGGAATTCAGTCGTACCTGACACTGACGCAACTGGAAGTGTAGTCGTACCTGGCAGCGACGCAACTGAAAGTGTATCGTCATGCAGCTGACGCAACTGGAAGTTAGTCGTACTGACACTGACGCAACTGGAGTGTAGTCGTACCTCACAGCTGACACAACTGAAGTGTATCGACCTGACAGCTGACGCAACTGGAAGTGTCGTCGTACCTGGCACTAGCACAAACTTCATGAGTGCCACTGGAAGTTAGTCGTACAGACAACACGCAACTATTACACCTGCAGTACCAATGAATGCAGTCTATGCAGCACGAATGAAGTTGTCGTACCTGCAGTGACCAACTGAAGTCAGTTTAAGCTGACGCAATGAAGTGCAATCGTTGAAACCTGGAAGTCGTACCTGCAGCTGACGCAACTGGAAGTCTAGTCTACCAGCAGCTGACGTAATGGAAGTGCAGTCTACCTAACACTGACGCAACTGGAAGTGTATTCGTACCTGCAGTGACGCAACTAGAGTGTACTCGTACCTGGCAGCTACGCAACTGGAAGTCTAGTCGTACCTGACAACTGACGCAACTGGAAGTGTAGTCGTACCTGCAGCTGACGCAACTAAAGTGTATCGTACTGCAGCTGACAACTGGATGTTAGTCGTACCTGCAACTGACGCAACTAAAGTGTAGTCGTACCTGAAGCTGACGCAACTGAAGTATCTACTGACAGCTGACGCAACTGGAATGTAGTTACCTGAAGCTGACGGAACTGGAAGTGAAGTCGTACCTGACAGCTGACGCAACTGGAAGTCTAGTCAACTGCAGCTGACGCAACTGGAAGGTAGTCTACCTAACAACTGACCAACTGGAAGTTAGTCGTACTTACAGCTGACGCAACTGGAAGTGTATCGTACCTGACAGCTGACGCAACTGAAGTGTAGCCTTACCTGACAGGACGCAACTGGAAGTCGTCTACCTGCAGCTGACGCAAATGGAAGTGTAGTCGTACCTGCAGCTGACGCAACTGGAAGTGTACTCGTACTGGCAGCTGACGCAACTGGAAGTGTACTAGTACCTGGCAGCTGACGCAACTGGAAGTCTGTCTACCTGACAGCTGACGCTACTGAAGTGTACGCGTAATGGCAGCTGAGAACAAATACTACCGACTGGAACTGAAATCTGTACCTGACAACTGACGCAACTGGAAGTGTAGTCGTACCTGGCAGCAGACGCTACTGAAGTGTACTCGTACATGGCAAGCTGACGCAACTGGAAGTCTAGTCGTACCTGACAAGCTGACGTCAACTGGAACGTGTATCGTACCTGCACGCTGACGCAACTGAAGTGTAGTCGTACCTGACAGCTGACGCAATGGAAGCGTAGTCGTACCTGGCAGCTGCCGCAACTGAAAAGTGCATCGTACCTGGCAGCTGACCAACTGGAAGTCTAGTCGTACCTGACAACTGACGCAACTGGAAGTGTAGTCGTACCTGACAGCTGACGCAACTGGAAGTCGTAGTCGTACCTGGACACTGACGCAACTAGAAGTGCAGTCGTACCTGGCAGCTGACGCAAATGGAAGTGTAGTCGTACCTGGCAGCTTGACGCAACTGGAAGTGTAGTCGTACTGACAGCTGACGCAACTGGATGTCTAGTCGTACCTGTCAGCTGACGCAACTGAAGTCTAGTCGTACCTGGCAGCTGACGCAACTTGAAGTCTAGTCGTACCTGACAGCTGACGCAACTCTAAGACTAGTCGTACCTGGCAGCTGACGCAACTGGAAGTCTAGTCGTACCTGAAAGCTGACGCAACTGGATGTGCAGTCGTACCTGACAGCTGACGCAACTGGAAGTGCAGTCTTACCTGACAGCTGACGCAAATGGAAGTGTAGTCGTACCTGACAGCTGACGCAACTGGATGTGTAGTCTTACCTGACAGCTGACGCAACTGGAAGTGAAGTCGTACCTGACAGCTGACGCAACTGGAAGTCTAGTCGTACCTGGCAGCTGACGCAACTGGAAGTGTAGTCGTACCTAACAACTGACGCAACTGGAAGTATAGTCGTACCTTACAGCTGACGCAACTGGAAGTGTAGTCTTACCTGACAGCTGACGCAACTTTAAGTATTGTCGTACCTGACAACTGACGCAACTGGAAGTGCAATCTTACCTGACAACTTACGCATCTGGAAGTCTAGTCGTACCTGGCAGCTGACGCAAATGGAAGTGTAGTCGTACCTGGCAGCTTACGCAACTGGAAGTCTAGTCGTACCTGACAACTGACGCAACAGGAAGTGTAGTCGTACCTGGCAGCAGACGCAACTGAAAGTGTACTCGTACATGGCAGCTGACGCAACTGGAAGTCTAGTCGTACATGACAACTGACGCAACTGGACGTGTAGTCGTACCTCACAGCTGACGCAACTGGAAGTCTAGTCGTACCTGACAACTGACGCAACTGGAAGTCTAATCGTACCTGGCAGCTGACGTAACTGGAAGTGTAGTCGAACTTGACAGCTGACGCAACTGGAAGTCTAGTCGTACCAGACAGCTGACGCAACTGGAAGTGTAGTCGTACCTGACAGCTGACGCAAGTGGAAATGCAGTCGTACCTGGCAGCAGACGCAACTGGAAGTCTTGTCGTACCTGGCAGCTGACCCAACTGGAAGTCTAGTCGTACCTCGCAGCTGACGTAACTGGAAGTGTAGTCGTACCTGACACCTGACGCAACTGGAAGTGCATTCGAACCAGACAGCTGACGCAAATGGAAGTGTAATCGTTCCTGACAGCTGACGCAACTGGAAGTGCAGTCGTACCTGACAGCTGCCGCAAATGGAAGTGTAGTCGTACCAGGCAGCTGACGCAACTGGAAGTGTACTCTTACATGGCAGCTGACACAACTGGATGTGTAGTCGTTACTGACAGCCGACGCAACTGTAAGTGCAGTCATACCTGACATCTGACGCAACTGGAAGTCTAGTCGTATCTGGCAGCTGAAGCAACTGGAATTCTAGTCGTACCTGGCAGCTGACACTACTTGAAGTGTAGTCGTACCTGGCAGCTGACGCAACTGGTAGTCTAGTCGTACCAGACAGCTGACGCAACTGGAAGTGTAGTCGTACCTGGCAGCTGACGCAAGTGGAAGTGTTCTCGTTCCTGACAGCTGACGCAACTGGAAGTGTTGTCGTACTTGACAGCTGACACAACTGGAAATCTTGTCGTACCTGGCAGCTGACGCAACTGGAAGTGTAGTCGTACTTGACAACTGACGCAACTGGAAGTCTAGTCGTACCTGGCAGCTGACGTAACTGGAAGTGTAGTCGTACTTGACACCTGACGCAACTGGAAGTCTAGTCGTACTTGACAGCTGACACAACTGGAAGTCTAGTCGTACCTGGCAGCTGACGCAACTGGAAGTGTAGTCGTACTTGACAGCTGACACAACTGGAAGTCTAGTCGTTCCTGGCAGCTGACGCAACTGGAAGTGCAGTCGTACTTGACAGCTGACACAACTGGAAGTGTAGTCGTACCTGGCAGCTGACGCAAGTGGAAGTGTTCTCGTTCCTGACAGCTGACGCAACTGGAAGTGTAGTCGTACTTGACAGCTGACGCAACTGGAAGTCTAGTCGTACCTGGCAGCTGACGCAACTGGAAGTGTAATCGTACTTGACAGCTGACGCAACTGGAAGTGTATTCGTTGCTGTTCGCCTGGTTTTTTTCAGTTTTCCAACTTCAAATGGGTGATTCCAAATTGGTTGAGTTAGTGCGGGTACACCAAGCCCATCCCAAGCTATACATCCTCAGTACAAATATGCTAACGTCAAGGTTAATGAACGAATGAAAATTCATTCCAAGCTATCCACCCTCAGTACAAAGAAGCTAACGTCAGTGTTAGTGAACGAATGAAAATTGTGGCATCGTTGGAACCAGGTGCGTAGCATGTTATAATTTTTATATATTATTGTTTAATTATATTGTATTTATTTGAGAGTTATTAAACAAAACAGTACATTTTGGTTTCGTTCCTGTCGATCTGTTCTGGTTACTTGTTTTGTTTGCCAAGGTACCGAGCCAATGCTTCTGCTGAAGTAATCGGCAAAACCTTCAATATTTCGAAACTACCCCTAGCCGCTAAAGGTAACATAATTTATGTTGGTACATGTTCTGAGTTCGAAACGTTAAGGAAACTTGTATTTTCTTGTTCGAAAAAAAGCATCTCTGAGCATGTTATGTAGAACAATGCTGTCATTATTAAGTAAGCAGTCCTTAATTTCCACGTTAACAGCGTTCGATGTATAAAACGCACTAAAAATTTGACTCAGGAGAGCATAGGAGTTTTCTAGACACATTTGTTGCACGTGAGTTCCTATAGTTTAAAATCGCTTTTTTTTTTCTGTTTGCGTGAACATAATTTACTATGTAAGTTTTCATCGTATGTGTTGACAATTTGAAAGCGCCGTCTGTTACAAGCACCTATGGTAACACGAAAGTTTCTCCCACTTGTCTTGGAGGAGGTTAAAATATCTCATTTATAATCATCTTTCCTATGTTAGATTTTTATATAATACCACTGTCCCCTTCTTAACCATAACTAACTATATCAACATTTACAAATTTCTGGTTTGCATCTACGAAAGCAAGCAAGACTACAGAGAAAAAATATTTATAGTTATAAAATTGGGAGCACTTTTCCAGGGCACAAGAGCCTAACGTGTTTGATAACCAACGCTGAAACGCAGTTCGGGTAATTTTTCTTCGAATTCCTTGACTATTACAAGAAGGTGTTTTACTGTTGGAGACTGCATGAATATAGCTGGAAGTGTTTCACTGCATACTTGCGAACTTCCTTTACAACGTGACTTACTTAGCTTAGTGGTATGCGAAAGGCAAATGGCAAAGATGCGTACCTTTTTCCAGTCACTAAAGGACCTGAAACAAAATTATATCCAAAAATATAATATGAAAGTTATTTAATAAATGTAAATAATATAATATGTAGATATTGTTATGTTTGTTTCAGTGGAAGGATGAAAACCACTGGAAAAATATTCGAGATACGTTTGAGTCGCAAATTAACAAGAAACCGCCCACAAAATCCGCAAGATCCAAAAAATTACGAGAATGGCATCTGCAAGAAGAACTCCCCCTATTCCTCAACCAGGTCGAATACGAAAGAGAATTAAGTACAAACAAAAATAAATAAAGTTGTTTCAATCACGTCAAAGCATTGAAGCAATTTATGAGCGGTTCTTTACTCTGCCACAAGTAACAATTCATTTCTAATATTTGCCAATTATTCGGTTACAATATTAAACTAATTTTCGACTTAACTATTTGCTAAAAACGCAGCCTAAGTTACAACGAACAAATGTATTAATTTATTTATATTTTATTTTGGGACTATGACAAATATTGCGGCACCAGAGACACAAAATTATTAATAACATCTATTGCGAAAGCCAGCAAAGTGAGGATGTAGAAATTGAACGAAACCCGCCAGATTCAGTAAATGTGACTACAATGAACTTCTCTGAAACAGACACCACTGATACTAACATCGCTGAGGCTAACATCTCTGATACTAACACCACTGATGCTAACATCACTGAGGCTAACATCGCTGATGCTAATACCACTAATGCTAACACCCCTGATGCTAACATCACTGAGGCTAAAATCACTGAGACTAACATCGCTGCTACTATAGCCGAATAGCAAGCCGAAGGGGGGAATGGAATAGAAACATCACCTGCGTATAAACATAAACACAAAACCATAAACTGCAGACAGTATAGTTGAATTATTTAAGAAAAATTCACGAAGGTAGAGCTAAACTGTTGCCGGCAGTTCTTGCTAAACATATTGATGAACAGCATCCAATAGACCAGTTTTTGATAAGCATGCAGATGTCTGTTAAAGAATCGTCCCCAGAAAACCAAATGCGTGCCACAATGCAAATATGTCAAATCGTTGGCCAACTCGAATTAGATGAAATCTCTTCCAGATCCTCAACATCTTCGGCGTCAACGAAATATTCGCCCTCGCCATTTACACCGTTTACATCTTATGCCTCGCCGACTTCCGCCCTCGGCATTTGCACCGTTTACATCTTATACCTCGCCGACTTCCGCCCTCGCCATTTGCACCGTTTACATCTTATACCTCGCCGACTTCCCTGTCTGACAACGAACTATACGCCCTCGCCATTTGCACCGTTTACATCTTATGCCACGCCGACTTCCACCCTCGCCATTTGCACCTTTTACATCTTATGCCTCGCCGACTTCCCTGTCTGACAACGAACTATACGTCCTCGCCATTTGCACCGTTTACATCTTATACCTCGCCGACTTCCACCCTCGCCATTTGCACCGTTTACATCTTATACCTCGCCGACTTCCGCCCTCGCCATTTGCACCTTTTACATCTTATGCCTCGCCGACTTCCCTGTCTGACAACGAACTATACGCCCTCGCCATTTGCACCGTTTACATCTTATACCTCGCCGACTTCCACCCTCGCCATTTGCCCCGTTTACATCTTATGCCTCGCCGACTTCCCTGTCTGACAACGAACTATACGCCCTCGCCATTTGCACGGTTTACATCTTATGCCTCGCCTACTTCCCTGTCTGACAACGAACTATACGCCCTCGCCATTTGCACGGTTTACATCTTATGCCTCGCCGACTTCCGCCCTCGGCATTTGCACCGTTTACATCTTATGCCTCGCCGACTTCCCTGTCTGACAACGAACTATACGTCCTCGCCATTTGCACCGTTTACATCTTATGCCTCGCCGACTTCCACCCTCGCCATTTGCACCGTTTACATCTTATGCCTCGCCGACTTCCGTCCTCGCCATTTTCACCTTTTACATCTTATGCCTCGCCGACTTCCACCCTCGCCATTTGCACCTTTTCCATCTTATGCCTCGCCGACTTCCCTGTCTGACAACGAACTATACGCCCTCGGCATTTGCACGGTTTACATCTTATACCTCGCCGACTTCCCTGTCTGACAACGAACTATACGCCCTCGCCATTTGCACCGTTTACATCTTATACCTCGCCGACTTCCACCCTCGCCATTTGCACCTTTTACATCTTATGCCTCGCCGACTTCCCTGTCTGACAACGAACTATACGCCCTCGCCATTTGCACCGTTTACATCTTATGTTTCGCCGACTTCCCTGTCTGACAATGAACTACAGTTTATGACAAATATGTCCATCTTTAATTTTGGTAGAGGGTTGTGTGTTATATTTTTTTATGCGATTTGAAGAACAAGATAGCTTTGCTTTGTAATATTATTCAAATATATTTTTTTATTATTACGATTAAATTGCTCACCTGAGCGTTAGTCGCAGTTATTCAGCAGGGCAAACACACTGTTTCACACTCTAAATCTGATTCAGTGAGAATTTCACTGTTTCAGTCAGTTAACAGTGCCTAACTGATTCAACAGTCACTTAAGTGAATTTAACTGATTAATTAGTGGACAAATTCCAGATTTCCTTCACGTTACTGATTATGTGACCTTTTCCACTGATTCATCAACCATTTTATTTACTATTTTTCAGTGATTCGTTTTGCAACCGATCGATCTGTTGAATAACGTGTAAAAATGGCTGTTAAACTACGTGCAAAAAGGCCAATAAACATTGTGTCAAACGAAATAGTAATGCATAACTGATTAAACCAATAAAAACTGTCTAAAATGTGAGTTTCGTGTCTGATAACACCATTAGTAGAATGATTATGCTGATTTGGGGCCAAATATTCCGGAGTATGAGCTAGGACCCAACTAGCCGCCATCTTGAATTTTCCTTTTTTCCTTAAAGATTTTCCTTTTTCCTTCAAAAAAAAGGCCAAAATCGCCTGAATTTTCCAAAAAAAAATGTATCCTTTAACGTTAAAAATTTCCTTTTTCCCTTAAAGTTTCCCTTTGTTCCATTAAAAAAACCTATTCCCTCATTCGCAAAGAACGAGCTCCCCTTTTTATTTATTTTTTCTTTTGCAAAAACGAGCCAATTCAGGTGATTTAAGTGGCCCATATCTCGAGGGCAGAGCAGTGGCGGCCATCTTGGTTTTATAGGCATAGCGCATGCCAAATCGATAAAAGGGGTACATAATCGGAGTCAGACCTAAACCATCAACAATCTTGTTCTGTTAGCCATATTCTCCGCCATATTGGGTGATGTGACCTTGACCTTGACCCCATGACCTTGAATTATCATAAACACAAAAATATCCAAAAATTCTTTAAGATTTATAAAAAATTATAAAAAAAATTTTAATAAAAATTATTTTAAAATGTATTTTAAAAACTAAAATTTCCGGAGGTCCCCCTCAACCATAACCATTCCACCTTCTTGGTAGGTGCAACCATCCGCCATTTTGGTAGGTGCAACCATCCGCCATCTTGATATGTGCGGCCAGCAGCCATGTTGATCTGTACAGTCCGCAATCTTTGTAGGTGTCTACCATTTTGGTAGGTGTAATCCATCATGTTGGTTTTTTCGAATGTCATTTGTTTTAGTGTTTGTCTCTTACCTTCGTTCTACTGCCATATTGGATTTCATATGTTTTCATCACTTACGTGGCGCTAGTGAATTAATTCACCCACAAGGTGGTAGCCATATATGTTTATGTTTATTCAAGTATAGGTGGTGCTGTCGGCACCCTCCATATAAGTTAATATATTCGACACATAAGTAGCGTTAATTTCTCGATTATGCGGCCTGTTATCGGCCTGTACCGAATGGTGACAGTGACCATTCCTTCAAAGTACGCAAACTGTCATATTTGATTTTTTTTCTTATCTTATGAATAAATGCGAGTAATTTTATTAAAAATAATTCTTATGTAAAGTCGAGGGCTTTTCATAAAATAAATAAAACACAGAATTTTTTTACATAAAATGTATTGTAAACATAGTAAAACATACATAATCAGTATAAAAAAAAGTATTAATCTTTTTCGATTCGGACGATTTCGTGTCTACATGTGCACCATTTGCGCAGCAGCTGCACATTCTTCAGTGAGCAAGCCCGGTTAGGTTATGACCTCTCATAGACATGACCATGAAAATTGATGAAAAATGTCATCAGCTTGAGAAGTAAAGGACATCCATACTCGGCTTGCACGTGGATAATCTCCCCTTCAAATTTACACAAACCACTAAGCAATTTTTCTGCTCAAGTCCAGCTACACAAATCGGGGATTTCGGGTACTGCAGCAGCAAGTCGCTCAGCACATTTCCCACCTGATGATACGGAATCTTGACTTCGTCCCATTCCAGTTCATGGTAGTACTTGCTCAGCCAGGTGTATGTTTTCTTGCTCTATTCGTCCAACATTTCCCAGGGGTATGGAGGGCAGAAGGAATAAGTTCGTGTTTCACCATCATCGTCATAGGACACTGCGATCTCTTTGAGCACGAAGCCATTTTGGCTCTTGAAATCCTGCATATTACAGTATATGTAGAAGCTAACGATGCTCCAAGATGACTTAACTGTTATGATGTGCGACCAGTTATTTTTACATATTCTCAGCTGTGCTCGCGAAAGTATTTTGATGGTCGTCTTGGCAATTGTATGATACAAGGCGGTCGTGAAGTATCAGGCAGAATGTGTACATGTTGGCAGGAATACTTCCATATGTAGTGAATTATATCCTGTATTCGGTCATGTTGGAGGTAATGCACTCAGACTGTTTACTCACATCGAGTGCCATGAGCAGGGCCAAGCACCTTAAAGAATAAGGGCTCAATATCGTGGGTTGGCTATGCCCTTAATATACATTTTGAAATTGAGCATACATCTGATAAACCAGCAGGTACTGTCTATTTTCAAAGACCATGTTCAAGTCCACGTAAGAGTAGCTTTCGCTATTAAAAATATTTTCTCATTTTATATTTGACATGTAGTCGAATTGAGAACGACACACTCTGCACTGTGCTGTCTTTTGGTCTGTAGACCAACGATGATGTATCTTGGTTTCTCAGAAGCAAAGCTGGACTTCACCATCCAGTTGCTGTGCAGACTTGTTGGCAATCCAGGGTATGTCTCGAGACTCCAGGACCTATAAGCCACATCGACGCTTTTACCATATTCCTCATTCTTCAACATTTTTATATGTTCTGCAGTGTTCAACTGCACATGAGGCAGCATCCATTCGAAAGGTTATAGTTTCAGTTCTACTGTCTCCAATTTTTCTCCTGTACCTACGATGGTATTCACATGTGCATCGGCTAGCAGCAGCACACATTCCTGATTCGAATTGAAAATAATTATCTTGTGGTCTAATAGCATGGAGAGCGGAACACACAATTCGAACTTTCCTCCAGGGTATATACGAACACTGTGGACATCTTCGATTCCGCAGCCTCGACTCCGTTGAGAAAGTATGTGATGCTATCGATCAGGTGAAGAATCATATTGCTCGTTATTGTTGTCGATGCCAGGTTGGGCCCACTTCTTTCATTAAGAGTCCCCCTAATTTGCAAGAAATACTGGCAAGGAAGAGTGCACATATATTGGTTGGCGAGCTAACCGAACTTTCGATGGTACTGTGTATGTTTCTATTAGGAAATGCTGGTATGCATGAAGTTACATCGTCATTATGCTGTCTTCGAAAAACACCTTCTCTTCTATGTTTAGGTATTCTTCCATGGCGATCGACCTTGTAGCCGAGACTGCAGAGGATAATCTCGTTAGCATGTGTTAACTCCTTGGAGAGCTGTGACATACTGACTGCAGGTTTTGCACGACACTTTCTTTTATTGCTTTCAGTCGGCGCAAATCTTAATCCCATCTTATTAAATGAAGGCGTAGGGTGATTTCTCCATTTCAAAAGTTCACTAACTTTCTGTGCTGGTCGACGACTGTCACAACCATCTCGTGTGCTCTCTTCACGACGACCAGAACATAAATGACACTTTGCGGTGCTATTACTTGTTTAAAACCTGGAGGGACTATAAGCCAAAATTCGTGCAGCATTTTGCTCGGCCTGTCATTGAGGTATGAGCCATTCTACAAATTGCAGTTTATCTGTATCAAATCGACCGGCAAGATGTTTACGGGCTGCAATGACTCGTGGATTTTTCCAGCTTCGTAGATGCATGCGCCAAACCCCAGCAATGGTCCGATAGTATCCAGTTTTGTTAAGTCGGAATCTTTGCTGCATCTGATACACTCTTCAGAGTAGTTGCAATCCCATGTAGTTCGAATTCTGTGTCGGGGGACAGAGAATCTTCAATGTTCCTTGCAATGTCGTCTATTTCATAAGAGCCTATGGGAAGCGAAACTTCATGGGAAACATTATCACTATTTATTAGGTACAGCTTGCAGTATTCATCGATGTTCGGTATCACATTGTAAGTTGGAAATTTGACAAGTATTATGATCCATTCCTAGAGACCTGTAAAATTCGCGTTATTATTTGCGGACATGTTAAACTTTAAACACATCCACCTTTGCAATAAGTATGGCATTAGACATTACATTATTTGACAAGCCCTAGGTACCTCTGTGCCAACAAATGAACACTTCACAATTGTTTGCCCCAATTACGTGCAGTTCATTCAGTGAAGGTGTGGCTTCACATATATTACAGCAGCCAATGGAGGAACGACTCCAGCTCCAGTAAAGACAGCTATGTGAAGATTAGCGTAATGCCGAATAATAATGCGAATTTTGCATGTTTATCCATTTCCCATCCAGGTCAAGTTGTGTAAACTATACAGCACGCAGATCGAAGCTACGACCCGTCAAGGTAAGTATTATCGACATGACTGATTGTTTCCTCACATTGTATAGCCATTTTATACAAATACTTGTACGAGCGGACCAGGAAGTGAAGACCCAAATGTCTACAGTTTCACGTGTTAGATTGCCGCTGTTCCGTAACTGTATGTTAGTTTGGTATATTTCAAATACTCGCGCAGCTCGGGTGGTGGATGCAAATTCCCAACTATCATAATAGTCTGCATGTTCACCCTTTTTTATGTAAGCTTCCCAGTGCATATCGGGCCCTGCTGTCATGTCCAGTTTAATTATGGCACATTATTCTCTCTTGGGTTTAGCAGGCAAATAATATCTTATAAACTCGTCTCTAAAAATGGGTATCTTCAGTTTTTGTACAAACAGTTCCAAATTCATATTAGTGAGCGCTCATTTCGGTAGAGATTTCATTATCACCTCGTCCTGCTGCAGTGCTTTTGCACACTTCTGCCTCCTACTGGATATGGCTTTAGGTAGAGACCTTGGCCTGTTTTTTACCCATGGCGACAGCTTCCATATTTATATTGTGACTTTAAGCTTCAGACAACTGCTTCCATTCGTTCGATGCCTTGTTGACGGTTGGAACAATACCACTTGTGGCTCCGATTAAGCCCCCGATGGCCCCGAGTGCAGGGAATATCAATGGAAAAATCCGCCGGTAGATGTTTTCTTGGTCTTGCATGCTTTTCTTCCTTTTATCAAAACTTTTGGTTTCAATTTCGCTTTACGCTTTCTCATATAACCCATGCCCATCTTCACTTTGGCCTTCATCACATTGGAAACACGCTGTAGCTATTTGTTCTCCAAGTCCGATAGCTGATGGTTTTCTCATTTCATCGGCCTTCTGTGCATATCCCTGTGCTGGGAATAGGTGAGGTGCTTCTTGCATGCTTCGTCCAGGGCATTTATGCATGTCTCATTGCATGGTAGCCTAATAGCTAGCTTGGCTCCTGGCCCGCAGAATGTGCAAATCGAACAGTAGATTGTTGATCAGTGTATCGACAATCCTGCAAACAGTTATGGTCTTACCTCTTCGAGGCATTATGATGAACTGAGCGAGAAAAGAATAAATACACTCCTTTCATAAATTTTTTTTCGATATCATTCTAGACTTGGAATAGTACGGGCATAGCACATATTCAAATATGACATTTCATTGCAGATTCTGCAGGAGACAGTTTTCTCGACGTGATAGTGTGAAGAAACGTTATATTACCAACAAAATATGCTTATTGTAATCAAGAGGCTTGTTTGTGATATTATCTCCTCCTCCTCCTCCAATATAAGCTATAAACAAAGCAAAAAAAACAGTTTACAGATCGTTAAGCAAGATGTTACTCTACCCATAGACATTCATGCTGAAGATGAAGCTAACTCCCACGAATCACGACATGGAAGCCTATTTCCAAATACAGTGAGGTGCATCATCGTGGGACCATCAAATTGTGGAAAACATGCATCATACTAAGCTTGCTGGAAGAACCGAATGGTCTTCAGTTCGCGAATGTGTAAGTTTATTAAAAATCAATCCAGTAACTGCAATGCCAGTGATTGGCACGAGTACTGCAGGCTGTGTAAGGTATGACTATTTCCCATAGAGTGATAAAGAAGTCATAGTACGTCCGAGCGAAGCATTGAGAAACTCGGTATTTGTCTTCAATTACACTGCCTGCGAAAAACAAACTAGCATTAAAGAATACTTTTAACATGGGATGGCATGCAAATGTGGTCTGTATGTACCTCGGTCATAATTATTCGTGCATACCCAAACGGATGCATCGAGACAATGCAAACATATTGGTGCTGTTTCGTATAGACGATTTGAATTTGCACTACGTTTACGACGATCATGTAAATACGGACATGATATTTGCATAAATCAAATATATGTGCGACTTATGCTGGAAAGAGAAACGTGGAATTCTGACTATCATTAAGGACTGGCCCCTATATAATGGGAGGTACAGGTGTGGGTTCGATCAATTCATCGCCGGCCGTATAGAATGAGCTACAGCATATCGAAATTCAGGCACAGTGGCCTCAAACTGAGTCTTCAAAAATATGAATATGGAGGTTGTCTCATACCAAGAAGCTCTGGAACGTGTGTTTCTGGTAGAAGAATAATTCGAGATGTTGGTGAACCCGAACGATCCGAGAATGCTGCTACTAAACATTTCGTCCTTGAAACTGGTAATTGCATCAACACAACTGCGCAGTATGTTGGCCGAACAAAACACATGCACTTGGAACTTTCCATCAGAGCTCGGGGCGAAGATGGAGCATGAGAAAACATAGATCGTCCGCGATATGGTGGCAACGAACGAGTATGTGACAAGCGTTCAAAAGCAAATTATAAACAGATTGAATGTGATATCTTCTCAACATGACGAGAATCTGAAAAAAATAACTTGGAAGTATATATGACATGGAAATTCACTACCTCGATTTCCCACCTTGCCACGAAAACAGATATTCCAAATTACAGCGGAGACATACTGGATGTTTGCAGCAAATGCCTCTGGGAAATATTGAATGTATTTTGGAGGAGACCCAAGACCAAACATATAATAGAGAGAAACAGTAAACATTTTTATTCAGTACGATGTCGGACATTACCCCCGATTAACATCGGACGATTCAGTCTGTTCGCTCAAAGTATTTGCTCGCCAAGAGAGCCAAAATTTCACGTGACCTTATAAATGAAGAAAATTTTACTCCCATTCCTCGTCTTCTCCATGTACTCAGGGAGAGCGATGGAGCACAAGTAGCCATTAAGACCGAATTCGACGAAACCTCTGAACCTTTGAATAAGCGAGAACATGATGATGTACAGTCAGACTGGGACGATAGATAGTATGCGAATTAGCCACAAGAAAAAGTGCAGAAGAAAGCCCTGAAATCGAATGCTCTTAGTCGATGGTAGCTACGATATTACACATCTCGCAGTAATGATGTGATGTATGGTGAATACAGGCATAATGATAAATGACTTCTTGGTGCTAATGAAATAGATTTTTCACCATGTTGGATCATCCGAGTTGGGGATTACAAGACACTTGGAACACTCGGGCTATATAAACTTCTATTTTGCAAGGAACCTAGGGAATTTACAGAATCCGACCTACTGGAATACAAGACATCGCTCGAACTCACACATGTGCTTAACCAAGATAATGATACCGAGACAGGTGTTTATACAGACGAAGATCACGAAAAAACCAACATTCTCGCAGACCTCTTCGGCTGCCTAACACTGAAAAGCAGAAAGATAGACGACCACAAGAAAACTGACTACGTATTCTGGGACCCCGAACGAACTGGTGGATAGGCTGCAGGCACTGCTCGCTTTGCACAGGGTTGGAAATTACTCCCACACCAATGAGATGGTTTCGAACATCGAAGAACTTAGGAGGGAGGCTATATACGATGAGTCGATTGGGTATCGTCCACGAACTGCATGCGGCCGCTAGGCGCAACTTCTGCCGCTGCAAGGTCATGATTTGTGGGATGAGCTATCTATTTTAAGCCTACCTCGTCGAGATGATACCATATGCTAGTGTCAACAAGGGCTACAAATATAAGTTGACAGTCAATGACGCCTATATCAAATTCGCTTGGGCCATACTTGTTAAGTCGAAGAATGTGCGCGATGTAACCTAAACCATAGCGAGTGTATTGCACAAAGGATGCATTCCTACTAATCTGCAAACCAACCAGGGCAAGGAATTCTACAATGCAAATTTTAAGGCCCTGTTGAAGAAATACAACATAAATCATTATTCCATGTACAGCACTCTCAAAGTTTCTATCGTCGAGAATATCAACAGGACTGAAGGGGAAAATGTGGCAGCAATTCGCTGCAAATGGGAGCTACAAGTGGCTGACACTACTGCCGAAAACTCGTTCGCGAATATAACAATACAGTGCTTTCGACCACTTACGTGAAGCCCGAAGATGTTAAAAACGATACCCTGGTTCAGATCATTTATGCTGTTATGAAGAGGAGGAACCCACGCAAGCCTAAACCTAAGGTTGGCGACTTGGTGCGCATCTCCAAACAGAAAGGTGTCTTAGAGGAAAGGTTCGCTGCGAAATGGAGCCTCAAACTCTTTCTTGTGCGATGTATATGCAACTATTATCC
This sequence comes from Dryococelus australis, assembly GCA_029891345.1. Lineage (NCBI taxonomy): Eukaryota > Metazoa > Arthropoda > Insecta > Phasmatodea > Phasmatidae > Dryococelus > Dryococelus australis. The sequence goes on along the minus strand of CM057009.1, from coordinate 4,179,702 downwards.
TAGGACCTACTATCTCGAGGATCTTAATAATGGTCCCATACATGGTAGTTTATATGCAGAGGAGATCCAGCCTACAATCTTCTAGATGTGTATTTGTTAGAGAAGGTGCTGAAACGATGTAACGAAATGGAGTATGTCAAGTCGCGGGGTTTCGATGCCCACTTCAATTCCTGGGTCCTGAGGTGGACATCGAGCATTGAACACCGAAAAAAATTTAATAAATTATTGATATTGTTTGCTGATTATGTATATTTTATGTGTAAAATACATTTTTTGTACCAAAATATGTAGTGATTTATTTATTTTCAAAAACCCTTATGCTTTATATAAAAGTTATTATAAAAAAAATACTCACATTTAAGAATAATATAAAAATTAAAAATAAATTATGACAATTTACGTATTTTGCATTAATGGTCAAGTCACCATTCGGTGGCATAATCGAGAAATTAATGCTACCTATGCGTTGAATATATAAACCAATATGGATGGTACTACCTATATGAAAAAACATAAACAAATAGGGCTGCCACCTGGTGGGTGAATTAATACACTAGTGCCACTATGTATTTAAAATATTTAATAAATCAGGCGTGTAGTCAGTCATGCATCATGCACGTAGCTACACTAGTGATTGGGAAAAAAATATTTTTAACAAAGGATAGAAAATTGCAAGTGGTCACCTTTTAAAATGATGGTCGCCTACCAATATGGCGGCCACCAGTAAAGTATATACCAAAGTCAAACGAAAAAACAAACATGGCGAGCTGCAGTAACATATAAACATAGGTGGCTGCCTTCAGTAATGTATAAACAAATGACGAACAAAAAACCAATATGGCTGCATCCAGTAACATATAAATAAAAATGCCTGTATTTTGTAACATATAAACAAAGATGGCAGTCCAGCGAAGGCGAGAGTCAATCTCCAGTAGCATGTAAACAAATGACAAATGAAAATCAAGATGGCAGAATGAGTATATGTGAGGGGAATGGAGGCGAGGGAGTCAGTTGTCTGCTGCGGATGGACCGAATGTTACTAATGGTGGTGCTGGAAAATTTAAGTTAAAAAAGGATATAATCTTTAAAATAATCTTTAAATAATGTTTAATAATTTAATTTTAATAACACATTTTTGAGATTTTGCAATATTTTGAGAGTTTTTTTTTGCAATTTTCTGCTTTTTTTATTTTTTCACTTTCAAATTCAAAGGTTAAAGGTCATAGGTACTGGTCCCGGTCACCTGACTCCAAGGTCATCTGGGTCGCTAATCCTTGTCAGCATATCGGAAAAAAATGGATCATTTCTGAGTATAATTCAAATATTTGTTATGATTTTTTTTACAATTTATGATAAAAAAATTCGGAATTTTTCTAACATTTTTTGGAATTTTGCGCGATTCTTTGGATTTTAATAATTGTTATATTTTCAAGGTCAAAGGTCAAGGTCACGGGTCGAAGGTCATGGTCGGGGTCAAAGGTCACCTGCATACAATATGGATACAAGATGGCTGATGCTTAGGTCCGAGTCCTATCCTCTATACCTTGTATCGATTTGGCATAGGGTACGCCTATAAAACCAATACGGCCGCCACTGCTCTGTAGGTCCGAAGGAAGCCCTCAAATTAATTAAATTGGCGAAAATTGGATTCCAGGGGCTTGTTTTTGCACGAGAGTGTCTTCTGCCATTTTTGGTTGCTTCTGACTTTTTTGAGGGATAAAAGGGAAATTTTTATTGAAAAAAAAAAAGAAATCTTTAGGGAAAAAAGGAAAAATTTGAGGGTAAAATGTAAAAATGGCGGACGGTGACGTAACAACATGGTGGCGGCCGGCTCCTGCGCCCCACGCCCTTGTATCAAAGTCGGCATATCCCTAATAAAACGCTTTCTTTTTGTACCGTAAGGAATATAATCACGTGTTTCAGGCACAAATTCTTCTGGCACTAAATTGTCATACTTAATTTGTATTCCATTTCTCAATGGAAAAATAATTAAAAATGTATTTAAATTATATTTTCATAGCGATAAGCAAATGATAATTAATATTTACTTACAGATAAAAATATAATTTTTGTGAATCCATATTTATCTATCGTTATCAGCCCCTCGTCATTATGATTTTCTGATCATCCAACAACTCTTCAAAAGCGCAATGAAATGCTTCACCCATCGCAATGGAAGTGGCAGAAAAATCGTAAGGAGGCATGCGAACTTGTAAGAAGTAAATTAGCTGCTAGTAATGTATTGCACTGCCTAATCAGTAGTATATAAAGGCCGATTCGTGCACAAATGCAAAAAAAAAGTGGCTCAAAAAGTTGCATTTGAGCACAACCGCAAAAAATTGACTCAAAAAGTTGCGTTTGAGCACAACCGCAAGAAAAGTGGCTCAAAAAGTTGTGTTTGGTTAGATCGTAGTCTTTAGAAAAAAAGTTGCATTAAACTTTGCGGTTGAGTGTATCTGCAAAAATACGTGTAAAAAGTTGCAGTTGAGCACAACTGCAAAAAAAGTGGCTCAAAAAATTTGAATACATAAAAAATAAAATATTTTATATAATAAAGATGTATCAATTACTAAATGTATTAAACGGAACCAAACAATTTAAGAAACTTTCCGAACTTACAATTTGGCAGTCCTATCCCATAAACCATGCTGAAATAAATGATACACTGTATGGATACAAAGTGGTGATTACTTCTGGAAATTTTAAAGTAATCTTACCAGACAGATATGTTCAGGTTTGCAGTGAAAAAGTTTTAAATTATGTTAATCGTAGAGGTATAAGTTTTGCATATGATGGAATGGTGGATTGTGGTGTTAAACAAATGCATTCTATTCGGTTTTTTTAAAGAGTAAATGATCGTCGTCTTATAATTAGACATCAGTTGATTTTTATTTGTGCTCATATCTCTATAAGTTTTAGTGGTTATCCAATCATTAAAACACAATTATCGCTCTAACTTTGGCAATATGCTACAACATAATCTAATTAAAAATTTTGATACACATCTCCAAATTCGACATATTAAAGTAGTCGAACCATTGAATTCTTTTTCTAAATCTTTCATTGCACTTTCTATAGAAATATTATTCAACTTTATCACATGAAACTTTAAGATTTTTAAAATTATTAAAGTTATTATATATAGAATATGACTACTTCCAACTCAAAAAATATCTATGATATCATCTCTAATACCACTGTTATTTCGGGCAGATCAAAGTTAATTAACTTTACTTTTTCATCCTTAGTTTCAACTATTATTTCATTAACTTGATTTGTTTGCACTGGAAAAAATATGGATAAGCTGGTTCGTAATAGATCGTGTCGCCAAATCCAAATGTAGTTCTTCGTTTGAAAGTGGTAATTATATTAGTTTCTCTATGATTATATTCATCGGTATTAATATCATACCATTTACTATATTACAGTGTATATTTATTGTTTCAAATGGAGCAAATTTTGGAATTGTATCGCCATAATGGTCCACATTTGTTTTCAGAGTTTTATTTTCTACGAAACCCAAAAGTTTTCCTATTGAACACCGTTTTCCAAACTGTAATTTATGCGTACATTTTACTTTCACTCTGTTTGTTATTTTATCCAGCTCGAAATATATATAATTTTCTTTCCCTTCCATTGAATCTACACTAAATGAAAAAAATTGCTTTAATAGTTTTTTGAAGATATTTTAAGCTATATTGACCAACTGGAATATCAAATGCTGATTCCATATCATTCTGGCCCACAAAATATAGCTTATTTTTCCCAGAGATAATGTTATGCGCTAGATAAGTAGTATAGAACTGAACTAAAGCCAATGAGTGCCCCTCTATCCCTAAAGGGTAATGTAGTGTTTTCTTCAACACTTATTTGTTTACTGTTCGTTTGAATACTTTACTCATTTATTGTATTGTTAAAAAAATCTATTAATAAATGAACAAGAAAAACCTAAAACATGTAGACTGGGATATTAAAATAAGAATATCAGACAAAACTGTATCGACAAAACGTCATGGAGAACTATTACCTAATAATATTATATGTTTGATAGTGGGTCCTAGTAACTGTGGAAAAACGACACTTATGATAGATAATTTTATATATGCTCAGGGATGGTTGGACTTTGGTACTCTCTATGCATGTTCAAAAAGTCTGGACCAACCAAAATATATCAATTTAATGAAAGATACAGATGTAGCATCAAAATTATTTAATGAACCGATAGCATACTTCTTTCCATCAAGTGAAGAAATGGTTGATGTAACTGAATATCATAAAGAGTCTGTAGTTGTTTTCGATTATATCATACTTGAAAATCAAATATGGTAAGGGATTACTTTACTTGCGGTAGACACAAAGATATTGATTGTTTCTATTTAGCCCAGAAATACTCAAAAGTACCTATGCAGCTTATAAGAGAGAATGACAATTTTCTTTGCATATTCAGACAAGACGATACAAATTTTAAACATATTCATAGTGATTTTGTTGGTGGTGATATGTCATTTGAGAAATTTAGGGAGACTTGTTCGAAATGTTGGAATAATGAATATGGTTTTGTTACAATAGATATGACTCGTAAGTTAAATCATGGTAAGTACCATAATAAAACTAAAGACTTTTTAAATTCTTAGATTATAAGTAAGTTTTGTTTTTAATGACAGTTTGTGTAAAAAAAACTAACATAATCTGATATTTTTAAATGTATTCATATATCATAACTATTTAAATAAACACAATTGTACCTTTGGGTACATTGTAGGCTTTTGGTATTTTAAAATATATCATATCATCAGGGTATACTTCAACAGGACTATACATGTCAATTTTTTTTCCATTGGTGGTAAAAGTTGATAACACTTTTATATTTTTCTGATTTTATTATTATTTCAACTATAGTTCCATCTCTCATAAAAAAATATTCTATTCGATTATCAAAGTAAAGGACTTTTTCTTTTGAACTGTATTTTCCAACTAAACGAATTATGTTAATTCTGTTTTTCTGATAGTACTCTAAATTGACTACATCCCTCGGTGTAATGGGATCTCCCATATGTCTCAGTCTTTTTTGTTCAAAATCCATATTATTATCTACTTCCAAGTAAGTAAGATAGGCTTTTTCCAATGATCTTTTATTTCTTGTCAGTGTGTCTATAAAGTCGTTGAACTGTGTGTAGGAAACAAAATCATTAGGATTGATCTTCTCAGTAGTTGTATCATTGTCCGTGTGTTCTTTAATTTGATCTTCAATCCAAGAACTCATTAATGCATTTCCACATGTATCCATTGTTTATTAATAGTGAAATAATTTTTGGAACTTTAAAATTATGTGAAAAGTGATTTAACACAATTACACACAAATTACAAGTAACTAGATTGAAATTTTGAATTCTATCTTTGTTATAAAAATATTACTTCCGAGATATGCTATTAATTGTCGGGGTGTATTTCCATCAAATGAATCAAAATAATATTTGTTTGCTTTTTTCCAATAGCATACCCAGTATACCAGAGTTTGTTGAAACATCTAGATTAACAATCCTACATTCATTATCGAGTGGTGTGTTAAGTAGCTCATCGATCATAAAAATACCTCAAAAATTTTTAATGTTTTTTTTAACCATTTTATCAATATCAAAGTTACTGAGTGGAGTTACTTTTTTTTACATTCTTACCCAGTTAACTTTCTTCAATCCCTTGCCGTATTCCTCCATAGCTATATTACGTCTGCGTTGTTCTTCCAATTCTTGGTTTTTCTTCTTGGCATTAATTACTGGTGTAGCGATAGATAATGCACCTCCATCTAATGCTCCTAGAGGTCCCAATGATGCGAAAATTAAGGGTAAATATCCACCCTTGTGAACTCTCAGACCATTTCCAGTTTTCATTTCTTTGGACATTTTCTTAAGTTGTGGAACTGAAATTGTGATAGTCATCCCTTTGTCCTCCTTTAATTTCTTGTTTTTACGTTCCAGTTGGTCTTTCGTTAGGAAAGAATCAATACTCAAACCCTTCAACTCCTCGGTAGGAACTTGAAATACAATGTTTTTTACTTTCATTTATTATAACAAATATTTTATCATTTCATTTTAATTCCCCAGCCAAGCTTACGTTTAATATGCAACGCAGATCCAGTAACACCAGCCCACAATCTCTCATTGAGATCAGCATCTGAACTTAACAATCTTTTGAGCGCTTTCTTTTCTAGTTCTTTGTCAGCTACATGCCTTTCAGCTAGATCTTTATGATGATGATAAGCTATATCATGTTCCATTGCAGCAGCATCTAGTGGATTAATGGGTTTATCACCATGTTCAATTCTCTCTTTTAGTCTGGTACCTGGACCTTTATCAGCCTTTAGTCCAAAAACATTGTCTTTACAGTCAATTAAGAAATCGGCCACTTTCTTATCAATAAATGTTGTTTTGTTTTTAGTTAACTGTGAGATATCAGTTTTCAAACGCCCCAATGCTTCGTCATAGCGTGTCCAAAAACATCGTCTTTACAGTCAATTAAGAAATCGGCCACTTTCTTATCAATAAATGTTGTTTTGTTTTTAGTTAACTGTGAGATATCAGTTTTCAAACGCCCCAATGCTTCGTCATAGCGTTCATCGTCATCGTCAATTCGTTTAATGCCATCGTTATAGTGTTCATCGTCAATGTGTTTAACGCCATCGTCATAGCGTTCATCGGTGTCTGTTTTATCAAACAGTTTTCTCACAAAACATGTTTCAGTTGGTGTCTGTGGATAGTCTAAATTCTTAACAGCAAATGGAACAAGTTCTTTTATTAAGTTCTTATTCTCATTTGTTACGTGTCCAATTTTTGTCCGAAATATTCTATCGCATCTGTCAATGGTGGTTCGTGTTTTTTATTCTTATCATATTCATCTTGGCGAATTTTTCTAAAAGTTTTAAACTTTCCAATTAGCTGTCTTTTTCTCTCTATATTATTCTCTATATTGTTTACAATTTTTGTTGTCTCATTTGTTATATAGAAAAGTGTAGTTGTTTAAGAAATTTTTTGCTATATAATAAATGGATCAACAAAAAATTGAAAGTTATGAGCATCAGTCGTTTCCGCCAAATGACCAAACAAAAAATAATTTGGATGAATACAACAAGCGCATTAAGATTGATATTCCTATTGGCGATGCATTTTCACATCCGAATGAAGCTTATGTGTACCAACAGTATAAGCTAACTAAAAGAGATACATATGCAGATTATGAAAAAACTTTAACTATTGATCTTTGTGAGAATTTCTTCCCATTTCAGTTCTCAAGAATACAGATCTCTAGACATGGTTGTATAATCAAAAGTATTGACAACCCTGGCATCACTTCAACCATGATGCATACATTGCTAGGATCGGAATCAGAATCAGCATACTTCCAAATGGGGATAGAACTAGGTAAATATGTTAGGAAAGATAAGGGTAACGAAATTACCTATCCTTTAAGATATTTGTTTGGGTTTATGAGAGATTGTAATTAAATATTCTGGAAAGGTGGGTACAAGATCATATTCATTCGCAATTATAATGGTGATGTTTCTTTTTACAGAAGACACCCAAAGAAAGCAGATGGATCTGTTCTTGAGTATTATATTCCAGATGCTGGTAAAATTGTTATTGAGAAAATGGAAATTCTGTGGCCAATTGTTGAATATGGTCCTATTTATGGTGACGAAATTAAAGAAAAATTATACAAACACCCCAAAATTCCAATTATCTTTAATTATTGGCAATGTCTTGAGAAACCAGTACCTACTAATGTAAACTCATTTCAGTTTGATATAAAACATCAGTTCAATTCAATCTAATTCGATATGCCAGACTTTGTCGTTGTTGGTTTTCAGCAAAACAGAAAAGAAGATCCTGGACAATTCACACACGGTTCAATGTTTGACTCTTGTTTTGTCAAAAATATTTCTATTAAGAATGGACAGAATGAAGTTTTTCCCAAAGAGAATCGGAATTTAAACATCGATAATAAAATTTTCGATAAGATGTATATTGCTTACAAATATTTTAGAAATTCAAAGATTAAACTAGATACCTTTTATCGTAATAATGAACTGTGCTTCAACTCTGGGTCATTTATTGGGAGAAGGCCATTGTATGTTATTGATTGTTCTTACAGAAAAACTGCTATTGTAAAAGATCGAACTAATCTGAAACTTACAGTTGATTTTAATAAACCAATATTGACTACAACTATTTGTAATGTGGTACTAGTAAGCCAAAGAAACCTAATTTATGATGCTAAAAGTGAAAGAATCACCGAAGTCCAATAGTGCGCAAACATGTATGGTTATTAGTTTTTAATGGATGGTTATCCCTTAAAAACATTTACTGTTATAATTTTTCATAGTATCACTCTTTTTCAGTTTTGTAGTGCCCCCATGGTAGTGTATTTATACCATCTTTAAGAATAAATCTTTTATCATCTTCGGAACTTAATGCTTTTTTCCTCAACTCAATCGTATAGAGTTCATGTTTCTTAATTTTAATAAGATTAATACTTTTGTACAACACTTTTTTTTATCAAACAAACACTTTTGTAGTCACCAAAACTAATCTCATTTCTGACTACAGTGTTTTTCACACCTTTGCTCTTTTCTTTACACCACCTTCCACATTTATTGCATACATTTTTTATTTCAATCCAATAAATTCTTCCATTATTTTTCCATTACATTCATCTTTGATTTTGCCAATTATCTTTTGTTAATAACGGAATACCATATGGATTATCTTTTTTATAGTCAGAAGTATCAAAATGATCGATCATTTCTTTCATGTCACTGTAGAAGTCTGATGTTTTTATATAATAGATGTATGAATCAGTATCTTGGTAGCAGAGTTCAATATTTTTCCCATGCTTTGGTATCATTATATTATAGTGAAAATCGTACATTAAGACTTTGGATAGATCAAATATACTCATTCCAACATAAATGGGTTAGTTAAAGCACAGTTTTGATTCAATCATATGAACTGCAACCAAAGAGTTAATAAATATAGTTCTATCTTTAAAGTTTGGTTTAGTCACTAGTTTATCCATTTGCTTAGAACTTGTGCACAACCACAAGTATATCCACTCTGTTTCTAATATTTTCCATTATTTTTCCAAAAACGGATTTATTCATAAACTTGCAGAAATCTTTTTCAGAGTCATTTGTAGGCTTTGTTTGCATATTTGTGTTTAGATCAATATAGGACTTGAGCCAATCTGATTGATCAAACTCCAGAACTCTATGAATCTTTTTCAACTTCATTCCAAGAGATATATATTGCTTAATATTTACATAGTGTAATACATATTTTTCTTTATCATAGAGAGTTTGGGATTTTTTGAACCTTATGGTATTTTATTCTTTGGTGCCCATGGCAGATCTTTATGGAGATCGTGTAGTTCATGTGGGTATTCCAAATCAACTTCCAGTATATAACCTTTTCTAGATTCATCTCGTGTTTTTGTTACATCTATATTTGTATTTCTCCACTTAAACCTACCATAGGGTAAATATTGGCTCGCAGCCCATCCATATAAGTTATTGGCGTCCAGATATGTAAGATAAAAGATTTCCTTTGTACTATCATAAGCATTAATATATTTATTATGTGCTTTAGCATATCGCTTACAACATTGTGAAATTCCACCATGAACACCTTTTGTTATCGTCAAAATCATGTCGTAATCTGTTAACAATTCTAGTTCTATTTTAGTATGTTTGAGCACAGCATCCCATGCTAACCCTGGGGCTGTGAAATACCATGCTGGATCTAGCTTATATGTTTTGAGACATACATCTCTAAAATTTTCCATTGTATCAGACAATATCAATACATTAGATTTGTTTTAGAGTTCTGTGTACTCTCTTAGAGATTTTATGTTGATTTTTTCCCACACATTTCTCTCCAATTCGTGTTCTTTGTCTGTAATGTCACATTTATTGAGTTTGTTGTAAAATGTATCTTTGAATGGAAGTGATGTCTAACAAAATTTTTCAGCAGTATCCATGTAGTCATATGGATAAACACTTTTTCTTATAACAAAGTCAAGAAGTTTATTGGAAAAATGCTTACACATTTCTCGGGATTGGCTTCTGGAAAGGTTGCTAGAGAGTTTATCGATACGACTAGCCATAAATTTAAATGAGTCAATAAATATATGATTTACACTTTCACATACATGTTTCGTAAAAGAAATATATTTTTCTTCATTGTTGGGAATTAGATCAATTTTATTTCCATCGATGCCCAGATCTCTTATGAATAAATGTGTGTCATAACCAGATAGATTCTGTATAAACACTGGGACAAAACATGGATTTCTATATGATACGTTACAACCTCTGTGTGCAGTTCCCCTAAATTTCCCCATAAGATGATCATGATCTCTCACAGAATCACCATTAAAAAACTTTTCACATATATGACAATATGTAGCTGTATCATAAACAATTTGTTCTTTCTGTGTTAGTGGAAGCATTGGTTCTTCATTTGTGTATATATCAATAATAGACATTGCTTCTTCCATTAGCATTTTAACGAATACACTAGATGCATCAGATCCTTCATAAGTTACTGATGATTTATAGTATCCATGTTCGTATTTTACATAGTAACAGAAGCTAATAGGCTCGTGTTTTTGGTATGGTTTCGTGTAGGATTCGTCGGGGTTTGGTTGGCAAGTTTCGATTTTAGTCAACAAACATTCAAAATCAGCATATATCACAAACGGAACTCTCAAAATTATTTTTGTTTTTAAATCTTAATATGTCATTTTTTTTTTCCTTTAGATGGTAGTTCAACTTTAACACCATCGTGATCTCGGCAGTCTTGTTCGTGATCTTTTAGCTTCCTTACAGAGTAGAAACGTTGCAAACATCTATCACACACACACACACACACACACACACACACACATATATATATATATATATATATATATATATATATATATATATATATATATATATATATATATAGTGACCATTATTTGATACTTGTGATGCGATAAGTCTCGAAAGACTTTTTATCCAGCAATAGTGGTCGTTCTTTTTGTCTTTGATATAGAGTAGGTTAATCTGCTTATCCGTCTTATTTTTTGTTGTTTTTTATGGGGAGATTATATATTTCTTATCACTATTTTTTTGTTCGTATGCATATACATTAATAGAAATTCCACTTCTTTTCTCAAATGTTGATATGCTATCCAATTTCATTGGAAATTCCAAACCCTTAAGTACATCATCAAACTCATGTTCGTAAGCTATGTATTTATTCACTATTTGGGGGTTTCTTTGTACTTGATGCAATGCAGATAGAACAGACCACAAAAAACATTTTTGATCATTATTCTTAACATTAATTACCGCCTTATCTTTGATTTTTTTTTCTGGGAGATCAGCATAAGAACTGCCCTTGAATGGTACATATTTATTTATTCGCACTTCTAGTTTAAATATTCTGTTGAGTACCCACTGAGATCCCTTTGCTTCGAAAGCCCCCAACTCAGCTATGATTTTCGATATGCTGTTGGCATATTCTTCCAGATTAGTCGATTTCAGTATAATTTTGTTCTTTGTTTTAAAGGAGATTTATACATATTCAATATTCTCACCAATTCCCCTTTTGTACTCAGTGAAGAGTTTCATGTTCACTTTGAATGACTTTAAATGTTTATTAATTAGTTTCGTGACTGTTTCTTTTACATCATTTAGGAAATGATTTTGGTCTTCGTATGCATTCACATTCTTTACAGCATAATTCTTGATCTTACTTTGTAATGTTGTTTCGATTTCTTCTACACTTAATCTGAGTGTGTACTTATGAATTTTGCTTCTCAAGTGACTTCTTATGAGAGATGGTTTGTAATAGTGACTACAAGTTTCACATTTCACTCGTTTCTCTCATGGGAACTTCTGATTTGATATTAAATGATGTGATATTTTTAATTTCCCATGCATTTGATGGTCATGTGATTTATTATGTATTGGTGTAAGACCTTTGTGCAATCTACTTTTAAGATGACTTCTTATGAGAGATGATTTGTAGAAGTGATTACAAGTTTCACACTTGACATACCTCTCTTGAAGTTTCTTCTTCTTTCTTTTTACAAAAATTTCTTTCTTGAATTTATATTCTTTCCAAGCATTACCAGTTGCGTTAGCCTTTTTCATTGCCATGGTAGTCATCATATTAGACATCAGTTGATTTTTATTCATGCTCATTTATTATATAAAATATTTTATTTTTTACATATTCGAATTTTTTGAGCCACTTATTTTGCGGTTGTGTTCAACCGCAACTTTTTACGCGTATATTTGCAGATGCACTCAAATGAAAAGTTTAATGCAACTTTTTCTAAAGACTACAATTTAACCAAACACAACTTTTTGAGTCAATTTTTTGCAACTGCTCCCAAACGCAACTTTTTGAGTCACTTATTTGCATTTGTGTCCCAATTGGCATGTCTATACTAGTCTAATCGCATTAGTAATTTCGATTTTTCACGACTCGTCCGAAGCACACTTCAATGCGTGTGATGGGTCTTTCCACATTTATAATAAATGCATCTACTAAACAACGAACAAGACTCGCCACTGTTTATTGTTCGTGATCAAATAACAAATGTAGTGATTAAGGGTCTTCGTTGCACAGGTGTATGTAATACAAACTTATTTACGGTCAATTATATTATTCCACATTTCTTCATACAAGGGCATATTTTATTGGTACAGGTATGATATTGCCTTACAGCACATATAATTACACTTTGTGTGTTCACAACGGTAGTAATACAGCTGATATAGTTCTCTTTTCCAGTGATATCGGTAGGTATATAATTTAATATTTCACCGCGGTGGCTTTCAGATTCATGTTACTTAAAAATGGACATGCTATGTTTGATATTACACAGGATAACAATATATTTTATGGATATTTCTTGAGGAACATGTTCCAAGCTATGGTAATTCATAAATATCACTAAAATAACTAAATGACTTAACAAAAAAAACCTAAAATAATAGTTTTCAATAACTACACAATAACACACAACACACGCGAAATAACATAGCCAGGAACGTATCCGGGCATACTGCATAGTAGGCGAGCACCTTACTTACGACATGGTCACAGCTACTCTGTAGGTATTTGATGTCCTGCATCAAAGGAAGAACAACTTACATGAAATGTGTTCTAAATATATTATAAAATGTGTTCAATATGATTGCCTGAAACATCGAAACACGACTGCATGCGATGATCCATGTAGAGCAGAATGTTTATTTTTTTTTTTTTTTTTTTACCAAGATAGGAGTTATAGTACGGCACTCGGCAGCAATTCACTCAGCAAGTGGCTTTTGTCCCTGATCTTCACACTGTAAATTTTCGATGTCAGATATCCCCATACTGCAAAATCCATTGGGTTTAAATCTGGAGATTGGGGAGCCCATTCCACAGTCCCTCTTCGGCCAATCCACTGTGGTAAGTTTTCGTCTAGCCAATAATGTACCTAAGTGCGGTAATGGGGAGGTTCAACGTCCTGAATAAACCATTGAGGCTGTGAACCAATTATGTGCAAATCGGGCATCAATAAATTTCCCAACATGTCCAGACAATTCTCACTGTATATTTCATTCAAAAAATTAAGGGCCGAAGATTTGGCATTTCCACAAACCACACGAAACTATTATGCGAGCAGCTCCTTGTTATTTGTCGTCGGTTAACCAATGTGGATTTGTGTTACACCAGTAGCGCACACTTTCTCTGTTTACCTCACCGTTTACATAAAAGTTTGCTTCATCTGAGAACGTAACTTTGGATAAAAAGTCTTTGTCCTCTTCCAGGTGTTCCAGAAACTAACTGCACATTTCAACACGGTGGTCTGGATCATCTTCTGTCATGTAGTGCATCACATGCAACTTGTAGGAGTGGAACTGGTGCTTTTTCAGGACACGCTGAAGAGTTGTCCGAGGATTGCCCGATTCAAAGCTGGTTCGGCGAGTTGATTTCTTTGGGCTTGTCATCACCTTTGCCAAAACTATTTCCTCCACCTCTGTTGATGTGCTTGGCCATCCAGATCTGGGTGCATCTGCCACACATCCTGTGATCTTGAATTTTTCAAGCAGATGGCTCACAGTGCTTTGCGACACTGGCTGTTGTTCAGGGTGCCTCTAATTGAAGTCGACTGCAACATCTCTATGAGAGTACCCCTCTCTCCCAGATAGCAGCATAATCTCGACACATTCGTCAATAGTCAGCATGGTTGGCCTGCAACAAGAAGAGAACAACTGCAATGCAAACGCCTTTGATGCGGGACTTTTGCACATTGTGTGCAAAAGTAAACATAATCGATGAAGAAATCAAAATTAAATGATGATGAATGTTTTAATAAAGGGAAATATACAGCAAAAACTGAGTGTCAAATGGGAATTTAAAACTAAATGAATTTTATGATGTTTAAAAAAAATGTTTACATTCACATTCATTAATTTACTTCCAACATTTTGATTTTACCCAATCCCCAACATATCGTATTCAATTCCATTAACAGTGTAGATTGTGGTATCAGACTGATCTTGAATGTACACGTGCGACTGCGATGAGGTTCTAATAAAACCGAAGGTGAAATGGGTGCAGAATTCGGCCTCGGTATAGAAAGAGGTGTACTGTAACATGGAGATGAGGAAATAGCTGATGGTGACTGTAAAGAAGGATTCTTAGTTGAGGTATATGGAACCAAGTAAGAATGTATTTTCTGGCAAATTGTGACGAGGTTGGCCTTGCAAATTCAGCTGCCACAAGCTTGTAGCAATTGTCATCGATAAGGTGTTATCCTTTAGCTATTTCATATTTGCTTCTTTCCCAGTCCCTCAATTTATTGCCTATATGTTCCCCGTAACCTGCGAATTCAACTCGTTTAACAACAGAATCCATCAAACCTCTCATACATTTAACTGCTTCAGTATTTACATCAATCTTCATTTTGCATTTATTAGGCCTTCGAAACTGATCACCATATTCTTCACTACCTCGGTCTCCATCCTGAGGTTCGGGATCATGGGGTGGTTCCTGAAATTGGACCAATGTGTAAATTTGTAATAACGACATGAATTGCCACAAAGGATATTGTTCAAAAACTAATGAGGGCAATGTTAAAAATCGTTATTAATCGATCGGGTATTTTACCCTTTCAACTCTTTTTAAGAGACCCAATTTCGAGGAGTAGTGGAGGACAGTAGCGGAATGTTATTCCAAAAATGGAACTTCCCACATTGCATTGGTAGTTTGGATGGAAAACATATACGAATCAAGGCTCCAGCTGACAGTGGAAGTTTGTTATTCAATTACAAAGGCAGTCATAGTATTGTAATGATGCTTTTGGTGGATGCAAATTACAAAATTCTGTACTGTGATGTAGGTTGTCAACGAAGACTGAATGATGGGAAAGTGTTCTCTTTCACGAGTGTCTACGATGATTTGGTGAAGGACAAACTTAAGCTGCCTGCTAGTGAACCTTTGCCTGGCAGAGAGAAACCAGTTCCATGCGTAATTGTCGTCAACGATGCTGTTGCTCTAACAGAGAATATTATGAAACCGTACAAAGTTCATTGCCAGGAAGCATGAACCCAATGGGTATTTTTAATTGCCTTTTAACAAGGGCTAGGCGTATTGTGGAGAATGTATTCGGAATACTTGCGCCAAAGTTTCGGATTTTACAAATAACAATTGCATTGCACCCTGACAAAATTGAAGCACTTGCTTTAGCATGCATTTATTTGCATAATTTTCTCAGACGGAACATTCAGTCTGTAAACGGTTATACAACACCAGGAAATATGGACTACGAGAATCCAGAAACAGGAAATGTTATTTTTGGCTCATGGAGGAAAGAGGTATAAGGGAATGTTGGGGATTTTCAGTAACAGCAAGTGCCAAGGAGGCCTTCGTCGAATGCAGAATGTGTGAGAGACGAGTTTCGTGAATACTTTTTATCTCCGCAAGGTGAAGTTCCCTGGCAGACAGCTTATGCATAAACTTAAAATAAACTTCAAATGTATAGAGTAGTGATCACTGGGGATCAGGTAAGCTCTTTTTTATTAACATTTAAGGACATGCCGAGTATCATCTTGTATATGTTAAAATTTGTTGCATTAAAGGCAGGATGATGCTAGTGCACCTTAAAGCCTGAGTTCGAAAAAGTGAAGAATTATTGTACCATTCTTATAATTTCATGATTATTTGTTAATGTCACACTCATCACATGAAAATCCATTTCATTCTAATACCAAATATGAAATACGTTTACAATGTATGTTGAAACAAACATAATTTCAAGTATGTTCTAAATTTTGTTCATTTTATTATTACAAGAAAGGGCAGAAAAAGGAGTACTGAGTCACAATGGTGCAACAATTAAATTTATCACTCCTACAATATAGATGCTCAAACATCGCATATGTGTGTTAATCTCTGCAAGTAATGTTTATGTGATAAAATGTTAATGATTCTGAGAGAAGTTATTATTGTAAATAAAAATGTTGTTGATATCTACTATTGTTATCAATTAATTAATAACTTATAACAAAACAGAGTCGTCACCTAAGAACTAAAAAACATTACATATTTTATGTTAAATTTACGACATGCTTATACATTGATGTTTTTTCTAGGATTTATTTTAGTAAACATAGTTTGCGTACGCCATGGCATGGCATTGTGGCAATGTGACCTCAAAGGAGGATAATGAAAGTAATCTGAGTTACATCTGCAGCATATTAGTATCTCGTTACCATCTATCATTCTATTTTCAAAATGAACAAAACTGCTGGTAACCATTAAAATACATTTCACAGGAACATATTACCAACCTGATGATCTGCATTCAACAACGTCTTTTTCACCCAAACCTGCTGGCAGTTGGCTATCCAGCCCATCAACTTCTTGCGGTGTTGGTTCTTCATTGCAAGTATTCCTGCTTCCCCTTGATAGAGCTCCCCTTGGAGAAGAAAAAGCACAGACTCGTAACCAAACCACGACGTTATTTTGAGTGATGCACCACATTTTTTTTAGCTTCGTTAACTTGTTATCTTCAGGACGGATCTGACATTTCAGGGATTGTAATTTGTGTTCCATTTCTGTAGGCGTCATGTTATACTTTTTCCCGAGTTGCGCAACAATGTCCAATTTATTATTCTTGGCTTTGTAGTCTTTGCATATCACATCCCACAAAACAGTCATTCCTTAAATATCGTCAATAAGCTTGAGTGTCTCTTGCACTTTTTAGGTAGCCATTGTAACCAAAACTCTACAACATGCACGTGCGAAGAGTGAGCTAAGACACAACTGCCTATTGGTTTTGGGGGTAGGGACAAGGAACTGGTTGAAGAAGAAATAGTTGCGGCAAGCTGTTTTACCTCAGTCTCACTCCTACGCTCGCATACAACTGTCTGTGGTTCCCATTCCAACCGGTAAACACAAACATGCATACAGATGTATGTTGACTGTCTGCAGACATTCCCCATTCTGTATGCAGACACTCGCCATACAGTCTCCATGCAGTCTGCAAACAGTACGCAGACAGTTGTCTCTTTGTTTGCAGACAGCTGTATGCAAGTGTGTACGAAGCCTTAGCATTTCCTTTATCATCTGCTTGTGGGGCGTCTGTTGAAATCTAACAATCGTCGTGAGAGCATTGGCCCAGATTACGAGTATTTGTAAAATAGGTACTGTGACTTTTGTTTATATGACCTAATTGTCAACCATATAAGAAATGCCAACAGTCATAAATGCGAATGTTGTTACCACTGGCAACAGTTGGCAAACTATTAACTGCTTGTTGTTTGCTACTTGGGGCTCACGTGATGATGCCCAACTATCAAAATTGAATTGTTCTACTACGTCAGGGCTTTATGTACAAACATGATCTTATATTGTACCCTTTGGCAAACATCACCCACATATTCTCTACATACTAATATGCCTGTGGGTGTTTCATAAACATTTGCTTCTGCGCCATATATTAAATTCCGTCTGTCATTTTGTGTTAAATGGCCCACAATTTCCCACGTGATGATGCCAAACTATCAGAAATGAACCATTCTACCATGCGAGGACTTTATGCGCAAACATGATCTTATAAAGATACTCTTTGTCATACATTGGCCACACGTTATTTACATATTCTAAGATGCCAGTGGGTGATTCACTGATGTTTGCTTGTGGGCCATACATTAAATTCTGTCAATCATTTTGTGTTTAATGGCCCACATCAAAAATACTTCCCAAGCAAATACAGTCACTATTGTTCACGTGGTCATATTATGTACCACATAAGAAAACACGACAGTCATGTGTGAGAACATGTACCACCTGTGCCAACAGTTGGCCAACTAATATCTGCTTGTTGTTTGCTACTTGGGAAATTGAGGATTAAACAGTTGGTGAAGACGATCATAAAAACAGATTTCATTACTAATATGATGGCAATGATGATAAAGTCTCTGATGAGAAGAATAATAGTTCTCTCCAAATTCCGCGCATTCCACAGACAAGTTTCCTTCGATTACGTGGTGTTAAAAAAATCATTGTTATAACCAGTCCCAGGGATAAATAATTTGTCAAGTTGCTCTTAGGATAGCGGGAATTTTCAGGCTAATAATAATAAATATTTAAGGGAAACTTGTATAATTATTTTAATTAAAACTTTTGGTATAATATTTTAATACTCTAATAATCAATTGTGTCGTCATAATGTTTCCGTGGCGTAATGGATAGCGCACCGGCCCTCTATGATGGAAGAGTGTGGATCGGGCCTACCCCCTGGCAAGTGTCGAAGAATTTGTAGTTGTGATTTCGGGTACTGTTTGTCTGAGGATATAGGTAATAATGAAATTAACAGTACTAATACGCCAAAATGTCCTTTAATATAGTTTTATTATACAATGAACTTAATATTCCCTTACTTGTATGGGATTCTCCCCCCCCCCCCCCTAATTATCAGGTACTTCTTCCGTACGATTGGGGAACAGTACTTTACTTGTTACGTAAATTTATTCTACATTTGAAAGGTAATTTTATATTACATGTAGAGGTAATGAGCTTCCCTTACATGCAAGGGAATTTTACCCCAATTTATTTACTGTGTAGATACGTCCGCTGATACGATATTTGCTCCTACCGTGTCTCTAGCTTTTTAAAGGTGAAGAAATAAAATCTAATTACTTAACTTCTAAATATATACATGTCATATTAGCTACAACGTGGCTGGAACTTTTACTACCTGTACTTGCTTTTACGAGCAACCATTTATCGGGTTAAAAATGTGAGTATTTTTATAAGTAATCATCGGCTGTATTTTTTTATGTGTCAACAA
Source organism: Dryococelus australis (assembly GCA_029891345.1). Classification (NCBI taxonomy): domain Eukaryota; kingdom Metazoa; phylum Arthropoda; class Insecta; order Phasmatodea; family Phasmatidae; genus Dryococelus; species Dryococelus australis. The sequence continues at coordinate 4,160,310 of CM057009.1, read as the reverse complement.
TGCAAATGTGTGAGTGCAATCGTGATAAATTTAAAAAAATTGGAGAAAGTTCTGCGACTTTCGCGGGATATTCGGGATATTTTTTAAATATTTTGTGAGAATTGTGAAAATTTTCAGGAAATTTCGAACCAAAAACTAAATCGCGGATACATGACATCATTTAAAGTACAATGTGAAGAGCAGTCTAGATGGCCGCCATGACGCCTTACCAGAATCGTCGCAATCCTAGACAGCGGGTAGCTCCACATCGCTACAGCCAGCACACGTTTCCTCGGACCCACTAAACCTGCCTACCAATTATGTCCCTATTATGCACTTGTCCGCTATAGTCTGTGTAATTCACATCAACAATTAATGAGATGTGATATATTATGTTTGTTTTCCATGTAGCATGCTTTGTCACAGTGACAGATGTAGAGAACACTTATTCCGGGAATACAATATTTTGTATAGAAACTGGAATGGGTTCATCGAAAGACGAGCTGGCAAACATACAGACAAAAGGATGATCTCCGAAGGCTTTTTTTAGACGAACAGAATGCTAAAACTTTACAAAAACATTTATTCCATTCCTAAAGATATCCAAAACGTTGCTGCTTGTGGCCCAAAGAGTCGAAGAAGCAAATTTGGAATAATTATTACTAAAAGTTGGAAAATAGTGCCACATATGTAAGTGCAGACATCAAATTGCATGAAACCATGACGTAGTGCTCGTCTGAGTACGACGTAGCGTATTTAATACAAAGTTTGCAATGTCGATATCAATTAACAGTAATATACTGACGTATCTAACACCGTTTCACATTTCACACTTCAATATATCTCTATGTGAAATCAGAATAGACAAGCGACAGTTCCACGTGCGGTAGGTGTCCGAGTGGTATCCAGGAAGTCGTTGGTTACCTCTCGTCATTTGCACTGGTGATTTTTTACCCACGTTCCTGGATAATACTAAAGTCAGGCACTTATTAGGAAGCAGAATCTGGGCCACGCAGAGCTTGGGGCGTAGTGCAGTGTAGTTCAGGCCTGCTTCCACACGATCGTGCGAATACATCGAGGCGCAGTATTCGCAACCAGCGTAGACACAGTTACCATGATGAGTGCAAGGTTTGCTGTTAGATCTGAGTTCTGAATCAGATTCCGATTTAGAAATGGAAATTTTACAGTTACTTTATGATATCCGCGGAAGGAAAAAGGCAATTTTGCGACTCAACCGACATAGTTCGGCAGCGTGTTACTACAGATGATTGACAACAAAAAATCCCATATAATTAAGTTGGCTATGCAGTCCCATTTCAGAGCGCAAAGGACTTAACTGCGTTAAAAAAAATATTATTACTTAATATATTTACTACAATTGACTTCATACGTGTTGTAAGTCCCACACAGCTGTTCAAAATGTGCCCAATCTGACCGAAGTAGACACTGCTCGTGTGGCCAGTCTTTGTTAGTGTGTCGAGGCGAGTGGCTGTGCAACAATGCCAGGGATATTTACATGTGCAGAGTACGCAGACATTGTGTTTGTTTACGGATACTGTGATGGAAACGGGCGTGGTGCAGCAGCTGAGTATCCGCGGAGGTGGATTGGAAGAGGAGGGCCAGTCCCATGGCCGGCGCGCTCTGCAGACCTCTCCCCGTTAGACTTTTTACTCTGGGGCTGCCTGAAGACTAGAGTTTACCGCGGATGGCGATCAGACACACGAGACCTGTTGCAACAGGTGATAACTGACGCCACTAAAGCCTGCCCCAAACGATGCTCATTTCCATAGCAGTTTTCATACCCATTTTCTGCTAGCGTTTCTGCTCCCTTGTAGGTTACAATCCAGCCTCCTCTGGAGGGGTCTAGCTCCAGGTATAACATTTTCTGCTAGCGTTTCTGCTCCCATGTAGGTTACAATCCAGCCTCCTCTGGAGGGGTCTAGCTCCAGGTATAACATTTTTCGTACCCATGGACATGCCCAAAGTGGTAATAGAATGGCGGACACCCGAGTAACTACCTCAAGTCGTATATATAAATTTACGAAAAAATCACGGGTTCTGTAAAACGTATTTATGTATAAAGTGAAACTTAATTCACGCATAAGTACCGCGAAACGTTTGAATTTACCCCCAACGATCATAATAAAACAATCAACACAACTTTAAAAACACGTGATAACTATTGATTTTTCTCTTATATATAACCTTTTACATGGCACACTTTCAAAAATGTGTGTGTAGCTTAGAGGGACACTGCCCTAATAGCTCAGGGATAGGGTGGCCGACCTGTAGTAGAAGGTTTGCGGGTTCGCACCCTGGTGCGTCCGACGCGGCAGATTTTCAGTTCGGTAGTCACACTGGGAATTTGTCAGCAAGTCTGTCTCACTAGAGCTTCGTCAACCTCAAATGTTACAACAAAGTCAAATGAAGGAAAACGGAAAGGAAAAAAAAAGTGGGTTGGTAAGTGGGTTCGCGCCGCATAGTTTTAGGTTTCAGAATGAATTGAGAGATTTGGGCGGCTCTTAACAACGACGTCTTGAGAGCCGAATTTACGTTTTAGAGTTCAAATCTCCATGTAACGAAATTTTTTTAAGTAATTTTATATGATACATTATTTATGTTTATAGTTTAAGTTATTGCCAGAAAAAACTAACTTCTTGAATATCGCTGTTTAAAAGCAATGATACCAAACACAGCGAAATCAAAATACCAGAGGCAGCCAATTGCATTGTGCAGTTACTTGAGTATACTTACTTTATATAAAGACATTCGAGAAATAAACGTTCACTGGCAATAACTTAAATTATGAACACCAATAATGTATAACATTAAATAACTTAAGAAATATCGTTATATGACGGAGATTTGAAACGCTAAATCCTAAAATTACGCAGCGTAAAACCACACACTACCACTGAGCTACAAACACAACTTACAATTTGAATGTGTAAAAAAAAAAATTAGCTTTTTGCCATGAGTAATGTTAACCAACGCACTCATAAAAGCCTTATTTTTAATATTGTGATATTTTTTCCTTCTTTTAGGTTTCAAATCGTATCAGCTTGTTTAATTACGGAAAGCACAAGATTAATTATTATGCTTGTTAAAGATAGATATTTAAATAATTTATTAATGTTTTAATTATTCCCGTAAATGTTCGTTGTACATGACTGTGAATATAGTACCTTTTTTTTATACATAAGCAGTGCCGTTAATAACATCATTTTCCATACATTAATAGTCTAGTACTTGGACTCAGAAATATATAAATGCCGTCTTGGTTGGAGGGCGGGGGGATCTTCATACGTTTTGGATGTAACAAAAAGCACCTACATGTAATATTTGATTGCATTTGTAGCCCTGCTAACGGCGGAAAGTCTGCCATTTGCGAGTTGTTTTTGTCTACCATTTACAATTTCTGTTACCGCTTTAGGTAACGTGTGGATATGAACTGATGCATTCTTTCTTCCGTTCTGCTATTGAAACTTTTATGCCCTCTCTTGTGCCCATGGGTATAACAGAAGGTAGCAGAAATTGAGTATTATGTAGGGACGTCTAAATAAACTCAGAAATGAACTTGCAGGCATGCAGTGGCAGCAAACCTTGGTAGGCTACAACGCATCGCAGCCTATTTTCGGTCAGATGGCGCACATTTTGAAAAGCTGTGTGAGACATTCAACATAAATGTAGTCAGTTACTTTAAATACATTTAGTAATACCAATTGGTGTGTTTGTTGCATTTACGTCCCTGTAACTTTGAAATGGTGCTGCATAATCTAGTTGAGCAAATGACATTTTTTGTTGCCAATGATCTGTATAACACGCTGCCAAAGTATGTCGGTTGAGTTGCAAAACAGCCTGTATCGAAAAGAACGCTAGTCACGAGAGTTTAACAGTGAATTGATCCATACAAAATACCTACAGTGAGATGAATTATAAGCAGATGTTGACGCCAATAGAAAGTTACGAAAAGAAACTCGTTTTCTTAGTCTGTCCATTGAGGCAAGTAATAACGCTTTAATGTAGTCAGCATCATGAACTATTTGGCGTCAAGTCCAGAGATGAGTAATTGCCGAGGGAAGAAATCTCCGTTTTTATACTTCCATGATGTACTAAAGGTACGAAAGTCGAGATGATGTCGTTAAAGTGCCATGGTCAGAATCGCGTTTATATATACTTCAGGAATGTAACGTTAAGGAGAGTCGAGATGATGTCGGTTAAAGTGCCCCTGGCAATGAAATGCGCCGTTTATATATTACTTCCAGTGAATGTAACATGAAAAGGGACGAAGTCGAAATGATGTCGGTTGAAGTGCCCCTGGCCAATGAAATGCGTCGTTATTATTACTTCAGTGATGTAACTGAAAAGGGACGAAAGTCGAAATGATGTCGGTTGAAGTGCCCTGGCCAATGAAATGCGCCGTTTATATATTACTTCCAGGAATGTAACGTGAAAAGGGACGAAAGTCGAGATCATGTCGGTTAAATGCCCCTGGCCAATGAAATGCGCCGTTTATATATTACTTCCAGTGAATGTAACGTGAAAAGGGACGACAGTCGAAATGATGTCGGTAAAGTGCCCTGGCCAATGAAATGCGTCGTTTATATATTACTTCCGTGAATGTAACATGAAAAGGGACTAAAGTCGAGATGATGTCAGTTAAAGTGCCCCTGGCCAATGAAATGCGCCGTTTATATATTACTTCCAGTGAATGTAACGTTGAAAAGGAGACGACAGTCGAAATGATGTCGGCTAAAGTGCCCCTGGCCAATGAAATGCGTCGTTTATATATTACTTCCAGTGAATGTAACTGAAAAGGGACGACAGTCGAAATGATGTCAGTTAAAGTGCCCCTGGCCAATGAAATGCGTCGTTTATATAATACTTCCAGTGAATGTAACGTTAAAAGGGACGACAGTCGAAATGATGTCGGCTAAAGCCTGCCACCTGTTGTCCAATGAATAAAGGCGACACGTGATTTAATGCATGAATCTTTTAATACTTCCAGTGAATGTAACATGAAAAGGGAGCGTCGAAATGGTCAACGGAAGCGATGGATGTCGGTTAATGCTGAGCCCCCTGGGCCAATGAAATGCGCCGTTTATATATTACTTCCAGTGAATGTAACATGAAAAGGGACTAAGTCGAGATGATGTCGGTTAAGTGCCCCTGGGCAATGAAATGCGCCGTTTATATATTACTTCCAGTGAATGTAACATGAAAAGGGACGACAGTCGAAATGATGTCGGCTAAAGTGCCCCTGGCCAATGAAATGCGCCGTTTATATATTACTTCCGTGAATGTAACGTTAAAAGGGACGAAGTCGAAATGATGTCAGCTAAAGTGCCCCTGGACAATGAAATGCGTCGTTTATATATTACTTCCAGTGAATGTAACGTTAAAAGGGACGAAAGTCGAGATGATGTCGGCTAAAGTGCCCCTGGCCAATGAAATGCGCCGTTTATATATTACTTCCAGTGAATGTAACATGAAAAGGGACGACAGTCGAAATGATGTCAGTTAAAGTGCCCCTGGCCAATGAAATGCGCCGTTTATATATTACTTCCAGTGAATGTAACGTGAAAAGGGACGACAGTCGAAATGATGTCAGTTAATGTGCCCCTGGGCAATGAAATGCGCCGTTTATATATTACTTCCAGTGAATGTAACATGAAAAGGGACGAAAGTCGAAATGATGTCTGTTGAAGTGCCCCTGGCCAATGAAATGCGTCGTTTATATATTACTTCCAGTGAATGTAACATGAAAAGTGACGAAAGTCGAAATGATGTCTGTTAAAGTGCCCCTGGTCAATGAAATGCGCCGTTTATATATTACTTCCAGTGAATGTAACGTTAAAAGGGACGAAAGTCGAGATGATGTCTGTTAAAGTGCCCCTGGCCAATGAAATGCGCCGTTTATATATTACTTCCAGTGAATGTAACGTTAAAAGGGACGACAGTCGAAATGATGTCGGTTGAAGTGCCCCTGGCCAATGAAATGCGCCGTTTATATATTACTTCCAGTGAATGTAACGTGAAATGGGACGACAGTCGAAATGATGTCGGCTAAAGTGCCCCTGGCCAATGAAATGCGTCGTTTATATATTACTTCCAGTGAATGTAACATGAAAAGGGACGACAGTCGAAATGATGTCAGTTAAAGTGCCCCTGGCCAATGAAATGCGTCGTTTATATATTACTTCCAGTGAATGTAACATGAAAAGGGACGACAGTCGAAATGATGTCAGTTAAAGTGCCCCTGGCCAATGAAATGCGTCGTTTATATATTACTTCCAGTGAATGTAACATGAAAAGTGACGAAAGTCGAGATGATGTCTGTTAAAGTGCCCCTGGCCAATGAAATGCGCCGTTTATATATTACTTCCAGTGAATTTAACGTTAAAAGGGACGACAGTCGAAATGATGTCGGCTAAAGTGCCCTGGCCAATGAAATGCGTCGTTTATATATTACTTCCAGTGAATGTAACATGAAAAGGGACGACAGTCGAAATGATGTCAGTTTAAAGTGCCCCTGGCCAATGAAATGCGTCGTTTATATATTACTTCCAGTGAATGTAACATGAAAAGGGACGACAGTCGAAATGATGTCAGTTAAAGTGCCCCTGGCCAATGAAATGCGTCGTTTATATATTACTTCCAGTGAATGTAACATGAAAAGTGACGAAAGTCGAAATGATGTCGGCTAAAGTGCCCCTGGCCAATGAAATGCGCCGTTTATATATTACTTCCAGTGAATGTAACGTGAAAAGGGACGACAGTCGAAATGATGTCGGCTAAAGTGCCCCTGGCCAATGAAATGCGCCGTTTATATATTACTTCCAGTGAATGTAACATGAAAAGGGACGACAGTCGAAATGATGTCTGTTAAAGTGCCCCTGGTCAATGAAATGCGCCGTTTATATATTACTTCCAGTGAATGTAACGTTAAAAGGGACGAAAGTCGAGATGATGTCTGTTAAAGTGCCCCTGGCCAATGAAATGCGCCGTTTATATATTACTTCCAGTGAATTTAACGTTTAAAAGGGACGACAGTCGAAATGATGTCGGCTAAAGTGCCCCTGGCCAATGAAATGCGTCGTTTATATATTACTTCCAGTGAATGTAACATGAAAAGGGACTAAAGTCGAGATGATGTCAGTTAAAGTGCCCCTGGACAATGAAATGCGCCGTTTATATATTACTTCCAGTGAATGTAACATGAAAAGGGACGAAAGTCGAAATGATGTCGGCTAAAGTGCCCCTGGCCAATGAAATGCGCCGTTTATATATTACTTCCAGTGAATGTAACGTGAAAAGGGACGACAGTCGAAATGATGTCGGCTAAAGTGCCCCTGGCCAATGAAATGCGCCGTTTATATATTACTTCCAGTGAATGTAACATGAAAAGTGACGAAAGTCGAAATGATGTCGGCTAAAGTGCCCCTGGCCAATGAAATGCGCCGTTTATATATTACTTCCAGTGAATGTAACGTGAAAAGGGACGACAGTCGAAATGATGTCGGCTAAAGTGCCCCTGGCCAATGAAATGCGCCGTTTATATATTACTTCCAGTGAATGTAACATGAAAAGGGACGACAGTCGAAATGATGTCGGCTAAAGTGCCCCTGGCCAATGAAATGCGCCGTTTATATATTACTTCCAGTGAATGTAACGTTAAAAGGGACGACAGTCGAAATGATGTCGGCTAAAGTGCCCCTGGCCAATGAAATGCGCCGTTTATATATTACTTCCAGTGAATGTAACATGAAAAGGGACGACAGTCGAAATGATGTCAGTTAAAGTGCCCCTGGCCAATGAAATGCGTCGTTTATATATTACTTCCAGTGAATGTAACATGAAAAGGGACGAAAGGTAAATTACAGAGAGCGAATCATCACTCAAAATTCGAGTCAATGGGAAACCACTGATTCGCTGTGGAATTCATCTACTCGAATCAGGGAAAATGGCTCCACTTAGACTCAGTGGAAAGCCACTAATTTTTTAGTGAAAAAATTTCACTTATTTTATTAGTCACATGAAATGTACTGATTGAAAAAGTGACGGCCGAATACAGTGGCGAATTATATATTTTTTAAATCGAATGTAGCCAAATAATTACACTAAATAAACATATTTACGATAGTTTACTATTTATATTGAGCAATTTACCATAATTTAAATAAGTAAAAATTAAAATAGTTTTCGCTAATGTCCGGGATTGTAGTCAGACACCTTGCTGTCGGCGCTACCATGCTAACTTATAGAAACGCGAGAAAAATAAATGATTTAGGTTCTATAGTTTCGTCATGGAATCGTGGAGATTTATATTGTTTGTATTCTCTTACTTTTCCTTTTTTGTTTAAGTGGTACCGTTAGGATATTTTACAACGGATAAGTGCCCTCTCTTCATCAAATTATATGTTGTCTAAACCTTTGGAAAGAGCGCTGTTACTATTACATGAAAACTAAATGAAATATTTTAAAAAGGAATGAAAGGCTGTGTGTTCATATTGCCTAAAAAAAAAATGGCGTTTTGAAAGACGAAACTCATTTTTAGAAAGTATTGATTTTATGTTTTTTCGTTGTTTTTCACTTGATGCACTTTGTTTAACGGCCATTTTAAACGTTGTTTGACGGCTATTTTTACAGCCTGAAAATTTCACAGTGGAAAATGTCACTGAATCAATAAGTGAAGAAAATCTGCCATTTTTTCATTGATTCATCAGTTAAATTCACTTAAGTGACTGTTGAATCTGTCAGAAACGTTTGACTGATTGAAACAGTGAAATTATCACTAATTCATATTGAGAGTGAAACAAACCTAAAATCGTACAATATAATAAATTGTTTGGAAAATTTCTACCCAAGTGTTAATGTATTATGGGAAAACTGGCATGGTTAAGATTTCCGTTATGCACACACAGTAGTTCTCCTGAACTTTTATATTAAAAAGTCAAATGGAGGCTGTCATTAACAAACCAGTACAGTAGCTGTACTAAACACTTTTGTATTTGTAGACTGCTGTATGGTTACTGTCCCTCACGATGTATAGGTTAAATACTAACGTTAGAGGTTAGAACACTTTTGTATTTGTAGACTGCTGTATGGTTACTGTCCCTCACGATGTATAGGTTAAATACTAACGTTAGAGGTTAGAACGTTTACCAGTACTATTTCTTACAATGGATGAAACGGAACGATGAAGAGATGTATAGTTTTTTTAACAAAGGCAATCCTTTGACAAGTAGAGTTAAAGCAAATATACAGTATGATAAGTGAACGAAATATATTTTAAAGGAAGCCAAACGAAATGTACAAATTGCACGCGCATTATATAACGTTTAATGAAACGTTCCGTTAACGATTCTTATATTGAGTGAATTTGAGTGAGTAACCAAACTCAGTCAGGCCACACAGGATAAAAAAGGGTGACGGAGTGTATAAGTGCTCTAAAGTACGACGAATGAAATATGAAATCAGTATAACTGTGATGTACTAGCAAACAATGTTAAAGTGTTACAAGTCTCGTATAGACGGAACATGAATAATACAAAATATAATATACAATGCCATACCAAAGACATTTTAAAAAATTATGAAAAAATTACAATATTTCTTAAATTAATTTGTACATGAAGCTGAAGACATTATGTAACTTATGAAAAATAGGGGCAGCAGAGACTTTATCGTCACGCTTCACAAATTACGCCGCCAGAGTCCAGGCAGGAGGAAAAATGGACGACCAATAAAATTAGCAGTAAAACTTTCCATAAACAAACTATCCAGTTCGTACAAACTAACGGCCAGAAAATACACGGACGTGGCTCCGTGGCAGTACCAAACCAGGGAAACACCAAAAGTAAAAAGGAAAATCAGAACCGAATAAATAAAAAATTACCTGAATGTACCAATAGAGTGCCAAACACGGTATAATATACTGCCTCGAAATGACAGTAAAATACTCATTCTAAAATACTGTGAACCTTGCTCAAACAACGCAACAATACTCGGGTCAAACACGTAAGTATGTATCTTAAAATGCCCAATAAAAAAATAACACTACTCTGCATACCTCGACTCGTGGTGTATAGTGTGACGACATATTCAGACGGCAAGTAGCTTGTGGATGGGCCCGGAGAGGATATGTGCACCTCAAGGTCCTCAAGACGCCCGTGCGCGAGTATAAATGCACACCAGTCCACCCTCCTAGCTCACAGAAGTACTTCGGAGAACGTGGAAGGAGGAGGGGCTCAGGCAGCCAGTGTAAGAGCCAAGAAGGGCTTGCGCACTCGGCGGAACAGCCAAATTCTACCGTCGTTCAGTCCTCCGCCGGCCGCGGAGTGTTCCACACAAACGTGCTCTCTTCTGCTTTCGCACAACCACAATCCCGGTTCTTGAAGAAGATATAGGCGGAAATAATTGTAATTGCGTACGCCATGTTACATGGTATCTAAAATAACTCTAATTTTAGGAATTTGTGTGATTACTGTTATGATGGCATCTAAACAAAGAAATTGCATCAACACTTAGAAATAAAGTAATTTAAATTACAACTTACACTTGATACACTGTAACCAATTGTAGTACAATAGTATGTTACGTGTAAAAAATAAATGTTATTGATTATTAGATGTGATACATTTTTAATTAAGAAATTTTGATAGTCTTTGTAAAATAAGTGTAACACTAATTCCACACCTAAAGATAGCACTACAGTAATGAAAAATGTACAGTAGAAAATTGTATAAACATGTTATATAATGCAATACACTAAAGCCGTTCACTCACTGTTCGAAACATGGATGCGTACTGACATGTCAGAACATTGCCATAAAACAGGAATTATGTTTGTCGAACCAAAACAACTGTCCGACAAAGACCAGATGCACAATATTCGATGGAGGGATTTGACGAACAATCCATCTAACGCATGCGTCATAGCCAATTCTACTGATATCCTTCAGTCTTGCAGTCTGTCACAACAGTTTCGCGAGGTAGGATGTTGTATATTGAGTGAATTGTTGCAAGGAGAAATGTAATATGACAGAGGAGACTGAAGTAGAGAGTGAATTATTAAGTTATCATGTACAGCAACATCATGCTCTTCATAATTTACCTGATCTGAAAAGTACCACCACAACAGGGACACTAGCAACAAACTGTGGGATACCATTGAAAGGATATGAACATATCTGTTAAATTCCTTTTTTAGTATGTTAAATGTTCATATGTAATTAAAAGTCTTTTCTGTACACTAGATTTTTAATATCTTTATAATGTCTTCATGGGTAGTTGTGACATTTGACCACGCTGGATTGGAAGGGCACAATTGAACCTATTTGAAACTGTACAAAGTATCACAAATGCATGATGATGTCAAGTGCAACCACGCAGATGATTACTGATATGAAACATAGACAGCAGCATTATGCAGTTTATGCATGGTGGTGTATACTATGCATTGACAAATACATTGCTCAGAAAGTAATTTTAAAATACAGCTAATAGTAGAAAAAGATAGCTGATGGAATGCTATTGTATAATATAAATTATAGTCATTAAAAAGAATTTGTTGTAAATGCTGTGTTAGTAACAAGCTATACATGATTAAACTGCAAACGATACCATCATGCTTGTGAGTGTATTATTATTGGTTGTATTTTGTTAGTCTTATCATGTTCATATGTATTATGACTTTCGGTTTTCCATTTTAAAGATTACATTTCCAAACATGTAAAATATATAGCAGTTCAATAAAGTAGTATAAAAATCACTACCATCAACTAATTATAACTATACCCAGTTAATATTCGCAACATATAAAAATTCTTAAAATTGGGTTAGTAGTTCTATGTATTTTTTGCTACTGGCTCTTGCCAGAGACACAAAGAACTTCTACTTGATGATAAAAAAATGCCATAAATTTTTTTCAAACTCTGTATCTAATATTTGTTCCTCGTATCGATACTTCGCTTTCATTGCTTTTTTCTACAGGAAGTTCAACTTCCAAATTTCTCATGATTTCATGAATGTCACACAGCTAACCTTTAAGGTCCTTGATTATGAAGTATGCAGAATGTATTTGTAATCAGTGATACTTTGTCAGGATGTAACAGAAAAGGCACCTCCAAAACACAGAATATCATGGTGACCATACCAAAGGCGCATTCATCAATGTGTCTTGCTCTTTAATTTCTGTAGTTGAAGATAATTTTTTCAGGTATAAGGCAAGACTTTGGAAAAGGTCTCATTAACCGAATCATGAAAGTTTAGGCTTCATCACCAACTAATACATACGGGAAAAGTCCTTCCGCTCCACTAATTGGACTGGATTTTCGCAAATTTAATTTATCCATCAGAAATTTCTGCTCAAAACTTACATGTCAGAACACAGAACTGTTACTTTTCTTGCCATAGTCTCCAACATCCATCACAAGGAAATTTCATACTGCGCCAACAGCGGCCTGTAGCACAATGGAATGAAAATGTTTGTGATGATCCTTTGGCTGAATGACAAGTATGTGAATCTTTCCCCCAGAGGCTAAATACCTGTTCTAATAAAACAAGTACAGGACAATTATAATTTCATGCGACTAATATTAAACAGGATATACTGGAAATGAGTGTAGATATTTTGTTCAAGTTTTGAGGGGGGGAGGGGTGATCTTTTGATCATGATATGAATTTTAGATCTGAGATTAAACCGAAGGTTATGATAAAAATTTACTTTCCAATACCTTGTAACCATGTTCTGGTTTCTTATTTTACTCATATTAAAATCGTTTAAAGCAATTTTTACAATAATAACTTGTTTCAAGGGATTGCCATTGACCTGATTGCACGGCTATTTATGTCTAACCCTGGATTCGCCATGTAACAAATGCTGACTGCTTTTTGATACATGTGCCAGCTACCACGAACCTTGGCATGAGTTCTAATCCTGCTTTCATCATATTCCAACTGTGTCATGCCCTAGGACCTTTGAGATTGTGGATTTTAGGCCATCACAATGTGTCTCCAAACGAAGTGTGGTGCATCTAAGTGCTCGCATAGGCATCTCCTTGCGTCTGCCAGAAGATCTGCACTCATTTCCCAGATGGACACACAAACACGTGCACATATATTAATATGTAAAGTATATGTTTCGCTTTATTTACAGGTACAGTATGCCAAACTAAATGGCAAACTCTGCATAACCAGTATGCAAGATATGTGAGATACACACAGAAAAACTGGAAGTAAAAAGATGAGGGTTTTTGCCGATTCTCTCTAATTTTTAAAGGACTTCATCGGGCAACACCAGAAAACTTCAGGAAACATGCAAGATGACGCAGGTGTAAACGATAATACTGTTGGTGTTGATGAAGAAAACGAAGAGTGGGAAGATAATGGTAATGTATTATGTGCTGAAGCTCCTTTGGTATCAGATCAAAGTTCCCCCACTTCAACTGAAAACAATGCTTACCTGGAAAGTATAAATACCACAAACTACTCCGGGACAGGTATGGTCATCGAAGTTATCTGGGTTCCATAAAAGTCGTCAGAATTCTGCCTTAAATGGAAAAGATTTGCCAGCAATAATGAATTTCGTTCAAGGGTTGCTTCTTGGCATACAAAGGCTATCAACATAGAACTATACAAGTTCATCAACCTCCGCTATCCATTATCCTGCATGTGGAGGTCACCTTTTTTTTTTGGGTCAAACACTTACTGACGGTATCCATATAATTGTAAACAAAGAAGTGTACCAACTTGGTAATTTTTGGAAACTGTGTATTTGTTAATTCTGATTGTGAATGATTTCAATGACCACGAATAATATGTTTTAGTGTAAAACAGAAAGCCAGTGCATGTTTTAACATTGGCAATATATTTATTTCATATTCCTTTCTTGATATTACTTTCACATAAGCAGTGTCACATATAAACTGCCTATTTCTGACATTATGAAGCCAGTAAATACCTTGCATAGTGTAGTCATTTTACATGTATAATGTAGTTTTTGTAGCTACACTAGAGCCCTGCTAAGCACATATTATTTTACACACACTGTGTACCTTCAAATTAGTTTACTTGCCTCAATGTAATTAGAAGTAGTTCTGCTGGAGAAATACTTTTCCTCCAGTTAGTAGTATTCGGTTTTCTGAGCTTGTTTTCTATCAAGTTTAGTAGATCATCAAATGTGGTTTGTTTTACCCGAGTATGATTGAAGAACTTTTCCTCATCTACCTTTAAATTTAAAAAAAAAAATAACACAGTTGTCCCTGTCTTCATATATTGGATAAGACCAAAATTCAAGTTTATTCTTATCTTCTCGTTCAAGTAAAAGAAAACAGAGGGTCGGCAATACAACTATGTTATTGTCGTCCTCACTCAACGCCATGCTATCTTTAAGCTGTATTTTTGTTTTGTTTCACCACTTTCGTGTTTTGTCTGAAGATAATATCCCACAGAATCGAATGCTTTTTCGATGATATTGTCTGAAACAACTTGTTTGAAACAAATTGTTTTGACGAGTGAGAAAGCGGCCTTAATGTGTTTAAAGACGCCACACCTAATTAACGCCTTGTACAGTTTTGGCAGGGTCATTACCTTGTTGCGAACTAGCTGCAGCAAAAAGGCCATTACAAGTGTCTCTTTCACGACCGAGAGCAAAGTCAAATCGATTCAAGTTTTCTGCATATCCGTTATACACATTTGGGAAAGAAATAGAAGAGGCTCACTGTACACTTGCCGTACAAATGTAGTTGAGAGATACATAAAAATGAGCTTCTTCTTCAGCAGATACAGCCTCGAAAAGAGTTCTCCTGATGGCAAATTGACATTGTTGAGACAGTTTAGAAGTTGAATTGTACACTGAAATAAAAAATTAATGGAACGCATATTCCTATTAAGCGATGCTTTTATATATATATATATATATATATATATATATATATATATATATATATATATATATATATATATATATATATCTTGCCTCGCAAGCCTTCTTTCCTTTACTCTCTCACTATGTTTTGACAAGAATAAGTCTTTAAATTTGCAACCATAATGGAAAGCAATCCAGAAAATCCGATGATAAAAAGGGGGATAGAGTTCAAAATTTCAGCTAAGAATCTATCGTCGACATTCAAAATTCAATTACAAAGGATAAAAAAATATGTTACGTTGAGTCAGGACTTTGAAGCATCGTGTGAGGGGGGAGGCAATTTTGAGTTCGTTTTGCCGCATAGTAGGCTACAACTTTTGACTAGTGTTGTAGTGCCTAGCAAAGTGTACAAACTATCTATATTCTTGCATAACCACACTGGCTCAAGGCCCCCAACAAAGTACCAAGATCCACTATATTAACTCTTCTAAATTACTACCACCGATTCCTTCATTAGTATCAAACTTTATTACATACACAAAACTAAACTCAATAATAAATTACACAGATACAATAAACACTACACTTCTTGACTCCTTCTACCTTTAGTTATAATTCAGATCTCGACTATCTTACTTATAATGACTTTAGTTATTACGTTAAATTCCTATATCTTAGTCTATAACTACTAATTATTCCCTGATTAAATAATTACTTTAGATGACATTAATCGCTTTACCCGACTCATATCACACCCTGCTCGCCTTTGCACTCTACTCAAGATCACCTACCATTGACAGTCTCTAATCGCCGGAGCTCCTCCATCGGCTCGTGTAGTGAAGATGTGGTGAAGAAGGGTGGCTTACCCATGCCTGGTCTCGACCCAGCTCCTGGATCACCTGGGCACTGACTCCACCCGACGCTGCTCCAGCATTGGCAGACTCGCTGATCGGGGATCGCTCCAGTATCGACGCTGAACGACCAACCTCCGACACGCACCAGGTTACCAATATCTCGAGGGGGGTGGGGGTGTCGGTCTTATTAACGTCCATGGCCTGCCGGTCAGCTCGTCGTCAACGTCTACCCCGTTGTCCCCTGGTCACTCTCTCTCTCTCTCTATATATATCTCTCTCTGTCTCTCTCTCTCTCTCTCTCTCTCTCTCCTGTGGGGCGTCACCCTCGACCACGGGCAGGCGTCAACCTCGTGGACAGCTCTCCTCTCACTTGTGTCCGCAACAATACGCCCTTTTTCCGAGTGCGGACGTCCATGTCTGATACAGAGGGTGCGGTGAAGAGACGATATGGACCAGCAAGGTGTAGCGGCAGCTTATCGGCACCTGAGCAACAGACCGCCGTGGGCAAGGAACCGCACAGAAGAGCTTTTTTCCCCAGCGACACGATATGAGTAGTGCATTCTAAGGCGTTATGCAAAGTGCAAGGACTCGAGAGAAGGTCCACGAGTCGTGAATATATATAAAGGCAAAAGAGCGAGGATAAGTCTAGAAGAGCATGAAAGAAAATAATAGTATATCAAAGTTTGAACTCAATGTAAGTATACCATTGTTACTCAACTGAGAATAATACACAGAAAACAAAGAAAATATGCAACCATAAATAGTAATGTATATATGTAAATTAGAATACAACACGTGGTATAAACCCCAACAGGGGGGTCGTGAAGTCTACAATTGAGTCCAGTTATGAATAAAAACTATGTATTTAAAATTACTAACAATAGGTAAGAATGTGAATAATTAATGTGCACATAAATACTTCTGAAAAGGAACACAACATGCCTGTTCTCCGGATATAGGAGTGCATTCGGCCCCACAGTTATGCCCACAAAAAATATACAGAAGTCTTACCCGCTAGGAGCCGAATACCGTGATAGAGAGGACGGAGGTAAGGTGACGGGTCTGGTGAATGGGCACGCCATATTCTCCATACCTATACCCTAACATTGTACAAGACGCTCAGTGCAAAAAGGTGCAACTGAGATTGAAATGAACAATTATGGCTATCGTACATGAAATTGTGATAATCGTCGTACATCAGAAAATGTAACATTGAAATAAGCGCCCAGTGCTGTGTGCACACGAGAGAGCCTGCTGTGTCAGCTGACAGTGCTGTGAAAGTTAACACCCATGTACCCGCTGGGCATGTAACCTCATCGCTAAAACAAAACACCGCGCACAGTACTGTGAAAAACATATATGACACGTGAAATGGTGGAATATTATGAATGAATGAATGTAAGCATGGCACACCTAGAATAACAGTGAAAACATTGAATCACAATGTTGAATAAAAATATGATAATCAACGACAGTGTAGGAATTTACAAGCCCACGCAAGAAGCATGTACGTGTGGATGAGCTGACTGAAACCTACAAATAGTCCTAAATCTATGTCTCAATGAAATAATACAAAAAAAATTGTAACATACAATGCAAAAACCTGGCTGTGTCCGGGGACCTAAATACACACGTACAGTACCACCCTAATGGTACATGAATATAAAAATAATTAACAAACATGAAATTCAAAATATGTCACAACTGACTTCTCATGCCATTAACATACATCTGACTGGATATAAACATCAGTATTGTGAGCTGTGTAGAATTGAATAAACAACCTTGGGTGGCTAGCTTATAATGACAAAAGTGGACACTGAAATTAGAATACACTGTTGTGACAACGTTAATCAGCCATTTATAGGATGTGATGCTATGAGTCGTCGCTGTCCTTCGACGTCATCAATTATGGCAACCCGCCAAGCTGGACCATGTTGAACGTACTTAATCTGAAATGACATTCGCCCAAGTAATAATATACAAAGTTATGCGTGATGCGAACTAACAAGATACACAGGCATTTTGAAAACATGATAGCTTCAAATTATATAGTATTTACATTTGACTGCATTGCATCCACATGACATGGTAGACACAGTATTACACTACTGGACATGACATGTATTCCTACTATTTACAAACATCGAACATGCTAGAGCACAATTGACTTACATGTGAAATTGATATGACTGAGAACGAGATTTGTAATCCATGTCCAACTTATATAATTAGTCATTACGAACCACTTGTCGTAGCAATTGAGACAATTTTAACATTTTGACATAAATCACCACTACTATCAATAACAACAACATTATGCAGCCACTCGATACGTAATTGTAGGTGTCTTGTTCAAGAAAGTAAAACACCGGATTAGGCGCTCACCGGCGTCATAATATAGTGGTCTCAAACTGAGTGACATTGGGTAAAGTAGCATGTTTGATTTGCCAATGCTCTTCAAGAGCTAAGGTAACATTATAGTAATGGATCCCATTAGCGAAGGACAATTGATCTAGTGTAAAAGAACTCTCTTTTAGCCAGTGAATGGGTACTACAGTAATAGTGGTAATCTCGGACGGTGCCCGCACTTCACAAATGTGCATAGCCTCAATAAATGTCGTCTCTCCCACTTGTACCTGACACCCACATGGCAAGAATAGCTCTAAATTCCCTACCTGGTTGTGAGATATTACCTGATTGAGAGACACGTTAACACACAAAATTTCCAAACTTGTTGGAGGGTTGGTTACAACATATTGGTGTGGCAGAATTTGAGTTAAGGCTGTACCTTTGTCTGTGTAGCACGTGTATTTACATTTGGTCAAAAGGTTTTTATAGCCATCTAATATTATGTCTGCTCTAATGCACTCGTGAGTTGCACTGTGTACTGACTCCTTGGGAATATAAAAGATGTTGAACTTATGTTCTGGCGAGCCTGGTAGTTCCTTAACCCGCGAAAAATGTTCACTTATCGCTATAAATTGGACGGTGTCTCAATGCGAAATGATTCGTTCTTATAGAGATATGGGATATTGAATACCTTGTAAATTTTCCATTCCCCAATTGCCTTACATAATGGGACTTGTACTTTGATGAGTACCTGGTTTTATGAGAATGAACATTCAATGAGTTCATGCATGTAATTACATTACTTGTCGGTATGCTGAACCGTAAGTTTAATTTATGCAAACTCATTTCCAGTCTTTGCAAATCTGAAATCAACTGTTCCTTAGAGACTACGTGTAACTGTAATTTATTGTCTTGGCAATATTGTATGTAAGTAGTAACTTGCAGTTCCGAACCAAATTATTTATAAGGTGCAAAAGAACTGTATTGAAAAGATGATTTTGAGTTTTGATAGCCCGTATACTATCCACAGCTGGATAATGTTCCCTGATTAAGATTGATAGTGAATTGACCGTTAGTGCCAATTTGTTCGCTTTTTCTTCCACTTGCATTTTGATTTGATCGATAGCTTTAACTGTGACATTCATCTCTGTGTTAGAAGTTACTACCTGTTGAGTGAGCTCATTCAGCTGGGTAATTATTAATTATTTGTTCATCATTGGCTATAAGAGCATGTAAGTGTTTATTGGTGAGTATATTACACCAGCTACCTATGTCCCCCAGTAATTTAATGCAGCGGCGTCCGCAAGTGCGTGTAGCAACTTCGCTTAAAAACGCTGTTAAAACTCCATCCTGTACTGTTTTAACATATTTAAAAATCTGCCCGGCATGAAGACAATCGCTAGAAGAAGCATTTCTGCTTGCCCCATCTAACCATGTGTCCAAGGATGTGGGTCTATTTGGGACCTGTATTGTGAGTGAATAGCATAATGGAATGATTTCCTCATATATAAATTCCACATCTGCTGGAACCCAATAAATGCCAGTGTGGATACGAAACTGCGTGGACACATAAGTGACAGATATGATAGAACATAGTACAGAAATGACAACAGCGGCACTCTTTGTCCTTCCTACTGTTGGGAACTGAGCTATACGACGCCACCTGATCATGCAGTCCCGCTGGTGGTGTTGCGCTGGGAATTTCGTAGTTCACCACTCTGTGCGCTACAGCGTGGCGCGGCAGCATTTCTCTGTGCTGGTCGACAGGTAGCGCCACCCGTGATGTCCAGTGTGTGCCGCATCCACAAAGTAGTTAGGTGGTGGCTCGCTTCACTACTGGACTTCAGTCGGCCTCTGGCAGTGCTGCTGGCCGGCTGCAGGCGGTGTTACGCTGTTCGCTCTCCAAAGAAACACGCACTCCTACACACTCTGTAACAAAAGACATTCACATGAGCGTGATGCACACTGTTAACAATGTGCAATGACTACACACTTGTTTGTATCACACATGGGCAATCTTAATGTTGTGAGTGTTAACTTTATCATATTTGTGATCGCCTATTCTATTTTTATTTTCACCGTGGAAGGGCCTACTGCGTATAAAACTCTGTATGAACCCTTGTATTTAAAAGTGAGCGCCTTAGCATGTGGATGGTTCTTAACCCAAACCCAGTAATTTATCTTAATCGTGTATGGTCTGTGTTGTTTGTCAAATTGCGTTTTCTGCTGTTTTTGTGCATCAACAAGATTCACCCGTGCTTACTCCCTGTCTTTGCGCAATTGATTGCACCAATTGGCACCTCGCTCCGAGTACTTGTGTGCTATAACATGTGTATGTTGGCTTGCCTCGACACCATGAATTAGATAAAATGGAGTAATCTTCGTGCTGACATTGTTTGAAGTATTGTGATTAAAAATTGCAAAATGTTAAATAACAATCCTAGTTATGTAGATATTGCTGAGCTGATGCAGTAAGCTGTGAGGATACTATATTATCTTGACTTTCAACGAGGGCGTTACAAGCAGGATTATAGGATGTAATTTGGAGTTTTGTAATTTCCAGACATCTTAAGAGTTCCGCAACTAGCTCATTATTAAAACATGTGCCTCGGTCTGTTAAGATCTGCTGAGAACAACCATACTTCAAAATCACATCCTTGATAAAAGCTGTGGAAGTTTGTGCATCGATGATTTTTACTGCCGCCGCAAATGCATAACGATTAAAAAATTCTGCCATGGCCAAGGTGTATTTATTGCCTTGTTGAGTAACAGGAAGTGGTCCTTTGACATCTAAGGCCCATACCTTTAGAAAAAAGGGGGTGTAGAGAATGGTGTCATATTACCAAGAGGCAGAGACTTGGGTGCTTTCAACTTTTGACATATTTGGCAATGTTTGATATAAGTTTTCAAATCGAAATGCATGGTGTCCCAATAATAGGTCTGCTTTATTTTTTGCAAAGTTTTAAATAGTTCAAAATTACCTCCCCTAGGAGAGTATCGTGGTGAGCTGTTATTACCTCATTGACATAATATCTTGTAACTAATGTCAGTTTCCTTTCTCTGACTGGCATAGTTACCTTGAGAAAAATCTCCCTGTTTCCACTAACTCCTTAATGCCTTCCGAGTTTTCTATATTTTTGGTCTGCTCTATCTGGATCTATAAGTGCTGCCTTTAATTTAGAAGTGCACGGTTCGATCTCGTACTCCAATAAAAATGGAGACGTGGGCTTGTATATAGGAAATAAATGAAGTTGTTGGTTGTCATCAATTTTAATGTAGTCCTGCTCGTGTGTGAATACTGGCAAATAGCACACTTGATTCCTGTCCTGAACTACAATTATTTGACAATAAAGCATGGTATCTATACATGTGACAAGTACACTTTTAGACTAATCTTGCAAGATTATTTCTACATTGACATGAAAATGCTGAGAAACTATCTTTCCTATTGCATAAGCTGGAATATATTCACTGTTCAAAATTGTCTTACTAAGAACTGATTTCTCTTTCGTTTGCATGTCTGGTCGGATATACTGTTTGATTTCGTTCCAATTGTTAACAACATACATATGGATGACCTTTTTAATTTCCTCGTCTTTTTCGGGATTTTGGAATAAAATTTCTGCAAGTGCCTGAAACAATGACTTACAATGTAATAACTTCTGTTTTACTTTATAAAATTTCCATTGTGTTAACCTATGTGTGGGAAACCGACAGATCGTATCTGCAACTGTAATTAGTTTCTCCTTTACAATTCATGGCTCAAAATCGTACTTAGCCAGCGCAATGGCCATCTTCTATATCCTTAAATTGTGATCCGCCATTGTGCGCAGATAGCGAAGACTATCATGGTCAGTCTCAACAATAAAGTGATGCTTATTTAAATATTTCTGGAAATAATTGCAAAAGAACTTAATCGAACCAAGCTCTTTTTCTGTAGCGCTCCAACGCAATTCTGGACTCGATAGTTTTTTGGAAGCAAACGCGATTACATAGCGCAATTTGTCTTTCGGCTCTTCTTGTAAAAGGGCCGCCCGATTGCTGTCTTAGATGCATCACAAGGTAACATGTATGTTCTACTATCATCAAATCTTTGTATCACTGGTACCATCTGAATTGCCTGCTTTAAATCTAAAAATGCCTTCTGTTGGTCCTGTCCCCATTGATATTTGTTTGCCTGTTTTGTCAACATCACTAAAGACCCTGCCTTTTCTGCATAATTATATATATCGTCTAAAATAAGACGTCAAACCTAAGAACGTGCACAATTGTTTAACATTACTAGGTAGTGACATTTCTTGGATTGTGCATACTTTTTCTGGATCTGTGACTATTCCGTGTGGTGTTATGTAATGGATTAGAATTTTTATTTCATGCTGCGCGAAAACAACACTTGTTAGCATTGACCTTATCATTGATGCTTCTTATTCTGGGAAACACCTTCTTAATATTGTTAATATGTTCAGAGAATGAATTTGCTATAATAAATATGTCGTCGATACATGCTATCGCTGTATTCCATTTCAAGGATTCTAGTAAAATATCCATGAACTGTTGGAAGTGTTGTGGGGAACAGCTGAAGCCCATTGGGAGACGACGATAAGAAAATAATCCTATTCCAGCAATGGAAAACCCGAGTTCGTGTCTATCTTCTTTATGCACCGGGATTGAATAAAACCCAGAAAAGAGATCTAAACTTGTTAAATAATTAGAATTTTACAAAATGTACATGATGTCCTCCGTGCTCGGCAAAGGATACTGAATATGCTTAACATACTAGTTCACCTTACGGAAGTAAGTAAGAAATCTGATATCTACGGATTTCTTTCTAATAACTAGACTTGGTGCGGAATATGCAAATTAAGACTTCTCAATTATTCCCGATTTCTCCATGTCTCGGAATTGTTGCAACAACTCATTCGTACCCATAGGACTAATTCGGTACGGTCACATGGCGATCGGCTTATCGGAAATCAATTCCTAGCATCTGTTTATTCCATAATGGATTGCGCAAATGGTCCTTAAATTTTCTATCGCATATTCTATAGCTTGCTTCTGTTGCTTATCTAAATTATTGTTTATTCGAGGTAAGGCTCGCTTTGCCCGATCAAGATATATTGATTCCAATTTGTTTATACAATACTCGATCGTTCCTGCATTGTTGATGTCAACTGAAGATGAATAGATCGGAACTAGCACGAACTTTTCTAAATTATTACCATTGAAGAACCAATTATTGGGTTTTGAAAATGGTATCACATCATACTGTCTCAAGAAATCCACTCCTAGAATAGCATCCATCCTAAGACTATGTAAAATTAAAAATTCCTGCATATATTTGTCTCCTGCATTGCTCAAATTTGTTTGTGTCTAAATCTGAGGTGCTTCCAATTCTTCCGTCGTACCTACGAGAGTTGACTTTTCCTGAATGGGCTCGAGTTTCTTGAATGGGCTCGAGTTTCTGTTATGAGATCACTATGGATGCCACGCAATTTCGCGAACATTCTGTATCTATTATTGCGCTAAACGGTCTACCGCATATATTTACTTGTACGCGTAGTGTCGCTGTACAAATCGAAATCTGCAGATATTCTTGTTGTTCCTTGGTGCGCTGTCGCCGGCGTCGGGACGTCTGTCAGTTCAGTCGCTGCAGTGCATGTGCGAGCCCATCACTGCAGACGTGACGCTCCACGGCGGCGGCGGGCGGCGGGTTAACTGCATCGTTATTCCCGATGATGTGCACTTTAACTGTTCATACATCAAAATTCTGTTTGTATCGCTCGAACCATGCTGCTAAGTCAGTGTTCAACTCAAAACCCTGGTGGTGGAAATTGTACAGTGTCGTGCTTCATGCCTGCTATACAAGCCCAGAGCACAGAGCACACCCAATTTTTGCCTGCGTGCGTTCGCCGTGTTGTTGCTCCGGCTTTCCGCCTTACTCTGCGGTATGTTCTCGCCTCTCGCCTCTATTTTCAAAACACACAATGGCACTTCGCTTGCTCGTATCGCCGAGTCGGTGACCGCCGGCTGCTGTGTTGTCCGTATTGTTCTCTAACTTGGATCGATGTTCGTTGTGGTTAGCGAACTTTATCGGCGAATTTCTGTGTTCTATCAGGCCACACGTATTGGCGGGTTTTTCTGTTGATGGCATTAACTATGCGGGTCCGCTAAGGACAACGCCCTGACTCTAAGCATTGAACTTCGCTATGTTTGCATATGTCCGTCCCGGCGCGACTTTGTGGGAAAATGTCCTACAAGCTCTTCGTACCCGTTCTTGTTTGTCGACGGGGGAAACGGTACTAAACCCCTCGTTCTCTATTCACTATAGCAGGTACTTCTTACTGATGCTCGTCAACTGCTGCCGCTGGTGTACGCTCCTTAGGTATTATATACTCCTCCCCGTCGAGCAGTGTATCACTCTCCTTCTGATCTACGCACGCGTTCTCTGGATTATTTTTAAATGAGAATCCTAACCCAACACTCTGGTCTGCGTCTGTTGCTCGTGGCCCTGAAATGCTCGCTCCCGCTTGCCGCTGTCTAATTAACTCCTCGAGCTCAGAAGTGTCTAATAATGTCTTCTTTATAAGCTTTTTGACCGATGCTGATTTACTCATCGTGTCCATATACTCACTATGGTCATCGTGTGGCTAAACTGTATATGGCTAAATTTCCATGTACAACTTCCCTTCTGGAATCCCGTTGCACCTACTTAGCCTCTGCCTTCACGTACCACTGTGCTATTCTACAAAAAATCTTCGTAACTAATTGTTATGCCTAGGAAAACTACAAGCATTTCCAAACGTTTCCGCCCAGCGGATCCGTCGGACATGCACTATACTACAGTAAGCAACTAATATTTTACTACTACTATTTCCACTACAGCTACAAATAATGAGTGCGAGGTGAGACTCCTGCGTTGTGCTGTGTCCGCAAGTTCCTAACGCGACCCTGACTTTATGAGGACTTGACGTCGCTTTTACAACAGCTACGGTAGTTCTCTTTCTTTCTCTACTCGACTACTACAATTGCAAGCTCTGGGATAAAACAATTATATAATAAATACACTGAAGTCTGAAATGTATGTAAAACCAATGCGACAAGCGATGTCGTTACCTTTTCCGCCTTCCTACACAATGCAAATTTCAACTCACCCGAGTGTTAAACAAACGATGGCGAAGAGACGACGGAGCCTCCATCATTTGTTGTAGCACCTAGCCAAGTGTACAACCTATCTATATTCTTGCATACCCACATTGGCTCAAGGCCCTCAACAAAGTACCAGGATCAACTATATTAACTCTTCTTAATTACTTCCACCGGTTGCTTCATTAATATCAAACTTTATTACATAAACAAAACTAAAGTCAATTACAAATTACACATATACAATAAACGCTACACTTATTGACTCCTTCTGCCTTTAGTTATCATTCATATTTCAACTATCTTACTTATAATTTCTTTACTTATTATGTTAAATTCCTATATCTTAGTCTATAACTACTAATTCTTCTCAGATTAAATAATTACTTCAGATTATATTAATTCGTCTACCCGACTCGTGTCGCACCCTGCTCACCCTTGCACTCTACTCAAGATCACCTGCCATTGACAGCCTCTAATAGCTAGATCTCCTCCGTCGGCTCGTGTAGTGAAGATGTAGTGAAAAAGGGTGGCTCGCCCAAGCCTGGTCTCGACCCAGCTCTGGATCACCTCGGCAATGGCTCCGCCCAACGCTGCTCCAGCATTGGCAGACTCGCTGATCGGTGATCGGGGATCGCTCCAGCATCGCTGAACGACCAACCTATGACACGCACCAGGTGCGTGTCATAGGTTGGTCGTTCCCTTCCCACACTCCCTTCGGAAGTAGGGGCAGGAAGGGGAGGGTGTCGGCCGTATTAACGTCCGTGACCTGCCGGTCAGCTCATCGTCAGCGCCTACCCCGCTGTCCCCAGGTCACACACACACACACACTCTCTCTCTCTCACCCTCTCCTGTGGGGCGTCGCCCTCGACCACGAGCAGGCGTCAACCTCATGGACATCTCTCTTCTCACTTGTGCCCACAACACTAGAAGAAGTTACGACGCTTGTTTAAGTTTCAATCGACAGTTCTCGTCAAGGTCAGTCAATTACGGGTATAAAACAATTTGTGTGGTGTGGTTATGGTGATATTGTATGAGTTGATTGTAAATAGTTAAGAAAACTAAACACGAAGTCGGCATATGCTCGTCAATAAGCCAAGTCTAAATACAGAACTCGTATGCGGCCGGAAAGCGCATCTCAAAAGAAATCCATTGTAACCCATATAACCCCATATGATCGAGTGAAGTGGTGCCAGGAACATAAAGAAAACATCATGACATCCGAGCGCGTCATCGTAGACGTATTCTAGCAAAACAATCAGGCGTGTCCCAAAAACTGCCACACCCCATTTTTGTGATTTCTTTTTATGAGTGTATAAAAATTAACATTTTTTGTGTAGGACCCATCGAATTTCCATTTCTGTGTTATGTTCACAATCTCAAACGACTGACATATTTTATTAACTCTACACAATAAAAGTCTAATGTTATTTCAACAAATCAATGTCTATTGAGGCAATTTTTAAATGTTTATGATGTAGTAATGTTAATGTGGTGAAAGTTAATGGTGTTAACCATTTACATTGCCTTATATTACTATAATTAAAATCTACTGTTGAGCTGTTTATGTTATTAGTGCCTCTAAGAAATGCTGTCGCAACCAAAAGTTGTATTGTGCTAAAATAATGGGAAGAACAATATTTTGTTTTACTGCTATATAAAGAAGAAAAGTACATTCAACAAAAGTTTGCAATAACTTGGCATTGTAAAATGGCGGACAGTAGAGAACAGTGGCAACTTCGTAAAATTTAACCAATGTATTTAAATTTTAAAACATATTACGAGAACTAACAGTATCTTAGACGAGCTCTCAATCCAAGAACAAAATATTTTGCTACTGTGACATTAAAGAAATGACCAACCGAAACAAGTTTATACTGACTTGGCATTGTAAAATGGGGGATAGAAGTGAACAGCGACAACTTCATAAAATGAAACTACTGTATTTAACTTTCAATGTGTAGTATGACAACTAAATGAGGCTTACATCAACTCTCATGCCTTTCAAAGCAATTTACGTGTGCGAATTGTACATATATTTATAGACCATAAGTGTTCCCACGTAACAAAAAAAACTGCAGTTTGTCGTTTGGTTCTACTGAATGCCGATGATATGAAACTCAATAAAGTGTCTTATATAGAACAGTTGGTATGACGTCATGCACTGAGAGCGCGTGTTCAATTCCTTTCCCGCCTGTCATTTTTTTTTCCGTTGGTAATATTTCTTTTCGTGATAAAATAATTGTACTTAATTTAATTTATTGGAATGTATTTTTAAAGAAAAGAAAATACAAGAAAAATTTTAACACAAATGCTAACATTAATTTAACAGAAAATTTGGTTTGCGCAACATAAAAACCACATTAATGGTGACAGAACACTGAGAAGCTAATGTTGTTACAACAGTAGGTCTACTTAATACTACATTTGCATTAGTAGTTTAACATAATATTACATTAACAGCAAAATTAGTTACTGACGGCTCACAGATAGCAAGGGATTTCTGTTGTATTAACATTAATACACTAGTCACAACATTATACTTTTTTTCTGTTTTCAGGCGAGTTCTCTGCAGCGTTACTTCCAATGTTTGTGTCGTCGTCTTCCGTTTGCTCAATACTGCTACTGTCAACATTCTCATGTATATTCTCGTCCTGAATGAGGCCGACGTTTGAGGTCATAGGTCTGTTAACCATGCAAGGCTTTCTTAATTCATCCCGTTGACACTGCCGAGACTTCGCACATGCATTCCCTGCAGTGTTGCCTGAAAGCGTGCATACTAAAAATAACAACAGTTCTGCACTATTATGAAGCCTTGTCTACAATAGGCCTTGTCCATGGAAATGTTCGAAAACACCTGAATGCTGATTGGTGCAAATGCCCTTGTGACATCACAGTCCACATACACATGCCCAAATGTTAAAGGTCCGAACTTGATTCATAAATGTTATCTTTATCCGCGGAAATGTCAGAATCTCTGATGGCGAAAAGAAAAAAGATTTCTTGTTTACCTTGTTTTCGTGCGCAAACATCAACAAATGGGAAATGGAAACTAATTCAAAATTGACAGCAATAAAACAGTATAATTAATCATATTTGAAGATAAAATGAAATATCTTTCGTTATTTTACTAACTGAAATTTAATAGTGAACAACATGTAACTTAATAAATAAAAAAATATGCTATACATAAAATCATTTTAATAAATTTCTTCTATAATTCTTACAGGACATTAGATTTAGGATTTGTAATAGCAAATCACAATAAAATGGGCATGTAGGCCAACAAACTAAAATATAAATTAAAAATGAAGAATCACATTTTTATCATTAATGCATTCTGCTGGAAGTTTCCCCAAATATTTGTTTCCCTCAAGGGAAGAGTGGTGGCTGCCATATATTTTAATAGGCATAGAATATGTCAAATCAATAGAAGGGATCCAAGATCGGAGTCAGATCTACCCATCATTTATCTTCGTTCTGTCAGACATATGGTCGGTAATTTTCGATTCAGGTGACATTGACCTTGACCCCATGACCTTGAATTACATTAAACCCAACAAATTCCAAAAAAAATGAAAAAATGCCAAAACATAAAAAATCCCCAAATACTTATTTAAAATATTATAAACTTTAAATTAATTTTTTTATATATAATTAACATTTTTAATGTTTGGGCTTAAAGGTTACAAGGGACTGGAACCGACCAGCCACCATGTTATGACACCTCCCAACCACCATGTTGTACCAGGTAAGCTTAACCTTGACCCATGACCTTAACCTTCTAACCATTACCTTTAATGACCTTGAAAATAAAACTCGAAAAAAAATGGTAAAAATTTAATAAATTTATAATTCAGTGAGCATATTACGGAACTGACTACTACCACCATCCAGGATTCAGGTTACCTTGACCTTTGACCTTGACTGCATGACCTTGGACTAAAAAGAATTTAAAAATTCCAACAAATTTCAAAATTGTAAAAATATCTAGAATTAAAAAAAATTATAATTTTAAATTTATAAAAATCTTATTTAAAAACTATTATTATTATTTATCATTTACATTTTCGGAGATTTCCCCAACCATGTCCAGCAGACGACTAACCTTCCTTCAATCACATTGTCATAACCTTTCCCTCCCCTACAATAATTGTTTCTGTTTGGTTAATTAGTCGACAGACCTGCGCCCATACTGATTCCATCATATGCAACCATATTGTTTTTTACGTTTGTCAATTGTTTATACATTGCTGGAAGCCACAATATTGGATTTCATAAGTGTTCAACACATAGGTGGTGCTAGTGTATAAATGCACACACCAGGTGGCAGCCATGTTTGTTTATGTTTTTAAAATATAGGAGGTGCTGTCGCCACCCTCCATTTAGATTATATTTTTCAACCCATTGGTGGCATTAATTTCTTGAATTCACTGTCAAGCAATGTGTCGGCACTTATATTTATAATCATAAAAACCTGTAATTTTTCATTCATTAAA
The DNA here is from genome assembly GCA_029891345.1 of Dryococelus australis. Lineage (NCBI taxonomy): Eukaryota > Metazoa > Arthropoda > Insecta > Phasmatodea > Phasmatidae > Dryococelus > Dryococelus australis. The sequence goes on along the minus strand of CM057009.1, from coordinate 4,130,614 downwards.
AAAAATTATTTTTCCATCAACAGTATTCCTACATGCTTAATTTATTAAGTGCACATGGTTTATTAAAAACTTTGATAATGATAGAAGGATATGACACACAAAAAAGAACAATTTTTTATAATAATTATTTATTATTATTTTGTGATTACAATTTCAGAAGAAAGCATTTTGTCACATCATGCGATATATCCCTGTTACTTTAGTTTACTAATGATTGAAGATATTTAAAAAATGAGCAAGAAATACATAATCATATATATTCCTATCGTATATACATTATTTTAATACAGTTGTAGGTGTATATATAAATCAATAGAAAAATATAAATTTTTAAAATCTAATCTAGAAATTTTTCTCTATTGTCCTATTTTATATATATTAGCACCTGCCTGTTTTCTTCTGGGGCGAATGAGTATTTGTGTTTCCTCAGAGTGTTCTCATACCATGAAGATGAATTGTGAACATGAAGGCCTGCCTTTGACCTCAACGACCAAAGAGCTGTGACCTGCATCATCGCTAACTGGTTGTCGCCAGTGCCAATTCTGCGATCGAGTTATATACTTTACGAAGCGAGATTATTAAATAAAATGTCCAGCTTTAAGCTTTGGTAGTATGACTATATAATTTTATTTGAAAATAGGGAGAGTTTATTATAACTTGTGACCCACATGTAACACATTTAGCACCACACCCATCACTGCATGCACCACGTGCAGTGGCTGCTGGTCACTTTTGAAACTGGGAGGGCTGATGCGATCCTGACTCATATCATTAGAAATATCATTTTTTAAACAGGCACATTGATAAATAAATAAATTGTATACGACTGGCTTATAAAAGTGTAGCTTATTTAGCTAAACACAAAAATTAAGTGTGGTTGTTTGGAGAAAAATGTATCATCGTTCGAATTTTAATGATGTGGCCACTGGTTCAAATCTTATCACTACAACAGGTATGTATTTGTTTTAAGTTTGTGTAGATTATATGTCTTCCAACCAGTACCTATATGGTGTAGTACATTATAAGAGATGACGAGAGATAAGACAATATTACTAATTCCACTATAGTCCTACTAATAATGATAATAACTTAAATATACTAAAACAAATGTTTTTAAAACCAAATACTAATTTGCATAGCCTACAGTACATACAAAATGCATTTCAAATATAAATTAGAGGATGAAAAAGGGATATCCTTATTAATACATTTGTAAACAAAATCCATTCTTCAGTCTGTACGCGCTATCTGACTGGCAATGAATATTCACCTTAGCAATCAATAAAAATTTTATAGAATTTTTATATGTTGTGAACGTGATTTATCTCTTTTAACTTTGTCTCCCAAATGTTTCAAATCTTTTACCCTATTGACAGTCCATGCAAGATCATTAGCTTTCACTAGCAAGAAAAATAAACAAAACAACACATTTCTAAATTCACACCCACATGGCCAATCTGCGAAATTGTATCTACCTACATCGAATTTTCGCGTATACAAATCACTGCATTTACCACCTTGGCTTTGTTGTTGAGTTATATTTAACTGTGACCTTGCTGGTCCCAAATTCTGTAACTCTAGTTTATTCTTGTAATTGAAATCTTTGTCATAATAATGTTTGAAATGTTACTCACCGAATTCGCCATATTTACAAGTTTACAGAACACAACATTAAAACATTTCAACCCTGCTTCTGACTGATGCTCATGGTTCATCATTAACAACAAACTTATTCAGAATATTACACACTATATTTGAAGGTCACGCGAGTTTGAACTATACATATAAAATAATCGAAATAAATACAAGTATTGTTAATAAATGTGTTTAACTACTGCAAAAGAGTGGAGCGTGAAAGTGTGCTTACAAAACATGTAGTATATAACTGCACAACACATTCTGTTAAACAGTGGAATTCGAAGTGCCGGTGTTGGTAACCTTGTCAAGTTCCAGGAATCTGTTTTTTTTTTTTTGTTTGAGCAGAGGCGTGCCCAGCTCTCTCCGATTAACATCATGCGATTTTCTGAAAAGTGACGAGCTCCTGAAGTCTTCCCTTCCTCCTGTTGTGCCCATGATCCATTGTTTTGGTCACCTCTCTCTACTCGCTCCACCCACTTCAGGGCGACCCCACCACTCGACATTTCCAAAAACATTTATCTCATGACAATAGTCTCGTCCATCTCAAAAACATTGGCTTCCAAATAACCATATTCATACACTGTTTTATTCGCTGAGCAGTAAATAAGTAGAGGTCTGCATCCACAGGTTTTAATATGAGGGCTGCGCCTTGCAGCCCTCCCTCAGCAGCTGCCACTGACCACATGCACCACAATGAGTACCATAATCAGCACAACATACACCACAATCAGTGCCACAATCAGAACCACATGCACCACAATCAGTGCTGCAATCAGCACCACATGCACCACAATCATCACCACACACATCACACACACACCACAATCAGCACCGCATACATCACAATCAGCACCTCATGCATGGAAATCAGCACTGCAATCAAGGTAATTTATGGTTCATTATGGGTAATTTATGAGTCATCATGGGTAATTGGATAATGGGTCGTTGCGAGTCAGTCTTGTGAGGGGTCAGTCTGGCAGGAGTTATCTTTCTGATTTAATTGTGCCCATAATTTAAAGCTGAGCGAAGAACTTATCTGGAAGAAACTTCTGTAAATATAACTGCATGGTAATGTGAGCAAGGTACTAGACAAATTGTCTTTTGAAAAAGAGGCATAAAATAATGCTTACATCTCACTGACGAAATATGTTAGTAAGTTTATATATAGAGCAGTACTTAGGAATAGTAGATCCACATATCACCACTGTGGAAAGTATTTCGCTTTTTTCATGAATATGATGCAAACCAATGATTGTATGAAGTTTATTGTAGAGCTTACCTCTATGAATGTACCTTCTCCCACTGCTGGAAAATTACATGGAAAACATTGTTGCTACTGTGGAAAGATAGTCAACAAATGCTGCAATGCTCGGCAACATGAAAGAAACTGCCTGTACAAAAAGTCCATTCCACATTATGAAGCAATACGACAATGGGCATATGCAGTTTGTGCAAGGCGATACATTGAAACAACGTACCGAGAACTGCAAGTATTCGTCTGCTGAGAGCCAGCACGTGATGTCTTCAATACACCCTGCTGCAACGATGGGTAGTGATTCCACGGATGATTATGACAGTACAGTTAATGCTAATGATGGAATGAGAGACCTACAAAGTTTTATAGAGTCAGTATGTGAGATATGTACACTTGCTAGATATTCTCGTGAAATCGACGAACTTCAGAATAAACCGGTGTTATAAATATAAGTGCCGACAGCTCACTTGGCAGTGAAATCAAGAAATGAAAGCCACCTATGTGTTGAAAATAGATTCCAACACAAAGGGCGCCGACAGGTCCAATTATTCTTTAAAAACAGAAACAAACATGGCTGCCCCCTGGTGGGTGAATTTATACACTTCTGCCACCTAGGTGTTGAAAACATATGACATACAAGATTATGGCCTGGCCTCCAGCAATTTATAAACAAATGACAAATGAGAAAACCAATATTGTTGTATAGGATGGAATGAGTATGGGTGCAGGCCTGTCGACTAATTAACAAATGAGAAACTGTGGTAGCAGAGGGAAATATTATAACAATGTGATTGACTGGAGGAGGATCAGTAGTACGCTGGACATGTGTTGAAAACTCCAGAAAGGTAAGTTTTGCAAATAAAATTTTTATACTAATTTTGAATAGGTTTTTATAAATTTAAAATCATTTTTTATAAAAAATTTAGAATTTTTGTGATTAAATTTATTTTTTGGCTCAAGGCCATACAAGGTTATGGGGTCAAAGTCAAAGGTCAATATAACCTAAATCTAAGATAGTGGTAGTAGTCAGTAACGTAATATACTCGCTAAATGTTTATGAATGTATTAAAATTTCCCCATTTTTCTCGAGTTGTTGTTTTCAAGGTCATTCAAGTTCATGGATATAAGGTTAAATACATGGTTCAAGGTTAAGGTCACCTGGGTCCAACATGGCAGTTGGGTTCTGTTATAACATGGTGGCTGGTCGGTTCCAGTACCTCATCACATATAAACCCAAACTTTTAAAATTTAGATTTTAGATTTTTAAAACTAATTTTAATTTTATAATTTATTATAAATTTTTGGGGATTTTTCGGAATTTTTGAAATTTTGTAGGCTTTTTTGGAATTTTTGGGTGCAAGGTCATAATAAGGTGATGGGGTCAAGGTGACCTGGATCCAATATTGCAGACCAGATAACTGGCAAAACAAAGATGACTGATGATTAGGCCTGACTCCGATTCTGGATCCCTTGTATCGATTTGGCATACCCTATGCTTATAAAAACAATATGGCCACCACTGCTCTTCCCGTGACGAACGAGCCCCTTAAATAACTTCAATTGGCTGAAAATTGCCTTTCAGAGGCTCGTTTTTGCAGCTGGGAGGAAAAAGCATTTTTTATGGAAAAATGGACAAATTTTGGGTAAAAAGATAAAAAAATTTAGGGAAATTTAGTTGATTTCAAAGGGGAAAAAAAGGACATTTTTAGGTAATTAAAGGAAATTCCAAGACAGCAGCAGTTGGCGCCTGACTCCTAGCCCCTTGCGCCAGAACATACTAAATAATACTACTAACGTGTATTTAGCATGCCCACGGACAATTAAATTTGTAGATAAGGGTTAACGCATTAGAATGGAGCTAAGGGTGAAAGGATGGAAACTTTTTAATGTATTTCTTTCGATGCACATTTTATGTTATGGATATAACAGCGGATATTAGTCCCGTTTATTGTGAAATGAAAGTTGTCCGCTGTTACAACAATATGTATCCTCTAAAGAAACAGATTTTAATCCACTTTGTCAATTGTTTCCATTCTACCTCCTCTAGCACCTTTCATTTCGTTTGTGTACACGTGATATTATTGCACAGAAATTGCCCCACTTTTTTTAAGTACCTTGCTACTGCAGACTCCTACAAGATTCTTGCATACAGTTACAGAATGAGAGAGAGGACTGTATCAAAAATAGTAAACCAAGTATCTGCTGCGGAATGGCGTACTATACCAGTTTATTTACCACACCCAACAGTTTACACTTGAGAGAAAACTGCATATGATTTCAAGCAGAAATGGCGTTTTCACCACTGCTTTCGGTCTCTGGACGGAATACACGAAGCTGTAATAAATGTGGCGAACTATAGTTCTGCGTTTTGTAATTACAAAGGCAGGTTTCCTACTGTTTTAATGACCACTGTCGATGAAACTATAAATTCCCTTCTATCGATGTTTTTTCGTATCGTACTTTGAATGACATCACTATTTTCTGAAACTGTGTTTTAGGAGAGGCATTATATTTGCTAGAGTTTAGAGTTTCCACAACCTGCAGTCTGAATTTATAGAATGACTGCCTTTCGTATTTGTAGGAGGTAAGGCGTTTACTTTACTGGAGAATCTAATGCGGCCTTATCCAAGGTGTAGAGTTACTGATAACATGGTAATAAGATATTTAATTACAGACTTTCTAAGGCGCAGCCAACTGCAAAACGTGACTTCGGAATAATGGCTTTGAAGTTCAGAAGTTTTTGAAAACTATTCGAGATTAAGCTTGAGAGCATAGATTCTTATGTGAAGGCGGGTTTTGTTTCACATATCTATTCGAGAGCGCATACAATGTCATGTGATACATCTGATTACAACACGGAAGAGATGCCTGAAGACCAACTTTTGCCTTTATCATCACAAACTGTGAAAACCACTACAATCGCTTTCCAAGTGAGATAGAACTTCACTTGACAAAACGAAAGTGTTTTGGGTGGAAAATAATTATACATATTTGTGTCACATATTTTACAATTGTATAATTGTGTATTTAACAATTCACATTTGTATAGATGCTAAGAAAACGAAGCCATCGTCACTCGAGTATGTGCTCGACTCGTTTCAAGGAGAACTCCCACCCCACCTGGGGCTCACTCATCTTTTCAAATAACAGTCATTTGTGGTGCTCTTCTGATATTGGCAACATAGTATAGCGTCGAATGGGAATAATAAATTAACATCAATATGTGTAGCAATATGAGAATAAAGTGGACGTAATAACATTTACTCACCATCGTTCAATCCTATTTCCCTAAAATTGCTATCCTATATTTCATCCATGGTTTTACTTTTCATGTAATACGTGTCATATAACATCCTATACGGCCTCGCAGATTATATTAGTGTTTATGACATACCCAGAAATAAACTTTTAAAACAATCCAATCTCACTACTTCGTACATACACAATACACACGCGGCCGTTAACAAACACTCCAATCTCACTACTTCGTACGTACACAATACACACGCGGCCGTTAACAAACTCTCCAATCTCACTACTTCGTACTTACACAATACACACGCGGCCGTTAACAAACACTCCAATCTCACTACTTCGTACGTACACAATACACACGCGGCCGTTAACAAACACTCCAATCTCACTACTTCGTACTTACACAATACACACGCGGCCGTTAACAAACACTCCAATCTCACTACTTCGTACTTACACAATACACACGCGGCCGTTAACAAACACTCCAATCTCACTACTTCGTACGTACACAATACACACGCGGCCGTTAACAAACACTCCAATCTCACTACTTCGTACGTACACAATACACACGCGGCCGTTAACAAACTCTCCAATCTCACTACTTCGTACGTACACAATACACACGCGGCCGTTAACAAACTCTCCAATCTCACTACTTCGTACTTACACAATACACACGCGGCCGTTAACAAACACTCCAATCTCACTACTTCGTACGTACACAATACACACGCGGCCGTTAACAAACACTCCAATCTCACTACTTCGTACTTACACAATACACACGCGGCCGTTAACAAACACGGCTGCTCGCAAAAAACTACGTACTGAGGCGCAGGCTGGCGCTTCGCCTCTGTGGGAGATGTGCAAAAAAAGCTAATCAATTTTATAACATTATTGTCTTACAAAGCATCAACATATTCTTTGTTGTGTTATTATCAACATAGGAGAGAGTTGCGGGTTTGTAACAGTGAATTTCATATAGTAAAGAAATGTTTGAAATGTCAGAGAAATCAGTACCCAAATTTGTTACTCTAACAAAAATAAGTACATCAAAAATATAATAAAAATATTTTGCCAGTAATTTTGTGATTATATTTACCAATTAAAAAAAAAACGAAAACTATCGGGAATATGACACATACTCGCAAACATCAATTTATTAATATGAATTTTAATAGGATCTACTATGTCCCTCCAAGGACTCAGGAAATGCTGTGCGTACACACATATAAAAGCTATTCACGGTAAAGTGAGCACTTTTGAAACCATCTCATTTGGAATAACAGTCAATAATAATATTTTGTTGTAGCCTTATACATTAACTTTCGAGTCCGGTGAAATATATCAATTGTGTGTAATACTTACATGGCAACCTTCCTTGGATAAAAAATTGACCGATAGGAAAAAAGTATCTAGGGCCTCAAAAGTGCTCACTTTATCGTGAACAGCCTATAGTTAGACTATATATATATATATATATATATATATATATATATATATATATATATATATATATATATATATATATATATATACACGTGCAAACGCTTATGAACTGTGTGATAGTGTGTTTGTATTGATGTTGTGTGCATATTTGGATAAATCTGGCACCCATCCATAACAAAATCTCTAAACTCTGGCCACGTCTCAGGAACACAAACGTAGAAAAAAATTTAGCATTTCTTATGTTACTATTCGCTAAAACAAAAATAAAAAAACATCAAAGCAAGACTAAAGGATTAATTATACTCCCACATTACACATCATAGGCACAGATATAAGGGTGATAAATGTGAAAACTGCATATTATTAGCCATGTAACATTTTTAGTTGCTGGTGTGAAAACTATTAAATGTTATTATTTAATTCAATTAACTGGTTTTCATGTAAATCAAAAATTTTATTTTCTGAGTTGTTATTTCTTAGTAATGTTTTTTTCCCCGTTTGTAAGCTACTGATGTACAAAGAATCGTGTGTAATTATGCTGCAGCCAGCAAAATTATAAGTTAGTTCGATTTTTGGAATTGACATATTCGCATATCACTTATTGCTCAGAGTCATGGAGACATAGATGTGCAGTACAAGCATTCTCATAAAAGAATTGTGCATTTAGCTAAAATATTTTAATTAAAATCAAAGTTAGTAAATAAGCACCTCTGAACGTCGCGACCTGCAAACGTGTAAATTTGTTTTGGCAGAAATTTTCGTGGTTTGATAAAATTCTCGCTCGGCAATGATGCAGAAGCTGCAATGCTACCTTTCATGGAGGAGCAGTCGGTAGTTAGCTGGGTGGTAGTTGTACAAGGTGGCGTAGCTTTCATGGAGAAGCCGTCGGTAGTTAGCTGGGCTGGCAGTTGTACAAGGTGGCATAGCTTTCATGGAGGAGCCGTCGGTAGTTAGCTGGGTGGTAGTTGTACAAGTTGGCATAGCTTTCATGGAGCAGCCGTCGGTAGTTAGCTGGTCAGGCAGTTGTACAAGGTGGCGTAGCTTTCGTGGAGCAGCCGTCGGTAGTTAGCTGGGCTGGCAGTTGTACAAGGTGGCATAGCTTTCATGGAGCAGCCGTCGGTAGTTAGCTGGGTGGCAGTTGTACAAGGTGGCGTAGCTTTCTTGGAGCAGCCGTCGGTAGTTAGCTGGGCTGGCAGTTGTACAAGGTGGCATAGCTTTCGTGGAGGAGCCGTCGGTAGTTAGCTGGGCTGGCAGTTGTACAAGGTGGCATAGCTTTCATGGAGGAGCCGTCGGTAGTTAGCTGGGTGGTAGTTGTACAAGGTGGCATAGCTTTCATGGAGCAGCCGTCGGTAGTTAGCTGGTCTGGCAGTTGTACAAGGTGGCGTAGCTTTCGTGGAGCAGCCGTCGGTAGTTAGCTGGGCTTGCAGTTGTACAAGGTGGCATAGCTTTCATGGAGGAGCCGTCGGTAGTTAGCTGGGCTGGCAGTTGTACAAGGTGGCATAGCTTTCATGGAGGAGCCGTCGGTAGTTAGCTGGGTGGTAGTTGTACAAGGTGGCATAGCTTTCATGGAGCAGCCGTCGGTAGTTAGCTGGTCTGGCAGTTGTACAAGGTGGCGTAGCTTTCGTGGAGCAGCCGTCGGTAGTTAGCTGGGCTTGCAGTTGTACAAGGTGGCATAGCTTTCATGGAGGAGCCGTCGGTAGTTAGCTGGGCTGGCAGTTGTACAAGGTGTCATAGCTTTCATGGAGGAGCCGTCGGTAGTTAGCTGGGTGGTAGTTGTACAAGGTGGCATAGCATTCATGGAGGAGCCGTCGGTAGTTAGCTGGGTGGCAGTTGTACAAGGTGGCGTAGCTTTCATGGAGCAGCCGTTGGTAGTTAGCTGGTCTGGCAGTTGTACAAGGTGGCGTAGCTTTCATGGAGGAGCCGTCGGTAGTTGGCTGGGTGGCAGTTGTACAAGGTGGCATAGCTGTCATGGAGCAGCCGTCGGTAGTTAGCTGGGTGGCAGTTGTACAAGGTGGCGTAGCTTTCATGGAGCAGCCGTTGGTAGTTAGCTGGTCTGGCAGTTGTACAAGGTGGCGTAGCTTTCATGGAGGAGCCGTCGGTAGTTGCTGGGTGGCAGTTGTACAAGGTGCATAGCTGTCATGGAGCAGCCGTCGGTAGTTAGCTGGTCTGGCAGTTGTACAAGGTGGCGTAGCTTTCGTGGAGCAGCCGTCGGTAGTTAGCTGGCTGGCAGTTGTACAAGGTGGCATAGCTTTCATGGATCAGCCGTCGGTAATTAGCTGGTCTGGCAGTTGTACAAAGTGGCTAGCTTTCATGGAGGAGCCGTCGGTAGTAAGCTGGTCTGGCAGTTGTACAAGGTGGCGTAGCTTTCATGGAAGAGCCGTCGGTAGTTAGCTGGTCTGGCAGTTGTACAAGATGGCGTAGCTTTCGTGGCGGAGCCGTCGGTAGTTAGCTGGGCTGGCAGTTGTACAAGGTGGCGTAGCTTTCATGGTGCAGCCGTCGGTAGTTAGCTGGGCTGGCAGTTGTACAAGGTGGCGTAGCTTTCATGGAAGAGCCGTCGGTAGTTGCTGGTCTGGCAGTTGTACAAGATGGCGTAGCTTTCTGGCGGAGCCGCGGTAGTAGTTACTGGCTGGCAGTTGTACAAGGTGGCGTAGCTTTCATGGTGCAGCCGTCGGTAGTTAGATGGGCTGGCAGTTGTACAAGGTGGCGTAGCTTTCATGGAGCAGCCGTCGGTAGTTCGCTGGCTGGCAGTTGTACAAGGTGGCATAGCTTTCATGGAGGAGCCGTGGTAGTTACTGGCTGGCAGTTGTACAAGGTGGCGTAGCTTTCATGGAGCAGCCGTCGGTAGTTAGCTGGCTGGCAGTTGTACAAGTTGGCGTAGCTTTCGTGGAGCAGCCGTCGGTAGTTAGCTGGTCTGGCAGTTGTACAAGATGGCGTAGCTTTCATGGAGGAGCCGTCGGTAGTTAGCTGGGCTGGAAGTTGTACAAGGTGGCGTAGCTTTCGTGGAGCAGCCGTCGGTAGTTAGCTGGGCTGGCAGTTGTACAAGGTGGCATAGCTTTCATGGAGGAGCCGTCGGTAGTTAGCTGGTGCTGGCAGTTGTACAAGGTGGCATAGCTTTCATGGAGGAGCCGTCGGTAGTTACCTGGTCTGTCAGTTGTTACAAGGTGGCGTAGCTTTCATGGAGCAGCCGTCGGTAGTTAGCTGGGTAGCAGTTGTACAAGGTGGCATAGCTTTCATGGAGGAGCCGTCGGTAGTTACCTGGTCTGGCAGTTGTACAAGGTGGCGTAGCTTTCATGGTGCAGCCGTCGGTAGTTAGCTGGGCTGGCAGTTGTACAAGGTGGCGTAGCTTTCATGGAGCAGCCGTCGGTAGTTAGCTAGGCTGGCAGTTGTACAAGGTGGCGTAGCTTTCATGGAGGAGCCGTCGGTAGTTAGCTGGGCTGGCAATTGTACAAGGTGGCATAGCATTCATGGAGCAGACGTCGGTAGTTAGCTGGGCTGGCAGTTGTACAAGGTGGCATAGCTTTCATGGAGCTGCCGTCGGTAGTTAGCTGGGCTGGCAGTTGTACAAGGTGGCGTAGCTTTAATGGAGCAGCCGTCGGTAGTTAGCTGGTCTGGCAGTTGTACAATGTGGCGTAGCTTTCATGGAGGAGCCGTCGGTAGTTAGCTGGGCTTGCAGTTGTACAAGGTGGCATAGCTTTCATGGAGGAGCCGTCGGTAGTTAGCTGGGCTGGCAGTTGTACAAGGTGTCATAGCTTTCATGGAGGAGCCGTCGGTAGTTAGCTGGGCTGGCAGTTGTACAAGGTGGCGTAGCTTTCATGGTGCAGCCGTCGGTAGTTAGCTGGGCTGGCAGTTGTACAAGGTGGCGTAGCTTTCATGGAAGAGCCGTCGGTAGTTAGCTGGTCTGGCAGTTGTACAAGATGGCGTAGCTTTCGTGGCGGAGCCGTCGGTAGTTAGCTGGGCTGGCAGTTGTACAAGGTGGCGTAGCTTTCATGGTGCAGCCGTCGGTAGTTAGATGGGCTGGCAGTTGTACAAGGTGGCGTAGCTTTCATGGAGCAGCCGTCGGTAGTTCGCTGGGCTGGCAGTTGTACAAGGTGGCATAGCTTTCATGGAGGAGCCGTAGGTAGTTACCTGGTCTGGCAGTTGTACAAGGTGGCGTAGCTTTCATGGAGCAGCCGTCGGTAGTTAGCTGGGCTGGCAGTTGTACAAGTTGGCGTAGCTTTCGTGGAGCAGCCGTCGGTAGTTAGCTGGTCTGGCAGTTGTACAAGATGGCGTAGCTTTCATGGAGGAGCCGTCGGTAGTTAGCTGGGCTGGAAGTTGTACAAGGTGGCGTAGCTTTCGTGGAGCAGCCGTCGGTAGTTAGCTGGGCTGGCAGTTGTACAAGGTGGCATAGCTTTCATGGAGGAGCCGTCGGTAGTTAGCTGGGTAGCAGTTGTACAAGGTGGCATAGCTTTCATGGAGGAGCCGTCGGTAGTTACCTGGTCTGGCAGTTGTACAAGGTGGCGTAGCTTTCATGGTGCAGCCGTCGGTAGTTAGCTGGGCTGGCAGTTGTACAAGGTGGCGTAGCTTTCATGGAGCAGCCGTCGGTAGTTAGCTAGGCTGGCAGTTGTACAAGGTGGCGTAGCTTTCATGGAGGAGCCGTCGGTAGTTAGCTGGGCTGGCAATTGTACAAGGTGGCATAGCATTCATGGAGCAGACGTCGGTAGTTAGCTGGGCTGGCAGTTGTACAAGGTGGCATAGCTTTCATGGAGCTGCCGTCGGTAGTTAGCTGGGCTGGCAGTTGTACAAGGTGGCGTAGCTTTAATGGAGCAGCCGTCGGTAGTTAGCTGGTCTGGCAGTTGTACAATGTGGCGTAGCTTTCATGGAGGAGCCGTCGGTAGTTAGCTGGGCTGGCAGTTGTACAAGGTGGCGTAGCTTTCATGGAGGAGCCGTCGGTAGTTAGCTGGGCTGGCAGTTGTACAAGTGGCGTAGCTTTCGTGGAGCAGCCGTCGGTAGTTAGCTGGGCTGGCAGTTGTACAAGGTGGCATAGCTTTCATGGAGGAGCCGTCGGTAGTTAGCTGGGCTGGCAGTTGTACAAGGTGGCGTAGCTTTCATGGAGGAGCCGTCGGTAGTTAGCTGGGCTGGCAGTTGTACAAGGTGCATAGCTTTCATGGAGGAGCCGTCGGTAGTTCGCTGGTCTGGCAGTTGTACATGGTGGCATAGCTTTCATTAAGCAGCCGTCGGTAGTTAGCTGGGCTGGCAGTTGTACAAGGTGGCATAGCTTTCATGGAGGAGCCGTCGGTAGTTAGCTGGTCTGGCAGTTGTACAAGGTGGCGTAGCTTTTCGTGGAGCAGCCGTCGGTAGTTAGCTGGGCTGGCAGTTGTACAAGGTGGCATAGCTTTCATGGAGAGCCGTCGGTAGTTAGCTGGGCTGGCAGTTGTACAAGGTGGCATAGCTTTCATGGAGGAGCCGTCCGTAGTTACCTGGTCTGGCAGTTGTACAAGGTGGCGTAGCTTTCATGGAGCAGCCGTCGGTAGTTAGCTGGGCTGGCAGTTGTACAAGTTGGCGTAGCTTTCGTGGAGCAGCCGTCGGTAGTTAGCTGGTCTGGCAGTTGTACAAGATGGCGTAGCTTTCATGGAGGAGCCGTCGGTAGTTAGCTGGGCTGGAAGTTGTACAAGGTGGCGTAGCTTTCGTGGAGCAGCCGTCGGTAGTTAGCTGGGCTGGCAGTTGTACAAGGTGGCATAGCTTTCATGGAGGAGCCGTCGGTAGTTAGCTGGGCTGGCAGTTGTACAAGGTGGCATAGCTTTCATGGAGGAGCCGTCGGTAGTTACCTGGTCTGTCAGTTGTACAAGGTGGCGTAGCTTTCATGGAGCAGCCGTCGGTAGTTAGCTGGGCTGGCAGTTGTACAAGTTGGCGTAGCTTTCGTGGAGCAGCCGTCGGTAGTTAGCTCGGCTGGCAGTTGTACAAGGTGGCGTAGCTTTCGTGGCGGAGCCGTCGGTAGTTAGCTGGGCTGGCAGTTGTACAAGGTGGCATAGCTTTCATGGTGGAGCCGTCGGTAGTTAGCTGGCTGGCAGTTGTACAAGGTGGCATAGCTTTCATGGAGCAGCCGTCGGTAGTTAGCTGGGCTGGCAGTTGTACAAGGTGGCGTAGCTTACGTGGAGCAGCCGTCGGTAGTTAGCTGGTCTGGCAGTTGTACAAGGTGGCATAGCTTTCATGGAGCAGCCGTCGGTAGTTAGCTGGGCTGGCAGTTGTACAAGGTGGCGTAGCTTTCATGGAGCAGCCGTCGGTAGTTAGCTGGGCTGGCAGTTGTACAAGGTGGCATAGCTTTCATGGAGGAGCCGTCGGTAGTTACCTGGTCTGTCAGTTGTACAAGGTGGCGTAGCTTTCATGGAGCAGCCGTCGGTAGTTAGCTGGGCTGGCAGTTGTACAAGTTTCCGTAGCTTTCGTATAGCAGCCGTCGGTAGTTAGCTGGGCTGGCAGTTGTACAAGGTGGCGTAGCTTTCGTGGCGGAGCCGTCGGTAGTTAGCTGGGCTGGCAGTTGTACAAGGTGGCATAGCTTTCATGGTGGAGCCGTCGGTAGTTAGCTGGGCTGGCAGTTGTACAAGGTGGCATAGCTTTCATGGAGCAGCCGTCGGTAGTTAGCTGGGCTGGCAGTTGTACAAGGTGGCGTAGCTTACGTGGAGCAGCCGTCGGTAGTTAGCTGGTCTGGCAGTTGTACAAGGTGGCATAGCTTTCATGGAGCACCCGTCGGTAGTTAGCTGGGCTGGCAGTTGTACAAGGTGGCGTAGCTTTCATGGAGCAGCCGTCGGTAGTTAGCTGGGCTGGCAGTTGTACAAGGTGGCATAGCTTTCATGGAGTAGGAGTTGGTAGTTAGCTGGTCTGGCAGTTGTACAAGATGGCGTAGCTTTCATGGAGGAGCCGTCGGTAGTTAGCTGGGCTGGCAGTTGTACAAGGTGGCGTAGCTTACATGGAGCAGCCGTCGGTAGTTAGCTGGTCAGGCAGTTGTACAAGGTGGCGTAGCTTTCATGGAGGAGCCGTCGGTAGTTAGCTGGTCTGGGAGTTGTACAGGTGGCGTAGCATTCGTGGAGCAGCCGTCGGTAGTTAGCTGGCTGGCCGTTGTACAAGGTGGCATAGCTTTCATGGAGGAGCCGTCGGTAGTTAGCTGGGCTGCCAGTTGTACAAGGTGGCATAGCTTTCATGGAGCAGCCGTCGTTAGTTAGCTGGTCTGGCAGTTGTACAAGGTGGCATAGCTTTCATGGAGGAGCCGTCGGTAGTTATCTTGGCTGGCAGTTGTACAAGGTGGCATAGCTTTCATGGAGGAGCCGTCGGTAGTTAGCTGGTCTGGCAGTTGTACAAGGTGGCATAGCTTTCATGGAGGAGCCGTCGGTAGTTAGCTGGGCTGGCAGTTGTACAAGGTGGCGTAGCTTTCATGGAGGAGCCGTCGGTAGTTAGCTGGTCTGGCAGTTGTACAAGGTGGCATAGCTTTCATGGCGGAGCCGTCGGTAGTTATCTTGGCTGGCAGTTGTACAAGGTGGCATAGCTTTCATGGAGGAGCCGTCGGTAGTTAGCTGGTCTGGCAGTTGTACAAGGTGGCCTAGCTTTTCATGGAGGAGCCGTCGGTAGTTAGCTGGGCTGGCAGTTGTACAAGGTGGCATAGCTTTCATGGAGGAGCCGTCGGTAGTTACCTGGTCTGGCAGTTGTACAAGGTGGCGTAGCTTTCATGGAGCAGCCGTCGGTAGTTAGCTGGTCTGGCAGTTGTACAAGGTGGCATAGCTTTCATGGAGGAGCCGTCGGTAGTTAGCTGGGCTGGCAGTTGTACAAGGTGGCGTAGCTTTCATGGAGGAGCCGTCGGTAGTTAGCTGGCTGGCAGTTGTACAAGGTGGCGTAGCTTTCATGGAGCAGCCGTCGGAAGTTAGCTGGTCTGGCAGTTGTACAAGGTGGCATAGCTTTCATGGAGGAGCCGTCGGTAGTTATCTGGGCTGGCAGTTGTACAAGGTGGCATAGCTTTCATGGAGCAGCCGTCGTTAGTTAGCTGGTCTGGCAGTTGTACAAGGTGGCATAGCTTTCATGGCGGAGCCGTCGGTAGTTATCTTGGCTGGCAGTTGTACAAGGTGGCATAGCTTTCATGGAGGAGCCGTCGGTAGTTAGCTGGTCTGGCAGTTGTACAAGGTGGCATAGCTTTCATGGAGGAGCCGTCGGTAGTTCGCTGGGCTGGCAGTTGTACAAGATGGCGTAGCTTTCATGGAGGAGCCGTCGGTAGTTAGCTGGGCTGGCAGTTGTACAAGGTGGCGTAGCTTTCATGGAGCAGCCGTCGGAAGTTAGCTGGTCTGGCAGTTGTACAAGTGGCATAGCTTTCATGGAGGAGCCGTCGGTAGTTAGCTGGTCTGGAAGTTGTACAAGGTGGCATAGCTTTCATGGAGAAGCCGTCGGTAGTTAGCTGGTCTGGCAGTTGTACAATGTGGCATAGCTTTCATGGAGGAGCCGTCGGTAGTTAGCTGGTCTGGCAATTGTACAAGGTGGCATAGCTTTCATGGAGGAGCCGTCGGTACTTAGCTGGTCTGGCAGTTGTACAAGGTGGCGTAGCTTTCATGGAGGAGCCGTCAGTAGTTAGCTGGGCTGTCAGTTGTACAAGGTGGCATAGCTTTCATGGAGGAGCCGTCGGTAGTTAGCTGGGCTGGCAGTTGTACAAGGTGGCATAGCTTTCATGGAGGAGCCGTCGGTAGTTATCTGGTCTGGCAGTTGTACAAGGTGGCGTAGCTTTCATGGAGCAGCCGTCGGTAGTTAGCTGGTCTGGCAGTTGTACAAGGTGGCATAGCTTTCATGGAGGAGCCGTCGGTAGTTAGCTGGGCTGGCAGTTGTACAAGGTGGCGTAGCTTTCATGGAGGAGCCGTCGGTAGTTAGCTGGGCTGGCAGTTGTACAAGGTGGCGTAGCTTTCATGGAGCAGCCGTCGGAAGTTAGCTGGTCTGGCAGTTGTACAAGGTGGCATAGCTTTCATGGAGGAGCCGTCGGTAGTTATCTGGGCTGGCAGTTGTACAAGGTGGCATAGCTTTCATGGAGCAGCCGTCGTTAGTTAGAAGCCGTCGGTAGTTAGCTGGTCTGGTCAGTTGTACAAGGTGGCATAGATATCATGGAGGAGCCGTCGGTAGTTAGCTGGGTGGCAGTTGTACAAGGTGGCATAGCTTTCATGGAGAAGCCGTCGGTAGTTAGCTGGGCTGGCAGTTGTACAAGGTGGCATAGCTTTCATGGAGGAGCCGTCGGTAGTTAGCTGGTCTGGCAGTTGTACAAGGTGGCATAGCTTTCATGGGGGAGCCGTCGGTAGTTAGCTGGGCTGGCAGTTTGTACAAGATGGCATAGCTTTCATGCAGCAGCCGTCGGTAGTTAGCTGGGCTGGCAGTTGTACAAGGTGGCGTAGCTTTCATGGAGGAGCCGTCGGTAGTTAGCTGGTCTGGCAGTTGTACAAGGTGGCATAGCTTTCATGGAGGAGCCGTCGGTAGTTAGCTGGTCTGGCAGTTGTACAAGGTGGCATAGCTTTCATGTAGCAGCCGTCGGTAGTTAGCTGGTCTGGCAGTTGTACAAGGTGGCGTAGCTATCTTGGAGCAGCCGTCGGTAGTTAGCTGGTCTGGCAGTTGTACAAGGTGGCGTAGCTTTCATGGAGGAGCCGTCTGTAGTTAGCTGGGCTTGCAGTTGTACAAGGTGGCATAGCTTTCATGGAGCAGCCGTCGGTAGTTAGCTGGGCTGGCAGTTGTACAAGGTGGCGTAGCTTTCATGGAGAAGCCGTCGGTAGTTAGCTGGGCTGGCAGTTGTACATGGTAGCGTAGCTTTCATGGAGGAGCCGTCGGTAGTTAGCTGGGCTGGCAGTTGTACATGGTGGCGTAGCTTTCATGGAGCAGCCGTCGGTAGTTAGCTGGTCTGGCAGTTGTACAAGGTGGCATAGCTTTCATGGAGCAGCCGTCGGTAGTTAGCTGGTCTGGCAGTTGTACAAGGTGGCATAGCTTTCATGGAGGAGCCGTCGGTACCTAGCTGGTCTGGCAGTTGTACAAGGTGGCGTAGCTTTAATGGAGGAGCCGTCATTAGTTAGCTGGGCTGGCAGTTGTACAAGGTGGCGTAGCTTTCATGGAGGAGCCGTCGGTAGTAAGCTGGTCTGGCAGTTGTACAAGGTGGCATAGCTTTCATGGAGGAGCCGTCGGTAGTTAGCTGGGCTGGCAGTTGTACAAGGTGGCATAGCTTTCATGGAGGAGCCGCCGGTAGTTAGCTGGTCTGGCAGTTGTACAAGGTGGCATAGCTTTCATGGAGCAGCCGTCGGTAGTTAGTTGGGCTGGCAGTTGTACAAGGTGGCGTAGCTTTCATGGAGAAGCCATCGGTAGTTAGCTGGGCTGGCAGTTGTACAAGGTGGCATAGCTTTCATGGAGGAGCCGTCGGTAGTTAGCTGGTCTGGCAGTTGTACAAGGTGGCGTAGCTTTCATGGAGCAGCCGTCGGTATATCTCTGGTCTTGCAGTTGTACAAGGTGGCATAGCTTTAATGGAGCAGCCGTCGGTAGTTAGCTGGTCTGGCAGTTGTACAAGGTGGCATAGATATCATGGAGGAGCCGTCGGTAGTTAGCTGGGTGGCAGTTGTACAAGGTGGCATAGCTTTCATGGAGGAGCCGCAGGTAGTTAGCTATTCTGGCAGTTGTACAAGGTGGCATAGCTTTCATGGAGCAGCCGTCGGTAGATAGCTGGCCTGGCAGTTGTACAAGGTGGCGTAGCTTTCATGGAGCAGCCGTCGGTAGTTACCTGGGCTGGCAGTTGTGCAAGGTGGCGTAGCTTTCATGGAGGAGCCGTCGGTAGTTAGTTGGGCTGGCAGTTGTACAAGGTGGCGTAGCTTTCATGGAGAAGCCATCGGTAGTTAGCTGGGCTGGCAGTTGTACAAGGTGGCATAGCTTTCATGGAGGAGCCGGCGGTAGTTAGCTGGTCTGGCAGTTGTACAAGGTGGCGTAGCTTTCATTGAGAAGCCGTCGGTAGTAAGCTGGGCTGGCAGTTGTACAATGTGGCATAGCTTTCATGGAGGAGCCGTCGGTAGTAAGCTGGGCTGGCAGTTGTACAAGGTTTAATAGCTATCATGGAGGAGTCGCCGGTAGTTAGCTGGCCTGGCAGTTGTACATGGTGGCGTAGTTTTCATGGAGGAGCCGTCGGTAGTTACCTGGGCTGGCAGTTGTGCAAGGTGGCGTAGCTTTCATGGAGGAGCCGTCGGTAGTTAGTTGGGCTGGCAGTTGTACAAGGTGGCGTAGCTTTCATGGAGAAGCCATCGGTAGTTAGCTGGGCTGGCAGTTGTACAAATTGGCATAGCTTTCATGGAGGAGCCGGCGGTAGTTAGCTGGTCTGGCAGTTGTACATGGTGGCGTAGCTTTCATTGAGAAGCCGTCGGTAGTAAGCTGGGCTGGCAGTTGTACAAGGTGGCATAGCTTTCATGGAGGAGCCGTCGGTAGTAAGCTGGGCTGGCAGTTGTACAAGGTGGAATAGCTTTCATGGAGGAGTCGCCGGTAGTTAGCTGGCCTGGCAGTTGTACAAGGTGGCGTAGCTTTCATGGAGGAGCCGTCGGTAGTTAGCTGGGTTGGCAGTTGTACAAGGTGGCGTAGCTTTCATGGAGTAGCCGTCGGTAGTTAGCTGGGCTGGCAGTTGTACAAGGTGGCGTAGCTTTCATGGAGGAGCCGTCGGTAGTTAGCTGGGTGGCAGTTGTACAAGGTGGCATAGCTTTCATGGAGGAGCCGTCGGTAGTTAGCTGGGTGGCATTTGTGCAAAGTAGCGTAGCTTTCTTCGTGGTCAACGGGCGTCCGCGAGTGAAACATTTAGTCGCGAAGTCCTGTTAGTTTATTCGGATGCGAAACATCCCCCCCACCCCCCCCTTTTTTTTTCACTAAGAGAATTCCATTTTACAGTCAGGTGTTGAATAATAGTGTAGCGCAAGAGGCGGTAGTGTGCGTTCAGTGTATGAATACAACTTCCGACGAGAAACTATTTTTAATGGCATCTGGAAGTGTATGAATACAACTTCCGACGAGAAACTATTTTTAATGGCATCTGGAAGCGGATTGACCTAGCCTCGGTATAGCTGATAGCTCTCTGAGGGTTCGCTGCAATCGGCGAATGCTGAGACATCAATACCTTTTGTGTAGTTTTCGTTTTAAATTTGGTCATAATGTTTTCAGTAAATTTAGGTTAATTAATTTAGTATGTACAATAATATATGGTTATTTATTTGTGTACGGGCTGTGGATCCGTCTAGGCTCTCAAGTTGAACACCATCTACCTATTCCTACCCTATCATTGATATTATTAAAATCTGGTTAAATTTCTGGTGAGTTTTAAATGTCGAGTGTTAGCAGTTCGTTAATGTTTGTAATTACAGGCTGTTCGCGGTAAAGTGAGCACTTTCTAAAGCCCTTCTAACTTTCATCCAATTTCTATCTTTCTGCTGCTCTTTAATATAAACATTGCAATGTGTCAAATAAACACAGAGTATAAATTTCACCACTTCCAAATTTTAACGCCTGATTCTGCAATAATGTATATTTATTAATGGTTAATGGTTGTTGGGAGGGCCTTAAAAATTGCTCACTTTACAGTGAATATCCTATATATATAAAGTAAACGATACTTATGAGCTCTAGTGTTAAGCCTACTTTCCGAAGGAAAGAAAGGCTTATGCGATCACTTTTCTGCCTGTGTGTGTGTGTCTGTGTGTGTATGTAAGAATGTATATATGTGTCTCTACGTATGTCTGTGCGTGTTTGTGTTCCCTCTTTAAATTTTTGAACACGTGAACCGAATCACTAAACTCGGTACATATATAGGCCTAGTACTTAGTAAGGACACATTACGTTATAGCTTTCAACCGCACTGGGCACTTACTTTCAAAATGGCACCAATTTTAATATTTAGGGTCATTTGTCATATCTCGGGAACCATTTAACCGATTTAAACCAAATATTGTAAGATCACAAGTCATCGTACAAGCATTAAATTTTAAAATGGATAATAATGTTAGTCTGCAATTTTGGATGATACACGAAATAAAAAAAGAAAGTATTGGTTTTTCATTATATCTCAAACACTATCAAAGCAATTCTCATCCAATTTGGCATGTAAGTGATGCTATGACAGAACATGTAAACATAAGTGATTGAACTTGATAAGGTGCATATTTTCAAAATAGTGGTCAAACAAATATTTTAGGTTCATTTAGTATATCTACTATACCATTTAACCAATTTTGACCAAATTTTGCATGCTCAACGAATCTATTACAATCATCATATGTGCTATCAAATAGTCACTTTTTCAGCAATTTTGTAAGATAGCGCTACGTGAATAAAATAAAGATTTTATGAATTATCTCGGGAAATAATTGACCTCTTTATATCAAATTTGGCATACAAGTGGTACTGTGGCAGATGATGTAAAGCGGCATTTTTTAAGTAGGTCAGAGTCATTTTTTCAAAATGGCGGCTACATAAACATCTAAGCTTAGCATATGTTGCCGTCGAGACCATGTCATAGATTCTGACTTTACTTTGTATGCTGGCAGTTTATTATTCTACCATCAAATGCGTCTACATGGAGCATATTTTTTCCGCCTTTTTGTGGGATATCCTACATGAAAAAAATAAGTTTTTGTTTAATATCTCGAGAAACACTTAACAGATTCCTACCAAATTCGGCAAAAAAAATTGGCATTGCAGAAGGTGGTGTAAACTGCTATGTTTTAAGTAGGCCAGGAACTTTTTTTCAAAATGGTAGCTATATAAGTATTTTAACTCAGTATATTTTATTAATTAAACAAATTCCAACTTAACTTTGTATGCTGGCAGTATCAATTACAGGCATTAAGTTTGTCTATACAGAGCCTCATTTCTCTCCTGTTTTGTAAGTTAGCCCCACACAATAAAAAAGAAGTTTCTGTCATATATCTGGAAACAAACAACTCCTTTTTATCAAATTAGCGAAGGAGTTGTAGTGTTGCAGGCCATATAACTAAATGTATTTTTAAGTGGATGGGCACTTATTTGCAAAATGGTGGCTATTAAATAATTTTAGCTTAACGTGCTATATCTACGAATCTATGTCATTGATTTTAGCATTACTTTTTATACTTGCACTATACAATCATCGAATGTGCTAATACAAAACAATTTGGCCTCCATTTATGAACATCATCCCATAAAAAATGGAGGTTTTATGCTATATCTCAGGGAATTGCCAACAGATTTTCATCAAATTCTTTCCACAAGTAGAGCTATGGGAGACCATATAAATTTACATGTTTTAAATGGCTCAGTCATTTATTTTCAAAATGACGGCCGTGAAAGTATTTGAAATATTAGACTGATAAAATTCAAAGTTGATGCCAGAATCCAAACTCTGCAATGCAGTTGATTGCACACTAGCTTATAGAACAAAGTCTTCTGGGCTCAAGTCCCGGATAAGGCCCGTGTGTATTTGTAATCATCTAACTACTGTGGCATATGTTCCTGGTCTCATCTCTAATACTATTGCTTTCAACGAGACAATTCCTTCCTACCAACTCAGCTTTTAAGAAATAATTTAAAAATTAATTGCACCTATCTTAAAGAAAGAAGGCGTATTAGTTATATAGTAACTTCTTGTTTAATAAAGGAACTTTTTATTTTTCATTGTGTCGCCAGTAAATTATTTATTTTTCAAAATAGGGTAACCTAAGGCCTTGTATTGGACCAACCGCTTTCTCTCACAGTCCTAAGTCGTAAGTTAATGTGTTAAGTTCTTAAAGAATTAAGATTTTACTTTAGCAAGACCCTTTACTGTGGCAGCCAACTCTAGCCAATGGGAACAGAGAAGAGGAGGCCGTCGAGAAAGGTCGGTGGCTGGGGTTGATCACGAGTATTCTTATAGCTATGCCCCATCCCCTCCCAGCCCAAAGTGGTGTATGCTTAGGTACATGGAGTGCGTACAGGCATACCTCCACCATAATGTCGTGTGGGCTGTGTTGGGTATCGCAGATAACGCAAGGCTCCCCAGGTTATAATATTTAAAAGTTTTATGTTTCGTGCGATTTCACACCCTCATATTTCATATTGCATACAAAATCCATGCCGCAAATTTGCGTGTGACATATACCATAACGGTTTTCACACCAGTGCATGTAACTTGGCAAAAATAGTACTTGCCAGGCATGATTGACAATTAATAGTAATGTCGAAAAATTTGCACGAGTCAGTTGTGAGCAACAAACATGAAATTTGATAGAACCCAGAAAATGAGAACCGTGAGAAACATGGTGGATGGTGCGTCTAACTGCCCGTCATTTGGGACATTTGGATTTCACGGATATTGTTTGGGACAATGTGTACGTGAAAATATCCATACATGGCCGAATGGTTCTAGGTGAGCCAAACAGACCACCAGAAAGGAGGCCAGTTTGTTTTTCGGGATGACATGAACAGAGCCAGCTGCGTCTTTGTCAACTATTCATGACATTTGGCAGCATTACTAGAGCACTCTAACTATACAGAGTTATTTCCAGGTGCCTAGAGCAAGCAAAAATAATTTTCGTATTCATATCCTGGGATTGTCCACTCAACATCTTCGTCTTCGTTTGCAATGGTGTCAGCCGAAAGCAATGTGAGAAGCTACAAACTGGCGATATATTGTTTTTAGATATGAATAATGCTTTTATTCAGGATTGATTGGCCACCAAGAAACAGGTGAGCACTATACCCCGGTTTCACTTTACAAACACAAATGTCCACTGTTACTGGCATGGTTGTCTAGGGAGTCATAGCGTGCGATCCTCTTTTACCACTGGCAGACACGAGTGTCACTGAAAGAATAACAGTAAGCTGAAGTCTTTTTGAAGTCCTGCATGCTACATTTCCTTACTGAGTACCCATGAACTAGTTTACAGCAAGTCAACACTTGCTTATACGCAGCTCTTTATTCCTAAGTCTCTTTAGGTAATGTTTTAAAGTTTGTTTGGCCTACTCGGTCAACTCATTTGTCACCCTTCGAACATTTGTTTGACAAAGTGGATGACCAACTTCCTCCATGTCGAAAGTTTCGTGATTTGGATCTTAATTTGTAATATCTGTGATAATTTCGTCGCAGTATAATTTAAGACGTTAGATTCCAATCCCGAGTTTACCGATGCATGTATCCAGGCACGAGGTAGTCTGAAGAGACATAGTAAAAGTAACATTCCTTTGTACCACAGGTGGGCGGAACACTATCCTGAACGAATAATAATAATATTCTATTAGATTTCAACAGTTCCTTCTGAGAGCACAATTTTTATGGCAGTAGGTGTACTGTATACAATATTAACTTCGCTGCATTTGAAATCTAAACGCAGTCTTCCTCACTCGAATTTTATAACCCATCTGTGCATGTTTGAAGCAGGCACTTTGATAGGCATTATATTTACAGGGGTTTCCAGTATCTGGAATTATTGAAATTCAGAATTATTCATTAAAATTTGTTGTGGTTAGATATTTACAAATCTTGAAATGATTATTCCCACGAAAATTAGTGAAGAAATTGAGCTTTTAAATTATGTTCTGTTATTTCCTCACAGCAAATATTTCTGGTGAGTTTATAACATTAAAATGTTTCACATTTAATACTAGTGCAGGATATTGTCCATCAGTACAGAGGTAAAAGGTGATCTGGAATATACAAGTGTGCAAATAATTTCAGCTTGAAATTACTTTTACCAATCTTTTTCGTTGCTTTAGTGATAATTACGATACACTACACACAACAATAAAAGATGGAAGAGTAGCATAAATATTCAAATACTGAAAAGCATTTTGTATAAATTGTAATACAATTACCCTGGAATAAAAACGAATTTGTTTTGTTGGAGGAAAATATTAGTGAGCATACGTAAGTGACGTGCATTGAAGACGCCTCGGGCGCGAAAAGCGAAAATACCTGGTCAAAAAAAACCGTTAATAAAAATCGAAAATTTTTTTGTGCTCAGGAATCAGAGATATTTTTTTCCCCCGTTCGTACACGTAGCAGCGGGAACACACAAGTCCAGAATGTAAATGCATGTGTAAATACAATTGCTGCGGTATCCATGCCTCTTTGTCGTCGGAGGAGGAGGGGGGGGGGCAGGAGCGGTGATGGCGGCCGAACGTTCCGCTGGGAAAGCACCCGGGTGCAGCACGCACCGGTGTGGAACTACAAAAATATCAGCCGCATTAAACACAGCTCGTCTGTTGTTATTTTTCCGCCATGGGGTTTTTGTTTATAGGAAGCGGAGCAAAGTGGGTGGAGGAGGAGGCGGCGGGCTAGCGATGCCCCCGGGTGAGCTGGGAGGAATCAGAACACACAGAAATGCGACCGCTCGCATCGATTACAACGATCGTACAGCCGCCGGATTACAAGGTGCACATGGCGGGGTAGCAACACGGTGCATGCTACACAGAATACGAAGGGGACACCAGCAGATATCCTGTGAAACATCGTCGAAATTCTGAAGCGACTTCAACGAAATAGCCCAAGATATAACGGCAAATCGAAAATATAAACCACGACATCTTCGTCATATCTGACGTACCATAATTTTTACGCCGTAAAGAAAGCAGATACCCACGAAAAAACAACTAAACCAAGGGCGAGTCGCAAAATTAAAAAAAAAAAATAGTTTTACACCAGAGTTGTTTTGTTACAGTTCCTTGTAAGCTAACTAACATTGAAATAAATTTATTTCTGCCTTGCATTTGAACACTGCGTAAGTCGCACAACCTATATAAAACAAACCCACGCTGTGCCGCCCTCCCCGGTTGGGTAGAACTCCTTAGAAAACGACATTAAACTTATGATAAAAATTCTTATGCAACTTATTAAATAAAGCCTAAATTCAGAACCAAAACTAATGGCGACAGAAAGCATATCGCCTGCAAATTACATAAATAGTGCGCTCTCAATTATGCAACACGGAATAAAATTATAGTTTGAAAACAGGCATTGTAACGAAACGCATCCTCAGCTGTGTGCGATACTAAATATTTGGTGTTTGTGTTATTTCTTAGAAGAGTGACGGACATAATGTAAGCGTCCTATCACTACGAGCTTCTTCAGTGAATGACAAGGAAGAGCATTATCCAAACAACACGCATTCTCATATTTACGGTACATCTACACGTTCACCTTCCCACCTACATATTTACGGTACATCTACACGTTCACCTTCCCACCTACATATTTAAGGTACATCTACACGTTCACCTTCCCACCTACATATTTACGGTACATCTACACGTTCACCTTCCCACCTACATATTTACGGTACATCTACACGTTCACCTTCCCACCTACATATTTACGGTACATCTACACGTTCACCTTCCCACCTACATATTTACGGTACATCTACATGTTCACCTTCCCACCTACATATTTACGGTACATCTACATGTTCACCTTCCCACCTACATATTTACGGTACATCTACACGTTCACCTTCCCACCTACATATTTACGGTACATCTACACGTTCACCTTCCCACCTACATATTTACGGTACATCTACAGTTCACCTTCCCACCTACATATTTACGGTACATCTACATGTTCACCTTCCCACCTACATATTTACGGTACATCTACATGTTCACCTTCCCACCTACATATTTACGGTACATCTACACGTTCACCTTCCCACCTACATATTTACGGTACATCTACACGTTCACCTTCCCACCTACATATTTACGGTACATCTACATGTTCACCTTCCCACCTACATATTTACGGTACATCTACACGTTCACCTTCCCACCTACATATTTACGGTACATCTACACGTTCACCTTCCCACCTACATATTTACGGTACATCTACAGTGTTCACCTTCCCACCTACATATTTATGGTACATCTACACGTTCACCTTCCCACCTACATATTTACGGTACATCTACACGTTCACCTTCCCACCTACATATTTACGGTACATCTACACGTTCACCTTCCACCTACATATTTACGGTACATCTACCGTTCACCTTCCCACCTGCATATATTTACTTTAAATGATAAATAGAATTTCATTGACTTTTATTCCATCGTTCTTTTTTGCCACTTGCCATTCACATGATTAGAAATTTATAATGTAGGCCTATATATTACAAAAAAATTAGTATTATAAAAAACCAACATTTCGTGGAAAATTTATTGTATTCTTAGTAACCATTTAAAACATCAATACTATTTTATTTTTAAAAAAACTACTTGCAGGATTTTTATATAACTTTCGAGGTAGGTACTTTAATCATACAAAATACTTTACTGTAAAAAAACCTACCATTACAGCTACTTTTATATTTTGAATGAACTCGCCGATTCGAACCAAGGGTGAAACACGACAACTACATCAATTAAAACATTACCCCTAAATTTATGTTCACATAACCAAATTACTTTCGAGTTCATGTTATCGTATCCATAGCTATGCTGCCATGAATATCTCGGGAACCTACAATTATTCATCAACTTGTTGCTATCCACGTATAAGAAAGGAAACTAAAATTTAAAAATCAATAATTTTACAAATCCGCGGGTTTCAGGTTTTCCGTATAATTTTATCATAATAGATTCAGTAAAATATTTAGAGGCCAAATTCCAATGCTCCAGGGGCTATACCCAACCGGCATTAGCCCCGCTTACGTCAAGGTATATTTATTTTGGTATTAACACGAATTTATGCAGTTTAATTTGGCACGCTTTTTGTGTTTCTGGATTCACCACGTGATTTATCATTTTTAAAAACTTATTTTTAACATAGTGATAACTTATCACAAACTGGCAAGAAACTTGGAAGAAGAAGAAATTGAAAAAGTTACCTGCGTTAAGAATTTCTAATAAACGGCAATACAACTTCATGGAAAAAGCAACGTCTTAAAAAATACACTTCACCAAATATTAAAATTTAATGTACTTTAATATATAACATTTATTTTTTACTTTCCTAAATACCGGTATACAATATATTTACTATTATATTCGGGCTCTTTAAAATTTACGGTCTATAAAATTGTTGCCGGAGAATATGTCTGGCAAGATGATATTTCACGAACGAGCATAATGTCAAAATTCGACAAAAAAATCGCCCTTTACGAACTCATGCTTATGAAATATGGTGCATATGTTACCGACTGAACTTAACACTAATTACTGAAGAGCTTCTTGCCAGCCAATAAAAAAGGTAACTTCAATTTCTATATTTTTTTTACTATTAATAACTATATATTTTAATGGCACTGTGACTCAGCGGAATTCAACTGTTTCGACGTGTTTTTTTTTTTTTTTTTTGAGACATTTTCGCTGTGCTAACAATTATTTTTTAACAACCGGAATTTCATACGAAGATGTGCATTTGATATGCGGAGACGTCGTACATTACACCAAACGGAAAATTATACTTTGTTTTTTAAAATTTTCGGACACATTTCGTATTTTTCCACTATATTAATGGTGAATAATGGTGAGACTGTGTGAAACTTTATTCACCACTGTAACACAAAAAATCGTTATTGTTGTAATTGTAATTAGAGCATTCACGCCCTTAACCATTGATAACTTCCTTCTATCAAAGTTAACACGAACGGCAACACAAACAATACCGAGAACTGGAAATAGGCAATTGTACTCAATTTCTGTATTTCTGTGAAAGTGACCTAGTACTAGACCATTTTAAGTTTACGTTCGAATACGGTGCCAACTTAAAAGTGTAAGAAAATATATATTTCCTGTAAGCACTGGAAAAAACAACATAAAAAATTATGTTTTTCAGTAACACTTCATTAACCACAAAAATCATCGAAAAATTCACGAGAAGTTCTATAAACTGAAATAAGTTTCCCTGGAATTTGCAGGACGTTCCTAGTTTTCTGTAATAGTACTGAGGTTTCGGGTTAATAATTTACCAGTATTTTTCCATTACTTGACCTATATTTTTTTTAGCCTACTTTCTGAAGGAAAAAAAAGTTTATGAGATCACTCTCCTGTCTGTGTGTATGTGCGTGTGTGCCACCCCCCCCCCCCCCCTTTTCGATATTTGAACTCGTGAACCGAATTTCACCAACTCGGTACACATAAACCTATAGTATTAAGTAAGAAGCCTACGCCTGACTTTGTAGTTCAAAATCACGCCGGACCTTGCAATCAAAATGGCGGCCATTTTAAAATTTAGGGTGATACGTAATATCTCGGAAAACAGATTCCTACCAAATTCGGCAAAAAAAAATTGGCATTGCAGAAGGTGGTGTAAACTGCTATGTTTTAAGTAGGCCAGGAACTTATTTTCCAAATGGTAGCTATATAAATATTTTAACTCAGTATATTTTATTAATTAAACAAATTCCAACTTAACTTTGTATGCTGGCAGTATCAATTACAGGCATTAAGTTTGTCTATACAGAGCCTCATTTCTCTCCTGCCAACATCTTTTTCAGCCATTACTCCTACGAAATATTGAATGGTGCAATCGAACTTTCCAGCTGGGATACCTAGAACACAATTCCCGATGTGATCTGCTTCTTTAGATTTAGCACCTAAGCAGATATGAAAGGCCAATCCTGGCGCAGCACGATTTTTCTGATAATTTTAACCAAAAATACAACAGAAAAATAGCATTAACTTTATCTTGCTAATTGAAACGAAAGTACAGGGAAATATTTCAAACTCAAAATCAGTAATTTATTGAAAAAATTTTTTAAAAATCAAGCAAATTTAAGCTAAAAATGAGCTAATGTGTAGTTTTCAAGCAGTTTTTTCACATTGCTAGAAACAGAAATTTTTTGTTTTAAAAAAAACAAGCAATGTTAATTGAAAACAAGCAATTTAAGCCTAAAATTCACACAAATTTTGCAATATTTCGCAAAAGGGACATGCAGAAATTTTGATGCTATAAAAACAATAAATTCACACCAAAACGGCAAGACAAATAGCATTAAATATTTCCCGCTATTTGTAATGAAAGTGCAAGAAAAAATTAAAAACTCAAAATCTTAAATTCGATAGAAAAGCTATCAAAATCAAGAGAAAAATTTAAAAAAATAATTGATATAATACAAAAAATAGAAATAAAATTGATTTTAAGAAAATTCTAACTCAGGCATAGATTTATCATTTTTCATTTCTTTTAAGCCTTAATATGTTTTAAAATTTGATTCTTGTTTATTACCTTTAATACATTTTTATCAAACATATTTAGATAGAGATTTGTTAATGTAATTTTAAACTTTGAATCAAGAATACAACTAATTTTTCTATAAACTTAGAATCATAAAATATTTTAATTAAAATAATATTATTATAATATAATATAATAATAAGTGAATAATATAGTAAAATAATAATATTAAAATTAATTGTTTTTTTTTCTTTTAAATAAACATAAAAATGGAATCACTGCACACCAACGAAATGGAAAATAATACCACATCTAAGCAATGTAAAAACTGTAATGAGGTATTAAACAAAGAAAAATTTTACTTTAATAACTACGCAAAAAATAAGCTTTATAACATCTGTAGAAAATATTGCATTGAGAAAGGTACTGACCCACCCATTGGTGCTTCACATCAGGGGACAAGAAAAACAGCCCAGTGGGTTCCAACAAAAGGAAAACCCCAGCTGCTGGTCCCCAACATAAACACCAAGATGCCCCAGAGGAGGACGTGAAACGAAGTATCTCCACTCCCACGTGCAATCCTTCAGTGTATAAATAAATAATCATGGAGAAAGGAAGCCTAGCCCAAAATAATTATTAAACACAACTCCACTCTCTTACCTTGTTCTCCATTCAGGTACACTGTTCTGGGTTTCTTTTAATATCCATCAAAAAAACAACACACTAGAGCTCTCGTCAATAAATAAGTTAAAACATGAATGTGCATTTACAAAGAAAGGTAGCAGGTATTAGTTATTTTGTTTTAACAAATAAAGCATTTGTTATCTGGTTTGGGTTTTTATTTGACCCTTTTTTCCTTCTTACCACACACACAATGAGAAGAGATAAAATATATGATATTTAAACAAAACAAAATTGGTGTTATGAGTATTACTGTTGTTTCAAACTAGTTTCAGTTAACAGACCACTTATTTATGTTTTCATATTCTGATTTTCTTAAATTTAAACAACTTAGGGTACACCCGAACTTTAACATTTTAGCTACAGCTTCCTCACTTTCTCCTTTATTTTATTTTATGACCAACAAACTGAAATCTTGTAAATAGAAAGTTCTTATAGTTGTCCGTGCCATTTCATGCCAAGACATATAACAAGGTAAGTATTACATTTGTAAGATGTTGTTTTCAAGGATATTAGAGTCCTGAATAAACCATCGTGCAGCAAGTTGAAGGCAGCCACAGCCGTGGTGTCAAGGAGTAATAATCACATGCATTAATAACATTATTCTGACCAAGGTATGAAAAGGCGGTGGCCGAGGAGTCGACACACCACTGTTGCTTAAATCATAGCGTGGGTCGTGGTCCCATCACTTGAAAAGCACGAAGCTGAGATCACATCACCGAAATAGCTAGGTCGTGTAGCCGGCGAAATGCACTGAACAAAATTACAAGGGAAAAACAATAAATGAACACCGATAATGCAACAAACAATTACAGCAACCACTTACCAAAAGGTAAGTACAAATCACTCACCTAGGCTCTGAAGTATGGTACTTACACCATAAAAAAGCTGAAAGTCAGGAAGTAAATTTTCAAAACCAACTACATCGTGTGGAAGTAATAATCGTAGAAGACATGGTCAGCACATTCCTACACGTACGACAGTGGCTGTACGATGTTCCAAACTCGCGACATGACCAGTCGATAATTATCTAAAAGCCATATCGCAGAGTTAAATACAATTGAAAATTACATATTGCATTTAAACATAATTAACGTAACGACAAAAAAAAAGTTTGACATTAAATAAATTACAATAAAGGTAGCAAACAAGCGTAACACATTACAGGCAGGGAAATAAAAAGTTGGATACAAATATTTTACGTTATTACGATCCTTTGCTGCCACCTATCCTAGCGGCGGACAGACAGACACAATCATAGAGACATAAAATAAAGTTGTTAGTAGAATAACAACGTGTTACGATACTGACAGGTTTTTTTTGCACTGTTTATGGCAAATGAACATAAACTGTATTATCCAACATGGTTCAGAATTAACACAAGGTGTAGAGTACCATTAACAAAAGACAAAAAAAATACTGCGTACACACTTAATATCGGGAAAATGAGTGATTTGAACAAATAAAATGAGTGATTTGAACAAATTGCTAAAATGAACATAACGACAGTATTCGTTATATGTTACAGGTGCTGCCCTCTGAAGTGAGAAGCGGCAGATAAATAAATACACAATATAGTATACTATGGCATTACTACTTGGAAAACAAGAGTGAAATTAAAACAATATTTGTATCGTCAGCGATAAAGGTTATAAATTCCAATAACCTTAAAACACATAATTTTTTTTTGTTTGCACAATTAAATAATTAAAAAATTACAATTTTTTTCTCATTAACACAAATATGGTGTTCCAGCTGGAAACAAGGAAAGAGCATAAAGAAAGAAGAAAATAAAACTGGTTTTGCAAAAACATGTATTGCTAGAAAAGCAATAGGAAAAAAATTAGGTTAGGAGAGATCATGCCGTAGCATCGCTCAGTACAAACCATTACGAATTAAATAAACAGAAGGTATTATGTGATTGTGGAAAATATGTTAATAATAAATCTCTAAAAATGCATAAAAATTCTTTATTACACAGTAAAGCACTAGATAATTTAAATAAAACTCAACACGATAATTATCCAACAGAAACATGTTAAGTGTGTAATGAGAATAAATCTATAAAACTATTTTACCATTATAAAAATATTAAGGACAAACGTATAATAAAATGTAAATCTTGTTATAATATATATATGGAGAAATATTTGGAGAAATGTAATCATAGTAAGAAGTTAAATAATTAATAAATATTGCTTTCGATATTAACATTAACTAAAAATTTGTGTTATTTGATGAAAAAAAGCAAGGTACCAAATAGCTCATAAAAATTCAAATATAACTAAAAATTCGTTTTCTATTAAGTACGACTATAAAAAATACAGCTATCAAAAAATGACAGTGAACAATCTAGCAGTTAGTTGGGTGAGAACACAGTGCGGGAGCTAAGAATTATAGGTAGAGAATAAAAAAATTAATAAAGCTATAATCTAAGAGATGATAATTTAATTAGAAATTGGTATACTCTAAGGAAAGATGATTTAATTACAGCTATTATACCATATAGTATATATGAGCAAAGAGAGTAAATAAAAAAAATTGCCATTTTTTTATACCAATATCGAACAACTATATTCAAAATGTAGAAATGAATTAAAACAAACATTACCATTCTCTAAAAATCTATTTGTAAAACAAGAGAAAAAGGAATCAAAAGAAACATTCCCATTTTCTAATAATCTATTTGTAAAATAAGAGAAAAGGGAATCAAAAGAAACATTCCCATTTTCTAATAATCTATTTGTAAAACAAGAGTAAAAGGAATCAAAAGAGACATTCCCATTTTCTAATAATCTATTTGTAAAACAAGAGAAAAAGGAATCAAAAGAAACATTCCCATTTTCTAATAATCTATTTGTAAAATAAGAGAAAAAGGAATCAGAAGAAACATTCCCATTTTCAAATAATCTATTTGTAAAATAAGAGAAAAGAGAATTAAAAGAAACATTCCCATTTTCTAATTATTTATTTGTAAAATAAGAGAAAAGGGAATCATAAGAAACATTCCCATTTTCCAATAATGTATTTATAATACTTAGAAATAAAAGCCAGCGGGCAAAATAAGGGAAAAAAAGCATATTTTTACAAATTTACCTTTAGCTGACGTTACTATCAATGAAGTATATCCTAACGATAAAAAATAATTAACAGAAATATTTCAATTCTTTAATAATTTATTTGTTATCAAAAAAAGTAGAAGTAATGAAAAATACTAAGTTAATAAAGCTTCTAAAGTTAGAATATCAAATTATAACATTGATATTAACTTTAATTTAGTAGAGCGTAAACACTTTTTAAGATCAGTAAAAAAATAAGCTATTTGAGAATATACACGATAAACTTAAAACATTTAGAGTGTTGAAACCCAGCATTAAATTATATACCAATTGTCGCAAGCACGAAAATAATCAAGTACAATTATTTACATTTCAGTCATTTAATCACAGAATATTAAACGAAGGATAAATATACGAAGATTTATAACATCATAACAGATGAATTACTTACACAATTATCTGAATTTAAAAAAGGTGTTGTGGATGGGCTTTAGATAGAGTAATTGGAATACAATTAGCTATAAATAAGTATAATCCATTAACTAGAGTATCACACATTGATCTACCAAGAGTAATTAAAAATTAAATAGCATGCATTATTTTGTGAAGAATGACTATCAAAAATGTCTCCTATGGGCAATAAAATCTGTATTGTTTCCAGCAGAAAAATATCCACAAAGAGTATCTAAATATAAAAATGTGGAGTTTGATATCGATAAAGCAATAGATAAATATTAATGTCCTATTAAAATTTATGATATGCCAAAAATAGATCATCCAATTGATACGCCTATAAATGTATACTCTCTTGAAGATTGGTCTACAGTATATCCACTAAAACTTGCAAAATATAAAAAGGAAAAACATATAAATTTCCTTTATTTCAAAGATAACACAAATTCGCATTATTGTTGAATAAAAGATTTATCGAAACTGCTTTCAGCACAAAAAAATAATAAACAACATAAAACTTATATATGTGATATGTGTCTTCAATTATTTTACTCTGAAGAGAATTTAAATAAACATACAGAAGACTGCTCAAAAAATACAGAAGACTGCTCTAAAAATGAAGCAGTAAATTACTTTACCATCGAAGGAAGAGAAAATATCTTTTAAAATATTAAACATACAATGAAGGTTCCTTTTACAATATTTGCAGACTCTGAGTCAATACTGAAGAAAATATGAACAGCAAAACCAAATAGAAGAGAAATATATAGATTTAACCTTATTAATAATATCCTATTTTAACTGAAGATGATATCGATAAGGACCTTCATAAGGATATACTTAAATAACGATATAATCTTACTATTGAAGAAATAAATAACATTGATTTAAAGCTAAATGACGAATCATATAGTATGAAATATCAATTACAGGAAGCATCTAGTGTTCGCTATTGTATTGTATCTGCTTATGGTGATTTCAAGCCACCAGTTTTATATCGAGGTCCAAATGCACATAACATTTTTATACATCGATGAAAAGGGAAGTAGAAGAAATTGGGGAATATATTCACAAATTGAACCAGTGCATCCACTAACCAAAGATACAAAATATTATATAGTGAACCAGAAGAATGTACTTTATGCGGATGTGAATATATGGAGGACAAAAAAAAAGTACATTATCATGATCATATAAGTGGAAAATTCATAAATCCAATATGCAGTAATAGCAATCTACAATTAAAATTACCCAATTATGTACCAAGTTATTTCTATAATTTAGCTGGGTATGATGCTCATTTATTTATTAAAGAGCGAGGATAATAAGAAAAAATATATATTTGATTGCAAAAATTTTAGAAAAGTTTATTTTGGGACAAACACAGAAAATTTAAGAATGAAATTTATAGACACATTTAAATTTATGGCCAGTAAGTTAGATAAATGATCATCTAATTTAACTAAAGATAAAAAATAACATATTCAAAATCATTTTCCAACAGAACATGTAGATTTAGTCATTAGAAAAGCTGTTTAGCCATACTATTATATGGACAGTTGGAAGAAATTGTATGAAACAGAGCTACCACCAAAGAGTGAATTTTACAATGAATTTAATGAATCTGATACAATTGACGTCGATTTTGAGCTTGGAAAACTTGTATGGAACCAATATAATATTTAAAACATTGGTGAATAACATGATTTATATTTAAAAAGTGATGTATTACTATTATCAGATATATTAGAAAATTTCAGAAATATGTTTATAAATGCATACAATATAGATCCGTCGTGATAATTTACAGCACCAGGATTATCTTGCAATGTTAAAAAAACTTATCAACCACTACAATAATTGCACAATTATGATATGATTTTAATGGTTGAAAAAGTAATTAGAGGTGAAATATCACAATGTTGTAAGTGATATGTTGAAGCCAATAACAAATATTAAGAATATTTTTATCCAAATCAAGAATCAAATTATTTAGCATATCTCGATGCAATTAATCTTTACGGATGGGCAATGTCTCAATATTTACCATATGGTGGTTTCGACTGGGTATATTATACATTATCTGATTTAAATTACTGGAGTGAAAATAATATTAGATTTGGAAGATGATTCTGAGTATGATTTTATATTAGACGTTACAAGAACTACATAATTTACATAAATATTTAACATTTTGTCCAGAAAATAAAGCAGTTCCAGGAACAAAACTATCTAATTTATTAACAACTTTACATAAAGAAGAGAAGTATGTAATTCACTAACATAATTTAAAAGAGTGTCTAAATAATTGTTTAAAACTTACAAAAAAACATAGAATATTGGCGTTTGATCAGTCCGATTGGCTGAAAAGGTATATATATTTGAATAAGAGAGATGAAAACTAATGCTAAAAATAATTTCGAAAGAGATTTTAAAAAATTGATTAATAATTCTGTGTTTGGTAAAACAATGGATAATATAAGAAACATAGTTGATATAAAACTAGTATTAAATGCAGAAAAAGTGAAAAATGTAAAGCAGAAGCAAATTTCAAAAGAAGTACTATATTTAATGAGAATATTGCTGCCCTTCATATGAATGAAAAAATGTAAAATTTAGTAAACCAATTTATGTGGGTATGTCAATTTTAGGTATATCGAAAGAATTGATGTATGATTTCCATTATAATGTAATAAAACCAAAATATGGTGATAAAATTGAATTATGCTATCAAGATACCGAGTCATACATTTATAACAAAAAAATATATGATTTTTACAAAGATATGAAGTCGATAATAGAAAAATTTGATACAAGTGATAATTCAAATGACAATATTTATAACATGCGTCAAATAAATAAGAATTTTTTGGGTAAAATGATAGACTAATGTAACAGGAAAATAATGAAAGAATTGGTTGGCATAAGAGCAAAATGTATAGTTGATGATAAAGAAAACAAAAATCGAAAGAATAAAGAAATGTATTTTTTAACAAGCGAATAACATGTGAGGACTATATGAACTATTTGTTTAAAGAAAAAATGCATTATAGAACAAGGAATTTAATAAGGAGTGGAAAACATGATATATATAAAGTCTAAGTTATAATAGCATTAATTCCTTATGATAACAAATAATTGTATTAGGAAATAAAATAGATACATTACCATATGGATATCAAAATGTATAATTTTTAATTAATTTTTATATTATATTTTAAACATCTTTAATTTCCAAAACAATATCTATATCAGCAACATCGAAATCATTCAGTTTACCATATTCATATTTAATTTCCAAAACTGTAAAATTAAAATATTCATTATTAATTTTATTAAAAAATGGGATATGCAGGCTCATAAATTGTATAATCTCTAAAACCAAACATACTTTTTCGACCAAATATTCAACAGGATAGTTGGTTTTCATGATTTCATATTAATAAAAATTGCCTTATATTTCTTCTCCTTTAGTATCTTTTAATTTGTAAGTAGGTACATCATAATTAAAAACTGTTCGTGTGGGTTTATATAATTCAATAATTATTCACTCTCGCAGTGGGCAAAATTTTTTCTTTGATGTGTATATTTATTAGAATTACATATTGAACATTTTCTTTTCTTAACTAATCGTCCATTTTTAGTATTTACAGTTTTTGGATTATTATTTTTAGTAACTTTCTTAGACTTCAAGCACCAAGTGTTCTGCATTTAATAGTGAAAGAATAAAATAGTTAATCTTCATATTTTACGAATATGCCTATAGTAGTAGTCAATCGATCATCATATCCATATACTTTATTTTTTTTTATTTTGAAAATTAAAATATCTCCCCCCTTAACATCAAAAGGTTTACTATAATCTATTTTTGTAGATCTTTTAATAATAGTTACAGTATCATTAGGAAAATTAGGATTAGCAGTAATTATTCTATAAACACTACAATCCATCAAAAAAGTAAAGAAAATGAGATTATTATTTAAGTGCGAAACATTCGTTTACACATGTACACAAATATATTAGACTTTTATTCCTTACATTTTTCAACTTTTAGTTAACAAGTGTATCGCAATAAATCAAAACTGATGAGTTGTAATTTTGCAATTTAACAGCTGTTTCTTTATGGAAATATATTTTATTGACTTCATCTTTTCCATCTACAGGATAAGCCATATTATTGATTCTACGATTTTGAAGAGAAACATAATCTGTTGTATAAATAAAAACTTTGTTTATTTGGTCTCATAAAGCAGAAACGATTATGTATTTTGATTCTACATATGTTTTTAAATCAGAAACAACTGTATTGTATTTTGAATCTACATTGGTTTTTAAAGCATAATCAGAAACAATAGTTTTATAATTTTCATCTACTTAATTTTTTAGTGCCTGCTTTACATTATTTATTCATTTTATACAATCAGCAATAGTGTTACTGAATTGTAAATTTATATCTTCTTTTGAAGCATAATCAGCTATTTGTTTATCAAAAAATCTTTAATTG
This sequence comes from Dryococelus australis, assembly GCA_029891345.1. Classification (NCBI taxonomy): domain Eukaryota; kingdom Metazoa; phylum Arthropoda; class Insecta; order Phasmatodea; family Phasmatidae; genus Dryococelus; species Dryococelus australis. The sequence continues at coordinate 4,092,188 of CM057009.1, read as the reverse complement.
ACAGCATCTTTTCCATCAATGGGGTCAGCTATATTAAGAACTCTATGATCTAAAAATGAAACATAAGATTTTGTAAAATCAAAACATGTGGTTACTTTACTTTGTAAAGTAGAAACACTCGAATTGCACTGCGAATGTACATATGATTTTAAAGCAATGGCCTTAGTGTAAAATTTTTATTTAAAGATATGATTAATGGTTTCCCAAATATATCCATCATTTAATAACATAGAAATCATATCATTAAACTTAAATCCATTCGAAAAAACGATGTAAAACAATTAAACATAGATGTCCACATATAACTGAATTAAAATTGTGAATTCGATCATCATTGTAATAAACATTTCTGTTATTGAAATAATCAATTAAATTAGTTGGAATATTGGCTTCAAATGAGTCAAAATAATAAACAACATTGTTTTCTTTAAAATAGCAAACCCAATGAGTTCCTGGATTTGTTGAAATTTAAAAAAATAGCACAGCACAGTAATTTTTGGGCATACTTTTCGGTAGTTCGTCAATCATATAAACACTTCTGAAATGCTTAATATTTAATAGTTTTACGTATTTTCGATATCAATATTAGATAGTGGAGCTAAATTTTTTTGTGGGCCTTCCTCTTCCTCCAACCTTGTTTTTAATTGCTAAATTATGTATTTTTGTTCTTCTAATTCTTTTTTATTTTTTCTAGTTTGTTCAACAAAATTATAAATTGCAGTGTCTCCTCCAGCTAAACCACCAAGTGCACCTAAAGCAGCACGTACAAGGGGAATAATTCCTCCATGGTATCAACCACTTACTGTTTTTTCTTAGCGTATCCTTTTGAGCATTGGTAATGACATAGCTAGTAAGAAACCTTTGCCTTCTTTTATTTTTTTTATTTTTTCTCCCAAGTTGATCTTTTGTTAAAAAATTTTCTATACCCAAATCTCTTATTAATTCCCCAACGTAATTTTTTTTTGGTAACATTGTTGAGGCAACAGCAGCAGAAGCAACATTTTTCCAATTGAAGTATTTTTATCTAATATGATTTCTTTAGCTTTTTTTGTAAAATTCAGTCAGCATCATGTCTACATTCTAAATCTATATGATCTCTGTAAGCAATATCGTGATGTTTACAATCTTCGTCTAATTTATTTATTCCGATACTGTCTCTTTCTAGTCGTTCATTTGATTTTGTAAATGGTCCACAATATTTATAACCAGGCAAATGCATTTCAGGTAAATTAAAATTCTTTAATGGCCAATTTATAACACCTTTTCCATGATGTTCAGAATTCCAATATGAGTATGGAATTACATTAAAAACTCTTATAAGATGTGGAATTACTTTTGGATTATTAACAACAAAATTAGAAAATTTATTGTTTAGCATATTCATTATTTTTACTTTTTCATTGTAAAAATTTTTATTTCTGGCATTTTCTTCGCCACGAATGACTAATAATCTATCAACCAACTATCTAACATCATCCATCCAAATATATTATTTTGGCAAACTATTGTATTTTTTATGGCATCACCAGATCTTGCAGTTCTTGGAGAAATAATTTTTTCACGTGTGTTTGGTTCTGATCCTAAACATTGTTTTATATACACTTCATAAATCGGTTTTATCACATGATTATACTTCCAACCTACACTCGAAGCCGGATTTTTTTAGTATTAGATTGTTGGAATGCAGCATTGGTTGTTTAAAAAATTTCTGCGTAATTTTCATAGTCATTATAAGTGTATTTATCCTCAAGAGCTTCTGGTGAATATTCTGTTAGCAAATTACAAAGCCCTGGTGTTAATTTATATTCTTTATCGTTAACAAATAGTGTATCATTATTTACCGTTACTTATCTATCACCAATGTAAAAACATTTCTCCAACTCCACGTAAACCAAATTATTATTTAATAACATTTATTATTTTTGCAATTTCTATTCCCAGATTTATTGTAGAAACACCTGCTATGGGTGGTAAATATTTCAATGGTACAATTCCCATTTGCTCTTCCAAACTAGAAGATTCTTGTTCTGCAAATAATTATCTTTCAAACGATGTTTCTTCTGGTGTTGTCAGATAATCTCAAGTTTTTACTGCAACAGGAACTAGTGCTATTAAATTTTAATTTTCTTCACTTACTTTTTCTACTTTTTTTTTACCAATATTTCGTAATTCGTCGATTAATGTTTGCTCTTTCTTCTTATTTTTTCATATTCTTTTTCAGATGCTTTTTATAATTTTTTCTTTGGTCTTCGATAAGTAATTTAACTCGAGAAACTCCCTTCGATTATGCCAAAACACACATACATTTATATATATATATATACACTTATAAATGAGTTATAAAAGTATTGAGAGCTTCGAGAGGCAGGACTTTCCTCCAACTGATCAAAACAGTATAAATTGTAATGTTTACAATATTAGAATCGAATCTAATATCCCTTTAGGTGATGGCTTTTCTTTCCCAAATTATGCTGAAGTTTATGAACAATTTAGTTTACTAAAAATAGATAAGGTTGGAGATGAGGCAAAATATGTTTCAGAAGACAATATTGATGTTTGTTCAAACTTTTTTCCTTTCCAATTTTCTAGAGTAGAAATCTCAAAACATGGAAATACTTTTGAAGCTGTTTATAATCCGGATATAGCCACAACAACAATAATGAATTATTTATTAAGATCGCCAAGTGAACATAATTATTTAGAATGTACTGGAGTTAATAATATACATCGAGATAAATCTGTTTCTAGTGAAAAATTTACAAAAGAGGTTAAAATTGTTTATTGTGTTAAACAAATGAAATAATCTATCCTCTTATATATCTGTTTGGTTTCATTCATGATAACTGTGAAGTTTATTGGAAAGGTGGGTATAAAATTATTTTTTCGTAATTCATATGATAACAACTGTTTATTTCTTTATGAATATTTTAATAAAGATGATAAAGTTACAAAACATTGTCCTGATCCTGGTAAAATTGTTATTGAAAATTTAGAAATTTGTGGTTTATTGTTGAATACAAATCGAACATGGCCATTGCAGTTAAAGAAAAAATATATGAAGAACCTAAAATACCTATTAGATTTGATTATTCGTAATTTTTAGAAAGAGAAGTTCGTAAAGGAACAGAATTTTTTAACTTAGATATAAAGAATCTGTTTAATAATTTACAATTTGACATGCCCGATTTTGTATTTGTAGGTTTCCAATTTAATAGAAAAAAACGTGCTGAACAGAATAAACATGCTACTATGTTTGATCATTGTAATGTGAGGATCATTTATGTTAAAAACAGTAGAAATGAAATTTTTCCCTAAAGAAAACTGGAATCTAGACATTGAAAAATGTGTTTGTCTTAAAAAATATGTTGCTTATAGTGATTTTAGAAATTTAAAAACCAAACTAGATACCAACTTTAGAAATAATGAACTTTATTATAAACAAACTGTAAACTTTGATGGTGATATTAATTACTATTCATTTTGGGGACGAAGGCCTTTATATGTTATTTATTGTTCATAAGAAAAACAACTATTGTTAAAGAAAAACAAACATAAAAATTTGTGTTGATTTTAATAAAGCTCTTGTAGAAGCGGGGACAGTTTGTAATGTTGTTTTAATTAGTCGAAGGAATCTTACTTACGATTATTTGAAATAAAGGATTACCGAATATTTATCAATTTTTAATATCAAATAGAGGAATCAGCGTATTGTTCTAATAGTATAATACAATATTTTAGACTTATAGTTGTGGGGTTACATTAAAAACATTTACGGGTTTTTTATATATAGATGAGTTATTTGATCAAATAAAAAATTGTAATTCTAATTAAAAGTTTCTCATAGTATCACTTTTTATAAAACATATAAAAAATTTGATATTATAATTGGATCAAATTATAGATATTTTAGAGCTTTGGGATATTGGATATGAAATCATAAAAACAGAAACTTCCATTGATAAAGAATTGGACATTGCTCACTTCAAATTGTTTTAAATATCAATAAAAATGATCTCAGATCAGATCAATGTGGTTATTTTAAATACGATGTTTATGAATTGGATTGCTGTGATAGTTGGGATTAAGGAATCAGTAATGTCTATGCTTTAGATTTTTCTTTATTTTTAGACTTTAAAAAGTCTTATTGGTGTTTTACTATTGTTGAATAAATTTATAAACTCTTTTAATTTTGTATCTTTTCATTTGTTTTCATCTTAAATCTGCTTGTTTGTGATAGTTTTTTCCATCGAATTTACGATTTTGAGTTTTTTTATTTTATTTGCACTATCATTGCAAATAGCGGGAATTATTTAATGCTATTTTTCTTGCACTTTCGACATAAATTGCTTGTTTTTATAGAATCAAAATTTCTGCATGGCCTTTTTGTGAAATATTGCAACAATTTGTGTGATTTTAGGCTTAAATTGCTTGTCTTTCAATGAAAATTGCTTGTTTTTTTTTTTTTTTTTTTAACAAAAAGTTGTTTTTTTCTAGCAATGTGAAAAAGCTACTTGAAAAGGATAAATTTGTTTATTTTTAGCTTAAATTTGTTTGATGTTTAGCATTTTTTCACTAGATTTCAGCTTTTGAGTTTATAGTTTTTCTTATACTTTCGTTACAAGTAGAAAGTAAAAGTTGATACTATTTTTTGTTGTATTTCTGGTTAAAATTATCAGAAAAATCGTGCTGCACCAGGATTGACCTTTCACATCAACTCACCTACATCTCCAACAAGTCCATCCGAGTCTTTACCTGAACCACTATGACGTCGTCAGTGTCGCTTCTGTGAAAAGATCTTCAGCAGAAGCTGCCATACTCGTAGGCATGAAAGAACGGTCTGTACGAAAAGTCCTTTTCGCTCAATGAAGCATTACGATAATGAACACATGCAGTTTATGCAAAGGCTATACGATGAAGGAACATATGTAGATCTGCAAGGGTTCGTCTACTGGGTGCCAACAAGTAATGTCAACAATACATCCTGCTACATCAATGGGCACTGTTTCCGCAGACGAGTCTGATGAGATATCTAATGCTAAAGCTGGAATGTGTGCATTAGAGTCGGTTTGCCCAGAATGTACACTTGCAAGACGTTTACATGAAGTCGACGAACATCAAAATAAACTGTCGTCGGCCTTAAATACTGATAGGCATACAACTCCTGATGGAAATACTGATAGTCATTCAACTCCTGATGGAAATACTGATAGGCATTCAACTCCTGATGGAAATACTGATAGGCATTCAACTCCTGATGGAAATACTGATAGGCATACTACTCCTGATGGAAATACTGATAGGCATACTACTCCTGATGGAAATACTGATAGGCATACTACTCCTGATGGAAATACTGATAGGCATTCAACTCCTGATGGAAATACTGATAGGCATTCAACTCCTGATGGAAATACTGATAGGCATACTACTCCTGATGGAAATACTGATAGGCATACAACTCCTGATGGAAATACTGATAGGCATACTACTCCTGATGGAAATACTGACAGGCATACAACTCCTGATGGAAATACTGATAGGCATACAACTCCTGATGGAAATGTTGCTAAATATTGCTGACGTGGATTGCTAAAGATGGTGGAAATATTGCTAAAGATTAATGGAAAGATTGGATGATTGATGTTCAAGAAGAGCATGTAAGTTAAGTCTATCACCCGATCTGCCCTCGTACATTCCAAGTCTCAGGGCCTATTGATTCTTAAACCATATACAAATATGCTTTTAAAAGTGTCGGTAGATGTTGATCTGTACCATGATTATATCACACTTTTGCAGAGAGTAGTCACTCAAACAATGTTGGTGCTTGTTTTAGTCACATAAACACACATTAAAATGAAAGGCGAGTAGCATAGTTTATATCCTACAAAACTGTCGAGATACTGACATTAGGTAATAATTATACGCCAAGAGAGGAAACTGGAAATGTAGTAAGTTAATGGCAGTCTTTTGCATAGTTCTGCTATACTCTATGTCCAATTTAAGTGCAACTTAAAAAAATTAAAATTAATATTAATTTTAAAATCGAATACTAAATACAGATTTATTAATTGGCAAACCGTACTCCTATAAATAGTAATATGGTTATCAGAAACAAATGCTGGGGGCAGAGCCTGCCTTACATATAAATAGGTAATATTTCACGTTCAACATGGGGTATAACATTTTTCTTAGTTCAGTGTAACATAGTCCCTACACACATGCAACATTCTAAGTCCCTACATAAGGAAATAGTATCTGAAGAGTGGGGTCCCACATTGGATACTTCCCCGACTTAGGCTATCTGACACCATGCAGATTGTATAAACGACCTGGAAGCATGTACACGTTATGAAGATATAATCAGGTCTTAATTATTCATACTCGTCTGAGCATGGCCGCGCACCGTCAGTAAACCAGGATGCCAGAATTACATCAACTATTCCGAGAAGGCCAACATTAGGAATATTCTCCACCAACCAGCGATCGGGGACATGGACGCCTAAACAACGTGCCAATATAGGCCGACATGAGGCGCGGCGCATCATCTTTCCACCTCCGGCCAGTGTCCAGAGAAGATCAGAGCATGGGTCTGTTCGACCACTGCCAACCGATCAGCTAGATACAGCCTCCGGCATCAAGATTAATGTGGAGACGGTCCATTATAGTTTATCCTTAGAATGGCGTAACATAATAATGTAATAATAATTTAATATCAGTTATAGTAGCTCACCCTAACATTTAATATTACATTGCCTGTAATTGTCTGTGACTCATATATAATTAAATCCCATCAGGTACAGTTATGCTCTACCATCTCGTCTTCTGATTCTGCTACGCCGTAACCCCTATCCTGTGTGAATATGAATGTAGGTCGTATTCATAACAATGTGTAGACACCAGTTACCTGAAACTGTGCAGGTGCATACTTGCTAACGTAACTCTTCTCATGCAAGTACAGATATTTTTACTTTGACAAGGTCAACTTCCCTGCCTGTCCATGTATGTAATGTCTCAATGCCTAATGCGATAGAATGAGTTTAGAATAGAGGGTGGAGGCCTGCCGACTAATTAACCAATGCGAAAAATTTGTATGGGGGGTGGCCTCTGGAAAATTTCAGTTTTCTTAATATTTTCTTGGAATATTGTAATAAAAATTGTTTGCTCTTATATCTAACTTGGTGTTCACATTGGGTTATATACTCTATATATATATATATATATATATATATATATATATATATATATATATATATATATATATATATATCACTATCGTATATGCCTCAGAAAGACGAGTCCAGTGATACTATATAACATTCAATACTTACACCTTTAAAATTTTTATATATAAATATATATTTATATAAAAAATAATTTTTATGTTATTGGCTTCCGGCTCCCTGTCATGGACCCTGGCCCTGAAAAAAGGGGTGATTTCGAGGGAAAATTGTGCTTTTTGAGGGTAAAAAGGAAGCCCCACAAAAATCTTAAATATAACTGAAAATTGGTATTCCGGGGTTTGTTGTTGCAGAAAGGGGCTTCCACCTTTTTTCACAATTTTTTGGAAAAACAGGAAAAATTTTTAGGGAAACTTTTTGGGGGAAAAGGCCTATTTTTAAGGGGAAAATAGGAAATTCAAGGTGGTGCCTATAATCCCCTAAACACAATTTGGGGGGGGGGTGGTTAATCTTCTTTTGTAAATGGACAAAATGGGCATTTTTTTAAATAAAAAAAAAACGATTTTCGTGTAAAATAATTGATTTCAGGAGTGATTTTTGGGTAAAAGCAAGCGATTTTTGAGAGAAAAATTCCAAAATAGTGGAATCCGAGATGGCCATTAGCTCTCCATCTCCCCATTCTGGAATCCTGGTCATGAACCAACTATACCCTAATACTAACAGTATTTAGTTTGCACACATTTAATCGTCAAAACCGCATTATTTTTTTATAATTTATTTTATTACACTCCGGTACCATTCGAAGTTAAAATTAAGTTCTCTTTCGAGAAGTACACTCATCTGCAGAAAAAATTTATAACCTTGAAGATTTCCCTGCAGGAGCACATAAGTGGTTAGAGGCACATTATAAGGTAGTATGTATAGAGAAAATATCAAAATAATATACCACACCAAGCATGCACTGCAGGGGACCAATATTTTCAGGATTTACATAGTATTATGTTGTATCATACGTAGCAAGGAGACAGGCATCTATACGGACGGGCATGGAGACAAACAGACATCGGATGTTCTCCTGAGGAAGACCCTACCACGGATTGTGCAACTGGCCCTCCAAAACCACCATAGTAGCTGCTGGCCTAAGGTACCGTCCAATAATATAAGGTAGTGGCTAGGGAGGTCCTAATCAAATACAGTATATGACTAACCTGAAAAATACCATCGCCGTAGGCTGAGTGTTGTGTAGGAACGCGATGAGTGCACACCAAGCTGCATCTTGATGGCTTCTTTCTCGGCGTGGGTCCACAGACAGACGGACGGATCCCGTAGAAATTGCTGCCAAGTATTATGTAGTTTCTAGTGGCGTATACCGTGCTGCTGGGAGGGCACTTCTCTGATGTGTTTTATAAACTATTATTGTTGTAATGTGTGTTATATTCATCGCCTGGCCTTCATACCGAATCGTCGCTGCAGTTAGTTATGCATGTCCGCATTTACTTATTCATAACATCTCCTCCGATATCAATGAAAAAGATGTGTCCTCATCTCTCAGCGGGTACATTGAAAATAAATTAGTTTTATTATATTAAAATTAAGCAAAATAAAAGATAAAAAATTGTGCCTCGGCATGAGACGTCCTATATACTAAGTATTGAGAAGGGTGAATGATATGTTACGCTAACTCAAAACTATCACAATATACATAATAAAAGTTCACAAATACCTTAAACTCGTAGTTTTAAACACCTTATTCAAAATAAAAATAGACTGTATTATAGTATTAACATATGTTTTGTTATATTCAAAATCTTCATTCTATCCAGTGTTTATATTTATTTTAGTAATCTAGATGTTATCATATTTTACAACAAATATTATGAAATTTTTTATCATTTAAAGTTGTCTGTGACACGTTAAATGATTACGGATAAGCCTGAAAATCATTTAATAATGAAAAATGTTTTTGAACTGTAACGATTACATACATTTGATTATCATTATCATTTTGTTAAAAATATTTTTTTTTTTTAAGTAGTAAGAGCATTTTTTGGCAGTATTATACATGCCCGTATAAAACGTATCAAATAATTTTCTTTGAAAACTATGTAATATATGTTTGGAGTACGCCAGTCTAAATTTAAAAGCCTAATTTATTTTTTCAAATTATGCAAGATTATGTATAAACTCACTTGTATGTTTTTTTTTCTTCATATTTTATTTATACTCTTCTTTTGTGAAGAAAAGTTTTGCATAGTACTAATCTGTAAGTCAGAAATAATATAAGATGCAACTCTGTTTGTAAAATTGTATCTGTAACATTTGTAATATTTTATAACTGGAATTGTTAACAAAGATTGTAAAGGGTGATTAATTTAATTAACTGATATGTTTTGTTCTTAAATGCAAAGTATAAAAAAGTGAAGTGGGGTTGGTGTATAAAAGCGCTGCTATATATTGTTTGTTGATACCGGTCGGATGTGAATGTGTTTAAAGTGATGGTGTTGTTTACCTTATTGGCATAGATAGAGCAGTGGCGTTCGAAGTAAGAATTTGCTAATCGTTGCCATTGCGCTTAAGGTTTCGTCATGGCTGAATCGAATACTCCGTCAGGCTCTAGCTATGTCCCTTGTTCATGGTTGCTTGTCGAATCATTAAAAAAATTTATTAATAGAATGCCATTCTAAAACGATAACATACGTGTGGGAAAGTGATATGTGTAAAATAGTGCCCTAAACAATATAAATTTCATTACTGATTTAATTTATTTTTATTCACACAGTGCAATAAAATGAAAAAAAGATTTTATAATGTTTCTTTTATCATTATTTTTATCCTCGATTATTTCTAACTGAAATTACATTGAGAAAGAGTTTACTTACTGGTTTTCTTGTAATTCGAAAATATGTATAAAAATTAATTCAGTAATTCAGCATATTAAAATAATTTTATATACTACATTTCTGTAAGTAATATTGCGATTTCCCTTATATTATTACTATTAATTTCATCTCAAACTTGCAATAAATTCTGTGTGCTTGGAAATGCAAATAAAAGTTGTGATTTAATTATAATTATTAATCCATTTTTTATTTTTTAGAAAAATGTATGATGGAAATATTACTTTTGCACTTATATTATGGCTTAGACAAAATAACATTCTTGAAATTTAATCTGTAATTTAATCGGTTACATAAAGTCCATGGAGCAGTTAAAATATAATATATAAGACTTTTTGTATGGGTACCGTATGCTGTGAGATACTGTTAATTAATCTGTAATCAAGTTAGTCGTTGTTACTAATTGTTAGGGAGGTTAGTCTAGTACTTATAAAAACATAATTGGCAGAAACGGAAATCATTATAGCTCAAGAATTGCATACACATTAGAAGCTTGCCTACTCTGCAGCAAGTTTAGACACTTATCACTGCTTTTTTTTCTAAACTCAGTGAAATGACACTACAATCACAGCAAATAATGCGGAAATCATAAACTCGCCAAAGTCAAACAAAATTTTCGCCCTGTATCTCTGAGCTAGTGCTGATTGGCCCCCTGCAGGCTAACTAGATCAGCTAGCTTCCAAACGAGACATAAAAAGAACTCTCTAGCAGGACTCTCGCAACTAGCCAGAGGCCCAAAAGGCTCCTCGTCACTGCACGAAGACGCAATTTCGATCCAATGGTAAGCCACTTTTATCTACTGCATGTACCTGGGTTCGCTTGCGCACGCCCATTCTCACGTGAAATGTGTATGACACTAGCAATTCCCCTTTTATCTACTGCATGTACCTGGGTTCGCTTGGGCACACCCATTCTCACGTGAAATGTGTATGACACTAGCAATTCCCCTTTTTGTGATAACCCTTGGAGTAAAACACAGTAATTCCCTCTTCCAATCCAAATCAAGAAGTATTAGCACCCTGTTAAATAAGGGCTGATGTACTTCTGACTACTGCATATGGCAGAAACACAGTGTTGGCTAAACCCTGGAGCACAGTTCCTGCTTGACACAAAGACTTACATTCTGGCAGTGCGCAGTATTTGCAAGCAAAGAAAAAACACTTAAAAAGTAAACAATGATAAGCAGACAGGGATAGCAGAACAAAATAGGAATATTTCAGAGGAATAAGCAGTAGAGGAGATATAAATGGCTAAATAACAGGGTTAGGGAACATGTAGTGCTTTGGTGAGTAGCGCGCGTCTCTCAAAACGCGCATTGTAAGTGTGCAAGACTGCGATGTGCTTTAGCACAGAAATGTGTGCACAGATTTTCCGAGCGCACATGCCTGTGACCTTGCATGTTTCGAGTACCCATATGAGTACAATGAAAATGGGCAGTTGACGACAAGGGGACGCAAGTTTGTTGGCACCACTGGTAACATGCATATTCTCGGCCATCTTGAACATACTTTACATCGCTGATTTATCTTCGGTTTTAGTAATAATTTTTACGTGTATATTTCACATTAGATAAATAAATATGTAATTTGGATGATTTGGTTGTCATAAATTTCCCTTTTATTCTTGTGTGCGCGAGGGTTCCGTTTGTTATTTTATTGAGACGTATATATTTATATATCTATTGTAATTATAAAGGCAAAGTGTTTTAAAATGGTCATTTTTTTACAATTTTAAGGGAGGGTTTGGACATACTGTAGTATAAGTGTAACCCTTCACCATAAAAGGAGTTAAAAGTGAGGTCGAACATTAAGTTAGATGCTTTATACATACACACACACACTTACACACACATACATATTAAATAGTATCAAATTGTAGTATTCAGAATATTTCCTCCCCCCCCCCTTCCCTTATTCTCTTTACCATTCCGAAAAATACTTATTTCTGGGGTTGGAATAGCTGGGAATTGTTCGTGCATTTGGAGATATCACATTGTTGCACGTATGTGTCGTAAACTGCAGAAGTTGATAAGCGTTGCGCAGGTTCTTGCCAGGTTCTTGCCGATTGGGTGTAACCAGATGTGGTCTGGAGATAAGAATCATCGCTCGTGGCAGCATTTAAAGTTACAGGGAGCTGCTGCGGAGTTATTTGCATTCTCATTTAAGTGCAAAGCGAGTAGGTTGTAGGTTCTTAGTATTGGGAGCATAAGGTTTCGGATTTTTTAAAAGTATCATGGTATAACCATCACTTCCTAGTATTTTAATGAAATTTTGTAGAGGTTGGTAACAATCTTGTGTGAGGTGATTTGGTTAAATTTGATTAATCAAGTTTTATAGGCTGGCCTATCTTATTATATTTCATTGTATTTTTTCTACATCATTTATTCTTTGTGCTGTATATTTGCTATTATATTTTACTGTGAGTTAAATACGTTTATATATATTGTTACATGCTGCAGCAGGCACCAACTCAACTGCCCCGCGCCATAATCCGAGACCCACCTCACCCTCCCCTCTTCATGGAACGATGCACTCGCGGCTTCCTGACTACCCTTTCTGGGAAACCCGTGAATAATGGACAGCGGCCCGTCGGGCTGTCGCACTGCTCGACGCCTTACTTGCGTTGCGGCCCCTCTTCCCTGCTGGAGGTTTCGATGGGTCTGGTGACGATGCAAGAATGTTCTGGCGAGACTAGCTGGCGCCTCAGCCCTCCACAACGCATCACGCGAGTTGGGGAAGAGTCTAGGTGACGGCCTAAGACACTATATATACTGCCGTAACCCAGCGGCCGGCAGTCTTTGACTGAGGCCGTCTGGCCGAGTGTGCGAGAGAGAATATTAGTGTGGACGACTGGAGATTGCGGGACAACTTCGGGCGAGGTGTTCGTGGCGTGAAGGGACGAAAGGGTGTGAAACCGACGAGTGAAACCTACTGTGCGTAAGGGCGCTTGGAGGACTCTAGAACATTGTGACTGGCGGCACATGGGCTGAAATGAGGTGGTACTAAATGGCAGTTTAATACAGATGTTATTGTAAATATTCGAACTGTCAATATGGATGCACAAATTTTGAAATAATTGAATACGTGAATACACTGTCTATTGGGACTGATATTGAATTATTCAATTTAATTGATTTCCTTGTAGTAATTATAAATTGTATTAAATTGGAGAAAATAGTTGAGAACAGTAAGTGATTTGATTGTGAGATTTTGAGTTCAGAGAATTTTGCTATAGTTATTGTAATTAAAATAAGGAAATGTAATTAATTATTTTATTTGATTAAGACCTCCATCCCTTAACGAACTTGGTATAGCCCACTTCATTTCTAGAGACAGAAATTGTAACTGATCGCCACTTGGAGTGCTGCGTGTGGGTCTGCATGATGTCACGCATGTGTGACACAAGCAGAGTGCGGTGCGCAGGTGTCGGCTGAAGAGAGTATGAGTCGAGGCTCTGGGCTGAAGGAGTAAACAGCTGATCCCTTAGCAGCTCACTTCGCGAGTGCAGTACAAAGTTTGACGGGTGAAATGCGGCGTGCTTGTTTCGCCGGGCTGGTGTGGTCGTGCAGACATTTTGTATGAATATTGTCTCAAATATGAATGCTCGTGTAGAACGTGTTTGGCACGACGTATTCATTGTAACGATATGTTATCGTTGCAGCCGTCGGGAAGTGATACACGAAGCAGACGAAATGTTCGCTCTCAGAATTGTGATCAATAGCAAAATTACGCGAGTGCTGAAGTAATGCCCATGGCGATTTTAATTTACCACTGAAGTTTTCCATACAAACTAAGTGTAGAGCAGCATTTTGGACTGACGTCGGTCGGCCCCAGCTGATTGTGTGTGGCCCAGCAGTCAGCGGGATGATGGTGCGTTTCTGCGATGCAGTCGAAGGAGCCACTAGAGTAATAGATCTTGCAGCACCCTAAACGCGCAGATTCTTCACCCAAGAAAACAAACTGGTATGAGAGGAACGTGTTTTCATGCCATTTGGTGTCGAAGCGGTGTCTGCTATTAAGAAGTACGTCACGGGAGTGAATGTTTTAAATTACTCTACCTCGTGCCTAAAACTTGGCACAGTCTCGTTGCGGACGTTGTTAGTTACATATTTGTGGGCAATTATATTTTTTAAACGTCTGTATAGTGCAAGTATTTGTGTTTCAGCTGTTGTAATTGTAATTTTTAAATGTGTTTCCACTAATTAAATTAATCAAATTAATAGTATTTTTGTGTCAATCGCTATACAGTGCCACCTCGATTGTGCGAACTTTTGGATGTGCAGCAATTTATCAATAAAGCAGTATTGATTATTAAAGCAAAAGATACTGTGCTTATTTGTTGTAAGACCTGGTGTCCCAGTGAAAATATTGAAGGGTCATCCATCTGGGTGTAAAGTTACGCTTTCAAGTTACATTTTGCTTGATGATTAGATTACCATGTTACACCATACTTCATACCATGAGTTGGTATTCTACTCATCATTGTTGTAGCGATTCATGTGGGGTTTGTTTCTTACTACTGTGCTGGGTGAGGTAGTATTGAGAATTCTGAAACCCATGGGGGGTGGAGGGCGACTCAGAAGTTTGGTTTTTGTGTGCCATTAAATTATTGAAAGGTATGTCTCTTTATTAAATTATTGTAAGGTATGAGTCTTTATTAATTTAAGAGTTTCATTTCGATTTCGGTATTTCGTTTATTATTTCGGTAATTTAATTGATTGTCATGTTTTTCAGATCTTCGATTTTATATGTATCGGGAACGAATTCGACCTTCGGGGTATTGCCATAAGAAGGCGTATCAAAATATGATGCAATCTTCTAATAATGTCGACAAAGAGGATAAAGCTTAGAGCTTCAGAGTTCTGCATTGCGAGGAAAGTTATATATTATTGTCTTTCTTATTTCGGTTTTGGCTTGCAAGGTATTGCCACTAAAGCAGGTAGTTTATTGTTGGAGTTATGTTTCTTCAGAAAAGTTTTTACTGCAAAGGATACAAAGCCATAGGATTTTGGATACGTTGATGCACGCGATATTATTTGTTGGAATACTGTGCCGGTATATTATTTGTTGGAATACTGTGCCGGTATATTATTTGTTGGAATACTGTGCCGGTATATTTAAATGTAGTTAATAATACTGCTATCATTAGCATGTATTCTACTCCCGTTCTGTTCTCTCGCAATAAGTTTAAGATGTAAATTGGTGATCAGAGTTGGCTTTATCGGAAGTTGGTTGTGCCTACTGGTTACATGCATATTCTTGGACATGTTGAATATATAAATATCTATATGGTAGTAATATATATTAGATAGTAATATATAAGATAGGTGTATATATGTGTGTGTAATATATATAATAACCTATAAGATAGGAATATACATAATTATATATATATGATAGGAGTATACATAAATCGTGTTTTCTTCTGGGCGAACGTGTCTTTGGGTTTTCTCAGAGTGCTCCAAATTGCTAATGTTCTATGATTTTTCTGTGTATTTCAATTTTCGGTAAAAAAAAAATTGTGTTTCTTTTAGTTTTTGAATAGTAGATTTTGAACAAATCGTAAGTAAGTTTAAGATCCTATGACATCATTCAAGGATAAAGTTAAGAGTTTTCATTATACAAACTTTTTCTGAACTTCTCAGATTGTCGAGCAATCTATGAATTTGTATTTAAGCTCTAGTTTCCTGTAAGGGTACCATGGGTTCGAATCCTGGGCATTGCAATTAATTTTCAGACATGTATTGTTACAGTCGAGATGGTCTCACTCGCAGTTCATCTGTTGTTCGAGTAAGAGTTCTCTTTCTCTGACTGAGTTCTAGTGACTTGAGTCTTAGCTACATCATTAGTAGACATATAAAAGCAGTGGGTGTTGCATCACTACTGATAATGTGACATATGGACAGATTTACACACTTGCAATATTCGACACAGTTACTGAACTTGCATACCTACCTCAAGAATTCTTTCTGATGTAGTCACGGCATGAAATAAAGAAAAAAAATTAGTGTCAAACATTGGAAGATGTATAAGAGTAAATACGAATTGCAGTTTCATAGATCAATTCGCAGGTTAATTATCCTTCACAGAACACTGTATCGAACATATTGTTTTTTTAGATATTCATACTCAGCAGACATACAGTGAGATAGTTGAAATGAATAACATACACTGTGTGTTCTGTTATGAAAACTGTATATGAGCTTTCATAATATAAGAACAGGTGTAATTTCCCCCAATTGCCATTGCAGAAGGATTGTCACTAGTGTAATCATCTACTACGACCATGTATTCTGCTAAAGATGGCATCAGTTGTTGCTAAAGATGGCATCTGTATCACTAACATCGTAGACGACAGCAAGGGTTACTAAAGAGTTTCTACTAGCATTATGTTATCAATGTTGTTATTGTGGAAATACTTTTAGCCAGATGTAATGAATGCCGACATGAAAGTAGTCATTGCTTGTTCAGTATCGCAATAAAGTCATTCCACTGTGATAAGTGCGATGATGTAATTAATCGTAGTGATATCCTGTATGGACATAAGAAGAAGTGTAAAAGTACTATTTGTCGATCATCGGGAAGTCGATGTAGCAAGACATTCGCAGCTATGTTTAGTGCCAGACAACAGGATGATAGTAACTATCCATTTGCAATCAGCTACAAGACCTACATATATGTTAAGTGCAATGGTGTATATGTGAATAAGTGTAACTTGACTGCCTACAATACGACTTGTACTATAAAATTAGCATAAAGCATAAATACCTTTGTTTAGTAAATAATATGTTTGAGTGTGGGTATGTTATACTATATATTTATTGATAAGTGTGTGTAATAAAGATTAGGCGTATGGAAGTCTATTGTTTTAATTCCTATTATCATCAAATATACTTTTTTCCTTCCTGTTGTATGCAATGTCTTGATATATACTAAACAAGTGTAAGCTCTGAGGATATAAGAACATTAATTATATGTATATACATGACTGGTGTATCTATTGAGATGGAATTCTCTGTCAATTTAAATGGTAATTAGAAAAGACATACAAGACTTTTTGATTAAATCATTTTTCCAGTAGTGTTATCTGTGAATAAAGAAAGGGAAACCTCTATTAATTAATGCGAGATGGGATATGTTATCCACATTCAGTAGCAATTGCTGTGACATTATATTGGATGTTTGAGATCGTATCTGACTGTACACATGATGATGATGACGATGATGATGATATGGATTATCTGAGTAATTCGCAGTAATATTTCATAGGAAATATTTGTATGGTTGTTTTGTTGTCATAGATGGTATGAAGGAAAGTTCTTGATACAGCCGATATGGTCTAATGGAAAGTATTGTAGATATTGAGTGTTGTTATGTTCTGTTTAGGTATTTGAGATATCACAAGTTAGAATGTTTATCTGGTAGAATATGTATAAATTGATGTTTTGCATGTTTATTTTTTTAGCAGTGAGTATGATATGAACTCAAATATTATGAATTAAACATTTTATCGATGAGTGGTAGTCATAATGAATGGATCGAGGTTTAATATATCTTGCGTGTATGTAAGTTAATTTTTCTGGTAAAGTGTTTTTTTCAAATGGATGGTATGGTGTGTTAGTATGGCAGGTCAGAATTTGGAATATTTGGTTGGGTAATTGGTATCTTCTGACAGTATGGCATGGTAGTATGTTTGTTATTAGATAATGTTATAGCCTGTCTAAATGGGCGGTGTGGCATGATACGGTCTGCGAGTTTTGATAATTAGATTTTTTATGCTGGAACATTTGAATTGCTGGTTTGGTGATATGGTCTATTGAAATGTGATTTCATTAAGTATGGATAGTTGACTATGGTGAACTGTATGGGTGTTGGTATTATTTGAATGTGTGTATGTTTTGCTAATACACTATTAAATGTTTTGTCAGAGAAATTCGCTGGACTATTTCATAGCAATGCTTTTATGATTTTTTTGTCGTCCTGGATGGTATGAAAGGAAGTGCTTTGGTATAACCGATATGATGTAATGGAATGGATTGTAGGTAGTGTTCATGGTATTTTGGAGTATACTACAGGTTAGAATATTTTGTCTGGAAGAATATGTATAAATGGATTTTGGTCTGTTTTTTTTATAGGACTATGATTTAACATAAAAATATTATGAGATATTTAAACAATTTTCGATGGGCATATGGAGGTTTGGGCTATATGGTTGTTTGATATGACATTAAATTATGATTGGATATAGGGAAAAAGCTGGTCGACATACTAGTATTTAAGTAATAATAATAATATTGTGATATGGGTGAGGTCTCTGTTTCTGTAAGTAAAGCATTTGCATATCGGGATATGTAAAAAAAAAAGGAAAATATTATATATGTCTGAAAAATAAATGAAACCATCAAACAATTGCAATATATCATGAATTTTTAAAATTAATGTTTATAAGTGAGTAATTTATATGAATTGAGATTGCTTTAAAATAACTATTTATCATATTGAATAACCTCTAGTAAATAGAATATCCTGGTATGGTTGTATCATGTTTGCAAGGTGAGTTCAAATGTTTGTCTATAGGAGAGATGAAATGGAATACTGACAGCGAATGTTTTCTAGTAAATGGAATATCTTGGATGCATGTAGGTAAGGGCTTGTAGAATGGTCGAAACTATGTCCTTCCGAATATGTGTATAAATATATTATTCTCCTTCGTGTGATACACCACTAATGTGTAAGTGTTGTTTATTTATTATAAGTAATATGTATATAGAGATACTTATAGAGTTTTGCATGAATTTTTTCTAAAAGTACTGCATTATAACATTTATGATCTGTTTAATTACCCATGGCTGCATTCTAGACATGACATATTATTTCCTGGCATGTTACTTCATTCAATAAACGTATCAATGGTTGGTGTGTTTAGGTAAACCAGACTAGTAGCAAGCAATGAAAGTTTAGGTATTTACTTCATTCTGTTTGTGTGTATGGAAAGTATAGTAAGAACCGATATTTACTTTTTATCCCAGTTTTGCTCGCATGAGTCGTTGACAAAACGAACGGTGGCAGTCATTTGTGTGCTGAGATGTTTGCATAGGATTGTGTGTGATGGACGAGATCTATGTATGTTTTATGTAATGTGATAGCATAATAGGTATGTTCTGTAGCGAACATTAAAGTCGCTATTCGAATGGGTTGTATGGATACTCTCGCAGGCTGTCATATTAGGTGAATGTGATCTGGTCGGGTGGTGGGGAACAAATGTCTTTTCATGACACACCCCTTCCCTAGCGGCAATGTTGAAACAAGTCTCACCCTCCCCTACCCTGCGCTGTCATCTCCTTTGCAAGTTGGTCTGCTGAAATCGGCATCTATCGTTCGACAGATCTAAACTCTGGAGAGATTTGTTAGAGAAGTGATTGCGATCTCTGTAGTTTTTTAAACTATTCAATATGATGACCTGGGTATATTCATTGGTTGAGTGGTATGGTTGGTGTGCCTTGCTTGTATGGCCTATCAGAATGGTAAAAGGGATGTCTGAAATGTGTGATTGGGAAATTGTAGTTGTTTGGGATGATGGTAGGAGGGAGTTTATTTTGATGGATTAGTTTTTTCCTCTGAGTGTGACGTGTCTGTATGGCTGTTAAACAGGAGGACAGGTGGTTTGATGCAGGTTTGATGGTTAGTATATAAGGTCAAAATGTACAGCTTGAATATTATGTTGGTCAGTCTAATAATAATTTTAATTGTATGTAGGCTCATCATTGGTAGAGATGCTTTTAGAATGTTTATACCGTATGAGCTCTCTGCATACTTGTTACAGGTATCTTGTTTTGGTTATTTGTTTTGTTAGTATGTCTAACTAGTATGTTTTTAGTTGGTATGGTGTCATGGAATTGCTGAAATGGATGGAGTAACATGATGGTATTGTCTGTCGGTGTGGACTGCCTGTATTGTTTGGTTATCTTTATAGCCAGTACACCTTGATGGTATAAACTATTAGTATGACTTGGTTGTACAATTATTATCTTGTATGGTTTGTATAGACATTATGTTGCTTGGTATGATCTGATCCATGTTCAGTTTTTTCGGCATTATGACTAAAGTGTAGCTTCGATGGTGTGGGGAGAATGGTTTTATTGTGTGATTAGTTTGCAAGAGTGGGATGGTTTGGTGGGATGTTTGGTAAGTATGAATGGATGGTAATATAAGGTATCTGGGAATTAAGACTTTATGGATGTCATAGATGGCGATATTGATATTTTGAGAGCATGGTTGGAGCATATGATTGGAATATTTGATTGACTCGGCTGCTGGTATGGCTTGTTTATATGTGTAAATGGTGAAGTTTTATGAGGTGGAATGGTAGTCACTATGGTTAACTGTTATAATTACTCGGTAAGTCTGAGGTATGGTGGTTGATATGACCTGTATTGTCAATAGCATGACTGAGGTATACTTGGGTTAGAGCGAATGATATGGTTTGGGCTGTAAGTTTTGGTTGGTTTGGCTATCTGCTGTGGTGGTTCGTTGATATATTCAGTTGGTATAGTATGTTGGTATTCAGAGTTGTATGGCTTTCGACATTTCATGGCTGAGGCAAGTTAATACCATGGTGAAAGTTGTTGTATATCTGTTTTAGTACTCAATACAATTACGTTGTGAATATGATTGTTAAGTATGCTGGAGGTATGTTACCTGGTAGGTTTTGTAAGAGCAGCTGTTTGTATAGATGACTGGCATAATTAACTGGTTTGTTGGTTGATAGAGTGATTTTTAATAATGTCTGGTATGCTGGTGGATTGTCACCAAAATATGTTTTGGTTGGTGGGGTTAATGGATAGTGTAGGAGTGGTGTGAAATGAGTAGTTGTTATGTTGCATATAAAATGTGATCTTGGCATGACTGTAATATACTGGGGTTATGTTTGGTATAGTACCCAGTACTCCTGGCCTGCAGGATTGCTCATGTTTTGTTTTGTGTGTCTAAGGTGTAGTGGTAAGCATTTTTATTGGCATGGATTGTTGATAGAGGTATTTATATTAATATCTGGTATGATATCTGGCTTCTGATGGATGGTATGACAACCATGTTGGAGTTACGATTTTTAGTATATTTTGGTGGGTGTGGGCTGAGGTATGCTTGAATTTTAGTGGACAGTATTGTGGTGAGTTTGTTTAGTCTAGTGATTGTTGGTAGAGCAGATGGCATGGGTAGTAGGAGAGATGAAATAATGGAGCTATATAATTTGTAGAGACATTCTAAAACATGCTTAATGTCATCAAGAAGCTTATTTATGCTAACTCCTCCTCCCCCACGGTGATTTATGGGTAATTATGGGTATAAATGGGTAGTTTATGGGTCGTGGGTCATGCACCAATGCGTAATGTATGAGTCATGGGACAATAGGTCATTTATGAATCATTGGTCAGGGTTCAATGGATCATTTATGGGTTATGGGGTATGGGTCAATGGGTAATTTATGGGTCATGGGTCAATGGGTCATTAGAGGCTATGGTGTTGTTTGGTAGAGCAAGTAGAACGGGTGTTAGGTTAAGGGCCGGCCTCAGCTGTATAGTTGCTTGGTACACTCGCATTATGGTGGATATTGTGCTTTGTGTACAGTATGTGTGTGTCGGTGAGTCCTCGAATGCTAAGGCATGCCTGATTTAAAAGTGTTTGGTATGGGTGGTTGTATTTTGACTGGTGTCAGTCAGCATGGTGGATGGTATGAGAAGAATTTGTTTGTGTCACTGGTATAGGCTGTATGTTTGCTTTGTATGGTCTGTGTAAACGAATGTTCGAAGTATGCTGGAGTTATAGTGGGTGCTATAGTTGGTAGGTATAAGCGGTGTTGGTTGGTAGAGCAAGTAGAATGGGTGTTAGGTTATGGGCTGCCATCAGCTGCATAATTGCTCGAGTTATGATGGATATTGTGCTTGGTGTAATGGGTGGTGCAGATGAATTGCATTTTTTCTTTGGTTATAGGAGATGGGGTGTTGGGTGCTCTGGTATGACTTGGGTTATATAATGAATAGCATGGTGGTTTAGTGACTAGTATATATTAAACTGGTGTCGACGATTAGAGGATAAAATATGAGCGGTATGTAAATTTGTTTGGTAAGGTCAGTGTGAGTAACAAAGCTCCTACATGTAAATAAAATTCACATATATCACATAAGTTAAAACTGGATAGTAAATAAAAAATTCTGAAAATAAGCCTGTGATAGCAAAAAAAAAATATTATATGTAAGTTAAAATATATACTAACTTATAATTGTTAAACTTAGAAAGAAAGTCTTTTTGCTGGCCTATGTAAGTCTGGTGTTGGTCGGTAAAGCAGATGGCATGTAGGAATTACAGTGGCTGGTATGGTACCTGTGTGCGTGTATATATAAGCAGTCTGGTTTCAGTTAGGTAGCTTAGTTTAATAGGGGCAGTCAAGAAACTTTGTCGAGAAGAATAAACGGGCAATGGTTCTGGTTGGACGATTGCTAGCGTAGATTGCCTTGAGTTGCATATAAGCAGATTATATTCCCTAAGTGAAAAGTGAGCATGCTGGTGTTAAAGACACTACATGAATTGTGTGGAAAAATTTAAGATTTCGGTTTTTATGTTCGTAACCTGAAGTATTTAAATACAATATGATATAAAAAGTAATTAATTTCTCGCTGGTGTTGTACCCTACCATAAATACACAGAAAATGATGGTTCTTGGTTTATTCACATACACATACATTGAATAAAATCCGAGTAGGATAGTTACCCTAACTAAAAGTAGACGGGATAATAAATCATTAACATTTTATAATATTTCAACTTGAAGATAAAAGTCCTGAAATGAATTTGAGAAAACTTTTATGCCGTACTCTGCATACAATGACAGCAAACCCTACTACTAAAAAAAAATAAACTTAAAAATCGAATAATAAATGCCTATTTTTTAATTTTCTTATTTTAATCCTGTATCGTAACCAGTCTGTTACAAACTCATCTCGTTAAAAAAAAGCAAAATATAATTTTTAACAAATTGCTATTGTTATATAGTTCTTAAACATAGATTTCCGGAGTTAGAAATATTACTTGCCAACTAAACATTTTACAAGACTATCTGCCTCCTCAGAGTTCGCAAATTATATTAGCATAACAAAACATTGAACATTTGTCTGTAGTTTTATGATGGATAAATTATTATTGGTAAATTATATACAACCATTAAGCACCATTTTTCATATTGGCATACAGTAGGCTAGTGGCTAGCATGCATGTCTAACCCAAAGGTCGTGGGTTCAAATCCCCACACATGCATGAGAATTTTTCTTTTATGTTAGCAGCTGTAATGGCAAGTGGGAAATTTACATCATTTAAATTTATAATCATATTTTTATATTACAAATGCATTTAAATGCATTTTACTGTATTTTCAAAGATATTTTTTTGCCATTTTTTTAAATGATAAATTAAATAAATTGAAATAATTGTACTTATTTATAAATGCATCCATTCCTAGATGTCTGATTGGCAAGGCCGGCCAGCAGCACGAGTGATCGCCTAAGTTCGCGCGCACTTGTCTAAGGATCATTTACACTTTGCCCTTCTTCACCCTGCGGTGCCTGCCTACATCACTGTACACGCATGTCATGGCTGGCATGCCTGTCTGGCGAACCTGTCAATGCAACATGCGTGCATGTGTGCGTGGTTACAAGGCTAGTCGTCTTATGTTTTGTACAGAAGTAAAAACAACTTAAAGTACGGAAAGTATTTTAAAAAAAAATTTTCAATAATATAAAGCATAATATATAAGTTAAATCTAAATGATAAATAAATACTTAAAATAAAAACTTAAAAATATACTTAAAAAGTAAAATACTTAAGAATCATTTTAGTTGAATCCAAATAATAAATAAATACTTAAAAATGTAAAGAAAAAATAATATCATATGAAAAGTTATATAAGTTAAATATAAATAATAGAAAAACATGCTTAAAATTAATATTTGTAAATAAAAACCCTTAAAAACTACATAAGAAATAAAAGTGTAATGTCTTTTTAATGAGACACATTATATTATTTATTCATCCCCAAGCTTATATACTTCTTTAAAACTCTTTTCCTAATGCAAGTCGTGATAGCCGAGTTGTCTAAGGCGTTAGTCTAGCGACCGAAGGTCCAGCAGTTGGATCCCGCGCCATTCCAGATGGTGAGTGAGTGAAGACATTTGGGCGGCTCTTAACAGCGTGATCTTCAGAGCCGATCAAGGTGAGTATGGAGCGGCGCCGGAATGAAAGGGCAGGGGAAATGGGATATCCCCATGAAAACACGCCAACCAACAACATCGTCCAACATGATTCCCACATGCAAAAATCCCGTTACCCGGCTGAAGATTGAACCCAGTTCGACTTGGTGGAAAGCGAGTATGCTAACCACAACCACCGTGGCCTCTATTCCATATGGTATTTTGAGTTCTAAATAAAAGCAGCGCCCCTAGCGGCCAATTCCAAAATCATTATGGTGGCCGAGCGACTGGCACGCCACCTATTGTAGTAAACAAATGACAAATAAAAAACAAAGATGGCATTAAACGGAAGTGCATTATTAGTATAACAAATGCATCTAATCGAACAAATGACAAACAAAAATCAATATGACGGCTTCCATGTAAATGTAAACCAATATGGCGTCGAACAAAGGTGAGAAACAAATGACAAACGAAAAACGAAGATGTTGGTCTCATGTAACAGCCGATGTAAACAAATGATGAATGAATGGGAGAGAAAGGAAATAAAAAGTAAAGAGAAGGAAAGCAAAAGAGAAAAAAAGAATGCAACAGAGAAAAAAGTGGGAGAATTCGGAGAAAACCCTCGGAATGCAAGAGGATGATAATCGACATACTGGTTACCAAAATTTCAGACCAATATGGTGGCGTACTGGCTACAAATATGGCGACATACTGGATACAAATATAGTGGTCCAAGATGGCGATATAGTGGCTACAAAGATGGCGGCATACTGGCTACCAACATGGCGGTTGCATGACCTGAGTGACAGAGCGGGAAGTCCCACTATCCAACATGGCAGCCGGTGCCCGGTAGAGCCACCGAGCCACAGTCTGAAACCTTTGTCCTGGAGCATACATTATCTATCTACTACAATGGCCCCACTATAGACTAGAACTGGCATAAAGACTCGGGCGAGTACATGGTGTGGGGATTCGAACCTACATACTCTCTTAGCTGTGCTAATATATACATACAAACCTCTGACTTTCGGTTCTGAAGCACAGTTTGAGGACAGATGAAGCAGACGAATTACATTTTGTCATAGAATATGCGTGCACGAAATATTTATTGGCCAAACGGGCTCATCTTAAATGAGTCACTGCGTTACAGGATTCATTCGAACAGATTACAGCAATATGTTGCACAGTTGAAATAGAGAAACAACTGTTTGCTGAACTCAGAAGCCAAAGAATGTGTAAGCTATCGCCACAGTACGAACGAGAAGAAGACAATTTGCATTATCTGTTTAAAATGTCAAAAATAGATGTCAATTGTGCGAAATATTCTCATTCACTATTATTTGACTTCATAGGCGACTCGGTTTATTGATCGAACTGATGGAGTGTACGGGAAAAATAAAAAAAGGGTTTTTTAGTAACAAATAATTGGTTTCCCACCCGACGATATGGAACAAGTCGGTGAAGATGCTATACAAGAGGAGATCAGGACTAAAAATTCCTTTTTAAATGCAATCTCGCCCAATAATCCCACGAACCATTATGCCAATGCACCTGAAAATTACCAAACTCTCTTGAAATTTAGTACTATTTCTGAATGTTTTCATAGGTTTAGGTCTACAAATACGAACAATAGAAGATGGCAGGATACTGGAATATGTTAATTGCAATGATGTTAACGAGCTTACACAAAGGTTACATCTGCTAAGTTGATTCCCGAACAAAAGTAATTACTATTATCCTGGAATAAATGTGCTAATATAAGTAAATAAAATAACAATAATACAAATGCAAATAGTGACAGTTCTTCACAGCCCATCAGGCGAAATTGTCCCAGGCATAATGCGAGCATGATTATTTCACGCGACTTAGATTAGGTGGATGTGTTATAAATGATTCCATATTCTCGTGCGAACAAAGAATTCGAATACATTTTAATAGAGATCGTCTGTTAAAGTAGGTTACAGTAAGATGTTAAAGAGTTTCATCAACAGACTTGCCATATACATGTCCATGCCAAAAAGTCCTTCGGAATCTGGCACAATGAAATTTAAGTACAGGTTATGTATGTAATTGTAATTTGAGTATATACCCGTCGTTACTCCTATCACTACTTATTTTGCGTCTCTGTTTGTTGCTTTTTATTCTTTACCTAAAGCACAAAACATGCTAAATGAACAAATAAAGGACTATTATCCTGGTTTCAACTTCTGGTACTAACTTCAACCTCCTTACGGAACTAACTCCTCGCCGCAATCTATGGACTAAAAAGCGAGCACTGGCAGGGCCAACAAAGCACTAGTATACACTTTGTACTAGGCTGGAGGGGCAGTTCCTCCCGGCGCTCAAAAGTGAACTACCTTCCTCCTTCTTTCCCGTATTAACCTGCAATCTTATTCTCCACACCTCCTACGGTCATAGACTATGTGGCAGCTAGTCCTATACATGATTAGCTATACGTGGTCTAGTCCAAACATCAAATACACGTACATCCACTAGTCCACAAGTTTGCCTACAACTAGTCTGTCTTCCGATGAATACCTGATGATCGGCTTCGCCGGGCTTTGCGCTGCCCCTTCGCAGCGAATTTCAAAGAATTTCAATGAAATTCGTACTATTATTACGAACGTGGATTGGATCCATTGGATGGAATAGGATAATATAATTTATTCATAGGAAGACAGACTAGGTGTAGCCAGTTTTATGGATGATATGAAGGAATAATACAACATATTATTCATAAGGACGATTCTTCCTTCCAAAAACTATTTCTAAGTTATGCCACTCCGTCCGCCCGAAGATATATTCCGTCATTATTTTTATATATTACGTATTATGTTACAGTAAGGTTAAAAACTTACTTTAACATCCTCCCACAAAATTACAAAAATCTAGGTAAACAATTTTGTAATTCCAAATTCCGAGCCTGATGGAAAAACAACATAAATAAAAGGTTTAACTGTAATCTGAACTCTGAAATATAGAAAACATTCAACATGCAGGAAAGCTGAAACAGGATGACCCTGTTGCCTGAACACTTAATTGAATATAATTTTAAATTCACCACACTATGGTATGCAACTCACGAACATAAAGGCACACTATATTTAAGAATGAAAAACAAACTGAAAGTGCAGTTGGGAGATTATGTACGTATATCGCGAGTTAAAAGTGTTTTCAACAACCATTTCATCCCAGCATGGAGCAATGAAATATTAAAGTGATAAAAATCCACCATTTGGAACCAAGGACCTACTAACTTGAAGATGTGAGTGGCCATCCCATATGTATAGTTTTCAATACACAGGAAATCCAAGCTAAGAAATTTCCTCATATACATCGCATAGCAAAAGTGTTTAAAAGAAATGTAAACAAGTTATTTGTTAGCTAACAATGGTTTTCTAAATCTGCAGACAGTTGGGAGACGAGATCGAAGGTCTTCGTCGATCGAATGTGAATGACAACCTGAGAAGATACACTGAGACAGTAAAAATAGTGCCCACAGAAAGATGCGTCGAATGGTATTGAAACTTAATGTAGGTTGTGTTACAGATGGGTTATACACACGAGCACCAAAACTGAGGAGGACAATGACAATTGGATCTATGGTATGCAGTCCAGGCATCTTTAACAGTGTATCGCACCCCCTTGCACTGAGATACTCACTGCAACACAGTCTGTCATGAATTCCAGCAAACACTTGATGTTTTCCAGAGGCAGACAGGCTCACAATTGTTGGAGAGTGTGTTTGAAATCCCAGATACTGTGGTAAAATGGCAGCTGGCTTTTCAACTGGTCCCACACTAGATTGAATGGTGACATGCCAGGGGAGTGGTCAGGCCATGGTAGGGTTTAGGCGTGGCAGAGCCAGACTTCAGCAACCATCTCGTGTGTCATCAGGCATTATCATGGTGTGTAGGATCACACCCACCTACTGCTGGACCATCAACATTTCATGCAACATGATGAGAGCAGATCGCCTATTGTAGCCTATACCTCCCCATACCATAATGCCTGCTATGGAGGAAGTGTGGTATAATA
Source organism: Dryococelus australis (assembly GCA_029891345.1). NCBI lineage: Eukaryota > Metazoa > Arthropoda > Insecta > Phasmatodea > Phasmatidae > Dryococelus > Dryococelus australis. The sequence continues at coordinate 4,063,836 of CM057009.1, read as the reverse complement.
TATAGCGAGATTGTGACTCTGGCTTTCCCAAGGGACACTGCACACCAAGGCGTGATCATCTTCAGACCCCATATCAAAGCACAACTCATGCCACTCTGTGGCGTTCCAGATTGCTCTCGCCTGGTACCAGTGCTAATGGAGCTGTAACAGTTGCAGAGTTCATGGTAGCACATGTAATAGGTGCTGGGACCGCAGATTCGCCTTCAGAAAACATCGGTAAATGGTTCGTAGACCAGGTGGCCATGGGATCTTTCAGCACCTTGTGCATGATCCATCAATCCTCTTGACCGGACCTCAACCTTGTCAGTTCTGAGCTGGTCCTCTATGTGTTAGTACTTTCGCATTTCCACTGCTCCCAACAGCATCGAACAGTATGGTGCAAACAATCCATGTGATTGGCTATATGACGATATGAACACCTTGTGTTTTTCAACTCGATTTTATTCATCCTTTCCGACAGTCCATCAATTGTGTAAAGTGACATCTCTGGCATTTCCCTGTTCTTATTCCTTCTATAATCTTGGTTGGTATTGTCTGGTGTTTCTATTTTTTTTTAATGTGGTATAGACTTTATGCCAGTATCTACGACCGCAGGCCAGTACTTGCACCAACGTGCTGTCAGGTGTGTGGTTAATGCAAACATTCCAACATGAATACATTTGCATACCAGCCCATACTTTCGCTATTTACGTCGTTGCCTGGTTGTTGAATGGTTTCTCTGTGATGTGCCATTTTCGTTATTCGGCAGTGTGTATATTCGGTGCTTCAATATAGCATTTTTCGCAGTGGACACAATGACAGATGTCAAAACTTTTTTCTGTGTTAACAGGTGAATTATGTATCTACACTAGTGTTTGTGAAAATTGCAACACCCACAAAGATTGTCCCGAATGAATCAAAACTCGAAGAATGTGCAGAATGGTGTACCAGAATAAGTGATTACGATTACAGATAGATGGCAAACACATAGGCCCAGCAGCACCCTCTCTTGTGTGACCGGAGAGGTCCGTGTTATGCCAAGCTCAGTCAGTGAAGTGCCATAGAACGAAGTGAGAGCAGTTGCCAGTTAGCTTCGTCAATGTCAAAGGGCAGCATATCAGTATGTGAGAGAGTTCGAATGGGGCAGAATAGTCGGTCTCGTACAGGGTATGCTGCTATGGCAGTGATGCTTATATGTGGAAACAGTGGATATTAGAGGGCCGTATGCAGCGACGAGAGGGTACTGGACTACGCAATGTGACCAAAGCACGAGATGACCGCCATCTTGTCTGCATGGCTTTAACGGACCATACAGTCTCGTCTACAGTGTTGGCTCAACACTGGAGCACTGCAATGGGTGTGGACCTGTCTTTGTCGATGGTTCGATGCCATCTGCTGCGGGCTGGACTGGTGGCATGCATGCCATTGCATTGGCTTCCATTGTCCAGAAACAAAAACGCCTCAGACTGCAATGGGCATGTGAATGCTGTCGCTGCCATGCTGAGTAGCAAAATGCAGGGTTTTCGGACATGTCCCGTTTCATCCTATCCTACATTGCTAGCCGCAAATGTGTTAGATGCTACCATGGCGACAGTAATCAGGCAGCCTGCATTGCGGAGCAGCATAGGAAATAAACGCTAAGTGTGATAGTTTGGGCGCCATTGCATAGAACATACGATATTGACTACTATGCATTGAGGGCATTCCGAACAGCAGATGCTACATCAGGGAGGATTTAGAGACCGACATACTGCCCCTCCTTCAGGCAACTCCACATGCCATATTTCAGAAGGACGATTCCTGGCCATATGTGGAGAAGAATGTGCAAGTCTTCTTCAATGAACGACTGGTACCACTGCTTCCCTTGCCTGCATATTCGCCTGACATGTCGCATATCAAACATTGTCTGGATATGGTTGGTCGGTTACTTGTTCGTTACAGACCTCCATTAACCACTGGTGATGCTTTATGGACTCGCATACAAAACACATGGAGCGAGATTTCCCCAGGAACATATCCAATCTTCTTTGATTCCATGCCACGATGTTTAGGGGCTCTGATTGCAGTACATGGGGGCTTCACACCATACTGAATTATCAAGGACAGAGATAGTGTACAGTTCTCTAATTCTAATCAAATGAGTATTGTCATGCTACTAATCTGTAGAACAAAGTTCATTTCAATCACATGTATCCTTCTTGGTGTTGCATTTTTCACAAATGTTAGTGTATGTCCTATACAGTGTTAATTATATTTAATATGTTGTTTATTTACAACAATTTAAAACTTTTTCATATGTGCAATAAAGTATTCTGTAACTAACATTTTTGGGATGATGCTCATCCAGGCTATAAAAATATTTGTGTAGCAGCTGAAACACAGCTGATCAGCTATGCTGCTGGGAAAAATTCCTCGCCAGCCACACAGTGTATGCAGTGCCACATGAGGTAAATATTTCTCTTCCAGCATCAGTGTACATGGGGTCAGATCTGTACTCCTGCTGAATGTTTTTTTTGTACTGGGGTACACCCATGATTCGAATGATAATCCTGTCACAAAGAGGGGACAAATCACAGAGGATGGAATGCTATATCCATCATACTCCTCTATATTTTTAGATGGCTAACAACCGTCTGCTGGGTATGGTGCGATCACCATAATATGTAGCCTGTTATGCCGACACCGTATATGTGGGGTATAGGATATATGAGGGCTGCAGAGCAGAAGTGGTGTAAGTACAGAAATATGATTGCGAGGGAAAAGTGATTAGCGAAAATGAAAAAGAAAAAATATGTACAAACTGCAGAGAGTTATTTATGAGAAACTCTTATTACATAAGAAGCAAACATAATTTTTAATGTGGAAATAATTAATTAAATCTTACGCATAAATAGAAAAAAACATTACAATTAAATTCACTTACAATAGTTCTTCACTGAAAATGAAACTTCTTCCAAGCTTGACACATAATTAAATATATTCAAAATGGTTCTGCACTTAAAATTAAACTCCTTCCAAGCTTCACAAACAATGAAATGGGCCGAAAATTTCTCTGCACTGAAAACGAAAAGCCTTCTACCCTAGAATCCAAACTCGCACTAAAATATTGCAATAAATATAAGCTTGATTAACAAATTTAATGTCATAGAGTGGATCATCAACACCATCAGCATTATTGTTACGGTCTTGTTGGTTTTGCTCTGATCTGGTGTTTACAATCACAGACTGAAGTAAGCATGTTAACTCTGATAAATAAAGAGTAATACATCCATCATATTCTTTTCCTTCTGTTATGTTACTTGCATTCTTTTTACATACAGATTCTCTTTCCCAACAAATGCATGAGAACACAATAGACGATATCTGACTTTCCGTAAGATTGACCGAATATAAATCAATGTCAAAGTTGTGTGTTTCTTTATTTGATTTGGTAAATAATGCTTCCCCCCCCCCCCCCCAATCAAAAAAAATCGCAACCACTTAATTTTCATCCAGTTCACAGCCTTGCTATCAGCATTGCTCTTCTGGTATGTTACAGAGTGTTCAAGTGACGGAGTAGATAAGAAATATTTAAGTTTCATTACTGTTGTGGACACAAGTGAGAGGAGAGATGTCCACGAGGTTGACGCCTGCCCGTGGTCGAGGGTGACGCCCCACAGGAGAGAGAGAGAGAGAGAGAGAGAGAGAGAGAGAGAGAGAGTGACCAGGGGACAACGGGGTAGACGTTGACGACGAGCTGACTGGCAGGCCACGGACGTTAATAAGACCGACACCCCCCCCCTCCCACTCGAGATATTGGTAACCTGGTGCGTGTCGGAGGTTGGTCGTTCAGCGACGATACTGGAGCGATCCCCGATCAGCGAGTCTGCCAATGATGGAGCAGCGTCGGGTGGAGTCAGTGCCCAGGTGATCCAGGAGCTGGGTCGAGACCAGGCATGGGTAAACCACCCTTCTTCACCACATCTTCACTACACGAGCCAATGGAGGAGCTCCGGCGATTAGAGGCTGTCAGTGGTAGGTGATCTTGAGTAGCGTGCAAGGGCGAGCAGGTTGCGATGCGAGTCGGGTAGACCAATTAATATAATCTGAAGTAATTATTGAACCAGAGAAGAATTAGTAGTTATAGACTAATATATAGGAATTTAACGTAATAACTTAAGTAATTATAAGTAGCATAGTTGAAATATGAATGATAACTAAAGGCAGAAGAAGTCAATAAGTGTAGCGTTTATTGTATCTGTGTAATTTGTAATTGACTTTAGTTTTGTTTATGAAATAAAGTTTGATATTAATGAAGCAACCGGTGGCAGTAATTAAGAAGAGTTAATATAGTTGATCCTGGTACTTTGTTGAGGGCCTTGAGCCAATGTGGGTATGCAAGAATATAGATAGGTTGTACACTTGGCTAGGTGCTACAACAAATGATGGAGGCTCCGTCGTCTCTTCGCCATCGTTTGTTTAACACTCGGGTGAGTTGAAATTTGCATTGTGTAGGAAGGCGGAAAATGTAACGACATCGCGTGTCGCATTGGTTTTACATATATTTCAGACTTCAGTGTATTTATTATATAATTGTTTTATCCCAGAGCTTGCAATTATAGTAGTCGAGTAGAGAAAGAAAGAGAACTACCGTAGCAGTTGTAAAAGCGACGTCAAGTCCTCGTATAGTCAGGGTCCCGGTAGGAACTTGCGAACACAGCGCGAAGTAGGAGTCTCGCCCTGCTCTCATTGTTTGTAGCTGCAGTGGAAATAGTAGTAGTAAAATATTAGTTGCTTACTGTAGTATAGTGCATGTCCGACGGATCCGCTGGGCGGAAACGTTTGGAAATGCTTGTAGTTTTCCTAGGCATAACAATTAGTTACGAAGATTTTTTGTAGAATAGCACAGTGGTACGTGAAGGCGGAGGCTAAGTAGGTGCAACGGGATTCCAGAAGGGAAGTTGTACATGGAAATTTAGCCATATACAGTTTAGCCACACGATGACCATAGTGAGTATATGGACACGATGAGTAAATCAGCATCGGTCAAAAAGCTTATAAAGAAGACATTATTAGACACTTGTGAGCTCGAGGAGTTAATTAGACAGCGGCAAGCGGGAGCGAGCATTTCAGGGCCACGAGCAACAGACGCAGACCAGAGTGTTGGGTTAGGATTCTCATTTAAAAATAATCCAGAGAACGCGTGCGTAGATCAGAAGGAGAGTGATACACTGCTCGACGGGGAGGAGTATATAATACCTAAGGAGCGTACACCAGCGGCAGCAGTTGACGAGCATCAGTAAGAAGTACCTGCTATAGTGAATAGAGAACGAGGGGTTTAGTACCGTTTCCCCCGTCGACAAACAAGAACGGGTACAAAGAGCTTGTAGGACATTTTCCCACAAAGTCGCGCCGGGACGGACATATGCAAACATAGCGAAGTTCAATGCTTAGAGTCAGGGCGTTGTCCTTAGCGGACCCGCATAGTTAATGCCATCAACAGGAAAACCCGCCAATACGTGTGGCCTGATAGAACACAGAAATTCGCCGATAAAGTTCGCTAACCACAACGAACATCGATCCAAGTTAGAGAACAATACGGACAACACAGCAGCCGGCGGTCACCGACTCCGCGATACGAGCAAGCGAAGTGCCATTGTGTGTTTTAAAAATAGAGGCGAGAGGCGAGAACATACCGCAGAGTAAGGCGGAAAGCCGGAGCAACAACACGGCGAACGCACGCAGGCAATATTGGGTGTGCTCTGTGCTCTGGGCTTGTATAGCAGGCATGAAGCACGACACTGTACAATTTCCACCACCAGGGTTTTGAGTTGAACACTGACTTAGCAGCATGGTTCGAGCGATACAAACAGAATTTTGATGTATGAACAGTTAAAGTGCACATCATCGGGAATAACGATGCAGTTAACCCGCCGCCCGCCGCCGCCGTGGAGCGTCACGTCTGCAGTGATGGGCTCGCACATGCACTGCAGCGACTGAACTGACAGACGTCCCGACGCCGGCGACAGCGCACCAAGGAACAACAAATTGCGAAATTGCGTGGCATCCATAGTGATCTCATAACAGAAACTCGAGCCCATTCAGGAGAAGTTAACACACGTAGGTGCGACGGACGAATTAGAAGCACCTCAGTTTAAGACACAAATAAACTTGAACATTGCAGGACACACATATAAGCAGGAATTTTTAGTTATATATAATCTTAGGATGGATGTTGTTCTAGGAGAAGTTTTCTTGAGACAGTGTGGTGTGATACAATTTATTAAAACACAATATATTTTTCTTCAATGGTAATAATTCAGATAAGATCGTACAAGTTCCGATCTATTCATCGACAGTTGACATCAACAATGCAGGAACGATCGAATATTGTATAAACGAATTGGAATCAATATATCTTGATCAGGCAAAGTGAGAATTACCTCGAATAAACAATAACTTAGATAAGTAACAGAAGCAAGCTATAGAAGATGTGATAGAGAAATTTAAGGACCGTTTTGCGCATTCCATTACGGAATTAACAGAAGCTAGGAATTGTTGTATTAAGTTGGAATTGATTTCCGATAAGTCGATCGCCATGTGACCGTACCGAATTAGTCCTATGGTTAGGAACGAGTTGTTGCAACAAATCCGAGACATTGAGAAATCAGGAACAATTAAGAAACCTCTATCTCCTTATTCCGCACCAAGTCTAGTTATTAGAAAGAAATCCGTAGATATCAGATTTCTTACAAACTTTCGTAAGCTGAACCAGTATGTTAAGCGTATTCAGTATCCTTTGCAGCGCACGGAGGATATCTTGAACATTTGGCAAAATTCTAAATATATAACAAGACTAGGTCTCTTTTCTGGGTTTTATTCAATTCCGGTGCATAAAGAAGATAGACACAAACTCGGGTTTTCCATTGATGGAATAGGATTATTTTCTTATCGTCGTCTCCCAATGGGCCTCAGCTCTTCCCCACGACACTTCCAACAGTTCATGGATATTTTACTAGGATCACTGAAATGGAATACAGCGATATCATATATCGACGACATATTTACTACAGGAAATTCATTCTCTGAACAGAATACGAAGCTTCAATGTTAACGTCAATGCTAACCAGTGTGTTTTCGCACAACGTGAAATAAAAATTCTAGGGCATTTACATAACACCACACGGAATAGCCACAGATCCGGAAAAAGTACGCGCAATCCAAGAAATGTCACCATCTAGTAATGTGAAACAATTGCGCACGTTCTTAGGTTTAACGTCTTATTTAAGAATATATATATATGTATATCATTATACAGAAAAGGCAAGGCCCTTAGTGGAGTTGACGAAACAGGCAAACAAGTATCAATTAAAGCACGCAATTCAGAAGGCGCCAGTGTTAAGATTTGATGACTGTAGTTTATGTAATAAAGCTTGATATTAATTAAGCAAACGGTGGTAGCAATTTCGAAGAGTTAATATAGTCGATCCTGGTACTTTGTTGAGGGCCTTGAGTCAGTGTGGTTATGCAAAAATATAGATGAGTTGTACAGTTTTCTAGGCACTACAACATTATATTCACTTGAGTTTTTTTCTCGCGGTTTTCACTATATTGACCCAAATCATCAAGTGAAGCAATTTCCCTTAGCATATGTGCATTCTTTTCAACCAACCCGAAGTCGAAATCTTTTGGAACATACGAATGTCCAGATTCATTACATTTGTGATCAATGACTTCGTATGGTTGTATTGAGTTGTTAACATACTTCAGGAGACTTCAAGCCATTGTTATATAGTAGTTTTGTCCTCCACAGTAATCTGAGTATAAAAGTACACTTCCATGGTTTATGACATTTGCTTCAAGGTGTTTAACTTGTTGACAAGTAACCAGCTCTTGCGCACGCTTTTCCTTTCAGTCTCATCCCACATAAACATATAGCCATTGCTTGCATTCAATGAATGACAACCAAAATTGTATACGTGTTTCTCTTATAGTATGCTACAGATTTTGTCAATCTCGGAAATGGTAATGACTTTTCTAGAGCAAAAGTCATTACATAACACATATCATCAGCTAAAATGGCATTGTGTTTTAATTACATTTTTACTTCCTCTGCAGTTCTCGAGTGCTATTCTTTCCGCGTTTCGTACTCCTTTCTTTTTATATAAATTTATTCAAGGCCAACAAGCTGCTGCAATTTGTCACAATTTAGTATGTAACAGTATATGTTTAATTGAGATGAAAACTGAAGTTGGACCGAAATACATTATAGTAGTATTTTTCCTTCACTGCATACTTTTAATTTACAATACATTATTCAACAAACAGATTGTAAAAAGTTTTTATATTCATCTCAGGGTGTATACATTTCCTACCAGGTTTGTTGGGCCTATGGTAGTGGCTCCGATAACACGGAAATGATGCAATGTGCTGAAATGCATCGATGTCATAATTTTATTTCCAGGGACATTACGACCTCTGACATCACAAACAGTATGCATTTCATTTTAAGACACACATCGGTACACACGTCGATCAGTAATTTTAAATGTGTTCAAAAATATTTCTTTCACACCCTCACAGTTATATCTTGGACTCTCAAGAAATATAAACACACTCCTACTTTTGGGCCTTTTGACCCATCCATTTTTCTCACACGATCTGCACTTTTCATTTGAACTAATTATCTTATAACCACAGTCTGCTTAAAGAAATAACAAGGGGCCCAAAATGATCTGAAAAGTTTTTCGCTCTGCTAACAACAAATTTTAGACGAGAACTTGATTCTACATTGGCTGTCTATATTAATGAATATATTACCAGGAACTTTGCTTCCTTTTTCACTTGTATAAAGCTTGCCAGAATTTTGGCATATCTTCGTAATGATTATCTTCAATACCCCTTCATTCTTACTTCTTTTCGTCCCATGTTGTTCACTACTACCGGATTCACATGAAAAATTAATACAACCAAACTGTTCAATTTGCACATTTTAATGCAATGTACGTTTAAACGCTAGGCCCAGTTACAAACATAACTATATCAACATACCAAGAATTCGTAGATCAAAATAGACCTAGCTTCATTTATGTTTCTTAACCTAACATGTTTCACCATACGTAATATCAACAAGAATAGTTATTTTAATTTATTTTCATTTTACCATTATTTTTTTCATGATCTGATTATTTATCCTGATTGCCTGGTTCGCGTTCTGGATCTTCAGAACTCTCAATAACACTATTTGCACTGTTCAAATCCATCATTCATTAACAACACTACGAAATGTGTAAGAACTTGCATCACTACTGCACTGATAAAGGGAGGTAAACTGTGATAGCTGTAAAACAGTGCACTAAACTGTGTGGAAATAAGAGTTATATGGACGTACTTAACTATGCCGCTGAAAAAAGGATTGCGCGTTGTATATAGAAATGCAATAATCCGGAATATGTTAGTTTTGGACTTACACCACTTCTACTCTGCACACCTCATATATGTGCGGTAGCTGACCGGAGTTCATTTCGAATCCTGAAGACTGCAAAAGTGATCGATGAGACAGATATCAGCACTGACTACAAGTGGTGCAGCAAGGAAGATCCAGTTCTGATGCTGGAGTTAAACTATATATTTGTTGATGCGTTGGCCATTGTCGGGTCCTGGTTTGAAGTTACTAGCATAAGGTCACTCTCCTTACTATCACTGCATCCCTACAACCTAGTCGACACAGGGGGTGGTAATTCTAGAGGTTATAATGAGCTAAAATGGAGTTACCATGTTATTTTCTTTTATTACACTTTATATCTTTTACACAATAAACTCTAATACTTCCTTATTATCTGCAATCAAGTTACTACAATAAACATTTACTTCAAGCTTGACTATCCTGCATTTAATTATGCTACTGACTTTATAATTACAATACTTTATGTTGGCTACTGACTTTATAATTTCAATGCTTTATGTGACTTCATGGCCTAACGTCCTGAATCGAATCTGCCTTGTACTCAAATTGTTGAGGTTCTTACCACTTTATTCAAGGAACAGCGGTCGTCTGGGAAGGCTCCTCCTGGTATGACGTCGTACTGTCTGGCTCTGCAATATGTACCCTTGATGCCCCTACGGCCTCGCTGTACTGCTCTGCATTGTTGACCCTTTGGCGCCGACCTCGTCGAGCTGCTGGGCAGGCGTCGTCTACTTGGCTGGGGGGGGTGGGCGCGTGTCCGCGACATGCCTCCTTATATACGCCCCCTGACCAACATGTCAGACCCTCACTTCTACTCTCTTGCGCTCGCCGCGCCTCGTCTCCTTGGAATTGGCTGTTCCTCCATCACCGGCTCTCGAATCAGGACTCTGCTCGTTCGTTGAAGTAGTTTGTGAAAAATTAAAAATAATTTTTAAATTATATTGTACAAAAATATTTTCTACTAAGTTATTTACAAAGAACGTTGGTATTTACTCTCCTAAAATTCAGTCTTTTGCTGTATGATACATAATAATTGACCCTTGGTAGAGTTTTAATGAGGTGAAATTATTATTATATATTTGTTGAAAAATTAAATGTGAGATATAAATTCTTAGTATTGTGTTTTAATTTATACAAAAAGTTCTGTCTAAGAATACAATTAGCTGAAATGATGCAAAGTCCACATTGTGTCTCATTTTGACGGATAATAGGAGTGTGATCGGTGCCATATTTACGTAAATTTAAGAAAATATTTTCCCCTTGCTTGGCACCGAACACGGGAGAATGAGAGGTAGAAGAATTTTTACATGCTGCGGTTGGGCACTCTGCAAATGTGGCTAAGTTGTCTAATAAGTTATGAAGTCTGTGTGTAATGTAGATTGAAATACTTAAAACAACTAACATTTAGACTATACATTATGGAGATGTGAATATTATGTCCCCTCCTGGGATCTAAAATTTAACATGTTAATACTAACTTGTACACGTAGTAATTACGCATTCAATTATATACACAAGTGTGCCAACCATTATAAAAGTTGTACTGTAGTGGTATGGCAATAGAACATACAATAATGAAAATTTATACACATTTGGACCACTTGGCCTCAACTCCTTTGGTAAGGTATAACAAAAATATTCTGTAAAACATGCGTGGAACTACGAATTTATACACTAATTACAAGGTTCCATATGCTGTACAATGGGCTGACTGTTTCGTGAGTTGGCACTCATGGTGCCGAGCTGAGACTGCTATCTAGCGTGAATTTTTTTTTACTGAAAACGAAAAAAGACATAGTCAGCAGTACTGTTTGCGGGCGGGGTACGGCACAAGTAAAATTGTTCGACACACATGTGTCATTTATACTGTGTCGGTATAACTTAACATATTCCAAGTTTTCAAGTGAACATCTAGACTCATAAGCTTTGTGAACAACCACTCGTGTATGTTAGTTTACATTCTTAATTGTGTGTAATCCATAACATATGGTTAACGTTAACAGAGCTCTCTCTCTCTCTCTCTATGTGTAAGTGTACGCCTTACTTTCTTTTAATTATATCAGTTTCAATATGAACACTATTTTACATGTCGGGAAATTATAACTGAATTCCTGGCAAAGTATGGAATTAACTTTTACTCGTAACCTTCTTAAAAATTACTAGCACTAAAAAAAACTCTTAAATAATATAGTACTCGTGTACTTAATTGCGTCAATACTTTTTATGCGTATTCATGTGTTAATGCTTAAATTAGTGTGTTATAATTGAATTTTATCTTATTTTGAAAACAATTTCTCTCGAAATTAAAATTCTTTATGGAACTCTCTGAGTTTTTCAAAAACTCTATTCACAGTAAAATCTTAAATCTATATTGCTTTAAAACTTCTTTCGTTAATAGTGATAGTGACGTCACAACGCCATTATACATGGCAGCACTGTATGGTCCTGGACAAATATTTACCTTAGTTGAACATGACTTGGATTAACCCACATGCTCGTCTTCTGCAACAGGTGAGCGAGTACCCACTTGGCTTACTGCTAATTGTGTGTCTCAATGTGATTGATCAATAAAGAGATCCTAATAAGTTTGACATACAAGTATGCAGTTATCAAAATTAACAAAAAAATACAGTGCCCATTGACACATACGTATAGGACTCACTGGATAAAAATGTAAATATTTACGAGTCGGCAGCATGTTTTCATAAACACCATTTGTTGCATTTGTGAAAATAGGAAATTTAGGATAAGCAATTGACCTGTTATAAGTTATAGCCATTATGATATTAGAGAAGTGTATTCCTGCTTGCATGTGTAGCTGCGATAACTCAAAATGAACTTGTTCAAACCAGTGTATAGGAATAATCGTGTTGTTGGACGGTACGACTGGTGATCGTGTATCACATATTATTCAATAATCAAACTCCCATTTACAAATACTCTGCAACAGAAACGTATCTCAATATATAATGTGTCCAACACCGTGACTGTTAATTGGTGTATTAAGTGACTGATTATGGCATGACATAAACACCGGACCTGGAGCATTAGTAATTATAAACTTATGTGGTGCCAATTTGTTGATTGTAAACTCATTGGGTTTCTGACAATTATATTTACATGCTGAAAAATGTTCCTCGTGGCTGTGTTAAGCAATGGCTGCTCTAGCACATCTGTATTCCTCTGCCATAGCGATTTCTTGGGGAATGTAAAATATATCCTCTTTAATAAGTGAATTATGTGATATTTCTCTAACTACATGAAACTTGTCATTAATTGCAAAAAGTCATTCTGGTGTGCGGATAGTACACGCGTGGTTGAGAAATCTGTAAGATATTCTAATTATATGATAAATCTTCCACTCACTATCTGTACTGTGTAAGGGAACTTGAAGTTTGATTAAAATCTTTGTGTTTGACAAGGTGCATTCAGTCAGCGGTAGCCTGTAGTAGTTCAAACATTTCGTCTAGAAATACTTAATTTCACATTAATTTGACTTAATGTTTGTTTTAACTGCAATAAGTCTGACATGAGAACATTCGTGGGAACAGCCTGCAATGGCAACCTGTTCTGTTGACAGTGCTGCAGAAATGTTTTCATTCTGTGTTCAATCACCAAATTATTAATGTGCAAAATAATAGTACTAAATAAATGTTGCAGTTTGACAGCAGGATCTACTGCATCCTGAAAATGCTATTGATTAGCTATCATGTGAGAAAAATTGTTAATAATGTATGACAGTTGATTAATTTAATCTGACTAGTTGCCTGTATTGTAATGTTCAAGTTGTTATCAGCTGTCACTTATAAATTGGTCAATCAAACTGTCCTCAATATCTTCAATGTACTTATAGATTTGCTTACCTATTTGGCAACTGGATGAGTTGCTCGATTGACACACAGTATGCAACCATTGATCAAGTGCATTAGGAACATAGGGTTGATGGAGAGGGATTTGGTAAGTTAGTGGTATAGTCTCCTCCTCATAATAAACATCAACTGAGAGTTCCTCTCAGATAATACCTGTGTGTGTTTTGCATGCCGCTTGTACAGAGTAATACAAAATATTATTAATTAAGATATGTGTTGTCAACTGGAGAGGATCGCCCATCTTGTTTCTTTGGCATGATTTCTTGCTGCAAAGTGGTTAGAGTGACAGTTGCCTCTGCGATGTGGAAGTCGTCTGCATATGACGTTGACGGTCATTCCGCTATGGATCTAGTTGTGTGAATATTGCATTATCTTACATCACACTCTGTAACAAAATAATATACATATTAACATTGTGAAAAAATGAATTATAAACAATGTACTCCCACCTATGTAATTATTCTTGTGTTCTGGTGTGAGCAAGTTTCGCGTTGCGTGTACAGACATAATCATATTGTAGTGTACACTTCTTGTTTATTTTTATTTTGAAAGTTGAAGGTCCCATGATACATAGTACTTCATAGAGTCCTTTATATTTAAAAGAAAATGCCTTCTTGAGAGGTCTGTTTTTCAACCAAATGCGGTCACCTACTTGAATATTGTTTGGTCAGACTTTATGATTGAATTATTGCTTTTGTAAACTTTGTGCCGTCATCAAATTCACCTATGCTTGTTCGCGTTCTTGGCATAACTTATTGCACCAAATATTAGCTCATTCAGAGTAATGTTTTGTGAGTACGCTGCCTCTACTCCGTGTAACAGGTAAAATGGAGAGTGTTTAGTGCTAGAACTAATTGATGTGTTGTAATTAAAAATCACAAAGGATAGGTAATCATCCCATCCTGTGATATCTTCATGGGCACACGTGGTTAACTTCTTTGATATTACCTTGTTCGTAGATTCCGTCAAATCATTGCACGCTGGATTATAACCGGTTTGCAATTTTTCGATTTTTAATTGTTTAAGCAGTTATGTGATTAAGTCATTATTAAACGAGGTGCCCGTATCTGTTAACATATGTTTGGTACATCCAAATTGCAATATTACCCCCTTAATGAATTTGGCGGATGTTTTGGCGTCTATGCTGTTGACAGCTTTGGCAACAACATACCAGCTGAAGAATTCCATCATTAAAGAATATATTTGTTGCCCTGACGCGAACTTGTGAGAATCTAGAGACCAACTGTGAAACATGGGTAATGGCTTTATAGGTTGTAATTCCCCTATAGGTTTCTGGTTAATTGCCTTCACTTTTTGACAAGTTTCACAATTTTTAATATAGTCTTTGATCTCTTTTAAAATGGTGTCACAGTAAGAGTTTGATTTCATTTTTGGTAATATTTTGAACACGCCAAAATATCCCTCGCCTAAAAGTGCGCCGTGGTATGCTGAATTATTTCTTTTGTGTAATATTGGGGAAGTAATGTAAATTTCGTGTTTCCGGTGGGTGCATTTACTTTCAGGTAAATGTCTCCGTTTCCGGAAATGCCATAACACCGAGCAAATTTTGTGTACCTTGAATCTGCATTAGTAGGGTCTGTGAGAGCCTCCTTAATATTCTAATATGTGGGTCGTTTTCATATTCACCTGTAAACAGTGACGTGTACATTTGCATTGCGCATAGAAACAATTGATTATCATTTATTATTTGAATATATTCATGCCTGTGTTGATAAATAGGCAAAGAGTAAACAACATTATTCATACTCGTTATCACAATCTGGCAATTTAATATAGGGTATATACGTGTTCCTTTAACTTTTTGTTTATTACCCTGCATGACAATTTCTATGTTTTCTTGAAATATATCCACTATAATTTTTACAATTATGTGTGCTGAGGTATATTCTCCGTTTGCGACTGCCTTACTTATAATATACTTATCTAGTGTGCACATGTTCTCTTTCATAAAACATTTTAACTCTGACAAATTATTCACAGTATATTTACTGACTATTTGCTGGATTTACTGTTATTTAGCTGGATTCTGATATAACACCTCTACTCATGCTTTATAGGTTCACTGACATTCTAACATGCTCTTCTTAATGTGATATGTAACTTCATATATAACTACTGGTTCTGTGTCATCTTCCCCGTGTATGGGTAGACGGCTTAACGAATCTGTGAGAGTATTATTTTTGCCTTTAACTATGCGAGCTTCAAAATCATACTCGACAAGTGAAATAACCATCTCCTGAATATGCAGGTTGTGTTCTGCCATAGATTTTAAATACCTTAAACTAGCATGATCCATTTCTATAACAAAGTGCATACCTTATAAATATTGCCTAAAATAAGTGCAGAAATATTTTATGGCTGATAGTTGTCGTTCTGTTGTGGACCAACGAATTTCATTAGTGGAAAGTTTCTTCGATTCAAAGGCGATCACATTCCTAATTTTTGTAGCCAGGTATTCTTGCATTAACACAGCCCATATGGCTGTCTGTGATACATCACATTCTAGTATTGTGGTGTAATTATCTTCAAAAGTTTCAAAATAGGAGCATTTTGTATAGCATCCTTGAGTTCGCTAAAAGCCTTTTTTTGTGCTGGTCCCCATGTGTATGTTGCATTTTGTTTAGTGAGCTCTATTAAGGAGGCTGCCTTACTAGAGTAATTATGGATGTATCGCCGAAAGTAAGATGTTATCCCCAAAAAGTCCTAACTTCTTCGATATTTGAGGGTGATGACATATTATTTATTGCTTTTACTTTTTCAGGGTCTGTAAGAACTCTGTTGGGTGTGATGTAATGGCCTAATAGTTTAACCTCTTGTGCGGCGAACGAACATTTCTTGGTATTTACATTTACATTGAATTGCTACAGCCTTTGGAATACTTTCTCAATGTTATTTAAGTGTTCTTGGAAATTATTACCTAAGATAAAAATATCGTCGATATAGGCGATGGCAGTATTCCATCTGAGTGGACCCAGCAAAATGTCAATAAACTGTTGGAGATGCTGCGGACTTGTGGATAACCCCATTGGGAGCCTACAATACTGGAACAAACCAATTCCATCAATTGTGAGCCCTAGCTTGTGTCTATCTGCCTTACAAATTGGTATGGTATAAAATCGGGAAAATATATTTATGCTGGTAATGTATTTTGAATTTTTTAACGTGTTGAGAATATATTCCATGCAAAAGATATAGAATTATTTTTAAGTGCTGGATAAATTTTCTAGAGTTGGTAAGGAATCTCAGTCCACCTTGTTTTTTTCTAAGAGTTAAGAATGGCGCAGCGTAAGCGGAATCTGATGGTTCTATAATGTTAGCTTTTAGCGTATCGTCAATTTTTTCAAGTAATTTTTCTCTAATCTTGGGGCTTATACGATATGGTCGTGTGACTATCGGCTTACATGTATATAGTTCCAATTTTATTTCAAAGTTTTGTGTTTCTGTAAGATATAATATGTTGTTTGCAAACCTATCCTGATATTTATTTATTACTTTAAGTATTTCTTGCTTTTGAGACACCTCAAGGTGGGGATTGATATTGGATTCAAAACTTTCCTCCGATTTATATGCAATAGTCTCAATCTTGTGAATACAATTTGGAATATATATTTTGTCACAATCCTGTATGTCTGTTGAGTAGATAGGGACGTGTATGATTCTGTGAGAATCATTGCCGTTTATGAACAGTACGTTTTGCCGAAGAAAAGGTATTACATCGTAGTGTTTCATAAAATCAACCCCAAGTATTTATCAATTTGCGACCCGTCAATAATAAAGAATTCCTGAGTGAAAGTATGGCCTTCTATAAAAAATGTAAGTGTTGTCTTATACCTGGGTGTGTCTAATACTTGTGTCGGCCCCACAAGCGATCTCTGTTCTGTAACAGTTTTGATTGGAAACTAAAGTACTCGCCATACTTCTCCGTGAGCACTCTGTATCTATCAGCGCATAATATTGCTTGCCGCATAATTTTACTGCAATGCGCGGTGTCGTGTTGATAGAGCCCTGTTGACAATTCATAATGGGGCCACTGCATGTTTGTTTTTGGAACTTGGGTTGGCTCAGCTTGTTGTCCATATAGGTTGTGCGATGATTGCTGCACCTTTGTTCCATGTTTATGTTTTCCTGTATCTCACGGCCAACGTCCTTGCTGACGCAGAGTGCGACTCGACCTATACCAAACCTGTTTTTAAATTTCCTAAACCTTTCCACAACATCTGTTTTCAAAACTGTATTGTTACGATACGGGATCAGGTCACAGTGTTTGGCTTTACAACCGGTATACAGACAGATCGCACATGTGTCTTGTACGATATTTCTTGGTCCGATAAACACTTGCTTTTTCGCCGCTTTGTCGTTGTTTGTTGTCTGTTTATGTTTTGCCTGAAGTGCGGTAATGCTCCCTATGTTGAGAACTAGCATGTGTTTTGGAATGACTTCCGCTTCTGCTGTTGTTTGATTTCCTGGTTAGGCCTGTAGTTCTATCCTTCGTTGTTTGCACCCTGCCTGACAATGCGCCCTGGATTAAGTGTTTGTATACTCCCCTGAATACAAGGCCTGGTTGGTGAAATGTGGTTTACCATCCTTGTGATTTCCTGCGTGGATGCTTGTTCCGTATTTCTTTGTGTTTTTTTTTTTTTTTTGCCAATGTGGTGTGTGTAGCTTGGCAATGTCTGCATATGAAACCACTGTTACTTTGTGATAAAAATACTTTTACATGCATTTATGATCCTTTGTTCGGCAGGGGAAATGCCATACCCCTCGTAAACTAGTTGTTTTGTGTGATATGATATGCCCCTGTGTGTTTAATTACCCCTTTGATTTCTGTACGAACTGGCAGGTTGAAAATTTCTGTTTTGAATATGGGGGTTGCGATACGAGTTTTGAGGTGAAAAGTAATTTCTGGGCCCTGAACTAGCATACTGTGTATTGTGTGTCATGTTGTGTCCATGAGTCATATTTTGTGGGTTGGAAAACATTTTTCTGCTATAGGAATTGTTCCTGAATGGTTGTCTGTTGTGAGAAAACTATTGGTTATTGTAATTGAATTTATTATGTTGTGATTGATGGTGTGGTTGACATTGTGGCACGTATGCATGTGGTTGTGTTGTATTCTGATGAAAATTTTGGCCACGATTATCTCTGTACTCTCTCTACTGATAATGCATGAATTTCGGTTAGATTTGTAGATTCGCAATCTCTTGTTTGAGTTTGGTTATTTCATGTGCCAACTTCTCGTTTTCTGTTGTCTGTACTGGTTTGTTTAGAGTTTGACTGTACTCGTACATCCCAGTTTCTACTCTCGTTAAAATTTTAATGACCTGTTGTAGTGTATAATTCTCAAAACCTATGATTTTATCTGCGAAAGATGGTAGGACCGATTTCCATAAAATAGTCAAAAATTCCGCATCTGAGATATGTGCACTGCACTTTTGATGGTAATACTGTAGGTCCTTTATATACTGTAGACAGCTATCACCTACTTGCTGCCGTTTGGTGTATAGTAATGTCCTGAATTTATCGCATTTGTCATGTGGTGTATACTCGCTTTTGAATTTCTCTTGTATCATTTGCCACATTAACTCTCGTGGTATGTTGTGTTATAAGTTCTCAAATGCCTGCTTGGCCGTACCTTGTAAGTAACATTTGATTCGTTTGTATCGATCCAGTTCTGTCCAATCATTTACTTCGCTAACTTCATTAAAATGCTGGAAGACTTCCGAAACATTTTGATCTGTTGTGCCCACAAATGTTTGCACACTTTCGGGTTGATTGACAACTATGTGAATTTGTGGTTCCTGAGCCATGTTAATATGTGATACAGTACCTGTGTCTGTTTGTGTGTGGTTTCCTATATTTTCGTATAAATGAAGGTTAGAATATTCCGTGTTGGATGGTACAGATTATGTGGGTGTTAAGTATCTGGTATCCCCGTCTGCAGTGTTGTTGTGTTGTAAATGTGAAAACTGTACGTGTGAAGTGCGTGTTTCCTCCGGACTTATGTGAAATGAGTAATCGAATGTTTGTTGTGAATCTGATTGAGTATCTGTAGTTTGTTTGTCACGTAAGGCACATTCGGTGTCGGAGAGATCTAACACAAGCGCTTTTACTACTTTGTGAAATTTGGATGGGACCAATCTGCTTCGCAAGTTCATATATGTCTCTTTGAATCCGTGTAGTTTGTCGTGTGAACAAGTTAGCAAACACTGTAACTACATCTACCCAACTGAATGGAGATATCCAACACCATTAAATACCACACAGCTGAGCTGGATGTTAGCATTTATTAGCAATTAAAACGGATACCCAGTAGTTACTGTTGAACCCACACACATGAAATGTTTCTAGGACGATTACTAGAAAGCAAAGCAGAGAAGGAGTGCAAGGGAAGACCCAGCGCCATGTATAGTCGCCCATGAATTAGTGATGTCCATGCAAGGTCGGATATGCCACACGTTTTGCTGTAGCAGTAGTTCTGCATTTTTTCCGTCGGCTGGCATTATCCACTCGCATAAATGACTGTATCCAAATGCAAGTCGTGGTAGGATTTCACACCTAAAGAATTTATTTGCCTGTTTTTTATCATATAAATATTATGCTTCCTGTATAATATAAAATGCGATTAGAAAGTTTTCTTCGTACCTGACTGACTGATATATAGTTATAAGATATTGCTGAAGGCTGTTAAAACTATTACAAAACTAACTTGCTTGCTCTGGGAATGACGTGAAGCTTTGGCTGCAAATAGGTGGGAATAGAATCCTAGCCTCCACCAGTATGTCGGGGACCTGGTTTGAGGTTACTAGCATAAGGTCACTCTCCTTACTATCACTGCATCCCTACAACCTAGTCGACACAGGGGGTGGTAATTCTAGAGGTTATAATGAGCTAAAATGGAGTTACCATGTTATTTTCTTTTATTACACTTTATATCTTTTACACAATAAACTCTAATACTTCCTTATTATCTGCAATCAAGTTACTACAATAAACATTTACTTCAAGCTTGACTATCCTGCATTTAATTATGCTACTGACTTTATAATTACAATACTTTATGTTGGCTACTGACTTTATAATTTCAATGCTTTATGTGACTTCATGGCCTAACGTCCTGAATCGAATCTGCCTTGTACTCAAATTGTTGAGGTTCTTACCACTTTATTCAAGGAACAGCGGTCGTCTGGGAAGGCTCCTCCTGGTATGACGTCGTACTGTCTGGCTCTGCAATATGTACCCTTGATGCCCCTACGGCCTCGCTGTACTGCTCTGCATTGTTGACCCTTTGGCGCCGACCTCGTCGAGCTGCTGGGCAGGCGGCGTCTACTTGGCTGGTGGGGGTGGGCGCGTGTCCGATACATGACTCCTTATATTCGCACCCTAGCCAGCGTGTCAAACCCCCACCTCTACTCCCTACCACTCGATGCGCCTCGCCATCTTGGAATGGGCTGTTCCTCTATCACTGGCTCTCGAATCAGGAGTCCGCTCGTTCGTATCTCGCCGTGAGAGCAACATCATGCCAGCAGCAAGACACAGCAACCTATCATCGATGGTTGGCATTAGGAGCCCACAGCTGGTGGCCAGTCGCAGCAAGGCGCTACCCCCGACTCAATCGTCTACAATAAGTCATCCGTTGGTAAGGCAGATGGTGGCCAGTGATATCATCTTTATGATCATCGTTAAGCTAGGGACGGACACCGTTTAAAAATCAAACTCATCGAAATTCACTACCAAATTCACCACCGACGAGGACTCCTACGAGCCGCAACTATCAGCAGTCTCTCCAGTGCCAGCAGTTCTTGATGGTCTTCTCCAACCAAGAACAGGGGGAACTGCATCGGGAGTATGCAGTCACCATCATTGCCGCCGTCTTATCGCCAACGATCCAATGCTATCACTACCACTGCTGCCTACATCTGCCATGCTGCACCCGCCCTCATTATTACTCTATGTTTTGTACTTGGGCGGCACGCAGCTGCCCGTGTGCAGCAATGACGAGGAGCACAATAGACAGGTCATCTTCAAGAGTGGATGGCATCACTGCCGACATCGCCTGCCCCTCCTTTCGAACCATAATCTAATGCTCAGCATGACTTGGACTAATTGAGAACGAATCATGATCGACAATTAATAGAAGTTATTTTAAGCACCATCATCATATTTTACTGGAAAGAATGGGTGAAATGATTCGCTCCACGATTCAGTTACAACAATACATGTCAGACATTAATTTCTGTCTTAGTACATTAAATCATGCTTTCGCCATCTGCTGGGAGGAGCTTTGACCTAATTTTACAAGATTTAAAATAATTTTTTATTTTCTTTTTATGTGTGAAATTAACATTTTTAAATTACCTAAAGAAAACATTTTTAATGTGTACCAATAACTGATTTTAAAAAATGTCAAAATTAAAATTTTGTGACATTAAATAATTTATCTATTAACATTGTAGAGTGAACATTTTATTTAAAATTATATGACTTTCTTTTTTAAGTATCTGTGTATGTGCATTTGAAACATTATTTTTGGGAAAAAGAGCTACTTTAGTATAAAAGCTAACCTGTATCTACTCCTGCCATTATTGAGTCTTTTTTTATTTGTCATTAATTTTTTTACTACATCTGCATGATATTTAAAGTGGTTTTAAAATCGCATTCCTTAACTTGTTCTGTATTTGGCTATTTGTAAATTAAAATATGTACTTGGAAAATGAATAATTTTACATTTCATACTTTCAGCTGGTTTCTATTTCCTAGCAATTATAATTACATACACATTTAATTGGCCTTTTTAATCACTTCGAGCGATTTCCCCCCTTCCTAAGTGCAAAAGCCATTATATACTTAAAATTATGTGGAACAATAACACGCAAATATGAATATTATTTTCAT
Organism: Dryococelus australis; assembly: GCA_029891345.1. Taxonomy (NCBI): domain Eukaryota; kingdom Metazoa; phylum Arthropoda; class Insecta; order Phasmatodea; family Phasmatidae; genus Dryococelus; species Dryococelus australis. The sequence continues at coordinate 4,041,630 of CM057009.1, read as the reverse complement.
TAAGCTGGTAAAAATCTGATAGAGCACAACTAATAAATATATTACAATTTTTCCACACTACTAATTTAATCATATAAAACTATGAATGAACCTTGGAGAATAGGTGTTAGAAGAAGAGAATTGTAGTGGAGTGGAGAGAGTTGGACGGCTCTTAATATCGAGGTCTTGAGAGCTGACGGCGGTGAAGTAAGGTGAATATGGAGTAGGGCCGGAATGCAAGTGCTGGGGAACAGGTGATCCCCGAGAAAGCCCTCCGACCAGCGGCATCGTCCAGCACGATTCCTACATGCTAAAATCCAGTAGTAGCCCTGCCGGGAATCAAAGCATGTTCTCTTAGGTGGGAAGCGAGTGGTCTGACCACTACACCACCACTGCCATGAAGAAACTGGAAGTTGTAAATATATGCACACATGTGCATGTACTTAACACACATTAACTACTTGTTACGCATAATTGTGCATTATATATGAAATCTATGGAAATGTCTGTATACTCATATATTTAATAAAAAACTTGACACACAAAAATTAAATATTAATGCACATAGGAAATGATGACACATTATCAATTTAAATTGTTTCATTCCAGTTATATGACACATTTTGTTACACTAGATCCTTAACGCAAACCTATGATTATAAAATATGTAATTTTATAAGTATATCCTTTTTCACCTCCATGCAATAGGAGACAATACCTGTTTTTAATGTAGTTATATAATTTTTTTCCTTACACAAAACGCTGAATGTACTTAATTTAAACCTCGAATTGTCACATATCCTAATAGCTCAGATGAATAGGGTGTTGAGTCGGTGGCCCAAAGGTCTGCAGTTCGCTGATACGCCCCTCGAGGAGGTTTTTTGAGTCGTATTGCCATAAATATGCATGTAAGGGCAACAGCACCAACTACTCTTTCACTTTAGAGCACTGAGGGTCCAGCTCAGTCCTGTCTTCCATGAAATGGGCTCGGGTTGTCTCCTACTCTGTAGGTGTTTAGCACGGCCTGTCTTCCAACAAGGGCAGTGCAGGGGTGGCATTGCTTGGGCAACGACCAGCCTGTAATGGGTGTAATGTTTATGCCCGGTCTGGCTTTAAGATGTCCTCAACCCCTACCAGAGTTGCACTTCAGAGGGCGTGTTTAAAATCACTCCCTCGCATGCTTACGGGGTGGGAGCTGCCTCAGTTGGCCTGGGTGCTCGCCAAAGGTTGAGCAGTCGGTTATTGAAAAGCCACAAGTGCAATGGAAAGTAATTGTCTGATGGGTCGAGCCCTACAAGAGGTTCTCTCTAGTGTGCCGATCACATGGGTTGGACTCGTGCTGGCAGGATTCACTCCGTATGGTCTAGAAGGATTGGAGAGTTACCTCCTCTCAAGGAAAGGTCAGGCAGTGAGCGGCAACCCACTCTGGTTATGTCCTGGAGGGACACTAGGGGTATGGGTATAACCCTGGCCAGACCACATACTTAGTGCTGATTATGACCTCAGTACTTCTGGAAGGGTGCATCCTGATTTTACTAGTGAATCAGGTTGGGGTTTTTGGATGTGGTCAACTCAGGTGATAAGCTGAGACACCTGCCATGAAAGGGTGTTATTCCTTTACCCACCGATTGGACGGTCGTAGTGGCGGTATGGCCATAAGGCTAAGAGCACTACATAAAAATACAAAAGCACGGCTGCAACTCAGTTATATAATATATATACACCTATTACTCTATATAACATGGCTTGGCCTTATGTGTGAGGTAGCAGTGCCACCTAGCAGTCATTAATGAATATGGCAGGCAAGGCGAGTGGAGTGCCTTAAGGTGTCATAAACTAAGGCCGAAATCAATATACTCTGGTAAACGAACAACGAATGACAAAAGAAATACACAAGATGGTGGGTGTCAGAAACAAAATGAAGGATGGGTGAAAACAACATGTCTAACAGAAACAAGGTGACCTGCACACAAATATCAATGCCAATGACATAAAATGGCAACCAGAAACAAGAAGCCAACCATTAAATTATCCAAGATGGCGTACGGTACCACAGCCAGCACCGACTACATAGAAAAGGCCAGCGCGCTGTCGAATGCGGAGAGCGTGACGTCACACACATTAGGCCACCAGACGAATTCGTTGGACTGGCAATTATTGAAGCTTGTGTGGACTACTTATTGTCCTGCGATTACTATCGTTAGTTTTAAAAATTTTTAGTAGGATACAATATAAAATTTAAAAACGTTTTAATATTGAAATTACTATTCAAGCGTTGTGTTCCACATTACAGTGGTAATTAAAATAACGGGTAAAAAGTTAACGTGTGTAAATATCCGATCGGTGAAGATCAGAGAAGAAAATGTGTTTCGGCTATACCACAGGAAAATGTTTGTACAGCGCAGTTAGCAGTCAAGAGTAAGTTTGATTTTACTAAGAAAATAAACAATGTAGCCTACTAAATTAAACTCATTAAATTAAAGTCTTACAGGCGTATCAGTATTATAACTTTTACGCGGCTATGCAAAGATTGCGGAAATTTGATGTTCATGACTTATTTTAACAAATGCACTAATGGTCGTACTTTCGACGGGTACTGTACCTACTAATTAGGCAATCACGATTTAAATGCGTAAAAAGCATTAGGAAAAATGAATTTTGGCACTGTAGGCCCTGTTAAGTAAACCAAATTGTGCATTGTAAATTATGTAATATATGTCCTATAGGCTTACCAACGCTCATGCAAATATACGGGTATACAAATGCAGTACGTATCTGTTATTTATTAGTAAATAGCGCAGTGTGGCATTAAAATACATATTTTAATACAGTAATACGTATTCGTATACGATGAAAAAGTTGAACAACGAAACTGCACAATAGTAAGGTTGGCTTATCTTATTCACTATCGCATTAATTCAGAGTTTAAGAGTGTAGTATTTTCTTTTGAATAAAATAAAAATTAATTTCGAATGTATAACGCCGATTACTTAAGAAATACAATGACGAAATAATGAAAAGTTAAAAAGCTAAACTTGTGTAAGGTAAATTAAATGTGTTGTAATATCAGTTTAATAATAATTTTGCTGCACTGACATCCCCCAATTTTTGTTAGATTATTTATTGCATTTGTATCTCAAGGCTCACTAAATGGACGCGTAAAAAATGCTCATGTACAATTCGTAACATCCCGATACATTAATGAGTTTTATATTCCTCTACAGTGGTGCATGTACGTGAATTCTCCCGGTAACAGAGATTGTGCGGTCAAATTCTTAGCTTAATTCGTCATAGGACGCCGTTTTAGCAAATAGATAATGCTTCATACACATTATTAGCTAAGATGTTACTATGTCTGTTTTGGATTATTTAAGCATTAAAAAAATTGGCCTCTGTTCAGGCACTTAATACACACACCACCACCACTACCAGCATAGCTGTGATTAACTGCAGAAAATTTTGGTCTGTATGGATTAGGTACAGTGTTTTTGAAGTTGGTCTAAGGACTATTTTCCTGTTTTGCGGTCCTATAAATGCAGTGAATGTTTATATTATTCACAGTCAGATACTACTGGGAATCAAACCCACCGCCCATTTCCACTTTTAAGGATTCCACATGCACTGTAGATTTATTCTTGTTCTTATACAGAAAGATAGTCGTTCAGCTGCCAAAACAATTTTAGTACCTAGTGTAAGACTATACCACCTTCCTTTGTAATAAATACGTTGCAGATATGCATGTTGTACGTTACCTAGATAATGTAATATTACCATGTTTTTACTTCAGGCACAAAAATGAAATTAAGCTAATCTATTGATTCTGGTAGCATATGCATGCTGAAGTTCCTAAGGGAAATGAAAAAAGGTACTGAAGATAAATGATTATGATATTTGAAGTTGCTTGTATACGCCATGACCTAATAGTTTATCCAAAATAAGTGTACAGATTTTCCAACTAGGGCAAGTGATAATCGTGTGTAGTTTCGTCGAAGAGAAAAATAATATTCCAAGCATTGCACTGATATAAAAAATAACATCCAGTTAATGTAGAACGAAAATCAGATAAAGTGGACTACATTAACACGAAATCTCTGGGAAAGTTTTGCAGGAAGAAACGCGACTAAAATGTGTTGCCTAATATTATGGGTTATGAATATAATTGGTTTGGTGTTGGACCGAAACAAACGTGAACTAAAATAAGTTCATATTGGTGTAATGTTGGTAATAGTATATCACGGCTGTGAATGAGTCGCTACACTGTAAGGTTACCGTTTCCGTAATAAATATTATTGAATTCAGGCACAATTAATTTTAGTTTTAAATTAAATACTTATCACAAAAGGGGAGGTTTTGGCATTCTCTGGAATTAACAGCAGGGGGTTTAACCAATAGGCACTGTTTCATGATAAGGTGCGACACTCAGCACTTGCCCTCGGAGTCCCATAATGTAAATACTAAGGACACACTAATTTAATATAGCAGACACTAATGGATTGACAGAGCATGAAAAACTTGAATCAAAAACTTACATAATACTAGCGCATTTAAATAAACGTAAATATTTTTATATCATTTGTATGAGTTGGTTTACCGTAAAGCAACACCATATGTTTTGTATTATACAATGTCGATTTGCATTACAACTCATTAGAACTTGTTAGTTAATTTTATTAGTTTATACGAATTGCACTTGTTAACTGCAAAATTTATTTAAAAAAATACAATTATAAACAAACATTATGTTGTTTAAGGAATGAATTTGTTCTTGCAACAAGAGTATATGATTGTTGTGTGGACAGTTTTTCATGATGTGTGCTGGTGTGTGTTTGTGAACAACTCCTATAAATGTTTGAAAAAGTATGACGATATTATCTGTCGGAGGGCATTTTTCTTTATTTTAACTGTGAACTACGTACATTTCCCGGGTAAACACTTTTTTTTCGCTGGTTTGAAAACATTTAAAGTACAATTGGCCAGAAAGAAAAATCTTCGACTATTTCAAATTAATAAATATGTGCATATACTTTATAGAGGTAACAATGATGTGTTCGTAGTGTATAGATAACTACGAAATTAAGCATTAGATTTTATATTAACCCCCATTTATATAAGTATCAACATTTGTCTGCATGATATCTGAATTCGTAGGCAGTATTAAAATAATCAATATTTTGGTTATAATAATGATAACTTTATTTTATTCGTCACATGACGATCGTTTGCTTGTGATTTTCGTTTTAAAATTATTGTGTACTCGTATGTAACAAGGCATGTAAATATTATGATTGCATTACTGGTTCATGAATAATATAATCTAGCAGCCATGGTTGTATATTATAAATCGTTTCCATTTTCTCAGCTAATATTTTTCTCCCGACCTACAATTTGAATTTTAAAGGGTATTTAGGGAATATAATTTTAATTTGAAAAAAAGTAATTCCCTAGTAATATTACAATTCGCATTTAATGTTCCCATTTATAGGACAGTAAGAAGAAGCTAGCCTTCTAGGCGGTATCATAAAACTGGTTTTTCACTTGAAATTGGTGTTTGAAGAAGGTACTATCGATTCTCCTGGTGGTCATTTGACTGTGTTACAATTTGATGGCTATGATAGTTGTTAACATGCACTAAAATGTGTTCCATAGGGTGGTAGTAGCTTAGAATTACACCCCCTCAGACCCTGCTGTACAAAGGGGGAGAGATACCGCGTTTAAGGGCCCACAGTGTTAGCTGATTATGTATGCCTATTTTGAAAAATGTGCGCGAAGCACAGGAAGCGACCTGCCATGCAACGAACAGTTTACACACCGCCTTACCAGTGTTGTACTTTTATTTATGACACTCGTGATCGCCTTACATTTATTGACACAAATGTTAGCAAACGATCTTACACAATTGACGAATCAGGGTTAAAATTTTAAACCAAAATCTTTTAAGTAAAATGTGTGATTTTTTGAAGAAAATCAGTGACTATCATTTTATTATATATTTAGTTGTTTTCTTTTCTGTGTAATTTCATTCATTTTATTTGTTTATCTATTTACATTTCAATTATTCTGTTTATTCATTTCATTTGTAATTTAATAATGTAAACTTTTTTTCCGTAACCTAAAATTTCATGTTGTTTACATTTAAGAAATTTAATACTTTAGCGAATAATCTCATTAGCATAAATCGAAATTTCCTAGAAATTTTTTTGTAATTTTTAAGCTGTATGTGTGGTATCAAATAAAGCAAAGAAATTAAGCATAATAAAGAAATGTTTCTAAAAACAGGTATTTTATCTATGTCGAAATTAATTTAGATTATCTTAATATATATTGTATACGGTTAAATTATGTGGGCATAGATGGTAATTAACGTGTAGAACATAAACAGCTGTCTTATAATTTTGGGGCTCAAGCCCTACACAGATGAGGTTAATTCAACCTTTTCTTTACAAAGGTTAGTAATACTTTTGCCGAACGATTTGAGGAATATTTATCGTCTCGTCTTGAACCTCAATGTGATTCTCCTGATGCAATATTGATTCAAAATATTCTCTGAATGGAACCTGTAGTAAAATTCGATGTTCTTCCAAAATGTGAAGGGTAGTTTTTTATAGCGTCAATAACAGTTCTTGAAATGGAACTGGACTCTACGAGTCTCTCCTGAGCCATTTACTGACCAGTTTAGGTCCTCGTAATATTGAAAATACAACCGTCCGAGTTCAATAACACGCAGGAAATTTCGTTCCATCGACTGGTAAATCATCTTGGAAAAGTAACTGGCTATCCTCTTTTATGAGTTATTTTTGTTCATATTTTCCAACTTCCAGTGATCTCAATCAAATGCGTAGAAAAGAGTGTACGCTGTTTTTGGGTAATATGACACTACATTTTCACCCCGCCGTTTGCAACGTAAGGCAGTATGAATATGTGCTAAGTGGATATTGTTTACAAAGTAAAATCGGTATTGTAACTCACATTTGTAACATTGTAATGAACATTTCTTTCGAGTGCATTTGGAAAAATCCGGCGTCAATTAAGTTAAATAGAGATGTGTTGCCTCTAAGATTTTTCAAATAGACTCTTGGCTCAAAATAGTTCAGTTTACGTGCATAATTGCCACGCTATACTGTCTATCATGACTTTCACAGTAATATAAAATCAGTAATATTTAAAACAATGACGTAAGCCATATTATGATTTGAAAAATATTTCACTGATATATAAGTATAATTTAGAAATTCTTTACCAAAAAAAACACCATCTCATCCAAAACACACGTTTTTTTTAACTCGCATTCTTTACCAATTTTATTCCTTCAGTTTGCTATTCCTCATGTATTGAATTTCGCACTTAATAGACAGCATCATATGTACATGAACAAAAGAATTTAACATTTACACTGACCTCGATAAACTGACACGAACAGATGAAAAATGTTTTAAAAAGTAATACTGTTACACAATTTATTTCTAAAAAGTGATAAAAGAGAGTTATTATTTTTAATTTATTGTAAAAATTATATACAACTTGTATTTTATTCCATTAAAATGCCATAAGTGTTAATGCATTGACTTATTGAAACATTAAAAATAGCCCCTCGTTTAAAATAGATATTTAAACTAACACTAATTAATGATTGGCTTTATTTTTATCTCAGTTATATTCCTATAAGTTTTGTCAATGTCTTCGAGCAAAGAGAGAATAATCTCCCTTCTCCACCGAGATTTGCATAGTGTTTGTAACATAACAAATCGCAAAAATACTATCTAACATGTTAAACGAACTTATAATTTCATTATATGTCAATTACATTTATATCGAATCAAACATCAAAACCTAAATCTCAACTATATTTGAGGAAAAGTAGTTATATCATTATCAACTCATATAAGATGAAAAAAAAGAAGTCGTGTAATTTTGCACTGGTAGTAGCAGACAGCAGTTTCTCCAGTTACTTAAGGGTTATTTTCACCCTTTAAACGTTCGTGTACGATTAGAATGATATTGTGTAAAACAATATCTATAAAATATCAGTAAATCTACACGAAATTCTCTATTAAATATATCACACAGTCGATATTATTATATACTTTCTGTGAATATGTAAAAATACCTGTTAGTATTGTAAATAAACACGAATTTCCGTATTTTTACACATGTTATTGTATATTTAAAATATTTTCAAGGCACTCATTTCTCAACATAACATAATTTATTATTTCACACCTTGATAACTACATTTACTGACCTGATAATTCCTCGGGATTATCCCGATTCGAATTCACTAATCTTTGATTAATAGCCACACAACGTAGCAGCTATGCCATAATGAATTCTTGGTAAAATATCATAGTTTTTTAATAACACTGATCGACCATTGCGCGATGTTTCCTGATTCCGTCTTTCGCAGAATACATTTTATTTCCCTGCCACACTTGTTTCCGCTGGATTATGCAAGTAATAGAGAAGAATGCCTTAAAATCGTGACATGACGGAGCTATGTAATACTAATTCCTTCCCGCAGTCATTAAATAATACAAGTTGCGTTTGTGATTGAACCCGGTTCGCCTTGATGGGAGGCGAGCTGGCTAACCACTCAGCCACCGTGGCCCCCATTATGTTTAGGTTCCCATTGCATTCCATCAAGCATGTACACACCGCGGAAATGTGGTGTTCTTTACGTAAAGGCTAAATTTGTTATGCCTATGTTCGTGAAGGGACGTTTAGGCAATACTTCAAGATCGCCTTATTCTCCATTTCGTTCGACTTTTACTTATTCATTCTCGGCCTCCACTGCCTATCAAATATGGTCTCGAGTACAGACATTTGGCGTTTTTTTATTTTTTACCGATTACGAGCCATGGTAATAGAATTTGTTCTAATTGCGGGGAATAGTCTATAGCTATTTCAGATTAGTATGCGGTATCGTCCAAACCATGTAATTAGTTTCAAATTAATTTTGTATGTTGGCAGTATATATTCCAAACATCAAATGTGTCCACATAAAGTCTCCTTTGTCCGCCATTTTGTAAGATGGCATTACATGAAAAATGGAATTTTTTATTTCATAACTCTGGAGTAAAATAAGATCGCCACCAAATTTGGCAAAGTAAGTGGCACACACTCTGTAGATGTATATGTTTTTAGTGGTCCAGACTCTTATTTTCAAAATAGCTGCCATATAAACATTTTTTCTCAATCTGTTGTATCTACGAAACAACTTACATACTTTATATGTATATTGGCAGAATATATTATAACCATCAGATATGTCCATAAAGAGCCTCATTTCTCTATCATTATGTAAGATAGCTTCGCATGAAAAAAATGTTATATGTCACGTCTCGGGGAAAAAATTAATCGATTCCTACCTAATTTGGCCAGAACTTGTACTTTTGTTAAGCCATAATAACGTGTATGTTTTACGTGTGCAGTCACTTATTTTCTGAAAATTGGCATTAATAATATTTTAGCTATGTCTACGAAACAATGTAACCTACTTTAATAGAACTTCGTATACTGTATCTATGAAAATCATCGAATTTGCTAATGCATAACATTTTTGTCCACCATTTATGAAGATCGTCACATGAAAGCATGTATGTTTTATAACATATTTCGAGGACCAATCAACCGATTCCTACCAAATTTTACATGCAAATCGTCCTACAGAAGGATATGTACACTAACATATTTTATGTGCGGCAGGCTTTGATATAATGGCGTTAATACAAATCATTTAGGTTAGTATGTCTGATCTAAAACCATTTACAAAATTATACCAAATTTTGTACACTAGCAGTATTCATAAGAAGCATTAAAAATGCATTCAAAGATCGTTTTTTCCGACCTTTCTGCAAAGTGGTGGCAGGCGAAAATATTGAACATTTTTTCAATTTTCCAGAATAATTAAACTAATGTTTTTACCTAATTTTACTAACCACAAGTTCAGCAGAAGGACAAGTATACATACACGATTCAAGTGGAGTTAGACTTCAATTTTTAAAATGGCAGTCATATTAATGTTTTGATAAGTTTGTCACATATTAAACAAATTAATCTAATTCAAGCCAACATTTTACGCTGACAATATCTATTAGAAGCTTCGTATACAGAACTTATTTTTGGCAATTTTATAAGATAGCACCATATAAGAAAATAATATCTTTGTGCCATACAGGGACCAATTAACTGATTTCCACCTGATTCTTAACACATTTATCGCTATGGTATGCGATGTAAACGGTTATTTTTTAGTGGTTCCGACACCCATTTTCAAAGTGATGGCAGTGTAAATATTTCAAGTTAATAAACACTGTCATTCAAAATATTGATTGATTATATCCGAATTTGATTAATGTATTTGATTGCGTGCTAGCATATAGTAAAGAATTTTCTGGGTTCGAGTCGCGGGTAAGGCACATGTATAGTGTAATTATCTCTCTGCTGTTTCAATATGTTTCTGGTTTTATCTATAATCATACTGCTTTCAACGAGTCGCCAAGGCCTACCTACTATCTAACCTATTAAAAACGTTATTAAAAATCATTAGCACTCATGTAGATCAAAGTAGGTTTATTAATTATACCAGTAACTACTTGTTACGAATTTAATCCATGCTTTCTTTAATTACATCACATTTTAAGTGACGCCTTGGTTCGCCCGAAATGGAACAGTACCACGTCCTCGAATTTTCTACAGTTGATAATAACAGTGCGACTAAACTTAAATAATAGAATCATCACAATAATTTGTGTACATAAATGTCATCGCAGAAAATGCGTAAAATTTGTTGTGCTATCCAATTATTGTACTATTTAATTTACCTAATATTGAAACATGATGTTTACACGTGATATGATTTTCAACATCTAAGCCATTTTATTTTCACGCACAAAAAATGTGCTCACTATAGCCCCACCAAAAAATTCGCACTGTAAAATAGAGATTTTGTTTGGAGGCACTTAATGCCAAACGTACGATAACCGTGTTCCAAATTTATTTTTACAGCTCTCTAGACACACTTTAAAAAAATTTACCGCACATATCCAGTCATTTTCTCATACTTAAAAAATCATACGAACGGGTAAAAGTCTCAGTTAATTTACAGTTAAACCAGCAGACTTGGAAAAATTATATCTAAGCAACTAAAAACTTGAAATAATCATGTAAGCGCATTAATTAGATGTAAGTATAATGCACAACTCAACAGTTTGAAGAAGTTATGACACGTGAACACAAAAATTTGCAGGGTTTTTATGGTAAAAATATAAAAACTTAACGATGAATTAATATTCACTCGAAATATTAACAATTCTAGAAACACTCGGAGAAATCCCACAATGCGCTAAGCTCTAATGATCTGGCTCGAGCTAGGGTGAATCAAGCATGCAATCGTGATATAGTTGTATGATAGCAGGGTGCGTTTAGCTCCACTCATATGACTAAAAAAGGAGTCGTTTCAATTCTACGCATTACAAAGATACTGTATTGGAATCGGCCCAGAATATTCTTTGAGATATTGGTGACAGGTTGGCTGTGAGATATCATTCGACATAATCTCGGTGATATCCATCCGTTATCTTAAATAAAACAGCGGCCCCGTTGTCTTTATTTTAGCGGCTAACACACTGTCTCAAAAATACAACATGCTATTAACAGCTAGCTAACTTCTTGCCTATCAAAAACACTTTCTGTCAAGTTGTTGGCAAAAATACATTTTACAACTATATTTATTTTGATAAAGAGCATTGTCTCGAATATGTCACTGGGCCGTAATAAATAATATGGTGGCCAGTTTACCGAAAATACAAAGGTGCTGTATCGGAATCGAGCCACAATATTCTTTGAGGTATTGGCGACAAGTTGGATGTGAGATATCATGCCGACATAATTTCGGTGTTATCCATCCTTTACCCTAAATAATACAGTGGTCCGTTGTTTTTATCCTAACAGCTAACACTCTGTTTCAAAAAAGTCACCATGCCATTAACAACTTGCTAACTTCTTGCCTATTCAAAACACTTTTCAAAAGTTTGTCGGCAAAAAATACATCATATAGATATCTTTATTTTGATAAAGAGTCTTGTCACTAAAATAGTACTGGGCCAGAATCAGTAAGATGTTTGCAATCCTACTGACAAGGAAAAGATACTGTATCGGAATCGGCTCAGAATCGTTTTTTAGATTCTGGCAACATGTTTGCATTGAGATATCATTGCGACATAATTTCGGTGATATCCATTTCTTATCCTTAATAATACACCAGGCCATTGTATTTATCGTGACGGATAGCTCTCTGTCTCAAGAAAGACATCATGTCGTTGCCAGATGGCTATATTTCTGCATATAAACGACAGTTTCCAACAGTGCCGGTATCGGGCCAACAATTTACCGACAGGTTGTGTTTGCTGGGGCCATTTTCTTTGCGGTAAGCTTTTAGCACTCAAGTTAATGTACGAAGTAAGGGGGGGAGTTATTAAACATTGATATATTATGCTGTTATGTTTGCTCAACTTCATCATAAGCTTTGGTGGGAATTAAACCTTTATCTACAATATTAGATACTAAGCCTCTTGTAAGACATTTAGATTTGCTATCTAATTCTGAAATTAAATTGTGATTTTCTTGTACAATTTTATCAATTTTTTCAATCAGAGTATTAGATCTTGTTTGTGGTATCTAGTTCGCTATGTTCTACCGCTTGCCAAGCTTCTGATAGATAAAATAATACGCTTTTATATAATATATTTGCAGATTGTTAACAATGGTTTCCTTTTATCAGAACTCTAAATTAATTTACAAACATAGCAGTATAAGTGTGCTACTATTATAATATAATATTTACAATACTCTAAATTTTAATGTTGCCCTATCCGCAAAAATGTTATCTATACGATCTTGATAGTTACACTTGTTATCAAAATGTGCTGTAAGGTGACGCGTGTCTTGTGATTGCTGGCACTGTTAGTAAAATTAAACAATTCGCTGCACACATTAGTATCCCCAATTGCAAGCGTCATTAAACAATTCACTGCACACATTAGTATCCCCAATTGCAAGCGTCATTAAACAATTCACTGCACACATTAGTATCCCCAATTGCAAGCGTCATTAAACAATTCACTGCACACATTAGTATCCCCAATTGCAAGCATCATTAAACAATTCACTGCACACATTAGTATCCCCAATTGCAAGCGTCATTAAAGCATGTTTAAGCATACTACAGAGCAAGTCAATAGCAGGGCAAGACAAAACTGACATATATTTAATGCAAGCAGAGGATGGACACATTAGGCACCTCCTCCAATGTACCATCTTAATTCATGCGACCTAAGACAGAACAAGTTAAAGGTAAATCACTGTGTTGAAGGGCTACCCAAAGAGAGTAAAAAGACGCAATAAAACTGAGGCCACTCTATTAATTTAATTCACATTAATTGATTCTATATAGATCTCGTGAAAGGCAATCAGTAATTCAAAACAAATCTAAATTTCTCAACAACATTTCCGCATGACTGAAAATGATTAAACGTTAGCAGCCAAGCCGATAATAAACCCCAACTCACACACTCGGTGTACGCTTGCCAAAGTATTCTTTATGCAGACATGTAGACGGTAACCGATCGAGGGCTCTCGCTAGGCGCTGATTCAGTCTGTCCAACTGGCATGGGTTCCTGCGAAACGGCAGTAGGGTAAGACCTTAGTCCAGTCTCATGCGTGCCTTATATCCATGGCGTCATCCTCGTTTCTCGGTGCGGCAGGTCTGTTTACCCAAGTCTCTCAAAACACGCATATCCCTTCAACTCAGGATCCTCTCTGCCGGCTCCATTGTACTCGTAACAATATGTTTCACTTGCCTCTGCAATAGTAAGCATCTATTATGAATACATGATTCAGAATACAGTGGTGTATACTACAACAGGCAATGAATCAAGCTTCGTTAAGGCATTCTATGTATATGGTTGTTCTACTGATGACAGATCAGAGTAATAAGGGTGGATTTAGTTAATTTGACCGAAATACTAAGTAAAAAAATCAGCGATGAAATTGAAGCCACCAGTCCGTGTTTATCGACCCATTAAAGGTGTACAAGCCATACCATAAATTTAGTAGCTACTTAAGATATTATGAAGGCCTTACTTCTCGGAGTGAATTTAAATCAATTTTCAGATCAATACTTGCAAATGATCCAAGTTGAGGTAAATGAAAAATCAGTTTTACATCTCTGCTAAATTTGTGAAAGAAATTTTTGTACACATTTAGTGACTTGTTCCCTACAGTTCAGCAGGTAGAGAAAGCATGCCTATGGATTACTGATTGCCACTTAAAGAAACTGTTCGATCTGGGATCAAGAAAAGTCTTGTGCACATTAGGTTCGAAAATAAACTTGTGATAGCGTCCCAGATTCATGTTGGAATTGATTGTGCGGGGTTGACAAAGTAACTGCAGAAGCTTGGTTAAAAGAATTGCGTCATGTAAAAAAATGTAAAACACTTCACAAGAAGACAATTATTATTTTTTGCTTTTTCGCCGCCACCAAAACAAGTAGCCTGATGACAGGATGGAAGAGATATCACATCTTCTAAAAAAGGAAGTAACAGAGATCTGAAAAGTTGTTTGAAACGAAACATATTCGGAAATTTAATTGAAAGTAACACAGGAATGCATTCAAGTACACAATTTGAAATACTGTACAGCTGAGGAGGAAATGTTATGACAAATGAAAGTCATCCACTTTCTGATGAATGTTTTGAATATCTTTTACTGTTGAAACAAAGCAAAAATATCTCGCTGCAATTTCTTGTTTGATCTTCAAATGACAATTGCTGTTGGAGCTGTACAGCAGTAAGAAAACAAAATACCATGTATGGATTTTCAGATGTATGGGATGAAAAATTTATGCAGATCGTAAATATAAGGTAAGTTAAAAACGCTTCAAGATATTTTTCTTTTATCAATACATTATTATGCGGATTGTGAGTTGGAAGAACTGATTGATAGTTATAAAGTAAACCACAATGTAAAAAGTTATATTTATATCTAAGAGTTTAATTCTAGTTTTCTAATGAAAAATTTAAAATCCTTCTGCAGTACGATGCCAATTTTCATTTAATGTAATTGATATAATTTTAAAAAATCATATTATTAGCTGTCTTTTACATTTAGTTATATAATTTTGAGAGAGACTAAGATGTATTCAAAATTATGTTTTATAATTTAGCAAATTGGATGTAGAAATTTTGTTTTGTAAAAACACATGAATATGAAAAAAATAGATGTTTGTACATTTCCAAAAAATACTGATTATTGTAATTTTTTAAAATAGAATTCTTGTATGTGAACTTTATGGGAACTTCTAATTAATTTATTACGGACTATGAAAAGAACTCTTTACATGTTATTATAAGGAACGTGGAACTGGAACTAGTTATATTTTTATTGAAGAACTTAAACTGTAACTAGTTCCTTTTTTTAGGAACTTTTTGAGTTTTGCTCGGATGTAGTCGTAAGTGTGCATTCAAAACATAAAAGTCATTACGAATGATTAATTATATCAATGTGCATGAGTATATAGGTAGCAAATAATGAAAAAATGAACTATTTCAACATTGCTTGTTTTAGATCTTTACTATGATGGGTGAATATTTCCAAGTTGTCTTATTCAGTAAAATATAATTTCTCTCAGTATTAAATATTTTAAGATTACATTCTCTAATCTTGTGAGCATCAAAGAAACTGCGGCATTGTATTTGGCACATAAGTGCATTTCGCTTTGTTTTAAAGTCATAAAACTTGCCATCTTCAACAATTTTCCTAAGAAACGTTTAAATTCGGTATTTTTTTACGTGACGTATAACAATGGAAAAGGTTTTATTTTTAAATATTAAATTTCTACATTGAAATATGATTTTTAAAAAATGACCAATTATATGCACGGCTTAGTGTGTGTATTTCGAGCGAAATGAATAATGAAATGCCCATTAATCTTCTCTGCCAGATGATGAGGTTATATGGTTACAAGATTCCACAAGCAGGGAGAACCAAGTGTTGAACCAATTTTAGTTACGAAGGGCAGGCAGCCAACCGCAACTGCAAGTTTGTAAATTTCATGCTGGATATAAACTGAAGGCAGCAAACTCATCATGGTCGGTTGGAAAGAACTTTTCGCTAACTACTTACGTGGTGCCATTTCTGACTGTCTCCCCCCATGGGACTGGACGTGAAATACTCGATCATAAATTAGCACGCTAGGGATGTTTTGCGGTTTGAAGTTTAACTGCTAAGACACGAGTTCGGCCACTCCCAAGTAGCGACAAAGAAAAACTCTGTGGCAAGGATTTGGATGCGTTTGCGGCAACCCGCTATCTTTCACGGCCATTTTGGAGCAAACTGATGGTGACAGAATTTCAAGAGGAGCCTTTGCTTCAAGACTGGTTCCGTAGTGACGACATATAGCACATTTGCCCACAAAAGCTCTCTGAAATCCGTATTATTGTTTTATGTTTGTTGTTTTTTTTTCCTATCATCACTTTCTGGAAACTGAAAACCGTTCTTTAAAACACTGCATTAACTGCTGTGGTGAATATGTGTTTCAATGCACTTACATACCATAAACACTGCATTAACTGCTGTGGTGAATATGTGTTTCAATGCACTTACATACCATAAACACTGCATTAACTGCTGGGGTGAATATGTGTCTCAATGCTCTTACATACCATAAACACTGCATTAACTGCTGTGGTGAATGTGTGTTTCAATGCACTTACATACCATAAACACTGCATTAACTGCTGGGGTGAATATGTGTTTCAATGCACTTACATACCATAAACACTGCATTAACTGCTGTGGTGAATACGTGTTTCAATGCACTTACATACCATAAAGAAAGATTTTTTACTTTCTCAACCTTTTAAAACATTCGTAAAACTTCAAGGATTTAAAAAACTCTCTCTTCACCCAGAAAGGCTAGGTGTTCAGTTCATCATCAACTGATAACAATGTAGTGAAACACTTACCATCAAACTACTGGGTATGTTTAGTAAGAATCGATAATTGGGTGAATTATGTAGTGTGGACAGGTGTATACGAATTCTCAAAATAAAATAATTCCTACAAACAGTCATCTTCAATTCAGGCATGAAACTTGTGTATTCTATATGCTTACATTTAGTTGCTTGTTGTTGACTGCTGTCATGTTCCCATTAATCAACAAATATATGTTCAAATTTTAAGTAAAGGTCTGCTGCTATTTCTATCCTACTTTCCACAGGAAAGTTAGGCTTTAAGATCACTTTCCGGTCTGTGTGTATATGAGAGTTTGTGTGTAAGAGTCTCTGCGTGTGTGTCTCCGCAAAAAGTTTTCACTGCATGAAGCTAATATCACTCAACTTGGTACATATATATCACTTAGTAAGGACATCAGACTTTAGTACTTTCCTACCACTCCGCTTACTTATATTCAAAATGGCAGCCAATTTGAAATTTATGGTGATTTGTCATCTCTGGAACCATTTAACCGATTAAAACCAAATTTTGTGTATTGACATTTAGAGAAGTATAATGTTGTAGGCTCGCCATTTTGAAAATAACACAATAATTGAACTGTTACAGATTTATATTATATCTCGAAAAATACCCAGCCGATTATCGCCAAATTCGTAACACATTTAATACTATGAGAGGCTATGCAAACTTACGTGATTGAAATGAATAAGGCGTTTATTTTTAAAATTACGGCCATACAAGTATTTTATGTTTAATTACTATAACTATAGATGTCATACCTTTCGACCAATTTTGGCCTAACTTTGTATGCTGAAAGTACATATTTCAAGCATCATATACACCACATATACTCTTTTATACGCGATTTAGTTTGATAGCGCCGCATGAATAAATTAAGTTTTTATGTCATTTATCGAGAAACAGTTAGCTAATTCCTACAAAATTTGGAGAAACATTAGTACTATAATAGACCATGTAAATTGGTATATTTTGTGTGGGTCAAGCATATATTTTCAAAAAAGCAGTCATATACACATGTTATCAAAGTTTACTAAGTTTACGAAACCATGTAAGCAATAATTACAACTTAACTTTGTAAGCAGATAGTAATTATAACAACCATCAAATGTGTTTACACCGTGCCTCTATTTTCCGTTATTTTGTAAGATTTGCCAAATTAAGAAATAAAGTTTTTATTTAATATCTCGGGAAAAACAGTTACCTATTCTTACCAAATTTGACAAGCAAATAGTGCTACGGCAGGCATTGTGTGAAGGGGTATATTTTTAGTTGGCCAGGCACTTATTTTGAAAATCGTGTCCATGCAAACATTTCAGATTAGAAATCTCTATATTGAGACCATGTACTCAATTGCAACTTAACTTTGTATTCTGGCAGTATCCATTACAGCCACCAAATTTGTCTGCACAAAGTGTCTTGTGAGCGATAGTGCCACATGAAAAAACTAAAAAAGTCTTTAAAAACAGATACGGGTACCAGGACAGAAATAAGTACAGTAACCAAAGTGTATATATCGTCTCGCCCTAACTATTACCCTTAGAGACGCAAGTACGATGCCATTTTGTACCATATATGATCTGCTCGCGAATACCACCTTGAGTTCGAGTAGCGAGCGAGCTTAGGGGGGAGGGAGGGCGAAATTCTAACCGGTCAAAACCGGCGCTCTCGCTTCTTTCCGTTCAGTGTAACTCACGACCCAGACGTGGTAGCGCGTCGATTCGGGTGTTTTAGTTAGTTGAGATATATCGATTCAAGTAATAAAAAGTGTACCTAGGAAAATATGTGTATATAAAAATGGGCTATGCACAGGTAAGCCGAGCGAGGGAGATGGCAAAGTTGACGCGGCGTGCTCTGTGAACGACGGTGAGATCACCTCTACCACGGCTGTTCACAACCCGATGGACATAGCGAGTGAAGATGACACACACAAATCGATAGAAGACGTCTCTGAGCGGGTGGATATCAACATCAGTCAAATCGCTGTCGTAGACGTTTCACGTTAAACCAACAGCCGTGCGCCTCGACAAAGCCCTGCCCGAATTTGTTATGTCGTAACAAGGTTAGCAATTAACAAATTTCTAACAAAGATTTGGAAGCAAGTATCACTACGGTAGGCCAAAACAATTCATATATTTTAATCGGGTGATACAATTTTTTTCAAACTGGCGGCTATTAAAACATTTTAGCTTATACCCACGAAACCATGTAGCTACACAATTTCTAATTAACTTTGTATGATGGCAGTATCTGTGCAAGTATCATATGAGCTTAGGCTATACATAAACTCTTTTTCCGCCATTTCAGAAGATAATACGACATGCAAAATTAGGATTTTCTGTCCATTATTGGGAAACACTAATATAATTGCTTTCAAATTCATGCGGCAAGGTGTACTTTTGTAGTTCATCTATGGTAAATTTATATTATTTAAAGGGTTAGTTTCATATTTTCAAAATAACATCCATGTAAATATTTTTGCTTAGTGTGCCACAAACCATTTCAAGCGAACTTTATTTGCTGGCAGTATATAGAACAATATTTGAATGTGCCAATACATAACCATTTTGTCCTCTATTTATGCAGATCGTTACATGAAAACATGGACGTTTTATACCATACCTCGACTACCAAACAACCGATTCCCACCATTTGAACATGCAAATAGTGCTACAATAGGTCATACAAACTTTCATGTTTTAGGTGGGGCAGGCTCTATTAAATTGCATTAATATAAATAATTGAATAAGTATATTATATCAATGAAATAAGTGAGTAATGAGATCCTATTTTGCCGGCCTTGTTGTAATAGATTACCGGATTTGGAAAATGGAACAGTTGTACCATATTTCCAGAACCATCCAAATAATTACTACAAAATTTCGCTGACCAGTAGTGCTACAGAAGTCATTGTAAACTTACATGATTTAAAGAACGAGACACTGAATTTCAAAATTGTGGTCATATAAGTAATTGAGATAAGTTTGCAATTACTATTTTAAAAATTCAACAAAACTTTTTCTGTTGACTGTATGGTTAGAAACATTGTATATACACATTTGTTTTTATTTTAGCCTTTGTACTATATCGGCAAATGATAAAATAAAGTTTTTATGCCATATCTCCTGAACCAATCAACTGATTTAAATCAAATTATTCACAGAAGTAGAGCTACTGTAGGACATACGACTTACATGATTTAAGTGGCTCAGACTCTGGTTTTCAAAATGAGAGCCTCATAAAATTTCCTGTTAGTGAATCCTATATATATATATATATATATATATATATGAAAAAATTTACTCACTATATTCTAAGTTCAAGCTCTGAATCCTACATGAGTAATGTAGTTGGTTGCACACTAACTTATGATACGAAGTTTTCTGGGTTGCGGTCCCGGGTAAGGTATGTATGTATGAGTAATTTTCTCTCTGTCGTTGTACATGTTTCTGGTTCATTTTTAATGTTATTGCTGCCAATGAGACGTCAAGGTTTACCTACCATCTAAACTTTTAAGGATTTCATTAAAAATTATTTGCACCAATGTAGGCTCAATAGTTATAGGCGTATATAAAATTAACATTGCTATAGGCCTCATCACTTTATTCATCCGCTGGTCAAATGAATCTGTGAAATTATTAAGAAAGTTAATACTTTACTAATCTGCTCATTTTTACATTTCGATGCATTAAAAACCAGAAAGCGAAAGAAATAATTTTAAGTTATCACAAATGGTTACCTAACACATTTTATTCAACTTTAAGTTTTGGAACTGTTTTAGATCCATCCATTAGATCGTACTGGGCAGATGTCATTCAGTGCACCCGTTGAAATAAATGCATGCAGGGCAGTGACTTTTTTCAAGAGTTCATTTCTAATGTGCTCACTTTATCGTTAACAGCCTTTATATCAGTAACTCGTTTAAGTCTACTTTTTACTTCTTGTTTAAGTCATTACGTATCTACTATTATACTTACTTGTTTAAGTCATTACGTATCTACTATTATACTTACTTGTTTAAGTCATTACGTATCTACTATTATACTTACTTGTTTAAGTCATTACGTATCTACTATTATACTTACTTGTTTAAGTCATTACGTTACTATATACTTATTAATCTACTATTACTTTATACTTAAAGTCATTACGTATCTACTATTATACTTACTTGTTTATTTCAGAACAGTTGTAGGTGCTGATGTCAATGTAACGCCTTATTTTTCGATCAAAGATAAAATTCGTTAATGAGTTTAATAATATGAAAAACTATACATCTCAAAAAAATTAACTTTTAAACATTTACGTTATGAGTATATAGGTTATCTTCGTTTGGTTGGAATGACTTAGAACTGCGGCTCTATGGCTCAGCCGCCATTTTGGAATTTTCACTCAAAAATCACTTGTTTTACCCCCAAAATAATTCATAAATCAATTGTTTTACCCATAATTTCCCTTTTTCCCCTTAAATATGTCCAAATTGTTCCCTAAAAATGTCCCATTTTCCCCTCAAGAATACCCTTCTTTCTCCAGAAAAATTCCAAAAAATATATAAAAATTATAAAAGAAATTATAAAAAAATGTATTTTAAAAAACTTACATTTCCGGAGGTACCCCCACGAATCCTCACCAATACTCGCCAATTCTCACCACTCCTCACCAAAATCAACACCACATGCAACACAAACAGTACCGCACACCACAATCAGCACTGCAGTTAGCACCGCACTGAATAGCACATACACTGCATGCACCACAATCAGCACAACAAACCCACTAAGCAACCTAATCAGCACTACAATCAGAACTACACTCACCACAATCAGCACCACATGCAACACAAACAGTACCGCACACCACAATCAGCACTGCAGTTAGCACCGCACTGAATAGCACATACACTGCATGCACCACAATCAGCACAACAAACCCAATCAGCAACCTAATCAGCACTACAATCGCACTCAGTGCCACAATCAGCACTACACTCACCACAATCAGCACCACATGCAACACAAACAGTACCGCACACCACAATCAGCACTGCAGTTAGCACCGCACTGAATAGCACATACACTGCATGCACCACAATCAGCACAACAAACCCACTAAGCAACCTAATCAGCACTACAATCGCACTCAGTGCCACAATCAGAACTACACTCACCACAATCAGCACCACATGCAACACAAACAGTACCGCACACCACAATCAGCACTGCAGTTAGCACCGCACTGAATAGCACATACACTGCATGCACCACAATTAGCACTGCATGCAGCACCGTCAGATGTCATTTAAGGATCATTAGGGTAATTTCGGAGACATTGTTGGTCATCATGGAGCAATTGGGGTCATTAGAGGTCAGCAATGCAATCTTTCCCCACATCAATTCTCACCAATCCTTGGTCAATCCCATTCTTTCCATCAATAAATGGTTTGTCCCCCATACATTTGTACAGAAATTACATTCGTTCACCAAATGTCTCCAAAATTTGTACATGTCGACAGAATTAATGTTTTGTATGCAATCAACTATTCGTGCATTTTATACGTAAATAATTTAATAAATACTCTGTATATAGATCTGTCTGTCAATAGTAGAGTGCTCATAGTACAATGTTTACTGAAGGACCTGGCACAGTAACAGCATTGTTTTCCATGTAATTTTTAGTCAGTCGTTGAATGTATGCATGTAACAGCCTTCTAAAGTAGAGAACTACATTAACTCTGTTTTTTATTATAAATGTGTTATGTATTGACTGTGTACTAAATAGTGTATGAAAATGTATTTAATTGTTTTTTTCTTTGCTCTTATCGTTTCAATATAATTAATTTGCGTTTTTCTCTTTAGTGAATAATTAATATTAAAATTAACTTTCATTATAATTTATTTATTTTCTCTTACATGAATTCCTAATGGAAAAAATAACTCATTTTTCTATTTTTTTTAGTTACTTCAACTTTTTACACCCAGCTGTAATATTTTTAAAGTGAAGAAAAGGCATTCATTAGATATGAAATATTTAACCAATGATAATTGTAAAAAAAATTTATTTGGCATGGTATATATATATATATATATATATATATATATATATATATATATATATATATATATATATATATAGCAATTCATGTTCTTCAGTGTAAATATATCTCTTCTCCATCTCGAGCGAGTCCACCACACAATCTCCAGGGAGCCATCCTCACATCCATCTCTTGAGGGGATAATAGTCGACCTCTTTCATTACAGCATCTCCCTCCCCCTCTACCATTCCTATGGCATGATCATGTACATGGTTCCCCGGACATTGGGATCAGGGACTATGCATTATATTTGCTAGCACTTTTTTGGAGACATTATAGTCATTTGAATAAATCAAATTTCATTTTTTTCCTCCAGTACTGCGTGACCATATTATGTAGGTGGGGTGCGGTACTGGCAATGAAAGCCACCCACTTAAAAAAAGGGGCTCATGATAAGCCATCGATACATCTGACAGGTCGAGTATACCTCTTGCACCGGGCTACAGCGTGCCACCATTCAACAGCCGAAAAAATAGATACAACATCCTATGCTTATATTGGATAGAAATACTAATACACTTATATATTCTCTTTTATTCTCTTCTTCTCTTCTTCTCTTACTAATTTCTACCGAGTATGGCCATATGATTTTGTAAGTAACTTTTTCATTTTAATATCAATATGACTCTGTCAGTGTTCCATCTTACATTATTTGCCTTTTATCGTCCATCCATGAAAGTGCTAATTTATTTGTGCATTCTGTATAAATATCATGATGGTGCGACCTTATATTTTGAATTTTAATACGCATGACTTGCTGTTGTGTCAAAACTCTCTTGTAATATTAGAAAGTATTTTTTTTTATTCAAACTGCCTTTATTGACTCCCTTGGCTTTCTTTGTAATCTTGCCTCGACACTTGTTGGTGTTAATTTTGGCATGAAGCCCCACAAACTCACACATTCCCTCCCCGCTACACTCATATTTAAATTTCCCAACAACCTTATTGTTGGTAGGGGAATAGCAGACACGAGCTTGAGGGGTATGCACTGGTGCCAAACTCTGGCATGAAGATGAGGTCTGCAGCCATGCCCTGATAGAAATAATTTATTTTTATCTGACATATGAAGCTCTCGTAGTCCATGTAGGCCACTTCAAGGTTATCTCCATATTTGTGCCTCATAACATAATGGAATCTATACATCAGGGTCTTGGAGAGTTCTAGTACAGCAAAGCCTACATAGTTGGTCTGCAGGCAACTCTTCTCTGTTATCATCACATGCCTCACAAGACGTGGTGTGCGCTGGTGAATAGTTATGTAAAACACAACCCGCCTTAACAATAGAATCTATGATCTCAAGCTTTATCTCGAATGGTTTCCTAAAAATTCGGAATTTTGTAGCATGATTCCGAAAGCATATTCTACTGCTTGGCGAGCCCTAGAAAGTCTATAATTAAATACCTTATTGTCCATATTACAAGTAACTCTACATCTTGGATAAGATCGCATTAGATTCTCCAGCAAGGGAACCGCCTCATCACCAACAAATACGTGAGGTAGTAAATCTGTAAATCCACAACATTCTGCAGGTGGTGGAATGGGCAAAGTTTCGCAATGTAGTGCATCTCCTAAAACTCTGCTACGAAAAATGGTGCTCTCATTTCAGCGACCATACGAACCCACATCTATAGAAGTGATTCTATAGTTCGCATCAACAGTAGCCATTAAAACTGTGGAAAATGTGCCTTTGTAATTAAAAAACGCAGAACTTGCGTTCTGCACGTTTTTCATGACGATGTGTCTGTCGTCCACAAACCCAATACAGTGCGGAAATTGCCATTTTCGCTTGGACTCCTGCGCAGCTCTCTCCCAAGTATGAACTGTTGGTTGCGGTAAATAAATTAATTGCATACAATTTCATACCGCGGCAGATACGTGATTCACCATTTTTGATACCTTCCAATCTCCCATTCTGTAACTGTAAGCAAGACTCCTGTAGAAGTCCCCAGTAACAAGGTACCAGAAACAGTGCAACAATACGTGTAGAATAATTCCTTGTGAATACGAACGAAATCAAATATGTCCGAGGTGATAGGATCGAAGTTATTTTCTAATTGTAAAAGAAACCGTTTTCCTGAAAGGGTGAACATTATCATAAGAACTGAATACCTACAATTCCCAATATGAGGGACTAATGTTCACATATACCTATACACTAAGACACACTGTTCTGTGAATCAATTAAACGAAAATGTGTCCATCCTGTCACTCTCAGGTCAAATATATTGTGATCAGCCATATCTACAATTGGACTTCTCAACGAGCATGACGAGGACACGTCCTAATCCAATCTAAAAGTAATGTATATTTAAAAAAAACATTGTGAAATGCCCAAGCGAGCGTGTTAAAAATGCCAATTGGCATATATTGTTTGTACACATTTTTCAGTTAAGATATGGAAAGATGAAAGGCATTTTCGATGCAAAACCATTTATGTAACTTTCCGTGCATATTATAAACTAATTTGAAAGGTTTTCTTTGTAATACAGTTTAGACGTAGGACATTTATACGTACTTACGGGCGCGGACCATAACGCCACAGAGTCACGTGCACCAATCACTATTTCAATGTCCTAGAGCATGTCGATGGACAAGGCCTATTGTAGACACTACTTTAAACATACAAACATCATTATTTTTGCATTTGCTGGCAACACCGTTAAGGAGACGTGGGTAAAACTGAGGCAGTGTCATCGCGATACTTTACGAAGGCAAAAGAAACTGCAACCTAAAAGTGGCTCTGGTTACATTGACATCAAACCATGGAAGTACCAAACACATATGGAATTGTTATTGCCGTACATGGCAAACAGACGAACGTCAACAAACATCGTCCACAGCAAGGACGATAACATGGATGAAGATTGGAAGATAGTATTGTACAAACTCAAGAGGACACGAGCCTTGAACAAAATGCTGTAGAGAATGTGCCCATGGTAACTCTTCTACATACAGGTGTTTCCAATGCAAGTAAACGATGTCATTCGTTAGAAGATAAGAACATAAAAAAGAAACGGTTATCAGAGAGTCCCTACACGAAAAACATTAATGTCTCTACATTAATGCAAGAAGCTATGGAAAAACATGAGCGAATACATGAAAGAAGGCAACTTGGGCAAGAAGTTTATGAAAGTATGACTAAAGAGAAAAATGTGTTGTATCAGTTTTCCTTATGTATGTATGATTCAACTTCCAAACTGCCGCAACAATCACAATTTGTAAACAGGAGAAAGTTTTTCGAGGCTGTATCAGCAGAAGAAGAAGCATCTCCTACCACCATGTCAACGGTAAGTGTACCAGGAACTTCTTCTGTTCTCCCCCAAGTGTGTGTAATATGTACAGCGAAAACATGCAGCAATATGACTTCGCTGTGGGATGTGAAACTGACATCCATAATATCCCTTTTTCTGGTCGTACAGTACAGTAAGGACCCTGTCCAGGCTCTTTTATGTTTTCTTATATACACATGTGGAATTATTGTTGCAATAAGCCTACTTTTGCTAAGTCCATATCGAACGAAGTTGACCTATCTAGTGTTTTGCGAACGAAGTCAAGAGAAGAGCTGGCTACGAAAGTCCAGAACAGAGCACAATATTTTACCAGATGATAATGGGAAACAGTTACCGTATGCCAGCAAACGTTCTCAAATTTGCTAGCGATATCTGCAGAAAAGCTACAAATACTAAATGGTAAAAATAAGAGCGTTGTTTCAGGCGATGATAGAAATCAGCGAAATAAAACACTTACATAAAATGCACTGAACAAAGGGAAAATATTATTATTGGACACATCACCACCATGTCAGTTGATATTCCAGAAACAAAACTTCGAGATCGGCAGACATTTGGCCAGTTATAATGTTTCCCTTCCATAGAATTCAGAATTATGTGTAGGTCCTACTTCGGGACTTTGGGAACGTTCGGCAGCATAAAGCTTAACTGATTGAAACCCGCGACAATGTCTTCGATCCCTCAAGATTCATGTTGTGTTCCACAGGTTCAAACTGCAGAATGTAAATGTGATATTTTTCGGAAATATCGTAGTGTGGAGTTAAAGCTGGAGATACATAAAGTAAAAAGACTCATCAAAGTAATAATAAAGGGCAAATTTAAGTAATACAGCGAAATCTCCATATACGTCACATCACATCTACTATGTCCATTTTCATGTTTTGTTAATGAAAATAGTGTCATCAGAAGTGACAATAGGGACTACTTAAATAATATGGTAGGCGATAAGGCCTATGTGTAATTTGATTAACGTTGCCATGTCATTTGGGAAAATGGCACTTCTTCCATTTCCAACCTTCCACTACCCTTACCTGAGCTCTGACTGGCTATTGGTTGTACCGATTCCCTTGATCTGAGTCTTGATCAGCTGAAGCGGAGGAGTTTGATATCCTGAATATTAATTAGCTTAAATATGAAGACTAGCGAAGACTCAGTTTCATATCATCAAAGCTTCATAAGTGAAAATCCGGTTTCTGAAGCTTTGTTACCAGCGACTGCGACAATGATAAGAATACTTAGTTCACACAAGACTTTCCTTTTAAAAATATACCCTACAGTAATTTTTGGAAATAGTATATGGAGAATTTAGTGACAACACTGGCCAATTATACTTTTATCTATAGAAACAATCCCGAAAAATTCCGAAACAAACTCCAAAAAAATGTATTATTAAACATTTATTAAGATGTATTAAAAATATATATAAAAAGGATCCCCAAAAATTTCCAATTTTTCCCGCAGCAGGCGAGAGGAATCAGCGACCCAGGATCAGACCCAAATGACCTTGTGGTCAGGACAAGAATAGATTATCAAGAAAAAATATATATATATATATTATCACAAATTATTTAAAAATTACTAAAAATATATTTTAAAAAATTTTAAAATGATTTTAAAAATTATTTTAAAAATTTAATATCCTGAGGTTTCCCCCATCTCTACTCATTGAACAGATTAGTCGGCTGGCCTCCACCCCTTCGTCCATACCGAGTCAGCCATCTTGGTAGGCGACAACCATCTTGGTAGGCGTCCACCATATTGGTAGGTGGCCACCATCTTGGTAAACATTACCTGTCCACCGCCTTGAAAGTCAGTGCCCATTAGCAATTGAACTTTTACCCTTGCCATTTAACTTGACCCATGAACTTGACCCCATTACCCTGAAGGACATTGAAAATCAAAACTCTCGAAAAGTCCATAAAGACAACAAGCATAATAAATTACAGTCTACCACCACTATATTAGATACAGTCTACCTCAACCTTGACCTCATTACCTTGAATGACCTTGAAAATCAAAACATCGGTGAACCAGTGTGTGCGTGATGCATGAAGTGTGATTTTTATTCAACTTTTAAGTGTATCTAGTGGCATGCCTACAGATTCGTATTTTTCAGGCAGATAAGAATACGTCATTAGAAAAAATTATATGATTACGTGACTATGACCAGCGCCATAATGGATTTTTATAAGCACATATAAAAAGTGTATTACTAAATATATGCCCAGTGTTGTATATTATGAACATTGATTATTCACACATTTTCAATTTTTGTTTATATATGTTTATTGTTTTGATTATCCCAGACTTACGTATTTACATGTAGAGACTTAGTAGCCTATGATGAACTTATAAAATATTTCCTACCCCTATGCTAGGACTTGTAAATTTTTTCCAACACACCATCCCATAATCATACATAACAGTTCAGTATCCACTTAACCTTACCTAAGATAACCGTACCTAACTTAACATAAAACAAGATATCCTAACATAACCATAATGTAAGAATTCATAATATATATTGTATTTCTCTCGCCATTCTCCTAACCTTAACACCACACTCTAGTCATGTATGTAAGAACTTGGATTTTTTTTTTTTCATTTTAAAAATATTATGTGTATATTTTTTTTTAATATTATGAAAAGGTGTGCCTATGGAGCTATGGTGCTATGGAACTAGTAATTTTTTGATCATTTTTTAGTCAGTTTTGAGTCAAAGAATCAGTCTTGTGAGTGGCTTGTCTGACAGGAGTTAGTTGTCTGCTTTATGTGTCACCATGAGTTCAAGCTGAGCGAAGACAACACGAGGACGAAATGTATTTTCACATTAAAAAGAACTAATTCACTGGCAGGGCATCGATGTTTAGTTAGCAGTTATCATTGGTCATTTAGAACTCACTCGATGTTACAAGTACTCTAGCCCTCCTACGGCATGCACTCGCATAAATGTTGATTTAAAACACCACCGAATGAATAGGTCTTTCAGAGAAGAAGGATATATACATTTTTTTTTAATTTTATTATTTACATTATTTTTGTGTTTATTCGCATACATTATAAGCAATTAAATTTTTGAAAACCTCTAGCTCTGTTTATTAACAATCGAATAACACTGACAGATAGAGCACCACATTTTTGCATAATATCTGCTCTACCAACCATCATCAGACTAAATATATTCATGCCTCTTACTAGAAGTCAAGCATACCACAGTCCACATTGGCCTTACCAAAATAATCACACATCCAACATGTTTGCCATACCGTAAGACACTAGCCAAATATCATACCAGACATTGATAAAAATCACTCAATCAACCAACAAACCAGTTAATTGTGCCAGTCAATCATACTAATAACTGCTCTTACGAAACATACAAGGTAACATATCTC
This sequence comes from Dryococelus australis, assembly GCA_029891345.1. NCBI lineage: Eukaryota > Metazoa > Arthropoda > Insecta > Phasmatodea > Phasmatidae > Dryococelus > Dryococelus australis. Next base: position 4,011,850 of record CM057009.1, on the reverse strand, counting down.
CAGCTTACTTAACAACCATATCGAATCGTACTGAGTACTGGAATAGATATATAATATCTTTCACCATGGTAATGGGTTAAAAATCTAAATTTATTTATTGATATATGTTGTTTCACCTTTGTTAGGCCTGTATATAGACGTGAATGACATAATAATTATTTTGTTTTTCAAGTGTTAAATATTCCAAGCCTTGTTAGTTAGCGATGTTGCGAGATACCTCTGTGCCAGAATATTGGGTTCAAATCAGACTTCATGTTGTCATTAAATTCAGCAACAATTTTAAGCTTTGCAGATGTCATCAATTCATCATAGTCTGTAAAATATACATTTATCACAGCAGTCTTGGAATCCACATTTTCGTTCTTAGCGACGCCTAGATGCTGTCTACAACTTCTGACGATCTGTATGGCTCACATTTTTCACAGAAAAAATTTTATTTTCCTTCATCAACCACTGTTTGGAAACTCAATGCAGGCTCGCGTAATGTTATGGGCACTTTTGCTGAAGATCTTGGCACAGTAACGACATTGTTCGGCGAATGTTATATTGAAGGCACTATGTAATTATTCTGGAGTCAGTATGAAATACAAGGTTTTGTAATGTTAGTGATAGTGCAAGTTTTCCTAAATTATTAGCGCATCTCATGCACCTTTTAGTATTCACGTGCACATGTTATAAATCTGTAACTATTGGGTATGGTGAGAGACCCTTGTCCATAGCCCGAAACTATTAAAACAATTTTAATTTTCTCTCTCGGCCTTAGAAAAATTATCGGGCGACGTTTTCCGAGTGATGGGAGAAATTTTTCTTTAAGAATAGAAAACCGTAAAACGAAAATGGAATATATTAGTCGTGATAATTGTAACAGACCCGATGTGATTAAATATATATATAATATATATATATATATATATATATATATATATATATATATATATATATATATATATATATATATATAACTTTAGATAAGCGGTCATATAATAACAACCTCCCAGACTGGGTAGGAATTAAACCTTACAGAGTATACGAGATTGTCGTCTATCTGCACACCCTGCCTGATAATGATTTTGTTATAAATAAATTCGAGTGAAGTTTGCAATTTGAATAATGACCAGAGTTTCAGAATTTTTTTGTTGGTATATATGCTTGCAGCTTTTCAGAATGTGAACATGCTCATAAGCCACATATATGTATATATATAATGTTGTAAAACATGCATATAAATATAAATTATAGTTAACAAAATTTGTTACATTTTAGGCATAAATCTTGTAACATGTGTCGAACAAATTAGTTAATGATGTGCATGTTTACTTCTCATGGGACAGCCATGTCAGACCCTAACAAACCCGAAATTGTGAGACAGTATACAGAATATTTGCAAATAATTATTTATTTCAACCTTTTGTTGACTACGTTCTCGGGAAGCTGTACATAGCTAAACACTGTCACTGACCTACCGATTGCAACTCACAAGGGATTCGAACCTTTATTCCTCCCGAATTCGAGTACTGCGTCATCCCGCTCTGTGATGTATTAGGAATAAATAATTTTATTGTAATGTTGGTAAGTGTTTTTACAATCCCAGTAAAAAAAAACATCGCGAGAAACAGAGAAGTATCTATATTCTAAATGCTGTGTTTTTTTTTTTTTTTTCAAATAATTATGGACCAAATTTTATTCATTCAAAGTAAAATAAATATTTATTTACTTAGAGCAAAAAATATATTTTTCATAATAGTGTTGGTTTTTTAATCATTCTCAAATTGGTATTTTAAATTCAGTTTACTGCCAATTTGTAATTTGAAAATTTTAGAAATATTGATGAGGAAATAAAAAAACGTTTTGTAATAAGGATATATAAGCATTAATTGTAACGGGTACTTTTTTTCACAGTGGCGGACTGAAGAGACGTTAAAGGCATTTTGCATATTTTTTTTATAAAATAAAACAACTAAAACCAGTAGGAATGTTTTTAACAGAACTTGCATTTTTCATTAGGGAAATATTTTTCCCTGTTAGAAAACATTTTATAAAGACACCCTTTACAACAGAGTTCAGATTCCCTCTAAACGCAGTGTCAGCATGAGCTCACGGCTTAGGCGGTTATGTCGTGGGCTGACCATGTGTGGGACCATGATGCGCTGCGTACATGCTTTAGCAAGGCGACGCGCCTCGAATGCGTAGTGTGTGTGTGCCAGCAGTGGGATTTCGGTGTATAATTGCTCTACGAGGCGATGCGTCATAGAGTTAAAGATGGTGACATCACAGTTTCAAGTCAGCGATTACGTCATGATGCGCACTGCCCCGATCTTGGCCTGAAATAAGCAGATCTTAAAACAATGTTGTATTTGCTGTTATATAATTATTAATTACAATATCGAATGCTTCCCATTATTCTATAAAAATCCGCTGTGTTGTCCCCTTTGGTGTAATTCTCTAAACTTGGTTTGCATTAGGTGGAAAAATGTCCTGGACATAGAACTTTAGCAGGGCTTCAGAAAAAGTTGTAAGTAACAATGCATGTGCACGTAATAACCACGGACATAGATGGTGAAAGATTCATGTAACACAAATAATTATAAAAATTTTAAGCTTACACAACGTATATTTCAAAAATTATAATTCATTATTTCGCACAAATGACTTAGAGAATGAATTTCTTGTACTGACTTCAGTATTTAAAAAAACTATTATTTTGTTACAAAACTATGTTCTAATTCTAGGCTGGAGAAAGACAATTATTATTTTATTACTTTTTTTACAATACAGAAGCCTTCAGAATTTATTCAGACTCAATCTGTAATGATTTGCATAAACAGTAGCTACGAACTTAAGATTAGCAAAACTATTAATAATTATAACAAATAATATATAGAGGTTGGGCTACACTTAACATCGTGAACCGATGAGGGTGAAGTGAGGTGAGAATGGATCAGAACTGGATATGGCAGATGAGAAAACCTCATCAACTATTCAAATAAGAATTTTCTACTTGTCTAATAATTTCACTGGACCGATGCATGAATAAAATGATCAGGCCAGTTACAAAGTTAGTTTTACATATGGCGGAAGTATACAGAATGGGTATACAAGTACATCTTAAGCAGGGCTTTCAAAAAGAGATTACTGTTAACAGCCTATAATAAATATATATTAAGCTAATAGGCTAAGGGACTTTAACATCACACATCATGGAATTACACCAGCAATCACTCGCTTAAGAATCCACTTTACCTACCCTGTTCTTTTTTCCGGCTAGAGTCAGAGAAATTTGGATACTAGATAATTTCATAAGCAGCATAAACTTAATCAGAAGAACAATAAATTAGTGTACCTTACATGTCAAATGCACTTATGTAATATATTTAAATTATGCTTACAACTATGCCTTACATAACTTACTTAATTTGTTCTTGTGAGTAGTATTTATGAAACGCAAATCATATCTGGTATTTTAAGGCTTCCAAACTTTGTAACTCACTAATGCCGAAATAAGAATGGGGTAAGAATTGAAATGAGACATGTTATTGTATAAACAAAAAAAATATTGTAAAATATAACATGGTCACTAACCAAAATATTTCAGCCCATCAATACATTTTGATGAAAATAACCGAATCAAGCAATTAAGTGTGCGTTTTTTTATTATCAGCGCTTCTTACTAACTAAATTTTCCAGAAAAAAACCGTTTTTTATTAATTTGAAAATATCCCATTTGTAATCAAGTTTCGTAAGTTATCCTATTTAAAAACATAATTGTATTAACATTGAGTTGATCGTTTAACACTTGATGGGAAAAAATTTGGCAGCTTTGGGGATACAGCACAGGGCTTTATGTGAACACGCCTGCATTAGCAAGTAATATTCTTGTGGGAGTGACATGAAAGTAACGATATTGATACCTGGCTTATATGTCGTAAATCAATATATCCAGGCAAGATCCTACATTTTGCATAGCGCCCTAGTACATCGGAATCATAAGATGCACTCTCCGGAAATTTTTGTGCTCGCCCAAAATTGCAGTCCGTCGTAGCGCTTAAACCCCCCCCCCCCCCCCCCCCCCCCCCCCATCCAAGAATAACACACCGGCAATGCCAACTCAAGACCATGTCTGCATCATTGTCGTATACAAATCTAACAAAGCCACATTTATTTCAATAGTATTATTGTTATAGGGCTTAATGTGTATGTCTGCATTAGTTGGGCTACATCGTCCTGGTTGCCATGTGTATGTCTGGATTATAAACGTCTTCAATTCACTGATTTTTGGCTTTAGTTTAACCCCTTGCTTGTACTTGCAGTACTGTATGTGTTGTGCGCTTGCAAAAGATTACTGAAACATCTGACTTGAATAAATTACATTTTACTGCTGAATAGTTGAGGTTCAAACCGAATACTTACAGAGAGTTTTGTTCCTTAAGAACTACGAGATAAAATAAATTATAGTGCACTTCTCCCACCCTTTATTGACCGTACATATAATTCCCAAATTTTACAAATTTCTGCCTAGCAGTTTACACTATTACAGCTGACAAAAAAATTTGTTGTATTAACTAAGGCAAGATCAATAATTGATTTGTCTTGGCCCTTCATATAATTAGTATGTACTTCACTCCCGTGCTATTCTCTTGGAAGAAGATTAAGTTTGAGATCTGTTATCAAATATGGTTATATCGAAATTTGGTCGGTACTACTGGAAATATGCATGTATTTGGCCATACCGAATTTATGTTTAGACCATAACTAATAAATCTACATAAATCGTAATATTGTTGTGGTTTTTAATTATATTTGAAATCATTATGATTATTATCATCATACATTTACTATTAAAAAAGAGGTAATCACACAGACAGCCATACATACACACCACTGATTAACCCACAATCCTGTGACATATGACTGTGATGTTAGTCCCTGCAGGGAACTCACTAGGAGCATGCCACCCTTGTGGTGACATGCAGTTGTAATTGAACACTTGATTTAAGATTCAACATGCAGGCAATAAGCTTGTATTTGGTTATTAATACTTAAATTAGACATATTTATTTATATGATACTAATTGGTATATAACTCAAAAAAATTTCTACATTTTAATTTTTTTAATGGTATATACTATTTTCTTCTACAACTATAACACCAACAACCATCAGCTTACACAGTACTTTGCAAATGGCGGTGGAGAAGTTAGTTTACAAGTTCTTCTAAACTAACAACACTGCTTTGCATCCAGGGTAGTATGTTACTGGGTAATAAGTGCCCCTTCGCTTTTTTTTTCTGAAAACACATTATTAAATAACAACCACAACACACCACGAGTGTGTATTGTCCCTATAATTCACCTTACAAGTGAATAAATTTGCTGTCAGTGGTTACAGTCAGAAAGTGAATAGGTATTTTTACGTGTGTCACTATCCATTGGTTTAAAATTGTGGTATGGCAAAGATCATTGCATCTGTAGTAGTATTTCTTAGAGCTTCAATAATTAATTCCAGAAAAAACCATACTTGGATAATAATTGCAGGGTACATTTTAAAAGATAGGAGATCACCACAACAATTTCTCTTATCCTGCTCAGAAATCCGGGAGCGACCCCATAACATATGATTGCTTATTCACTTAGATAAAAATTAAAGTAAATAAAAAATTATAAAAATGAATTTTTTTTTGCCATAAAGAAATCATTTACAAGAAAATAAAAAAATTCTATTGTAAAGAAATTACAATAAGAAAAAATAAATAAAACACTCCAATACATTTCCATATACTATTTATTTAGTACACAGGCAATACAAAACATATTTATAATTTAAAAAAAAAAATATTACTTGTAGTTCTCTACTTCGAAGACTGTCACATACAAGGCTAAGTAGTTCTCGAATGAATGTAAGCATTAGCATCTTGCGAAAGGAAGCGCCAGTCTCTGTATCATGATGATGACCATCGGTCCCCAGTTGACCATCCATCTCATAATAGCAGCACTGCCAATCTTGATCATCCTTAACATTTGGTTCGACAACTTCTGCCTCGCCAATGGTGGGACCACCGCCAACAGCAGGTCTGGCATCCACAGCTCTAAGAATATGCACTGCTTGGTGGTGCCGATGGATAGGTGCAGGTTCATTTCCCAAGTTGGAGGCAGAGACATCTGTGGCAGGTACCATCACAAGTGGCTGGCACAGATGCTGTACTCGCCGATGTCTGGTCGTCTGGCTTTCATCATTGTTTTTCTTGGGTCCAGGATACTGTGAAGGTTCGTGTCCCACCTGGGACAGCTCCACGGCACAGTCTGGTGAGTGGATGGTGGCAGGAAGCTAGGCTGATGTGCAGCACAGCTATGTCTGCGGCATCATTTGGAACACGATGCATGCCGATTGTCCTGAACAATCCAATTGAAACTTTGTTGGTTTATAGGCGATCGGATAATGCGCGAAACGCCAATGCTGCATGCCACCACCATCACAGGTCTCGGTACAGGTGTGCAGGATGAAACTGTATTCAATACAGCCATAATCAGGCTTGGCATTTGTATAACTGTTAGTAGGATAGAATGGAGTCATGGTGACAATCAGACCTCTAGGCAATGACTAAATGAGCACACCTACTGTTCCCACATATATATAATATGGACGATGAACAGCTGTGCAACCATACAAAACTAAAATTCTCGCACAATTCGGGTGACTTTGTGTCTGTCTAGTCGTAAATTGCCGATTCACTGTCCAAGGACGAGACACGCCATTTGTGTGGCAGCTGTGCTTTTCTCCACGTGCATGTCCAGACATGTTTTGACCTATCACAGACATGTCAGTGCTGGTCGTCCTAAAGTTTGCCAGCTTTCGCAGCGAAGGACAGCCATACTCGCACTGCACATCGAATATTTCTACTTCGTTTTTTGCACAAGTCGCTCAGCCATTTCTTCTGCTCAGGTCCCTGCCACATAAACCAGTCCTTGGAGATACTGCATCAGCAAGTTGCGCAGCATGTTTCCCACCTGATGGTATGGAATCTTGCATTTATCCCACTCCAGTCCATGTTGGTACTTGGCCAGCCAGTCGTTCGTTTTTTTTTTCTTTTCTCATCCAAGAGTATCCACGAATTAAGGGGGGGCAGAAGGAGCACGTGCACATTTTGCCATCGCCATCATAGGTCACTGCGATATCCTTGACCACATAGCTACTCTGGCTGTGGAAACCTTGCATATTACAGCATATCCTGATACAACCTGAGATGAGAATCAGTGTTCATAATGTTTTATATGCTTAGATAACCATGTTCACCTGCCCACAAAAATATTAGAAGCTCACTACTCTGTCATGCAAAATCAAACAGCAGGCAGCAGTATTCGCAGGCAAGTTTTCCTTGGAAATAATTTCTATACGACAATCCACCACACCGTTTCGAACTAGCTCGTCTTGTTTGGACATGTTGGCCATTCCTCAGAACCTTTCTGGTCTCATGACAGGGTAGGACTCGCGCCCATAGTAGGAGGGTTGAAACAATGTATACAGATAAAATGCCAATGTAAATCCTTCTTGATCGAAGGAGGTGTTCAAATAAGTGTACGGATTGCTTTCGCTATTCAAAAATACTTTTACGTTCTGCACTTTGCAGTGGTCAAAGGTCGATTTGTCTGCCGAGAAGTTGTGTTGATTGTTCGTTTGAATGCCATGATTGACGACATCTTCACAGCCCAGTGGTTCCTCGTGGCAGATGACAGGACCAGACATGTAACCAAACTCCAGCTCTTGAAGGTTATGTCGATGATTTTTTGTTTCTTGACATAGTTCAGTAGCTTAACGCATTCGCGGTTGCTCGGAGTCACGTCGGGAACGAACCACTCCGTGTTGGTCAGGGTTACAACGACGGGCTGCAGGTTTTCTCCAGCTCCAAACACTGCATCGAGATGTGAGGTGGCTAGCATTATCGGCAGTTCTTGCTTCACACCTATTATTATCTTTCTATAATACTCGGCAAAACCAAGTAACATCGATAGTGGCACACCCACCTTGAACTTGCCTTCTGCGAAGATGTGTCACGGAAGTAGGAGCACCCGGATGAAACTCAAACTCTGTGGCAGTGACCACAGCTCTCACGAACTGTCATACCAAGCTCTATATGTTCAGCAGAATCAATAAGATGTTTAGCAGAGTTTCAAAACAACGGTTTTTAAAATCCCATTGTTGCTGTAGAGTTTTTACCCCCAAAATTGTGAGTAATGAACAAACCACAAGTATAGATTTATTTCCTGTATTGGGCTAAATTCGTTTCTTATATATATATATATATATATATATATATATATATATATATATATATATATAGCCCCAAAAATATGTTATACAAGATTTATAAATACTGGTTAAATACAATAATGCCTTAAAACAGGCTCCAAGAATACAAAGGGTGCCAATAAGGGGCTTGTGAGTATAAATATGTTACAATTTACCACTTTTCCCAAAAATCATCATCAAAAATTGTAATATTACTTCACTTCATTAAATATATATATATAAACATGGCAGGAAACTGCCTTCTACCTGTTTTTCCCCTTTCACATTTTAAATGTGAGTGTGGTGTGTTTCCGCCTGTCGCGTGTCTGGTGCTGTGTGTCTTGTCTGGGTATCAACACCCATCATATATAGTCCACTCTTAGTGGTGTAGAGTGTGGATGAACATGGAATAACAGTATGGAGGTTTTTGGCGGAACTACAAAAATCAATTAATTTAAAACTCTTGATGATGTATGCTGCAGCGTCGTAGAAATTCCTAGCAATGGCCAACTGCAATGACGGGCAGGACACAACGAGGCGGTGCGGGGAGGGGGAAAGTCAACTGGCAGTGCCGCACAATGCTGAATCCGAAGTCTAGCAAGGCAGACACACACAGACACAAGGCAAGTCAGCTCCTCGCTCGCCATCGAAGGGGACAGCATACTGGTAAGTCTTCATAACCCTGGTAGCTGAGCATTTCAGGTGATGGATACTGCTGGTTAGGTGGAATAAAATACTGAAGTTGGTATTGTGATATTTTCCAGCACCATTGCATCCTCCCCTCCTTCAAAGCTACAGTATGGTAGGCCGCTTTCCACAGCCTACGATGTCGGGTGGCCAGTCCTAGTCGTGGTTGGGTCGGCAGCACACACCACGCACGAAAAATCTTATTTTCTTCTTTAAACTGCGTCCATAATTCCTCAAACACACCATAACGAGGACTATTAAAATGGGCTCGTAAATACGACACACTAAACACAATCTCTCTTACTGGGCAAAAAATACAAGGACAAAAAATCATAAAATCTCTAAATAATTATTCTCTTCTACAAGATATAATTTAGAAAATCTTACACATTCATTATTTTTTAACTATATAGGGCATTTTTAGGGCACTCTCTTAAAATACATAGGGCTAGGGCAAATTTCTAGTTACATTTCCATGAAATCTTTTAGTATGAGTTATATGTACCTTAGATTCTTTATGTGGAAATTGTAGCTCTGACACAAGCAATGTAATGGGCGTCATAAAACATACCACTTTAAATGGACCACACCACTGTGGTGCTAACTTTGAACTAAAATAATCAACTTTAGAACTGAGATAATGATGTTGAACCATAAATAAATCACCACTACGCATTGTAACATCACTATGCTGTGAATCAAATGTTACCTTCATTTTATTGTGATGAATAAGTAAATTATGAGTGACTTCCTCCCACAATATATTCAAATCCTTATTTGCTCAATTTCTACATATAAGGGTAGTAACGCCCAAGCATTTCAAAGGTGATGTAAAAGGAGCCTTCCAAAAAAAACTTCAGATGGAGTGCATTTATAGACACTATGAATTACATTATTCAAACACAACACAAGATTATATAAAATGGTGTCCCATTCTCTCTGCATGTCTGACTGAAAACAATGCAATGTCACCTTAATATTTCGGTTCACTCTTTCAACTATATTCGCCTGTGGGAAATACGGCTAATTATTTATCATTTAAACTCCCCGCGTAAACAATAAGTCACTGAATTCTTGTGACACAAAATACGATGCATTGTCAGTGACGACAAACACTGGTGACCCAAAAACACAAAAAAAGGTGATGAAAAATTATTTTACAAATTTCTACTTCTTTAATGGTGCGTAATGGGAAGAAAAAACAAAATTTGCTAAAACTATCGATTGCTACCAACACATAGACACATCCAATTTTACTATGTGGTAAGGGACCCATAACGTCGAGGTAAACCTTTCCCCATACAAACATAGCGGGACTTACAGAATACTTCCCTTACTTTCTACGATTTGTAGGTTTCCCCTGTTGACAAGCGACACATTCCCTAACACGCGTGTCAATGTCTTTCTGTACGTCTGGTCACGTAAAAATCTCAGTAATAGGAGCTATGGTTTTATAACAGCCAACATACCCTCCGAAAAAGGACTCATGATAATATTTGTACACCTTTGGTCTTAAATTTTCTGGGCCAAAACACAAAATTTGCCTTTCTTTGACCAATTTCCAATAAAACCTTTAGAAACTATGTAACCATAGAGACCTGACTTAGACATTATTTCCTGACATTCAGCATCATGCTTCTGGCGGTCTCTTATGTCTACGAAAGCTGCAGGAAAACTTTGTAAAGAATTTAAAAATTCTACTGATTCTATATGATTATGAACTATTTAATTTACTACATAAACTTTCTGGATTTCAGCAGGATCACTAGCAATTACTTCACATTCATCACTGCAAAACATACGCGATAATGCATCAGCTACTAAATTGCCGTTCCCTTGATATGGTGAACATAAAATTTAAAACGGTATAATCTCACAAATTAACGCACAAGATGTGCATCAGGTTAATTTGATTTCAACAGCCAGCTTAAAGCTTGGTTGTCCATAAACAACTGAAATCTCCTGTGCTCTAAATAATAAGCAAAATATTCCATTCCCCATATGCAAGCTAAACATTCCTTATCATAGATGGTGTATTTTCTTTCAGCAGCTGACAAAAGTTTACTAGCGTAAGCTACGGGGGCAAAATCATTTCATTTTTTCTGATTTAATACTGTGCCCATGGCAACAGAACTCGCATCGCAATGCGAATAAAATTTCTCTTGAAAATTGGGCAGATACAATACTGGTGGTTGTGTCAAAACGTCATTTATTTTTGAAAGCCTTTTGCTGTTCTGGATCCCATGCAAACTCAGTGTTTTTCCTCTTTAAAAAATTAAGTGGCTCGGTATAATATGGAAAAATTAGAAATAAATTTCCCGTACAATACTGCCATACCTATAAAACATCGAACTCCACGAACGTTCTTCGGAATGGGAAAATTCACTACCGCTTAAATTTTTTTCTGGGTCTGTACGCAACTGACAGTCTGAAATAATGAATCCTAAATAACGGACATGTTGTTCAGCCCAACTTATTTTTTCAGGGTTCACAGTTAATCCTACATTTGCAAGGATTTTAATACTAAAGAAATATGGGAAAGATGCTCTTTTAAGGTGTTACTATAAATACACACGTCTATGTACGTAAATACCAAATCATGTATGTACGGGCCTAAAGTTTGATACAATACTCGTGACATCGCTTGGGGACCACAATTGACACCCATGGGCAAACGCGTCCACTGATAAGACCTCCACATGGTACAAAACGCCAAGGGTTCTCTAGAATTTGGGTGCAGTTCACACTACAAAAATGCAAAATTGAGATGCCAAATGGTGAAATATTTCGCTCTTATCAAATACTGAAAAACCATGTCTAGCACAGGAATGGGATATGGATCAATAAAAATTTTATTATTGACTAACCTATAGTCATTTATCAAACTCTATCTACCCGGTTGCTTTTTAGGATTTAAAAACTAGAGAGTTGCATATGCACTAAAAGAGTCTTCAATAATTCTTTCTTGTCTTAATGCTGGCAATATTTACTTAAAAATTGGGACCTTGGGCGGAGGAACTCTATGCGGAATGTAAAATACAGATTCACTATCTCGCAATTTCAAAACTACTGGTGTTTGGGTGTAGTAACCTACTTTGATAGATATCACGTCACTAAACTAGGTTTTTATATTTTCAATTCTGCATCCAACTGCTCGTCTAATTTTACCATCTGCACTTTCCTACAGTAAGATGGCTTATTCTGTAACTGAACACGAGACTCAAGAGAGAAACTAAAATGCAAACATTTGTTTTTCACGTCCACATGGTACTGTGTCTTCCCTATAAAATCACTACCAAGTATGACGGGATACTACAAGTCTTTAAACAACTGAAAGTTTACCTTCCAAGACAAATTATCCACTTTAAATTTCGTGGTAGCAGCTGCCTGTGAACTGATCAAATCACCGTTAGCAAGCGAAAATACAGTGGCCTCATTTTGCATAATTTTCACCGTTCCTACCAGATTGTCATGCATTATTTGGTTCAACATATCATGACTCATCAAAGACGACATCGCACCTGATTCAATTAAGGCGTTGACATATGAAACGTCCATTTGCAAAGTCAAAAATAATAATCCTAGTTTTGATTTTCTAGAGGAGAACTGATTCACACTGTCTACCCCTGTAGGTTTATTTTTATACGGACAAGCATATTGCAAACGGTCTTCGTTTCTGCAAATATAGCATACACGCAGAGGCATTGTCAATATTCCTTCGTCACCTTGATTTGCCCTATTTACCCTGCTCTCCTGTGTATACATGTCGTGCTTGGTAGCTGAGCATTCTCAGGTGGTGGATAGCTGGTTAGGTGGAAGAAAATACTGAAGTCGGTAAGTTGATAATTTCCAGCACTGTTACATATGGGAACTTTGTAACCGTCTTCCATTCCCCAGCCTGCCATTTTTACCATGTCGAAATTGTTCGGCGTGAGCAAAAGGTATTTTTTTGTTGTGGTGGTTATGCCCACATCCCACATTTTATCAATAGTAACACCATTCAGTTCATACAGTTCTTGCTCTATGAGGTGAAGTATACCATTGCGAACGAACACTTGTGGTGGGTTGGATCCTGTCCTCTTTTGTGAGCCTACCTTGGGTGTGCAGGAATGATTGCCAAAGCAGGGTGTAGATATCTTGATGCTGTATCAGGATTCGAACTTCACGCCCGAGGGCTAAGAGACCAATCAGATATGGCTGGTAGCAATGCAGCTCAAACTTGTAGATACTGTTGTCGAATTCTGCCCGCTGGGTCACGTTCAGTATGTTGTCGTCTTCCGTGCCGGTTCACTTTCAACCCTAGGCTTCGTAGAAACTGTTTGATGTCACGAGTTAGCACGCTGGTGTCTCGAGCTCTACTGGATGCTGGTTTGATGCTGCACTCGACTTTATGCATGGTATGCCTAGCAAAACTCAATACCATCGTTTCAAGTGCAAGCACAAACTGAATTATTCATTTCTGGAGTCTATCTGTTCATCTTCCTGATAGACGATTGATACCACCACTTTGTGTGCACTCTTCGCAATCACGGAAACATATATGATGCTTTTCGGAACTTCGACCAATTTATAACCTATTAGGACCGTCGGCACGAACTTGCACAGTGTATGGTTGGTTGTACCATTGACGTAGCAGCCACTCACCAAATTACAGTTCATGCGTATCACATTCACTGGAAATATGTTCACAGACCGCAATGATTCGTCAATTTTACCAGCTTTGTAGATTAGCATTGGTCCGATGGTATCCGGTTCGTTGAAATGGATATCTGCACTGCAAAATATTTCTGCTTTCAGTGTGCTTGGGTAACCGCATAGTTCGAAAGTCACATCCGATGGCATGGATTTCTTGATGGAATTAGCGATGTCCATCAGTTCGTATGCACCGGTGGGAATGCTGATTTCCTTCATATTACCTGCCACTATGTAGCGAAATGCAGCATACACATTTTCTTCTACATTGGATATGGAGTTGTATGTCTGAAAATCCGTAAGTCCGACGACTCACTCACCTTCCAGCTCCAAGGGTGGGTAGAACATCCTCAGCTCGGATGTATTATCTCTTTGAATGCTGGACACCGACATACTGACTGGAGAATATAGGTGCAAACACCTTTTATGTAAACGATTAACTAATAATTATTCAACTACAACTTATTTTTATTCCACTGTGCCAGAAAATGAAGACACAAATGTCCACAGTTCCATATGTTAGGCAGCTGCTCCAATTCATAATTGTATGTTAGTTTGCAATTTTTCAGGTGCAGTCGCAGTTCGGGTGGAGGATGCCAATTCCCAAAACTTTTATTATAGTCTGTATGCTAACACTTTTTTACATATGCTATCCAGTGCGTACCAGGACCAACTGTCGTGTCCAGATTAATTATGGCGCATTCGTGTCTCCTGGGTTTAGCAGGCAAAGCATCTCGCATGTACACTCCTCTAAAATAGCTATCTTTAATTTTCGTGTAAAGAGTTCCAAATCAACGTTTGTATGCGGCCATTTCAGTAGATATTTCATTAGCGCCTTCTCCTGCTGCGACCCATTTTCTTTCTCACACCTCCTCCTCCTCGATAGGGACATTGTGTGTAAAATTCTGGGCCATTTTTTTACCCATGGCGATAGTTTCCAGTTTACGGTTGTGGCGACGGTTTTCATCCAATTGCTTACATTCGTTCGAGGCTCGTGTCACCGCATTAACGATACTTGTTACAGCCCCAGTGATAACGCCCAGAGCACCGATTGCAAGTTTCAAGACAGGAAATAATCATCCCGTCTTTTTGTTCCCTCTCCTCTTGGAACTTCGTCTTACTTTCTTCGTTCCCATGCCCATCTTCACCTTGGCTTTCATCGCATTGTAAACACCCCACGCAGCAATTTTTTATCGAGTCTGATAACTGACAATTTTCTTATCTGGTCGGCCTTGTGTACAAGTATCTTGTCTACTTGGTATCTGATTTGTAGATCCTTGTGCTGGGAATAAGCGATATTGTGCCACTTGCACGCCTCGTTCAGCATGATGATGCCCGTATTGCTGCGTGCCAGCATTTTGGTTAGCTTGGTTCCTGGCCCGCAGAACCTATATCTGGGAATGTGCAGCTCGAACGGTAGACTGTTGATCAGCGTATCGACGATACCAAGGCCAGATTCCGCATCTTTACCTTACGATGCATCGAATTAAACTGACCTAAAGCTTATAAATATGCACCTTTTATACTTATATTGCCTGTGAGAAACAGACTTGTAATCAATAGTACTTTACTTGGGTCGACATGTGTATGTTGACTGTGTGTACCTCAGCCAGACTTATTCACGCATACCCATATAATTGCTTCGCGATAATGCTAATGTGTTTGTGCTGTTTCGCATGGACGGTATGAACTTGCAGCAAGCGTACGACGATAATGTCAATACGGACATGACGTTTGCAGAGTTTAAGGATATATGGGACTTGTGCTGGAAAGAGAAATGATGATTTTTGACGATTGTTTAGGACTGGCCCCTATATAATGGGAGGTAAACGCATAGCTTCGAACAGTTTATACCCATGTAGCAAGCCACAGTTGGCCGACTGTGGTTTTACTGCTGGCACTGCTGGATGACTGCTGGCACTGAATACTTATGGGTTTACACTAATGACCGTGTTATGGCTGACTGCAGGAAACAGGACACTTGGCATGCAATTTGTGGCCCACTTTTGGAACTTTGATGGAAATGAAACTGATGGCTGATAGTAGGTGACCTATTAATGGTCCATAAAAGGCTTGGCAACTGTATTCCAGCACTGGCAGCACTTAACTTAGCCATATTTGGGCCATTAATGGCACTCCACTATAGATTTTGCACACTTAAGTGACAGTCAGCCGAATGTGGTTTTACTAATGGCACTGCTGGATTACTACTGGCCCAGAAAACGTATGGGTCTACACAACTGACCCTGCTATGGTTAACAGCTGGCACCAAGACACTTGGCATGCCATTTATGGCCCACTGATGGAATGTTGATGAAAATGAAACTAATGGCTGAGAGTAGGTGACCTATTAATGGCCCATATATGGCTTACCAACTGTATTCAAGCAATGGCCGCACATAACTTATACTTATTGCTGGTAAAATAATGGGTAGCCTTCTATAGGTCATTTTATTGCTGTGAGTGGTACATTGATGGACCATTGCTGGTGCAATTTGGCTTATTATGGGAATATTTATGGCTCCCACTTTTCGCATATAGCTTCTTCAAAATACACACACCCATATATGTATATGTGTGTCTACTATAACTATAGATTATTTGTAAATATATAGTGATGAAATGCAGTAAATACAGTGACTGGCATTGAATAATTTTACATATGCAATGTTTGCCATGTATGACTGCATATAATTAAAATGAGAAGTTAAACAATATATATATAATCACCATTAGAAAATTGACATTGAAGGGCATCATACCACTCAATTTTCATAACTGGCGACTGCAGTTTAAAACAGACGAATAGCATCCAGGTAACATACATACTGCGAAAGATTACATTAAAGGCAAATTTTTTGCAAATATTGCAATTCGTGTAGGAATATTTCACTCAACAACAGAATTTTTTTATCTGCATCTTTTTAAAAACTGATTTGTGAAATGATACAGTTTAAGGCTTTTGACTATATTAGTGTTTGTTAATAATTCAAGTCGTAATATACTATTAATTAGTTCATCTAAAGATAAGAATACACAGTGGAGTAATGGTTAGCATGCTGGGATCTCAACTCAAGGGGTGTGGGTACGCGCCCCCTCTCCTGCAATGGTAGGCATAAGATTATCATGTCGTATAATGTGTTTAATAGTAAAGGAAAATAAAGAAAAGTTGATATTGAAGGTCAAAATAATTACTTCTAAGAGACACAGGTAGATGTGGTGAAAGCAGGTGTGAAATGGTACATCGATGGGCCATTGCTGTTGTAAGCATATGGGCCATTTGACCACACCTGGGCCAGTTATAGGCAGAGTCTGGCTAGGTAGTGTTGCCAGTTCAGGACCAGCAATGGTGCCAGCTGTTGGCCAACTGCTGCTCTGCACCGGTGTGCCTCTTCACTTATCTGTGCTGCACCTATCCTGATTACTCAACAGCGACCTGGTGCATGCTCTGTCCGTCGGTAGAGCCCTGCTGCAGTGGCATTGCAGGTCTCAGCCAAACAAACGGTGTTAGGGGTGAAGGCACGTGGCACACATCAAATGTCCTCCCCCCACCCCTTTCGAGACCTTTTGTAGACCGACTGATGTTAATTGCAGGTGCGGGCCAGCCTGAGTGACCACAGGTGGTACCGACCACTTGTGGCCTCTTCCTGGTACGCAATTCCAGCTGCCTGCCCTGGTGTGCCACCAGCGGGTGTGCCTGCCAGCGTGAATGCCGAAGGCGAAGCGAGCTCCCCGACTAGCTGGCCTCGTTACCTGCTTCCTCGCTCCTGATGTCTTCCTGCTGATTGCGCCGTTCCCGGGTGCGCCCTGGCTGAACAGCCCCTCTAAACATACTTCCACCTGCATTATTCACTTGCAGCCGCAATTTTTCCTGCTCCTACTTATCGTGCTCTTTCTCTTGCTCTCCTTGCACTTGCTCTTGCTCCTCAGTGAGCACGCCAACACTGTTGTGCGCCTCACATCCTATGCTTTCTGTTCGAGGTTTTACAATCTCCCTGTGGGACGTAATGATATCAGGTAACTCCTGGACACTCGACTCCTCCCCTTCTGTTCCTGCTCGAACTTTGGATGCACTCTTCTGCTCGCTCCTCTCCTCCTGGAGCTCATTGACGATGATCTATCCTGCACCACCCCTGTTGATATCCCGGTTTTGGCGCACACGGGTGGGTCCTCTGTGGCTTCTCCCCCCTTAAGTGCCACCACAACTCGCGTTCCCTCCTGCTCCTGCGTTTGCTTGTCGCAGCCTTCGCCGTCGTGGGGTTGGGACACACCGGGATCAACTTCGTTATCGATGGCACCCGGTGCACCCACTCTTTTCTCTTGTCCTTCTTGCTATATGCATGTGATTCCTCCTACTCACTTGCTTCTACATGCTACTCCTCCCCGCTTGCTTGCTGATTATGTACTTGCTCCCTTTTCCTGATTTGTACATGACGTTCCACCTGCTCTCTTTATGCTTGCTCCCTCTGCCTGCTTTGTACATGACGTTCCACCTGCTGACCTTTTACATGCTCGCTCTTCCTGCTTTGTACATGACGTTTCACCTGCTATCTTTATGCTTGCTCCCCTTTCCTGCTTTGTACATGCTATTTTTCCTGCTTACTTACTCGCTAGTGTGTAGTGTAAATTCCCCTTCTCCATGCTATGTGCATCCTGAACTTACTTGCTAATGTATTGGATGATAAACATTTGCTGGAGTGAAGCAATAAAAACTTGGAATGAACTTGCATACTACTTTTATCCCGATGCATAGTTGCTGACTACTCGGCTACCTTCTTGCTTGCGAGGCGATATTTACACTGAACTCCCTCCACACTTGCGGAAATGAATAATACAAATAATATTTTTAAAATGTGCAATGCTATTGTTGATGTCGTTATTCTCAAAATAGCTTCCTCGTGGATATCCTGTGTAACAATGACTGTGGTGCTGGTTTCTATGGTAAGGACATTAACTGTCTCTACTGCCTGTCCTACAGCCATACTACAATACTCGCTCATTGCCAGCCGTATTACGTGGTCTATAGGCATAACATCCTGCTTGTGTACAAAGTGAAGTCATACGAAATTATGTGAGGCTGCAATATCAATTAATGTGTGGCATAACTGACCACTAATGGAAATTAGGATGTGGATAAATGGTGCGTGACTGCTGCTAATATGTTGTACCAAATTTTGTTGTTTGGTTAATTTTGAATTTGTTGACCGAATTCTAGTGGGCGGGGTGTCGGAAGAGTCTGGCCCCTTTCACCCCTGCAACCCATTTCCCTGTTGTTTACAATCTGCCACATCCTTTATCCGGTCCATATGTGGATTATTAGGACACTTATAGTGCCAGTGGTATTGTTGGTGCCGGCAGTGCTTGCATAGATGTTGTGGTGGACAATCCGGATTCCATCCCTGCTGCATTTTTTTTTTACCTGCTGAGCTCCCGTATTGTGGTTTCTAACCACTTTACCCCATGGCTCCATTCCGCTTCTGGACCTGTTTATACAAATTTTCATGTGACTGCCCTTTATACATTTTCTCATGCGACTGTCCACTATAACTGCATTATGGTTGTGAATAATTTGGTGACATGGTGGGTGATGATGTTTGTTTACGTTCTCTTACCGCTGGTCGTGCTGCCATTTTATTGCAGTTGCATCATGGTGTGGTGGTTCATTCATCTGTTCCAAATTGATTGCAGCATGCATTAAGATTTTCTAGCATACCATTAAGCAGTGGCACTAAAGCTGCTATAAATTCAGGTCTGGATGTTTCTGCAATTACTTCGAGCACTTCTCGCTTTAGCAAATGTGGATGGCAACGCTTAATGAGATGATTTTTACATGTGATAAAGGATATAAGTGAATCACCCAATTGCTGACCTTCCAGAGTCAGCCTGCTCTGGGTCTGTAAGGAGGTGAAGACCCCTCTAAACCTCCACTGGAACGAGCGACGAAACTCCTCCCACTGAAGTCCATAATGGTTGAGAGATGTCCACCAAGAGTGCATGTATCTGTGGAGTTGCGCTCCGACACAGCTGGCCCATTCATCTCTGCTGACCTTGTACTTGGTGAGCCGGGATACTCAATCTTCTAAAAACGCTGTTGGATCCTCCGTTAGCGTCCTGGCGAACATGGGAAAAGTCTGTAACTTTGACGGTGTTTTGGCCATGATCGGCCCTGGTGGAAGTTGAGGTGTGTTGGTCTCTATACTTCTGTTTTATGTCGCACTTTCTGTTCCTACTGTTTGTGGTGATATTGTTCCCATGCAGTTTGTCATGTATTGGTTTATGGGTGGGAAATTCGAAAAATTCTGTGGCAATGTAGGAAGTACTGATGGGTGCAGAAAACGTGTGCAGTAGTGGCAAGGAAAATGGTGTGAGTGGTTGGATTGGGTAAAGTACTTGTGTTGAGGTAGGTTCGGGTGGCTGGGGTTTGTTAACATTCGCCACATGTGTGGCAAGAGTGCACTACATCTCCGCTTCTCACTGCATCCCTTCCCTACTCTGCTGCCACTCCCTTCCTCTGCCTTGTATCACTCCACATGACACATATTTACTGTCCTGTGCCAGGGTCTCAGATACCCTTGTGGTAGAGGGGGCTGGGATGTGTGGACGTGCCAGGTTTGGACTTAGGATCTGGCCAACAGTCGCATTAATCCTTGCCTTCTTGCGGTGAAAGGACGGGATTCCTCTTCCCCGCCTATTGGTAGGCCGAAGCGCAGCAGGGCCAGTTGGCTAGGAGCACTCCGTTAACAAAGACTGGAGTATATTCTCTTGTACGTGCCACTAACACTTGTGAAAGATTGTATTATCGTTTACTGCCACATCATTATCCCACTGTCCTAAATTAGTCCAACACCTGATCACGTGGGGTGTCTGCGGATAGGGTTAGTGTTCGGTTTTTCGCCCTGCATGAACAGTGTTGATGTCGCATGACATGATAAACAATTTAATGGCGGATTTATGTTCTGTGTTACTGAGGCATTCCTAATGATAGTTCGTTTTACACTGTATGCATTTTAGTACAAATGGCATCCTGGCCATTACATAACGGATTTTCACAATGCCTGGGAAATGTGTAATTCGGACATTGTTCTGCCTCAATTTTTACTCGTGTTATGGGGTACTGATTGTTCTGTGTTATTTCACAGCTACTGCCTTTCACTGATCCGCAGATGTCACCGACTTGGTTGTTCACAAGACTAGTATTGCGGTGGCATTGGCAAAATACACTGTTCTTATTTACTGATTGGTCACTACCTACCATAGGGTGCAAACCGTCTGGACACCACAGCACTGGTGTGCTGTCAGGCATCCTGCCAGCCATGCTTTGTAAACAAAGCCACATGCACTGTAGATGCAGGTGTACCGACCCGGATGCACTGGGTCCTCTCGTGTCGCAGCTGACTTGTTCATCCCATGGCGCAGGGGTTATCGACCCGATGCTCAGCTGATGTACGGCGTGCGCGAGGGGTCAGCTGGCTGTCAGCAGCGGAGAGTGCAGAGGCCGGGGAGGGGTAGCCTCCGCCCTGTCACTTCTCCTTCTCACTGCTTCCCTCTGCTCCTCCTCCGAAGCAGTGTGGCATTCCTTGTGGCATCCTTTCCCAATTGTTGACATGCTTCCAAGCATCTGAACGGCATCCCTTTAGCATCCCGATGCTGCCGCTACCTTTGCTGATGCCTTCCTGTCATCCTCTCGCCGTTGCGGGCAGTAAAAGGGCAGGAAAACTCAATGACCAGGAAAAATTGTGGGAATTTTTGGAAATTTTGCATTACATATTGGCGGGAAAAATTTTTAGTGGGAGATTTGGCGAAACGAGGGGCTACATTTTGACGATGTAAATTGTCTCCATTGTAGGAAGATTGTTATAATGGGTTAGTAACCACACTTGGGCTCGCCATTTTGATATGGTCAGAAGGCTCAGAAAGGGGTAAGACTGGGACAACATTCGGGAAAGCTATTTTGACGGCTTTGGATGGGCCGATGAAGGGTTGGATATTATTTTTGGGGCTGTGAAAGTGTGGTCTAGGATGTGGTTTACCTGGATATGCACTAGGTGCAGTCGAGGCGACGTCATTATGATTGTTGACTCTGCTGATCTCGAGGTTTAGGGCCGTACACCCAGACTAAATATCCTTGCCGATGATGCTGGTGACCTCTTCCCTGTTAACTATTACTCCTCATTGTATTATGTAATTGTTTCCTAAATGGAAGCCGGTGAGTCGCCTACATACCATTATACTTCTCTTGGCGGTAAAACTGACTAATCATTAACACTCGCGTACCTGGATTGTTGGGGCCAACCACAAGCCCATAAGACATGGGAAAATGCTTATACTGACACTTGCAAAAATTAATGATGTAAGATAGGGTGTGAGCGGGTATTATCAGGGCCGGTCCCTTTAAACTCGTATATAGATCGATATAAACTATGTACGAATCAGTTCACAGACGTATTTATTCTATGAAACTAAATCTCCCCTTAGGAGAGCACTTACACAATGAAGGGTGGCAAAGACTAGCCACTGCAGTTACACTGATAAAAATCTTACAGCACAATAGGTTACGGTAGAATTAAACTTCCCCGGGCGATGCAATTCCCACAGGAAGGGAGGGTGGTGTACCGGGCAGCTACGTGCGTAAAGTATTCAGGCAAGGAATTACAGTCAATTGGAATGAAGTGCCTATACCAAAATGTTGAATGCCGCCTGGAGCACACAGGAAAAGCCGGAGCTCACAACAACATGCACCACCCTATTCCGATGCTTCTCACTGACTAGCGTTCATGCCTAACACTCGGGCGGGTCTCGGCTGACCCACACACCAGAGGGGCACTACTTTCTGTTACAGCCTGCCATATTCTACCTTGCATCATGCTATCAAATAAATCTCATATTAAAAATTACATAATTTACCCTGCAACTTAAACACTGGTGGATGAAATGACATAACACTGGATGCATGATGAGACAAATGATAATACATTAACAATGGACAAAAAAATAAATAAACACAATGAGCAATAAAACCTTTAATAAAAACATAACAAAGCCTCTGGCATAGATCCTGGGCTCATAAGTCCTATTACTGCAAGGCCTATTTCCATATTCTTCCGCCTCATGGAGTCTCTAATGTTACCATGGGAACCACCGACTGCTCTGCACTGGTGTGCCCTTACACTACTCTGTGCTGCACTGATCCTGATCGCTCACCCGCGACCTGGTGCATGCTCTGCCCATCGGTAGAGCGCACATCCATGCTGCGGTAGTGTTGCAGGTCTCGGCCAGACAAACGGTCTTAGAGATGAGGGCACGTGACACACGTCAGGATGTATTTAGTTCTCAATCCATTCATAGTTTCTGTGCAGTTCATTTTATCATACAGGCTACCATTATTACCATATCGCTGATTGTGTGCACTAAGTGATGGGCTTACACAAGAAATATTTATGTACTAACTTTCAAATCATCATATGTTGCCATATCAATTAATTTTTCTTATCATGCTCACATTACAATACCAACATGAAATTACTGATATGAAAAATAACTGTGAAAAACTTTTAAAACCAAGCTTTTATTTAAAAATGCACTAAAAAGAGAAAAATATTATAGTAGTTGCACAATTTGTAGGACTTGTAAGAAGTGGGCGAACAGCCATAGTAAGTTTACAACAAATTAAAATGTTCGTATTAATTTATATTTAAAATATAAAAGCTTGGCATGAAGAGCCAAGAATCTTATGCGAGATATGTGCTTACTATGCTTACGCAAATGAGGTATGCATTCTATATTGCTCCAAGCTTTTTATACTAAACATAAATTGATAAAAACATATTAATTTGTAGAAAAGTTTATTACAGCTGTTCGGCCACATCTTACAAGTTCTACAAATTGTGTAATTACTATAATCATTTTTCTCTTTTTAGTGCATTTATAAATAAAAGCTTGGTTTTAAACATTTTTTCAGTTATTTTATTTTTCACTTTTTAATTTCACCAATTTTTTCGTTATTTTTTATATGTAGCAACGAACATCTCGCGACAAGCTTTATGTCTGTTAATGTGCATTGCTACATCTGTCGAATTAAGTACTAAAGAATAACATCAGACCCTGGTCACCATCTGCAACCAAAGTACTCATCCAGACTAGTCCAACAAGTCCAAACTCGATACGTTCACTGCATGTAGTTGTAGAATTCCTTTGGCGACCTTCCAGCTCCATCATCAGAATCTTGTGACCATCTACAACCAAAGTACTCATCGAAGCAAGTCCAACGAGGCCAAACTCGATACGTTTACTGTATGTAGTTGGAGAGATCATATAGCCACCTTCCAGCTCCATCATCAAGCTCTCATTACAATCTACAACCAAAGTACTCATCGAGACAAATCCAACGAGGTTACACTCGATATGATTACTATGTGAGGAGGGAAATTAATTTAAATCAGCATTTACAAAACATCGAAGTTTCTCATCAGCTTTAGCCCACTTACTAAAACATTTATGCAAAATGCATTAGTTACATAATATGAAAAATCAGCATTAATACACAAGATAACGATGCAACTCGACACTGTGTGTGCGCATACTCGCGAGCATAGCTTATCGGACGCACCAAGCCAACCTGATGGATCGAGACAGTCAAAGTCATGGAGGTCTGACAACATTGTTGCAGCAAGCCTAATTGGATATCGGGAAGTTGTTTAGCATACATACACATGAAATTACATAAAAGCTTGTAACTTCCGGCTCCATCATCATATCAGCTCAGTGGTACCTTCACATTGTATTGTCATAGGAACGACTCAAGTATGCAAAATTTCAACTCAATTGGATAACGGGAAGTGGTATAAAATCGACTTGCGAGATTTGCACTAAACACACCCACCCAAATACATTTTTTTTTGTCTTATCTGCTAGTTTGGTTTGTTGCATATTTTTTAAGAGGGGAACAACCAAAAAAGAAAAAATACTAGGCATTGTGTGAAACTTTATTCCTTAATAACTATTTGGGAACAATATTTGTAATATCCAAAATTAAAAATTAATTATTTTTTAAGTTTGATGGCACAGCTTATAGCTAAATTATAAATTATAAGTTCTGATAAAATTAGATGATAATATCGTGGCAAATGATCCCAAATTGGTGGCTCAGATGTGTATAATTATAAAACATGTTGGTTTTTAATCTAATTTAATGGAAGATGAAACTCGTTTTTGGGTATATATTCAGTGTCATCCATGTATATTTTATGTCTTAGGTTTATTTTCTTTTTAGATTCATCGAAACCTGTTACACAGTAATATGAGCCATTCTATTGTAAATTAGCTCCTTTTTATTTCATGTGTGTATTTCTATATTAACTGTCATAATTATTTTGTTAATTGAAATGTGGAACACATCCCGAAACATATATATATATATATATATTGTTTTAAACAATTCTTGAGAAGCACTATATAGTTTCTTTTAGAACTGTACTAAAGGATACATTTTTTGTTTGTAAATTGGCTGTCAAAGATAATAATTTATTCTGTTGTGTATTAGTTTAAGTAAATACACATTTTGGTGATATTTATTTTTGCTCCAATTGATTATATGACCATTCGATACTTATCGAATGAGCGAACAGTCTAAAACAGTTCGGCTGTGCACATCATGTTATCTATGTTCTTCTTCGTTCCTGCAAGGCATACGATAATGTCGTAAAATTTTCGTGATGATTTTGAAATCCACTTTGTCATGAGCTGATCCTTTGCTTTTCGCACTTGTAGTAAGTTATAGCTGCTGGCCGTTATTTTGGCTATTCGGAACAATAAATCATTGACCATGTCTCTTATTATTTGTCTGATGTTCTTGTGTAATAGAAGTTCCAGGCCCCAGCCACGATAAACTTTTTCGGCCTACCTGAGACGACATCCTGTTTGTGATGTGGTGATTTGTGACACAGGTCCCGGCCTCCTGGGCAACAAATTCTTCCGATATCAGGAAAGTTATGTATTTTTAAACATGCAGTGAACACAATGTTTTTTCATTTATTTGCATGGGCCAACTGGGTAGACTCTCAACAAGCAAATCAAAAATAACCTTTTGGGCAATCTTATTTTTTTTCTTTGGCAATAAAACATACCAAAACAAAAATTGATATCTCTTAACAATTCGTAATGTTCATCATTGTGTTTGTATGTAAGTTTGAAAAAATTTAACAAGGGAATCAGCAATCAAAAATAAATATAATTTAAAAATGAATTGAAAAAAAGAACACAATACTTGTAATATTGCATGTACTGAAGATATTATGGTGTTTGTCAAAGGCTGTTTGTTATTTGTTTCTGTCTTATTGATAGGCCATTGGACTATTTTGCTTTATGCATTATATTACCACCGAAAAAAACGATTTGAAATATATTTCTGTTTTCCTCTTTCCCCTCTATAAATTATAACAGCTTGAAAAGGTAAGGTTAAAAAAAGAGGTGGGAGTGTGCTGGCTTCTCTCATTTCACTACTGTTTAGTGTATGGTGTTTTTTATGTGTGTTCTTTAACGGAATAGTCCTCCAGCTGGAATGTGGTCCACGTTCCCCACGAATTCCTTTGCCACCGTGCTGAGGGTGTTTTGACTGCTGCTCTCGAGTGGCTCTCTCCTGCAGCACCCAGTATTAGGGTATTGGAGTTTGTGACAAGTGATAGCAGACGTGCATGATTCCAGCTATGACTGTCCTATTTTATTTTTGCATGATATCTGCATATTATGTTTTATGCTGCCCCTCTTGGAAAGATCATTGGGCTGGTGGATGGCATGTTAAACCCAATGTCTGTTCATTAATCTTTTTGTTGGGGGTGTACTGTCAGTGTTTTTTGTTTGTTTTTATCATTCAATGCATAACAGTTTTAACCTGAATTTTCGTTGAAAGACTCGCATTCTTTTGGGTGATTGTTCGAGGTGTCCAATCACCTGAGAACACTGCTACATCTTTGTACAAGACTCTGCGCGCTGCCCTTCGGGCTGAGACACTTCCTAATTTTGTAAACTTGTCCCATGTTTCCACTCAGGTGGAATATCGGTGTTGTGTTTCTAGAATAATTGCCCTACAAGTGTTGTAAGGCAACCACTATGATGATGCTACTAGTCCAACATATCCTAGGATCAAAAATATAATTGTGCACCTTAAGACAGGTGCAAACTTGTTACTCGAGGCACGTTTTGGTGATCTACTTGAAGATCAGATTAAATCTCTACAAAATATTGTTGTGCAGGTTGAACCCATATTTGAATCCTTTGTCAAATATGAAAAAGAGAAATTGTGTGTTCTTACCCTACCTGGTGCTCATGTTCCTGTTTGTGGTGTTGTTGACCAGTTCTCCACTTTGAATGTTAACACACCCTCCTCGGTTGCTGTTTTTCTTACATCCAGTTCTAACCTAGTTGACAACATTTCATTTGTTCTGCCTCAACCAACTTGTTTTACCCCTTTTGCTACCTTCTCGGTTCCAATGTAAACCTCACCTACCTCTAACATACAATCTTTAATGGCATTTAGTACACCAAAGCACATGGCCACTTCAGTTTTGCCAACATCTAATCTTTCCACACCACCTGTTTTTGGCAAATTCATTCATCTGCTAGAGTGGATGCTCAGAGGTTTCCCACCTACAGATGAGTTAAATGTATCTATTTTTTTGGAGAACCTTAAAGCTATTATTAAACTCAAACAGAGCAACACAGTTCCTGAAGCCTACTTTTTGAGTTGATAAGCCGATTTACCCAGGGGCGTTTAAGTGAGAGAGCCCACCTCGTCATGTCCAACCGCTCCACCTTTGAAGCATAGCATGCAATTATCCTACAATACCTTATCCCTACCAGGTTTTGGACACAATTAAACTCAAAATGTTCAACCATTTGCAGGATAGTGCGCAATTGCTGTCAGTGTATGCCAGTAGTGTTAAGGAAGCAGCTCTCTTCCTAATGACTTCCATTATCTGAGAGCGAAATAGTGGACACCATTTTAGAGGGTTCGGCACCCCAAGAATGCTCCCATCTAGTTTTTGCAGTTAAAGCCCATACCTTCTCTGAACTTAATCGAGTGTGCCTACACTCGCAGAACATATGCTATGCAGACCAGAAGCAGGAGCATTTGTAGCATTCCAAAAACTTTAGGTCTAGGCAGAGGCAATTGGACCAAGATTCGAACACTAACACTGTGGCTACTCATGAAAAGGATGCTCCCCCTGAAAATGAGGATGACCCCTCTGCCGCTGCTGTGTCAACTTCGTCTCAGCAACCTCTACACAAGCGGCCTGTGTATGATCATTGTGTCTAGATTGGACACATCATCTCAAAATTATGGCAACTAAAAATCTAAATACATGAGGACGGGAAGTACTTACTCTTATAAATTGTCTGGCCCATCTAATACCAAATAAAATGCTCACATCTTATGATCGGTAAATATTTGCGACCATTTTCAAACAGTTTTTGGTTTCATTCATGCTAACAGTGGTAAAAGGCACACTGAGGTGTTTTGTGTGTGTTGTCCGAATGTTTTTGGTGTACTAAGTTTCCCTTCCCCATGTGTAGAAGATTTCCTGGGGTATATTTCTGTACATGCCATTGTGGACTCTGGAACTGCCAGAACGATTATTTCTCATATTTTTTTTTTTTTTTTTAGAAATTAAATGATATGAACCTTATAAAATCTTCTGAAATAACAGACTTCCAGAGTTATACTGCATCCAGCGGGCCTCGTCCTATATCGAGTTGCATAAAATTTAAGTTAAAAATAGCACAATTTACTTGGGTCTACAAGTGCCTTGTTCCTAAGAACTTGGAAAAGATTAGATTTTATTTTGGGTGCTGATTTAATGGCTGCTACTGGCCTGATTCTTGAAGTTTATAATAAGCATATTTTCTTCAAGTTTGCAATTGAACATAAAATTCCTCTGTAGGCTGGTCAAAAGAATAAACGCCCTTGAAAACTCTTTGGAGACTGAAAACCATCGAGTTGATGATTCTTTAGGGCATTTAGATTCACTGCAGCATGCTGCAATTAAGGGACTTTGTGATAATATCCCTAAGGTTCTAACTTTAAAATTAAGCTCGACCGACTTATTGGAATACAAAACTAATTAATTGACAAAGGCTAGGTTAAAGATCCAATTTATTGGTTAGCTCCTCCCAAAATGAAGATTTTTAAGAGAACAAGTTCAGGAGCACCTCTAGTCTGGCATTTTTAGATCTTCACTAACTGGCAAATAGAGACTGGTAATAATTATCGCACAATTTACTTTTTACCACCATAGGCCTGAACTCAGCTTATCACCAAATTCTGCTTGCCAAAGAATCAAAACCCATCACCAGCTTCTGTGTCCCCTGGAATTTGTACCAATTTATCCGAGTTCCTTTTGGATTGGCCACGGGAGCCCAGGTGCTCACTCACTAATTAGACCAAATCTTCATGATGTGAAATTTAAATAGTATGCCTTGAATTATTTGAGTGAATTAGTGGTTTTTTTCAGACTCTTTTATCAACATGTAGAATATTTAAAGGAAGTCCTCTCCTGATTGGAGAAAGCGGGATTAACTGTAAATCTTGCCAAATTTTAATTTATAGTGCAGGAAATGTCCTGACTTGGACAAAAATTACCCCTCAGGGTATTTCTTTTGACCCTGAGTGAACTCTGGTCATTCTAAACTTCTCGTCTCCCCATGATACTAAGGGCATAGCCTGTTTTATCGGGATTATTCAGTTTTTTGGGAAGTTCGTTCCTCATTTGGCTGGAAAGTTTCTGCTGCTCAATAAGTTCTGCAAAGAATCTGTTAAATATGAGTGGGGTGAAGAACAAGCGAGAACTTTCGAGATCTTTAAGTGGGTTATAAGTAACCCACTCGTACTTTGTATGCCAGATTTCTAAAAAACATTAATTTTGCAGACTGGCACCTCAAGCTCAGCCCTAGGTGCTGTTCTGTCACAAGAAGTATATGGTGTGAGGCAACTTATTTCCTTTACTTCGTGCACCCTCACTACCCGGGCGAAGAAATCGTCCACAATTTACAAGCTTTAATGTTTTGCCATTGTTTTTGGAATTGGAAAATTTAGACAATACTTAGAACATGTTGAGTTTTTGCTCAAAACTGATGATCAAGTTTTGTCTTGGCTATTGTCGTACCTGTGGCAATTAAGAAAAATTGGTCACTGGGTTATCAGGATTTCCTCATTAAAATTTAAGGTTCAGTATATTAAAGGATCCCAAAATGTTGTTGCTGATGCACTTTCCCACATGGTTGAAGGGTATAAACTCCAATTAAGTTTCTGAAACATCGCCAAATTGTTGTCATTTAACTAATTTCTCTCTGCTGTTTACTGAAATTCAAAAACAGCAGAGATGTGATGCTGAACTCAACATAATTATTCAATATTTGGAGTCCGGTGTAGAACAAAAACCCTACATTTTGGCTAATGTTCTCTTATATTGCAAATCTCGTGATAATCAAAAATGCATTGTTTTACCTAATCACTTTAAGTCCATGGTTTTTGCTTAATTCCACTCTTATCCTCTTGGTGGTCATTAGGCATTTTGAAAGCTATTGATGCCATTCGAAAACATTTTATTTGTAAGGGCATGAATATCGAAATTTCAGAGAGTTAAAATATGTAAGTTGTGTGCCATGAGCAAGCCAGCTCAAAACACACATTTGGGTCTCTTGTCCTCAGAAACTGCCAAAAGGCCAATGCAAAAATTGTTCATAGATTTGGTTGATCCCTTACCCCGTAGTAAAAATTGTCATAACATGCTTTTGGTTTGTGTTGATGCTCTCTCGAAATTTGTTTGGTAAGTGCCTCTTAGAAAAGCCGTTGTTTCTTCCACAATTCGAGCTCTTCGTTCTGTCGTGTTTCAACATTTCGGTGTTCCCTCTAGCATTGTCTCTGATAATGGTTACCAGTTCACATCTAGAATGTTTAGAAATAAGTTTTTTTTTTATATTGAACACATCACTCCGTCTCCCTATTATCCACCATCCTCGCATGTGGAGTATTTAAATAGCAACTCCATTCAGCTCTCATTCCCATTCATGCAAAGGAAGAAAATAATTGGGGTTCTAACCGTCATTGGCTCTAAATGGTGCATCTAAATAAACTTCTCCCAGATGATCCAAAGGTTGTTCCTCAAATTTGGTCGTCTGCCCTTTTAAATATGATTCGGTCACATGATAATAACGCAATAAATATAACAAAAGTCGTCAAGACAACCCTTTTCGAGTAGGTGGCATGCTGTTGTGCAAGGTACACTCAGTTATAGGCTGTTCATAGTAAAGTGACCACTTTTAAATTTTTCCTTTCATCCAATCTCCTTCCTGCTGCTATTCTATATAAACATTGCAATGTGACCAATGAAGACAGTGTATATGTTTAAATACTCTCAAAATTTAATGCTTGGGGCTAAAATAAGATATATTTATTATTAGTTAAAGCACTTTGAAAGAGCCTTAAAAAGTGCTCAATTTACCATGAACAGCCTATAGTAAGGTTGTACGCAAAAATATGGCTATCATATCATTGGTCTGGGCCATTTCCGATTCAGTGTTTCATTTCTGCTGTTACAGCCATTCTTGCTGACACTACATCAGGAGCATTTGTTACAAGAGCCCATGTCTCGCATTTAAAAAGGTTATATTCAAATAAATATAATTCCCACAGTCTAGAGAATTGCAGACCCTAGCTCCAGTGGTTAATTCTAGTGGCCAACCTTTCTAGTTTCCTGGCTTCTCCTTGACTATAGCCTAAACAACCATGTGTCCAGAGTCGTTTGGAAACAGCAATTCATTTTGGACGACCAAATGAAAATCCACTGTACTAGATTAGTTAGTTATTAGAGTAAGGAACTGTCAAATTATGTAATACTGATTTTCAATTTTGTGAATTGTTTCTCTTGTTCCGAGATTTCCGGTTTAAAAAGAAAGTGGGCTGTGATTGTAAGTTTTTACCATTGTGAGCTTTCTTTGACATAATTTGAGGTATTTGTGTGTGTTGGGGTTTCTTTTCTCTTTGAATATGGGTAATTTAATTGTGTTTGTTATTTACTTTGATTCATTCTGTTCTACACCTTTTGGGCAGTATGTTTTCCTTTCGGGCATGTGTAATGCTTCTTTGGTTTCCTCTACTGGCATGTATTTTATCACTTCATGGTAGGTATATCTCAAACATCAAGTGTAATCTTGCCCTGTTCTTTTATGGTGGGTTTTCCTTGTTTCTTTTAGTGAGAGATCCTTGGTTTGGCATTTTGCTGAACTCCTGCTCTCAATATGTTGGGTGCTCTCGTCTGGTTGGCTGTAGCCAGGCTCACCATTGTCTCGTCGGTCGCGGTAACGAAGTTGGACACAGATGTGGTCTTTGAAAGAGATGAACACTTCATTTTCTCAGACAGTTTTAATTCTATTGTCTTAAATTTTGTTCTCTGAGCCCTTCACGACGTAAGTGTGGATTTAGAAAACAAGGTGAACTCTGTGCTCATGTTACACAACAGTTGTGGTGCTCCCATTAATGACTCCTTTGACGAAAATTTCACTTTTGTTGTGATGCTGCTTACAGAAAATTTCCTTGCTTTCGAAACTGAGACTTTGTCTTTAATTTAACCTATCTTCTTTATCGACCCCTGCGTGAAAAAAGAGGACTGCTAGAATAGGCGGCAAAATTCTTAAGACTGTTTTCAGAACTCTGGATGATGAAAATTTACAGAAGTTGGTAAAGAGACTTAATTCCTTCTCAGACTCGCAAGATGGTATCACCGCCAATTTGGAAAATCGCATTATACTCTTCAAGAATTTGGAAAACTGTGTTCTTAATTTTACAATAAAATATACTCAAGCTTGTATCTCAATATGTTGAACAATACAATTCCTTGTTTTCGGTTGTGAAGGAATCCATTCATGAAATTTGGGATAAAATGATTATTGTAAGCTTTAGACTGGTTTTAAGAACTATGATACTATGTGTTAGTAAAGCCCCCTACAGTGCAAGTCTGGTATTATTTGATTTGCGACACTCTATTGAAATCAATGTGCATGGTGAATTAAACTGTACCTTATTAAATTCTGATTTATTCATTAAAACTCTCGAAAAAATTCAGCACCTGTTAACTTTGCAGTTACGCGATTGCTCCGATCACTTGGGAAAACCTGTGTATGTACTATGGATTTATTTCCTTGGAAGCTGTTTTTTACAACTCTTCTTTAAATATCGTGGTGAAGGTTCCCTTATCCAATGACAGCATTTTCCAAAGTTATCATTTCTTCCCATTTCCTATCCCTCTTTACAAAAAGTATACCTGTGGTACAGTCGGTTGTTGCGCCACCGATCTGGGGTGCGGGAGGCTCTGGGTTCAAATCCCAGGCAAGTCATGGGTGTTAATTTAAGTTAGGTTATAAGTTAGTCTGTAAGCCCTCCCCTGCTAAGGTTTCAAGCATAAAACCAGGGGATGATAAAAAAAAGCTCTTTACAATACAATTTTTTTCCAAAAATACATAAATATGTGTTATTGACTGTTTCTGAATTCCTCATTGTCAGTCCTGATAATACCTATTTGACCCTGTAGATCGTAAATCCTTAGAAAATTGTAAGAATCATGGCATCACAGTTCGTCCTCCTGTATTCCCTTTCTTTCATGCTCATGTACTGAATTGTGTATTAGGTTTATTTTCTAGCAAACCTTAGTTGGCCCACTGTAGAAAAAGCTTTGTAAGCTTGGAGATACCCTACCTTCAAAAAACTAATCTATTTTGGATTTTCGCACAAAGGTTTCCTATTGATGTTACCTTTTTGTGGTGTTCCACTATCGCTATGTACCAACATTTCACTCTTTTCATCTCGGGCAATGGTATCATTGATAATGCTTCTCATTATGACATAATAAGTCCCTTTTTCAGATCTTACATTTCTGCGAACTCTTCCATCATATTAAATCACTCCCTACATGTCCTACACTTACCTAAAGCTGCTACTCTTACATCCTTGCATTTTTTCCGATTTAACTGATGTCTCGTTGAATCACCCCCTAACTAAATAACTTGGTCTCTTTTTGGCCTCACAATTCTGTGGAACTCATTTCCATGATGTTCTGCACCTGCTTAAAACTAATCATCATTGCTCATACTCTCGCCTTAGTATGGGATCTATAGCAATGTCTTGTTTTGTCATTATTTTGTGCATCGGCCTTGCACTCTATTTTTGGCATGACCTAATTTCTCATGATAAACTATCCTCCTCTAACACAACTGTTCAGCATGCCTGGCTAGAAAGAAATTACGTGGTATCGTTGAAATATTTATTGCTTAATAATTATTTGGAAACAATATTAGTGACATCTTAAATTAAAAATTAATTACTGTTTAAATTTGTTGGCACATCCTACAGCTAAATTATACATTCCGGTTAAATTATATGACTTTGTGACGAATGATCACAATATAGTGGCTCAGCCACATCTATATCACACATTGGTTTTTTCTCTACTTAAAAATAATAGTGGGAAAAGCAACTCGTTTTTGAGTATATAGTCTTTGTCAAATGTGTGTATTTTGTGTCTTAAGTTTATTCTGATTTCAGAATTATCCAAACTAGTTACATAGTAATTTCAGCCTTTCTTTTTGTAAGTTATGTCCTTTGTATTTCATGTGTATATTTTCTTTATTAACTGCCACAATTATTTTGTTAATTGCAAATGTGAAACATGCCCGAGTCATCTGATACATATTTTTTTATGTTTTAGAGAATTCTTGAGAGGGGCAATAAAATTTCTTTTAGAATTTAAAAAAATCAAATTATTTTGTGTCTAAATATGATGGCTCAAAGCTAATAGTTTATTCTGTTGTGTATTAGTTTAAGTAAACCCACAAGTTTGTGTAATTTATTTTTGCTCCAATTCATTCTATGACCATTCGATACTTATAGAATGAGTGCATAGTCTAAAACAGTCCGCCTGAGCACATCATGTTAGCTATGTTCTTCACTCCTGCAAGTCATATCATAATGGTGTGAAATGTTTGTGCTGATTTTAAAACCCACTTTGTCACAAGCTGATCCTTTGCTTTCCACACTTTTGGTAAGTTATTACTGCTGGTTGTTATTTTGGTTATTTGAGACCATAAAAAAAATTTATATTTTTCTTATTATTTTTCTTGTGTTCTTGTGTAATAGCAGTCCCGGGCCCCCGCCCCGCTGAACTGTTTCCGCCTACCTGAGACGACACCCCGCTTGTGTTGCAGTGATATGTGACACGTGTCCCAACCTCCTGGGAAACTAATTAGTCCGATATCAGGAAAGTTTTATATTTTTTTGAACATGCAGTGAACACTGTGTTTTTTTTCCTAACTGCATAGGCCGACTGGGTAGACTCTTAACAAGGAAATCAAATGTGACATTTTGGACAATTTTTTATTTTTTATTTTTGTAAATACCAAAACAAATAAGTAGTAATTGCTCTTAACAATCTGAAATGTTTATAATTTTCTTCTGTGTAAGGTAAAAAAAAATATCAAGGGTATCCCCTATTAAAAAGAAATATATTTTTAAAAATGTTAAAAAGAACATAATGCTCATAATACTGTAGTACTCATAATATTATGGTGTTTGTCAAAGGTTGTTTGTTTTTTGTTTGTGCCCTATTGAAAGTGCTTGTATTATTTTGCCTTTTTCATTATAGTAGATCCAAAAAAAGAGCTTTGGTATATTTTCCTGTTTTCCTCTTTCTCCTCTATAAATTATAACAGCCTGTAAAGTTAAGGTTAAAACAAAGAGGCGGCAATATACTGGCTTCTCTCCTTTCACAATTGTTCACTGTGTGTTGTTTGTTTTGTGTGTTCTTTAATAGAATAGTCCTTCAGCTGGAATGTGGTCCATGTTCCTCGCGAATTCCTTTGCCTCTGTGCTGTAGGTGTTCTGATTGCTGCTCTCGAGTGGTTCTTCCTGCAACCACCAGTATGACAAAACATAAAACCAGAATCACTACATTCTCCATGCCATTTACATAGAACCCTCGGCCTCTACAGCCTTTGGAGTGGTATCAACCTTGTACGGTGCTTCATTCGCAGACTTAAAAGCTCACTGTCTAATCGCTTCATACAATGTTTGTGGCTTTTTGTTGGTACACTCCAGCCAATCATTAGTTTTATAGGACCTTCTTCAACTTCTTCTGTTAGTTGAGTGATTATCCTTTGCTTAAAGTGTTCAAAGCATGTACATGTGTTTTTGTACCAACAACGTTATTCACAACCACATAATCTTTTTAAGTGCCCTTGAATGCTGATTGTTTAAGATAGAATCCATTCGATGTGATTTTGCCAACAGCTAGTACAGGTCAGTTCCTAGCTGTAGGAACTCTACCTTTACAGTTCTTCTTATGTCTCTTCAGTCTACACATTTTAACAGATGTTTGTACTTGACACATTGTTGAATAGCACAGGAAGGACCCTTCACATTAGTAATTTTTTATGCTCCCTTGCACTTTTTACACGATTATCTTGTTACAGTAACAGCACGAAATCTTGACGAAGTCATCGATGGCGAAACTGCTGTAGGTGACCCATCAGAATAAGTAGATGATTCTCTCTGCATCATGCCTATAGAAGTCCATGGTGCTGTCGGCATCAGGACTGAAGAAGTCAATGTCGACACTGCTGTAAGTGCTCCAACCGAAAAAGTTGAAGACATTCCCGAATAAGTCGATGGTGACATTGCTGTAGGTGACCCATCAGAAGAAGCGGATAGTGCTATCAGCATCATGCCTGAAGAAGTCGATGGTGGTGTTAGCAACATTCCTGAAAAAGCCGGTGTCATTCCCAAAGAAGTCGATGGCGACGTAGGCATCATACCTGAAGAAGTCGGTGGTAACCTATGCATCATACCTGAAGAAGCTGGTGTCATTCCCAAAGAAGTATATGACAGTACTGCAATAGGTGGTGTTGCTTGGCCCAGAAACTTCGTCTTCATAATATTTTATTTTCAAATTGCTTTCACAAGCTGAAACTATGTAACTTTCCCAAAATCTATTGTCAATCTAAGCTTCAAACTATAAACCCAGCTGCTTCTATACCTGCACCCATGAGCGATGAGACTGTAATAATTTTCTGAAATAATCTCGTCAAAAAGGACTATTTTTTTTTTCAGGGGCTTGCAATGTTTATGGGCCCCTATCATTCTGTAAGTTACATTCTTCTGCTTGATTTATATTGTAGATAGGATGAGCAGGAGTGTGCTGAGCCTATTGCGTACTGTGCGGAGCTGACTGTGAAGCCGATTGCAGAGTATGCGGAGCCGATTTCAGAGCGATTGTGGATCAATTTTGGAGCGAGTGTGGAGCATGTGCAACATCGGTAGGCAGGAAAAAGCCTCTCTGACTCCTGCAGAAGGAGTCAGTTTGTAACTCCTATGAAAGGAATCAGTCTGTAACTCCTATGAAAGGAATCAGTCTGCAGGAGTCAGTGTCTGACTTCAGGAGTCAGAGAACTATTTAGTATGTTCTGGGAGAACATATGTTAAATAGGAATTGAGGCTCAGGGCTGTGGCTGTGGCTCTGATTGAGACTTGCTTACTGAGGATCCCTTTTTCGGTGAACTTGGGGCCCCTTTACTTTTGCTCGACTCGGGATTCTCAGATGTACCCGAAGTTAGTTTTGACATTTACACTGTTGATGTTTAACATTGAAAACCCAAAAAAAATCAAAAAATTATACAATTTTTTAATAATTTATTTATAAGAAATTTCCACAAAATGTATACATGTTTATCTTAAAATTTACATTTCTGGACATTCCTACAGCACTACGCCCAGCAGACGACTAAAGCCCCTCCAAATAATCACACAATTAATTAGTTGGCAAGCCTCCACCCCCACCAATGTTTCTCATGGGTTAGTTAGTCTGCAAGCATCCAGTCTCCACCTTTGCTCATTCCAGCGAATGCACTCCACTCACCATGTTTTTTTTTTTTTTTTTTCTTAGTTATATTTTCAACACTTAGGTGGTGCTAGTGTATTAATGATCGATTTAACTGCCAGC
Organism: Dryococelus australis; assembly: GCA_029891345.1. Lineage (NCBI taxonomy): Eukaryota > Metazoa > Arthropoda > Insecta > Phasmatodea > Phasmatidae > Dryococelus > Dryococelus australis. The sequence goes on along the minus strand of CM057009.1, from coordinate 3,974,153 downwards.
CGAACTTCTGAATTAGCCATAAGGTGGCAGACATATTTTTTTATGTATTTAATGTATAGGTATTACTGTTGACTCCCTCCATAGTGGATTCTGTTTTCAATGTTTAGATAGTGCAATTTTCTCGATTTTGCTGCCTTCTATGCTTCTATGGACCTATACCGAATTGTGAGTAAAGTATACAGATTGTCATATTTAATTTTTGGTTTTATTTTCAACATTAGTATATTTTTTATTTAAAATGTTTTTGTATAATGCAGTGGGTTTTTTAATAAATAAAAAACAAAATATATTTTTTAACTAATTTTATTCAGTAATGTACAAAATGGGAAAGTGCAAATTTAAAAAATATGTAATTGTACACAAGTTTATCAACTGCGATATTCTGTATTCACAACTCGATGTCCACATCGTTGACCCAGAAATTATAGCGAGCTGGAAAACCACATCACTTGACATATGACTGTCCATTACGATGTTTCAGCACCTTCTCGACCCTCGAAGCAGACGATGTTTGAAGACAACTAAACAAATATGTTGTATGGCCCTTCGTATTTATATTCTCTACGGCATTCATGACAGTATTCTACTGTTTTACCTAGGCAACTGAACGATACAAGCTGGTTGTGAAGTATAGGGTGGAAAGTATATGTATATTCAGGCATATTCCCATGTGTAGTGCATTAGATCCTGCAGTCGATTCCATTCGAGGTAATACACTTGTCCTGTTTACTCACGTCGAACACTATGAGTGGGGTCATCAGGGCTCAGCATCGTGGATTGAGGGCGTTCATAATATACATTTTTGAATTGAGTGTACATTTAATATGCCAGCAAGTACTGCCCATTTTCGAAATTCCTTTTCATTTCCACATATGGATAGCTTTGACTTTTTAAAAATATTTACGCATTATATATATGGCATGTGTCGAGCTGTGAACAGCTCATTCTCACACTGTGTTGTCTTCCGGTCTGTAGCTCAACGATTATGTACCTCGGTTTCTCAGAAGCAAAGCTGGACTTTGCCATCCAGTTGATGCGCTAGCTTGCTGGCAATCCATGGTATCTCTCAAGACTATACGACCTGAAAGCCACATAGATGTTTTTACCGTCTTCCACATTCTTCAACATTTTCATGCATTCTACAGTGCTCAACTGCACGAGGCAGCATCCATATGATAAACTGTAGTTTCAGTTCCACTATCTCCAGGTTTTCTCCCATGCCCATAATGGTGTCTGCTTGGGTATTGGCTAGAAGCAGCACCACTTCCTGCTTTCGATTGACAATTGTACGTTTTTAGGCTTCGACACATTCCAATAGCATGGATAGTGGGATGCACACTTCGAACTTGCCTCCAGGGTATATAGGAACACTTTAGTTATTGTTGATTCTCCATCCTTCCATCTCGGCTGCAGGCAGCTCATCCTTGAGTTTATCCCAACATCTCGCGAATGGTCCACCCTGACACTGTTGAGAAATATGTGATGTGATCGATCAGGTGGAGAATACCATTGCTTGTAATTTTAGTTTATGCCGGGTTGGGTCCATCTTCTTACCTAAGTGTTCCTCTTAATCGCAGGAAAGACTGGCAATGAAGAGTACAGATATCTTGGTGTTGGACTACTATCCGAACTTCTGAGGATAGTGTGTATGGTCCATTCAGGAGTGGCTGGTATACATGTAGTTCTGGTTACATCACACTGTCATCAAAATTGTACAGCTTGTTGATGTTTATGAAAATCTCAATTGCGATCGACTTAGAAACCGGGACTACAAAGGAAAATCTTGTTTGCATGCATCAACCCCTTGGTGACTTGCGACATACTGATTGCAGGTTTTGCACAACATTTGGTTATATTGCTTCTGGTCGTCATAATTCTTATTCTTATCTTCTCAAATGCAGGTGTAGGGTGATTTCTTCATTTCGAAAGTTCACAAACTCTCTAGACTGGTCGACGTCTGTCACTGCCACTTCGTGTGCTCCCTTCGCGACTACCGGAACATAAATTATGCTTTGTCTGCCATGACTAGTTTAAAACCTTGATGAACCATCAGCAAAAATTTGAGCTGTGTATTGCTTAGCTTGCCACTGAGGTATGTGCTGCTTGCTAAATCGCAGATTATTTGTATTATATTGATCAGCAAGATATTTACTAGTAGCGATGACTCGTGTGTTTTGCCAGCTTCATAGATGCATAGATCGAACCCGAACATCGGTCAATGGAATCCGTTTTCGTATAGTCGATAGGTTTGCTGCATATGATGACATTATTCAGAATATTGGGATTCCCATGTAGTTCGAATTCTGTGTCTGGGACAGTGAATCTTCAATTAACATTGTAATGTCATCTATTTCATAAGAGCCTATGTCCAGCAACACCTTGTGGGAGACATTACCACTTTTCACGAGATACATCTTACAGTTTTTTTCATCGATCTTCGGTGTTGCAATGTAGATTTTAAAATCGACAAGGTCTATACACTATTCCCCCTCCAGGTCGAGTAGTGGAAATTGTACCATATGCTGTTCGGAGCTATGGCAAATCAAGGTATGTGTTATTGACGAGACTGGTGGTTTCCTGTCGATGTATAACTATTTTATACAATTTCTTGTGCGAAAAACTGAGGGAGCAAAGACACAAGTGTTGACATTTCCACATGTCTGGTATCTCCTCCATCTCGTAGTTGTCAACTTCGGTTCTTTCAGGATACTGTGGCAGTTCATGTAGAGGACACAAATTACTGAGACTGTCACAGTAGTATGCATGTTTTCCCCATTTTGCATCAGCTACCCAGTGCATTCTGGGCCCATATGTTGTGTCCAGATTGATTATGATGGATTTATCTCTCTAGGGTTTAGGGGGCATTTTGTCTCGCATTAACACATAACGCAAATAGTTCCAAATCCACATTCGTGAGTGGTCGTTTCGGTAGAGATTTCATTAATGCCTCTTTCTGCTGTGTTGCTTTTGCACAATTCCTTGGCTGTTTTTCTACACATGGCAAATTTTCATATCAGCATTGTGGATTTGGGCCTCGGACAACTACTTCTGTTCGTTCGATACAGTGTTGACAGCTCGGATGATAATACTTATGGTTCCGATTAGGCCCCTCAGGGCCCTGAGTGCAGGCAAAAGTAATATAATATCCACCAGTAGATGTTTTCTTGGTCTTGAATTATTTTCTTCCCTTTCCCTTTTTCACTACTTTTCGTTTCACATGTGCCTTTCTCTTGCTATTTGCTCTCATTCCCCATCTTTGCCTTGGCCTTCATCATGTTAGAAATGCCACAGGAAGCTACTTTTTCTCCAAGTCCTGTGTCCGATGACTTTCTTATCTCGTTTGCTTACTGTACAAGTATGTGGTCTGCCTGGTGCCATTCTTTGAGATCTATGTTTTTAAATAGTAAGCGATATTGTGCCACTTGGTGCCTCATCCAGAACATTGATGCCTGTATCACTGTGTGACCACATTTTAGATAGCTTGGTTCCCAGTCCACAGAACATGTTTCTTGGAATGTGCATCTCGAACGGTATATTGTTTATCAGCATATGGATGATCCCACATCCAGTAATGGTCTTACCTTTTCGAGACTTTGTGGTGGACTGAGTGCGATAAGTATATCTATATGCCCCTCTTATACTTTTTTGTTTCAGTTTCATTCTATACTTGGAACCATACAGATAAAATGTGCTAATGATACATATCCTTTGTCACTGCAATGATAAAGTTTCTACAGCTTTGTGCAGTTTCAAATATATAAAACAACCACCTACAACTACAAAAATTTCAAGTATGACATTTGAGTGCAAACTTTACCAGAAGCAGTTTAAAAATAGTGATATCTTGAAGAGACATTTGAATTTGCAGCACTGAATTTGTGGAAATACAATTATTTCATAATTTGCAATATCTGCAAGCTTTGCAATCTTTTTGCAATTATCGTGCAGTTGCTCCTCAAACAGCACAGTATGATCAGCAATCAGCTCTACATGCTCTGCAATAGCTCCTCACTCTGCTCTGCATGCTACACTATCAGCTCCACATGCTCCGGAAATTCCATACATTACACAATTTGTTCCGCATGTTCCGAAACCAGCTCCATATTCAACTCTGCACTCTGCAATCAACTGTACATGCTTTACAAGATAGAAGTGGTAATTTACATTCTAGTATAATATAGAGCATTCACTGCTAGGGTATTTGGGATGCAGAACAGATCTGCCATGACTGCCATATTCATTGTCATCACAGGGAAATATTCCAGTTTTCCCCATCTTCCCTCAAAAAATCCCTTTTTTCCTCCTGCCTGTGGTGTCCATATTGAATCCCAGCCTCCTGCTTTTTTTAATCTGAAGCAGGGGTCCCATCTGCATGCTCCCAGATGATATTTCTGTCCTAGCTAAAGTGCGAGCATCGCACTCTCGCTTGCCGACGATAGCTTACTAGAAAATAGCACCCGACTCCTCGCAATGAAGTCCCACCAAAAATCCCTACAACAAAAGCCTCTGCCTCATCAAGGGGTTTGTTTTTCAGTGCCATCCTATCACCAAGGTTATATTTCAGTGCCATCCTACCAAAAAAATCACCTACACAACCAGACACTAATCCAGGACCCCCCTGCTCACTCTAATTCGCCCACCACCACATGTTGCTAATTGTTATGTGTTCTGACTTGCATTCCCATTTGCACACTCTCCTCCCCCAGCTCCTGTCCATGTCTCCTCCACCTCCTATCCATCCACCCCACCCACCTCCTCTGGTGACTCACCATGCGGCACTACACAATCCCCACACGCAACGAGCAAGCCAGCTCCTGTCCATGCCCCCCATTCACCTGCCCTGCAGATACACACCGTGGCCAGCCCGGCCCTCCAGCACTCGTAACTTACCCATGGTGGTGTCCCATGCACCACAACTCAGACACTTACCTGTTGGCACTGCAGTGTTGCACTGTGTCTTACTGACCATATGACATTATAGCATGACATGTGGACAGCTTCCAGGCTTGTGGCCAGCAATTAGAAATGGCAACACCACCACCAGCAATTAAAGATTTTTACCATGTATACAATGCATATAAGCAAAATAAATAACTACTAGTTATTGAAAGATAGATGACAACACAGAGAAGTATCAAAGTTGCATAAAGAGGAAGAGTGGAGTGGAGTACAGCACATTGTGTATGAAGAAAAGCAGGTTCGATACAGACTACTTCAATGTTAAGTGATACATATACCAGTTTACAAATTCACATCAGACCAGTTAGGATAAGCATTGAGTCCCCCAGGGAAGAGGAAAAACAGGTCCCCAGGTTGGATATTCAACATATATGCCAAATCCCAGGCAGATGAATTATTGCATAAGTAATGGTTTGCAGATAGTGACCAGCATACATGACAGGACATACATGATTCCTGTATGTGCTCTGGTATGATGGAACAAAGAGACATACAAATATTTTATACATGTTGAAGAAGGCTTGTGTGCAGTATACTGAAAACCAAGAACTGTATAGGGGACAGATAAACCATTGTACACTTGGCACCAAAGCAGACGATAAGCCAGCACACCTGACCAGTCTGTAGTATGTTCTCCAGTGTGCTGAAACTCATAATGCAAAAACATACACATACTGGTGACATGCTTGGCAAGAATATTGTACAACTCCTGCATGGCCCAGGCAGCCAGTACATGTGGTAAGATTCTTATGGCCCCTAGATGCACTGGGGTGTGCTGAAACTGGGGCAGGAAAATGTCATCATATATGTCAGGATGTATATGGCTACTGTGTGAGCTCCAGCATGCTGGGAATAAATCTGCAAACACACAAGCAATTTCTTGTGGGATGGGGATAGGCAATGCTACAGCTTTGTCAATCCTATGGCGAGGAACTGATCTAACTATGCAACCCAACTCGGTTTCCCTCCCAGAGACAGACACAGGTATTATGATATGTGCCTGCCCCAGAGGTGTGTGTATAGACTTACTCATCGTAGCCATAGGGGATGGTATGGATGGCATTGTCCATAATCAAATGCTACTTGTCCATCCATGACAGAGCTATCTTATTGTTGCATTCTGTGTGCACATCATGGTGATGCACAGACAAGCTCAATTTGCAAATGTTTACATTTGTTCTCCATCAGCTTGCTGTACATAGCATTATTCATCAGCTTGAAGAAGTCCTGCTCGAAGGTGTTTGTGACAGCCTGTCATTTTATCATGTTCAGCGACAGGAAACCACCAGTCTTGTCAATAACACTTACCTTGATTTGCCGTAGCTCCGAACAGCATCTGATACAATTTCCACTACTCGACCTGGAGGGGGAATAGTGCATAGACCTTGTCGATTTTAAAATTTACACTGCAACACTGAAGATCGATGAAAAAAACTGCAAGATGTATCTCGTGAAAAGCAGTAATGTCACTGTGTCACCCTATGTGGTGTGTCTTCCCCTCAAGAGTGGTCATTAGCTTGGGCTGTTTGAACCCTGGGGGACACTCATTGACAGGCAGGAATGGCAGATCTTGGTGGTCCCCATGGAGCTTAGTAGGGTAGTCTACATCCACCTCAGTATATAGCTGATCTGGCCATCGTCTCGCTCAGCCATCACATCGCTATCCCAGCTGGTCTATTGAAAGCCACCATGTAGAGGTGGCAGGGACATTGCCCATCCATATAAGTTATTAGAATCGACATACTTGAGGTAGATAGATGGTCAACTGGCATCATATGTGGCTGACAAGTCCTTGTTATTTTCCACCATATGATATGTGATGCACTGGGCCACTCCTCCCTGGATACCATCCTCAATGAACAGGTGGGCAACATAATCGACCAGGAGTTCCAGCTCCACGCCTGTCTTGTGCAGCATGTCATCAAATGAGAATGTGGGGTCACTCACTTGCGGGGCACAGTCCAGCCTGTACATGGTCAGACAGAACTCCTAGAAGAATGCCTCCCAGACCATCTGCACATGATGGTATTCTTCAGCATAGATGCCACAGCCAATGAGTCAGTTGTGGAAGGTGGCGATGTCCGGGAGCTGTGACTTGTTGAGTGTCCCCAATGATGTAACCTTATCATAGGGGATGAGCTCGAGCTGCCAGAGATCAGTGAAAAACACTGCTGTTGTCTTGAAATTGGTGGCCAGTAGATTCTTCACAAGAGTTGCAAGGTTGGCAGAAATAAATCAAAAGGTGCCGATGAATTGAATCACAAATTTGTCGTTAAAATATTTGCTGCAGGTTATCTACCAATCCTCAGTATTTGGAATGATAAATATGTTCTCTGTGTCATATCCAATCTGAGGGATGATAAAATTTGCATCATATGACAAGTTGTGGAACAGAATTGGCAGATACTTGGGACAGTGTCTGAGCTTTTTGCAATTGTTACATGCTTCCCCAATAAACACTCTGGTGACATGGAAATGGTTGTGCAGCTTCTAGTTTTCTCTGGTAAAAAGGCCAGAACAAAGGTAGAAGGTGTTGGCCAATGCATAGACAGCCCATTCGCCTGTGGTCAGTGGGTGTATTGGCTCAGACTGGCTATATATATATGTCCTTCACTAGAGATCCAATCCTCATGACTCCCACCATGAAGTTCTTTGCAGCATCATCCACTGTGTACATTTCCATGTGTGTTGGGAGACTGGAGGTCTTGGATGCTGGAATTACATTGTTGTACACCTTGATGTATATGATATAGCTGAAGGACAGGTGCTGAACATACCTATAGGTGTACGACATTCCCAGGTCTGGCTAGCAAGTCTGCACAGGCACCAACATTGCTTCAAAATTGGTGTACACTACTTTAGGTACTTTATCGATGTTGGGATAATTCTGGAATATGAGCATAGAGGCTTGCCATTCTCTAGTGCTGGCATGTCAGCACAGATGTTGGTACAGTTATTACAATACTTCCACTACTAATGACATTATATTAACACTTTTATACTACACTGGCTCTTCAACATTTTTAGATGAGGAGAGCTCACTCATGTAGATGCTTCACCTTTAGAGCCAAGTCCAATAAGAAATATACTGGCCTTAACCAGTAGCTATCTACCTGAATTTTTGTGCAATACTCCCATATCCAATCACAATCAGTTTCCTGTTTGAAACTGGCTGAGATTGCAATATTCGGAGTATGACACTGACTGGAGCTGTCAAAAAACGCTGTTCTACCCTGACATCACAAGGAGAAAACAATAAAAAACTACTCCTTGGTGTCAGCCTATCTATCTGTGCCATGCCCTGGCCACTTCAAACTCATTAAAATACATATTTAACACAGAAAAACACTGTTTTTTATAATACAATGCACCATTTATACATGAAAATTAAACAATTCAAACATAACTGCATTATAATATCTGACTTAAAATTACTGTGCAATTTGCAAGACAATGGCTATTCTAAATAATATAAAGTTTCAAAAATAGCACGATCATCAAGAAAAATGTAACAGACATCAAATTCCCTCCAAAACTTATAAAAACCATAAACATTGGCAAAAAAAATATAAGAATTATTGCGAAAATAAACAGTTTGTCAAATGCAAAAAAAGTTACTCCAGCACATGAAAACACACGAAAAACACAAATAAACATGTTTAACAGGTGTTTAACCCAAATACATGTGTTTAAAATGGAAAATAAACACTGCATCTTGGCAAATAAACACACAGAGTACATAAACGCATGAAAATGAAGTAACCAATATAAAATGTAGGTAAACAAAGTTAGTAAACAAGGGTTCAAGCTGTGACACAGCACATACTTTATTATTCTGTACATGCTGTATAAGCCACCACAGCTCAGGGGACACTAAACAGATCAATACAGTACATTATGCAGACATAACATAGTTAACAATAAAGCAAACCATACACCAAAATAAAATACAATATTTTCCAGCAAAATAATCCAATAAACAAATAATATACAAAAACAAGTGTGTGTAACCAACCATAACCCTAATTCAATGCAACATTAATGCTTTTTAAAGCCAAAATACACATGCATAGTTTATTAGGTATTTAGTATTAAGTACATTTACACTCACACACATTTACAAAATCTTTCTACCTTTTCCTAGACTCTAAATATTTGTGTAATCTATCTAGAATATAACACAAATAAATACACATACTTTAAATACATTAAACCAATTAAATTACATATATTACTGATAGTTACCCTGCTATTATTATGCTTCCTAATTTTATTGTTACTGAAACAACTCCTGAAAGTTATATTTCAATATTTTTTTTTAAGGCTGCTATATTATTTATGTGGGTAGTTAATGATGTTACATTATTGAAAAATAATACCTATATGGACTGTTCTATGCTAACTTTGTTGTGTTATATTATTTTATTTGAATTTATAATGAGATGGTTATGAATTTCCAGCAAGTGTTTTTCTACACTTTCATTTTACAATTCACAAGTTACAATATTTTCACTTGGTTACATATAGCACTGCAAATATTGTTATGATAAAATTAACACTCGATTTACATTGGTGTGATGCGACAGGTGTGACGTCACTGTAAGTTGGAGTTATAATGAAAATACTGTGAAGTGACGCAACACCAATAACACTATTTTGACCACTCGTGGCTTAAAATACAAAAATAGGTCAGAAGAGCATATGTGTATTTACGAGAAGGAGTTAAGAATAACTTTAAACACAACCAACCACATGAATGTTTATGTTTTATAGTTTTCCAATTCGAAATATAGTATGGGCCTAACTATATCAATGTAGGATATTATAGCTAGGTTGACATTCCAACCTGTTTTAATTTTGCTGAGTCGCATTTGCATGGGTTCTGTTTATTTTATTTCAAGGGAAAAAAGAAAACAGTGATGGGATGGGGGCTTTAGTTTAACGTGCTTCATGAGAAGGCAGTGGCATTTTGAGTTGCATATTCTTTTGATGGAGCAATGTAAAAGTTTGCTCGTATAGAAATAACATTCAAATTATTATAACTTCAAAAATGTTATCTTCAGTGAAATAATAAAATGCGATATATACATCGCTGTTCGGTTTAGTACAGATGCAACAATACACACACACACTTTGTCGGAAGTTAACATTACACTTGTTGAATGCATGATACAGGTAAATAAACAAATAACACTTACACACTACAAGTGTTGAAAGTGCAGCATTTTTTGGCACTGTTTGTAAAATTTGCAACCCTTTGAACACGTGTTTTATTATGAAATCCAAGTTCACTTCACTAAAATCACATTTGTTCGTCACCAGCATTCAATAATTTATTTGCAGAATTGTTCCGTAAAATCAACTTTGCGCACATTTCCTAAAACCACAGTTTTATGAAGCTGTAAACATGTGCCAATTAATATTACATTTTACTCAATAGAAAACACTACAGCATTACCTACAACCAACTATGCTCAAAGAAAGCAAATAAAAAATGATTAACTACAGATTCTGTCGCACCCAAGATTTCTGTCGCATTGACGTAACTAAATACTTGTCTCTGATTGGGTGAAGCATTACTTCTGTCTCGTTGCGTCATGCCTGTCGCGCCAATGTAAATCCAATATCGAGCTGGTGTGACATATCATAAAATGTTACTGTAGAAATTGTTTATTTCAGTTATATTTTATAAGTCCATGAAGTACAATATGATACATTGTAATAAGGAAATAAACAAGAATGTTAAGCAGTTTTAATGAGTACAATAGACACATGTGTCATTACAGTACATTACTTTTTCTTTATTTTCCTTGAGCTTGGTGTGTAAACATTAGGGCCAACTCCGCATATTTAAGCATAATTATTATTGTTTATATTTGTTTTGTTTATTTTTAGAACACTCAGTTTATGCATACTAATACTTCAGAGATTGTGATTATACATAGTCGTGTTGCTCCATGTAGTTAATATTAATCATAGCTACTCCTATTTCTTGAACTTATTATTGCAGATATGCCTAAGAGGTTTCATTTTGAACTCTTTATTTTTCTTGAAAGCGTCATGGTAATCACGGATTTTATCTATGATTTGCGAATATAATTTTCTATTTTTGGAAGTCTTGGAGTTAAAAGAGGGACTCCCCTTCCGGCTTTATGGATGGGCAAGTGCATTTTACTAAGGGGCAGGTGAATTTGATTAATTGTAATAATTATCTGCTACATCATATGTGTAAATGGTGCATGGGTGAGCAAAGAGAGCCAAAAAAGGGCCTGAATTATAATTTTTTTTAGTGTAACGATCGTCTAATGCCAACAATGCCTGGATGCTACATACACCTGACACCAAACCGTAAGCCTACATAAAAAGGAACTGTTAGTTATTTGTATCTTTGAAAATAAATGAAAATGTATAATGTTCATAAAATTTGTCAATTTATTTTCCTCGGACATCTTACCAGTGGTCTTGAACATAGAACTCTTTACTTATTCATTGCTAGCCTGGATGGTTACTTTTCTTATCATTTAGTCTTAAAACTATAATGATGCTCTACAACTCGCCTCTATAAGAAATCATTTCTGGAACTACATATTTATTTTCTTATATATTGTGAGGGAGTTATGTCAAAAAAAAAAACTAAATAATTTGAACATAAAGAAGTTTTTAAAATGTGGATATTAATGTTGTTTGTTCCTTATGTCTTCATTCATGCTACTAGTTCTTATATTGCATAATAAAACCAGTCGCTACTTACTTCAACTTGTTAGTGTTATATTATCGTGCCATTGATGATTGCATTGATGGGAAGACTTTTGGTAACTTGCAATAATGCTCTAACTTACCTTATACATTGGATATACCACACTTATTAATTCTCCTTCATTGGTTTAATGCACCTCTGCATGCTGTATGCTGTCGTGACATAAGTACCAAAAACATCTTATGGTATTAAGTGAACACAATAACTGTTCAGAAACTACAGAGAAATAATTATATTACAATAAAACAAAACAAATCCTATGTCTATAAAGTGAGGCTTTACAATATGGAAAAATAGTAGTAAACAATACAATACAGTAACACACAATGCACAAAATGTAACCTAGGATTATTTAGTGCATGATTGGTTGCCAGCATTGAGGTAAGGGAAGTTGGTTACATTGTCACAGTTTGATGTTACCCTAGCATATATGAATGTTGTCTATAATAATATAAATGAGAGTGAGATTCATCAACATCTCTACATGGTATTTAAGTGCTGTGGCTGTCCTACAATGTTATTTCTTGTAACAGTTCATGTATATTACAAACAATCCCCGACACTAACGCTGAAACATTGCACCTTCTTCAGTAATCTGCAAAGATAGCATATAGGATTATTGAGCGTACCACTTTCAACCAACTACTTTAAGCACAGATGTAAAGAGCTGTTTCAAACTACTGTATTGCATATATTCCAATGCTTTATACATATATATATATGTATATAGTAAACTCCTATTATAATGGACTAAATGGGGCCGAAGGTTGTCCATTTTATTGGAAGTCTGGTTTATAACAAATAAGTTTTGAAAGGCTGTATTTACATCAATGAAAGAATCGAAATTGATATAAACATGTTTATTTTACATAATAAAGGTATATCCAGCAATACAAAAGGAAGCTTATGAAGTTTACAAAAAAAAGCTTTTAAATACTAAAAAAAACTATGCTGCATTCTGATACAATTGATCGAAATATAACTATATGTACTGTGCCTGATGACAACATTATAATGCATGGAATTACAGACAATGTCGCTTGGCTGGTGGGCAACGTGAGACATATGGGACAACCTTGACACAACTAAGCAGCTGTGGTGGCAAACATCTGGAGGTACAGCACACAATGTGATCCTCATTATTTTACATGGCGAGTTCCCCAGGAGGCCTACTACCATGTCACACATATGCATACAATGTTGAATACTAAGAACTCCATAAGTTGTTTTTAAAATACAGCATCATTTGCTTACGTGAGAAAATAAGCATCAAATGCTGGAGTGAAGAGATTTGGGCGGCTCTTAACAGCGAGGTCTTGAGAGCCGATGAAGGTGATTGAGATGAGTATAGAGCTGCATCAGAATGAGGGGACAGGGGGAAATGCATACAAAACAAGAGGGGTTCTCAGTTAAAATTTCGCGGAATTAAAATAGCCCTGACTTCAGCTCCACGATTATTTCGTGTTGCAGCATTCTCCACAGGTACAGAAGGCATTAAATAATCCTCGTCAACTGGACAACTTGGTAATGGTTCACCATGAGCAACTGCAATATTATGTAACACAGCACATGCAGCGATGACCCTGCTGGTTGTGTGGAGGCTTGTTCGTAGTCGATGGTAGTGGTTCACCATGAGCAACTGCAATGTTATGTAACACAGCACATGCAGCGAGCAATGACCCTGCTGGTTCTATGGAGTCTTGTTCGTAGTCGATGGAGTGGTTCACAATGAGCAACTGCAATGTTATGTAACACAGCACATGCAGCGATGACCCTGCTGGTTGTGTGTAGGCTTGTTCGAAGTCGATGGTAGTGGTTCACCATGAGCAACTGCAATGTTATGTAACACAGCACGTGCAGCGAGCAATGACCCTGCTGGTTGTATGGAGGCTTGTTCGTAGTCGATGGTAGTGGTTCACAATGAGCAACTGCAATGTTATGTAACACAGCACATGCAGCGATGACCCTGCTGGTTGTGTGTAGGCTTGTTCGCAGTCGATGGTAGTGGTTCACCATGACCAACTGCAATGTTATGTAACACAGCACATGCAGCGATGACCCTGCTGGTTGTTTGTAGGCTTTTTCGTAGTCGTTGGCCGAAGCATGGAAACCTTCGTTCCCATACTCCGAACAGCTTTTCCACAGTGTTCGTTGTCCTGTTATGTGCTGTGTTCTACCGTTGTACCGGTTTTCTACAGCTGTTGTTGAGACCAGTTTTGGAGTGATGATAAATGGCATTTAAGGGTAGCCATTTTCTCCCAGCAGTATTCCTGGCAGAGAATGATTTCCTAAATGGGTCATCACCCTGCTTTTGTTGAAGATCCTTGAGTCGTGAGTACTGCTAGGCCACCTAGTCACGGTGTCCAGGATCTATAGGTTAGGGCCTAAGACAACCTACAAATATAATTTAACAATGTTACCAAACATTAACAATGAATGCTGGCAAACAGAAACATTTTAGTATTGGCATATTTAGAATTAATTGTATGGTATTAACATACCTAAACATTGAGAGGCATGTACCCTTTCCTATTATGGTACATCTCTGCAAACTGTACACCTGGGCTCCTAATGCCAATGTGGGTGCAATCAGATTACAGGGCCCTGTTTTCATTACAAATTTATATGAAAACCAAATAACACAGTACCCACCTGGAAACTATTGCTGCCATAAAAACCCAGACCGATTAAAACTTTCAGGACAGGGGACACTAGTAATCCTCTTCTATCTCTGTTATCGGCGGCAACAAGAAGCACAATAGTGTCCAAAACTGTTTGCATCGTGAAACTAAAACGTTTCATTAACTTTATGTCCGAAAAGTATTCACACGGAATTTGGGCGTCGTGCAAATACCGACGAGGATATTCATTGAATTGATGATTCTCGACGTGCTGAAGTAAATCCAAATGGTCTTCATCAAATAACCTCGTCACTTTGTACCCCATCATAATCATCAGCAGTAAACACAGCCAACGAAGCAAAGCCCCTTGGCAGTACTAGGTTGGATTAGACACTGGACATAAATATGAAATTACCACATTAATATTTAAGAGTTTAAAATATACAGTGAAATTATTCCCATGCGGTAATAGCAAAAAATGTTCATCATTAACTCGTTGCATACTTCACAATTGTTCTTTAATTGAACATTACAATTTATTAAGCATGTGTTTTTTTCGAAGGGTCGCATGCCATCTTACTTAAGGAAACTAAGAGGCATGCTTTTGGCAACCTTATTTGTCACCACTTCCTTTCGTTCAATTTAAGGACGCCTTCAAAAAGGAGCGAATAAGTGAGGTTCTTGCCTTGTAATGAAGGCTTCCTTTTTGATTTAAGGACACCTTCGTGGAAAAAGGAGATATCTGCATATGGTTCAATCTCTTGGGTGTTAATAAACTATTTAATTAATATAGATCTATTATATTTAAATTCGTAAATTTAATGTATTTCTAACTGCCCTCTTTTTTTATTAATTGTTGACGGTTTAAGTACCTGGAGCAAAAATAATCCCAAATACATTAAAAATATTAGTTCCGAATCTTGTAACATTCACAAATAATGACTTGTAAATGACTCTCTGTGATAGATATAATTCATAGTTACTCTATGTATTATATGTTTTAGTATTACTTATTTGGATGTTGGTTAAAGTATCTTGTTGTCTCTTCTAATATGGAAGTAAAATAAATTGGACTATCTTGGTATATGTAGTCTGTCATGTGACCACAGCCATGTTGGATGAGTAGTGATGATTGTGGAGGTTAACGAGGTGGTACTGTTCTGTACGCTAAGAACAAATAAAGTAAATATCGGTTAACCTAGTAATAGTGATCTTTATTTTCCGTAATGTGACTGGTTATCCGTCCAGACTTGTATGATTGTGCGAAAAAGAAGTCACAGAGTGCGGATTACGTGGATAATTCTGGATTACAGTAATCAAGGAAATGCATCCATGCAGCCATGTCCCTGTCGATACATCTTATGCGTGGTAATTTATCCAACTGGTTATGGAGGGTTCAGATGTCCCTGGATAAATAATGGGTGAAAAGTGTCCTGGAACTTCATCTGGTGAGAAGGCCGTGGAGAATGCGGATTTTTAGTCAAAAGACAAGAAACCTCGATGGATCATTATTAAAGGTATTTATGATTGTCAATTGGAAATAGTAAAAGGAGCCAAGACTACAAAAATGTTGGTCACATCATTGACAAACGTGTTTGCCAGAACAAGTCACATATCTAAACTTTTTGTTATACAGCGGCTGGTGAAACTAAAATTTAATGATGGCAATATTCAAGATCACTTTGTTCAAGTTGAATGCTTACTGCGGAAATTTGAAGAAGCAGGAGCATCGCTTGATGAAGCCAACCGAGACTGTAATTTACTTTTAACAATACCCGAGTCATACTACATGGTGATAACAGCACTCGCGACGATGACGACAAACTTAACCTACGAATTTGTAAAAGGAAGAATCCTAGATACTGATATGCGAATGAATGAAGGGAGAGCATCGTTTCAAGAAAGCAGTTGTGCATTCATTTCTCAAAAGGTTAAGAAGAAAGGTGGTTATATTTCAGGAGATCTCTCTCACTTCAAAAGGGACTGTAGTCTTGTTAAGAAGTAAGCTTTCGGTGGTAAATCAAGAGAATATTATTGGGGGAGAAGTAAGAGTTTTGTAGATGCACATATGGCACCAACAGACTGTGCGGAAAATAAGCTGGATGTCTCTGAAATTTCGTTGGTGGCTGAAGTTCGTAAGTTTACAGCAATGATAAGCAAGGCAAGTGAAGAACTTACTGTGGCAAACTAAATGGTTGTTCTTTCTCATGAAGTACACCAGATGTCAGGGACTGTTAGCTTTATTGTAGAATAATGAGTGCCCGATGAGGGCAGACTACATGCGGAGTGAGGAGAAAAATCAGACAATGCTGGAAAATACACCAAAGGGGTAGAGCGACCAGACGTCACACACCCCCTATCAAGAGTGTCCACAACAGACATGACCCCTCAGCAAATTTTGCTGTCACAAAACACTGGTTCAAGTAACATCTGCATTCGCATAGCCATCTTCATCAAAAACCACTCTTGCAGAGCTCACATAGACACAGAAGCATCGTGCATCTTCATCAGGACAAGCCTTATCTATGCTAGTGATATCCGACCAGTACACAAGTAATTCAGTTAGCCACCCGACAGCACACTGGCGAGATTGTGGGCGAAGTAACCATTACAGACCACATCAGGTATATTGAGATGGCCTCAGCCGCTTTTGTTTCAGACGACATCAGGGAAGATGTAATACTCAGTGTTTTCCATGGCTCATGGAGCAGAATACAAGGGTTGAACCAGCAGCGAGGCAGATACACTTCGGACATAAAGAGTGCGGGACTGTTTACAACCTGGACCACTGATCAGCTGGGGATGTGCCGAAAGTTCAACAAAATGACCTTGACCATGATGTGCCACCAGAATACAGAGATGCCATGCAGCACCTCTTAATTAAAAGAAGGAATGTGTTTACAGTGGCTGAACCACTCTGCCACACAGCAGTGGCCGAACACAGCAAACCACTCGACATAAATACCGGTATACGACAGCCCACAGCGATACTACCTGCATCAATGCCGAATCACTAAGGAACAGATTGCCGAAATGCTTCAAGAAGGGGTCATCGAGCCATCAGAGTGCAAATTTAATTCAGCCATCACGTTAGTACCCAAGAAAGATGGGACTTGGTGCTGCTGTGTGGACTTCCACTTCCTGAACTTGGTCACCTGCAACTCACTACCTCCATATAGACACATCAAGGACGTACTGAACACCCTCAGGCGGACGAAGGTACCCACCATCATTGACCTACGGAGCGGCTACTGGCAGATTCCTGTCCGACCAGAAGACTCTCACAAGACATCCTTCACCATGCCTGATGGTCGTCATTTTCAGTTCTGTGCTATTCTGTTTGGGCTGAAATATGCTCCAGCGACATTCCAGTCCATGATGGTGCATGTGCTGGACGGACTAGTGGACGAGTGTGCCACAGCCTTCTTGGATGATGTAATTATATGGTCTGAATCATGGGAGGAATCCATAATTTATCGCTTGTACTCGAACGGCTTGATATTAACAGACTAGCATGAGCCAATTGAAAATTCCACATTGCAAAGATAGACATCGAGTTCCTGGGCCACATTGTGAATGAAGAAGGCAGCCAACCTACTCCAGAACAGCTACACTTCATAGACGACAACTACATCAAGTGATAAAACACACAAGACAGTTTTGTGGAGTTTAATCGCCGTTTCAGAGAGTGCTTCATACTTGCTCGACACAACCCAACAAGATATCTTTACGTGCAATGGACACGAGTGAGAAAGGTCTCGGTTTAGTGTTGTTTCAGCTAGCGGATGACGACACGAGTCAAATTTGTGAATTCGGCAGTGCGAAATTCGGCCCAGTATAGCAGCATTGTGATGTCAACGAGTGAGATTGCCTCGCTGTGGTGTGGAGTATGAAGAAGTACTGCCAACTCCTCGAGTACCACTGCTTCACACTAGGCACAGACAACTGCTGCCTACTGTGGTTACACAGCATTAAAGAAAGCTGCAACAAACTCACATGCTGGGTGCTTCTGCTTCAGGCGTATTAATTCGAGGTGCGGCACATGATTGGTGGGGATGACCAGCTGGCTGACCACCTATCCCGCTCACCAGGTGGGTCAAAAGCACACTACGAGGCGTAATGGGAGTGTGTACTGCCCCCTCCTCCCCTCCCACTGCAGGTGAACAAGCTCGCCATGCACAAAACCCAATGCACCAACAAAACAGCCTAGTCAGCCCAGCCCAAATTATCCACATTACGGGAACACATCATCACTCAGCCAGTGGAATGCCTGATTGCAAGTAAGTGGGAAATATATGTGCACATAATATAAAGTTGACAACTGTCACGTGGTTGAAAACTGTGTTGAATCAAGAGCCAATGTAAACAGTGACACATGGTGTGTTTACATTCTAGCCACCATGCGCTACTTGGTACTATAGTACACACATACCAGTAACCCTGCAGGCCACCCAGACGCAATCCAAATGCAACGAAATGTGTTAAAATATTTCCATTGGCTGGGAGTGTCAATACATGTGAGAACTTTGTATGCGAGTGTGTCACATGCAATTGAAACAAGAGTCGACGTACAGATGGCAGACAATAACAACAGCCAAGGTTGCCTACAGAATTCTTTGAAACAGTAGCACTCGACCTAATGTACCCTACCCACACATATCAACCAAATAATGCATCATCGTAGTCATGACCAACTTATTTTCCCGTTGGGTAGAGGCATGCCCAGTTTATAGTGTGCAGGCACGAACAGTGGGAAAAGTCATTGATAATGAAGTTTTCTCTCGCCAGGGCGTGCGTGGATGATACTAAGCAACAATGGAACCCAGTTTACTGGCCATATGTGGCAAATTTTTTGCACGAGATTGGGTGTGCAACACCACACAACAGTGGTTTATCGTCCATGCACAGTCCGACAGTGCGGCATAATCAAGAATTACATTTGTGCATGGGTGATAACCACGTGTCCTGGGCAGAACCGCTGCCTGCAGCCCTATTCACGCTATTCACCCAGACCAATCTGGCCACAGAAAGAACACCAGTCCAGCTGTGTGAACAGGGATGTGAAATTCCCCTCCCTGGAAAATTCGGATGCAGGGTGAGAGAGCAAGCCAGTAGTCCACATTGGGAAGGGAAAAGCAGGGAGGAGAGATTTGAGCAGCTGATGCAAGAGGCCAGGAAGAGCCACCACCACTACACGTCACAGTGGGTGCCTGAGACAACCTGCCCCCACCACATTTCCAATATGGCCAATGGGTCTACGTCTGTGCCCACCCCCAGTCAGCAGGTCAGAAGGGGGGTTCCGCAGGCTTCACAAAAATGTGGAGTGGCCTGCATACCATTACACAAATAATTGGTGACACCTGTTACGAAGTGCAGCTTAGTACAAGGAAAGAGGTTGTTTTTCATCGCGATGCAAGCCCATTGTGGACCCGCCCTCACAAGGGTGTGACAGGGGTGATATTTCCACGGTATCGCCCACCCACGCAGATAATATAGTATCCAGCAGCTACCATGACAGCACTATGCCTAGCACGTTTACAGCTGTGACACCTGATGCCTCTGCATACACAAAGAATCCAGTTAACATCATTGTGACTGCCACCTGCTGTCTACCATCGAACATCACACAGCTACCACTATCAGTCCTTCATGATGTCGCAGAACACAAGCCAGGCCGGCCATCTGAGGATGCCAGGATCGCCAGGTGCGGGATCCACCTGATGACATCACGATGCCACGGAAACAACGTACATCATCTGTGGGATCATCAACCCCTAGGTCAAGAGGCACACCAGTTCGTGTCGGGGTCACTCATTCACCTGACTTACGCTACTTCCAGCCAACAGCAGCAGCAGTGACGAGTCTGTAACAAAGGGGCTCTCCTCCCTTCCCCGCCACACCAAGTGGGCTCATTACACCTGGCACGGCTGTGGGCACACCACAGCACCCACCACAGTTATCACGTCGAGAGGGTGAAGGGGGAGGGGTGCTTGATAGGTGCCATGCATCAACCCTTAGCCCGTTCACCATGTTGCTAGCTACAGTAAAACCATCAGTTCACCACACTGCCACATGAGGGCAACAGCGTACACCCAGCCTGTGTTCTGTATGTGTGTGTGTGTGCACCAGTGCAAGGCATTAGTGTATATTTATTACTCTGGTTTTCCCATGGCCTTTTTAAATATGTATATTATATTTAGTGTGTGTGTTTCTTAATTAAGAGCAATACTACCAGAGTGTTCCCAGTGCTCATTGTATTACATGTGAAGTGTATATTTATATTATATTTTATTTATTTTCACAGCCATCTTATCAAGTGAGTGTAGCATTATATTTTATTATGTATTTGATGTGGAGGGTTTTATGTAATTATTATGTGCAGTGTATTAGTGCCTTATGTCATGTGTGTGCAATACATTTTCATATCCTTGCAGTCAGAAGAGTGAATATAGTGATTTTGATGTAGCATTTCATTTTTTATAAGTGTTAATTAAAATTGTTCTTAAGAGTTTATTTTGTATTTGTCATGCTCAATATAAAGTATCATATTTCATGCAGCACTTCCATTTTTATGTCAGTGCAGTGTTTTCATAATATTCTCATACAGAGCTATAAATATGGTCGTTGAGCATAAAACATTTTTGTGTATATTTATTCATTTGTTTCGACAAACAGTATCATGAAGTACCATCCAGTATCATAGCCAGTACTTCACACTTGTGAGGTTAGGTGCAGACGTGAACCATTAACAGTGATTAAGTACTTAATGCATCGACCATGAGGAACGCTAACTTAAAATTTGATTCTGTAATATAAAATATGTGCTTCTGTAAGTAAAAGATATTGTAGATTAAACATAGTTCATTTTGCGGCATTTTGACATATCAGGCATTACAAACATTGAGCTAAGAGCAACAGCAGTTTCCATTGATAATGTGTGACTTTTTAGGTTAAGGAAAACATCATGGTAAATGTAGTTAGTGGTAATATTTTATTTTAGATTTTGAATGTATGTTTTTGTAATTAAGTTAAAAGGGTTTTTATGGGTCCTCTTCCCAGCATTCAATATCATAAGTTTTGTATTAAATCATGATCATGTTACATACGTTATAAATATCAGCCAGTGAGCGGGTGACCGTGACATCCAAGCAAGTAGTAGCTCCTTGGTTATCTCGTAAGGTGGATGTTGCGTACGGTCTCTCTGGGACTTCATCATGTAACTGCAACATTTGTTTATTTAGTGTACCGGAACCTTGTTGATATGTAGCTTCGCCTGAAGAGCATGCCACCCCACAACTCAGTCCATGTTGTATATGGCCAGGGTGTAATTTCGATTTAATATTAATGTAGGCGAATTCGCACCTTTTACCGCATAAGCGTTCTCCTGCTATAACAGAGAGTGTATTAATTTCAGTGCCTCATTGGCAGGAGCAACAAAAATAAAATATTGCATTACCAGATGTACACACTTTTATTTGCTCAGCATAATGACTGTTAAACCTACTCATCATGATTATTATGTAATTGTCTAAGACCATAGAGATGGCCCAGACTATCTCTATTGGGAGTGAGTTAAGCATCTGGAAGGGGCCATACACATTCTACTAGCCTAAACCATGTAGATATAGCTTGATGCTAGCCTGGGCTGGACCATGGGAGGAATAAACTTTATGTGGATAGGTAATGTCGAAAAGCTGAAGTTCTCAGATGGGAACCAGTACTCCAGAAGTGGTAGAGCACGATGTTGATGTAATCTAAGAGTCATTTGGCCCACAAACAGTTTGCCTTCCCCCAGTGGTCTGCATCTTGCAGGTTAGGTACAGGTGAACTTAAGTAAACATACCCCAATACTGCCTGGTTTAGTGAGGGCTGTCGGCCTCCCTTATACACCAATACACTCCTGGTGGTATATTCTGGTTACCCAGCACCAATATTTAAGACATATGGTAAAATAAGTTGACATAAAACAATTTAAATAACCATGAAATGGTTAATACGATTCTTACTGTCACGTAATTTATTGCATTTCACATCCCCAACAGGGGCAACATTTACAATTCTACCATTATAGCCTGGCGGGCTCTTATACTAAAAGAATTGCCATAGGGCCTACATGGTTATTATGGTATTATGCCTCGGCTGTATAAAGACAAGCCGGGGAGTGAGGGGACGTGTACTCCGGGCGAGCAAACGATAAAGGGTTCCGGTAAACTAAAATTATACAACAGAAATTACATTATGAATTATTAAAAAGTTGATGTGCCCGGAGCACTGCAATGCTGTCGTCAGCTAACAAGACTCAAGACACTACTAAATGTGCCTTTGGTGCGGAGCTCACTCATTGGCCGAGACTTCTGCCGACCAAATCATGGGGTGTGATTAAAACATTGTGAAATTAATCAAATGAAATTATGTGAACACTGTGATGCTGATGGGATGAGAACACTAATAAACCATTATCAACAAAGAATAAATAAATACATTAACAATATAAAAATAATTAATACAATTCAACCATGCTAAGTTGCAGTGGCAACATATCATCACTTTTGGAAGTGGAGAAAAACAATGTAATCTCTTTCTAGGGCCTTTCCCCGAAACGTTCATTGGGCCCTTATTTATTTTATCCTGGATAATTAATGTGATTTCATATATGGTGGTCCACAAACACTGATAATGTGCATTTAAAATTACAAGTGGCTATTTGGACACATGGTTGCGTGCACCGGTTGGCCTTGGTGCATGGTTGAGGACTGGAGCCATAATGGTAGTATTGCCATATTATTGGTACTCGCATTACTGGGTGAAAAATAATTTATATGTAAAAATATTTAAACAACATTTCTCTGGCACAAATACTAAGTAAGTAATTATTGTGAATATTGCTATACATAACATGTGCCACAGTTGCCCTTTGTGTGGCCATTTGCAATTCATACAAGATGGCGCCTCGAGTTCCCAAACTGTCAAAACACATTACAAAAATAAACACAACACTGAATGGAACAACAGGTGAACTAATAATATTATCATGGGACTAGGAGACTATTTGTCTCGTACTTACGTGATGGGTAGGTACACAGGAGAATAAAACAATGTTGGCATGACAATTGGTAAAATAAATAAATTACATCACCGAAACATCAACGCTAGCACATGGTGTGCATCTCTGCGTGCTTGACATATTTGTAGCTTAGACTATTATGACATGTTAAAAATAATATGCATGTGACATATTAACAGTGTGCACTTGTGCACAATACATAATGAAACAAAACATGACACTAAAAATGTTGCACTGAATAATAACTTTAACCTAACAAAACACTGGCATGTGGCATTGCATCAGTACTTACATTAGTAAACAAACAGGATGAATACACAATAAACTCACCCACACTCTCCTAAGCATTTAAAAAGACCATGAAAAATACACTTTCTAGCTTAACGCTGCACTTAAGAGATGTACACGTGGCACTGGTTCGGTGATGCAGGTGCAGCTCTGTAGCATTGTGATGCATTCCTACGTTCTAGCTAGCACGATGTGGGGAATGGCCTGAGGTCAAGGCGCTGTCGATGTCAAGCTCTTCAACATCATCATCATCAGCAACAGTTCTGCAGACAGAGAATCATCAGGAAGGCCACTTTAGGCCCGACGATCCACGACCCACCCATCACTAATGCTTACTGCACAAGCGACCAACCAGGTATAAACGCGTTCAGCGAACATTTTTCCAGTCCACATAACCTCAGTTCCCTTACGACCCGAAAGCAAATCCCATTAATACAGGTAAATAAGAAAGGTCCTTAGTAAATAGTTATATTTTTCAATTGATAGTTGTCACTGTAATTATTAATCAGTAAATTCTGTAATTATTAATAATCACTGCATTTCAGAACAATGAAAAAAATACCAGGAAATGATGTATGTTACTATTATTAACAAATCTGTTTAGACCTCAAAAATAGAACTGAGGCCTACAAGCAATGCAATTTTTATACGTGTAGCATATTATAAGTAATTTAAGATAATTTACCATATGTCTGCACATACAGTTTCTGATTATCAAATTAAGACTTAATTTTATAATATGTATTTAACTGAATGGAGGTAGGTTATTTTGTATGGAAAAATAGTATTGCAAACTTTATTGTAGGCACTAGTGTACATAAGCATTTGACAAATAAAAATAGTTATCTTTTTATCGAAGACAATAAATAAGCTTACACTGGATCACTCAGGAATTTCGAAGTAATTGCACTAACTGTATATAATATATTACCATAAATGTTAGAAATTTGCAATTTTATGTAATTTACAAAATATAATAATATTTTTTGTCTGTTAATCATCTTTATACTGTTGCAGAATATTTATATTATGATTTCAATGTTTTATAAGCTTAAGGTTCTATATTGGATTATTTTAAAGTATTATTATCCTATTGTATTATTCTGTAAGTTATTTGTATGACAAGATTCAAGACTGTACAGTCACAACTTTTTTTATTCTCGAGTCATAACATGAGCACTGGCCAATGGAAATTTGCGCATAAAAGATTACCCTACTTTGAGTTTCTACCCATTATGGTTTCTAACAGTGATTAAATTATTTCACGCTAAAAAAATGAATGATGAAACTAATATTTCTGAAATTAATACTTCTTAAAAACATATGAATTCCACTAGATAATTAAATATATGTTTCTCGGACACTTACAAACAACAGCAATTACTACTTCACAAGCCTATTGGAACACTAATTGAAAATGAAATTAAATGAAAAAGCTTCAATTTACTCAGTGTATCATATGAGAATCACTATCGTTAATGCTAACAACTGCAATGCGAATGTAACATAAATAAATAAAACTTACCTGTTCAGATACACGAGTTCAGTGGCGATATATTTACATTTTACCTGAACTGCTTTACACGAGTAACTACAATATATACTTTTCAGGTTAGTCTCATGAGGATGTCCATCCAACTTTGCAGTTTGAAGCCAGAATGCCACAAAATTTGTAACATTGCAATTACAAGACACAACACCATAGTCCATAAAAAATTCTAGCTTTACTATTTCCTAGCACTCGATTAAAAGGTTGATTAAAATTATCAAAATACTCCATGATTTAATGCATCCATACTACAAGATCAATGATTCACAATGTTTTTATATAAGAACTACTATTCAAAAAACAGCATTAAAATCCCTATAGTACACAGCTTACCTTATGTTTGTTTGTGTTTTCTTTGCTCTTCATTTTGACGATTAAGTGCTGCGCCCTGGCAAGGTTAAATTCCTTGATAAGACAATAATGATTAGGCATGTATTTGAAAATCGGAGTCAACCATCTAGGGGCAGATGGCATATTTTGAAATACAAATTCTGAAAAACGCAGTACAATTTCATGCAATTCTATTTGGTTTTGAGGCATTTTTGTTGTTATTTGTGAATATCAAAGTACCCAGCAATTTTAATTCGGGGTGTGATTCTGCTTGCAAAAATATGAAAGTATGTATTAAGTTATATTAATACACGTTTGGATGTAAAATTTTCTTGATCAAATGTTTAGTTTTAAAGTTTTTTTTGTCATTACAGATCGTTATGTAAATCAATTTATATAGCCACAACTGTGCTATCTTTCGGTATTGTAGCGAAGTTTTTTGGAGTCTTCAACAGTAGAGACACAAATAAAATATTATTTTTCGAATTTATACATTCGACTTTATCAAATACCTTACGATGTAATTATACAAAAACGATACAATACTATCTTACAATATGTTTCTAACTAGACTTGCATTGAGCCATTAGGATGCTAAATTTTCCTTTGAAGTATTGGTAGTATTCCACATTTAGAGGGCTTATGCTGGATTTACATTGGCACGACGCGATGAGCGCGACGTGACGGAAGTAATGCTTCACCCAATCACAGACGAGTATTTTGTGACGTCAACGCAACCGAAATTTCGGGCGCAACGGATTTTCTGAATAGAAATAATTTCTAATTTACGTGTTGTGGATGCGACCAGCACCAATAAACGAATGTAATTCCTTGTTGCAAGAGTGGTGGCAATGTTAAGTTGGTCACATTTGTATGAACATGCGAAGATATTATTTTGATGGTGGTATTGGAATATTTTATCTGTAGATAATTATTTTTAATTTGGTTTCTTTAAGCATAGTATGTTGTAGGTAGTGATATAGTATGTTTTCTTGAGCGGAATGTAATATTAATCGGTACATGTTTAACGCTTCTTAAAACTGTGGTTTCAGGAAACGTTCAGTGTGAGATTTTACTGAATGATTCTGTAAATAAATTATTTAATGCTAATGACGAACAAAAATGATTTTAGGGAAGTTAACTAGTGAGGATTTCCATAGTAATACATGTGTTCTAAAGGTTGCGAATTTCTCAAACAGTGCCTGAAAAAGCTGCAATTTCAACACTTGCAGATTGTAAAAAAATTTTGTTTACCTCTAATGTGAATTCAACTAGTGTAATGTTAACTCCGAACAAAGGATGTGTGTGTGTTTATATTGCTGCAGCTGTACGAATTCGAATAGCAGTGAGTATGGCGTTTTTTTAAATTGAATTTGAAATTGTCATACTTGCAATAATTTGAATGTTATTTCCAAGCGAGCATAATTCTCCACTGTTTCATCAAAAGAACGTGCTACTCAAAATGCCACTGTCATCTAACGAAAGACATAAGTATAACCTCCACCCTCTCTGTATACTTTTTTCCCCACGAAATAAAATAAACAGAACCCATGCAAACATAACTAGTCAAAATAATGTTTTTCGTGTCGTGTTGCATCACAGTGTTTTCATTACAACCACTAAATTCAGTGATGTCTCACCTGTCGCGTCGCATCTGTCGCATAGTGGCTGTCTTGCCAATTTAAAGCCAGCATTATTCTAGAGTCCGGTCTACAAGTGCTATAAGTACATTGATGTGTGCCTTGTCTCAAGCCCTAAACCGTTCACCACGTCTATCAAGAACCTGCCTAAGTTCAACCCAGCACCACATCAGAGCAACAGTGCTACAGCCACTGTTCGGTGTATGTGCCTGAGTTTGCACCACTGCAGGGGTGCTGTTTATGTGTAATTATGATAGTTTCCCTTTTTGGCATGACACTGATTTGTTTTATTATTAGTATTATGTTTCATTCAAAGTTTTAAATATGTTTCTAGTTATTATTTCATTAATATCAAACTAAATATTATTGTCCTGTGTGATCACGTGATATTTAATACGACGCACTGAGGGCACCTGCGCGACACAATGCAAAGTAAGTGTCAATAGTATTTAAATGTGTATATCGCCCATGCGATTTAGTGCATTGTGTTTTAGTCATTCCACAGTTTTTGAATAATTTTTATGTGTGTATTTATTTTATTTTTACAAGCATGTGACATGCGTAGCTTGTGCTATAGCGAACACTTCCCGCAACCATTTGCTGGGGCGTACTGTATAGGCAATATTATTTTTAATGTTTTCAATCCTGTTTAGTTGTGCGCATTCGCCCACATTAAATTTAAACATAGTTTCTTCTAAATGTCAGTCTCAGAGATTGTACTAATACCGACCAATGCAACCATTGTCTTACATGGACCATGAACAAGGGACATACATGACTTAGCATAATGGACTTGTGGCAACAAGCAAACAGAAACGCACAGCATTTTCTTAAGAGTTGAATTTGTAATATATATTGTAATCGTTGTGTTGTACATTAAAAAGGAGAGTTGTGGAAATGAATGAAAACAAATCCCGGCATGTGCAAGGCCAGGCACGGGAAATATGAAACCTCCAATTTTGAGGTTAGGGTGCCTCTTAAGTGTTAAGTGTTATGTTACCAATTTTATATTTTAAATTTTTTTTAGTGATGTGTAATTTGAACTGTAATGTTTTGTGTGTCTCATTTTCATTCAGGGCCACGATCCTCCACTTCACTCCATTTGATTATTGTTTTGTGTAATTTGTGATCACATGACACGGCAGCAGAGTTGGACCCAGTGACAGAGCAGCTTGCTGCCATGTTAAGGAGTCACTTCTTGAGTGCCGCGTGAGACTGTGTACATTGGTGTCCTCCCCAGGACTTTGCTGTTTTGCACTGATCATGTAGTTTTGTAAAAGTTAAAGTAATTTTAGGAAACCAGTTTATTTTTGCAGCCCAGGGAGTGAACTGTCTCACAGCCCAGTCCATTTGTAGGCCTGCATGGCTACGACTTAGGCTCATTGTAGTTTCATGTAGGCAATTTTCCGCCTTTTTTACAGTGTTAGCGTGCACCCCGCTTAAATGGAGCAAACCATGTAACTGCTTCGTATGAAGGTAATTGGAATAAATACGTATGTTCAGTAGCTCAGCAACTTATTATTTTTATGGCCACTTCATGGCCATGTAACACATTTGTGTGATAAATATTTAATGGTGTGAAGCAGACACGGACAGCCTCTGTGGGAGTGAATTAAGCATTTGAGGGAGGTTGAAAGCCCGCACTAGGCTAGACTCTTGGAGTATTCTTCGGATAATTACGCCGATGTTTGGGTACGTGTTGTGGCGGAATGAGACTCGACAAACTAACCCAGGCCTTATCATGCACTACGTTCTGACTAGGCTGTCATAGATCTTATGGACAGCGCAGACCAGCAACAGACTTTGAAGGAAGCTACATTTAGGTTGGTCGACCACATGACCCAACTTCTCTTTGTGCTCATTACTGCTGAGTGCTGGTGCCCATCCCGGTAACTATAAACCTGAAACAAAACTTCCTAAGGCTGTGATTCCTTTCCTCCACCATCCTGGATGTTAAATGGCTTGCCCAAGTATGTGGCTATGCACACCCTCCAAAAATTCCAAATTTTTCTCATGCCTTATGGCATGTAACTTTCTGTGACCTACTTGTGCTGCCGTTGGCATGCAAGTCTCCTGCAATTTCATCAGTATCTTTCCTAATGCTATTTCAAGCCTGTAACTACACTACCTTGTATTTTTCCTGAAACTCCTGTTCAGAATCACCTGTTGTGTGTCATGTGACCACGCAGGCAAACAAATATATGTTCCATTGTAATGTAATAGTCCCCATTATCACTACTGGAGAATTTCATTTTATTTCTGCGCAAAATCTATGGGGAATGGACGAAAGAAGACATTCTGCAACTGCAAGAGGAAAATTTGGTGCCAAATCGCCATTGTAGCTAGTGTGCAATGAGTCGGCCATCTTGGGACACATCCTCTTTGTTGAGCATGTGGTCATGACATCAGCCAAAACCATCTTGGACACGTGATCGGCTGAGGGGTAGTGTGCCACCTGCTGACCTCTTCCATCCACGTTGTGCAGTGCCTGCAGGAACTAACCCTGCGATGACACGTGAGTGTTGCCGCGAGCCAAGAGCCACTTGGCCCCGATGAAGCAGTCATCATGGACCCCTCGCATCAACAGTGCTACATTACCGATAGTGTATGCTTGGACTTCATACTATCACTGGGAAACCGTCAACATTGTACCACAAGTTTTTTTACGACCTGCACAAATATCAAATCCATTTTCGCTCATCTATTTGCATGGCAATAATGTATATGCGAGGACAGAACATTAGTACAGAGGCTTTGGGCTATAACCGAAGAAATTAATACAGAACTTGAAGCAGAGGTGCTGTCACATGCCAGTGCTGGCCACCCTGATCTGTGTGCCAATCAAGAGGATGTGTAAATCCGGTCTGTGTGCCCAGCCTCTGCACCTGCGATGCTGCCCATCTGAGTCCACCACTATCACTGTCGCGATTTCGGAGAAACTTTAGGTAGTGTGCAAACTAGACCATGTGAGATGGGGTAAGACCAGCTACTCTCGCTTGCACAAGATGCTGGAAGCTCTACCATGAGCAGTGTGTTACGCCGCTGGAAATGGCGACCTGGAGCAACATGTTCTACATAAATTGTTTGTGGTGCCAACCAATGATGAACAAGAAGCTGCATCAATCCAAGCAACAGAATTTCACATTGCCCACTTGTTAACTACCATGGATGGAAGCAAACATAATGAGACTTGATGGTGCGAGTGCATAACAACATAAAATGCCACTGTTGACATTGCCATGTCTACAAACAGGTGCAGCCTGCACCATGCCCTTGCTGTGGAATGTAACAGCCTGGAAATGCGGACCTCAGACGGCACCCGAGTTAATGTATGACAGAAAGTGAGAGATGAGAACTCGTTCTCTGGTAACTTCTATAAGATTTCAACCATTGTCGGGATACACTAGATGTTCAAATGAGGACCCAACTGTGTTTCTCCGAGACTGTGAAAATCGGCTGGCGAGATATGGTGTCGATCGAGAAGATTAGCCCAACCGCATCGGAGAGCGTTTTGGAGGAGATGCTTGTTTGTGATGGCGAGGCGTGAACTGCTATGGGATCATATGGGCCGAGTTCAGTTAATCATTTGTAAGTAGGTTTGCCAATACTTCCACCTCCATACACGCATGGAACTGGATTGCGCTGGAAGGACAGAAGGAGGAAATTCTATATAATTTTGTAACACAGAAGATTAGCACCATTTGCACGTATCATCCAGAACTAGGTGTGCAGGAAGTGCTGGAAGTTATGGCAAGCACAGCATGTCCAAAGTACAGGACTGCTCTAGCACCCATGATTTAGTCCACAGAATGTGACTTTCTACAAACTGTTATGTTGCTGGGAAAAAGCATTACTGCCAAGCCGCGAAGCGACCACAAATGGGATCAAACGAGCTGGGAACAGTTACAGTCGATACTGCGGAATAATAACTGAGAAGACAACAGAAGATCTGCTAGTGGTCAGGACACGTCATCAAGATCAAATGTGGGGATGAGACCCCACACCATGTGCAGCACCAATTATCAGAGGCTATCAGCCAGCTGGGGAAGCACACACCTTTGCGCTGGACAAGCTAGACCATGCTGTACCACTGGAGTTCCAAGAGATAAAGCAATGCCCCCACGAAAATCGACGGGATGTTTTCGCA
This sequence comes from Dryococelus australis, assembly GCA_029891345.1. NCBI lineage: Eukaryota > Metazoa > Arthropoda > Insecta > Phasmatodea > Phasmatidae > Dryococelus > Dryococelus australis. The sequence continues at coordinate 3,942,798 of CM057009.1, read as the reverse complement.
TTGACAGACCCGTTGAACCGCACCACGATGGCAGAACCACTATTCCATTCATCGACGACCAATGCCAGCGAGAAGGGGCTGGGCGTAGTAGCATTTCATTTGTCGGATGATGAAGAACGGCGTATTGTAGATTTCAGCAGTGCCAAGTTAGGCCCAATAGAGTGGCAGTATGACATAAACAAATGGGAATGCCTCGCAGTGGGGTGGAGCCTCTAAAAAGTAGTGTCCACTTCTCAACACATCGACGGTGCCTATAATCAACTGGCTGACTACCTGTCATGTGCCCTTGGAAGTGAGACTACCCGTGACGAGGATGAATGGGATGCCATTCTGTCTCCTATCTCTCAGGTAAACACGCCGGCCGACACATCAATAGAATGGGCCAACTTGTCTGTGCGGCCAACTGCACCCACACTGTCCACACTCCGAAAAGACGTCGCCCGCGAACAGAGGAACTGCCAAAAGCAGGAAAGTGGAGAGAGGAATGTGAAAAACAAACTTTCTAGCAATGGCGTGTACTGAACGGCTTTGTGGAATCGCACACAAACACTGACAGTGACATGTGGCGAATGTACGAGCCCTCAGCTTCCCATGAGACAGTATTAAATTACACACACACCAATTATAACTTCGGTCACCTGGGCATGTCCCAGACAAAGAGGAATAATCTGAAGTATTTTTATTGGCCGGCAAAATCAGTGAGTTTAAGGGCTTTGTGCGATACTGCATCACATGTAAAAGGTTCAAGAGCCACCATGGGTATGGCGTGCAGCAGCAATACCTGCGTCAACCTAAGAAACAGTTCGAAATGATCGCACTAGACCTTATGGGGAAGCGGTTCAACTTGGTAATTACTGACGTGTTTGTTAGGTGGATTCAGACATTTCCCCTCTCCAGTTCATGAACAAGAGGAATCGGAAGAATCATGGAAAACTAATTTTTCGCTCCCTGGGGATAGACTATAACAATGCTCAGTGACAATGGAACGCAGGTTACTCGACGTGTGTGGTATGATCTCTCTACGTGATGGGAGTGCAACGCCACACCATGGCAATTTACCACCCATGTGCATATCCAACAGAGAGATGTAACCAATACATCAAGACACAGTTGCATTTGTGCATGGGGTAAAACTACGCCTCGTGGGCTGACCACCTGCCCAATACCCTATTCGCATTGCGGACCCGAATGAACCAGGCTACAGGGAGAATGCCCGCCCAGCTGCTGCTAGGTAATGACCTCCCCGTTCCTGGGGAATTTGCCAGAGGTGTGAGGGAATGCAGAGGAATGGAGGAAGAGCTGGTGGGCAGAGAAGAGCGGAGGGAGATAGAGGGGAGAGAGGTGCTTGAGAGCCAGTACCGCTATATCTTGCAGTGGGTGCCGGATATCAACTTTCCCCACCATGCCTACAACCCAGACAGCTTGTGTACATGCGGACACATCTACAGTCAGTTGTGCAGCTGGGTTCCCATGTGAGATTTGCTTCTAAGTGGAGCAAACTGCATGAAGTCGTCAGCCAGTAGGGAGACAGTTGCTACAGGATACGCCTAAGCAGGGAGCATTACACAATTTTCCACCACGAAGCACTTAGACTTGATGACGCCGACGGAGTGGAGACACCAACCATCTGGCATGGGAGGGGGCATTTAGGGATCTGGAACACCAGGTGGTGCCACTACCACGGCCGAGGAAGAAACACGTGATGAAACTCCCGAAGTACTACCAGTTGTTATGCCTTGTGCTGAGATGCCTACAGAGGACCCAGCAGGGAAACATCGGGAAACAACATGGCACAAGAAGAGGAACTGTCAGTGGCTTTTACCCTTCCTGTATTGCGAGACGACCCAGAAAGGCCGCCTGTGATCCATAAGCATCAGCAGGTGAAGGACCAGACTGATGGCATCGTAATGCAGAGGAGATGCCGACCGTTGCCGACACCGAGGCCGGTCACGTTGGTTTTTGGGGATGCCCAAACACTTGATCTGCACCGATCATGGCCAACTGACAATAATGACAGCGATGGCAGCAAGAGCGGCAAGAACGAGTCGGGGGCAGAGGTAAGGTCTTCCACTCCCTGCTGAACGAAGAGGCCAAGCATCAACTGGCTAGTCACATGTACAGCCAGCAGGTGTCAGGACACATCCACAGCAGCCATCACAACATGGCCGGCCACATGGCAGCAGTAGCCCCGACCACCAGGATGTAAACAACAGAGCAGTAACTACAACATACGACTACACCATGGACTCTGCCCACCATGCACGTGTTGCAGCTGAGCAGAGCCTGTATACGACAAGTGAACAGTCTCCCAAATGGGGGGGGGGGTGTGTATGACGTGTGCCACATCCCAGACACTAGACCATTCACAATGTCTATCAAGAACCCGCCTAAGTTCAACCCAGCGCCACATCAGTGCAACCGAGCTATAACCTCTGTTCGGTGTGCATGCCTAAGTTTGCACCACTGAAGGGATGCTGTATATGTGTAATTATGTTTGTTTAGTTTTTTGCCATGGCACTGATCTATTTTGTTATTAGTATTATGTTTCTTTCAAAGTGTTAAGTATGTTTCCAGTTATTATTTAATTTACATCAAAGTAAATATTATTGCCCTGTGTGATCATGTGATATTGAATACGCCGGAGTGCACCAGTGCAACATATTGTCAAGTAAGTATCAATGGTATTTTAATGTGTAAATCGCCCATGCGATTTAGTGTACTGTGTTTTTAAGTCATCTCAGGGATTTTGACGAATTTTTATGTATGTATTTATTTTATTTTTACAAGTGCATTACATGCGCAGCTTGAACTATTGGGAACATGTCATTATACCATGTGCTAGGGAGAACTGTAATGGCAATATTATTTTTAAGCCTTTTCAATCTTATTTAGTTGTGTGCACTCGTCCGCATTAATTTTAAACATATTTTCTTCTTGATAACAGTCTCAGAGATAGTACTTATACTGATAAAAACAAGTATTGTCTTACATGGATCATGAACAAAGGACACAAATGACTTAGCATAATGGACACGTGCCAACAAGTGGCCATAAATGTATAACTATTTCTTAGAGCTAAATTTGAAATTTATGTGGTAATTGTTGTGTTGTACGTTAAAACGGAGAGTTGTGGAAATCAATGCAAACCAATCTCAGCATGTGCAGGGCCTGGCATTGGAAATACGTAACCTCAAAATGTGAGGTTAGAGTGCCTCTTAAGTATTAAATATTATGTTAACAATTTTATATTTTAATTTAGTAATGGGTGATTTTGACATGTTCCTAATGTCCTCGTATCCCTTGCATCAGTTTGTTCCATCACAGATGCATTAACCACACAACAACACTCGACCAATCGACATTAGGTCATGGTCTCGATCAGTGCAGGTCGACAAGAACGGCATTACACTTTTCTTTCCGCCCTGTAACTCATGGTCGCGGGTCATCATTTTTAGCATTCCCCACAAGAGGTAACTCGCATTATGAATGGATATGTGACCTAAACGAGTGTGTCCCGTGAAGTCACGACAGTTAGACACAACAGCCATTGGAGATAACACTGGGGTAAGCGGCGCCACTTATTCCCACGACTGTCCGATGTGCGTGATGTCAATGGGCCCCGTGGCCGAATCTGGAGTGCTACATGGCCCCAAGTAGTTCCAAAAGACGGGGGAATCAAATTCCCGCAAGAAATGTGAAGTGGCGAGCGGTTCCCTAGATGCATTAATTAATAGGCACATTTTTAAGCACATTCACAGTGATTACACCATAACTCAGTAGGGAAACTGCCCACTTCAGCATAGAGAGTAGATAACATTCCATAGAAAACAAGGTTAGCTCCGTCCTTAGTTACGAAATCTGTGTGTCGTCACATCCATACACATTCCTGAAATTATTTACATAATGACACACATATCTAAAATGTTAATTAAAAGAGTGTACATGTAATCATCTATCGAGAATCAGCCACCTAAGGCTTCATTTCATTTAATATCACCCTTCAAGTGCTGTGACATTCTCATGATGTCACATTCTTAGCCTTATCTGGGGCTCCGGCATTCAAGAGTATGTCACCAATGTGTTTTAGTTTAGCAATCTTAATTATGTGCAACATAAATTTCACTTATAATGTTATTCATTAAGTTCAGTTTTTTTCATGTTTTCAGTTTGGCGCCGGATTCGCCGGACGTGTGGCGAAACCTATGCCATATTGTTAGTCAGATTTCAGCAATCAAGACAACCGGCAGGGCAAATGGTAAGCTCCATGTACCTCCCTCGGCAATTCACTATAGGCTGCATTTTTCATCATATCCATAGTTAATGTAAGTCAAGAAACGTTTAGTACTTTTATTTAGCCGAGGGGAGATCTCCCTGCATCCTGGCATAACATACCAGGACTTCACGCACAGAATGCATTTCACGTAATTACAATCTAAGGCCTACGCCGTATTTTCCAGCAGTAGCAACCACCGGCAGGTGCAGAGTGCCGGGTCCGCTTAACTAAGGTACGCATTAACAAGTGCAGTTTCATTTCGTTGTTCCTTTACGGTAATAAAACAGTCATACCATAATTAGATGTGTTTTATTTCATTTAACACTCCTGAGTTCATTAGGTACTGCTCTCTAATAGCAGACTCCAAATATACTAGTGTATTTAGTGTATGTTTTGCATTTACGGGGCCTGCCTCCCTTAAGCAGGGTACATTCAGTGGTAATATAGGCGTGCGAAGTGGTAGACAGCTTCGCCCGGAGGCAATATTTTACCTTTACGTAATAAAATAGGCAAATTCACTCAGCTCTCCTCTATATTGACTGCGTATCCAGAGTCGCCGTAGGCTGTCGGCCATATGACCCCCATCAACAATCGTTCTCTACACCGAACGTGGCGCCGGGTGTACATCATCAGTTCCAGTTCTCCACCTGCTCTCAGGTGGGACACGATCACACCACCAGCACCTCTGGAGGCACAACACATCAATTTGAAGTGTAATCTTTTGTGTGTCTCATTCTCATTCAGGGCCACGATCATCCACTTCATTTCCTTTAATTATTGTGTTTTGTGTAATTTGTAATCATGTGACACGGCGGCAGAAGTTGGAGCCAGTGGGAGAGCAGCCCACCGCCATGTTAAGGAGTTGTTTCTCGAGTGCCACGTGAGACAAACATATGTTGGTGTCCTCCCTGGGCACTTCACCATTTCGAACCGATCATGTAGGTTTCTAATAGTTAACGTAATTTCAGGAACCTAGTTTATTTTTTCAGCCCAGGGAGTGAACTGTCTCACATCCAGGTCCATTTGTAGGCCTACATGGCCGGGACTTTGTCTCATTGTAATTTAATGTAGCCACTTAGCCACCTTTTTCACAGTGTTAGCATGCACCATGCTTAAACAGAGCAAATCTTGTAGCTGCTTCATATGTTCATATGAAGGTAATTGGAATAATTCAGTTTGATTCGTAGCTCGACATCTTCTTATTTCATCTGCCACTACATGGCTGTGTAAACCTCTCGTGTTATTTTTATTTAATGGTGTGCAGGAGACAATAACAGCCTCTGCGGGAGTTAGTTAAGCATTTGAGGAAGGCTGACAGCCCTCACTAGCCTAGGCCCTTGGAGTATTCTTCAGATAACTATGTCGATGTTTGGGTACATATCGTGGCGGGACGAGACTCTGCACACTTGCCCAAGCCTTATTATGCACTATGTTCTGACTAGGCTGCCATAGATGTTATGGGAAGTGCAGACCAGCTATGGACTTTGGAGAAAGCCACGTTTAGGGCAGTTGACCAAATGACCCAACTTCTCTTCGTGCTCATTTCTGCTCAGCACTGGCGCCCATCCTGGTAACTATGAAGCTGAAACCAACCTTCCTAAGGGTGTGATTCCTCTCCTCCACTGTCCTGGATATTAACATTACTTACACAACACACTGATATACATAAGATTTAAACAGCTTGTTTTCAGTTAAGAGTGGTTACAATCAAACACAGCGATAAGCACTTACCAAAGCATATTTATAGCAACAAGGCGAGTTCAACTTGGTTCAACTTCCCTTGTTATTATCACTGTGAGTCAATATGCTGCCAATCAGAAGCCCCCACACTTATACTACATTATCAAATGAAGAACTTAGGCCTATTTGCGAATCAAGAAAGTGGTTGTTTTGACTTCATTCCTCGGGCCTATATATTCATTTGTTTGTTTCTCTATAATTGCAAAACCACAGAAGTTTTATAGCGATTTTAGGTAATGTTATTGCAAAAATTGAAATAAATATAATTCCTAATTTTAAAAAAATCCCAGATCACTCGAGAAGATTTATTTTTAACAAGAAACCACTACCAACTATTCAGAACTTAATTTCTTCAGTACAAATGTAGCAATATAAACAAACTAATATCACTATGGATATATCAATTGTAGCCAGGCCACAATGGTTAAAGGTCTTATTCGTAGTCAGAGCTTCGTCCAAAGATGATCCAGAGATGATCTTCCTCGGTGTTGGTCTGAGTTTAGTCCTCACTAAGGGTGGACTAACTATATCGTATTCATAAACTCCGACCAGAGTAGGGTAACTTTAGTCGGAGGATCACGGACATTGTAGTCAATTTAGTGCATATACACCTTGCAGACTTTCGTCTCTATAGAGCGCTACATACAATATAAATTATTTGCAAAAAAAAAAAATTTATTTTCAAATTTAACAGTAATTTACAATGATCTTAATATACGTAACCAGAAAAAGAATATAATATTTTATACTGTGTGTTGAATTGAAAGTAAAATTAGATGTTATGTAATTATAAATATATTTTAACAGCAACTTTGTAAAAGAAAAATGTTATATAAAATATCTTGGCCCTATCATGGGATGAACATCGCACTCTTTGCTGCTCACTTGCTGGGAACTGCCCCTAACTTGAGGACCGGCGAAAGCGAGGTGCAGAGTGTGATGGGACCATCAGCAACTGTCGCATCCCCAGGTGGTGGGATGGCCCGAAATAATCAAATACCAGCCCGCGAACCAACTGGGTGCTGAAAAATGCGAAGTGTAGCGATCCTCACTGCTGGATTATGCGAGCTGTCGACTGTGGAGGCCTGATGAATGGATTGGAATGCATCGGACCTTGGAAGCACCCCGATGTCGGACTTTACTCCTGGGCCAGCGGATTCACCACCACATCTGGTAGGCCCCGAGCGTCTCGCGTTTCTCAGACCAACTGGTTATTTTGGTGGAAGGGGAAGGGGTGGCTCCCCGAAAGAACTCTCCCCACCTTCACCCATGGGTTGGAGATCTTGACATCGGTGCAGAAGGGTGGAGATGGAGTCGGTGTCATGACTGAGCTGTCCAGTTTTCCGACTCACTCGACGAGAAGCAGGGGGCCCTGCATCCTCAGTTACTGTAGGTACTACAGTGCTGGTTCGCCTACACTGCAACATTGACAGTGGCTCAGCTTCAAGGGTGCCTGCGCCCACACTATGACTGGCATCGGCGCAGGGGGCTGTTCTTTCCCCCGCAAAACACACCAGCTGCGATCTCATTAAATTTAACCCCGCATCAAACCAACAGAAGTCTTTCTACCCGAACTAACAAATACTATGCTTTATCCAGCCCTGATCCAGTTGAAAGGAATTATTTTTATCCTCCGCGACTGCCGCATATATTTTCCACGGCCCTCTCTGCTTTGTCTGGTTTGCTATGCTCTTCCATCTAGACACTTCTTTTTTCGGGGTGTGCACATGGCTACAATTGCGGCCATGGCACTATAACCCTGCTTAGCCTCGATGCATGCACCCATTATAATATATAAACCCGATCTAAGGCGTAAAGGGCTTGCCCTGAGACGCATCCCATTCTCCAAACGACTTAGCTATTACCATGCATTCTGGAGGGCACACAGAACTGTGAAGGTGCTTATGCTGGCATGGTGGGATTTAGGGCTCACCAGAAAAAAAACTTGGTTATGTCTTTACAAACACACTGTGAGTTATTGGAGTCCACGCTCCTGGCTCCCGTCTTACGACACACAGGCCATTCGGTGGCGACTAGGTTATGATTATTTCCATTCATAAGTGAGACTCTTGATAATGTGGTGTGTTATTTTTGCCTTTTCGTATAAACAAATCACATTATCCATTACATTAAAATCACTTTATTAATTTTACTTTCTTGTTTTATGACTGTAGCATATATGACAATACTGCAGAGCAGAGTACGATAAAATCAATATACTAATAACTTCTTCCATTATGATTTGTTAAATTTTCATAGGACACCCCTATGCACTGGTAATATGGGCTGGTTTCATTTTGATGTTTAATGTGTATTATAATATTAAATAGATTACAAAAATATTTTGTAATCTGGTTAAAATTCAATCTCCCAGATGAGATTCAAACTTGCATTATTTTGCACATCAGCTCACTACGATACCATTGAGCTACCAATTCATTTTAGATACGAATGTATACTTATATATAGCAATTAAGTTTTATAGTTCATTTTATATCTTAATATTATACCATAAAATACTTTAAATGTGAACATTTTGTTATGTAATGAACGGTTTAGAGTTAATAGGTTTGCTACAAACAGGGTTGTCTGTGTTACATTGTATATAGTGTATATTGTATATAGTATTATTCTTGCAGTTACCCAATTTCCCGACCCATTTAATACAGAGTTACTTCGAATTCTGTTTTATATTATTTTCTCAAATTTCATTTGGGATTCCAAATTCGACATTTTCTTTCCATGGAGAAATGCCAAGTGAAAATATTTCAGTTGTATTAACACACTAAAGTAAGTGGTTCTACTTTCAGGATGTAGAGAGAACAAAAAATTGTAGCAATGACATTACAGCCACCATAACAGAGCAATTTACAAGACTGTGGAGTATTTATAGTTAATAGTGATGGGACTTTGTCACCATTGAGTATAATTCAAACTATGGTGCTTTGAAGTATGGTGAAAAGGAGACATTTACTGTTGGAAGAAATGAAATACAGTTAGATACTGACATAGACAATGCTTGCGAAATCATGTCAGAGGAGCAATATGGACACCGACCCTGAAATTCCAGTTTCGATGATGAATACTTCAAGAGTAGAGTTGGAACGTCAGAAAATTATCAGCACTTCAAATATTTTGGAAAGTGATGTAGATATGTATCATGAAAGTTCCATTTCCTTAACACCTGTAGGTATCGCTACAAATTATATTTGTAATCCAGTTTTCCTTTCATCATCAACGGACAAAGCAATGTGCAATAATTAAAGTGTTTCAGAAAATTTAATCAGGTACTTGGGTGTCACTACACATGAACTAAGCATAGGGAGCCAAGTAATTGTGGAACTTAATGTAGAGTAAAATAATGACGAAAGTGCCAAGAATTCACCAGAGAAATAAGTTAATTACAAAGTTTAAGGAGTAATTGGGCTTCATAAGGTCAACTCGTCAACTGGTTCCTGACTTGAAGATAGTGATACTGTAGATTCAGATTACATGCCACTACCAACAGAAGAAGTTTCTGGTAATGAACAAAAAGCATACCTTAACTAAACGGAGAAGGGAGCATCATCAAGTGAAGAGCAATTCATGGAAAGCAAACAAGTCGAAAATTGCACGTACGTTTGGCCAACAATACTAGATACCCCAAATTAGATGGTCACTGGTGCTACAATGTTCAATAGAATGAAAAAAACATTAAACCTAGGTGCAACTGCATGAAAAAAGAAAACAGCAGGGAATGCTGACAGGGAAAACAATTTTAAAGAGTACTGGAAGTTGGAATGGGATGAGAAGAAATACTTTATTAGGTCATTAACTGAAATGAACCCAACTAAAAGGAGCAGCGGCAGGAGAAATGAAACAACATCCAGACAAACATTTTCTAGCAAATATTTTTTGAAGAACAGATCAGAAAAAATAAGAGTATGTAAAAGAATGTTCCTGATCACACTGAGTATTGGAAAGTGGGCAGCTTTAAATTAGCAGAAAGATTCTGAAAATGAGGAAGAGAGACAAGAAAATGATGAGAGGAATCTTAAACTTCACAGCTTCTTCAAAACCAGAAGGAAGAACATCACTACAAGAATTTTATTTCAAAATTAAGCAAAAGTTGAATCTCAATATCGCAGTGCAACATCCAATAAATGATATTTGGAGCCAATGTGGATATCAAAATTACAGCTGTACAAGTTTTATAAAGATGATTGGTGTACAAACAGAAGAGTTGAGCCACTCTCATCTTGCACTTTCTCACAAGTGTTTGAAAAACAGAATTTAAGTCTGTACAGACCAAAGAAAAATGAATGTGACCTTTGTGTTGCATTTAAGTTTGGTAATTTGTCACAAGACCAGAATGATATCCATCAGCAGAAAAAAAGAGAGGCAAGAGAGGAAAAGGATTCTGATAAAGTTAGTGAAGAGTGTGTATACACAATGGACTTACAGTCGTTATTGCTTTGCCCTCATTCAAAAGTTTCCAGTTTGTATAACAAAACTAAACTGGTTGTCCCCAATTTCACAATATTTGATCTAAGGATGCATTATGGATATTGTTTTTTATGAAATGAGACTGAAGGGAGCCTAACAGCCAAAGTATTCTCTACAATTATTACAAAATTTGTCAGGTCGCAGTTTCCTTTACAAGAACATTCAAATAAATTTATTTTGTACAGCGATGGTTGCTGCTATAAAATAGGAACACTACATTGTCAAATGTTCTTTTGCACATCGCAATGACAAACAATGTTGTCATTGACCAAAAATATTTGGAGAAGTGACACATCTAATTGGAGATGGACTCGATGCAGTCTACAATTGAGCGACAATTAAAACAAAATACTATTAATGTTCCAGCAGATTATGTACATGCTTACAGAAGTGCAAGAAAGAATCCACATCCTTATATGGTCAAGTATGTAAACCATGAGTACTTCTAACAATTCGACCAACATCACTTGTACACTACCATTAGACCCGGATGAAATACTGAAGAATCAACTGTGACTGATTTGAGAGCTTTGAGGTATTGTCCAGATGGATATAATTTCCTACAAGCTCCAGTTCTCAGAAAACTGGACTATTCTACCAAACCGGATGAAGAGAAACTAATCTGCCATGGCATTTGAACAATTCCCTAGGATGCATAAGGAAAGACTTAAAGTGAAGTAATTGAAATTAGAACATCTGCAATCATTTTAAGAAACTACGGAGACAGATTTTCATAGTTTTCATGATAATATTCCATTTGAGAAATAGCTGGGTACAAATAGCATTTCTAGGTCCTATGAAAACGATAACTTAAATGGCTGTTTTGTTTTATTGAAAAGAAAAACACTCTAAGATGTGCATACAGGTGTGTCATTTTAAAGTGTACTTATTGTCATAAAATAATTTTTGTATGTTATAAAATTAAAATATTGTTACAGCTGTACATTTTTTTATTCATAAAAAGCAATAAAAATTATTCAAAGCAGATTGTTAGCTTAATTTCGGTGAAAACTATTGTTTAAAGTGTGGCATGATATAACTCATATCTCCACGGTAATAATGTTGCAAAATACTTTACTCCATTAAATTGTGCAAAACCTTTAAAAAATTTAAGATTTTGAGAAAATTCCTGATAATGTGTACATTTGAATGTGTTGATAGTGGTAATTTACGAACAGATTCTAAGTAGAAATACTTTAGACAGTTTTTCATTCCTCCTAAAAAAAATTTCAATTCATTTTTGTGAGATAAGGTTTGCTAATTAGGCCATATATATATATATATATATATATATATATATATATATATATATATATATATATATATATATATATATATACATACATATATGAATGTTTCTTTTTTTGTAACGCATGTGTTCCTATATCATTCATCCGATTTCGATGAAACATTGGTAAGTTGTGCGCACGCCCGTGAAGGTTTCTGAGTTGGTAAAACCATTTTACAATAGGTGGCGCGCATGTCGTTTAATAAGATGAGTGTATCGATGCATATATTCATGTATATTCATCCTATTGCGATCATCCGATTACCAGTAGTACAACCAATTCCCAATAGGTACTCGAACGGTTAACAGTCTTGCTTCCTGTTGCTCGACTGTTTCGGACGAATAGGATTGAGCATTGCGTACTCGAGCGATTTCCAGTCTTACTTCCCGTTGAACGTCTGTTTCAGACGAACAGGCTTGAGTAGTGCATACTCAAACAGTTTCCAATCTTACTTCCCGTTCCTCGTCGGTTTCTGAAGCTCGTGATGTCTTTTTCCTTTTTGCTTGAGGTTTAGATCGGCCAATCGCTTTTCGTTTGGCTGGCATATTTGATTTGACAGCGAAAGAAATGCTTTGTGGTGACAATTACAAATTCACAATCAACACCACTTATTATGTCACACACGAACTGCCGCTAAACTATACGAAATATAGTAATATAATAAGTACATTAATCTATATATACTGGCACAGGGACAATCGCTACAAGTGTGTGGACTAAATTTGGAAAATCCATGCTTCTCACATGGACAGCTGTATGTGGCCTGTGCAGGCATCGGAAAACCGTCTGACTTATTCGTGTATGCACCAGACAGAAAAACAAAAAATATTGAGTATCCAAAAGAACTTCACTATACAGATTTAAAACACAAACACTTTCTATATTTGTGTGGCATTGCAATGCATGCCGGGTACTCACTAGTGTGTGTGTGTCTATATATATTATTTATAAATTTTTTAAAACTAACTTTAAATATTTATTAAAATTCTCTTTCAGTGCATTAATATCATGTCTCCTAAGAATCTGTTTTCAGAGAAGGCATTTGAATGACACAAAAATATAAAGGCACTGCTGTAGCTAAAAGTTGATAGGTTATGTTTCCTTTGATTTATTATTCATGGAACATTTAACTCGTTAGGTCGGCATATTTTTGCATACAGATTTAAAAGTAATTTTTATGTTTCGTAAACGTTATCTAGCTTTCATTGGCATGTAATATTAAAGAAAATGTCTTATTTTATGTTCGCCATGTTTCTTTTTGACCTTAATACTTCGTTAATCATACCCTCAGTCTGGACTAAAAGTTAGGCAATACTAGAGCAAGATAATCCTCGGACTAGCATCGAAAATGCTCTCTGGATACGAAAAATTTTGGTCGGAGGATGATCCTTCCTAAATCCGGACTAAAAACGACTTTGAATAAGACCCTATTTGTGTTGTGTTTTGTATGTGCTTATCGCTATAACTGTGAATGTGTTAGGTATATGTCAATTCTAGCCCAGCCATTAGTTATTCGTTAATTTTTGTCGAATGCTCTCGAAACGAATAAAATCTTCGAGAATGGTAATTTGGTATTCTAAGTCATAACTCGGTACAGTCCTTCGAGACTTCAGCAATGTTCGGGTTTTCGTTAATTATACTTCTGTGTGTATATTTATTTGTTTCACAATTAATATCAGTATTTCATGCAGTGGCAGTGTTCCCAGCGATCACATGTGCAAAGTGAGGTATTGCATACCATTTGCATGTCATTGCGGTGTATTTTTGGATGTCTTTTAAAATAATTATTATCGCCTATGCGATTCGGTGTCTTTGTAATTTTGTTAATTTCAATAGGGGTTTTTAGTGCAAATTATTATGTGTTTTGTAGAGTACAAATTGATGTCACCATGCACAATAGCACATTCCCAATTATGTACCATGCTACCATAAACTGGGGCGAGTAGTGTTAGTAAAATATTTCATGTATTTAGCCGTGAGCTATTCACGTAGGTAAGCATGTGGTAAATGAAAATGTTATTTTGTTATTTTTGTCCAGTATCAAGGGGCAGTATCTACTAATCATCTCCAGTACCAAGTGTGCAGGTTTATGAACCAGACATGCAAACCACATAATGTAATGACCATATGGTGAGAAAACACACAAAAATTATAACTAGTTTTTAAGTTATTCGTTTGAAGTGTGGTATGTTGTCTCCTTGTTGTGTTCTGGAAATGAAAGTGTGAAAAAAATTAACATCAAAATCCCAGCAAGGACAGAGCCATGCATGCCGTTATACTTAACCCCAATTTGGTGGTTAAGGCATACTTGTAGCTGGTAAGTTTATAATTACATTTAATAGTTTATATTTTTATTATGGCTTTTTGAGTGTGATGTGTTAATATAATTCTGATTTATCTCCACCAAAGAGTTATGTTTGTTCATTTCATTTGTTATTAAGTATTTAATAAAATAAGTGTCACGTAACATGCACGGGAATTGTAGCCAGTGAGTAGAAAGCCTGTCGCCATGTTTCTCTGTAGCAATCTAATACTCATATGAGGTGGTCATGGATATGCATCCTCTTTCGACATTCTTCACTTTTGCTCCTAATCGTGTAGTCAATTTAACATACAGGAACCTTTTGTGTTTTCATTTGGGAAGTGCATCACTCACATCCCGAGGTGTAAGTTAAATTAATTTAATGTAAGCCTCATACCTTTATTTGTAGCACTATAGTATCCCTCGCTTTGGTGGGATAAAATTTCATGTAAGTTCTTCTATGAAGGTTTAAATCAATAAAACAGTGTTGCATTGCACACATGCTTTTTATTTCACTGGTCACTTAATGAGCATTTTACTGTTCTGATTATTATGGCTATTTACTAATTAAAAGATGTCGGGTTTGACCTGGAACAGTCTTAGTGGGAGTGAGAGTGAGTTCAGGGAGGCATACAGCACTCACTAGCCTAGATATTGTGAAATATCATTTAACAGAATAACGACGAATTGGAATTGGCGTTGATAAGAGACCAAAACCTCATGTTAACCCAGGCATTTATTTTCATTGTGGACTCAGCATCTTCAGTCTGGTAACATCATCTTCTTGGATGGAGGACCACCAGGAGAGGCCATGCATTGGCCATCGATGTCACGAGCCCATCTACACCTCTTGCTCACTGAGCTGGTGCCTTACCCAGAAGTATTTCCCACTCCAATTCTTCTAAAAACCTCTTTTCTCCAGAAGCCCAAAAACCTAGTCCTGTAAATTGGCGCACAATTTGGGGCTTATCACATGTGCCATTCTTTCCAGTATTTTTCCCATCAACAAATATTCCTTTTACAGGATGCCACATTGACTGACGTCAATTGACACCCTTCCATATGGCCTGATATGCCCGTAAACCATGCCATAATTTACCTGGCAACATCATCATTCCACTTAGCAACATTTTTCCTGCTCGTTATAACCTAGGGAACAACATTTTATTTACAATCTTCAAAATTCCAAGTGCCTATGTATTCAATACTAAGTCATTTTTCTCCTGTAATCAACATTCCTTGTAAATTTCTGTATATGTCGTGTGCACCATGTGTGACTAAGTGTGCCCACATGTTTCAGTTCTGTTCACCCTTGGCTGCCCATTTTTCGCTACTGGTGAATTCTGACAACATTCTCCCACCATCGCAAGTCAACACAATTGAAATTTACAGCCAGAAAACTAAGAAAATCATACGTGTGGAGTTTTGGCGCCAAAATCGCCACTGTGTTTCGCAAGCTACCAAAGTCAGCCATCTTGGGCCTGCCCCTTCATAGATCGCCATAGCACCTGTGATTTTAAACGACCACCACCACCTTGGAGCCGGCCGAGGGGAAGCATGTCACTTTCCACCCCCTTCATCTGTGTCATGCAGCGCCAGCTGCCATTTCATGTGGGTGTTGCTGCAGGTCGGGCGACCAGCAACAACATGGCAGCCTCATGTCAACCATGTCGCGACTTCCACCGCGAATATACAGACTGGCAGACTTTGAATGGAAAATCGCCCTCTTGTGCAACCAGTGATTGCTGCCGACTCCGAAACTGTACCGTATTCACTGGAATTCTTCCAAGGAAGAACTTGCATTTGTGACAATGCTACCACAGCCCAACAACTGAGGGAGCAAGTCAAGTTGACTAATGTGGGTCTGTGTGAGGATACATGGACACATATGATTTCGGGACAGCCCAGGGATTTATGCACTCAGTGAATAAGGCCTAAACAACTACGAGGATTTTTCAACCCGGTATGTGCACCCAGCATTTGCGTGTGTACAACACCGCTGAATAACTTGCAACATTTACCATCGCACTTCCATCAAATCTTGTAGTAATGTGCCAACTATAATACTTGAGATGGTGTGGGAACATCAACTTTAGCATGTAACGGGTGTCGGAGGTTATACTACGAACACTGTATTTCCCTGCAGGAATGTGCTATGTTATGCAACGTGTTCTACATTAACTGCCATCGATGCCAATCGGTTACAACTATAATGGATCGCCTAGTACAACCTGTGCAGAGATTTACTGTGCTACGAAACTGCAGATGCATGGAATTAACAAAATAAATAGCCAATTCTACAGCACTAATCACCAAGTACAACCAGTGCCTACCTTGCAGTGGCCATGCCCACCTGCATACTCTACTCCAGCATTGCAAACTATGCAATTTTAGGAGCAGATGCCACCCATATGCCAATTACTTCAACAGCAGATTCCGACAGGCAGGGCCGAATGCCTTTACCACCACTCCAACCCGATATCAATCACTACCACACTACAACGGAGCAGCCAATGAGGACCCAATAGCATTTTTAAAGCCCTGTGAGAGCTAGCTCAACCGATATGGGGACGACCCAGAAGATTGGCCGTCATACAATGGTGAACATCTTGGAGGTGACTCGAAGTTGAGGTGGAGAGGAGTTAACCATTACGCCATCTCGTGGGCAGAGTTCATCCACATGTTTAACTGCAGTTTTGCAAATACATTTATGTCACTATGAGCAAGAAGTCGTATCATTTTATAGGAGCAAGGAGAGGAGTCCCTCTACAATTTTGTTACCAAGAAAATCAGTCTCGTATGCACCTTCAACTTTGAGTTTAAACTGAAGGACATTTTGTAAGTGGTAGCCAGTACAGCCCGACAGGAATAACGAGCTACCCTCGAACCGGTAATCCATTCCACCGAGAAAGATTTTATACAGACTATCATGCTGTTGTACGCAAGTATCCCGCACAACCGTGCTGTGAATTTGGCCGTGAACAACCGCACCATAAGAGAGGGCAATCGCGTAATCGAGGCGGAACATCCAGTGAGACAGTGTCCAATTCCAGTGCCGGGAGCACAAAAACAGGCACCCATACTATGCTAACAGCCAAACAGTAACTAACACCATTTAGCTACGCACACCTCCCAGTGGCTGACAGCCTATACATCCATGTAATTGGTGTGGAGGGGCACATTGAGATAAGTAGTGCCCTATCTGGGCGGGCCCATCGGACAGTGTATCACAGAGGGATATGCACCTGGTAAACAAGAGAGTGGGGTACAGTGGCCAGATACTGTTTACCCTTGAGTTGATGTGAACAACCCGGACCCGACCCCACATCCAGCATTCATAGTGCAGATCAGTAGTTCACACCATGGCTTTATTTAAATTTCAGTCTTAATAAACATTCATCCATGCCGTGCCTTAGTTGATATGGTGGCCTCACAATTTTATTAGGTAAAAATTCATTAGTTACAGTGCTATCAAAAGTGTTCAACACATCATATAGGTAGCCACTCACAGACACACGGGGAAATACAAGCAGTTGCATGTATCAGAGTACGTATTAGGGTTATTGAGACCATGACCACTATGTTCATGTCTGATATCATTCGTGAGAATGCCATCTTGGGAGTGCCTTGGTTAAATGACCAAATAGCAGTGGTGGAACCAGCGGCTCGGAGAATCAACTTTCGAAAAAAGGAGCAAAGGATTGGATACAACTTGTACCCCCAACCAACTAAAGAAGCACTGACAGTATTGCTGGATGAACTGGACGACACAATACCTGCAGAATACCAGAAAGCAATGCAATGCCTATTGAATGAGTGCCATGATGTGTTCACTGCAGCAGACCTGCTATGCTGTACAACCATGGCAGAACACAAGATACCACTTCTCAATTAAACCCTCATCTATGACAGCCCGAGGTGGTATTACCTGCACCAGTGCCAGGTTATATGAAAGAAAATTACAGAGATGCAGAACAAGGGTGTGATTGAGCTCTCGGAAAACCAGTTCAATTCTGCAATTACCCTCGCACCAAAGAAGGATGGGATGTGGCGCTTTTGTGTCGACTTCTGCCGACTTAATCAAGTCACAAAGAGCGTGCCCCAACCTTATATCCACTTAAAGGATGCCCTTAACACCTTGGGATAGGCGAGTGTATTAACTAAAATCGACCTATGTATTCGATACTGGCAGGTACCAGTACATCCAGAGGATCACCACAAAACAGTGTTCACTGCCCCCTGACAGCCACCACTTTCAATTCTGTGTGATGCCATTCAGATTGAAGTGTGCTCCAGCAACATTTCAGTCAATGATGGTATCCGTCCTGAACGACTCATTGGGGAGTTCGCCTTGGCCTACCTCGACGATGTCATCATTTGGTTTCACTTGTGAGAAGAGCACATTAACCTCTTATAACTGGTGTTAGAATGGCTCGCTATTAATGGCCTCAAGTGCGCCAACAAAAAATGTCATATCGGAAAACCAACCTGCAATACCTGGGACACATCGTGGACGAGAATGGAAGCTGCCCATACCCCAAGCAATTACAGCCTATAGAAGACCACCCAATCCCATATTCCTGAAAACAGTTATGGAAGTTATTTGGATTAGCTAATTGGTTGCACAAACACATAGAGGATATTGCTATTGTGACTGCACCACTCATAGAACTAAAGTTCCCAAACATCCGTTATAAGTGGCAGACCGAACGGCAGGTCAGTTCCAACGAGGCAAAACACAGTTTCTGGGAGTACCCTACACTGGCCCGATATTACCCATTGTATCGCCTATACACTCAAACCAACACCAGTGAGAAAGGGATCGGAGTGGTGATCTTCCAAATCGCAGACTATGGGAGCTGATGTATTACCACCTTCGGAAGTGCAAAGTTTGGCCCAGCAGAGCAGAGGTATGATGTAAACGAAAGGGAATGCCTCGCAGTGGTGTGGAGCTTCAAAAAGTATTGTCCACTTTTTTGATACAAACATTCCACGCTGTGCACAGATAACTGCTGCCTACTGTGGTTGTTCACAGTATGAAATAGAGTGGCAGCAAGTTAACATGCTGGGCTTTCTTCCTGTTGTATGACTTTAAATTCCAGCGTGTCTCCGGGGTGCTAATCAGCTGGCCGACCACCTGTCCCATGCACCAGGCGATTAAATGGCACACATGATGAGGAGTGGGACGAAATTCTTCCCCCCCCCCCTTTCCCCTTCTCCAGGTCATAATAACAACACGTTGTTTGTGCACAAAGTTCAGTGCACCAACTTTGCAGCACTGCAAACCACCATGACCTTGACCACGGAAGGAACTCATCCAAAAACAGCAACACTGCCTGGTAACAAGTAAGTCGAAATCTGTGTGCTCAACAAACTGTCGAGAACTGGCAGGTCATTGACAACTGTGTAGAATCACCTGTCAATGCCAACAGTGACATGTAGCACATTTTTGTAACAGTAACAGCACCAGACTCAGTGCTATGCCAAGCACACACGAGCAGCCTGTCTGAACATCCTGGGGCACCTCAGACGAATGGAATGTGTGCAGATATTTCCATTCGCCCGGCATGTTAAAGCATGTGAGAACATTTGTACATCAGTGTATCACCTGCCTCCACTATAAAGCAGCTGCAGTGACAGCCAACAACAACAGCCGTGTGAACCAATGGAGCCGTTCGAAACTGTTGCAATGGGCATTTTGGGCCCTACCCCAGAACTTCGAATGGGATGTGGTTTATTCACGTAGTAACCAATTTATTTTCAAGATGTGTAGAGGCCTACCATATTGCCAATACACTCTCTCAGGGAATATGAAAAATTGTATAAAATAGTTTTCACCTGCTGGGATTATCCATGGACTATGTTAAATGACAATGGCACACAGTATACAGGACGTATTTGTTGGGAGTTCTGTACCTGCTGGGACATTAAGCACCATAGCACAGCTGTCTACCACCCACAGCCCAATCCTAAAGAAATGGGTAATCAAGACGTCAAGATGGAATTACGCCTGTGCATGGAAAATAACCACACATGATGGGCAGAACACCACCTGCTGCCCTGTTTACTCTGAGAACACACACGAACGAGGCAACAGGAAAAACGCCAGCCCAGATGCTTCAAAGGCCGCAACCTTCCCCTTTCCGGTGAATTCTCAAGTAGGACGATAGAGCACGAAATGCGCAGCAGAGAGCAATAAATGAGGGAGGAAGAGAGGGAGAGAGAACTACAGGAAGCGAGAGAGTGCCAATGCCACTACACCGAGAAGCATACACTGGACACTACCCACCCTCCTTCGCAGATGCAGCCTGGCAAACACATGTACATTCGCACTCACCCCCAGTCAGCCAGGCAGTGTGGGTTTTGCAAAGGCTTTGCCGCAAAGTGTAGAGGCCCACACCCCATAGGAGCAGCACAAGGGAACTCCTGTTATAAAGTGAAATTGAGTAAGAGGAGGATCGCTTCTTATCACCGCGATACATTACGGCTTGCCGCGGCCGATGTCGCGATGCCAGGGTTCGGTCCGGACGAGATACCAGTGGTCCTGCCCACCAATGCCCACTGCAATTGTGGTGAGAACAGTGACAAAGTAACATCATGTGCGACCAATGCTGATGCAACCAATGCCACCACATCTACAGGAGACCCAGCGAGGTATACCTTGGGTAATGACAGCTGCTTACCGAAAATCTATCAGCTGCCATCGGCAACCATTCATGATGTCACAGAGGTCGAGGCAGGTTGGCCACCTAAGGATGGCCAGGATCACCAGGTGAGGGTCCCACCTGAGGGTGTCATGGCATCATGGAGAACCCCAGCATTGGGATCATTGGTATCAGAGTTAGACACTTTGCAAAGTATTGGAGACGCTCAAGCGGCTAACCTGCACCGCCCACATCAGAGAAGTAGCAGCAGTGACGAGTCGAGGGTAGGGGAAGTTTCTTCCCCTCGCCATCATTATAAGCGAGCTCGTACAGCATGGTGTGCCACATGCATGGCCTGTGGGTGCAGTAGGATGCCCAACGAAGCCATCACAACACAGCCGGCAGCACGGGAACAACAGCCCTGGCCACTTTCTCCATATCAACAAGAGCACCACAGCACCTACGACACACTCTGCCTGCCCTGCCAGCCTTGAATTTGAAGAGGAGCACAGCTGATGTCGAGCAAACAGCTTCGAAAAGTGGTTGGTAGAGGGGGATTTGACGTGTGCCACTTGCCCTTCCCTAGCCCGTTCACCACTCTGCCAGCTACACAGGCATCAGATCACCTCTGTTCCATGTGAGGGCAATTCGACCCCGTTATGCTGCTGTTACATGTTTACCCGAGTGTGGATTAATGTAGTGTGTGTGTGATGTAAAGTGTAATTAATTTGTGTCTTGTTTGCATGGCCCGTATTTATCTTTCAGTGTGTTTATTTATTTGATTCGCAATTACTATCAGTATTTCATGCAGCGGCAGTGTTCCCAGCGATACCGTATGCAAAGTGACATATGGCATACCTCTTTCATGTAAGTGCAACATATTTTTGGATGGTCTATTGAATAAATTATCGCCTGTGCGAACAGTTTTATTGTATTTTTGATAATTTTAAGAGGGTTTTCGATGCAAATTATTATGTGTTTTGTAGAGTATAAATTGATGTCACCATGTGCAATAACACAATCCCAATTAGGAACAATGCTACCATAAGCTGGAGCGCACAGTGTATAGGAAAATATTTTATGTATTTACCCATGAGCCATTCACGTGCCAGGCACATAGTAAATTAAAATGTAATTGTATTATTTTTGTCCAATATCAAACTGGTAGTATATACTAACCCCCTCCAGTACCAATCGCACAGGTTTATGAACGAGACATGCATAGCACATGATGTAACAATCACATGGAGAGAAAACGTACATAAATTAAAACTAATTTTGAAGTTGTTCAATTGAAGTGTTGTATATTGTCTTCTTGTTATGTACTGAAAAATGAAAGTGTGGAATAAGTAAACATCCAAATCCCTGCTCGGACAGAGCCATGCATGCCGATATACATAACCCCAAATTGGAAGGTAAAGCACACTTGTAGCTGGAAAGTTTATGATAACCTATAATATTTTTTTTTTATTACGGATTTTTGAAAGTCGAGTGTTAATACAATTCTGTATCATTTCCACCCAAGGGTCATGATAATTCATTTCATTTCATTTGTTATTAAGTATCAATAGAATAAGTGTGTCATGTGACGTTCAAGGGAACTGCATCTCGTGAACAGGCAGCCCATCCCCATGTTTCTCAGTAAGAATATTGTACTCACGTAAGGTGGTCGTGCATGTATATCCTCCCTGCACATTCATCACTTTCACACCTAATTATGTAGCTTGCCATAGTTAATATAACTGTGGTGAACACACAATATTATGTACAAATCAAAATGACAACTCACAAGTAAAGCTTGAGACTAGTCACTATTAAATGTTCAAGGTAGCAAAGAAACTTGAATGTAATAAACATTGAATGAGTAAACCAAAAATAAAAAATTAAATATTGATTTAATTCAAAACAGAAATGAGCTGATGTCATCACAGAGACCTATAACATGTAAGTTAAGCATATCTAAACAAAGTAGCCACACAGAAAGTGTATAAGAAAATCTGTAGGTGCCTCACATGCTAACTTGTTAAGGGCACTTAATGCTCTAGCCACACTGGCAAAATAGTTCCATTAAAACATGCTCATAAACTGACCATAATATCTCAACAAACAGTTGAACGATAAACATGTGAAAGCCACTAGATGAAATAACCTTTGCTGTAAAACTTATTAAATTTATCTTCGCCGCAGCGAACACACACACAATCAGCAATGTAGGACTTTAGAGCTACTGTCACACGATGGACCACAAAACTAATGTTGAGCTAGGTCAGTCTCACACACCACAAGTGTGTAATCAAGGTTAAATTCAGGCATCAAAAGAGGCATCTCGGTACCAAAATGTTTGTAACACTTCCATCAACAAGATTTTATGCACAATTGCATTATACCAAAGATTAAGGGATTAGTACTTAAATGACCATGTTTCGCATATCTCACTGACCAGAAAATAATACAATTATTAATATGTACAAGACCATCAACATTTTATCACTGATACAGAGGGCATTAAAAATTCATTGCAATTATTTACAACACAGATTTGCATCCCCATGGCTAAACAGTAGAATGAACAGCTTCCAGACAAAATTCTCATTGGTTAATTATTCCAAATATCAGGTACTAATTTGGTGAATCGTCATTTTCCACCATATCAGGTACTTCGGAGCAGTCAACATAGAGCAACTGGCCTTTACAGTGGATGAAAGGTTATTAACTATTACACTCGTTATTTCTGCCCATGAAAGCGACAAACACAGAGCCTCTTGAAAATTTTGAAAAGGCCAAATAAATGCACATTAAGGTTCGTCGTCATGCTGCGAAAAACAAACAACCAGTTCTAACTCCACGTTAAGCAGGAATAGTTCCATTAATACGTGTTGTTTGAAGCCATTGAAAGTGTCACTCACGTAATAACTGAAGAATAAACCTATCGACCTTGCCAGTCCAGGCCCTAAGCAAGTCTACCTCAGAGCATAATTTCCACCATAACACCTTAATGGCACTAAGAAAGAAAAAGAAAATGTGGACAGGATCTAACGATGACAAGGGATTGACCCTATCAAATGCTTTATAGACAAGTTTAGTGACAGACAAGGAAGACTCTCCTCCACTCACCCCCCACCACAAACTGCCTGGAGAACTCAGGTGTTGAAGTACCATCCTGCTCATGCAAACTGCATACCGCGATCCTCCTTAGATCGGTCACATTAAAGTTTTCCTCCACCGTACAACGGCGGGGCCGGTCGAAACCCCGGTATGGCCCACCAACAGGCAGGGGGTAAGCAACCCTCCCGTCCCTGCCGCTGGTGCAGTGGACCCCACTGGGATAATGACTGTCCCATGTGGGAGAATTATGGATCAGATGTGGAACAGAAATGACCAACATAGGGAAACAAAAGAGGGGGTAAGCCGACCAGATATCACCTACCCCAGGCCGGACACTACATCAACAAAAGTGACGACACAACCTATCACAATAACTCAAGTAACAGACAAGTCTAATAGTTTCATGAGCATTCCGGTGTGTGTTAACAGGCACTCATACAGAGCATTGATCGACACAGCGGCATTACATAACTTCGTGCAGTCCCAATTTGTAAACGCCTGCCACATCAAGTCCGTGCAATGCACAGTAAAGCTAGCCACCCGGCAACATATGGGGGAGATCGCCGGAGAAGTATATATCCATGTACGCAAAAGGGATGTGGCAACAGCGACGATGGCTTTTGTAACTGACGACATCCAAGAGTACTTCATAATTGGGGTACCGCGGCATACGGAGCAGAGAGCCGTGGTAGAGCCTGCAGATTACTGGATTCATTTCGGAGATAAGGAGCCAAAAACTGTCTACGACCTCGATCCCCGCCCATTGGAACAGATATATGAAGTATCTCTGGACGAGTTGGACCACGAGGTACATCCTGCATTCCAGGATGTGGTACAGTGCCTAATAAACAAGCGGTGCAATGTCTTCACCGCAGTCAACCCATTGTACTGGACAACAGTAGCAGAGCACTGAATTCCCTTCGATATGGACACACCACTCTTTGACCCGGCACGGTGGTATTATCACCATCAATGCCGTATATCAACAGAACAGATCACAGAAATGTTACAAGAGGGAGTGATCTAACCATCCTAGAGAGAGTTCAACTCGGCTATTATGTTAGTTAGCGCCGAAGAAAGATTGATCTTGGAGGTTCTGCGTGGACTTTCAATGCCTAAATTAGGTAACCAAAACCATGCCTCCCCCCTACATCCACATTAACGATGCCCTTACACCCTACGACATGCTATGGTGATGACTACCATAGAAATGCGGAGTGGCTACTGCCAGGTGCTTGTCAGACAAGAGGACCGTCTCAAAACAGCATTCAAGGCATCGGACGGGCAATGGCTCCAATTTCGTGACATGCCTTTTGGCCTGAAGTGTGCACCATCCACCTTCCAGGCTATGATGGTAAGTGTCCTGGACAGGGTTATTGGAAAATTTGCTTTGTTGTACCTGAACAATGTCATAATTTGGTCGGAGTCCTGGGACGAGCACATCAAGAAGCTGTCTCTCTTACTGGAGCATCTGGCCATCAACAAGCTAACATGCACCAACCGGAAGGCTAATATTCAGTTTCTGGAGTACATCATTGACGAGAAGGGCAGCCAGCCAATGCCGGAATGATTACATCTCATTGATAAATACCCCGCACCAAAAAGCAACTCCGAAAATACTATAGGCTGGTTAATTGGTTATGGGAATATACTGCCAACTTCGCCGTTGTGATGGCAACACTGTCCGAGCTAATGCCGCCTAATGTCTAGTTAAAGTGGACGGTTAATCAACAGCTAAGTATTAAAGACCTGAAGCGGAATTTTCGAGAGTGTCCTGCGCTCGCACGATAAAACCCGGCAAAAACACCAGTACGTCCAGAAAGACGCCAGCGAAAGAGGTCTGGGAATGGTGTTGTTTCAGATGTCCAAAGATGGAAAACGCCATATTGATGACTTCGGCAGTACAAAATTCAATGCTACGGAAAGAAGATACAATATCAACGAGCATGAATGCCTGGCTATGGTATCGAGTTTAAAAAAGTACCGGCAACTTGTGGAGTACCAGCAGTTCACTCTCCACACTGACGATATGTGTTTGTTATGGCTGCATAATACCTGGGAAAGCTGCATAGAGCTAACATGTTGGGCACATTACCAGCAACCCTTTAAATTTTTTAAGTGCAGCATGTCGCTGGGAAGACAACGATTTAGTGGACTACTAGTCATGTGTGCCAGGAGAAGACGTCGCACAAGATGAGGAGTAAGACAATATTCTCCCCCTTCTCTGCCAGAGAACCTCCCCAACAAAACAATAGCACAGCACAGAAATATCATTGTGACTGCAGACGCAGTCACCTTGCCATGCTGCGAGAATTTATAATAAGGGATCAAGCAACCTTCCCGACCTCCCATTAGTGGAAAGAAACTTGTGCGTGGTAAGCAGTAGAAAAATGGTGCATTGTGATAACTGTCTTAAATCACATGTGAGTGAAAACAGCAAAAAGTGGCATGTGTACGTACCCACGATGGCACGCGACACCGTATTAAATTACACCTACATCAGTGACATTTCAGGACACACAGATTTTGCGCAAACAAAACGAAACATCTTGAAATATTTTCATTGGCCAGTGTTGACAACACATGGCAGAGCATTTGTACACACATGTATACAAAGCAACTGTTTCTAAAGCTATCGCCAAGATGGATTACAACAGCAACTACCTCGAGAGCCAAGAGAATCCTTTGAAATGATTACTATCGATCACATGGGTCTGTATACGCGTATGCCGAGTGGAAACCAATTCATTTTGAACTGAGGCTTTCCCACTGTCAAGTGCGCGCGCGAGGACGGTAGGAAAGACCCTGCATAGTGAATTATTTTCCCGTTGGGAATACCTCCATGTGTTACTTACTGATAATGGGACCCAGTTCACAAGGAAAGCATGACGAGACCTATGCACATACTGGTGCATCAGACAACACACCATAGCAACTTATTACCCTCACAAATACTACTGAATGTAGAAACCAAGATCTAAAGACCGAACTACTTTCGTGTGTGGGTGATAATCATGTATCATGGGCAGAACCCCTGCCCATGGTGTTGTTTACATTAAGAACATGCGTGAATCAGGCAACTGACAAGACACCAGCCCAGCTGTTGCAGGGCTATGACCTTTACCTCTCTGGAGAGTTCGTCAGTGGAGCGAGGAAGCACGTCACCAGCGAAGGGTAAAGCGGGGGGGTGAAGAGAGAGAGGGAGCTGAGAGAGGCAAGGGAATGAAAAATGCTGCTATGTCTAGCAATGACGACCAGATTCTGCCACCACCCCTCCGGCCCTACATGCTGGTCAGCTTGTTTACATGCCCACACAAACAGTCTGCCAGATAGAAACCACTCTATGCTGGTTTTGCAGCATGCTGGAGTAGACCACATCCTGTAGTACGAGCAACGGGATATGCCTGCTACGTGGTCAGATTGAGCCGGTGCTGCACAGTATTCTTCCATCAGGATACTGTGCTGGTTGCCCGGGATTGTGTCATAACACCAGGTGCTGTAATTCTCCCACCAACGCCTCGGGGAAACAATTCATTTGCTTTCCTGATAATGTTTTCGCCATACAGCCCACCAACATCACCTGCTAGCACAGAACAACAGGTACACGCAGCTGCGACATCGGGCGCTACTCCGTATACAGCAGCTCCAACTGGTAATAGTATACACATTCAACGGCAGAATAGTTAAGCAAACGAACCTACAACATCCCATGATGTCACATCTGACTAGCCAGGGGCACCACCTGGGGACGGCCAGGATCGCCAAGTGTGTACTCCACCTGAGGGTGTTGTGACTCCAATGAGACGCCGTTTAACTCCTACCAATAGTTCTTCGGAGGGATCGTCAGTACGATTAAGGGGCACAGCTAGACAGTGTGTCGGGGACGCACATCGCATCATTCAACGTCGTCCCCACCCAGCGGAGAGGAGTGAGAGAAGAAGGGACAAGATGGGAGAAACTGAAGTCTCTTCTCCCCCACACTGCTCACAAAGAGTTCGTAAATGGCGTACGACGTGTACAGTCTGTGAGCACTTTCCAATGCCAAGCGCAGCGAGAAACAGAACACTGGTGATGTTGTCTGCTGTGGCACTGCTGATGTGGCTTGATCTTGTTCGTCGAAATACTGTTACGGTTCGCTGTCCAAAAAAGTTATTAACGGTAACTGTTAATCTTGGTCACGTACGATAATGAGGTCTGTTCTGTACCAACTTTGAGGATGGGTGACCACGCTTACTTCGCACTGGTATGGAAGTGAAACAGGCGTGAAAAAATTATCCACAGAAATTGCAGATTCCTCGGAAGCTGTACATCTGTTGCATAAGAAATTTTCCTTGTTTACGTCTGGCCTTTTCCAATTTTCTGTGAATTCGCACTCAACATGGTACAGGTACGGACATGGTTGGCAGGATACGATGTTGTCTCCAATTCCTGGGCATATGATCTTTCAGCAGTAGGTCAATGTGTACTCTGGCTGCAGACATGCTGGGATAGGTGTGGCAGACAGTGATAAACAGTTGCAGATGAAATGCTTACCAGCAAGTATGCCCATGCACTTCAACTTACAGCACTGTTGACACATTAATGTCCGTGTGTCCAACTGGAAATCCATTTTGATCTTGGCTGGCACGGAAAAGTCCCAGATGTATGTTTTTGCCAGACCACGTGTTTGCACGACTCGTGGCAGACACCCCATTGAATGTGGGGCAGAGAGGGTGGATGATGTGGCATAGTGAGAGAGGGAAGGTATGTGGTACACCCCTCTAGGCCGGAAATTCTCCCATGATGGCAGAGGGTAAGTGACGTCGTGGCATGGTATGCCGGACCCAATATGGTGGCTGGTGATGTTGATCAATGGCGAATTCTGGCACCAAAATGTAGATGGTCACTTTCCCTTGTTCTGTTGTGCGTTTCTCCAGTTTATTCTCCAGCCTGATGATGTAGAGAGGCTAGGAAAAGTCGCCAGTAGCGAAATATACATGACTGTATAGTCCAAAGGAGATTGGATATGTGTGTACATGGATGCACATGGGCATGTAGACAAATTAATTTCAAAATAGGAGTGCACATGAATTATGTTGAAGTACGGCAGAGTGTTGAATAATTTGGTGGATAATGACAGCGGAAAGTGTGTTATTTAGCCCCTAGTTGGGAAAGACTTTTCGACATGGTGGACATGGGACACAAGGAGAGATAGCTGGTTAGGTTATATTGGGAAAATTTAGGATAGATTAGTACTGTTTTGGGCGCCAGTGTAGAGCACGAGATTCAGGGGGTCGTGAATGCCAACTGTGTACAGGCCTCCCCTTGGTGTCCCGATGTCATTCCTGTGATGAACACTCCTGCTGTGAAGAAAGTTGAAATTCCGACAAGCTATATACTTTAGCCCTATGCTAGTAAGGGCTGTCGGCCTCCCTTAAACACCATTAGAATATCGCCGTGGGTTGTTGCTGCCACCCAACGCCCTTAATACTTATAGATTTTAAGGTTAAAATATCATTCAGTGACAAGTGGTCAGATGGACCAATAAATAAGCTGTACACAGAGGTTTCTCATGATGTAGCATTTTATTTAGTTAAACCCTCGTATGAAGCACAAAAGTTCATGGTCTCCACTGTAGCTCAGAGAGCTCTGCAAAGTAAGAAAAAAGTGCGAAGCCAACAAAGAATTACATTGCAAAATTAAGGTCCAGCCATGAACAGACGGACTGGACTGTGGGCTAGTGCATGCTCTGGGATAATGAGAAAAACAAGAGGTTCCTGTAAACTAAAATTAATATTATTGCAGCTACATGATTGGTAACTAAAGTTGAAGACCCTGGAGAGGGCTCACGCATGACCTGCCCCACTGGATTCGATGGCGCTAATGACTAACATGGCTGCATGGGAGCCAGCCTTAAATGCAGATTCCTATGTGACAGACAAAATCCCATTATTAAGGTGAAATTATTTAAATGAAACTGAATGAAGATGAAAATGGCATACAAATGATCAAATTAATACAAATTGCACTTTAAATAGCTTTATAGAAATATTTAGGAGAAAATCAAAAATCAATTGGGAACTGCACTGGTGTGTTCACAATTGCGTGTCCATTTGTCCTTTCCTTAACCTAAAAGAACTGATTTTCACACTGTGTGTGTCTCTCATCTAGGCAGTTTCGTCCCACACACATGTGACCATGTATTGTTTACTGATGTATGCACGTGGCAATTTATATTAAAGTACAAAATATTGTAAAAAGTAATATTGGTATTCGGACACTTTTTTATGTTTGGGGATAACAATCCTTGGGGCCAGTGGCACCAACATCGCCCCCGATCCAAGATTGAATGATAATAGTTCCGAACCAGAATACAGTATGATCTTTGTTCC
The DNA here is from genome assembly GCA_029891345.1 of Dryococelus australis. Classification (NCBI taxonomy): domain Eukaryota; kingdom Metazoa; phylum Arthropoda; class Insecta; order Phasmatodea; family Phasmatidae; genus Dryococelus; species Dryococelus australis. Next base: position 3,912,589 of record CM057009.1, on the reverse strand, counting down.
AGTGTAAAGGTGTCGATGCAAGGAAATTTAATGATTCTGGATCTCCGATTCGCTGATCTGGGAGAGATCGATATTAAGTGTGAGTCTAATTTTGCTATTTGTTCGGAATATATGACGTCTTGGAAGTAGGAATATTTTTCATAATAGATATAACTGGATGTGCGATCTTAGATCTATTTCAAGTAAATTATTGTTGTGTTATTTTATTAAATAATATTCAAGTACGTATAACGTTTTATTCTTCTAATTTCCCAAGAAAACAATCGAATGTAGTTTTATATGTTGGCGTATTTTCAAAATACATTTGTCGACGATGGCTGCTGATCCAAAATCTAAATTTCGAACCGCCAATTTCGGCGATTAAAATGACTTAATCTCGATTTCCAGTCCAGCTCAGAACTTGAATGGTGCAATAGTTGCCAATGTCGATCTTAGATACGATCTCAGATAGAGTTTCGAACCACGATGGTGTAACCAGCCCATGGCCATGCAGTGGGCACTTGGTCTTCACCACTTGTCTCTGCAGGCCATTCTTTGGTTATATTATCTATGCCAGTATGTGTTAGGTTATCTCTGGTGCACTTCAAAAATAATGTGATAAGTAAACACTGGATAAAATACACTAACCCTTCTAAAATATATACGAGATTGCTGCGTTACGCCCCTTATTGGAACTGTGCATTTTAGTGCATTTTACGGCAACATATACCTTAAAAATAATATCACACAATTGTAAACGAATATACATACCACCGATAAACACTTCTCACATACTAATTATTATATGTACACGATTTGGGTACACATCACCTGCCTTTTCATATTCGTGAGAATTTTAATATGTAATTCTCTGTCAAACATGCTTTGACATAACACCACACTAAATTAATAACACAAGTGTCAAAAGAAAACATCAAATTTATCCTGGTTAATATTGCATGAATATTTTGTGCACAGCTTGTGTGCACAGCACTCACATTTGCAAACATGTATACACTTTATGTTCAATAATATTACACTAAAACATACAAACACTAATCTCTCCAACTGTAAACAAACAGATGAGTTGTAACACGGGGTTCTCAGGCACACACGTGGCAATTACACTGAAGCAATGAACACAAATGTTTGTGTAATTATTAGAAAGATAATTTCAAAAACAAATAAAATACACTGATACTCTACACTAATGCATTAAACACTGTCGCACGGAACGTAGACTGTGACACTGACATATCTTGTGGTCGATGAATCCATCTGGCATACGTGTTGGCAGCAGGTAGAACAGGCCGACACTTTTGGTTCACATCAGTGGTGTAAAAACCATAATTTCAAACGAAACCCCCAAGATATTTTCTTCGAAATGTAATGTCCACTCTTTAAATATGGGGAGCTCATGCCATGGAGACAAGTAGTCAAATGAAAACGTACTTCGGTAATGTACAAAAGTTGTACAAAGTTTTTGTGTGTAGTACAGCTAGATGGAAGGTTTTGCAGGAATGTGCAGGAGTTGCTCTCCACAACATTTCTGCTACAAGATGGAGTATTCGTATAGATGCAGTTCGAGCACTGACGAAGAATTACAGTGAGATTTTGGCTACACTAAGCCAGCTAGATGTTCAATTAGGCTTACCAGAAGAAATTCAAGCAGATGTGTCAGGTTTGACTGAGTGGCTGAGTTTGTGCTTTTGTCAACTATATGAATTTAAAAACTGCAGTGTATTGATGACCATAGCAAGATGCTTCAGAAATCCAAAACACCTCTGGAAGAAGCTGCTCATCACCTAAAAAACTTGTTAGCAGAAATCGAACTCCTCAAAGACTCTTCGGAATAGCTAATAGATGAGGTCAAAATAGTACCAGAAAGTTTTAGTGTGAGAACCGAATTAAGAAAATTCAGAAACAGAAGATGCAGAAAGTTTCATGATGAAGCAAAAGATAATTAACATACATTTGATTCAGTTAACGATAGTTAAAGTTAAGTTTTTATTCCAGCAATGGATAAGTTGCTACTTGATCCACGAAACTTGTCTGAAAATATCCATGCCATCTTTTCATTTCAGTGATCAGTCCCCACCAGACGCAAGCAAAGAAGACATCGCATGTTTTGCAGAGGAACTTTCTATCTCATACTCTTGCGATCTCACTAGCAGTGATGTGCAGGAAGGTTTGAGACATTTTTACAAAATTCGCGAAGGCTATGATTTGTGTGCATCTGATGGTGAGGCTTAAGCATTAGAGTTACTGAACAAGATTTATTTTAATGTTTAGAGTTTTTCCAGATCTGCATTTACTTGCATATGTTTCTTTCTATGTCGGTTCCTGTCGCATTAGTAATAACTACCCCTTTATTTAAATCTTAACCTGACAGCACAGTCGCTATATAAACTATTAGCAATACATCAACAGTACATAGCATATTTGTAAAGTTTGTTACAGTGCCTTGGCCTCAGGCAATTCCCTATGTCGTGCCAGCTAGAAGGTCAGAATACCTGGCAACATCACAGAGCAGCACCTGCATTGGTAAACAAGTGCCACAAGAGCATTTGTATTGGTGCAATGTTGAGCAAGGAGTGTAGAAAGTGTAATTTCCTATGGTCTGTTTAATATGTTAGGGGAGTGTAAGTGAGAGTCCTGTGTAACCATAATGTTTATTTACATAAGTATCGCTGCAATGCTACATGTGTTCTGTTAGGTTAAGTATCAGTGCAACATATTTTAGGGTCATGCAGTATATACGGGGAAAAAAACCGCCTAAGACACAATCATTCTAGAATCCGAGATCGGCAACTAAGGCGCGCATTAACGAATTACAGGCTGTCATTTCAGAGAAAGTAACTCTCTGGTGGGCCAGTAAATAGGATGCTAAGGTAGCTAAGTTAACACCACGTGAAAATAATTTATGGGTCTTAACTAAACACCTCTTAAATAAGTCAGATAAAATCCCGCCCTGGCAAACTAACACAGGGATTTCATTTACTCCTGCAGCGAAGGCTGAAGCCTTCGAAAATGTGCTGGAAATTAATTTTCAGCCAAATCAGGACCCCTGTGATAGGAATTCCACAGCTCAAATTTACCGCAAAATTCAACTCAAGCAAAGAAAACCAACTGAAGACGAACTTGAATTTACACAGTCACAGGAAATAAAGCTGGCAATTCGCCGCATACATCCCAGAAAAGCTCCAGGTGCAGACGGAATTCTGATTTTGTATGGAAGAAAATGCTCGAACTGGCCCTAGAATACTTGGCTATATGTATAAATGCAATGCTCAAATCGGAATACTTTCCCAGAGAATGGAAAGCTGAGAATGTGATTGTATTTCACAAGCCAGGGAAATATAAGAAACTCCCACAGAATTATAGACCAATTAGCCTATTAAATACACTCTCTAAAGTGGCATAATATATAATCCTAAGATGGATCAATACTCATATCAGTAATAATAATAATTTGCTTCCTGAAGGGCAGTTCCACTTTAGACAAACGTACTCCACAACACACCAATTGGTGCGAATCACCGAATATATAAACCATGCCTTTAACTGGAAAGACTCTGTAATCACAGTTTTCCTATACATTGAAAAGGTTTTGGATCGAGTTTTTAATGCTGGATTAATTTATAAAGTATATGAATTAAAATTCCCTGATTGCTATATTAAATTATTAGTCAGATATTTTAATCGCAGGACCTTTTCTGTTCAATGCATAGGAGCGAAATCAAATATTAAAATCATTCATTCTGGAGTGCCACAAAGCAATAAAATTGGCCCAATTTTATTCAATATACATGATTTGCCAAAACCCGACCACCGACTGGTGCAATTTGGTTGTTTTGCCAACAATACTGTCATTTTTAGTCGCTCGCACATCCTCGGTTTAGCAACACAAAGACTACAAACTACTGCAATAGCCTTCCAAGATTTCTAGACGAAATAGTGGATTAAAATCAATGTCGAGAAAAGCGAGGCGATCGTTTTTACGTGCAGGCCACTACCTCAAGCTGCAAATCGCCCGCAAATCACATTATTTGGCGAGCCCATACCCCATAAAGTTGTTATTAAAAATCTAAGCATTAATATGGACCCAAAGCTGACATTGAAAGCACATATAAAAGCCAAATGCGTAAGTGCGTAACCAGGTTGTCCGCCCTTTACCCTATACTTAACAGATAAAGTAATATTACCCTAAATGCAGCTGTACTGCTTTATACCATGCTAATACGGCCTGTTATTACATATGCTGCGCCCACATGGGAACATGCAGCTAAGTTCCATTATAAGGGATTGCAGATAGTGCAAAATAAATGCCTGAGAATTGTTGCAGATGCGTCTAGATACTGCCTTATTACAGATCTGCACAACAAAAAAAAATTGACAAATTAATTTGATGAGCACTTCGTCAAAACGGCAGAAAAATGTTATGATGATTGTGCCACAAATGCTAAGCTGAAAATATCTAGTCTCTGCATTTATGACCCCAACAAGACTCAAAAATATATGCATCCCAAGAGCATTTTGGCTCATAGACCACCTTGAATCACAAAAATTGACATACAAGCCCACAGCTATGCACCCGAATAATATTATTTCTGGAAAAAAATGTATTGCTGCAATTTACACTACCTCATACACTACTTAACCTCATAATTGACAATGAAAAGCTTCTCTCATCCAACAGCTCTATGTAAGGTCCGTCAACACTGCAAATTCCAAGGCAGTCTCTGGGCAGTTCACCAGCAAAAGGGAAGGGGGGCTGTGGCGTAGTATGCTCTCTGAAACAGCTGATGGGGGTTGTGGATTGGTACACCTACACTAACACACTCATCATTCACCAACATTCACAAACATACACTTCCCTTCACACAGCTGCACGCGAGGTCTCAGACAAGGTATAATATCCCTTACCCTAAGTTTCCTTTATATGTCTGTAAAACTACTAATATTTTTTTTTGTGTTACAGAGGATGGCAGTCATCCATCGGGTGGCTTGGTTATGGTCCCCCACCACCAGAGCTGCGCAGCGCGACAATATTTATCAATACTGTACCGCACTCATTTCATATCATCTTGGATCATACTCACAAAGTCTATCTTCGCGAACTAACAAACACCCTACTTTCTCCAGCCCTAATCCAAAAAAGAAAAGGAATTATTTTTATCCTCTGCGACTGTTGCATAGTGTATCCCACGCCATCTCCGCTTCGCCTGGATTCTATGCCCCTTACTAGACTCTTCTTCTTTCGGGGTCTGTCCATGGGTACAACTGCGGCTGTGGCACAAGAGAACCCAGCTATGGCAGTGATGCATGTGTCCTTTTACTAAATAAACCCGACCCAAAGCATATAGGGCTTGCCTGAGACACATCCCATTCTCCAACCGCCTTAGCTACTAACAAGCATGCCAGAGGGCACACATAATGGTGAAAGTGCTCAGGCTGGCGTAGTAGGATTTGGGGGCTCGCCAGAAAAAAAATTATTCGTGATTGCCCTAAAGTAATTACTTTGCTAGGTGCTGGTGGTGTATTGCTAATAATTTGTATACTCACTGGACTGCACAGTCATATTAATATTTAAATAAAGGGGTAGTTACACATTGGAATTCAAATTAAACACATGCATTGTAAATATTGTTCTTTGCTAATAAATATATTTATAAAATGTTAAGCATAAAATTCGTGCTTACTCTCTGTGCTAAATAGGTATTACTAACCTCAACACTTAAAATATAAATAAATATTAGTGTACATACAAATATGTGATGAAGAATATAAATTCGCATTGGCAATTGGTTTCCAAGATATGGGACTTTCTTTTCCTCCAATGGCCATCCAATGTTGCCACACAGTCATCAGAAAAAGAAATCGAAATTTCTTGTACCATTTCGATACACTTGAAAAAATTTGCAGAATCGCTATCTCATAAACTGATCGAAATGGAACTCGATCGAAATCGAGACGAGAAGTTGTTGAGTCACAGAATCCAAGCACTATAAGTGTTAAGCAACATGGTGGAGTAGATCGTTGGTTTTGCAGCGCACTGCCGAAGGCCATCACTTCCACCTACAGTACATGTTAGGTGCAGTGACTGTTATTTGGGAAATGGGTAATTTGTAAATTAAAGCTTTTTCGCCTAGTGTATTGAACTTCATACTATCCCCATATGCATGTAGCATCCTGTAAATGAATGTGGAAGAATTCCACATTACACAAAATAGTAACACGTGTGCCATAGGCGACACACGTGGTCACTCAGAACTCGGTCATCCTGGAATATTTCACAAACCGGACTAGCACATCAGTGTTCAACATATTAGAATTAGTTATAAACAATAAACAAGCTAATTTAGTATCATAGAAGTGCAAATTCTTGATAGTGACATGCTGACACTGTTGGTGTAATGTGGCATGCTTGAAACGAGCAAACCAAAATTACTTTACTATTTTAATTAAATATTAATGTTAATTCGATATAGCTCAAATTAACATTGGATATTTCTGACATACAATAGTGTGTACTCATGTTCTTAAACTCTTTACAGAATGCATGTAATATTAATTGGCTATAATATTCTTTTTTATCATTACTGCCACATAATTTTTAGCCTTTGTTATTTTTGCGTAGAAGGGTTAGGATTAAATTGCAATCTGATATGTGTCTCGTGCAGTTCTATGTTCGACATCATTCATTTTCATTTTTCCCACAAGGGATTTTTTCATTGGTACAGCGTCGGTTACAAGGCGTCACCAATGCAACACCGTCTCTAATCTTGGTTCAATGGGCATCAGTGTAGGTCACTACAATGCCACTTGAACATGAAGCTAATTTATACTAATAATATAACTGCAATAACTTAATTATATTGCTAATAACCCTTAGATGTTTCAGACCACATGGGGTTTTATGCCGCATACCAGCTTATAACCTTAATGCAATCTCGTACCATCTCACTTGATTCTGAATAATCAGTGATTTGATTTGTACTAGTGGTTGTTCAACTACATCAGTCAGTCCATGTTGTGGCCTCATATATGTCGGTGAATTGACTTGGTGTACTTTATTCTTGCTTGTGAGATCATTATTAGTTTAGAGCAAACATTATTTCTTGAATTATCACCACGTGTTGCAACCCATGTGCTTACAGTGTTCGTATGTATGTCCACAAAGTCAAGTGTTCTTCTTCATGGGTAAGGCATGTTGGGGGGCCAACATATCCCAATGCATGTGCAATCTACATAATTACAATATATTCAGTGTGTACTTGTACCAGTGTGCTGGGGATCCCAAATATCCCAGTCCAAGAGTAACTTATATGTGTTTAATAACATTCATCACTACCAACTACTACCGAAAGTAGATGCTAGGGAGCACAGTGTCATATTAGCACAGGCTTTTCGACCACAGCCCACCTCAAGAGAATCGTTTTAATTTGAGCAGATTCCCTTCGGAGGTTAGCTGGCGCCCATTAAATAATATCAATCATACTCGAGGCCCAGTGGCAAAACCATATAGTGCTGAATTGGCACACCCATACTTGGGTTTCAAACATACAAATTCCCGCTAGGTATTAAGTGGCGCCTCACCGTGTGGTTAAAGACGAACCTGTTTGCGAACACAAATTGCTAGGTGTGGCTAAAACAAACTAACTTGCATTGCGAATGCCAATTCCCTGTGCATCAATGGGCTTGCCCAAGTGGCGCCCCTCCATGTGGCTAAACGCAATGGCCACATAGGTGACCAAGCATGGAACCAACATTTTACGACGTTTGCAAATGGGGAAAGGGAGGAGACCGCCACCACTGGCATTCCGGAAACGGTAAAGGTACGTGTTTCCCTCCATCCAATGTTCCATAAAGTATCCTTGGTTGCCCGTGTTGCGCACCAGCAGAGCTAAGCACGTGTCCGTGTGACCCCCACAATAACCACGACCATCTTCGCCGTAAACATTGTCCACATTTGTGCGACAAAGATGCAAATGGGAGGGCCGTAGCTCCTGTGAAGCTCTCCACACAACCACACAATTGCGGCAATTAATCAAGTACATGTACGTGATCACAATGGAGTGTTAGCATGCATTGTTGTGCATAAATTGCCAAAAAATAAATAAAACACAGTGATCCATTCGCAAGTACAAGCCCCTAAATAACATTTGCAAATGCCTACCTGGACACGCTCCAAAGGCATACACAGTGAACCAGTGCAGCCAACCAATCGGACACTCATGTGCCAAATACGAAATTCTACAGGGATGCGAGGGGCCAGAGTGAGATCTGACATCCTGTACACATTACTGGAACAAACAGCCATAGAGGACACTCAATAAGGCATAACAAGATAAGTGTGCAACAGTTTGTGTGCTACTGGTGTTGTATAGCCCAAGGAAGGCGACACAGCAAATGCGCAACATCAGTGATAACCATCATTGCATGGGATTATGCAACACAAGCTAACTGTGAACTGACCAACAGAACCACAAACAACTACCATTGCAAACGCCATCAGTGTCATGTGCTGCAGGTAAATCTTATGTGTGAGTGGGGGAGAACCCCGAAACTACCCCCCTCCCCCTTCACTAGTGACCGACATATATGAGGCCACAACATGGACTGACTGATGTAGTTGAACAACCACTAGTACAAACCACAGTGACTGAACCGATCAGGCAAATGCAACCCTTCACCTTACCACCACTTACTCATAACTTGTTACGCCTACCGATCCAAAAACCTGCTGCCACATACTCACCACTTGAACAACTCCCTTCTCAACATTCCTATGTCAACCCATTAAAAACACTTGCAACATTCCCAATTCTTCCGACCTTTGCTGGACAAGGCACAGAGGACCAGAGGGTGTTCATAGAAGAGTGTGCACAAAGATTGCAGCGGTACGGTGTGTCCATTGAATAATGACCGAGAATTGGTAGGAGGTGACACAAGAGTTTGGTGGCGAGCCATCGAGAAATACCAGATGACCTGGGAACAGTTCATTACGAAATTCTCCATATGGCAAACCAGCACACAAGCACCCATACAAAGGCAGGTCAGTATCTTCAACGAAAAACAATGTCCACACGAACATCTAGAGATGGTTGTGATACGTAAAGTGAATCTAGTGACACGTTTTATATGCACATTACCACGATGGACGTATTGGAACCACTGATACAAACTCTACTACCAGAATAAGGGACAGTTATATGGCCAGCAATGCACCATGGATTCGATAACTTCATCAGGACAGCTACCGGCATCACACGTGACAGTGCAGAGCTATGTAAACAAGGAATACTGCCTCGTGCTCTGCCAAGTGTAAACAATGCCAGGCTCACCACCCGTCAAAACAATAACATCAGGTCTCCTAAGGCCAGCCACCCACAGAACACCCAAGCAGAGTGTCAGGTTATACACCAGCAACAGCACCAGGCATAAGCAGACAGGGATGCAGAGTAAACACGCTACATACACTTGAAAGTGACAGATCGGAATGGGCACCACCCACTCCATGCCGATACTGCCCCAGTGATAAAATGCATTGGCATCGAGATTGACAGACCCACCATTAACAGCAACAAAAAATGGAGTCGGGAAAAGGTGAACAGGGGTAGGGATCACATCCCATATCCCCAAAACCAAAACAACTCGCTACTACCTAGGCCAAATTAAAAAAAATTATGACAGCTTATTATGCATCCCTGTTAGTGTCAATACCATCTCCACTGTGGCACTAATCGACACCACAGCATCCCACAACTTTATTAATGAAAAATTAGTGAATTACAAACATTTAAAAAAATGTAAGCAAAGCATTTCAACTTGCTACGAGTGACATTCACGGACATGCTAACTGAACCACAACTGTCAAAATCCACATCAGAGATGAAACGTCAGTCCCAGTGCTTTTTATGCTGGAGCTCAGGGAAGACGCCATACTCGAAGTACTGTGGCTCATCTACCAAGAAGTAGTGATCGAAATTTCTTGTGACCGCATACACTTTGGGAAGACCCAGAGGAAGGCCGTTTACCATCTAGAGTACCCTCAACCAACTTATCGGAAGACATACAAATAAGTGACTTCGAATATACCATGCCGAAAAGTACCAAAGTGCAGTGAAGGCCTTCTTGATTGTGCGAAAGGATGTGTTCTCATGTGGGGACCCACTACATTGCACCAGCATTGCGGATCACCCTATAACGAATCACATGGAGTCGCTGTTCACACCACCCAGTGACTACAAGCCATAACAGAATAACTTCCTGTGGACACAGAAAGCAGTGGAAGTGTTCACGGAGATCAAATGACAATTCCGCCAGTGTTTATATCTATCCCGCTTAGACCCCACTAGACACGTCTACCTACAAACAAATGCGAGTCAGAAAGGCTTGGGAGCCATATTATTAAAACTCAGTGTCAACAGTGAGTGCCATAATCATTTACTATGGTAGCGCTAACCTTGGACACGTAGGAAGTAGGTACGACGTGAATAAAAGGGAATGTCTGGCTTCCATATGAGTGTTAAAACGGTACCGACACTTTCTGGAATACCAACTAAGGGTGGACAACCATAGTCTGGTATGGCTTCATAACATGCGGGAGTCATAGAGAAAACTAACACGTTGGTCCATGCTATTGCAAGCATAAGACTTCTTGGTCGAACATATCCCCGGAGATGAGAACGAACATTCTTATGCACTCTTGCACTCGCCAGGTTCAGAAGTATGCGCAGATGACCCCAATGAATGGGAGAAAATGTTACCACATGAAAACCAAAAAAAGTTTTATAGCGCAGATGCAAGTCCACAGGTCAATTTAATCCAACTGGATGACAACAAAGCAAATCAGATGGATGAGTTAGAATTAGAAGTACACATTTTAGAGTCACAATAAGCTGCACCAGAAGCTGTATGAAGGCGACACGAGTGCACGGAACAGGTACAAAACAACTGGTATTTTGTAAACGAGCAGTTGGAAGTACTGCCCCAAACTGTCAGGAAAATTGGAAAATTTACGTTACCCATGATGCCCACCTCGCAGTGTTGCAGCATTACAATCAGCAAGTGGGACACTCTGGAACCGAACAAACCCTACTACAAATTTGCTAACAAATACCACTTGCCAGGGATAACCCGGGAAGATCGTAATTACGTCAAAAGGTGTCACATCTGTAATGTTTACAAAGCCCACAATTCTGATGGAATGTAGCAACAACAACCACCAGTACCAACCAAGCCTTTTGACACCATTACCATCTACCTTATGGGACTATATCCACGTGACGCCCAAGAGCAAAGGTTTTTTTTTTGTCATGGTAACTGAATTATTTTCCCATTGTACTGAAGTATACACTGTAGAAACAGTGCTAAATTAACACCATTGCAAGAGTCCTAAAAAATTTATTTTTCGCTGATGGGGGTTTTCACACGTACTTCCGTCAGATAACGGAACACAGTTCATGGGACCCAAGTGAAAATGGAAAACAGAATACCACATGACAGCTTAATACCACCATAGGGCATATCCCAACGAATGTAGAAACCAAGATTTCAAAACTCAACTACAACTATGCGTAGGAATGAACCACACATCATAGTCACACTACCTGCCAGCCACCTTGTTTTGTATACGAACACATGTAAATGCAGCTACAGAACAAACCCCAGCTGATATTCTACAGAGAAGAAACCTTGCGCGTATGGGAGAACTAGCTGGCCACGACACTATAATGGTAAATGATAACAGACAGGACAGGTGAAGGGAAATGATGCACCAAGTGAACGAACAACAAGACTATTGCATCAAATTGAGGCTCTCTAACAAAAAACAAACACTGCCACATGAACTTCAAGTAGGCAAAATTGTGTACATACGTAAGTATCAGCAATCAGCCGGCAATAAAAATTATTGTACTGGACTAGCGACAAAGTGGAGCGGACCTTATACCATCAACAGCAAACTAGAGAATTCTACCTACACAGTAAAGATCAGTGCAAGGAAGATCATAAAACTACACTGTGGTAACATAAGGGAGACAGACGAGGGAATACAGGACACTCCTCCTCATCCAATTCCGAACAAACAATGGATTCCAATGCTCCAGCAGTGGGGACCAGTGATTCGACGCCTGGTGTGACAACGCCCAATAGGGTTCTAACATTCTCCACTCAAGTGGCAGAAGATGACAACAGTACACCGAACAAAATGAACCCACCTGACACAGATATAGTTACGTCAGATTTTCAACCGATGCGCGGCATCTCGACGCCCAATAGGGATCAGCTGGAAGAGGAGTCAACATAACTCCTACTATGGCGACCACAACAAAATGGTACGACACCTTCACCAACATCAACATTTTATCGACCGATGGTCAGCATCTCGATGCCATATAGGGATCTGTTAGAGAAGTTGGAAGATGCATGTGGTAAGTCGCCAACACCTTCATCACTGCTCACAAGAGCAGTACGGCCCATGAGCACTAGCATTTCCAGAGCTCCGACAGATGACTCAAGAGTATCTGCTATACCGACTCCATGCACCCTGCTGCCCCGCACAGGCTCGATGTCAGCAACACAAGAAGATAGGCAATCTTTAACCTCTGCGCCTATGTCGCGAGTCAACATGAAATTACAGCCGGCATGTATGCAGCCAAACAGAACTCTCCTGCTTGTGCCCTGGCCTGGTGTAAACACACCCGATAAGGAAGTGGGGTCAGATAGCAACTAGGTATCAGCAGAAGCAGCAGGTAGCACAGCGCCTTCGCTGCCTGCTACCAATCACAACAACACAGCCACGAACAACCACACTGCAGATGACAGCGACGGGTACAGCAGCGATGCATCTGGCATCCTGCCTTGCCGACCACATGCCTGCCAGCGCATCCCTGTACAATACCAGTGCTGTCATGGCAGTACAACTCAACAGCGACGAGACATTATGGCACCACAGCTCCAACATCAAGATGCCACACATAAATACCATTTGCAACCATACCCCAGGTTTGGGCTGCATTGGTGCAGGACTACATAAGGCATGGGTCGAAAGAGCTCCTTAACGAAAGGCGGGGAAGGTGTTTGATGATGTCCACGGCTCTTGTGAAGGACAGCACTAGTCGACCCACACACCATCTCTGAACAAGGTAAGCAACATGGTGGATTAGAGCGCTGGCTTTGCAGCGCAATGCCTAAGGCCAACACTTCCTAATGCAGTACATGATTCAGTGCAGCAACTGTTAATCGTGCAAGGCGTAATTTTTAAATAAAATTCTTTTCAACCCGTGGTTTGTGCTTAAAATAAGCCCCACATACATGTAGCTGCCTGTGGTCGCAGTTCTATATTCCACATCATTCATTTTCATTTTTCCCGCAAGGGATTTTTGTATTGGTACAGCGTTGGTTACAAGGCATCACCAACACAACACCACCATCTTAAGTCTTGGTTCAATGGGCATCAGGGTAGGTCGCTATGACGCGACTCGGAGGTGAAGCAACTTTGTACTTATCATATAACTGTGATAACTTAATTATCTGGAATGCTTTCAATTTATTTCATGCACCTCGCGAGCAAACAACCCACCGGAGCAGACTCTCTGTCCCTCTGGTTTAATTTACTATTTATTAATTTCCATGCTTACGGCACTTAGCAGTTTCAGCTCATGCAGGGCTTTATGCCGCATAACCGCTTAACCTTAATGCAAATGTGTACCATCTCACTTGATTCTGACTAATCAGTGATTTCTTTGAACTGTATTGGCTTGGTGTAATTTATTCTCACTTACAAGATTGTTATTAATTCAATGTGCCATGCTCGGCGGTGGTGACATCCAGGGATTGCTTAGGTTAAGGAATATTCGTAGGTCAGGTTTTCTTACAAGGTGGGTGCCAATGCTCCCCTCAGTGTAGAGCACAATATTAATTTGAGTCGTGGGCCATTGGTGCTAAATGTGGCCCCCAGATGTAGTTTCGTCACTGTAGATTTTCTGAAGTTGCTGCACACTGTAGACATGATGCCTGAGCTAATGCTAAAGTTCGATGAGGATTGTTTAGGCCATCCCACAACTTCACTGAATACGTACATTTGCAAGTTGGGTGGTTGAGACGCGACAAACAAGATTTATTAAATAATTTCCTCATACGAGGCACTTCAAAGAATCTGCCCCTAAATAGTTGGAGTACACTAGCACTGCAAAATTGGTAATAAGCCTGCAAAGAATTAAAAGTTATCTTAAGCCCCAGATGTGTAAAATTCGTACTGAGCCACTGGATGGCAATTAATAACTGGTACCAGAAATAATTGAAGTTACATATTTATACACTACATGATTAAGAAATACGGTGAAGGTCAGGGTGGATGCAACGATGAGCATGCATACAGCTCTGAGTCCAATATGCTACTCTAATGGTGCTAGACGGGCTGCCTTCTCACTGGCCAGCACGTCAAAGGCAACTTATGAAAAACACTTAATTGTAATTTCCTAAATGTTGTAATATGAATGTTAGTGCATTATGATTGCAAATGACGCGAAACATGGTGGAAACACTTTCACAAGGCTAAACAAATTATATTTACTAAAGTAATTATAATTATTCTTGTCCCGATATGCGGCCACTTTATCATAACATCAGGGTGCGTACTGTTTCTAAAACACGTGTTTTCATCACTAGATTGCATGCAAAATAAATTGTCATTAATTGAACATATTAGATCACTCTACTAAATTTTTATATTGGCTTGATAGTGTTCATATTGGAAGTTCGTTAATTTGAGGTCTTTTATGATTTGTGGTAAATGTTTAGTTGGGTAACCACGTGGTCAATGTTTATGTTTACATTACATTGTTGGTTACAAACCTAATATCACAACACTAGCACAACTATAGACATGACACTAACAACTGCTGGATTTATTATTATGAATCAAATTTTTTATAAATAGTGGCTTGTATTTGTAATTAACTACGTGGAATTCATAGTAAATTTTCCAGTGTTGCGACACAGCTACAAGTGTGAAATGCAATATTTTTCTCACATTTTCTTATATGCGCTCATGTACGTAAAAACATATCTCTCCGAAAACTGCATAACACTCTTAACAGTGAATTTAAAAAAATACACTAAGAATAAATAAAAGCTGTGCCACAATTTTTATGGTTGGCAGTAACTTACGGTGATTCTTTTTGCATGAATTGCTTCGGTGACACATTGATGCATTTCATTTGGAACACGGGAAAAATAATATTATATTTAATGAATCAGTACACAAATAAAAACAATCACATACATCACAATCTGTTCCAATAGTACATTACATGTCATACTTAAGACACTCCATATGCAAAACTCCCCTTTGTTTACATTTCGCACAACACATAATCATAAACATAACCCTCAAATATACACATGGTCCAATATTTGTTGCACTGATTACACTCAGAAACACTTCCCTACGATTTAAAAAGGCCATTCCAAATTATAAACATACAAAAATAATTCCACTTATTTATATTGCACACAATCGCTGCACTGACAGACTGCTGCACACTCGTGTAACAGTGCGCTGGGTGTAGCATCTCTCATGGTTAGAGCTCTGTAGTCGGTGTGTATTAGGTTCTGAGACCTGAAGAACGGCCCAGGGAGACTGCGGCTCACGCCAAACGCCCCCTCCCTCTCGAGGCCGTTCGCTTGTCGAATCTCCATCTTCTCACATCAAGCAACATTTTGCCGGTGGTCTGAGCGTGTTGCGTGTGCACAAGCTGTTCCTTCTGGTTAAATGTCGTTCACATGCTGGCTGCTGCTGTTTTGTTTTCTCGGCGGCGCTGTGACAATTACGAGTGTCCTCAGGCTGTATACTTGGCTTGCCGGGCTGGATGCGCTCGCTTCGATAGGCGAGCGGAAGAGCACCTCTTCGACACAGCCCGGTCGCTGCTGCTGCTGCTTGCAGTGATGTGTGAATGTCGATGGGTCTCCTTGGCATTTGCGTCCCATATGCTCTTGCTGCTGAATGTTGAAACACCATGGTGTATATGTTTCTTACTGGCATCGTGACACTCTCGGGTGCAAATTGTTCCTGGAAGTCTACACCGACTTCAACTTGTTCTCTTGGAACATTTCTTCCGGTTTCGTAATTTGCTTGTTGCAGGATGTTACTCTGTTGAACAACACTATCACAGCTGCTGACACCTACTGGTGCCCCTGTAAACGTGTTAATGTTGGGTATCCCGGTAGTGGGTGTGGCAGATGCGGTGTTGTTATTGGAGGCACTGTTGTTTGGGTGGGGCTGTGAATCATGCACACAGTGTTGCTACATTCGGCATAATAAAAAACAAAATAGCTGGAGAGAGGGGTGCGTAATTTCCCTGCCCATCGCACAGTGATGAAAATTGTGTGGTTGATGTTGATGACTGTGCCGAATGTAAACAAAAAACGTGGCGAAAATGTGCTTGCTGTCAACTCCACAACAATAGCCGAGAACAATGATGAAATGACTTTTGTCTAGCCGAGAATGTCAGTTCATGTTTGGATGAGAATGTCACAATGGTTATGCACTGTTGTCTAGCCTTGGTGGCCTTACCTCTTGCTTAAGTATGATGTGTGGACATGTAGGTTGTGGCAGTGCGACATGTGAGCACTGTTTACATATGGGACATGGTGCACTCAGTTCGCAATGCTCTGTTGTAAGTTGGCGAACTAAAATACTGAACTGTCTGCAAGGTTTCCATTTCCTGTTGTCGTGTGACGAATGTTTACACTTTTGCCAGTGTGGTGGTAGTTGCATCCGCTGTGTACACTTCGTGTACAAGCTGGGCTTCGGTCCTGCCAGTTTATTGACACTCGGGGTGAACATGATGGGGCATGTTTTGGTTTTGCAAGTTGTCAGTGGTGTTGTGATAGAAATGTTCTGCAATTCGTACACTGTTTCCGATCGTTCAGTATTGACTGGACACACTGGGTTTTGTTGCATGCATGTTTTCTCACTCCTCCGATCGCACTGTGTTGTTGCATGTCTGACAGTCCTGAGAATAGATTTCCGTGGTCGACTACGGTACCCACTGTGCCAGTCGTATATTTTTACAGGGCAGTATCGGCATGGATGGAGTGGACGCGATGTTTGTGTTGTTGTGTTATGAAACACCCTCGTGTAGTTGATTCCATCACCGATAACTACTCTCATCAACACAAAGAATATACATGTGGAAGGGTGGATACAGATTCCCTTTGTAGTAGGGTTTGCAGAACTTAAGTAAAATATTTGCTCCTGTCTTTACTAAAAAAGATTTGTAGAAATATATTATTTTATCAATAAAATTGTTTGTTGGTTGTCGTTTTCTTTTGTTTTTCACATAGAACAACTGTTAAATACATATTAACTACACCAGTGTACTTATATATGAAGATGAGAAATTTCAGAAGAAAAAAAAGTACGATGACAAAATCTGTGTGTGTGTGTCTATATATATATATATATATATATATATATATATATATATATATATATATATATATATATATATATATAGTCTGGCATACAACATTGGCATGTAAACTTGAGCATTTAATATGAGTAAAATAAATATTTTTATAATTAATCTAAATATCAAATGATCTTGAGTATTCAATATCTTTCACAACTAAAACCTTCTCTTTTCAAATTAAGTTACTTTAAAACAAAACATGCTATTTTCAGCAAAACAGCAAGTGAACTCACCATCGGGTACCTGTTTGCAAGTATACAATATAAGGGCACATAAAATTTTCTTAATTTTGTAGGTCCACGTTTTATCGTCCCAAAAAAACACAATCAAGTTAATTAGTTGCCAATGTTATATATATATAATATATATATATATATATATATATATATATATATATATATATATATATATATATATATATATCTGCTCGCGTGTTATTGCCTCATTGTTGAACTTAATCATACAGCATGTAGTTGTTCTATGAATTTTTATCTATTTGTGTTCTCTCTTCTGTCCATGTAATTGGTAATTTCACCCCCCGAAAAGGGTAAGTTAAAATATTAGTGATTTTTGTTGTTTAGTGTTATGTTTGTGAGTGCCGAGCCACATTATTAATATTTTTTTATATACCTTGTAGCGGTGCATGTGCTGGAGTTTCGTTCGACGATGCTATAGATTGTGGCCAATATCCCTCCTGGGATGATTTCTTCACAGAGTTTCTTGGTTTCTTCTTGAGTGCAGCTTCTTGGCCATATATATATATATGGCATTGATCATGCTCAGAACTCCAGTATGGTGTTACTAATCGATATGTAATATAATATTTAGAAATATGTATAAAACAGAGATAACTAACAATTATTTAATTAGGTTACTTTAAATTATATTTGCATCTTGCAAATACTAATACTCATTAAATTATTAAGTATAATTTAATTTTGGACACAACATAGACATATATCACATAGTAAAATTATTTAAAATTACATAAAATAATTTTACTCTTCAAGTTAACGAAACCAAGGCAACAGTAAAATAATTTAAATAGAATTCAATGTTTTACATTTTGAATAGCATAAACAAATCAAATAAATATAACTGGAGCATATTTTAATTAAAACAATAATTTTTGGTGAAGAAGTAATTAATGAAGAACTTATTAAATTAATAGTAACCAAAATAAATTAAACTGTGCCAATACAACTGGCACAGTTGTCCCACTGTCCATTGTAATATTTAACGATCGTCATGGCTCAGAAAGGTGTATGAACCTGGCCAGCAGATGGTGATCCAGTGGTCTGAGTGATAAATAGAAAATTGAGCAGTGATGAGGTCTGGAGTGAAGTGATTGGAATTATGTATTGTTTCCCGGGTCGCCAGGCACTATCCAGAATTAGTACCGTTGAAATGGTAGAGAAGGCTCTCTCTTAACTCAGGATCGTCCGGCCGACAACCATTGTCAGCTAACATTCCCCTGTGCTGTGTCACTCCTCTGGCAGATTGCATAAAACGTGTACGTGTCCTATGCGCTGAATTATTAGGGCTATCCACACACACACATATCATGTTACAATATACTGAAAAACATTAGCAATAATACTTGGTAGGAAAGTTCAAACACACGTGCGATTCGGCAGAAAATTATAAGGGGCCATATCCTGAAGCTTCCCCAGGCAATGCAAATACTGGGGATGGTGAGATGTGGTGTCCCAGGTGCCTAACTAAAATGTTCTGGTTAAATTAAGATAGACTATTGCAATGAAATGACCGGTGCTAGAAGTGAATTCCACCTGGGCGTGGACCGAAAGATCACACGACCTGCCTGCCGAAACTCAAAGTCCTCGATGTCTACTGCAATTCCAACATGGCATGGCTGCTGGAGTTGCTGCTCAAGCGTGCCACATGGACCTAATTTGTCACATGGCACTTCTGCATAACAATATTTCCTCTTGTTAAAACTGCTCTGAGATGCTAATTTACTCTGGTGCATAAGAAATAACATATTAGTATGATAAAACATGTGAAATGAAGTGGGGATGATTACAACTCTAGGGCAATAAAACTAGGTTTACGGGTGTCCTTTTACTAGCAGGTGACCTCTTGTCACCACCTTTGCCCTGTTACATCTTTTAGAGAACTAAATGTACCAGTGTACTCTTTACTGATATCCATGGGCGCACGTGGCTACTAGGTCACTGTCTATGTTCTGCTTTTCATTGTACCACCTGAAACACACTGCACTGCACTTGACCCTGCATCATGCCTTTCACTGATGTGCTACTGCACATAGTAGAGTACGCCTCTCTGCTGTGGTAACTGGGGACCGCAGGCAAACTGTCAAGGGTGAAGGAGTTCGGTACACATAAAATGCTCCTCCCTCCCTTTAGAAACCATTTATAAAGGAGATGCTTCCACTGACAGCAGGTACACTGCCTACTGACCCATCGTCGGTCGGATGCAGCCGGTAGGGGCATCTAGGTGCCTCCACGTGACGTGCTGTTGAAAGACTTCTGTAGCGGATCTTTGTCGACTATCACATTCTCGCTTGGCAGCCTGCGAGGAGTCGGAACACCCCTAGGTCATGCATGTTGCCAGCGGACGTCTCCAGCACCGGGATCGATGAAGGACACATGCGGACGACTCGCGCCATCATCATTACTTCTGCTGTTGCTCCTTCTTCCCCATGGCATCTCGTCTTGCTCTTGCCTTTTGCTATCCTCTCTTTGCACACTGCTTTGCTCTCCACTTTGCTCACCACGTGCACCACCTGCTCCCATGCTAACTTGCTCTACTCCTCCTGTGTACGTGGTTTCACCACTTTCAGGGTGTGTCACAATGTCAGGTTGCGGACCATCCTCTAGTGCTTACTTTCCCAGAACTGCAGGTACTGGTTGTGGTGCTGCTGCTTTAACGGTGCTGCTGGTAGGTGGTGCGCCATCGAAAATTTTGATGTGTACCTTCGGACGAGCCCCCAGGCCTCCCACTTGCCACCTGCTCGGCAGCGATGGCGACGTCGAGCATCTTCGGGGTCAAACTTCCTCCCCTCGCCATTCCGCTGCATCTTGTAATAAGGTGCTTTGATGCCTCGTCTTAGGTGCCGTTCGTTCTTGACTATAGACCTCTGCTGCTATTGCACCATTCCCTGTGCTGTATAACACGTGGTTCCGAGGCCTGTTGGACTGTGCGTTGTCTGGCATTGGCGAGACTTGCGTTACTGGTGGTCGGCCTCCGGCGTGAAGTGTTAACACACCTTCCTCCTTTCTTGCTCTGTCATGGAGCTCGGCATGCTGTTCGCTGTCATGGTGCTGTGGAGTACCGTGTGTATTTTCTCTCGTGACATCTTATGAAGTGAGATGTATGTCGTCTTGGTGCACTCTCACTAGTTTTCGACTCACTCGAACCCTGTACATTGTTTGGATTGATACTTCTTGCAATCACATGCGGATCGCTACATTTCGTGGCCAGGCCCCCGCAGTAATTCTGCTGTACGGCTGAATGCTGGTGTGCTAGCAGATACACTTGCTGCCCCTTTTGCAATATGGGCGCTGGCCTCGTGCTTGGTGGTAATCACCTCGCTGCATATCTTCTCGATTGCTCGCCTTGTATGTGGTGCCGCTGTTAGCAATATTCTCTCTGTTGCTCACTGTTCTCAGTATTACTAGTTGCCATGTTCCTAGGGCAATTTCTGTTTGCTTGGCAGGTCTAGGTTTCTCCCTAACAATACATCTATGGGCATCCTTCCCGTGGCGGCTTTCACTAGTCGGTTGAGGTTAAACAGGGCAGTGAGCAGATGTTCAGCCCAGCTTTAGGCTTGCCTCCCACACCGAGTTGCAACTGTGTTTCGTGGTCCTGGTTGTGATGCTCTTTGGCGTTGGCCTGTAAGTGATATATTGCGGTCTTAAAATTACGCATGCCCCACAGATTTCATAACTCCTGCCATTTTCTGCCTGTAAATTACATGCCATTGCCGGTCAAAACGTGCTTGAGATACCCCAACGTGCAAATAAATAATTATCAAGGGGTTTCACAATATTTGGTACATGTGTGCTGCTTATCGCATAGGCCTCGGTTCATCTTGAAAAATGATTGGTAATGACTAAAATGAAGCACTTACCCCCTGCAGACCAAGGGTAAGGACCCATAAGGACCAGGCTAATCATTGCAAACAACCTTCTCGGCATTCTTGACTGTTGTTGTGTGCCATCTGTGTGTCGCGATTTGAACTGCTGACATTTCCTACAATTTATTATGTACTGCCTTGCATTACATGACAGATCGGGCCAGAAAAACCTCTCCCTCCTGTTGTGTATCGTCTGGTCCTTGCCTTGATGGCTTCCATGTGGCTAGCATGTGTGTGTGAAAAAATTCTCACATTCCTGTTGGCACAAATAACCTCAATTTACTGTTATCTCGTGAAAAGCACGTCTCCAAACGGTTGTATACTACACCCCATTGTTCTTCGTGACTGTGTGCACAATTTTGTACTTGTACCTGCGAGAACATGCAATTTCTCTGCTCGGCTTCGACTTCCTTATACAGCTCACTGATAAGAATTTTTTCTCTTACTACATCTACCTCATTCATCTGTGCTTCATGGAGTTGTTCCTGCGATTCTAGTTGTAGGATCTCATTCCATTCTGCTTCGTTGTATACGACGACGTGCGGATTCGGAGTTCGTGACAGTGCATCAGCTAGCTCGTTTTCTTTACAGTGACGTGTTCTACAACAAAGTCATACGCTTGTAAAAGCAAAGCCCACCAGATCAGTTTGCTTCGCATCTCTTTCATGCTGCTTAACCATACTATAAGCATTGGATGTCCATTCGTAGAATAAACATTTGGTACTCTAATTATGCACGATACTTCTTAATTGCACACACTACTGCAAAATGCACTCTCTCAAAAGCATCATAACTTCGTTCTGTAGGGCCTAGCTTCACGCTTGCGAAATCAATCACATTTTTTTCACCACCTTTGTTGCATTGGTACAGAACAGCACCCAGCCCTCCTGGCTGGCATGGGTCTGCATAAATAGCGGGTTGTGTGGGTTCGTACCGAGATAATGTTGGTCATGCTCTGAACTGCTCTTTAATTGCTTTAATAGCTTGTTCTCCCTCTCCAGTCCACAAAAATGACTTATGCAGAGAAAGCAGTTCCATCAATGGTGCTGTTATTACTGCACTCTCTTTAATGTATTTATGGATCCATTTCATCAATCCGAAAATTTTTTGTAGCTCCTTAAGCGTATGTGGCGGACGTTGCTGGTCAATTACTTTTAATTTTTCGAGATTTGGAGTATTTCCTCGCTCATTTACTATAATCTAACATGGCCTAGCTTATATCACATTTCTTTACTACATATGTTAAACCATTCATAGCAAGCCTTTCTGGCACTACAGTTAAATGGTGCACGTGATCTTCCCAGGTTTCTGAACATACTATCACGCCATCTAAATAGGCGAGGGTGAATTCACCTATCAGATAATCCAACACTCGCACGTCATTGCTTGAAAGGTCGCTGGTGCCCTCTTCAAGCCAAATGGCATCGCACAGAATTGATAGTGTCCCATCCAGTACAGTGAAAGTGGTTTTCACGCGATCCTGCTGTTTGATGGGGATTTGCCAGTAGCTGATTTTTATGTCCAATGATGTTAATATCTTTACACGTCATAAAGTGTGCAAGGCGTCCTTGACGCTTATGTACAGCAGCAATGCATTGCTCATTACCTGGTTTACTTGTAAAAAATCTATGCAAAAACACGATCCACCATTTTTTTGGAGGGGCTGGGTTATTGCGGAATTTAATTTATGGCGGGAAGACTATCACACTGTCAGATAGCATTTATTACCATCCCTTCCTCTTAGCAGAGGGATCCCTTCCTTTCCTCCCCTTAACCTCCTAACATACCTAAACAATTTCCATCATTCCTTGTCTTTTTGTTCTTCCACCATGTTCCCCAGAAATACATTCTTTGAATGTTTGATCTTCCTTTCGAGCTCCCTACCCATTTGTTTCATCATTTCTTTAGATATTAACATCCCTTCATTTTTCCACTTGGATATGTTTTTCTACACTTCTTCATTTTCAAAATCTCTTGTCCATAATATGGTGGATCTCCCCAGTCCGTAACCTTTTCATTGGCACAAATTTCTCCAAAATAACCTCCATTAATCCTATAAACTCCCTCCACAACACATCTACACCCTCCTCCATATACCATTTTTCAAACCTGTCTCTCAGGAATATTTCTACCCCCTTCTGGTCTCCTCTCCCGTACTGCCACACCAACCTTTCTGCCATTTGTACTTCCCTCATTTTGCCAATCCCAATTTCGACAACCGGGATATGATGGTCGCTTATAACATCCAATACAATTGCACCAATTACAGCATTCCTAGGTCTGACCAACACCACATCCAGCACTGACAAAACACCCTCCTCATTCCATCTCGTAGGTGTTTATACTACCTGGACTAATCCTCTGTTGACTAACTGTGCTGCCATTCTCTGCATCATGTTACCCATTCCTTCTACACCCTCTGCCAATTTCACCCCTGGCATATTCTAATCCTATTCTACAACAACCCACTGCCTGTCCTTTATTCTATCGACTCTCTCCTTGTTCATCTCAATTGCCTGCCATCCCTGTCCTGGTGGTCTATACACTGCCAGCAAAGTAATACTCCTATTACTACTACCACTCCATTTAATTTCCATTACCTCGACATCCTCACTAACCCATTCTACTGCCCCTTTTATCCCTTTCCTTACACACACCATTATTCCTTCTCCTCTCCCATCCCTGTCTCTTCTGATGATAGTGAACTCATCCTGCCTACACTCAATGTCCAGTACTTCCTCAGTCAACCAAGTCTCCACAGCTACCACTATATCCGCCCCATATCCTTCAACCGTTCCTCAGAAGCCCTCCAGCTTGTTGTATACACTCCTACAGTTCACCACCATTATCTTTATACTAGTACTCTGCTTCACCATCCTACATTGCTTACCTCCTTTCTCCACCCCTGCGGCCTCATCAATGCTATCCTCTCCATTTCTCTCCCCTTCCGTTTCCTTGCTTCTAACTGATTGCTATTTCAACAACTGCTGCTCTGCCCTGACCCTCTCCATGCAGCCAGCTACTTCTCTACCTAGCAGATCACCTAGAATCCTCTTTCCCTTTTCTGTCAGGTGAACTTCGTCCCTCCCTCCCTACACTTTCCCAGCCTACCCATTTCCTACTATATATAAATGTAGCCCCTAAATCCCTACACACCCTCTCATATACCTCACTTGCAGCCACTGCCTTCCTAGAGGATACTCCTTTCCTAACCAGCATGCCACTCACTACTGCCCTAGCTCCAGGTAACTTCTCCCGCACTTTCCTCAGCAATCCCCTGAGGTCCCGCTCTACCTCCTGCCCCACCTCCCTATGAGCCAGGTCATTTCCCTCTACATGAATGAGAACAACCTTTGCCACCCTGATTACTGTGACGTGCCCAGCAATGTCCGATATGGAAAACTACACTTGAATGACTTTTGAATATATTAAACTAAAGAACACTTAAGAACACTGACAAGGTGGCATTGCAGGAGAAAAATACATATAACCAAAAATAAACAAACACTCACACATTCCCTAACATATTAAAAAGTCCTTTGATACACTCTCTACACGAACACTGCATTAACACTGAAACACACATTGCACTGGTTCGTATATGCAGGTGCTGCTCTGGGGCATTGTTGCATATCTGACGTCCCAGGAGGCATGGTTTGGGGAATGGCCTGAGGTCGAGGTGCTATCGATGTCAAAGTGGTAGAGCAAATTCTTCCTTCACTCAGGGTCGTCCAGCCAATGACAATTGATAGATATCCTCCCCAGGTGATGCATCAATCCTCTTGTAAATTGCAGAAAAGTGGTATGCGTTCTTTGCAAACATATATTAGGGCTATCCAAGTGCCAATATTATGTTACACAGTCCTGAAAAACTTTTGCAATAATACTTGATAGGAAAGTTCAAACACACATACGTTTGGGCTGGAAATTATAAGGGCCTGTACCCTGAAGCTCCTTGAGGCTTACCGAAATAAAAACACTTGTTTAAACATAGCGACATTTATTAGGTATTTGCTCTACATTTCCTCTAGGGATAACACTTTTCATTAACGGGCCGAACACTCACTGGTCGGCAGCAGTAAAACAATCACATATGGTGCAAAGCTCGTGAATGACATAGTGATGCATTATGCTTCCCCTGGCAATGCCAACACTGGGGATGGTGAGAGGTTGTGTCCTAGGTGGCTAATGAAAATTTTCTGGTTGAATTAAGATAGATTAATGCAATGAAATGACTATTCTTAAAAAAAAATGCTGCTTGGGCACAAACCGATGGTACACAATATCTGCCTCTCGAATTCATCGGTGTCTACTGCTGTTTAAACATGGCGTGCCTGCCGGCATTGCTGCTCAAACACACCACGTGGAACTACTTTGTCACATGGTCACTTCTGCAAAACAATACTTCCTCTTGTTAAAATGATCTGACAAGCTAATTAACTCTGGTGCATAACAAATTACATATTATGATAAAACATGTGAAATAAAATGGGGATGATTACATGTGGCGATAATATACTAATAAACACATTGCAAATACACTGGAAAAATAACTCTAGAGCAATAAACCAGGTTTGCTGGTGTCTCTTTACTTGCACGTGACCTCTCATCACCACCCTTGTCCTGTTACGTCTTTTAGGGAAATGAATGTACGTTGGTACTCTTTTCTGATATCCATGTGCGTGGGCGTACATGGCTGCTATTGCACTGTCCCTGTTCCACTTTGCACTACACCACCTGACACACACTGCACTTCACTTGTACCTATGCCGTGCTAGTCACCGAGGCGCTACCACGCTTGGTAGGATGCGGCTCTCTGATGCAGGTGCTGGGGATGGCGGGCTAACGGTATATGGTTGAGAGATCTCGGCACACGTTATATATTATTATGCACTGTTGGAGTTGGCTCGTTGTTTACAAATTCCGCAGTGGGCATGGTGGAGATGGGTTGTGGGTTGCATCTAGGCAGCTCGTTCGTGGCGTTGTCATTCGAATATGCGTCTGACCCAACATTTGATACTGCTAGTAGGGTGTTTCGTTCGTTTTGTCTTGATGAATGGAGCAATGTTGATTCCAGCTGCTTCAGTGTGGATGATGATACTTTATGTTGTTTGCCAGAATGCTTTCAGTTTTGACTCGTGACGATAATGAGGTATGCTCTATGTTCATTTCTTGGGTGGGTGACCAGTATGGCAGTAAGGTAGGCACTGTGCCCATTTTGTGGATGGGTTATCAGTATGGCAATGAGGCATGTTCTGTGCACATTTTGTGGATTGGTGTCTGTTCTTGTTTCCATCTTCCAGCAGTAGGTCGGCATTCCTTGTTGCGGCTGTACAGCGGTCGATTACAAATGGTGTGATTCATAACAAATAAGCTCATTTACACACATTTCTGCTTTTTGCAATGTTGACAAATTGTAGCTTGCAATGTAGAAATGAAACCCAATATTGTTGGTGAGATGTCATCGCGGATGCACGGCATGGTGGTCACTATGTTGTTCCCTTTCGCCAGAACACGCTGGTTCACGGTATGCGGCTGTCACCCACATGCACATCATGGTAGGGGTGGTCCTGCCAGCTCATCATGACATGGTTGCAGGGATGTAGCAGGTGTATCATTCCCCTCAGCAATAGAGATGTGCACCAAAATGGTGGCATTGCCTAACATTACAAGACATGTGCTGTTCCTAGATGGCTGTTTCATTGACGTGTTTGGAGAATGACGAGTATTTGGCACCAAACTGTTGTCGTTGCTATATGAAGATATTCTTGCGTTGAATTTCCATCCAATATACTTACACGTGATAACTGTACATAGGTTAGATATTTGCCAGTAGCAAAACATGTGAATCATAGGGTTCAACTGGATTCTATTTCATGAACCATATTGTCGCACGTGTTCATGCGGACAAGGACAATTGAAAAACACAGGAACATTTAAAAACATAAAATATTACAAGGATACCGAAATTTGGCACTTGATGAGCATGAAGTCTGACTGTTCGTAAAAAGTAATGTGCTTGGACAAGCCCCTTGACGTACTCGGCAGTGCTGACATCTGGGGTTAGCTTAGGTGAAGGAATATTTGTAGGTCGGGTTTTCTCACCAGGCGGGTGCCAGTGCTCCCCTCAGTGTAGAACACAATATTAATTTGGGTTGTGGCCGTTCGCTCTAAACGTGGCCCTCCAGATGTACCATCGTCAGTGTAGATTTTCTGAAGTTGCTGCAAACCATATCCATGATGCCTGGACTAGTAGAGGATATTACAAGCTCCCTCTATATGCATATGCTAAAGCTCGATGAGGATCGTTTAGGCCATCCCACACCTTCACTGATTACATACTTTTGCTAGATGAGTGGTCGAGATGCGATCATATTAAATAAATTTGAAGCCGATTTAAAAACAATCAAGATTTATTTAAATCATTTCCTGATACAAGGCACTTACGAGAATTTTCTCCTATATAGTCGGAGTACATTAGCACTGCAAAACTGGAGCGAAGCCTCTAGAGAATTACAAGTTATCTTAAACTCCAGATGTGTAAAATACATACTGGACAGCTGTGTGGCATGCTCCCCGGATAGCAATTAATAAACAGTTCCAGAAATAATTGAAATTACATATTGAAATGCTACATGATTAAGAAAAATTATGAAGGTCTAGGGTGGATCCAATGATGTACGTCCACACAGCTCCGAGTCGACCATGCTAATCTACTGGCCCTAGGCAGGCTGCCTCCTCACTGGCCAGCTCCTCCCATGCAATTTATGAAGAACTCTCAATTGTAATTTCCTAAACATTGTAATATGAATGAGGATGCATTATGATCTCAAATGACGTGAAACAGGGTGGAAACACTTTCAATGGGATCTACAAATTCTATTTACTAAAATAATAATTATTATTCTTACGCCGATATGTGGCCACTTTACCATAACACCAAAGTCATCTAAAACACATATTTTCATCTCGTGATTACACGGAAGATAAATTGTCCCTTATTTAAAATATTAGGTTACTCTACTAATTTTTGTATTGACTTTCTTGTGTTTATATTGAAAGACTGTTAATTTACAGTATTTTATAATTTGTTGAAAAGTTTGGTTAGGTTACCACATGGCCAATGTTTATGTTTACATTACATCGTTGGTAACAAACCTAACATACCAATACTAGCACAACACTGGATATTACACTTACTACTACTGGACTAGGCTGACAGTGGCTTATGTCAAAGCCAGCATTATTTCTTGAATTATCACTAAGTGTTGCAACCCACATGCTTAACGTGTTCGTATGCATGTCTACGACGTCAAGTGTTTTTCTGCACTGGTCAGGCATGCTGGGGTGCCAAAATATCATATTCCATGTCCAATCTTCATAATTACATTGTATTCAGTGTGTACTTGTAACGGTGTGCTGGGGAGGCAAAATGTCCAAGAGTCACTTATCTGTTTAATTATTCTCGTGGATACCAACTACTACCGAAAATAGATGTTAGGGGGCCCAGGGTCATTTTAGCCTGGGCTTTTCTACCACATACCTTGTAGATGTGTGTTTTGAGAGGAGGTAGGGGGGGAATAATCACTTTCCGACATTCATCATGCATTACCAATGCTTACAATTAGTTACACATTAAAACTAGATAGATTGGAGAGCATTTAAATAAAATTAACTTGGCATTAAACATACCAAAGGTGCACATATTTAAACTTAATGTTAAATTATTAAAATAAACATTATAACATTAATAAAAAAAACCTCAAATTATTCATCCAAAACCACAACACAAAACATTGTATTAATTTAAAACAATATAAAAAGATAATTTTACATTACTCTGCATAAAATGTATACAATCATTAACATATTATAACAATAAAATAATTAAAACCTTACTTTTCTAAACAAAAACAAAACAGAGCAGATTCCCCTAGGAAGGTTAGCAGGCACCCACAAAATGCTATCAACCATACTCGAGACCCTGATACAAACCCGTATAATGCTGAATCGGCATGCCTGTACTTGGTTTTTATACACGCCGATACCTGCTACCTTCAAGGTGAAGAAACTTTTGTGTCAGTCATGTAGTGTTCAATTGACTTAAATTGTACTGGAACAATTTCATTTACTTGTGCGCCCCCAGAGTTAACTTTCATTCTGTGGTAGACTGGTGTCCCTCTGGCATTGGTTTCTCTTAAATAATTTGTTAAGTTTCTGTGAGATGTCTTGTGAACAGCAGCATAGGCCAGTGCAGGGCCTAGCTCAGTACACCTGCTTCAGTGTTTGTACCCCATTATTTTGTTTCGAAAATACAAATTATGATATGAATCAATGTGTGTGTGTATTTCATTCCTGCTTCATGGGGAACTTAAGGGCGATGGACCCTTACAACTATCCACCTCCTGTCTCTGGTTTGAATAATGTGAATCGAGTATAATTTAGTTTTGAAGTGTTATGTTTCGTGCATTGTAACATTGTGCTGGGGAGCCACGATACCCCAGTTCGAAAATTATGCGTACCTAGGCATTTGAGAGCCTTGAATACATCAGTCATCCCCTGCATCATCATAATACTTGGAGAACAGGGTTCCTTAGCCAAGGCTTTTCTACTGCTGCCAACTCTTGTGCTAACCAGAACGGATTCCATTACTGGTTTGTTCGTGCTGCCTGGAAATTTAAATTTCACCTGTCGGACCTTGTGACAAACTCGATCAGTATTAACGTATATAAATAAAACAGCATTTTATTTTGTTATAAAAATGATTCGATAACCTTAAATTTAGTGAGGGTGTGCCATTTCATACTGTATCCACTCCAAATTTTGGCAAGCGACGTTTTTTTCCCCCTTGTGGCATTCCTAGCTACACCACTGTAATAGCATGCACATTTATAGTTCATAGTTATGACAACAAGTTTATGAATAAATCTGAATGTTGTTTATCCTTATAAGGAAATCTGTAGTGTAGTACAATTTTTACTTTAAATAGCAAAGCTAATATTCTGTTCAGTTTTGACGGTGGGTGGTTGGAGCAAAAGGGGTTAAACTAGAGGTTTGGAAGCTGTCAGTATTTTATCTGAGTTTTCTCACCAAAACCTGTGTAGTATTGCCTGGGTGCAGTGTCAATTCTCGGTAGAGCAGACTCCTTTACCTGGGTTGTGTGCCGATGGCCACAGCGACGTCCTTCCTTGTTTGCTCCAGAAGTTGAAGAAATACAATTCTTAGCAACTTATGCAGTGAAGTCTTCAGGGCGACTCACACACCCATATTTCAGTAAACGAATATATTAAAACACTGTAAAAGACTTGAAAACACTTTGCATGACATTCTGAATATTTGTTGGGAAAGGTGGGGGCCCGCGCCCCTAAAGCACGTAGGCAACCCGAATGAGAATGCACAATTTCACGTTAGTTCACAGGGGTTTTATTAATGTTCCCTTGAGAATTAGTTTACATTGGTTTGTGGGGCTTTACTTGTCAGCAGAGTTACACTGCTAAAACAGCACTCGCCCACAAAAAAACATAGAGAATAATTAAGCATCCTTAGACGATGCTAACCAAAGGGAGGGCAGAGGCAAAGAATCTTGGGCGGCTGGAGAAAGCAAATTTTCCGGTATACTAATGTCTATTGCACATTAACATTATCTGTTAACAAAGTTGAAGCGCTGCCCAAGCACGTGATATGCGACCCCGTCGGTCAGCACGCCCACCTCCACGGGACACACAAGTATGACTAACTGGTTCCTCGCGGTGTTCCGACTGTCGTTGGTGGCTAGGCAGGCCATGCAGACTATTTTCTTACGCACCAAAACTGTGCAAAAACTGATCCACATGACTCTGATGCTTGCAATTCTTACATAAATAAATACCTTGCACAATGAAACCCTTTAAGACACATATTTCAGTGCATGAGATTAGATGGGAGGGAAACACTTGAAAATGGTCCATTACAAACAATAGCAACCAAAGATACTAGATCCCGCAGGGGCATTTAAGCAGTGTGAGGTTCCATATATTACAGTCACGTGGACAGGCATTCATGAGCAATTGGTAAATATTACGCTTTTAATTATGCCCCATTTTACAGGGTCTCATTTTAATATATGTGTGCATGGGCACACATGGTCTTCTTTGCATTACACTTTCCTTGCACCTCGCTCACGATACGATCACTCCACTTAAGCCCGCGGCCGCACTCATAACTGGCGTTTCTCCGGCGTATCCGCTGCGGTGAACTGTCCAACCGGTGCACAGGAGCGCCCAGTAGAGTGCTGGTTGCTGCAGCAGTTGCAGGCTTGGTGGACAAATGGGCTTGGGGGAAGTGGGTGGCATCAGTTTTTTATTATATTGTTACTAACTTTACAGGATAACTTATTAATATGATTGTTTTCCCTTTCATGAACAGGTCATACCACAGAATAATCGTAATGGTAATTCATAGCTTTGTGCAATGTTTTTGTTTAACAAAAAGTTTTAAGGTAATAGAAAATATTCTTTAAAACATTGCCATAATAAAAGCGTTTGAAATATTTCATTAAATTTTAAGTCTGTGTTTGCTGGGGTGGTATGCTGGCCATTATATAAATTAATGAAATTAACGCGATTACATTAAGAGTAATTTCTGGAACTTTTTTTTTTTATAAAAAGAACGATATCGATAAGTTACATAATTAAGAACCTTAAATAAAATATAATAGAGTACAGGATATCGATATTAACCCGTGTACCAAAAAAATCTCGTATTACTATTATATGAAATATGTGTATGGTGTTTTGTAAATCGTTTAAAAGGGCACTGTTTTGAGGGTAGGTTACACTCACCATTGGTAAATTCATCGATCTATATCCGAATTCGAGGATTTTATATGTGAACCGCACACTTACAGCGAATATTCAACAGCTTGAATTAATAACTGTAGTATGAACTCTGAATTCCAAGTACAAGTGAAACCGCTAGTGGCTTCGGAGAATCGATTCGCAAGGTATCAATTTTTCACTTGTAAACACGCCCTCATACGAATTTCGTCACATCCAAAACGGTAACTCTTTCCGAAGTTGCACGAACGATCTCTCGGCATTCTTCGGGCAATGCCCACGAGTTCCGTGAAGTTGTGTACAACCTGTTGCTTGCACTGGGTAGGGCATGGCGGTTGACAGAACGAAGTTTATAAATGAAGTGTCGGATGTACTCGCATGATTTACGCGTAGCGTGTTGACGTGAAGTTGTGATGTGTGACCGAAACAAAAACAAAAGATGAACGGTGTACAGAGAATTTCCCGAAATGTTTTTGAGACTACGGTAAGTGCATTTAACGTAAACACAAGAGTGAAAATAAAGCATTTTAATAATTTAGCTTAATTCTGGGACTGAAGACTTGTGTATATTTTTCAGTTTCTCATTCTCGCTGACAGCGAACTAAAATAAATCTGTCTTGATAGCACGTGTTCTATCTTTATAGAGGTTGAATGCTTATTTATGAAACTTATTATTGAAGAGTAATGTTGCCAACATACTATGAACAAAGTAAAAAATATTGGGCTCTGTTTCGTTTGTAAACGCATTTTTAGGATGTTTTAAACATTTGTGTACTTCGTACTGCGTTATTTACGTACAGATATTTGTCATATTTTGACTCTGCTCCAGAAACATTGGTGTACGGTAAAATTACAGTGGTACTTCAGTGTTGGTAACCCTTCAGGATTGTGTAAGATAATTACACGGATGTTAACGTGCCCTGATGCTGTGTTGCGGGTTTATTTTAGATTTTTAGGTTCCAAAGTAGAGAAAATGGGAACCGTCATTTCCGGGGTTTACAGATTTTCACTCATGGTTAAGAATGCCGACTTGTATTAAGAAAAATAGAAATTCGTATTTGGAGGTTATAGAAAGTGCTAAATAAACACTCCAGAGGAGCGATTCTGAATTCAGTCTACTTCCAAAAAACTCAATAGTGAGGAGGACTACGAAAATCAAACAATTTTTAGCTCAAAATTTAAAAAAACTTAAACAAGAAGAATTTTAAGACTGCCAAAAATTGCCTTGATGCCATATTTGCTTTTAATGAGCCATGAAGTAAAATATAACTTAAAAGAATACACAGCATCTGAATTCCCAAAAATAACATACCATTTGCCATATGACTGTGCCTATTCTCCGCAGGAACAGCAAAGGCCATTAAAGGCATAAATAATCTACAAACACTATTAAACAATGTATGTTTTTTCATTGCCAGCACAATTTTCCAGTGATGGTTGTTACAAATACTGTGTGTTGCTCTGGGTTTTGACATTGGACACACTGATGCCTACCAGGAAGACAAAATTACAACTAATAATATTATCATACAATTTCTTCAGTATTTGAACCAATTTACAGGCATACTTGCATCTTTGCTTACAGCATTCATTCATTCATAAAATATCACAGTCTACAAAATATCTAAATATTTTTTAATATAAAAATTATTTCATTTTCTTTTCAAATTGACTGTGTTTGTTCTGACATTGTATTTGCCCTGGCAATCTTTTATAGTGTTTAATCTTTTTCCCAATATTAAGTTCACAGTTCCTGATTATTTTACCCACTGCACATAAAGATGATCCATCTGTCAAAGTTTCATAAGCGTGGAATTGTTAATTTTTTAAACAGGCTCCTTTAATAAGTATGCAGGATGGTTACAGTGTTGACTAAATGGATAAGTGTTAAAACCTACTGACACACATATTCAACATTTAGGCCTATCTAATGTTTTTTTTTTTAACATTACTGATATTATATTTATCGATTTCAGTCAACACACATTGTCCCATGTAAAATGTAGACAACATTACTATAATTATAAAAAATGAAGACTTCTCAAAAAATAAAAGATCTACAAAAAAATGGTATGAATTGACAGTACCATTCAAGCTGAATGATAATTGTATAGGTGCATCATTATATCAGTAGTAACGAAATACGTGTGTGTGTGTCATATATATATATATATATATATATATATATATATATATATATATATATATATATATATATATATATATATATATATATATATATATATATATATAGAGAGAGAGAGAGAGAGACACACACACACTTGCACATAAGCTACCGCCCGGTGGCGAGCTCTCTCAACTCTCCTTCACCCAACCAACTCCTTTTCCACTCCCTTCCTGATTTTACCAACCCCTCTCACAGATACCAATTCCTCCCTCAACACATTCCATTCCCTCACAGACCTCACAAGCATGGACTGCCTACCCCACTCCATTCTCCTCCACACCCTCTGAAGCTTCTCACTGTTGTTTCCTCTTCCTCTAAACGCCCCCTTCTTAGCTTGCAGTGTAGCCCTCCCCATCCTCCCTCTTCATTCACCATCCTGTACATCCTGACTAACCATTCAACTTTCCTCCTGTCCTTCAATGAGCTCCACCCCATTTCTTTCATCATCACTGATGGCCTATAGGGAACTATACCCTTTTTCATCATCATCCTGCCCTTGCCTTCTCCACCTACCCTTCACCCATCTTGCTGCCTTTCTCTGCACCTTTTCCAGTTCTCGCACCTCCACCTCCGGGTCCCATACTGCTGCAGCATATTCTAACAGTGGCCGTACCATTGTGCCATACGCCTTCTCCTTCACCTCACAGCTGACTCCATTCAGCACCCTTCCCAGCATACCCAGAGCCCTTCTTCCATTTGCTACCACCCTCTCTACCTGTTTTTTCCACCTGAGGTCTCCCTGCAGTACAATCCCTAGATACTTATATTCTGCTGCTTCTTCTATCTCTTGTCCCTCCCATCTGTACATGTCCCTGCTTATCATCGTCTTCCTTGTGAACCTCACTACCTTAGTTTTTCTTACATTTATCTTCATTTTATTTTTCTGGCCCACAACCATATCTTATCAATGTCCGCCTTCAAATTTCCGCCCCCCTCTCCCACCTCACCATATACAACACAATCATCTGCAAACAATCTGATTTTTCCTCTAATCCCCAAACCCATGTCATTTATCATTATGGTAAATAACAAAGGACCCAGCACGCTTCCCTGTGGTACCCCTGACGTAACCTCCCCTTCCTCCGATATTGCCTCCCCCACTTTCACCCTCTGCCTTCGCCCCCTGAGAAAGTCCCCTATCCATTTCACTACCCTCCTGTCTGGTATCAGCGCCTCCACTTTCCTCATCAATGTCCCATGGGGCACCTTATCGAATGCCTTCTCAAAATCTATGAAGCACGCATCCACCTGCTTCCCCTCATCAACTACCTGCACCAAAATCCTGTAAAAACCCAGCCAGCTGAGTCTCACATGAGTATCCCCTCCTGAAATCATGCTGGGACTCCTCCAACCAATTCCTATTGTTCATAACCCTCACCACATACTGCACCACCAGTCTCTCCATTACTTTTCCTGTACTTGATGTGAGACTCACCGGTCTGTAGCTGCTAGGCCTCCCCCTGTCCTCTTCCTACTTGTGTATAGGTACCACCATAGCATCCTCCCAATCTTGTGGTAACTTACCCTCTCCTAAGGACTTTTTAAACAGCACTTCTAAATATTTCGCCAACTCCTTGCCACCAAACTTTAGTGCTGCGTTTCCTATCCCATCTGGTCCCCCTGCCTTACTTCTCTCCAAACCCCTAATTACCTTTTCTATCTCCCATTCCCTCATCTTAAACTCACTAAACACCCCCTGAACTCTGTTTGTCCCCCTATTCCAACCCTCCTTTGCCTCAAACACTGACAAGTGCTGTCCTTGCAGCATCTCTGATTTTTCTTGGTCATTTGTCTCATGCCTATCATCCCTTCCTGTTAGTAGAGGGATCCCTTCATCTCCTCCCCTTAACCTCCTAACATACCTAAACAATTTCCCTCATACCTTGCCTTTTCCTTCTTCCACCATGTTCCCCAGAAATACATTCTTTGCCTGTTTGATCTTCCTTTCAATCTCCCTACCCATTTGTTTCATCATTTCTTTAGATCTTAACATCCCTTCATTTTTCCATTCGTGACCTTTTCATTGGCACAAATTTCTCCAACATAACCTCCATTAATCCTCTAAACTCCCTCCACAACCCCTCTTCACCCTCCTTCATAGACCATTTTTTAAACTTGTCTCTCAGGAATATTTCTGCCGCCCATTTCTTGTCGCCTCTTCCATACTGCCGCACCAACCGTTCTGCCATTTGTACTTCCCTCATCCTGCCAATCCCAATTTCCACAACCGGGATATGGTGGTCGCTTATACCATCCAATACAATTGCACCAATTACAGCATTCCTAGGTCTGACCAACACCACATCCAGCACTGGCAACACCCTCCTCATTCCATCTTGTAGGTGTTTCTACTACCCGGACTAATCCTCTGTTGACTAAGTGCTCTGCCATTCTCTGCATCATGCTACCCATTCCTTCTGCATCCTCTATCCATCTCACCCCTGGTATATTCAAATCCCCTGCTACAACAACCCACTGCCTGTCCTTTACTCTATCGACCCTCTCCTTGATCATCTCAATTGCCTGCCATCCCTGTCCTGGTGGTCTATACACTGCCAGCAAAGTAATACTGCTATTACTACTACCACTCCATTTAATTTCCATTACCTCGACATCCTCACTAACCCATTCTACCACCCCTTTTAGCCCTTTCCTTACACACACCATTATTACTCCGCCACTCCCATCCCTGTTTCTCCTGAAGATGGTGAACTCATCCTGCCTACACTCAATGTCCAGTACTTCCTCAGTCAACCAAATCTCCACAGCTACCACTATATCCGCCCCATATCCTTCAACCTTTCCCCAGAAGCCCTCCAGCTTGTTGTACACACTCCTACAGTTCACCACCATTATCTTTATACTAGTACTCTGCTTTACCATCCTACATTGCTTACCTCCTATCTCCACCCCTGCGGCCTCATCAATGATATCCTCTCCATTTCTCTCCCCTTCCGTTTCCTTGCTTCTAACTGATTGCTGTTTCAACAACTGCTGCTCTACCCTGACCCTCTCCATGCAGCCAGCTACTTCTCTACCTAGCAGATCACCTAGAATCCTCTTTCCCTGTTCTGTCAGGTGAACCTGGTCCTTCCCTACACTTTCCCAGCCTACCCATTTCCTACTGTCTATATATGTAGCCCCCAAATCCCTACACACCTTCTCATATACCTCACTCGCAGCCACTGCCTTCCTGTAGGATACTCTTTTCCTAACCAGCATGCCACTGACTACTGCCCTAGCTCCAGGAAACTTCTCCCGCACTTTCCTCAGCAATCCCCTGAGGTCCCGCTCTACCTCCTGCCCCCATCTCCCTATGAGCCAGGTCATTTCCCCCTACATGAATGAGAACAACCTTTGCCACCCTGCTACCTCTCATACCACTAACCCTTTCCTCCAAATCCCTGGTATTTGCCCCCCCCCCCCCCCAAACGCTGCTTTATATGTAATTTCGTTCCTGATATTCCTCAGCTCCACCCCTTTTACAATAGAGCTGCCTAGAAAAACTACCTCTGGCTCCCTTCCTACAACCTGTTCCTGCTTTGTGGCTCTTCCAACCACCTGCCTACCCTTGTCTCCAGCCTCCTGCAGCACCCTTGTTTCCCTCCCTTTGGCCAGCCCTCCTCTCTCCCCTCTGGCCCTGAACTGTCCACTTTCTCCTGCTTGCTGGTCTTTGCTAATCACACACTTGCAAGTACTTGTAGTACGTATCATACTATGTATTGCAGGGCTGTAGAGATCACGAGAAATGAGGGGGTGGGGGGGGGATTAATACAGCCTCAATAAATGCCAAAATGCACTAAACATGGCAGTCGCTGTTACTGCTGCAAAAATTATTTTTTCCCCAGCCCAAATATTTTAATTCATGCTTTCAGTTAGTTTAAATATCCTTAATACCAGAGGTTCTCTGACTAAAATGATGTCCATACCTATTAAAACACAGTTTGTCATTTATGGTGTGCACATCAAGAGCATGGAATGATCTGCCAGATGAAATCCAAAGTGCAACCTCGACAGTCACATTTGAAATTTGTGTTAGCAAATTAATTTCTCTATACAACACGTTATGTGAAAATTAAGGGTTGTAGCCTAAGTAATTAGTAATTGTAAGACTTTTATTATGTGTTTCTGTATTCCTTGGCTAAACCTAGTTGTTTTCTTTATGAAAGATGATTTCTTGATATTGGCAAACCCCTATGCTTTTTTCATTAATTATTTTGTAGTATTCCATAGTATCAAATCAATAATGTTGTAGTGATTTAATAATACATATCAGTATTTTAGTTGTAACTTTACTGTTTGTAAATTAATAGTTTTGTAGCAACTTCATAGTATGAAAATGAATAATTGTGTAATAACTTCATAAGTATGTACATTATTAATTTTTTTTATCTTTTTTTCATTCTTCAGCACTAATTGTTATGTAAATGTAAGGAAAGGCATTTGCCTTAATTTCACCATATAAAAATATGATTTAAATAAATAAACAAATGACTCCAGAAAAGTAAATTCACACGAAATCTGTGTCATCCTGTGAAGGCAGAGGACATGCCTATTTACCTGTTTCAAATGTCATCCAATATGTACTAAGCAGGTAAATAAGTATGTCCTCTGCTTTCTGTATCGCTTGTGCGTTGGGAAGCAGTGGTGCAGACTTTGCATGAATACAACTTTCTAGAGCTATTTGGCAGTCTGTGAAATTTGCCATCATTAAAATAGGCCTTCTGACACATACTGTTATCAGCAACACAAATGTGACTGAAAACTGCTCAAATGTAAGCAACTATTTGCAGAGAAAATGGCTCATTTGACTCTAATAATTGTTGCATTACACAGTGTAAGAATTGGTATCTGTGAGAGGGGTTGGTAAGTCCAGGAAGGGAGTGGAAAAGGAGTTGGTTGGGTGAATGAAAGGTGAAAGAGCTCGCCACCGGGCGAATGTATGTATGTATATTGAGGTAAACTAACATTTGTCAATTTACTGATGAAGGAACAACTTATTCTTCTCAACATTACACTGAATCTTATTTTATTACTTACAACTATTTCTTTTCCAGGACTGTTGCAAAGGGAAATAATTACTTTGTGTGGCTAATTCAGTTACTGTTTACACTGTCATCTACTAAATACTCGAAATGACGAGGCCAAATGTAGGCTGTAACTCAGAAATTGTGCATATTCACTCTTAAATTTAACGAATATTGACTCCCAACACACATGAAATTCTGCACACTGTTTCACATGGTGAAATTTGAAAAGTTCCATGAATGCATTCACTGCTGCCCGAACTCCACAAAATCTGCATTTAAATTAATGTTAGAACATATTGAAACTGCTGCATCAATTTGCATCTTTTGTTGCTCTTTTATTCACGTCCAGTTTGTCATTATAGGACGTAGAGGAACCTTGCCGAACATGTAAACAATATGTCTAAACACTTGGTACAATGTAAGTTTTTAATCCTATTCTCAGAATTAATTACAAAGTGCTGGGGTTTTTTCAACACTGTAAGGTTTTCAAAAGCCATGCGGCCTAGTTTGTCAAAAGTAACAAGTCTTCATAACTATCAATATTAATATACACAGTTAAAAGAAAATCTTTTGGAATTAAATTACAAGTTCTTCTAAGATAATCGATCTTTATGTTTAGCTTTTTAGTATGTTATTTAAACATTCCTTAAAATATAACATAAGTCTTAATATATAATTATACATTTACTTGACATAAAATATTTTGGGAATGTTAGTTTTTAGCCTATATATTTTTTAGGAAATTATGGTTGTAATTTTATTAATTATACGCATAGGGAATATTGTATTTACCCATACAACATTTTCTATATCTCTAGCTATTTTTATTTTTGAAAATATTTTTTATTATGGTCCTATAGTGTTTCAAATAATTAATTAGGGTTGTAATTTTTTACTTGTATGTCTTTTTATCTGTAGCTATATTGTGTTTTATTTGTAATGTGTATTTTTTGTGTGTGTGTGTTTGTCATATGATTCTTTGTGTAATTTTGACACCATCCATATCCCCGAGTTTATCTGGCTCCCATGGGATCAAATCGAATATAAACAATAACTAAATAGCTGATACTGTCTATGAGTTTCGTCACTTCTGCTTTTATGTAAGTTGGAGTTTTTGGGTTTTCAATTCCCAAATACCATTTTTTTTTAAAGGGCAAGTTTTAATTTATTTAGACCTTCTCTCAGGAATCAACTGAACTTCTCCAGTTCACCATTCACTACCATTGCACATTCATTTTAATAACACTTATTTACATGTAGCGTTGTATTGTCAGCAAACATGTTGACTTTGGTCTCACTGCAAATACTGTACATTTCATTTACGTGTTTTAAATAGTAGAGGACCTAACGCCCTCCCTTTAGGAGCTTCTATTATTTGTCAAGCAGCCAGTGTGTGTGTTATTCAGCCTGACTTTCTGTGTTATGTTCAAGTAACTCTTCAACAATAGAATTGTGTCCCTTACTCCAGTTTCTCCAAATTTTTAAATAAGTTACTTGGGTCAGTAAATTCCACTTTGATATAACCAGCTACACACCTTGCCCTGTTGAGAAACTCTTCCAAAAATGTGGTTGAGTCTCATATAGCAAGTTATCCTCAAACAAGAATCTATAGTCCATTCACGGTTACTTCACACTTTTCTGAAGCCCTGCTAAAGTTTTACTTTCAGGATATTCCTCCGCCTCTTGCAAACAAAGTTTATCCAAGTCGAGAAAATTACACCAGAGGGATAATGCACCAAATTCATGCGCTCTTAGTGTAATAATATTTTGCATGAGAACCTTTTCTTACTAGGCATTACCAACATACCTATTTTTTCAATGTTTTTATTCATATTTATTATAAATTAGATGTTATAGTTTGTAAATTTTAATATAAATAGAATTTCAAATTTAAACAAAAATAAGGTACCCCTATTTTAATGTCAACACAAGTATAAAACACTTGTGATACATTACTGTAAATGTTCAGTATAGCGGCTGTTCTGAAAAGAAAAATCTCAGAAAGTGATTTAATTCCACTCTACTAATTACACAGAACACAAATTTACTAGAGCCATCAACACATGACCAATATAAACAACAAAAAAAGATAGTGGGGAAGGCTATGAAGATCTAAGAAATTGTGATGTAAAACAAGTGAAAAATATGTATGTAATCATAACATTTAATCACGAACTTATGTTAAATTGCAAAAAGTTGTAACTTAACAACACAATTTTCTTCCAGTGCATAGCCCTTCCCACTATCATATTTTTAACTATTATTTGTAAACATGTATTGTCAATTTAGGTATTGTTTGGTTGAATCTTTGTGCAATTAAATGTATTTTCGTAATAAAATATTACAATTATATCAGGAATATCATGAAAATACGTTAAATTGCAAAACAACGTAACCAAACAATACCACAATTTACATTATTACCAATACACACACACATAAACACACTATTTTTCAGTGTGTGGAAGCTATACGCTTGAAAATCATTTGTGGGGAAACTCACAAGATTCGCTGATGCGTAATTGCCTCGTGGTCGATACCTAAAGAAGAAAGCAGGCAAGGTTGAATCACTGTTCTGGGGATTTATTCCCGTACTAGCGCTGGGTCTCTGGCTCTGTGAATAATGTTTGGCTATGATTGTACAGTATTTTGAAGTACGAGGGGACTACACTTCAACAATATTTATACATATCAATTATTGTGGCAGTTAACACACTCACATGCATTACTACACAGGTAACATCAATAAAATATATTACATTTAAATACAACACATAATTAATTACTTTACTCACCCAGTCATTTGTCGCTCGTACGTCGTAGATCATTAAGCATGACACAATGTGTATTCAATTTAACAACATTCCATACACACTCACATTACTACACAAATATTATAATTTCACTTTTCCCATGTATATATTAGCACAGAAACACTCGTATTTTCACGCAAATATTTGATTTAACACGTTTAACTGAATTCATTGCAATAAAACACACTTTTAAGCAAATTTTCGCAAACCTCCGACCCGTAAAACATCAGACGTTGTTCAGGAACTTCACACAATCCAACTCTGGCGTAATTGTTTGAAAAAATGCCATTGCTCTTATCATACTATGGGGTATTCAAAATAATTGTACACTAGCATAATATTATGGTACATTTCTGTACCATTACTACCTCATCATGGTACCCAAGGCCAAATTATGGTACAAGTACCATTAAAAAGGTTCGTCTAACATGTTTCATGGCAATGTACCTCAACTGTGTATAAACACCATCTGTGAATCTCGTTTTGTATGATCTACCATATGTATATTTATTTTACTAGTAATAAGATATGTAGCACTATCCTCTCGTAAATATAGACAAAGTAAGCCTTGAGTAATTCACCAGAATTACGTAATCTTCCGACACTGTTTGATACAAGTATTGTTTACCTGTATAACCTCAGCGCCACTATATAAATATACCCTCTTAATGACGTTTCATATATTACATACATTTGACATGTTTTACTGCATAAACACCGTAATCTTGATAGAACTCCACACTATCACATTGACATGATGAAATATAATGTATAGTATACTGAATTTGTTATACGTAAATGGTGCATATGATGGTGATGTTTGGCATCTAATGAGCATATGAGTGATATTATATCGTGGCAGATAAAGGATATGTAGGGTAGAGGTAAGTGTGGAGTTCATGTTTATGTAGTGTAATAAACATGTCGCAGGTAGGTGATGTTTGGTCAGTGTTCTGTAGTGGCAACTATTCTTTGCCATTTTCAATTAATAATTGTATAGCAATGGATGGTATTGTATAATATTCTGAAGGGTGTATGTAATAAAGTTTGTTGTTGAATAATGCTAGGTTAGTGTTCCATAGTTGCAACAGTTCATTCACTTTTTATTAAATTCTCATATTGCAATGAATGGTATTGTTTAATGGTTTGTAGAGTGTAATAAGTGGTATTGTAGGTAGGTAAGGTAAGGTTAGGTAGTTTATCTATAGTGTCAACGTGTGTTTGCTAGTTGTAAATACTGACGCCGTCGGGTGGGTCACAAAACGAACAAAGACACAAATTACTTACTGATGATGGGCGCCAGCGGTGATTCCCAGTCACTGCACTGT
Organism: Dryococelus australis; assembly: GCA_029891345.1. Lineage (NCBI taxonomy): Eukaryota > Metazoa > Arthropoda > Insecta > Phasmatodea > Phasmatidae > Dryococelus > Dryococelus australis. Next base: position 3,868,834 of record CM057009.1, on the reverse strand, counting down.
TGAGACTCAGGGTTCTCAGGGATGCTGTGGGTTCTGTGTGTCCATCTCACCCGAGCATACTTACGAAACACTTTGAAATACTAAAAATCTTTAATAAACTTTCTAACACTAAAAAAAGTGTGGTGAGGATACTGTCACTACAAAGGAAAGGCTTAGAACACTGTGAGACATGCGTTTTATTATACCACTCATACAATAACGCGCCAGGAATTAAACTAGGGCGGGTCCAGCTAACTCTGTTCAGGTGCTACCCCAGCCCGTAATTACTCTAGTGCACTCCTAAATGGATGACTTCTACTGTAGTGTTTGATAACACAGCCTTCACAAGGAAAGGGATCTACAGCCGCTAGGGTGGACTGTAGGTGTTTCCTGAAGACAGGGCACGGAGAATTACAAAGATGAATTTGAACATGAACATGTGTGATTATTTGACATCACTAACACAGACTCCCTGTACGTGGGTAATGTGGTGATGGCCTATACACAGCTAACTAGGATGGAAAAAAATATCACCGTACAAAATAACACAAATATAGATGAAACAAAGTGGGGCACGATATGAGTAGTTATAATAAACACGTGGATGTGTGAAAGCAAGTTTAGATAGCGCAGATGCCGCTGGATAAAATTTGTAGCGGACCACGTGGTGCAGGTGAAATTGCAATATTTCTCTGTAAAAACTGCAAGTTATTCTCAGGCAAAATGGTAGCGGTGTTCACAAAAAATATTCCTGTAGCGATTTAAGCAGATACAGACTTGTGGTTCATCTGATGGTGGGAAAATCAATCATGAAAGTGACCATGTGGTCATACATATTGACACCGGCTAACAGCCAGCGGTGCTAAGCCCATAACGGCGTTCACCACGCACATGACACATGTACATGCACATGTCCAAGGAGGCTCCAATTTGAACTTTCCTATGACAGAATATTATTTACAGTGTAAAATGTGTCTAAAACATTTTAGACCCTAAAAAAATTAAGAAAATTGTTTGAAATGTATGTTTGTCAATATTGAAAATGTTTGGTTATGAATTCAAAGTACATGCTGCGCAGAGATTAAGAACAGTAATATTCCGGCGTGAACGCCATCATAAAGAGACACTAAAATAAAGATTATTAATAAGAACATTCTAAAATGTAAAACAATATTTAAATTATTTTGTGCCACGTTATTTTCATATATAAAAAGTTTTACTCTGCGTGCATAGCACTTCCGCTTATGTGAACCCTGTAGGCAGCCATGGTAGGTCCGTGCGACGCCAGCCTCGGCGGAGTCGTTGTAGGAGGTCTGGCGATGTAAGATGCTGTCACGTACGCACTTCAAACTTTTTGAACTGATGTAGATTACCGTAACACTTTCTTAGTATACCGGTTAACCTTTGCTTGCATACGTTTTTGCCAGATAATTTCCCCAGCATTATGCTGCACTTAATTATATAATTTTTGCCCATGCTGCTTTTTGAAACATAAATGAAGAGAAAGGGGGGGCTTTGTTTTTATGAATTTATTCAAGGGTATTTTCATTTTTAGTTATTTTACAGCCACATCTTTTACGACCATGTGGTTCATAGCCGCCAAGTCGATATCTGCGCCATTATGCAGTTTGAGGATTAATTTATGCAATATCATGTGCGCCACAATTTTATTCAGGGTTCAATGTATTTTTCGTTTAATTGATAATTTGTATGTCTGACTGCGCAGTCATTTCTCATATCTGATTTTCTTGCCATCCGGCATGCTAGTGGTTCAAAACCGATTCATTCTGCATCGGAATAAATTTTGCAACCAGAATAATATTTTGTCTGACCAGAATTTGCCGTCTTTGCAGAGAAATAAACCCTTTTCACCTGCACCACGTGCTCTGCTGCAACACTTATCCTGCAGAATCCACGCCATCTAATACTGCTTTCACACACTTGTGTGTTTAATGTGGACACTCATGCTGTGCCCCATCATTTTCCAAAAGTAATTATGTAATTGTATGTAATTTTGTACGCTGCAATTATTTCCGTCCTAGCCGGCTATGTGTATAGGCAATCACCACGCTAACCATGTGCAGCAAGACCAGCCCCGACGAGTCCGCATTAGTAATGCCAAATAATCACACGTGTTTATGTAACTTGTTAATTTTTGTCTCATTTCATTATTCTCTGCGCCCTATCTTCAGGGAAAATTGTTAGTCCACCCTAGTGGCTGGCTTCCCCCTTCCCTTGTGAAGATTGTGTTTTCAAACACCACACAGAAGTCATCCACTTAGGACGTACGCTAGAGTAATTGTGAGCCGGAGTTGGCTAGACACGTCCGAGAGTAACTTGCTAATAAAATTCTGGCATGTTTTCTTTGTACAAGTGGTAATAATAAAAGGAAGTAATACAGTGCAACAAGTGTTTCTCATTTTGTAATGATAGCTACCCCTTGCCATTGTTTTCGAAAAGTTTAGTAATGATGTTTAGTATTGCAAAGTGTATCGTAAGTACATTCGGGTGAGACGGACAAACAGAACCCACAGCATCCTTGAGAACCCTGAGTCTCAACAGTGCGGTGACTGGGAAACGCTGCTGGCGCCCTCATCAGTAAGTAACTTGTGTCTTCGTTCGTCTCGTGTCTCACCTGATGGCTTCAATACAAAGCATCAATTTACGTGAAATTACAGGGAACCCTGAATGATAATTACATTGAACCCTTACAGTTGATAAAGCGTATGTACACTGAAAGTGCATGGATGGTGCAGATATGTACTTGGCGATATCTGACCGCGTGGCCATGTGTGATGTGGCCTCAACACAATAACGCATGTAAAACACCCTCAAATAAATACATATAAATGGAGCCCTTAATATTGCACATAGCAATTAAACAGAAATTACCCTGAAACACCTTTAACATAGGCGGATGGCGCCTGATTCAAGTTTCGCGGGCCGCGTGGCCTCTCCGACATCTTTCTCCTCTTATCTTCCATTAAAATTCAAAAAGCAGCAACGGCACAAATTATTAGGTTAAGCGGAAGCATAATGCTGGGAAAATGTCTGGCTAACGTATGCAAAGCAAAGGTTGACTGGTATACTCAAATTAATGATTGAAATCTACATCTGTGTTAAAATGTTGTAGTGCATACATGACAGCGTCTTACCTCGCCAGCTCTCCTCAACGGATTGTCCGGAGGCAAGCATCGTGCCATGGCTGCCTACAGGGTTCACACAACCGGATGTGCTATGCATGCCAAGTAAAACTTTTATATTCTTAGAGAACTGGCACAAAAAGTATTCAGATACTGATTTACATTTTATATTCAGATTGTTAATTTTCTGTATTTTCTCAATGTCTTTTATGACAGCGTTCATGCCAGAATAATACTGCTTATGTTGTTTGCGCAGCTCACATTTCAAATTTATAACCAAACATTGTGCAATATTATCCAAACATACAAATATATTAAACATTTTATATCACTGTGCCCTGAAATAAAGAAAGACATGTTGTACACTTAACACATTCTATTTCCTGTTATGGGAAAGTCCAGTTTAAGGCCTCTTTGCGCACATGCTTCCCATGTATCACGTGGCTGGTGAGTGCCATCATGGACTCAACTCTGCTGGCTGTTAGCCGGCATCAAACGACCCCCCTCCCCCCTTCCCCGCGCTCTCGAAGGCCAAGATGGTGCAAGCAACATAACACTGCTCTGGCGGGCTCTGCCCGGCCGTGAACCGGGACCACCGGTTGAGGACACACAAAGCATGGCTTCGGAGGACTTCTTACTCTGCAGCATTTGCAGGGGGTGGGGGTGTAAGCTGGAACCATGTTGTAGGGGTGGGGTGGAGACTCGCCTCACCTCTTGTGAGTGACGTGCTGACATTTGACATTATGTACTTCCTCTCACACACTGTTCTACTACTTTCCCTGAACCCTTTAAAACTTTCCTGACCTGACTGTGTGTTTGCACGCGCGCGCGCACGCGCGTGTGTGTGTGTATATATATATATATATATATATATATATATATATATATATATATATATATATATATATATATATATATATATATATAGTACAATTTATTTTATATAGAGCAGCTTGCAAGTTGCATGGGTTGGCTGTCCAATTTGTTTTACAACTTCAGTTAGTTGGTATAGCAGTGTGTTTTTAGAAGCAGGCCATCTGTATTTTCCTTCAACAGCAGGTTCTATTACCTTTACTGCCACAGAACCAGGAAAATTTATAGTAAATGATTTGATGGAACTTGTTAACGTCCCCCGGTGTTATGTCTGAAGGCTTATCAGGGGACGGCTTACAAACTAACTTATCACCTAACTTATACTAACACCTATGCCTTACCTGGGATTTGACCCAGAGCCTCCCGCACCCCAGACCGGCGGCGCACCAACCGACAGCCACCGGGGGTCGGTAATTTGCAGTAATATCGCCTGGATAATAACATCCTTCATACTTTATGAGTACCCGGTTACCATCGCTGTACTGTGTATTAGGAATCCCCGGAACAAGGTTCAAATGGTAATTAGTATTGTAATTAAAATTTTAGTCTATATATAAATTTCGAAAGAGGAGTATGTGTAAAAATGATTACTTTGCTTTAGTTAACTTGGCAAATATCCAATATGGTAGTACATACTTTCATGTCTGATCTGATCTTCAAGCAAAGCATCCCAGTCTTTGTAGCATCAGGGAACAGTTTTCTGTCACCTGGTGAACATTCATTGACACATAAATAAACATTATTTCATCTTTCATCAACTTGTTTTTAATGTCTTCTATATCTTGCTGTGAAACGGCTTCCATATAGACAGCAGTGATATGCACTTCAAGTTGTTAAAAAGGGTGTCAAAGTCTGAAATATAATTTCCTTCAGTTACCAGTCTATTGGCAGTCCTTTTTAGGAGTAATTGTCCTTGGAATAATTCCATGAAATTTATTCTATTTGTGGAACATTATCAGGCAGATATGATTTAATCATTGCAAAGATAGTCTTGTAGCAGTACTGTGTACTAGGTCTATCAGAAAAAAGTCTGTTCACAGCAGCTGGAAATTTGAGAAAATACGTGTGTAAAACTGGAGTTATATGTGCTATTATTAAATAAGGATCAGGCGCAAACATTTTGATAATATGCAAAATGATTCTTTCAAACCATTCACTGCATAAACCACCCCAGTATTCAAGGCTATTTATTCCCTGGATCTTCGGATGCAGTGGTGTACTTGCACATGTAGTTTTCAGAGGAGTCAATGTGAAAGAGTACAGCCATGGTATTTAAATTTTCTGTCAATTCTGACATCATTAAATACGTGCGTTTTATGTTATATACATGTTGCATGAGACCCTCAGTTCTGTTTTCCAACATATATACTGTTATAATGAATTGTTAAATTCAGTTTTTCCGTAACAGTTTTCTTCACTGTTATTTCAAATTTGATTTTGTTGCTAGTTACATTTTCTTTCTTACAAACCCACTGCTGTAGCAAAATTGTCTCATCATAATCAAATTCATAATAGGTTACATTGTTGGGTTGACACAAGTTGCATTTTCTCCTGAAACGTCTTCACTACCCTATGCACATATCAGCGCGTAATCAAGGTTTGATGATTTTTAGCTGGTGCAATGCTTTCAGAAACAGTGTCATGTTCTGCATGCACAAGTGTCTTTGCTGGTGGATTTTTAGATGGACAACCCAAAATGGTCTTAATCTGCAAAATTAAGCGCAACTGATTGTAAAACTTCCGTTCTGAACAACTTCAAATCAAGATTGTTCATGGTGTTGGTTAGGTATTTTATCTGTTTCTTTGCCCCTTACCTGCAAATAACATCTTTCTTTCCCAGGCATAAAGAAGAATTTTCATCATTCATTTTCAAAATATTGTGTAACTACTTTCTTTATATATTCTACTTCACCATCTCTCAAACATAAGATTACAAGACTGTCTTGTGTTTTATTTCAAAATTGTTCAAGGCAGGAAACTTTTTGGTTCTTTCAACAGCTTGTGTTGTTTTTTCAAAGCTTTTCCATTAATGATGTTCAGAAATATTTCTTTATCTTTCTGGCTTTAACTTATACTTTTAAAGTTCTCTTTCAATCCCGTTGAAAATACTTCACTGAATATAAGTTTCCTCTTAATATCTCCCATCAAGGCGAACCAGGTTCAATCCCCGGCCAGGCCACTGCCAGATTATCGCAAGCGGGAATCGTGCCAGATGCTGCAGCTGGTTGGCAGGTTTACTCAGGGATCTCCCATTTCCACTGCACTTGCATTCTGGTGCTGCTCCATGCTCACCTCATTTCACCCTCATTAGCTCTCAAGAGCTCGTAAAGAGCCGCTCAGATCTGTCAACTCAACTACTGTTGTTTACTGTTTTTCCCCACAACATTTTTTTCGCTGCTTTATTTGGTGTAAGAACTTAAGATAAATAACTTTTTCTTGCCATTCTCTGGAACCTTGTCTTATACTTTTCATAACTTTTTTGAAGCTTGTTTAATTCAGCTTTTAGTTTATTTATTGTCCGTTCACGATAAAGTGGGCACTTTTGAAAGCCCTGCTAAAGTTCTACTTTCTTGCCCATTATGTATCCTTCCATGACATATAAACAAACATTGCCATGTGATTGCCACACGTCAATAAATTCAATGTTTACATTTTAGGACTGCTAAACGTAACATGTATATTATATTTAAAACATGTAACATATATGATGTATATAACACATTTATATATATATATGTGTGTATGTATTGACGCCTTTGGGTGAGACACGAGACAAACAATGACACAAATACTTACTGGTAATTTGGGCGCCACCGGTGCTTCCCAATCACTGCACTATTGAGACTCAGGATTCTCAGGGATGTTGTGGGTTCTGTGTGTCCATCTCACCCGTGCGTATTTACAAACACATTGGCAATACTAAACTTTTAATAAAATCACTGAAATAAACAATAGATAAAACATATGTGGCCAGGACACTGTCACTACTGAATAAAAAATAGAGTTCACTGTAGACTTGTTTTTATTGATATTGTTTATACACATCAACGTGCCAATGAAATGATTATCTCGGTCATGACTAGCCAATTCCGCTTGGGTGCTCCCCAACCCGTAATTAATCTAGCGCCACACCTCAATGGGTGATCTCACCAAGGTGCGTGAAAGCACAGCCTTCACAAGGGAAGAGGGCAGACAGCCGCTAGGGTGGACTGACGGTTTTTCCCTGAAGTCAGGACACTGTGAATTACAAATGAATACCCTTAATACACATTAACACTAGTGATTACTTGGCATCACTAATGCAAACTCGTCGTGCTAGGACGGGAATAATTACACTATTACATAGACCCTTGAATGATACATGAAATAAGATGGGACATGAGATGAATATTCACAATAAACACACACACGTGTGAAAACAAGTTTAGGTGGCGTGGATGCTGCTGGATGAAGTTTGTAGCAGACCACGTGGTGCAGGTGAAATTGCAATATTTCTGCTTGGAAACTGCAAACTAAATTTGGATAAAATATTATTTGTGTTTGGCAAATGTTTCTTTTTACAATTAGCGTTGTTACAGGCTTGTAACATGCCTGATGGCGGTGAAATCAAACATTACTGTGACCACGTGGTCAAATACAAAAGCATCAATTTACGTGAAAAATACATTAAACCCTTAAGGAAAAATACATAGAACCCTGAAATATATAATTGCGCATACAATGTTATATAAATAAGCTCTGAAAATGCAATAATGGCGTATACAAAGACTTAGCTTCAGTCGGCCACGTTTTTATACGTGATGTTGCTGTAAAATATGCAAACACGAAAGTTACCCTTAAATACATACAGAACAATAAAGCGCTTAAAATTGCGTGTAGCAATTATGCAGAAGTTACAATGAAATGCTATAACATAGGCAGATGGCATCTGATTCAAATGCGTGGTTTGTGTGACCTCTCCGGCATCTTTCTCCTCCTTCTCCTCGAATAAGTCAAAAATGCCATAAGGGCGTAAGAAATTAGTAAAGCGGGAGCATAGTGCTGGGGAAAATGTCTGGCAAAAAGGTACGCAAGCAAAGATTAACCGGTAAACTACATGGACTATGGAAACCTACATCAGTGAACAAAAGTTGTAGTGCGCACGTGACAGTGTCTTACCTCGCCAGTTTTCCTCGACAGACTGCCCAGATACAAAGATACATGCATTGTACGGACCTATCATGGCCGCCTACGGGGTTCACATAAGCGGAAGTGCTATGCACGCCGAGTGAAATATTTTATAGTGAGAATAAAATGGCACAAATTAAATTAGACAATGTTTTACATTTCTATAATTTTGTTATGAATTTCAATATTATTTTTATGTCACTTTGTGATGGCGTTCATGCCAGAATATTAAGTGTTTTTAATCTCTGCGCAACAGGCACTTTGAATATTCATAACCAAACAATTAAAATTAGTACAAGCACTTTAAAACATTTTCTGACATATCAAACACTGTAAAGACAATATAACACATTTTACCCTGAAATTAACATTTGTAGGAAAGTTCAAAATTGTCTGCCTCTTTGCGCACGTGCGGTACACGTGACACATGAGCGCCGTCATGGGCTCTAGTGCCGCTGGCTGTTAGCCGGCATCAGTGTATATTATATATATATATATATATATATATATATATATATATATATATATATATATATATATATATATATATATATATATATGTGTGTGTGTATGCTACAGCATCACTTGTCACATAAATTACCAAACATTTGAAAACTGTACCCCAAACTTAACGTTTCCCAATACTCACCGTTTTCCAAGTGCCCCATCGCTCTGTAGCACGACTAGTAAAACGCCAGCTTGAAAACATGGTAGCTGTGTTTGGCCTCAGCTGACTGAAGTTAGGTGCAACTAAGCCATCAGGAAAAAACATACATTCTGCAGGCATAAGGTAGCAGCGCAACGTAGCAGATGTTTGAAGCATGTAAAGTAGACAGAGCGAGGCCATGCAAGGCCTTAAATAAAAAATGACGACAAATCAAATAATTACGCACAAAGGGAAAGGCAGGGAGGCAGAACAGCAAGGAAAGGCAAGGGGATCTGAGCCTACCAAAGAGTACACCACTGCACAGAAGTAGATTGTGCTTATAAACTTAATGTTACAGTGCAAACGTGGCAGTATATAAAAATATGTAATATATAACAAAGACAAATATAAAATATGTTAATATATATGTACAGTTTAAGGATAGTTTATTATACACCTTTATAAGTAGAGATAAATATATTTCAACATAGACATATTACATATATATATATAAAATAAAAATAATTTACACTAAAAATATAAACCTATCAAAAAATTCAATTGTGTATATGTACATATTGTTTTTTTTTTTTTGGCACAGTTACTTTGTGTCCGTACCCTTCTGACACCCTCCAAAAAAGAACTGAACATTTATACTGTGAATTGAAGTGGTAAAAGAAGGGTATACCATGCTTGTAACTGACACCATCTTCATTTGTACAAAATAATTCTAAAAATAATGTACATTGTTTATGGGTAAGTGAAATGCCGATCTGGTGATGGCCACATTTCCGGTGTCTCTTGTGGCCCAAATGGGTGCGACATTTCCTTTTTGTCAAACCCACACAGACCTCAAGAAACAAAATATTTACAGGTTAAGTGCATGGACTCTCATCATTGTTGTGATTCCTTCATTACAGTGACTGCAGCAAAACTGAAAACTTCAATGAGAAAAGTATTTAAAGATAATTACTATACTTTCAAAAAATGGTTCATGCGTGTGCACACAAAGCTGTAAGAAATGTCTTATTATTAATGTAAAACCAATACATATCCACAAATGAAAGCAAAATGATAATGTAAAGGACAATCTATAAAAGTAATACTTACAGGCAAGTTACTGTGCATAGCGATAAGCACTTGGTTTAACTTTCCTTGTTAATATAACTGTGTGTGAATTTAACAGCCAATCAGAAGCCCCGACACTTATACTGTGTTATCAATTGAAAAACTTATTTACAAATCAAGAAAGTGTGTATTTTGACGTCATTCCTCACAAAGATATTTTCTTTTGTTTATTTATGGATAATCACAACCATGGAATTTTTGTAACACTTTTCGGTAATGGTTATAGTAAAAATTAAATGTAAATAATTTACCAATTTAAAAATGTCTCGGATCAATTAAGAATATGTATTTTTTGAAATACCCACTATCAACTATGTACAGACCTTAATTTCTTCGGTTCAAATGTAGCAACATAAACAAACTAATATTATTATCGTTATATCAATTGTAGCCAGGCCACTGTGCGTTTGTGTTTTGTATGTGCTTATCGGTATAACTGTGAGTGTGTTTGGTATGTCAATTGTAGGCCAGCCCTTATTGAAAGCTAGCTCATACAGTTTCTTTAGAAATACTTAATTTAATACATACACTGCGTAATGTATTCTAACCTTTACAAAACATGGACTCGCAAGTAAACAGGAGCTCTGGGAGTCTGGGGTATTGACTATGACGTGTCATTTACAGTTACATTAAATTTCTATAACTACAACATTTTTGCGCCAAAGTGGCAGATATTACAAACAATTATGCCTACTCAACAACGCATGCTATCTTCGTTGATATTTCTCAAAAGGTAGCAAGTTGTCTTGTCGAACATCCATTTCGAAATTTAAACATGGATATATTCTATAGGCCTAACTGTTGACAATTAATTGTAAGTACTTTCTAATTATAATTACGGCAAGCATTACTAAATAAAACCATTAGGCCTACACTTGCATCACGAAAGAATGTCGGCAACAAACAGCTATAGGTCTATAGTTAACAAAACCAGCTTCAAGATTTTTTAGTTTATATGTTGGAACACCTTTGGTGTAGCATCTAACTGTGATGTTTATATTATGTTAACAATAGTAAAACTTTGGGATGAATAACTACATGAACACAAGTTTGAGGTTAGGCCTACATTACAAAATAACACAGTGATTTCAAAATGTGTCCTATTAATGTATAATTATTGACAGGCACATCTGCACTCGTTACCAAGGCAGGTTTAAGAAAGGTTGCATGACTCGCCCTAAATAGGTATGTACAGACGTATTTGAGGTTAGGCCTATATTACAAAACAACACAGTGATGTAAAAACGTGTAAAATGAATGTATAATTTATGTAGGCAAAATTTGCACTTATTCTCAAGACAGATTTAAAAGAAACGTTAAGCAGATGGGTGTAGGTACATAAGTACACATAACTCTTTATATTATTTGTCAAACTAGGATATAACATGTACTTCGCAAACTCGCATGAATATATTACAGTCGTGTTTCTGCTGTCGTTCATTTACTTTAATTATTGTTATTTAACTTTCCATTTATAATATCAATTTTCCAACTGTCGATTCCTACATGTTCTTTTTCAACAATTTATTTCAATAACGTACTGGGGATATGCGGGGAAGACACGTCGTAAAAACACATTTACTCTTACCTACAGACAGTTGCAGTTGAAATTTTTATCATTTCTGCAACTCGTTCGATGACCTTGCACAGCTTTATCTCACCTCGACGAATTAAAGAATAAATACTATCGGCGAGATTTATAATGTCTCCCTGACACTGACTTCGTACGTAGTTTGCTGGAACTCATGACTTTACACAAAATCACTGCAACACAATTAAAAACTATACGACCTATAGTACAACAATGATGATTGTAGATAGGCTGAAAAATAAATGAGAAATATTAAAACACAACAACTTCCAGCTTCCAAATTTGTAGCTTGCCTCGCAATCACTCCACGCAAGCAAAGCCAAGCAACGTGCATGAAGGAACCACAACAACGGGCCGTTGGTTTTGACCATTGTGCCGATCATGTGACACAATATAATTATGAGTTACAGTAAATACATTATCTTTGCATCAATAATTACTTTAAACTGTATAGAATACACTTCGAACAATTTAAGTTGCCATAAATTTTAACATTACACTTGCAATACAGCGTTATTTCTTAGAACTACTTTTCAAATTTCATTGCCGACAAACTGGGTGTGTTCATCCCCAGCCTGTGCGGTCACACACATGGTTGTACTTACGCAGTTGCGGGTAGTGGTTTTTTTCAAAGGTTGATTTCTAGAGTGCTCACTTTAATATGAACTGCCTTTATTTGTCCGTATGTCATTGGCCTGTCACGACAACGTAGTTTTCTACCTTTCTCTGTCTGGTTGCTCTCTTCTCTTCTATTACTTTTAAGTATTTCTAGGTCTCTTGATAACACTCGGAAGATTCAGGTATAGTATTTGGCTGCAGTAGACCATGCATTCTTTTTTTGTTTTTTCTAATATCTTCGGAATTGTGGCTTTTCCCGAAGTGTCGTATCTTTCACCATTTTAATTCTTCCGATCTCTTTGGTCCTTAAATAAATATTATGTTCTGTTCTTGAAATTTTTTCACCTTATTACCATCTTATTTCGTTTTTTTCTTGTCTCTGCTTTTTACAAATTCTTTTAGTTTTCAGTTATTCTTCATTACTTAATTTTGCCATTGCTTTGTTAGCCATTAAGATAGCTTACCGACCTGAAAAAAATGTTAGTGATTTAGCCCTTCTTAATGCAATATTTACTTGTCAACTTATCAATCTTTCAGCTAATAACAAGGGTACATGTTCAGCACCGGAATAAGTTGACTTTCAGGTACCAATTTTTACAGCTGATAGTTTGATCATTATAATTTAAAAACAGTTTTAGTGCTACAAAATTTAAAAGTAATTGCATAACATAGCCAAACTCAAATCAAACCTGTTCATCATTTAGGCCTTCCTCTGTAGATATTCTGAAATTAGTATTTAGCATGGACTGTTGTCCTTACTTACCATGGACACAAAAATCCATGCTAAGGCCAAAATTTGTTAACCTGGGGTTATTGCAGGCTAAGAGGAGATTTTAGGAACGGTAACATGGTAGGTTAGGAAAATTGTTGGAAATTTATGTATTACCCTGTAGGTGCCAGACATCACTCTGTGATGTCAATGTGAGGGTAGAGCTGAATTTGAAGATCTCTCATTGGGCTGAATCACCACTGCCTAATCCTCCAGCGTGGCATTGATACTCCTCTGAATGAATTATTACCAGTGGAGACTTATGTGCTTATAATGCGGTGGCCTATTTTGCAGACCGTACACCCCAAGTTAATGAAATAATTATGCAATGACACATTAAAACACTTTAAGAAACATAGAAACACTGAATAAAACACTTTCACTTTTGGTGGGAATGGTGAGGGCCTGTGAACTTAAATGCCCGAAGGCTTGACAGAAATAAAGCACACGAATATGCATTTCAACGTATTATTTGCCTTTATGATTACACTTCACTCAGTGGTGAAAACTTTAGATGATTACCGTACACGGGTCCGCCGGTTGGAAAAAACTGAACAAATGGCGCAAAGCCACATAATGAATTAATATGAAATGTGAAGCTCCCCTGGGCAAGGAAGAGGAAGACAGGTATCTCTGGTGGCAATAAGTGAAAAAGGTCCCGGTAACTTACATAGACTATTGCAGTAGAAGATTTGCACAAACAGTTCATGCCACTGGAGTGCGAATAACTCAGCCTTGCAGTCGCGAGTCTTGGGAGCTACTGAAGGTTCCTGAATGTCATTCTGCCCAGGTTGGTGGGCGGCACGTCATCGTGGAGCTACTTCATGACTCACTTTTGCATACATTGCCATGAACACATTACACTTGCAAATCGTAACATGCTATAAAATACTATGGATTATTTAATATATAAACAAATACCTAGTACTCAGGTGAGGTTAAATGTGGGTGAAACACGTGATATGAAATGACACTTTCAAAACTAAACTCTTTAATTTACAACAAATCTCACAAAGGACCTTTTATCTTGATGTCTATAGTGTCCCCTTTATCAGGATCTCTGTGGCAGTCTCTATTAAATCCTCTGCTAATAGGCCCTACATGCATGTACTGCATTATACGCTACACTGTGTCGTACCAGGCCACTCTGGCCATGCACTGCATTGGTGACACTAAGTAATGCACTTAGTGCATTGCATGAACGCACTGTCATTGCACACGCATAGGGCGCTGACCCATGCTGCATTGAGAGTTGGTGTGCAGCAGACAAACTGTCTGAGAGGAGAAGGGGAATATGGTAGGCATCAATCTTAATTACTACAAAACACGACTGCAAGAATGACAATTCAGAAATGTGAAAAACTCATTAGATGTATGATGTTCACAACTAAAAGGGAAGAAGATAAAAAGTGATTGCACAGAAGCACAATGCACACGTTGTGGAAAGCATTCGGAATATATGGAACTGATCAACAAAAGAAGTGAGGCAAACAAGAATAATGCAACAGGCAGTGGAGAAATGGAAAGAATTGGAAATGGTCTTAGAAGAACAGATGCAATATATAGTAAACAGCTTGAAATATACAGGAAGTGCAGATGAGAAATGCGTAAAAATTATGAAAGATAATTTTCCTGTAATAGCTGCTGTAGTGTGAATATCTGATGTCCCAAGTTATTTACCTGATATTTCATAAATAATTCCAAACTTTTAATTTTTTTGCAATTTTCATTTACGTGTGAGATAGGCCTTATGCAGGGGTGGCAGCAGTAAAGGAAGTCAAGGAAAGGATTGATGAACTGAGAGGCAGGCAATGACAGCAGTTGCAGGGGGCCTGAACCTGCCAGCTGTAGAGTGGTTAGAGGGAGCTGAGGGGATGGGCAACATAATGTATAAGATGGCATCACAATTAGTGAATAGAGGGTTGGTTCAGGCAGTAGAAATGCCTGCTAGAAGTAATGACGATGTTGGAGCAATGCTGGATGTAATGTTTATTAGACCAGAGAATGCCATAATTTGTTCAGTAGTTTACATTGCATCGGTGATCACAATATTCCAGTGGTGGAGATGGGATTGGAAAGCTGAGGGTCGAGGATCGGAGGTTTAGAGTAATATGGCAGTATAGGAGGGGACAGAATATTTCTTGAGGGATAGTTTCAAGCAGTGGACCAAGGTAGAAAGTGTTGATGGCTTGTGAAATGAATTGAGGGGAATTGTAGAGAGGATGTTAAAGAAATTTGTTCCAATGAAAATTACAAATTGGGGGGTGATTCTCCGTAATATGGCCAAGAGATAAAAAAAGGATGAATAGAAAGTGTAGACAAATGCACACATAGTGGAAGAACACAGGATGGAATAGTACTAGGGATTGCGTGAATCAGATGGGGCGAGAACTAGGAAGGTTGATTGAGTAGGCAAGGAATGAATATCTAGGTATCATGATAGATGAAGGGGAAGGAATGGAGTAAGTTGTATGGGTGTGTTAAGAAGGTTAAGGAAGGGAGGGAGGTATAAAGGAGGGTTTGAGTGCAACAAATGACAAGGAAAAAGCTGAGTTGCTGTAAACCCAGTACTTGTGAGTGTTTAAGAGTGGCAAGATAGTGGATCTAGATGATGTAGGGAACATAGCCTTAAAGTTTGAAGTTTGGTGGGAGAGAGCTGTAGATATCTTTAAGTGTTGTTTATAAGATCTATAGAGGAAGGCAAGTTGCCACATGGTTGGAAAGAGGCGTTGGTGGTTCTGGTATACAAACAATGGAGTAATGAAAAAAATTTCTGTCAGAGGCCAGATAGTCTTGCTTAAGAGTACAGGAAGGTGATAGAGGGGCTTGTACAGTATGTGGTAGAGATTGTGAATTAAAATAACTGACTGAAGTAGTACCAACATGGTTTAAGGGTAGGTTGCTCATGTGAGATGCAATTGGCTGGACTGCTGGAGGATTTGGCACAGGCAGTAGATGAGGGGATGCAGCTGGATGCCTGTTTCATAGATTTTGAGTAAGCCTTTGATACGGTGCCCCACATGATTTTAGTGCAAATAGTGAATGAGCTACTGGATACTAGTGGATTGGATAGAAGACTTTCTGAGGAGGAGAAAACAGAGGGTAAATTTAGGGAGTCCTTGTTGGAAGAAGGTGGAGTTACATCAGGGGTTCTGCAGGGTAGTGTGCTGGGCTCCTTGCTGTTCACAATTATGGTAGTGACCTGGGGATAATAAGTTGCAGGAGGACATACAACAAATAAGGATGTGGTCAGAAAGAATAAAGTTAGGATTTATGTATGAAAAACAAAGATTGTAAGTTAATATTCACTAGGATGACAGGAAGGTATGAAGGCACACATAAATGGCAATGGCAGAAGATTTTAGAGCTTCGAGTATAAGTATGTAGGGTTGATGATTCAGAGTGATCTTAGGTGGAAAAAGCAATTACAGAGAGAGGTATCAAAGGGAAGAAGTGCTTTGGGAATGCTAGGTAGGACTCTGGTGTGGTTTTGGAGTGGTGAATAGAAGGATAATAAAGTTATGATTGTGCTTATAATATAGTATGCAGCTGCAGACTGGGCTCCATATTTGGAAGAGGAGGTATGGGAACTATAGAAGTTGCAAGGAAGGGTAGTGAGGTGGGTTAAGGGTAAATTGGAAAGGCAGAGGTGCGAAGGTGTGGATGGAAAGAATTTTACACCATACTTAATGATGGAGCTAGGGTGGTGCTCCCTAAGGGACAGTTGAAGAGTGGAGAGGCTGAGCAGGATGTACAAGATGGTGGATGGATTGCAAGGATGAGAAAGTTAAAGTGGACATTTAGTGACAGGGCTGTATATGGGGAGAGGTACAAACAGTAGAATGTTTCAGAGATTATGGAGGTGGATGGAAAGGGGAAGGCAGTCCATGCTGGTGAGGAATGTGAGTGGAATGTGTTGGGTAAATAGCTGCATTTCCGGAAAGGGGTATAATTCCACTGCACTAATTACACAGATCACAAATTTACTAGGGCATCAAAATATTACCAATACAAACCACAAAAACGATAGTGGGGAGGACTATGGATATCGGGGAAATTGCGGGGTAAAACATGAGAAAAATATGTAGTGAATTGTAATATTTTGTAATGAAAATATGTTAAATTGCAAAAAGACTTAACTGAACAATACCTATATTAACAGTTTCATCAATACAAGCAACAAATACAATAGTGTGGAGAGCTGTGAATATCAGGGGAATTGTGTGGTAAAATGTGCAAAAAATATGTATTTGATCATAATATGTTATCATGAAATCACGTTACTGTGCAAAAATACCTAACTGAACGATACCTAAATTGACAGTGTTACCAATACAAGCTACAAATACAATACAATTTATAGCACATAAAGATCAGGGAAATTGTACTCTAAAACGTGCGAAAAATATGTACGTAATTGTTATATTTTATCACGAAAATACATGAAATTGCAAAAAGACATAACCAAACAATACCAAAATTCATATTATTACCTATATACACACACCCAATATTAGTTATTGTGGTAAACTCCAAGCTTCGCGCCTGCAAGAACGCTTCATGCTCTGTACCTACAAAAACAGCTGGCATGCCTTGAATCACTGTTTGGGGATTTACTTCCCTGCTGGTGCTGGGACTCTGGCATGGTGCGCAATGTTTCGCTATGCTTGAACAGTATGTTTCAGTGTGAGGGGGCTACACTTGAGCATCTTGAATACAGGATCACAGTAACAACTACAACCTATCGTGAAGTTAAGTTTAATTTGGTTTACATCTTCCGCATTTGACATGACTGGGGGGCAAATTTACGTAGGCCCTTTAGTTAACACACTCACATGCAATACTACACAGTTCATTTCACTAGAATATAATCACTGTGAGTGCTAAAAGTCCAAATGTATTATGTCACTCAATCAAGTGCCACTAATTCGTCATAGATGATTAAGCACCACACGTTAATGTACATTCAGTTTGTTGACTCTATACATATACACACACACAAATTACCGCTCAAATATTATATTTTAACATTTCCCATTTACATAATGGCACAGAAACACTCATATTATTGCACAATTATTTGATTTAACACTTCAACCATAATAAATTGCAATAATACACATGTAACAGCACTGATACATCACACACCTCCCTACGGTCAAATACACTCAAGTATTGGATATTCTCCCAATTTTGATGCATATATGTTTCCTGTCTCCTCTTGTGCATCATTTGTCACTGTGTATTGTAATGTATCATGGTGTTACACAGCACCTGTTTATTAACACAGTCTGTGAACATCATTTTCTATGATCTACTATACCTATGTATATTTATTGTACTATTATTATGTTACAAAGTACTAACCTCTCGTGAATATAGACAAGGTAAGCATTGAGTAATTCAACAGAATTACATGATGTTCTAACACTGTTTGATTACTGTGTTTTTTACCTATATAACCTTTGCACCAAGGTATAAATATATCCTGTGAGACGTTTTATAAATTACAGATGGCTTTCAAAAGGTATCCTCACATTTAATACAATACAGCGACCCAATATAAATATATTGGACATAGATTTTACATGTTTTACTTACTTCATAACACCACAATCTTGATAGTCCTCCCCACTATCACATTTCATGGTATATACTGCAAATTACGTGAAGGGCCCCCTTCCCCCTCCTTCCCCTCTTAAAATTCGTATTTTACTCTCTCCACTGTTTCTTTGCTTATAATTATTCCAATACACCCATCACCTTCATAGATAAAACCACAATCATTCAGACATGGTGAAATAGCATATGCTGGTTTGGTGATGGCTACCACTAAATATTTCTCTGCTGATGAATACTGATAACCAAAAAGATGGTCTTCACAAAACTGTATTTGAAATGATATGAGATTCTTGAAATGTTTTTTCGGGTATCTTCTCTTCATAATCAGTATCTTTTGAAGTCACAAATAAAGATGTATTCTAGAAACTTTGGTTCAACATAACTCAAACATTTTGTGCTTGATACAGTGTGGTTTTCAGTGGTTCTTTGCGAACTAGCTTTTGTGATAAGACATTTAATTGCACCTTCAGCACCATAGCATAAACTTTTGCTACGTGATGTTACAAGTGCTATTAACAAACTTATCAAAATAATTGGTGTGCCTCGTGAGGTTAACAAAGTAGTTGTGGTTTTAATGAACAGCTGAACCATCATGAATGTAAAACTTGCACTTTTGTCCACTTGAGAAATCTATCTTTCAGGCGTTGAAGTAGTAACGGGGCCTGAGCTGCAGGGGACAGATAACACTAGTGGTGTTCGATAACATTAGGCACTGGTAGAACAAGATTATGTTATTCTGTCGAAGTCCAGGAAAAGTCAGATTACACGGAACTATGCTAGTTGATCAGGGTGCCAACTCACCGGTTAACATGGGTGAGTACAAGATCTTAATTATCAGGAATTTTGGGCCTTAACCAGTTTATTAGGCTGAACAATTTTCTGAGACGTTTACATGTGGTGGGTGCTTGTTAATTTTGGATCAGTCGATAATTGCTCGTGGTTTGGTTGTATGCCCTCTGCATTGACCATATGATCCAAATATTGCAGACATGTTAAGCCAATGTGGCATTTTTCGTCTGTGCAAGTAAGGCTGTCTATAACTAATCTTTCTCGCACAAGTGTGCAACTTGATACTCCCAATTATTAGAACAGATCACGATGCCATCAAGCAGTGTAATCACTTATGCAGTCAAGGACGTGGACCACCATACTCTGTAATGTTGACTGAGTGACCTGTAATGCAAAGGGCAAGGAGCAAAACTGGGCTCTGCGCCCATCAGGGGCGGTAAAGTTAGTCTTATGTTGGTCCGCAGGATGTATGGGAACCTGCTGATAACTGTTTCTTTAGGTTAGGTAGGACAGTACTTAAACATCGCCTAATATGTCCAGGGTGGAATTAACACTTATCGGTAGTGACACCCTCTCGGTTAAC
Source organism: Dryococelus australis (assembly GCA_029891345.1). Taxonomy (NCBI): domain Eukaryota; kingdom Metazoa; phylum Arthropoda; class Insecta; order Phasmatodea; family Phasmatidae; genus Dryococelus; species Dryococelus australis. The sequence goes on along the minus strand of CM057009.1, from coordinate 3,848,926 downwards.
TGGTTGACTGGGTAGAAGTTGATCCAGAACCTCCAGTTCCTGTCCTTTGGGGCCAGAGTTACATTGAAATTGTAGTTACTCTCTGATGGCTATTATTATCGTGTCCCAAATCATTTCTTCAATTTGATGCTTTATTATCTTTAAGTGATATGGGCTGTAATCACATGGTGTTGTCCAATTAGGTTCGATTTTGGTAGGGGGATTGAGTGTTCTGCTATGTTCACAGGCCTGTGGTGGAAATTATATCACAATATTCATTGTAACGCTCACTGTATGGTGCCTCTTGTGTTCAGTTGTTACAGTGTGCTCGAACGTGTCTAGTTCTACTGAGTGTTCACTGTTTTTGTCAGTGGCCATGTGTACATGCTTCGCCTCTATTATCCAAAAATTAATACGATCCATAGTGATTTCGATTATGGTATTCTGTTGTATGAGCCAAGGTATGCCCAGAATGTCTTCATGTACTCGTCGAACACATGGGCATTAAGTGCCATGATACAGTAAAGTATTTGGAGATTTAATTCAGCTTGTCCCAAATTGTTGTTAGTCCTGTTCAGGTTTGCCAACTGCACTGTTTTACATTCGATTACGAACTGTGGGTTCACCATTTCAGCATGCACAGAGTTGTGGGATGCAGTGGTGTCGATCGAGGCAAATGTATTGTACTCAGTCACACATGTGCAGGTGTACGATTGGTACTTACCTGACCAAAGTAGTTGTACTTTCATGTTAAGGTTGGCATTGATAGTACTGTGGCAAATGATGTAAAATTGTATGTTTTAAGTATTTCAGACACCTATTTTCAAAATAGTGGCCACATATACAGCTTAGAATGCTCTATCGTCTTAACCAATTTATTGTTGTACTTATATATTTTTTTAGTTTTATGTCAATGACCATTCCATTCACTCAAGTTTAGGGGAGACATAAATACACGAATGACAACAATCAATTCATATTTATCTTTGTATGCTGGCAGTAGATGTTGCAACTATGAATTGCATCTACACAAAGCACCTTTTGTCCGCCGCTCTGTAAGATAGCACCACATGAATAAATAACTTATTGTGATAGGCCATATAAATATATGTGTATTTTTATGTATCTAGGCCATCAGCAAAAATGTATATTTGATGCTAAAATGAATAACATCTTCGATGTACATGTACCTAAGATTTTTCTTAATCATTTCTTCCGAACAGCTTAATATAAGCAGGGATAAAAATAAACGAATAACACAGAAGTTATTTGTACACCTTAACTTTATTTTACAGACATGTAAAAACATAGTAATAGTTACATGCCCAACTCATTCTTCATTCGACCAAAAGAATTATGATGTCTGTTATTGTAGAACAATTCCTGCTGTGAGCATTCAAGATACACTTATTTGCATATACCACACTGGAGTTATCACATGGGTAAGTCGTGTATGCGATGGTTAATGGACAGTTACTATCTTAATGTTGACTGACATTACGGCTGTTAGTAAATGTTTTGCCGCAACACTCGCACTCACTTCCTGATGAAAAACAACCATTGTCTTTGCACTTCTTGCTATGTTTCTTCAAGCTATCACTGAAGGTAACGACCTTGTCGCAGTTATCACAGTGGTAAGTCTTGTAGGCAATGGTGAATGGCCAGTTACTATCTTCATGTTGTTGTGGTTATCAACAGCAAGGGCTGCCAGGAGGTGTGCAAATGCTGGGTGCAGTACAACCTCGGTAAGCCAGCCCGGCTGTTATGTCAACACTTCTGGGGGGAAGGGTAACGAGGTCAGGCCCATCAGTATATAAGGTTGAGATAATGGTGACTCGCGGCCATCTTGCTCCTGCCCCGCCGGAGGCGCTGCCGGATCACCGCCAGACAGGAGGACCACTATTCCCATGGTCCAGTGGTCATCAACATCCTCAGCCACCGTCGAGAGAGCCTCCACACAGCTATCAGTGTACCCAGGTAATTATAACTCCCATTAGGGCGAATTAGGTTGCGTGAGGTGTCGGGATAGACAAAGGTAATGTTCAGGCTCCTTAAGAGCTGCCTTTAGTGCAATATCTCAAGAGAGCCGCACCTTGTGCAGCTATTGTGTAATTGCCTTACACTTGAATAATGTAGGCCTAATGGTTTTGTAATGAATGCTTACATCTGACTATGAGTATCCCCCTTTTGAGTGCATGACCTTTCCCCTATGGAAGGGCCACAATACTTGCACTCTCTTCCCAATGAACAACATACATTGCCTTTTACTTCGTGTTAAGTCAATAAAGGTTATCACTGCGGGTAAACACTGCATCGCAGTAGAACGTCTCATATGCTGGGCTGAACATGAAATGGTTACTTTCATGTCGGCGTGCATTATGGCTTTTACTAAAAGTATTTCCACAGTAGTAACAGTGTTTCCATGATGTTTGTAAAGAATCTCCACGGCCCCTTGCTGTTGACAATGTTGACGCTGTTACAGATGGTAAGTCTTCAACCAACCAACAATCTGCATTCCACCACACTCAACGACGAAGAGACAATTTTTTTTTCATTACACTTGCTTGTATACTATTCACACTACATGACAGTTTGTGTTGCCTGTCTCGGGTTGCCTCAGTAGATTACTGCTTTTTATGTGCTGCAAACAACAGCATGGTTGCTGGACTGTAAAATGTTGTCTTATCAGGTTGATCACTGTTTAAGTCTGCGAAGTTGAACATTCGACCATTCATCTTATTTATAGTCTTTCATCTTTCAGCATTGGAGGTGCCTTGTTTTTCTTTATGTTGCTGCTGCTCCTGCTGCTGCTGCTCTCTCCCGATGTCTCTTACACCAGCTCCTGGAATGTGGTGTGTCTATAACAGTAGCACTATTTTGAAAACACTTCAAGCATGAGAGACAGCAAATGCGTACTATATTTGTCCTGTTTCAGATAGGCAGGTAGATGTTTGTAGACAGATTTTCATTCATTACTTCCATATGCAAGAAGGAATTCTTTAGGCAGGTATGCATGCTCAACATCTTTGTCGAGTGCTGCAAGTGATTTCAGCTTTTCATAGTTCACTATAGCCGATAAAATTAAGTATTATTTTATGGGCTGTGCGCATGGCATCGCACTGTGTTTGGCCCTGATACTGACATATATATATATACACACATATTTGAAATGTATGTTTTGCGATGCTTCCTTACTCGACATTAAAATGTTCAAACATTTAAAGTCATTTATATATATATATAATTTAAAGAGAAAATTGTTACATTGTACTGTATAACTGAATTCCTCTTGTAAATGAAGTGCATGTGTGACTCGGCTGGCCTGTCACCCGGCAGCCTGATGCGTGTGTCTCGGCTGGTGTATGTACCATCCCTTCGAATTGCCGAGACCTGCACAGTGTCCTCGCCATCGGCCGACCCCCTGGACTGCCTTACCCTGACAGATTCTCGAGATATTAATTGATCACACAACCTCGGGCGTTTTCCACCACTAGTGTTGCGAATGTTGTCCATACTCTGAATTTAATGGTTTCGTTTCAGTCAGTTCGTAAGCGAATTTTTTGATATTCGGTTGTACTAATCAGGGCTACCTGGTCTTGTCTAGCATAGTCTAACACACTGCACAGTTACCCGATGCTTGTGCAATATGTGATGGTTGGTAGTGCTTATATCTCTTTTTCCTTAAAATATCTGTTTGCATCAGTGTGTAGCAGTGTTTTCATTATCGTTCCTGTGGTTCTCAAGTTATACAACTGTTTTTTTTTATCCTAATGTGATGTACAGCGCTCGATGCTTGCACAATATTTGTCTGTTGATAAATGCTTGTTATATCTGTTTGCATAAGCATGTAGCAGTGTCATCTCTCTGTCTCTTGCACGATTAATGGTTTAAATGTATGTTATTTTGGTGGCAAGCAGAAGAATAGTATTTCCAAGTCGTGTAATGTATACTGCACTTGTCGCATCATAGACTTTTCTGACGTCGATCCATTTGTACATTCGCTCCACTATTATTGGGTGTGGAACGATCTGGTATTTTATATATATATATATATATATATATATATATATATATATATATATATTGTGGTAGACACAATATGGTTGGGCAGTTACATTATGGTCACCAGTCCACTGGTCTTAGCTCGAGTGCCATGTCCTAGATTGATAAGCACAATTTGACCACTGGTCCTCGTCCAATACCCTTAATGGATTTCAGTCACAATATGGTTGGACAGAAACAAGATTGTGGAGAGATACATAATGGTCGCCATTCTGTTGGTCCTCACCCGAGTGCCATGTCCTAGATTGATAAGCACAATATGACCACTGGTCCTCGTCCAATACCCTTGATGGATTTCAGTCACAATATGGTTGGACAGAAACAAGATGGTGTAGAGATACATAATGGTCGCCAGTCCACTGGTCCCCACCCGAGTACCAAATAGTTTTTGCTACGAGTCCACGTATAAGCTGCTTCCATATATAATTTTTAATCCTTCAGTCATAGGTATTCCTATTGAATCCAATATAGTGTCATAACATAGCATGCAGTCATCAGTTCCGATGTAGGTAGTTTAATTTACCTGAAAATCATATGTCAGTAGACATGCAACACATTATACTTAGGTCTCTAAGTTTTAAAAACTTAAGAACTAAATAGATGAAATATTTTATTTATAAATATATTCGTACATAACGCCGTATTCGAACAAGTTTGGAAACATTCGCTACCAACGATACACATGCTATAGTTATGTTTCAAAATCTCGTCACTACATTTGAGACATTCCTCTTTCAATACAAGGTAGTAACTGTTGTAGGGAGGCAAGTAATAATGCCTTCATATTCAAATTTCTTTTAAAGAAATGCTGGACTGTAGATACATCACACAATATGTGTTTAAATATTTTTAAATACATGACTTTAATCATATGGGTACTTAACATTTCACTGATAAGTTTCTTTAAAATAAACAGGGTTGTAGACATATTGTGTGCTGTAGTTGACTTTAAAAATATTTACGGAAAGGCTTATGGCTTAATTCACATCACCTTGATCGAAGTCAGGAGTAATATCTGTGATGTGAATTTGTTGACTATATCTTAGTGGGTGTAGAATGGCTGGCAACTATGCTTATAAGAAGGTTTAAGGCCACATCACCTTGATTGATTTCAGGAGAGCTGTAACTGTGATACATATTTGACAGCTATAACTTAAATGATTCGAAAATGGCAGCTAACTATGGTAAGAAGGCTTGAGGCATTAACTTGCATTATCACCTCAATCTAGGTCACGAGTGGTATCTATGTTGTATTTAACGTCAATGGACGGGAAATGGCAGCCAAATGTGTTTATAAGAAGGCTTAGTGCATAATGAGAAATGACATTTTGGTCTAGGACCTAGGTCATGAGCAGTACCTATGTTATGAATTTGATGAATATAGTTTCAATGGATATAAAATGGTAGTCGGCTATGCTTATAAGGAAGCCTAATGCATAATTGACCATATAGCTCTGATCTAAATTTTATGGATATAATTTCGAGGGGTGGAAAATGGTGTCAATTTATGCTTGTTAAAAGGCTTAAGGTATAATTTTTTATCTTGGTTAGGCTTGTGTTGGTCCGATATGTTCCAATTTCCAGGTGTCTAAATCCAGCGATCGTTGAATAATATCCAGCTGTGCTTATAAGTTCGTGTGTGTTCGAGATAGACATGATTCACTAAAACACGACGTGAGGTAAGGCAACTACTGTTCTACATTCGTAGCTCAGGCTCATAATGTATAATTACTTCAAAAAAACATAAGATCATGCCTATACCTACTAAAGTCAATATGGCAATGAACACATGTGAATAATAAAAGTTATGGGGTCACATTAGCATTCAATTCGAAAACACGAAACCGATAATATATAACAGTTGGTATATTCACATACACAAATCTAAGCTTATAAATTTCAATATGGTCCTGGTCATTGCCTCATAATCACGTTTTCTGACATAATATTATAACTATCTTTGCAAATACGAATATGTAGACATGCTGCTCGATATACTAATTTAAAACTAAACAAGTGTTTTTAATATATGACTTATTTATATAATTATGCTTTTCATAATATATGGTTGTGGTATCATATACTACAAATCTGTCTTGGAAATACGAATGACCAGACATACTTCTCGGCCTAGACTTTTCTGTAAGTTTAAAAGTGAAATAAAATATTTGAAATACATAACTTTTATTTATACTTATAAAATTGCATATTTTCAGTGCCTTGTCAACATGACTGTTGTATAAATCAACATATTGACCATAACTAACAAAGATTATGTTGTGCAAACTAACTATGAGAAATAATTATCCTGTTCGAATAACGCTTTGATTTAATTTTTTTTTCGGAATACAAATATTTTATTTCTAAGATTATTACCTGCACATGGCTGCCCACTGACATCTAGGTGTGTAGTAAATGTGTCTTTAGAAAGTATTGTTGCAACAGAAATTGAAGGGGGCTAATGGTATTGAGCAGTGTGTAGGCAAGCACTTGCTCAGACTTCCTGGTCTTTAGTAAATGTGTCACACTGTCATCATTGGAATGTCTGTTGTCGAGACTGAAATAGTGAAAAATAACTGTACTACTCACCACAGTATGTAGGCACACATGCTTTTAATGTAGGTGTGGGTAGCACATATTATTTGCTATACTACAGAAAAAAAAACTTATGTACTTAATATCTATGTGTACAAGTACAAATAAAAAGAAGCATAAGCAAAATTAAAGAGTACTTATACTTAAAAAAACATATAATTATTGATATGACACATTGGTGCATTGATACTGATTTTCAAGGACCTAACACTAATTGTTCGCAAATTTAAGCTAACTATGCTTGTAAAAGTAATTGGGGACTTAACATATGTATGTTATTAGGATGCATAATGATGCTTACATAAATAATTTCTAGAACATAGCCTTGATGGTTTATGATCTAAGCATAACTATGCTTATAAAATGATGAAATATTGCACTTTATATTTTTGTTACCTCTCGAATAGACATAGCCCAATGGTTAATTTTATATATACATCATTTAGACCTGTACTGGTACCCATATCCTGGTGACTCAGTCGGCTAGGGTGTCTGTCTACCAATCCAAAGTCCAGCAGTTCGCCGCTCCTTACTGCTTCAGCTTTTTATGCTGTATTAAACCATACAATGTCGATAGAGGCGAGTGTCTGCATACATCACATGGAACATCGCCCTTAGCCTCCAGTCGACACCAGCGCTCCTAGCAGCCAATAACATCAAGTGACACTAGCACTGCCTAGCAGATATTGTGGGAACCAAGATGGTGCCATGGTGGGCAATGAAAGAAGCTTCCAAGATGGCGGCTAGCAACACCTATCAGAATATAGAACCAATATGACAGAAGACAAAGCAAGATGGCCGCCTAAGACATCCAATATGGCAGCCAACAGCAGATGATAACTGGTTGGAGTGTGAGAGAGAGAGCAGGTGAGAAGGAATGACAGCATGAACTGGAAAGAGTTTATTTATTGCTGTCTATACCCTGATTACGAGTAGTCACTTTTGTGGCAAATTACTTGCCCCGGTACTTAATTTCACTAAGCGAAAACAGCATTTCGTGATCTGCAACGATTGCGGAATTTTTGGGGGTGTCCACGTTAGACGGACCAGCCTGTATATATCTCTTCTATGTGACTTGTACCGCATACCATAGGGCAGTGCACGCTGTAATACAACAGTCTTGCGTTCATCGTAAACAAGAGCAGTTCGCTGGCCAAGTGGGACGATAGATGTGCACTGATACGTGTTATCGGAAAGAGCCCATGAATCACTTATACGTCAGTCGGATGAATACTTTCGTCCAGGCATCCCCAGCGACAAATAATTTGAGACTTTAGCGTACTAGCTCGTTGATTCTGGAACTGGTCCTCGTAGACACGTAGAATGACGTTCATTATTTCATCGTTGTAATATAATTGTTTATCTATGCGCGGAACATGGGATATTATACACTTTATTGTTGTAAATGCAAGAGTGCGAATACTTTTATCCATCGCTGTACGTGTGCAGTATTGTGAAGCATGTTATTACATGCTTCACAATACTGTCTGCTACCTGTGTGATGGAATGTCTCGTCGCATTGCTGCGTGTATATGTAGCCGCGACATGTGGTTTTACCCCATATTGAACGCGTGCTTTGAAATGCTAAACGACAGGCTCTCTATGCGTCATATACTAATCAGTACTAATTTGGACAGACTGTTCAAGAATAAAATTGACGGGCGCACTGACTGGCATGCGTACTCTATAGTTGGTAACAGTGGAAGTAGTAGACTACCAAGTCTCCATGTTGAATTAAAAATACTAGCTAGGTATGCGTAAACAGTTGTAGACACCGAAATTATTCCTTTTGCTTTCTGTTTTATGCACGTCATTGTAAGAATTTGCACATTTGTGAAATATATACTTTTCTAGTAGGCCTAATTTCATAGTTTCATTGGACTGGCGTATGGATATGGTGATCAGGCCCATGAATACTTTGATTTTACATGTGGCAGAAGAATACACAATGTGTATACATGCGGATTTTAAGTGGGTTTTCAAAAGTGCTTATATCACTGTGAACAGCCTATACGATCTATCGCCCGGTGGTGGTTTAATAGTGTTTTACGTCAGAAAAAGGGTGTAGCGATTTCCATGTCCAGCACCAGATTTAATCGAATATAAATATAATAAAAAATCTTAAACTGTAATGTGTGTGAACATAAAAAAAAATAAAACTGAGATTTGTAAAGTGCTAATGTGCTACACAATCAGCTACACTCATTTGTCATACAACTTTTCATTTTGCATTCATTACAAGGGTATGCTTACCTTGCCCGGTAAATATTCAGTTGGCGACTCTAAAATAAGGTGTTTATAACGCGTGTGCTTATATTGTCCACCTGCCCAGTCTGCAGCCGTTCAATCCAGCGCGCAAGCGAAGGTGAAATGTAATTCAGAAAGCTTTCTGCCATGACTACCGCCCTTGCGCCATCATGTAACATACACGTATATTTGTGGTGAAAAAATACATTTCCATATATTTACATTATGCCTTAAAACTTGTCAAAATAGATGGAACATTTCTGGGTATGTAAAATGGATCAAAAAAAGGGAGTGGGGAGGGAAGGTGGCAGTGTGTTAAGAAAAGTAATGCCTGGTAGTCCTGATTGAAAATAGAGCTCACCTTCTGGTTGCCACAGAATGAGTTGTATGCTACGTTTGGGCTCCGGTATTTATCAGGGTACTTGTTCCTCTCCACTTTGAATTCTGTCGTTGCATTCACTTGGCCTTCGAGGGCGCACACAATGGGCTTGCCTGGAGTCTGTGTGTGGTGGTGTCACGGCGGGAACTACTTGACAATTCAATCACTTTTAGTTTAACATTCTCAATAGTACAGGGAAAAAATTAAACTTTTCAGATGTTTTGCTTATCGTGGTTCTTTTTGTTTTTTATTTGTTCAGAAAATTTCAAACTAGGAAACCAGTTATTATACACTCTGCATTCACGTTTTTAAAATGTTCAAGAACTGTGCCAATATCTACCAGTGGTGGATTTAAGCAGTCGTCTTTGAAGAGGTTGTGAAAAGGGTTGGGGGGGGGGGGGGGGGGTGTTGTCTCTGTAACGTCCGAAACTTGGGAAAATCCGAATTCTTATACCCTTCATATCCAGTCATTGTTAGCAATTTTGTTTCATTTTCAGGTTTACTTATGCGTGGTATTGTGTAAATACTTTCTTCGCATCAAAGGAAAGGTTTCAGGAATAAATTTTTTTATCAGTACATTTTATGGTTGGCATACGGTTCGTAATTTGTTTTTCTTTGAATTCAGTTTGTTCCAAGTTGTTGCTAACTTGCGCGACAATACTTCGGGGAAACATTCCTCACACCTGGAGGGTGAAAAACATTTTATATTGATATAGGTCCACAAATGATTCGTTTCTTTACTATAGCCCGTAATATATAACATACAGTGTATGGGCCGCGGGCTGGATCATGTTACTGTGGAATGCCATCGCAGCGTTCGTTTGCATGATACCTCACACTACACCTAGAACAGTAGGAAATATTAAGGAATTAATTACTCATATATAAAAACTGATCGTCGGCACTAAAGGAAATGTTCAAGATTCCTTCCATCAGCACGAACACATGCATCAACCCGCCATTGAATGGTCACCCGGATGCATTGATAAATCCCTGGTAAATTCCTGATCGTTTCGCAACCTACCACACTATGGTTGCGGAGGGTACCCACATCTTCCACTTCGGTTGCATACAAAAGTGCCTTTAAATTCCCCACAAATAAAAGTCACATCAGGGCTCCTCGGGGGGTTGGTAATTACAGCTGCGATGGCATTCCACAGTAACATGATCCTGCCCGCGGACCATGCTATGTACGTTATGTTTTTCGGGCTGTTGTAAAGAAACGAAGTGTTGGCGGACCTATGTTCATGTAACATTTTTGATCCTCCAGATGCGAGGAATGTTTCCCCGAATTATTGTGTTGCAATTTTGCAACACTCTGTGTAGATAAGTAAATCTTTATGTTGAAGTATTCGAAAGTAGATACTGCCATGAAGTTAAAAAAAAAAATCATCAAATGAAGCCGTTAAAATGTTTTGTAAACTCGATTTCCTATGTCTAATTACAGTTCCAAGCACCAACACTTCACATTAAAAATCATGTAAAATAAGCATATACATTTCGGTTATAAGCTGTATATGAAACGAAATCTTGATTTCCTCATTATACCGCTCCTTCCTATTTTTCAGTATTAAAGTTCAATTCTGATTTTGGCATAGAAATTATTTTTAACACTGGCGATTGAAATATAAAAATTAGAGCCTTTTTTTTTTTACAGAAAAAAATCTGGGGTAACAGTTGTGCCTATTTTGCACTGCCTACTCATACTCTCATATGAACACTCTCGATGTTTCCCACTGTACATTTTAACAAATGGAACTGAAGTAAATATTTTGAACTCTAAACTTGTTTCATCTGAAGTACTGAAATGCGTAAATGTGGTACAAATTATTATTTTTTATATACCTTTTACAGATTTTGTATAATATCATTTTTAATTAGTATGCAATCGAGAAACATGCGCTTCGAAACCGTGTGACTTTGATATATATGTAAAATGAATGTTGCTTTTGTAATTTTACAGAAATACGCTATGAATTTGTCTCTTTCGCTGTAATAAAAATACGTCTATCTAGTGCTCTTTTGCATATACGTTTTCTGATTTGAAGTTCGAAGACTTTTAATTGCTTTTGTAATGAACTGGAAAGATAAATATAAGTGCTATAAAAAGACATCATCAAATCTTTTAACATTGTGTTGTACGGACACTTGAGTTAGTCTTTGTTTTAATGTTCATGCTGACAGCACATTTGAGTCAGCTTGACATTATTTCGTGGTACAGCATAATACTGTGAATTACGATCTTCTCGTTCTATATACCTGCATTATTAACTACCCAAAAAAAGTTTTGTATATTTTTACAAAATATTCTTCGGGAACTAGTTAACAACCAAGAATATTATTCGTGACACTACACGTAAATCAAGAGCAAATTTTACATGTTACTCTGGAGTGGGTGAAACTAACGCTGAATGTTAACAAACACGCAAGTACCACAGACTGGTTTATTTAAAATATATAAACAATTTTTAATGTTTCATAAAAGTGCGTTGTAAAGATACGGTCTTTGTACTGTAGAGCTGTAAGAACATTTTTTTTCCAAAGGATTGTTTCTAAAACGAACAAACTATTTTGTGTGTGCAGTTATCAAATCAGCAAAAACTATGTGGTTTTATTAACTGTGAAAGAACTGGAAACAGGACATTTTTTCAATGGAAAAGGCTTCTGCGAGAAAAACGCGTAGAAAACACACATTATAATAATGTAAATAAGGATTAGTGTGTTGGACAGTAACCAAGGTCCTTCAGATAAGAAAAAAACATTGTCGAATTTAATTTTATAAGACTCATTCCTGGACACACAACTTCGAAGCGAGTGTAAGATGTGAGGGAAATCTGACATCGCACATGTCCTTGTGCATTTCAGGGAAGAAAGAGCGTATTTTGTGTTAATTCTTCTGATATGATGATGGCTATCATAAATTTGAGTTTGAAAATGTTCCAGAATTTTTAATATAATAAAACTTTTGTGATAAAAAGTATTGTATATATTTGTGTGGCGTTGCCTTTTAATAATTCGATGTGTGGAGGAAATATTTTCAGCAATTGTGGTCGTGGCAAATTTCTTTTGGAAACAAATATTTATGTACCAGCAAGAAAAAACATTTCGTTTTACAATACCAGAAAAATGTCATACACCAGTTCATAATTTATACCAAGACAACAACATTGTTTTTTTCAATTATCTCAATAGAAATATGTCGTTTAAAGAATATGAGTATTTTAATTTATAAATAAATTATATTTCATCAGAGTGAGATTTGTATTATATTCAGAAAAAATTTCCTTCGCAAGTTTTCTGAATTACAGCAAAAAAAAAAAATTAAATATATAAAAGCTGTTTTCTCATAACATATCCGTGCTAACTGAAGCCGGGCAGCGATATCTGCTTTATTACTTTACAAATGAGACTTTCTCACATACAGCTCCTTGTGTAAACTACCTTCTCTTGTCAGTCAGACTGTCCCGATGCACGTCCCTCAAAGCGAGCCCATTGAGATGTTTCTATCCACAGTACGATTGTAATAATGTTTTAATTCTATGCAATATAGGGCACGTGTGCTCTGGACTGACCACACTCACTCACATGCAGAGCAGCAGTTTAAACAATAACCTTAGAATGTAGCACGCACTTGTTCCACTACAAAATTCCATTATTACCTTGCAGCTTTTATATTTAGCTTTTCACAATGAAAACTCTGCTTTAGGTGGTATTGCAGGTCGTTTTCAAAACAATGCAGTAGGTGCAAAAAGTTTTCAAGTTTTCCTTTGTTGTATCATATAATATGGCCAGATAAGAGGTCGTTAAAAATATTTTTCATGAATGAATTCACTGGAGAATCCTGGTTAGAAATCTTACGCCGTGTCAGAATTCGCCTGAATTACGTACATACTCGTGCGTACCTGTCCCCGGAAGTGACATCGTCAATGCTGTCCGAATCGCAAGTATAGGTAAACGAACATGTATACTTATTGCAGTCTTGCGGCTACATTTGCCGCCAATTTGAGATGCATTTTGTAGATTACAATTGATTTTCGATATGATTAGTATTTTATTTAAAGACTTACAGGGCAATATCACGAATTCGAAGGCACAGAATTTTGAAGTAATTTAATAATAATGGAAAGATAAAAGATAAAAAAATTCCTATGACCTATCTGTTCATGACCGACAAAAACTAACGTAAAACAAGCAATCAAAATTGTAAATGCACATACAATCAGCATGACACTAATTTTATAGTCAAATTGAAATAATATTGAATCCTTGATTCAACCCTACAAAATTTGGGCAGTTAACAAGTTCTTCATCGAAATGTAATTGGCTAAATAACAGCCGTGATCGATGCCGACAAGATTGCCTTTCCGAATTCATTAAGTATGGCGCCAAGGGTTTGTGGAGGATACTAGGGTGCAGGTACACTAGTAGATACATGAATTCGGGCACGGCTTTTGGCAACATCTGTCAGTCAATTTTTAACATCGACGTTCTAATGTTTAGTAGTATTTGCATGTACTTTGCAGTGCAAAGTTTGCTGTTTGATGGTACGAGGGAAGGTTACATATTTCAATTCTCACTCGAAACACTCATTTTTTTCTTCCATACTATTGAAAGTAACTTTAACCTATAGAGAAACTGGATGAGTGGAAGTGTTAGTGATGTCACAATAAATGTCGAATCACTAACTGCAGTGACCGGTGTCTCTTTACAGTAACAGCTGCATGCCATTCTTTCAATTTAAAAACAATTTTCAGCGCTTCTGCTACATTGTGCAGTTGGAAATGAATCTGTTAACTCTGCAGTATGGCGTCTCATCCAGCAAGTCTTGCACAGTTTATTGAAATAGCAACAGCATTTAATTTCAAAATGCAGTAATGAAATAAATGGGTTTGAATATTATTACAGTCCTATTCCTTCTTTGATCAGTAGGAGTCTTGGATATCGACAAATTTGAGACAGACTGTAGTAGAGACAATTCCAATACGATATGTTATATTTATATTTAGATCCTGTAACGTATTTAAAACCATGTAACGGAGCCTTGCACCAATTAGTTGTTTCTAGTTGCTCGTCGTTTTCTTCTTCGTGTTCTTTTTGTTAACATCTACTTTGAGACAGACTGTAGTAGAGACAATTCCAATACGATATGTTATATTTAGATCCTGTATCGTATTTAAAACCATGTATTGTAGCCTTGCACCAATTAGTTGTTTCTAGTTGCTCGTCGTTTTCTTCTTCATGTTCTTTTTGTTAACATCTACTTTGTGATGATAATAATTACCGTCGTTTCCTTGCATCATCAAACACCAAAATCTTTTCTTAAGAGACTGTTATAAACTCACCCAGTATAAGAAACAGTTGAGAGACAGTTGAGAGACGAGTGACATCTGATATCTGAAACCACACGACCATCGGGAATGTAAAGGATAGAGTTTTTCAAAGAAATATAATATTTCCTAAATTTAAATAAGGTAATTTTAAAATTTTCTTGATAAAGCTTTCGAACTCTCGTATATCAGAGAAACATCGGGGTGTTTTCCACAAAATAAGTCTTAAGTGAATCGAATTCTTAAACAAGTTATTATTTTTTAACCGACCCCATGCCCTTTTTTGAACACTGATGCATTTTCTTGAGGAAAGCAATATTTATATTATTCAAGTTGTGAATTAGTTACACATTAATAATTGAGATGTTACTCCTGCACTACACGCTATGAATCAAGAGGCGTTTCCTAAAAATAAATTCTTAAAAGCTTAAATCAAAAAGCATAAAAAAATTCATCATGGCGAGAAAGACCGATTGTCTAGTGAATGGTGGCTATCTCAGTCGAAAGGAGGAATTCAGCAATTCTGTTGCATTGCTGGTGTTAAAACTGTTGTACAAACATACATGCAGACTCACATGTACACGCTTTTTTGCTGACTTATCTGATTATATAGTCACTGTTAAATGGTTATACTTAACAGATTAGTATTTTCATTCAACATTTTTAGCGGACAGAATGGTCCAAGTGAGTGCTTGTGTTTAAAATATATGTGTTTGTATGTGCGTACACAAATGCATATAGTGATTAGCTCCCAAATATTTATTTGCAACAGTGAAATATTTTTAGTACAAAAAATACTGTATAAAAACGTATATTCCTCGGGTTCTTAGAAAGGGGGGGGGGGGGCTGTCGTCTCCCACCCCCCTTAAATCCACCGCTGACTTATGTACGTACAGACCAACAGAAACTATGAGTGAATTTTGGAAAAGGATATTTTCCGCGGACAAAAGTAAATGTAACATTTTCAAGTCTGATGGGAGAGTGACATTGTGGAGAACAAAAAGTAGTGAAATGTATTAAATAAACTTGACTGCTACTCTCAAACGTGGAGGAGGTTCACTACGAATTCGGGGGTGTATAAGTGCGAGTGGCGTGGGGGCCTTACATCATATTGAAGATGTCATGGACCAGTGTGGATATTTTCACATTTTGAAGTACCATCTTGCGAAAATCTTGGACCTGATTGGGATTTACCCAGAACAACGACCTAGACACAATGTTCAAAATACCAGGATGTTGTTACTGTATAGTGGCGGAAAATGTTAAGAAACTTGACAGAAATTGGGAGTTACCCAGAACAACTACCTAGACACAATGTTCAAAATACCAGGATGTTGTTACTGTATAGTGGCGGAAAATGTTAATAAACTTGACAGAAATTGGGAGTTACCCAGAACAACGACCTAGACACAATGTTCAAAATACCAGGATGTTGTTACTGTATAGTGGCGGAAAATGTTAAGAAACTTGACAGAAATTGGGAGTTACCCAGAACAACGACCTAGACACAATGTTCAAAATACCAGGATGTTGTTACTGTATAGTGGCGGAAAATGTTAAGAAACTTGACAGAAATTTGGTGAAGTCGATGGCAAGAAGATTGGAAACATTGAATGTATTAAACGAAATGTGTTATGTTGACGTACTACTGTGCAGTAAAGTCACTGAGTAAAAAGTTGAATTGTCCACCAATTTGGAAGGAATCTCCAGCTGATGATTGTTATATTAGCAATTACTCTACCAATGCCTACCAAATTTTTTTTTATCGTTCCTTATGCTGTATCAAGTTTTTTTTAACACAGTATCCTGCTGCCTAAGCTTTTTAGGGTCTCTTAAAAATTACTTGAATACATGTGTGTAGAGTAAATTAGGCTAGCTAGTTGGGCCTTGTTATAGGCTATTCGCGGTTAAGTGGATATTTTTGAAAGATCTCTCATTTGGTATAATAGTCAATAAATAAATGTTATTTTAGCCTTAGACGTTAACTACTAAGTGCAGTGGAATATATACGTGTTTTATTACTTACATGGCAATATTTATTTTAAAAAGTGGCTAAATGATTAAAACAATTGCTGAAAGAAAAAAGTAACTAGGGTCTCAAAATGCTCACTTTACCATGAACAGCCTATACTTATGATCTAGGACCTGTTTTGTTAAATTAGATTTTCATTGGACCTAGTGATGTCGAATCACGACTCAAATATATATCACTGTACTAGCGCAATACTCAAGACATCTTAAAAATAACAAATTGAAATATTTGAAGTTTAAAGTTTTAACTTCTCATAAAAATGAGTTTAAATTTTACAGTTAAAATTTTTCTTTTATATTTTTTGTAGATATGTGTGTAACTCTGCAAAAAAATTAATGCCTAATAACAAAATGGAAAAGTTTAATTAGCAACAATATTAGATATTAATGCATTTCTTGAGTTATTTTTGTAAAGAACCGAAATATGTTTCAAATCACAAATAATTTTCAAGCAGACAGTATTTAGCACACACAATTTCAGGAACATTTTTTTGCCACGTCTATTGCTATTTTATCATTATTCAGTACCTGACATGTTGTATTTTCAGAACAACAGAAATAATTGTAGGTATAACAAAAGTCGAAAGTTTTTCAAGTGTGTAAAAAGTGCCCTGGTGTTTCTTTTTTGGCAATGTTATACTAATTTTTACATTGTAATCGTCACTAAAGTTTGGTTACGCATTGAATAAAAAATATTCAAAGTAAATTTTTAGGCAACTCAAACTATTAATCCACTGGATTGGACAATGTTAGTATCATTGTCTTGATTCATGGCACTGATCGCAATCCTTAGAAAAAAGAACCCTGGTACACGCCAGGTATGTTAGATGATGCATATAAACTTATAGATTTTCTTTTCTATCATTGCAGGCTTCAAGTACAAGTGCAGTGTGGATCTATGCCGTCACTGGTTGCGACTAACATTCAAAGTCCTGTATTCTTCACTGAATGACATCTTACAGAGCATTTTATTTGGGTTTTGTTTTGTATTTGTATAATATATTTGTACCTTAAATGTATTATTTTAACCTCAGTGTTTTAAATGCATCTTATCACTAACAAAACAAAACATGACATATTCATTATTTGCATTTGAATTTGAAACATTCCGTACTCATTGACTATTTAAGTTAATTTCTGAGAATTTATTTGAATAATATCCCTTGAGATATATTCCCCTGTAAATGGTCAGTAATATTGTGTATTTAAAGATTTGTATATACTCTCATTATTAGGCTCATTGATATGCTGCATTATCACTTGGTTAACAACAATTGGGCCAATACGGACCCAAATTTCCATGTTCTGCTTCCTTCGTTGGTTCATACATAGGATCAACAATGCTATCATCTGAATGTACAGAATAATTTTTCAGTGGCGATATTTTTAACAGTTGCTTCTTCGTTTGTCTGAAATTAACAAATTACCTATATAGACGTTGATTTATAAAGTTTCAATGACCAAAGTTAAGGTTATAATGAATTGAGATGCGTGACGCGCCGTTTCTTTGCTTCCTTCACTATGTTCGGTTTTCTCCATATCCCTTTATTTTCTCCATAGCAAGCATACATAATCTTCCGCCTCTAGACACTCCATCTTGCTCAAGATCGGACATAGATAATATATATATATATGTATATATATCACACACACACACCATCATAGAAAAGAGTAATATAAAACAATAATCCAAGATATGTTATAAACTATGATTGTACTTATTGTTCATTAAAAATACATTTTGAGGTACTTTGCTGCTGAACTGAAAGTAGTGTAACCATGTCATTTAAATACTAAGATATGTTAAGATGTCATGGTATCGAACTAGGTAATGCATGATTTTACCGTAATTCTTTACTAAAACTTGGTTAATATTGTTGCGCATTTCAGGAATTAAAGATGTCTGATGACTATTAAACAAGAAAGCACTCACAATTGACATTGTGTTTCTCTATTTAACTCAAAATGGACATTTTTTTAAAGGAGTCCATTGAACTAGTGCAGCCATATATACTATGCTCGCCGTTGCAGTATGTTGCGTGGTAGTCTGCACGCCAATTTTACAAAAGCCTTACTGAATAATCGTGGCGTGTGAAGCTGTGTGTACATTGACCAATTCGTTCTCCATGATAATCGTACTAACAATTAAAACATATTTAATAACGCGTATGTCCTGTGTACTCAAAGCGAATGTTAAGTACAGTTAAGACGTCATTTGAGCGTTCATATCATATGACCACTATTCGTCACTATATGAATCTCGTCATGGGCTCATGTTAACTGCCACAGTTGCGTGATTATATTTGTGTATTGAGTGCATACAAAAGTACATAGGATTTAGCGAAATACGTCAGTTCGCAAAAATAGCCTGTTGGATGGTAAGTTTGTTAGAGCTGGCTACTGTGGAATATATTTAATTGAATACTTCTTAAATTACGGGCGTATTGTAAATAGAACAAGTGGGATAATAAGTGCAGTGTTTGTTTATTTTAACGCTTTAAATCGGACAGAAATGTAGACTTCAGAGAAATCGCCGTTTTATTGATAAAGTATGTGAAAATACGCTGGTTTCCATGTCCTGGTATGCCGTAAATACATTCTAAAGAAAGTTTTTTTTATAATGCCCTTAGAGTGTTAGGTTATAACATTGTTCAAGCCTGTCGTGTGAACTACAAGTAATAATCAGAAATAGCTCTCTTCCGCTGTAATTGTACTTGCTAAAATGTTACCAACTACTGCTACATTTGCATGCATACTAAAATCTGTTGCAAACAAATTTTAATGTTTAATAATGTGTTCAGTTAACTTTTGTTTTGCCGTTTATCAACGTTATCGAAGTAGCAGATGCTCCCTTTTCCATCAGACCACGCGACTTACATTTAATTTTGAGATAGAAAAAAATAATGCAGCTGCTGTATTTGCAACGTAATATTTCTTTCAAGCTGCGACTTAAAATGTGTTTGCTGGTGTATGTACAGTGAAAGTAGACCGTTTGCGAGTAAGTGTAAGTAACACAATATGAAATGTGTTTGCTGGTGTATGTACAGTGAAAGTAGACCGTTTGCGAGTAAGTGTAAGTAACACAATATGAAATGTGTTTGCTGGTGTATGTACAGTGAAAGTAGACCGTTTGCGAGTAAGTGTAAGTAACACAATATGAAATGTGTTTGCTGGTGTATGTACAGTGAAAGTAGACCGTTTGCGAGTTAGTGTAAGTAACACAATATGAAATGTGTTTGCTGGTGCATGTACAGTGAAAGTAGACCGTTTGCGAGTAAGTGTAAGTAACACAATATGAAATGTGTTTGCTGGTGTATGTACAGTGAAAGTAGACCGTTTGCGAGTAAGTGTAAGTAACACAATATGAAATGTGTTTGCTGGTGTATGTACAGTGAAAGTAGACCGTTTGCGAGTAAGTGTAAGTAACACAATATGAAATGTGTTTGCTGGTGTATGTACAGTGAAAGTAGACCGTTTGCGAGTAAGTGTAAGTAACACAATATGAAATGTGTTTGCTGGTGTATGTACAGTGAAAGTAGACCGTTTGCGAGTAAGTGTAAGTAACACAATATGAAATGTGTTTGCTGGTGTATGTACAGTGAAAGTAGACCGTTTGCGAGTAAGTGTAAGTAACACAATATGAAATGTGTTTGCTGGTGTATGTACAGTGAAAGTAGACCGTTTGCGAGTTAGTGTAAGTAACACAATATGAAATGTGTTTGCTGGTGTATGTACAGTGAAAGTAGACCGTTTGCGAGTAAGTGTAAGTAACACAATATGAAATGTGTTTGCTGGTGTATGTACAGTGAAAGTAGACCGTTTGCGAGTAAGTGTAAGTAACACAATATGAAATGTGTTTGCTGGTGTATGTACAGTGAAAGTAGACCGTTTGCGAGTAAGTGTAAGTAACACAATATGAAATGTGGTTGCTGGTGTATGTACAGTGAAAGTAGACCGTTTGCGAGTAAGTGTAAGTAACACGATATGAAATGTGTTTGCTGGTGTATGTACAGTGAAAGTAGACCGTTTGCGAGTAAGTGTAAGTAACACAATATGAAATGTGTTTGCTGGTGTATGTACAGTGAAAGTAGACCGTTTGCGAGTAAGTGTAAGTAACACAATATGAAATGTGTTTGCTGGTGCATGTACAGTGAAAGTAGACCGTTTGCGAGTAAGTGTAAGTAACACAATATGAAATGTGTTTGCTGGTGTATGTACAGTGAAAGTAGACCGTTTGCGAGTTAGTGTAAGTAACACAATATGAAATGTGTTTGCTGGTGCATGTACAGTGAAAGTAGACCGTTTGCGAGTAAGTGTAAGTAACACAATATGAAATGTGTTTGCTGGTGTATGTACAGTGAAAGTAGACCGTTTGCGAGTAAGTGTAAGTAGCACAATATAAAATGTGTTTGCTGGTGTATGTACAGTGAAAGTAGACCGTTTGCGAGTAAGTGTAAGTAACACAATATGAAATGTGTTTGCTGGTGTATGTACAGTGAAAGTAGACCGTTTGCGAGTAAGTGTAACACAATATGAAATGTGTTTGCTGGTGCATGTACAGTGAAAGTAGACCGTTTGCGAGTAAGTGTAAGTAACACAATATGAAATGTGTTTGCTGGTGCATGTACAGTGAAAGTAGACCGTTTGCGAGTAAGTGTAAGTAGCACAATATAAAATGTGTTTGCTGGTGTATGTACAGTGAAAGTAGACCGTTTGCGAGTAAGTGTAAGTAACACAATATGAAATGTGTTTGCTGGTGTATGTACAGTGAAAGTAGACCGTTTGCGAGTAAGTGTAAGTAACACAATATGAAATGTGTTTGCTGGTGTATGTACAGTGAAAGTAGACCGTTTGCGAGTAAGTGTAAGTAACACAATATGAAATGTGGTTGCTGGTGTATTTACAGTGAAAGTAAACCGTTTGCGAGTTAGTGTAAGTAACACAATATGAAATGTGTTTGCTGGTGTATGTACAGTGAAAGTAGACCGTTTGCGAGTAAGTGTAAGTAGCACAATATAAAATGTGTTTGCTGGTGTATGTACAGTGAAAGTAGACCGTTTGCGAGTAAGTGTAAGTAACACAATATGAAATGTGTTTGCTGGTGTATGTACAGTGAAAGTAGACCGTTTGCGAGTAAGTGTAAGTAACACAATATGAAATGTGTTTGCTGGTGTATGTACAGTGAAAGTAGACCGTTTGCGAGTAAGTGTAAGTAACACAATATGAAATGTGTTTGCTGGTGTATGTACAGTGAAAGTAGACCGTTTGCGAGTAAGTGTAACACAATATGAAATGTGTTTGCTGGTGTATGTACAGTGAAAGTAGACCGTTTGCGAGTTAGTGTAAGTAACACAATATGAAATGTGTTTGCTGGTGCATGTACAGTGAAAGTAGACCGTTTGCGAGTTAGTGTAAGTAACACAATATGAAATGTGTTTGCTGGTGTATGTACAGTGAAAGTAGACCGTTTGCGAGTAAGTGTAAGTAACACAATATGAAATGTGTTTGCTGGTGTATGTACAGTGAAAGTAGACCGTTTGCGAGTAAGTGTAAGTAACACAATATGAAATGTGTTTGCTGGTGTATGTACAGTGAAAGTAGACCGTTTGCGAGTAAGTGTCAGTAACACAATATGAAATGTGTTTGCTGGTGTATGTACAGTGAAAGTAGACCGTTTGCGAGTAAGTGTAACACAATATGAAATGTGTTTGCTGGTGTATGTACAGTGAAAGTAGACCGTTTGCGAGTAAGTGTAAGTAACACAATATGAAATGTGTTTTCTGGTGTATGTACAGTGAAAGTAGACCGTTTGCCAGTAAGTGTAAGTAACACAATATGAGTGCATGATGTGATGAGTTAGTTATCTCCGACAGAGATAGTTGCGTGGAACTTCATTCCGGGGACTGTGTGCGCAGTCGGCTCAGCGTAGTCGAAGTGACGAAGGAAAATCTCGGCTCAGACTCAGATACTGGCGTCTGTATATGGCCATGCTGTGGGCCGCGTGATGATGTCATCCAGCCCACGCGACGTACTCAGTAGGTGCCAACTGCTGAGAAACTGCTTCTGCGTCAAGTCATCGGGCTATGAGG
Organism: Dryococelus australis; assembly: GCA_029891345.1. Classification (NCBI taxonomy): domain Eukaryota; kingdom Metazoa; phylum Arthropoda; class Insecta; order Phasmatodea; family Phasmatidae; genus Dryococelus; species Dryococelus australis. Next base: position 3,826,217 of record CM057009.1, on the reverse strand, counting down.
AACCTGCAGCTTGCTTAATCCATGTGTTTGCAAAGTTTCGTAGGTTTGGCAACGCTGTAGGTTCTGTTCTTAAATCCACTATCTCCTAGCTGAATATATATTTTTCCTGCTATTAAGGGTGATCAACAAATAATTGGTTATTTTATATTTGTTCGAAGTACCATTGTAGACATTAGTTGAACCCTAAGTAATTTCTTATCGCGTAGTTTTTGTATCATGTTGTATAAAAATCACAACTTTGGGGTTTTTGTGACTTACAAATAAAGTGAACGAAAACACGTATAGAAAATTCAACAAGGATGATTGAATGTTCAAGGTATACTTGGCAAAACTTATTTTACAAATGTCATAGACTGCTACAAATGAAAAATATGCAAAAAGAAAGACCTTTTCAGAGGGTGATTTTTAAATACTTCTTCAAATAACTCACGGTGTCTTATTTCACTGTGATACATTTATTTCGGTAGGCGAGTTGGTTTGTATTATTTGTGCGTCCCAAAAACACTAGAACTCTGATATTGACATGTCATTATGCAAAAATAATGCGGTTTAAGTTTATTATACGAGGGAATAGTAGTTGCAAAAACATTTACACGTTGGACAGTAGTCACAGTCGTCATTTCTGTTGTAGTTACCCGAGATATTGACTGTTGCGGAAATAATGTCTCTCTCTCTCTCTCTCTCTCTCTCTCTCTCTCTCTCTATATATATATATATATATATATATATATATATATATATAGTTAAAAGTACTCGAAGAGCCTTATTTTTGCGGGGAAGTAAGAGAACCTAAATATTTCTCCTCGGCCAGAGTGAAGCATTTTTCTCTTGCAAGGTTCGTTGCCAGCGATGAGGCAGACGGCAAATACCATTGGCTGCGTGATATCCGTAGTTGTGCACCTCCTTACGTCGAAATGCTGTGAGGATGTGATCGTTGGCAACGAACCTGGGACATTCTCGCAGACTACTTTGAAGGATGTTAATGTTGAAGCAAAGCAACTGCCTATGGAACACTATAGCGACTATAACAACGTGAAGAACTCCTAAATAAAAAGTTAGCAGAAAAGTGCGATTTATGCTGCATATGACAGAAGGCTGTATATATTTGACAACATTATATAATATTTTACTAAAATATACTTTTTAAATGTAAGAAAATAATCGATTAAAATAGTCTGTATTTTTAACAGAATTTAAGCATATTTATTTCCATTCTGGATGCTTCAGAGAGCATAGATAATTTTCAATAAAATATTCATCATGGAATATCGTCATAATGTTTACTATGATTGCTTGTAATAAAAATGTAATAGTAATATAGGAAATAATTTTAAAAATATATTTTATTTGCTTCCGTTGTCACAAACATTTATGGCTGAAACTGATATAAATGAAGTTAATTATAAAATTGATATGATACATTATTACTAGGCGTATGATTTTATTACACATGATCACTGTAAATACTATTACGATCTTTCTTGAAGATTTTCTTGTAAATCCTGCTTTCCGAAGCATCCAAAACGGAAATGCGCTTAAACTTAGTTAAAAATGCCGACTCTCGATCGATTAATTTGTTACATTTAAAAAGTATTTTTAGTAAAATATATTATTATGTTGCAAAATATATACATTCTTTTTTCATATACAGCATAATTCACACTTTTCTGACAATTTGTATGGTTTCCGTACAAATTTTTGACTAGTTCTTCACATTGTGCAGTCAGGTGCAGTGCTTCATAGGCATTTGCTTTACTTCGACCCTAAATAACTCGTGCACGTACGATAAGTACCAGTTCACGTGAGTGTATACAGTTCAATTAAAGTGTGATTTGAAGCTGTCATGTCATGTGGTGTCACCTGTAAAACTTACATGTCGTACACTTACTCACTGTACATTGTATATTTCCTGTGTTTAAGTTACATTCGGGAGTTGCCATGACATCTGAATCAGCCCTCGTATACACACCAGCGTTTTTTCTCATTTTTCGTTTAAAAATATAATCTTGAGAACTACTCAACCGATTCACATTACATTGAGCATAAAAATAGTAATATGGAATGCAAATTAAAATAATGTAGATCACTGGTAATATTCTTTTAGGTCTGGTCGCCCCATTGAGGTTCTTCTGTCGACCCGCGATCATGTCCAAACTTGATCTAAGATCAACACAATAAATTGTTGCACCATTCGAGTTCGGAGCATGACTGTAGATTGAGATGTTCATTTTGAACCGCTGAATATGGTGGTTCGAAATCTCTATCCGAGATCAGAGAAGTGTCTAAAAGCAATGTTAAATGTATTTATGTACTATAAATAAACTTAGCAATATTTCAATTGTTTAAAAATTGAGTTGGTTGTTTTTTTTACTGTTGTAAAATGTGAATTGAGACAATTTACAAACGCACTAAAGATCCAATACATTTATTTAATTAAAAATCTATCAGTAGTTAGTAAAGCGAGAACGAAATTCATGCTTATCCTCCGAGCAAACACAACGAAAAACTGGAAAAGACATTCAGAATATCAAAAACTGTCCTAATTTTCCACACGAGCTTACTCTCACGGGGATTTTTTTGCTCGCGATAACGCAGCCTTTGCCGACAAATGAGGTTTGGAAATATGCGAACAGATAGCGCTAAATACATTTTTTTTGGGGGGAATTTAAAACAACATTATACACCCTTGAATATTGTTTAGTAAAATTCGTACAACTATTATTTTACTTAAAACAGATAACACATTTAGTTCTACGTACACTAACGTCTTCAATAATATTGTTATTAAAAATAACGAAAAAAGTGTGTGCAAAGTGATTCCAATCAAACAAAACAATTGAAAGGGAAGTTGTGCAGTGCATTCGACTAGATAATTTAGTAAAAAATCCTAGTCTTAGGAGATAAATGTCCACAAAAACTCATTGTCTCCGAACCTCAGAGTAAACTGTTGCAGTATGACGTCACGAAATGAGAGCTAATCACAAACAGTGTTTGATCTCAATCCTAGTTCCGAACCGAGATCAGGAGATTGACTGTCAGAACCCGGCCGTTTGCGTTGGTGCGACACTCGTAGATTGGAACTCGGATCCAACTGAGTATAGTGTTTGAACCAAGATCTTAGGATCTCGGTTCAGGACTGTTAATGGTGCAACTGAGCATTAGTTTTGTAGGCTTGTGCCATATCTCGGGGAAAAGCTGAATTTGAACCAAACGTGGTGTCCGCGAGTTCTTACTTGTGCATTTGAATAGTAATAGGTTCAGTCATCAACAAATTTTGGAATGTAACTCCTCATAAAAAAGTACGGTTGTGTATCATATCTCAGGCACTGCGCTACCCATTTCCATTTAACTGGGCGAAATTTTCTGATATTGAATTATTTTTTTAAAAGAATATTTTGCTGTTTGAGCCTGATAACTTCGTTCAATTACTTTAAACTTAATTTGAAGAAGAAATTAGGTCAGCTACGTCGAAAACGTGATGCTTTGTTTAGTGTATAATCTGTTGCGAATTGCGTAATGTAAATTCCCGTTTTTACCCATGCTATATTAGAGTTGAAAATTCTGGCTCATTTTTAAACTGGTAATAGGTAATGCCATAAAAATGGGTTTGATTGCAGCGTCGTTCTCACACAAAATACGTATAGAAATAATCCCGTAATTTGGATAACTTTATTTACGGTACCAAATTGTGCTCATAGTGCACACGATTTCTGGTGCAAATGCATATATTAGATACCAAACTGACTGCTTGCTTTATTCTTGATCTTTCTCTCTCTCCCAGTTATGAGCAAGCGTAAATGTGCCCCACACACATTCGTTTTAACTAAAGGCCTTACAGCCCCCAGTTAAGTGTATGCTTATGGCAGTGGCGGCCGACAGTTGAAACGAGTCCCGTGCTATGGATCGAGTTAGTTTCAACCCCCCGGGGCTGCAATGGTCGAGCGGTTAGCCTGCTCGCCTCCCACCAAGACGAACCGGGTTCGATTCCCGATGTGGGAATCGTGCCGGACGATGCCGCTTGTTGGCGGGTTTTCTTGGGGATCTTCAGTTTCCCTCACCCTTGCATTCCGGCGCTGCTCAACTCTCACTTCATTTCACCCACATCGGCTCTCAAGACCTCGTTGTTAAGAGCCGCCTAATTCTCTCAACTCGTTCAACACCTCTCCCCCCTCACAGAAACATATTTTGCCCAGTATGTTGGTAGGGAGAGACCCCCCCCCCCCCCCCTCCGCGAAAATATGATATTTAGTGGGCTACAATGTGATCATCTATGTAAAAATGTTTGCAATTCAACTGTCTTCGTAGCAAAACGACACTTATCGGCCCCAAATTGGTTTTACAAACTTAACGGTGTGTCGGATAACTTTACTATTACACAAAACCTATTTTCTATTTAATTTCTCATCTCATAGATTTTCATTTACTAAAGTTATTGCTACATCTTATTATTCTATGAAAAAATGTACTTACAGTAAATTTTCGCCCGTACCGCTTAAGAATTTATCCTTTATTTCTTTCAGATAAGATAAACAAAACAGCAGCAAAATAGTAATACAGATAACGCCTGGTGTTATTCTAAAAACTGACTAATTCATTAAAAACTAGGAAACACATGTGAATCATTACGTACATGTCAGCAGTGATAAGAACTCTTTTAATACTCTGTAGCAAATTCAGAACTAGTTAACTCATCGCAAATGTGGGACCGAAAATAAGAACTCACGCCACTCCTTTTATCATTTTGTTTTATATCCCGTGAAAATAGCCTTACTTTGCCATGTAGGCGAGGAAATATATAATCAATTCCAAACGCACAGAATACGAGCCGAATATTTGGTCGGCTTATGCGTATTTATCATTAAAATCCATGCGCCGTTTTTAATACGTATTTATGATCCTGTGTTTTTTTAGTCTAAGCTGATAGATGTAACTAATTATCTCATACAAAGCTGAATTTTGAGCGTTTGTGATCTAGAAAAATGGTCGTTGATGTTATTTTTACAAGCAACGACCACTTCTAAATGATTAAACTTGAAACAAATCCGTTTAGATTGTTGTTCAAAGGAGTAGGCGTATGCAGAATAGTCGCGGTTTATTATTCTGTATGCAATGGAAATACATGAATTTGAAATAACCTCCTAATTCAAGCAACAGTATTGAGAGCTGAAAAAAAAAACGTGTTTTGTTAAACATGACAATCACTCTTCGGTTTTTTCTCAAGACACCTAGCAGCAGTGAACAATGAGTAATTAATTTTCTGGCAGTTAATGCAATTCTGTGGATTTGATATGTAGTGTGTATTAAATAAATATAGCTCTTAGTGTTAACTCTGTACTGCTATTATTCTACAAGTAAACCTGATGTTTCAACAGTTCGTATGAGCTATTTTTCATTGAATGTTTTTACAAAATGCGGTAGCCGTATAACCGTAAGATAAATATAAAACTTCAAGCACTATACCTATAATAAATACTGGAAAAGAGCTACACTAATTATAGACATTCGTCTTATTCTAGAACATTAGTTACAGCTTGGGTTTGATAATTCTAAAAATAAGTCTTAAATTATAGCACTATCAATACTTGCAGTATTTTTTGGGGTGCCATGAGAAATGTAGTGTTTTTCATTATATGTAACAGAAAGGGGAATTTTAAGATCCACATTAATGCACTGTTTCATGTGTTGCTAACATGAAATTGTTTTATGACTGCTATCCACACAACACTTTCATTATGTGTCGGAACCAATGAGCTGTAAGCTTCGTGTACGCTTATGAATCATTTACGCACATGGGACGGTAGTTGTGCATTGAGACTCGCAGTGTAGAGTGCTGGGCAAAATAACTTTCCTGTGCATTATGCAAACAAATGTGCACGCCAAGTATGAATGGGTTCAAGCCGTGCATGGATGCAAAAACGTACATATATTTATTTCATTACTCATCGTTCGATAAACCGGTCCAGGTTTCCTCATTCCAAAATGCAAACTGAACATTTTTGGGTTAACCCCTTAACTTACATTATTGGCTTACAGTAACCCGAGCATTCACTCATATTTTCTCAATAGTTTCTTTCACTTACTTGTGCTTCAGGATACTCGCCTACCTCCCAGTTGTCTAAAATCAGTGTTGAATGCGGTTGCGTATCGATGTTGAGTTTTGCGGGGGGAAATGTGTGTGGGTCAGCCTGTTCCACGAGTGTAAGGAAAATAAATTGTTAGATATTTTTATTTTTTTTGCATAATATGAATCCAACAAGCAAGGATTCACAGGCGTGTTCGAAGTGCCCTTAAGTGACATTTCAGTTAGTGAAATTCCGAGTGATCACAACACAGGCTGTTGTGAAAGTGACGAGGAAGATGAAATGGTCGGGCAAGAATCGTCAAACAGATTGTTTGGTCAAAAGAGATAAATGGTCTATTATACCGTCAATACGTGGAAAAACTCCTGCACATAACCTTGTTCCGAGACATTTCGCTCTGCTTCACCTTACGTGTGGAATTTCATTTTTCAAATGAAATAATATCAAATTTTGCTTCAAATACTAGTTAAAAATCCGGACAGAAACAACTAATATTGAAGGGCAGTCGTATCATAGTGAAACAAATGCCACAGAAATTAAATCATTTCTTGGATTGTGTTACTTGTGTGGTGTGTCCTAGTCACACAGTGAGGAATTGGTCGCACTTTACGCGACATATGGAACAGGATGACATATTTCGTGCAATTACACCTTTGAAAAGACTGCTTTTTCTTCTATGGTACCTTAGATTAGACAACTACTTGACTAAAGAATAGTGAAAAATAATAATATGGTGTATGTCTCAAAACTGTTCAACCAGTTTATTTAAAACTGTAAAAACAATTATTATGTTGAGATGCTAACACAATCATTGATGAAATATTGGTTAACTTCAGGGGCAGATGTGCTTTTCAGATGTATATACCTTCAAATCCTAGAAAATATGGAGTAAAGAATTTCATTTTATCTGATTAAAAAATGCACCACTGCTTCAATGCAGAAATATATTGTAGTACACGTGTGCAATAAGACATGAGCAAAAACGTTAGTCACCCTACCAAAGTAGTAAAACGGATTGTGGAACCCATAGCTGGGACCAACAGAAGTGTGACGGGGGATAACTGGTTTACTTCTATTGAACTTCTGGATGTATGCCCCTTCCGGAAAAAAAAAAGTGGGACTTAAATTTTAGCTACCATAGGCAAAAACAAGAGGGGACTTCCCCGATATTTTGTTCCGACTCGAGTACAGTGAGTATCCTCAAATTTGTTGGGATTTTAGAAAGAAAAACCCCTTAGATTTCATTTACACCAAAAAGGGACAGGTTGTCAACATGGTTTCTTCGGTGCACCAAGAAGAATCCGTAAAGAAAGAAACCAATACGCCGGAAATAATATAATTTCACAATGACACACATGGTGGCATAGAGGCCGTAGATGAGAAGTGTCATAATTACACTACAAGTAGCCGCACTCGAAGGTGGCAGATGGCAGTTCTCTAAGCCATGCTTGATATCGCAGGTGTAAATACTTTGGTTCTCTGTAAAGACATGGAGCCCCAACTAACTGGTCGCAGGTTGATCCTCCTGGAGCTAGGGAAACAACTAGTTTTTTTCCATTAATGGAAGAAAGGATTGCCATTTCAAGACTTTTAGGATATCTGCGCTTGCTAATGTAATAATGTTTAGGAAAGAATGACCACAGCCAGGCACGAGTCAGGATGCTCAGGCAAAAGTAGCAACTTTAAAACGAAAGTGTCTTGCAAAAAAAAAAAGACAGGAAAGCTAGCCCTATACGAGCCGAAATATTACGGTATGACAACCCGTTTCCTGGAGACGATCATTCTGCACCATTCGAACTCACATGTTGATATGGCGCCCTTTGACGTTGACGAGGCATAATGACACTTACTTTCACTTCATTTGACGGCTCTTCACGGACTGAACTTGGCGTAACACTGACCTTTCCAGTCACACACGAAAGGGCGGTATGTGTACACCATCTCTTTGCAATCGTAATAACTTATTGTTGGTCTATTGTTCTATACATCCTCTGAGTTTGGATTCATTCGGGCCATTCTTTCTGGGTGTTGCAATTTTCACAAACAATAGTGTAGTTTGATGGTTGGTCGCCATTTTGAAAATAAGTGTCTGACATACGTGAAGCATTTCTTTATCAACTGCCGCAGTACTACACGTTTGCCGAATCTGATGGGAATCTGTCAAATGTTTTCCGAGGCGATATTACACAAAAACATTATTAATTCATTTAGCACTTTATTACAAAATTGCGGACAAAAGTAGTAGTTGTTTGGGTTATATTATGGTTGTAATAGATAATGTCAGCACACAAAATTTGGTGGAAATTGGTCGAACACCAAGGTAGTTATATCAAATAAACCTTAAATATTAGTATTGCCGCCATTTTAAAAATAGGTGCTTAATAAAGTTAACTTACTTACATTTACATGGAATATCATGGTATAACTTAATGCCAAATTTGACAAAAATTGGTTGAGTGGTTTTGTAGATGTAACGTAAATGATTATTTTTTTCATATGGTGCTATCTTCCAAAATGGCGGACGGATAATATTATTCACCTTGAATTCAAAGTTTACTCCTTGCACTGCCAGCATACAAAATTTGCTTTAATGGTTTCCGAGAGTTGACATCGCTGTAAATTTTTTAATGCCTGGTGTGTTCGAAACTATAAATATAAAAGTCAGGTGCCCTTTCTTATTACTATATGTGTACCGAGTTTGGTGAAATTCGGTTCACGCATTCATAAATGAAATGACACAAACCCACACACACTGGCAGTAAAGTGATCTCCTGAACCTTTCTTTCCTTTGGAAAGCGGGTTAAAAACATCACACACATTCTTTGACTATGCAGCATTAGAACCCGGAATCTTAATGTAACTTCAAGGTGATGCCGTGGTGACCTCAGCCACAAATTATAATATCATCTAATTCGAACCAATAGAAATATTAAAACATCCGAATAACATCAACGGAGAAAATGGCTACAAGTTAAACAAAATATGGGCAAATCTCTTCATAGTCGACCTGAAATCGTGTGATGCGAGAGCAGAAAAAACAGACTTGCCAGGATTGGCCGACCACCTCAGCCAATCAGGAGGAAGACAGCCTGTGATTGGCCGAAGAGCCCAGCCAATCAGGAAACAGCCCTCCAGAAATCAGAATATATAAGGGCCTCTTCCTTAGACTATCCTCAATTGGTTAGTAGTCCAGGCAAACAAGACCAAAAAAGTCGAAATTGTCAAACTAAAACATGTAGTTCTAAAAGTTTCAGGAATGTGTAGGGGTAGGTCCCCTGAACAACATAAACAACGTCCTGGGGGGGGGGGGGTGGTGTAAGGTCTTCCCCCCCCCCCCAGTTTTTCGCTTATAACTCGAAAACGGTGCGTCGCACAGATGATGTATGCTGGAGCAAAATGAGAGGATTAAAATACCCTACAAAATTGTATATATAAGTTTGTTCCTACCTGTTGTAGTTTCCAAGATATCCGCCGGCCAAAATGGATAATTATATATATAAAATTTAATGCTCAAACTTTTTTAAAGACGATGTTTCTGTAAAACTGAAGAGTAAAGAGCTATAAGGGCAAATTTGACGAAAAGCGTGAGGCAAAACAACTTCTTTGAAAATTTTATATATATATATTCAACTGGTCGAAAGTTAGAGCGATTTGAATTTATAAGGTAAATTTCGAGATTCTGCTAGAAAGTTGCTCATTCCTGTTTTTCATCTTTGAGGGCTATAACTGTCTATATAACCTTGTATATGGTTTATTTCTCTATATTACCTTACATATTGTGTTTTTTTAATTTTGAAAAAATTTTCAATAAAAATAATTTTTAAAATGACCTTATAATATTTTTAGCCTAAGTATTTATAAGTAAATATATAGGTATATAATAACTATGTATGAAGTATGTACCGTGGAAACCGATAATGGGGGACGCCGGTTTAAAGAGACAAACTGGTTAATGGGACCATATTAGTTAGTCCCGAACAGATGTATACAACATGTTTTTTTTGTTCGGTTTAGCGGGTATATAAAGTGGGTAATTAGTATGGAAATGAAGGGTACTGCGTGATGTGTCCCGAATAAGCGATGTTCACTGTACATACATACATGTATGTACCTACATAATCATCCAAAAATACGTCTCGTCAATATAGGAAAAATTCACTTTATTAAAAAAATCGCTAATATGTCAGGTAGGAATAAAGTAACGAAACGAAAATTAGAACAAAATAGTTTTATTTACAAAAAAAAAAGGTAGAAAATACTAAGTAAGCAATTTATTTTTAAATATATTCAAAGTTCAGTCATATCTCCAAAATCCATAAAATCTTCATCCTCTTCCACACCTTCCTTTCGTATCTGTGCGCATGTTCATACAGGCTCCATCGCATCCATAGATAGATGAGCAGTGGATACCTGCCTTCCGGCATCCACATCTGTCACCACAGCCAGTAGCACAACTGCAAAAAATTTAAATCAGGAGATTCTGTCAGGAGCTATTGGATATGTTGTTTTGGCGGGGTTGAGGACTCCACCGTCGTATCTTACCCAACCCCAACGTGTTGGATTGAGAGAGTCGTTGTTAAGCCATTGTTGTGTCTGTAAATATACTCTGAAAGAGAGTTGCTTGGCTGTACATTGGGTCGGTGGCAGTGAAGGAAGATTGGCTTTCACTTTGGTGGAGAATTTCACTAAGGAGTTGTATCGGTGATTGTTCAAATCACGTTCACTCGGTGGGGCCTGGCACATGGTGAGAAACATCTCCTCTCCAGCTTGGGCTACTGCATCAGGTGTTGATGTGGGGTCGTAGAAGATGTCAGATATGGCTTTAGTCCCATTTGACATTTTTAGGAAACACTTTAGGATGGACGATTTGTTTTTGTTGAATATCGCACATGTTGTGTCACATCCTGTGAAACTGTGGATGAACATAATAGATCCACTAAAGGTTAGCTCCTGCAATTATCTGGTGGAGTATACCTTCTCCTCAATGTTTCCTCTTCCAGGCTTAATGAAATATAAATTTCTGTCTGGTGGTGTGAGAGCTGTTAGTAGGGCAAACAGGTCAACATCTTCTCCAATAACAACCACAAACGAATGAGAAGTAACCTTGTTTAAGCCCATGTTACGATACTACCATCAGTATCTCCTGTAACGGTACTCGCCTCTATACCTCTTGCAGTCAACGTCTCGTCTAACAACTCAGTCAGCTTGGTCTTGTTCTTTTCATTGGTGAGAAAGTTCTCCTGCTGATCATTGGCCAGCATATTTTCATAAAAGTTAACATCCACTGATGTTTAGATGTTCATCTCCGCTTCTGTTTGGCACGTTTAGTGGAATTAACTTCTTCATACCCATCAAAACTACAGCAGAGTTGGCACCGTAATGATTGATAAGGTATGATACGTACTGTTATAATGTATGATACGTACTGCTCGCAGATGGAAGAGAACTTGGTACCAACATTCCACTTAACTATATGAAGGAGGAAGCCACCATCCACTACAGTGTAACTTTCGACCAGTTGAAGGTGTGTGTGTGTGTGTGTGTGTGTGTGCGCGCGTGTGCGAAATTTAATGCTCTGCAACTTTCTCCACAACGATGTTTCTGTAAAACGAAACAGTGAAGAGCTAGGAGGGCAAATTTGACGAAAAACTTGAGGCGAAACAACTTTTTCCTAAAATTGTCCATCTTGCCGGCGGGTGTTTCGGAAACCATAAACGATTGGAATAAAACTTAGTGTATGTATGTATGTATATATATATATATATATATATATATATATATATATATATATATATATATATATATATATATATTGTAGGGAATATACTCCTCTTTCATTGAACTTTCACATAAATTTTCTGTGCGACGCACCGTTTTCGAGTTATAAGCGGAAAAATTAAATAAGGGACCTTTAACCCTCCCCCCTCCTCAAGGACTCGAAAATCGATGGGACTTTATTTTATGTTGTTCAGGGGACCTACCCCTACACATTCCTGTAACTTTTGGAACTGCATGTTTTAGTTCATCTATTTTTCCTATTTTGCCTTGACTACAGGCATTGTTCCCTGATGATGGCAGCTGCAATGACTGCCGAAACGTTGGAGAAGAAATCCACGACGCGGCGCAAACCCAGAAACCTAGAAATTGATGGCAATGGCGAAAGCCTGCGAACAATTTTACGAAATAATTGTTTTAAAATTTAAGTACAGCTTAAAAATTATAACCGTAGTTACAATACTTCAATTGATTATTAATAATAGTCTCTTAATTAAGATTACAACTAGATATACTGTCTTTTAGCTGAGTTGACAATTTTATAAAACGCATAGTAACACACAAAATTATGGGGAAGAAAGCAGAAAGAATAGTTAATTTTAGTTATGAGAGTTTAATAGTGGGTAAATAGTTTAATAGCGGGTAAATAGTGTGATTGGAGAAATATTGTATGTTGTTATTAATAATAGACTAAGTGGTACTATTGCTAACATGGTAAATATCTGTTACAGAATACATGTGTGTGTGTGTGTGTGTGTGTGTATATATATATATATATATATATCCATGTTCACAGTTTTCTTAATGTTCATTATCAAGAGAAGATAAAAACACAATTGATATTATTAGTATCCGCTGTAATCTGAGATTCTAGGATGTCTTTTTCTTTAGTCGGTGTCTGTTTTGAGGTTAAAACTGGACCTTCCTGTTTTTCATGACCTGAGTTAATACAGCCTTCACTAGAACTCATATGAGTTAACAGCTTCGCTCTGCTTGGGAAGACACATTTACAATGGTTACAAAACATTTTTGTAACTGTCTATCCTAACAACATATTTTATTCCAGTTGATAGCACAACACTTAACACTACTAGGTGAATATTGGCGGGAAACAGCTGTAAGTCAGAAGTACCAACCATTAAGAGCAATTTGTTTGTGACAGCAAAACTGTGGTATAGGCTTTTCACGGTAAAATGCGCACTTTTGAAAGCCCTATTTAAGATCTACTTATATGCACGTTGTGTATTCTTTGGCCTGATGTAAAATTAACATTGCCATGGGCCTGATCACTTCATTCATGCATCGGTCAAGTGAAATTGTGAAATGATTAGAGAAGTAAATATTTTATAAATCTTCTAATTTTTGCACTGATGCATTAAATAAAAACAGAAATCGAAATTAACAATTTAAATTATCACAAATGGTTGCCTAACAATTTTTATTAGACTTTAAGATACGGAACTACTTTCCATCTATTGTTACCAACTTTACCGGGCGCATTTCACTCAGTGCGCCCGTCGAAGTGAATAAAGGCATGGGTAGTGACTTTTTTCTAAGGTTGATTTTAAAAGTGCTCACATTATCGTGAACAGCCTTTAACTGGAGGTACCACAGTTTGTAATATAATTATACTCTCGCCCTCTGACAGCAAAACTGTGGTTTTATAGATTCGTATTTTATTTCTTTGCATTCTTCACATGCTGTCACGCGAAACATATGTTGGCCATGAATTAGAGAGGTTGCATAGCAGTGCTATAGGTTCTCACTTGATTTTAGTAGTTTAGGTTCCACGCAATAGATAGCGTTATTAATCGTCGATACGGCATTGCCGATATTTTTCTGCGCAGTATTGTTTACGTGACATTGTGAGAAGTTAATGTCGCCGGTTAATTACAATTTATAAATTTGTGGTTCGTATACGTACTGCGATCATAAGTGGGACATCACTATCTTCGGCCGTCAGTGTAAGCAGTTGCTTCAAACAAGGGCAGCGAATCAAAGTGGGACATCACTATCTTCGGCCGTCAGTGTAAGCAGTTGCTTCAAACAAGGGCAGCGAATCAAAGGAGCGAATAACTTATTCATTTCGAAATAAGTGGCAGACCGATTGTCTTGTAGTGCAGAACGACGGCAATACTTGAGTGATCTGTTTATTCTTTTCTGCTTCTTTATGTGGGTTTAGAAAAGTGAACTGTCAGTCATCACGAAACTCATCTCATTGCGTTCGTGAAGGAATATCCAGAATACTCGGACACGCGAGTGCATAAGGCGAGTAACAAACAATACATTTGCAGTGTCAGCAAAAATCGTTTTCATCCAACAGTAATATTAATGTATGTACTATCTACGGAAGTACCCATAGCTTTGCCTAACGAGCTAGTTTGGCAAGGGATAGCATTTACAAGTGGAGAAGTTGCCAAGGATTACATTGCTTCAGCAGTGGCAAAGCGTGCTGAAAGCAGACTACCAGAAAAATACCCAATTATTATGATAAATGCTGCAAATGATGTGCCTTTCAGTAACGATACGGTCGCGAGCCGCGTTAATTTTGTTGCTGCTCAAATCAAGACTCAACAAAAACTGTCTCGAGTGTGCTTATTTTTTACTAGCAGTGGACGAGTCGACAGATTTTGCAGAACCATTTCGCGTGGATGGGAACGAAAAATAACAATTTATTTCTTCCAGTGATCACAACTCTCAGTTCCCTCAGCTGTTCGAAGATGATTTCAAGATCGCTCTGGCTTTCATTGCTGATTGGTTTGTATGCCTGAATGAGGTTTACATCCACCTTCAAGGTCGACAAAACACTGTTTGTGATTTGAAAGAAACAATATTTGCTTTTAAGAAAAGTCGAAATATTCTTATCATTGTCTGAAAAAAAAAATCGTGCACTTTCCGAAAATGTAGCATACCTTTAGGAGTTTGGGCCGCTCAGACTATTAGGAAATTGTTCAAGCGCTTACAAACTCCTTGAGTCGTTACCACAGACACTTACAGCCTCGTATAAACAAATCAGTGGCGTCATTACTAGCAGGTTAACATAAGTGGCCAATATGGCTGCAACTTGGTTAGTTTTGGCATGTGGCGGGGAGTGTTTTAATATAATCTATGGGTTAAAATATAGTAATAAAATGTGTAATGTTTTGTAATCCTGGGTGTCTTGGAAATCGCCTTTATAGGCTAAAGTTTCGTGACAATGAAGAAAGAGTAAATTCATCGTTGAACGATTATTTGCCAGAGTACTTCGTACCCACATAATGTTAGATGTTTATCAACAGTAGGAAAAGGTTACATTTCAAGATTATTTGCCAGAGTACTTCGTACCCACATAATGTTAGATGTTTATCAACAGTAGGAAAAGGGTACATTTCAAGATTATTTGCCAGAGTACTTCGTACCCACATAATGTTAGATGTTTATCAACAGTAGGAAAAGGGTACATTTCAAGATTATTTGCCAGAGTACTTCGTACCCACATAATGTTAGATGTTTATCAACAGTAGGAAAAGGTTACATTTCAAGATTATTTGCCAGAGCACTTCGTACCCACATAATGTTAGATGTTTATCAACGGTAGGAAAAGGGTACATTTCAAGATTAATTGCCAGAGTACTTCGTACCCACATAATGTTAGATGTTTATCAACAGTAGGAAAAGGGTACATTTCAAGATTATTTGCAGCGTTTGTGTGTGAATGCGTGTACTTGCATGAACAGCAGTAAAATATAACTGTTTGCGCGTACATTGGGACTTAATTGTTTTTGTACCTTCCACAGTGACAAATTTTGTGTTAAAATAAAACAGATTCCAGTGATCATAAACAAATTTATTGAAACTATTTAAATTGCCTTTCCCATCACAATTACACAATATTACTTAATATAGTTATTATGTTGAGGATAATTATCGAATGGCTGTGAGAATGTATCATTAAGTAATATTTCTGAATATCTTTTACTTGTTTACAAATTAGAAAGAGTGAACGCAACGAAAATTAAGAATTTGCTTACAATTCTTTGATATATTCAGTGTGTGTAATCATTAATTAATATTTATGGACATCCTTTTTTTTTACTTGTCTACAAATTACAACATATAGTGAAAGAAAGGAAAACTTTGTATTCCGTACTACCCATTTAAATTTCCCGTGCTGCTACATATACCAAAACAATGTCACGCAGTGACTGTATTGCCTACCTCCAGTGACGTCACTTAGAGGGTGCTTGGCCTTGTAATCACAGTGGTAACGGTTCAGCACAAAGATCGAAGCATTGGGAGAAAATTACTCGCTGTTCAACCTGCTGTTTAATCCACTAAAAGTTCCAGTTGACTTATTTGTCCATGTACATAAAGCTCATTGAACTACATGTTCTTGCACGTGCCTAATCGGAATTTACACGCTGCAGTCAACACTAGCAATGACATCTTTATTTCAAAATTACAAGCTTTCTTCTCTTTAGGGATCAGAAGACACCAAACAGTTTCCCGTCCTACGGATTTTGTTAATGGCTAGCAATTTTCGGAACCACGTATATGCGTGAGAGTGCTTTTTCGCCGTTGAATTGTATTAAGAACAAAATGCGAGGTGTCGTGTATCACGCAAACAAACGCTGAGATGGCATTTCACAGTAACAAGATCCAGCCTGCGGCCATATACCGTACGTTCATCTCATATAATCTACCTTTTTTTTTTTTCCTCCAGATGTGAGAAATGTTTCCCCGAAGTATTCACAGACATGCGATCTTGCAGCTTCCTGTATGTATATATGTGTGTATGTATGCTGGTTGCATTTATAGGGTAGGTGGAGGGACCCAGAAATTTCTTAATGCCTCGGGTCGCACCGAGAGAGGTGTTAACTGGAAGGTTCGTGCACTTGTTTACGGCGGCCGACTCCTCCAGCAAGGGGAGGGGGAGGGTGGTAGTTACGTCAGTACAGGTCAACACTGTCAATATTATTCCTACTGCCAGCACTGCAATGACATTCAGCTGATTCTACCCGTAGAGCAGGCAGGCCAGCGTGAGTCACCACCTCTAAACCCGGCATGTCCGCACACAATTATATTTACAAACTACTGTCCTTTTTTGATACGCTATTATAAATACTATTGTACGTAAAATGTTCTGTGCAGATTGATAGCAGTAAATATTTCATTTCTGACTCTTGAGTTTTGGAGAAACAGAGTTCGATTTCACGTCCCTTCACTCTGGTTTCGTTTCAACTTTATTTTCTGATATTAGCTCATGTACAGCCAGATACTGCGTCCTCTTGTTCGCCCTAGCACAAGGGGTCAGTATCTCACCACCGGGATATTAACGAAACGTTTAATAATCTCAAGCTATCAGCTGAGGATATGTTATGTCACCTTACCAGGTCCAAGCCCAGAGGCAGGAGGCCATGTGTGTGTCGATCTAGGATGAGGTGCCAGTGAATTCACTTGAACCACCACCAGATTCAATTTAAGCAAATAAAATGTATAAAACACATATCAAACACTTTTTTACTAATTTATTTACAATGGCCCAGTGATAACAATGCAATACTTATCACGTTTAGAGTACGTTAAAACTGAATGTTAATACACAAATTGTAAATTCAATAAAACATGCCTTTATAAAAAAATACTTACAATAAAAATGTGGCACCAAACATTTGATATCATAGACTCTTTTACAAGCGTTACGTTGTTAGAAATTCCTAGCTGAGAAACCATTCAGTGCTTTATGTTTGCACACCAAAAATAATTAAACGTGCTCGCAAAATAAGTCAAAGAGCACAACCAAAATAGTACTTCTAAACTGCAAAAATATATAATAACACACAAGTGGATTTGGCGCATCGAGGAATGATACCAAATAAGTCACATTCCAAATTGACTGAGCCAAAAAATGTGTTTACAACTCATAAATATTTTATGTGACCCCTAATTAAAATTATAATACTGAGATTGATGGCACAGTTATAAGCCTGCTAAACTCCAAATACCAGGAAATAACAAAACTCTCATTCATTAAGCACATCACATGCTCCGTGCCTGCACATAGCAGCACTAAAGTAGGGCTACCTATAGAATTCAAAATTTATTTTTGAATAGAAAGTACTCTGTTATCTGTTACTCGTAATATCACCTTAAAATGTGATGGTTTGCACAATACGGCAATACTAAACTGCCTTAGAAAAATAACAATGTTCAAAAGTATAATCTTCAAGTTTCATTAGCTGGGCAAGACTAACGAGTGCAATCCTATTATACTGAACCTCCTGAAGGTTTTGACAATGCCATTAAACTTATCTTAACGACCTCAAATTAGATTTAAAATCAAACAAAAATCAAAGACGAACAACTTTCACCATTTACAATTATATTCATTCGTACCGTCGCAGCTAGGGGAGCCCCTTAAATTACGGGATGATAAAATATACAGATTAAAACGTAGATTAAAATTCATAAGTGCCGGCATTACGACGACCCAAAAAATATATAATTGTAAAAACGGACCTTACCAAGACGTCTGCTGTAAAAATCTGCATGAACGAGCTCACTATAAAAGGAATGTTGTGGAAGGTCACGTCCGTTAGCAAGCGCGTAAACAGCTGATCGTGGACAAATTGGGCGCAGTGGCAATGCAAAACACGTCGGCTCGTGAAGCTTTATTTCAAACACACTCATCACAAAATTATATTAACGTTACACCATACGATAATTTGGACTGTGCTGGCCGAAACATAATTTTTACCAATTCCACTTTACACTGCACGCCCAACCGAGCACACACTACCAAAAATATTAAATTACGACCAAAGCCAGACATGCTAAGGAAAATGTAAAAATATATTGACGTCCATAACTCACCGAATATCTTCCTCTACTGGCGCAAAAATAATTTATATTAAAATATAATAAACACTTAAGGCAAAACAGATCACCGCACCAAATCGTATTCAGGTTGCCATTACGTGACTTTTGTAGTATCGCTCAGTCCCAGTTGAATAGCATTTCGGGGAAGATCCTCGACGTGAAGCCAGATGTCGTTTAAAGCGTCAGGATGAAGGTAGAACGGGCTGTGGGGTCACATCAGACACCACTCTACCCCTTCGATATTAAACGTGTGACGTGCAGAGGAGGGGAATTAGGGTGGGGGAGATTAAAGGAGTAGGGAAGCGGACACCGAAAATCCAAATTGAAAGTCTCTACCACAGCGAGTGAGTGGTCGTTAATTGAAACAGTAATAGATCGTAAGAGACGGCGGCCACGCCTCTACGTCTCGCAATTAAATGAGAATATGAGGCCAAAACACACATACATAGTGATTTCCAACAAATCTTCAAATTATGGGAGGAAAACACACACCGAAATTAAATGAGAACACGAGGCCAAAACACACATACATCGTGGTTTCCAACAAATCTTCAAATTATGGGAGGAAAACACACACCGAAATTAAATGAGAACACGAGGCCAAAACACACATACATCGTGGTTTCCAACAAATCTTCAATTTATGGGAGGAAAACACACATCGAAATTAAATGAGAACACGAGGCCAAAACACACATACATCGTGGTTTCCAACAAATCTTCAAATTATGGGAGGAAAACACACATCGAATTTAAATTTTGCTTTCCTTAAAATAATTCAGACATAAAACCTACCAAATGACCTAACATTGCTAAAGGCCGTTCACGATAAAGTGAGCACTTTTGAAGCCCTAGTTACTTTTTAAATTCGACCAATTTATATCCTTCCGCCACTTGTTCATGTAAACCCTGCAATGTGGATAAAAACACAGTTTATACATTCACTATACCCAAAACCAAAAGTCCGAGGCCACAATGAAATTTATTTATTGGTTATTACATCTGATGAAACATCTTTAAAAAGTGCTCACTTTACCGTGAACTGCCTATATACGTTATTTTATTTGTTTCGTTAGTAGATTTTCCGATTAATAGGATATCTTTTGAATCCTTTTTTAAATGATATAAATGGCAGGAAACAGCATATGTGAAGGAGAATTTTTTTCTCTTGAATACAATTTTTTTTATGCCTATTAAAATCACTTGTATAACAACATGCATGCAACACATAATAGCTTTTTTTTTTTAACAAGTGTCTTTTAAACAGCTAAGCCATAGCTATAAATTAGTTGAAGTATATGAACTTATAAAAAAACTTTCGTTATTAGAGCATTAAGTTGAACCCCAAATTATATATCTATCCTGTAAAGGTTTTGAAACCTTATTTTGTGTGTGTTTTCGTGTATCTTTGTTGGTGTGTGTTCGTATGTTTGAAAGAAGTTAGAAGCCAGAAAGGCTTGCCATGTGATCGCTAATATTTCCTTTTTATTAAACATGGACATTCATGTATCTGACGCAAATTTTTTTTCAGCATTCTCGAGAAAACTTATGAATATACTAGATAACTTTCAATGAGCGGTCTTCATTGTTGATGTTCAGCGAACTGCAGACGACATGATCAAAATGCAGTAAATGTGGTATTGCTCAGTAACAAATCAAAATTAAAGAAATTTATGTAAACAGAATATATTAATATGTATCACGACGGGCGATCAATAAAAACATGCCACTTACTTGAAATGGAAAATGTAGACTGTTATCTTATGATTAAATTAATTTAACATATACAAAATGATTTTGAGCAATGGGGACAAACTGCAGAAGACGATATCTGAGATAAGGAAAACAAGTCTAATGGACATAACATACGGAAATGCATGGGTTCCTCGCTAAATATCAGTACTATTCCCCACGATGGCGGGGTGCTCATGTATCGGTAAAATGAGCTGCCTACTTTACTACTGTTGCCCACTCACCCTGGAGCGAACGTGTGTACTGTAATGCAGTGATATGGGACAATGTCCTGGCAATCCAATCGGGAACAGGCCGACATGGTCTTACATGCGGACAGGTAAATGGCAATGGGCGGGAGGTAGCACGGCTGTACTGCGAAAAGTAATTTTCGCCGACAGCAACCGCACCATAAAATGTATGGCGTAGTATTTCGCCGTTTGTGTAAGACAGGCTCATCTATGGGAATGGATATTCTTGAAGGGCTGGTGCGCCAGGTACGTACACCAACTTTGGAGGAACATGTGATCAATACTGTGGAAGATAAGATGGCACCAGTCAGGAGGCCTGTCAGCATGGGGTAAGCTAGACGACAGTGTGGAACATGCTCTCCGACAATCGCTACTACCCGTATAACGTGCAATCTTTGCAGGGCTTATCACCGATGGACTTTCTCCCACGGGAACTGTTTTGACGCTCTTTTTTTGCACAGGCCACTACAGTGATGTAATTTCTGTCCTTCCTATTCACAGACGAGGTCATCCTTATGAAGGGTGGCATTATCAACCTCCATAACACCCATATGTGGGCTACGCAGGATCCCCGTGGTATAGTGGCAGTGAACCAGTTCAGTCTCTGTGTGGATGGGGATTATTGGCGACCGCTTTGTGGGACCAGTCGTCTTTCCTTAATGTCTCGTGGGGGAGGCTTATGTGCACTTCCTGCAAGTAACTCTGTGTCCCCTGCTGGAAGAGGTGCCTTTGGTGGTACGAAGGGTTATGTGGGAGCTACATGGTGGTGCTCCTGCTCACTTCTGTATTACTGTGCAGAGGCATCTCGACAACATATTTCCCAGTCGATGGATCGGACGAGGTGGTCTAGTTGCATCTTTATTGTACTGCACAGGAATTATGAATGAATATATTGTCTTTAGCAGAGAAAACACGTGTTTCCAGACATATGTTCATATGACCCATTTTGCTCCTTATTATCTCAGGGATCGCCTCCTGCAGTTTATTCCCAGTGCTAAATATTTTACTGTACGAATTCACGCCATGATTGTTGGTCGGAGAAAAAGAAAGGTGGATGCTTTTCCATTGACTAGCAACAATTTCAATGTCTGGACTATTCAGTACTGAATGTGCTACGTTTCTGGAGTATCCAAACATAGCCAAAAATTATCACACACATTATTTTATAGAACTACAATGATTTAACAACTGATTTGTGTTATTGTCATGCTAGTATTACCAGTAATTAAAAAATTTCACAATTGCTGTTACAAGAGTTAGGTTAAAATGTGCTAACATTAACATTTGTGTGGCCATTGAAACAGTTCAGACTCCAGGAATCGACTTTAATTAAACCCGTCCATAAAAGAAACCTTAGAAAATGCCTGTGTTAGATATTATTTATATACTGCCTTGTGAATAAAATATTACATACATTAATTTTAATTGGTAATAAAAAGTTAAACGAGTGTTGAGATGTAAAGGTCTGGATTTGTCATAAAGAGGGAAGAAAAGTTATTACTAACAGTTTAAAAAGAGCAAACAAAGACGTAAGATAAAGTAATTTAGCGCCAGACAAAAGAACCGACACTGTTCATAATGAGTGATGCTGAAATAATGTAATTTATTGTCAGTGTTGTTCTTGTTGCAGGGTGTCGTGGTGCAGGAGGTGGATCAAGGGCAGCCATGTTTAGTATGCAAGGACTCGTGCCCGGGCTTCGCAGCCCACACCTGGCGGTAAGTTCACCTAACTTCCTGCAGTATTTTGTCTTAATAAATACTTTCCTTTCAAATACCGGCCACATCAACGAAGTGATAACTCATGTAATTAAAGCATCATATTTAATGAAAAAAATTATAATTTCCATCTTCTATTCCTCTTTAGTTGATATTGACTATTGAAGCGTGAATGAATATTAGTTAAATGTGCTATCTTGCTTAGAGTGAGAGGAATCCCTGTGTATAAATTTATTCATATCCCAGACACAGCACCAGTAGCTAATTTGTAGTTCCTGATTTTTTTCAGTGCCACAATGACTTGTAATTGAATGCATGACAAAATTACTCTGCCGAAATAAATATCGATATTAAACCTTAGCACTTAGGGATATATGGTATTATTGGTTGTAGGTTTTACGACATGTTCGGATGTATGTGCGTGGCCTCAGTGCCAGCTTGCAAGCTTGCTCGCAAGCTAATGCAGCTGCTCTGGCTCGCTTGACTTGCGATTTGGCGTGTGTGAGCACAAGCTGCCGGGCCACTTCTGCAACCACACTGATAATTAACGTAAAACTCAATATTTCAAGTAATAAGTGACTCTTGGGGCAAATAAAAGACTACTGAAAAATAGAGTTTATAACGGAAACATTTGTTAGTTGGAAAAAGTGTTTTACCACCGGGATTTCGGAGTTACAAGGTTGCTCATGGCGCAAGAGAAAGTATGCGATGAAAATATACAATGTGTCTACAAATTACCACCCCGGACCCGGGCGAATCTCTTCACGTATTACGCCCTTATTGTCCCATCGAACATCTTTCGTGTGCAATCAGTTACATGTAGTGCAAAGCTTTTTTTTTTGGGATGTGTATTTTTTGACATCTTTTTTAACCTAGCAACACTGAAATAATGTACACACGTGAGTTAATCCGCTGTGCGTAAGTTTGGGCTGTGCGTCACACAGTTTATGTACCCAAAGGCAAATAAAATTAATTTAGTGAGTTCCGAAGCAATGCTTTAATGAATCAATACTACCAAATTATTTGTGCATGACGTTGAGCACGAATAATTAGCATTCTGACATCCTCGCCATTTAAACCTGACGCCTTGGTAGGCTACGCGCAATAACCAAGGATATTTGACTGTGTAGTTATGCAGAGAAAACTTCGGAGAAGTTCCATAATGTTTGCTTTTATTTAAGTTTGTAGTATGGTTCGGGGGATTCTAGGACAGTTGTATTAAATAATCCAGGAAATATCTGCCATCTTAAGAGATGTAATCGTGGCCACCTTGGGCTTTACCTTGGTATTTTGTGGGCCATCTTCACATAAGCAAATATCTCGCATACACAATTAACTCGCTCTACAGCCATCTGAGGCTGTAGGCTGCAATGCTTGTTTCCGGTGTTTCCACGGGAGTGGATACACAGGCCATCACAATATTGTTTCTGGTGGCATCAAATGCATATGGCTTTGTGGTGTGTTACCCACACAGAAATGTAATTGCATCAAATATGGAGATATGGGTGGATACTCAACACTTCCTTATTAGCATATCCACCTCCCATTAAATGTTTCATGAAGGACCGATCATACAACTCGGTGATAAATATGCTGGTGCACCATTCTGCAGCTTAATCTGTGTACGTCGACCGCCATCTTGGTTTGTAATATTGTCTTGTTAGGATCATCGGTGTTGCTTGTCGCCATTTTTGTTTTTGTTATCGTCTGCTATAGAGCGTTTCACTCTTAGATTGCAGTGTGCGGTGTAATGGACATTCACTCTCTCTTTCCAATACGTGGTTTCTGTCGTTAACTCTGTCCTTGTTGCTGCGTGCACTGTTGCCTGATGCGTTATCTTTTTCCAGCCTAAAAAAAATGCCATTTTCGTTGCATGTACGTCATGCAGTCGCAATGATGGGGTTCCTCACAGGTGTCACTTTCAAAGGAGCCGCTTATCTTTGCGTCGAAGTATTGGATTGTCTTAAAGAGTTGTCAGGGAGGTAAACAGATGAAAAAAAATCTCTTAATCAGGTCATTTCCTTCGCCACCCATTTGTTACTCAGCCTGCCAGTTACGTCGCAACGCTAGAGTAATCTGGCAACAGTGCGCGCCATTCACTCTGTACTGCAATCTAAGAGTGGGACGCACTATAGATGGCATTAGTTCCGTGTATTATGTGCTTAGGGTCGAAAGTGCTATTCGCTATGCACAGCGCCATTACTTCGTTTTTCATATTTGTCAGTGTAATTGAAAAAAACTAAAGGAGGCGAGAGGTATCGTTGTGGCCATACTTGAGAGTTGTAGAGGATGCCCCTTCAGTCAATTAAGCTATGAGGATGAGTGAGGAAGTACAGCTTTAAATGTTGTGCAAAGAATACATTTAACTATGCTTGCTGTTCATAGACATCACATTTGCAGTTGGTGTATAATGGTACTGCATTTAATTTAGACCCTGTAATTGCGGATCAAGTTGTTGTATGTGGTGTTCTCCATACAGACCCACTAAACTATTGTTCATATGAAAGTGTGCATTTTGAACAATATCCGTATGTCTGAAATGCAAGACATTGCGATAGAACATATTAACTTATTTCTCAAAAACTGTGGCATGTGATAAAATCACAAGGCGACTGTTTCGTTTGCCATGTATCATATCGTATATTGCTAATCCACGGGTAACAACCAAAACAATGTCGGTGGATGACACGCTTAAATGTACAAATTGGGTTCCAACCCCTCCATTACAGAATGGAGTTTATATTGGTAACCAATTTTTTTAATGGTTTGCTCTTCGTCGTTAAATAACGCATTGCGCAGAAACTCAAGAGATTTATTTTTCATTCTGGCTGTGTTACCAGCAATTGACACCTGCATTAGCTACACTTTAAATTGTGGTTACAACCTTTCCGATTTTATTTTATTGGTCGTGTGTACATTTTCTACCTTCTTTTGTTGAATAACCTGTCATAGTTTGTGTGCAGAGTTCATTTATATCCTGTATGCTTTATATTATTAATGAACTGATTATCTTAAAAAATATGTTAGACTTTTGTTATAATGTTTTATTTACTTACAATTTAAAAAGAAAAAAAATTGTTGTTTCAAATTTTCCCTGCAAACCTACTTACAAGCCAGAAAGCCCATATGCTCGCATGAATAGCATGAGACTGGTCTTGTATGAAATTACAGGTTTGCGTCAACTTAAAAATCTGGGTATTAAATTACAGCTCAAGTTCACAAGTCAAAGTTAAGTTCAATGATACTTAATACTGTGTTGCAACTCCTAAGCCAGAACATATTTTCTGATCTATCACAATCATGAAAATGTGTGCAGTCGTAAGTTTTTGAGGTATAGGACAATAGCATATATTACAGGCCCAGAAGCCATCCAAAATTTTGGATTTGTTCGCCATCATGTGTGATGTCATGCCAGCCATATTGGGACTGTCCGTGACCTTGAACTTTTATCAGCTATCTTAGAACATGTCGGGTTCTTGTATTTGCTAATTATGTGTTTGACCATAATTTTGGATCGGTATTCTGGTAGCCTGTCATCTTGTACTGGTCTTCTGTGATCCACAATTTTGAATTTGTTCTCTATTGCCCAAATTGTTTGTTTCCAGTTTTGGCCACAAGAGTGCTACTAACTTAGTGTACCAAGAATGCTGTCTCTGTTTCTAACATCTGCTAGGAGCACTTCTGTCGCCAGCCATAATCTTTGTTTATATATCGTCAGCGGTTGAACACTGTGACATATATACTAATATTTCAAAGGTTGGAGGGAACAGATTTTATTTTTGTCGCCCTCCTTCCTTTATTTTTTATTACTCTTAAAGTTTTGATGGTAACATGAAAAATATATATTAAACCATCGGCTGTACAAACATTACATGTGTGAATATGGAGGCGACGCCTCCATCTTTAACTTCGTTTCTGATGAAGCCTAGATCTCAGGATACTTTTGTGGAAGAGGATTTATTCACCTATGGTGCAACCGAGCCTCGTCACCTACTGCTTTGAAGAATATTTCATAGCTCTCGTAATGGTTCACAGGATTGTTCGCGATATGCTTTGAGGCATGTTACATAGCTCATGTATTGGTTCACGACATGACTTGCGAAGCGCTTCTTATAATTTCCGTTACTCAATTCGCTGCATGATCGCATTGGGTGAGATATTTTGAGAGATTTTTGCAAGAAGAGATAAGGAATGAGAATCGTTATTATGCGATGTGTTTTCAGATTGAACATAATTGTCTGTAAACATGGATGATTGGTATGGTCATGCTGGTTGGCCCCATTCATTGTTATAGACAGTTTGGCAGGAGTTGGTATCGGTAGGAGCCTGTCTTGTGTGGTGTCATTCTCGAGTGAAACCATTCTTGGTGGCAGCCATTCTCGGGTGGAGCCTGCCTCAAGCGGATTCAGTCTCTGGTGGAGTCGGTCTCTGGGAAATATGGTTAGTCAATATGTTTGGTATGGTCCTTTTGTATGGTTAGTTGTGAGTGAGATAATTTGCGAAGTTTATCCTAACATATACGAAGATTTGCGAAGATTTTTCGAAGTTTCCCGAAGATTTGCGAAGATTTTTCGAAATGTTCTAGTCAGTTTGGTAGGATATGATCTGGTCTCAGTAGAAGATGGTTATGAATTGAGCCAGTCTCTTGTGGAGCCAGTTTTGGGAGGAGTCAGTAATTGCCCAGTATTTTTGGTTGGTGTGGTTGGCTGGTCTAGTTGGTTTGTCTCGATTGCTGGTATGGCCAGTAGTAATGGTAAGTCTGTATGATTGGGCACTCTGATCGGTCGGTTGGCCAGTTGCGAAGTTTTTACAATATGCGACCTTTTTCCAAAGTTTTGCGAATATTTGCGAAGATTTACGACGATTTGCGAAGTGGTTAGCTACAAGAATCTTTTTAGGAGACTTTTTTGAGATTGGTAGACATTGTCGATACAGATGGATGATCTTGTATATTTTCCTAGTGATTTTTGCAGGAATTGGTCTTGTACGGAGTCAGTCTTGTGCAGAGTCAGTTTGTGTGGAGTTAGTCGTTGGCTAGTATAGATGGTCGGTATGGCTGATTGATCTGATTAGTAGTCTAGTCGGCTTGTATGGTCCTTTGGTATATACCGTAGTTATGGCCTGCCTGTAATGGTCAGACTGTCCGGCTGGTCGGCATTAGCAGATGTTATGGATGGCTGATCTGGATAGCCATTAGACTGCTCGGATATGATGTTTTTTTTTTTTTTGGAATGGACAGTTCGTATGGTTTGGGAGTGTGCTTGACTGGCATCACTGGTTCATATATTAAAATGGTATTGTTGACTTGTAAGATTGGTTTGTGTGGTTAGTTCGCCTGGTTTCCTGTGGTATGTTTGGATCATATAGCTAGCATGTATGAGCAGTTCATATGATGGTTTGGTATGACTATTAGAAGTGGTTGGCTTTTATGGATGGTTCATATGGCTGGTTCGTATGATCCATTCGTATGGCTGGTGGCATGTTAGTATTGTGTCGTAAGGCTGGTATAGTTTATTCATATGGTCGGGCTTGTTGGCTGTTGGTTTGGTTGGGTGGTATGGGTGTTTGGTGTAGATGATTCGTATGTTCGATTCGTACGGCCATCTGGTATGGTTGGTTCGTATGGTCGGCCAGTATGGATTATGGGTATTGTCGGCTGGTTTGGATGGTTTTTAAGGTCGGCTGGTCGGCTTACACATTTTTTTTCAAAAATATTTCATTAAAAATTATATGTTCAGAATTATTTTTCAAACCACTGCGAACCATCCACTACACGAAAATAACTTGTCAAAACCATACAAACTTTTTTTTCTAACATAACATATTTACTTTGCACGAAATATGTGCAACTAATTTTATTGCTTAAATGCTCATTAAACACTCTACTATGACACAACACGTTATATTGATACTGTTTAAAGGATTCGAAGTGCAAGTTGAGAAATTTGGTCCAAGAACACACAGAACATGTTCTTAAAGAAAAACATTGGAGGATTTCGAGTTATTGAATAGCTGGAAAGACAAAATGGCGGTGATTATGACGTCCATGTAACGTCGTACAGGATTAATTAAATAGAATTCAATAATCTTGAAGATGATTTTAAGTTAACTTTGATAATATGAAATGGCCTAAAGAATGTTCAAGTTAAATATAAGGCAGGTCATGAAGTTATTGTTGAAAATTAGTGACTAACGGACTTAGTTACTTGTGGTATACAATATTCTGGGTTGTCCTCGTTGAATTCTATTATATATGGACACAACACGCGAAAATTAGTTGCTATTTTTATAGAAAATGTTGGGGGCCAGAAAGCGACTACAGCTAGCCTAGAGCAGTGGCAGGTAGATGCAGCGTACCATTGTTCGAAGTCCCGTTTTGGGAAAGTCCAGCTTTCTTGGAAGCAACCTCCTTGCGCGGGTAGTTGTTTCCACTGCCCGTCTCATCCAACACCGAACAATGGTTCCTGCTGCGGCGCCTTTGAAGTGCAAGCTCAAAGGTCTCTAGGATCGTCCCGAGACAGATCGCCCAGAATATGCTTCCCTTGCACCAAACAAGGCCTTTGTCTGGCACGCACCCCGACCGTGATGTCGGGAATAACGTCGCGTTCATCGATCACGAGTCGGTGGAAAGACCCCTTTACGCGCAGGCCAGCGCTGTGCGAGGGCTGCCCCCCCCCTCCATCATTACTTGCCCCCCCCACCACCAAGTTGGTCAGCCGCTAACAGTCCCTCCTTTCTCCTGCTGAGAAGCCGACGAGTTTAGTGGATGCGAAAGAATATTCTGGAAACTAGGAACTTCGGCGCAACGCGGCATTTAGAGAAATTTGTGGGCGATGGCCTACGGCCCTATAAGTATTGCAGCGGTCCAAGGGCCAGCAGTCTTTTGTGGAAGCCAATTGGATGAGTGCAGTAATAGAGCGACGCGCTCGAAGAGGGCGGACGATGGCGGGAGATTGTGAGACGACGGCGGACGAGGTGTTTGTGTTGAGAACGAACGAGAGGGCGTGAAACCCGGCGAGTGAAGGCTACTGTGCATGCGGGAGCTCGGAGAACTCTTGAACATTGCGGACTGGTGGGACCTGGACTAAACTGAGGTGGGACTAAATGAACAGATGATACGGATTTTTATTGTAAATATTGGAACTGTCAAATATGGACATATAATATATAACATAATTGAATGGGTTTTGATACACACTCCGCGTTCCGTTACCGCTGAAGATCACTGAGATCACTGGCGTTTCGTCAGTGTTCGTCAGCAGTAACAGACCAGTATCAGTAATCAGTCAATATTTCGCATGTGCCAGTAATTTGATAATTTCGAAACGCTTGGCAGTATAACGAAAGCGGGTTTGTAAATACAAACAAACAAAACCAAGGTAATGCAAGTTATTATGTCACAGAATATTTTATAAATAAACCTGCCGGTAATTTACGTATATAAAAACGTACTTTACACACATGCGAAGTTCTAACCTCTACAAATTAAAGGGAAAAAACTATTGTAATATCCTATAATAGTGTCTTACTTAACTTCCATTTCTTTTCGTGTGTCTTATATGAGCACAATAATCCTGTAAGCCATACCATCCTCATCAACAACATTTAGTTCTCGACTATTATTTGAAAGTCCCGCCAAAAAATAGTTTACAGACACTACACAGTCTCATCCAGCTCCAGCAATTCTCAAGTGTTCTTATTACTCGTTTTAGCCTCGAGCAGGGCGCCACCCAGAGACTCGGAAAAACAGCTGCCAGTCATCATCAGTGGTCGTCAGCAGTAACGGAACGATAACTGACGTTACGGAGATTACTGAACCAGTGAAATCAGCAGTTTAGGAACGCGGCGGCTGTCTATTAGGACTAGTTTTTTAAATTATTTATTTTTTGAGGTAATTGTAAATTGTATTGATTGAATTCATTTATTGTAAATAGCAATTGATGTCAATTTATTGTGAGATGTTGGATCGAGAGAATTTCGTTAGTAGTTATTTGAAATAAAATTAGGAAATTATAATTAACTCTTTCATCTAATTAAGACCTCCATCACTTGAAGAACCTGGTTCAGCAAACTGATAGTGAGAGATTGTAGCTATAGTTATCTTAAGCTATGCTTTTCTGTTCTGGTCAATTGTGGGAGGGGCCGTGGTGGTGTGGGGATTAGACAACTTGCCTCTCACCTAGGCGAACCGGGTTCGATTCCTGACATGGGAACTGTGCCGGACGATGCCGCTGGTCGGCGGGTTTTTCTGGGACATCCCCCGTTTCCCCCGCTTTTGAATTCCGGCGCTGCTCCATACTCAATTCGCTTCGCCCGCATCGGCTCTAAAGACCTCGATGTTAAGAGCCGCCCAGATCAGTACACTACAATCCTCTCAATTGAAATGATGTAAGTCTTGCCGACATCCCGGAATTTATTTGCCTTATAATTATTGTCAAACTTTTGGAATGCGTTTTATGTTATTTGTGCATGTTGCTCTGGTTTAAATTATACATATGTTGAAGGCTGTTCCAGTGGTAAAAACAATCGTCGTATTCTCAATTTGATTTAAGTGTATAATGTGCTACATTCACATCCCATTAGCAGTTATAACACATGACATAGCGTGTAGACTAGCTACATAGCTGCCGCGCCTCATTTTTACGCTCAGTCCACAGTGTGGGGAGGTTATAGAGAGGAAACTGCCATGCTTACAAATCAAACCATGATGCTAGAGTTATGTGTTTAGGGGACGAAACTGTAAGCGCCATGCTTCTATCGATGTATTGTATTCATGAAATATCTGCACCTGTTGTGAATCAGCTGGTAAGTCATTATAAAAAAGTTTCACAGGAGATGAGCTTTAATGTTTGTCACCATCTTGTAAATCGGGATAATACATCACAATACTGGGATTGGTTGTATATAATTGATAACGTGTTGATTGTGAAATCTATGAAAACCATGTGTTTTAAACCTAATCGTAAGCACTTTAAACCTGTAAACGAATTTCACTTAACCATATTTTGTACCATGTAAGTATTAATATTATGTAACTAAGTTCTTTAGAATAAGAATTATGTATGATAATTTGGATAGTAGTATTATCATTATAAATTCTTCATGATCATGTGGCTCAAGTTTGACGAAGATGGAAATGCGATACATTTAGTCATTATTCAGCAAGAATGACAGTACTATTCGCTTCACACTGCATCTGGATCAACTTAATCGAGATTTGGGTCATTTATAAGACCATTACCAACTATCAAGGCGCGGTAAAATGAATGGAAAACAGGATCATTTAAATAAATGAGATCTGTAAGTACTTTATTCTTTCCCTAGCTAATTACTAGTGATTACATGTGTGGATTAGAGAAAAATTTTCAGGAAGTATGTATTTCCCACATCAAATACTAAGTACAGAAAATTGATATTCATCTTGTACTGCTCTTTTGTACTAGATGAGGCCTACTATCCCCAGCGTATTGCAACCACAGAATTGGCTGCCAGAGAAACCTATCGCCATCCTCATTTACTTTCGTTGCAAATTGTCCTTTAGCTGGATAAAAACTGCCAAAGTTAAAAAAAAAAAAAAATTCCTTTCAAGTACCTTGAATGCATTCCTCTGTCTTCAAGACTTAATTAATTGCACCGAATTATTCGGATGCTAGATCTTCAGCAAAGTCTTTGTTTTCTGCCTTTCGATTTGCACAATAGTGACTGACACGTTTCACGTGGCTGTGACGACTGACAAGAAACTTGTTAATAATTTGCAAAATACCTGCACATGACTTTATTTCACTAAGACAATATAGCAGTTACTGTTTTGGTCACTGCAGGTGTCTTGAGTAAGATGTAATTGTCTGCGTATCATCAAGCAAGTGTTTAGAAAGGCATAAAGCGATCTATTTCCCATCTCTTTCAGATACAATTATAACAAATAAGCTTTATCAGAAGTAATATCGTGGACCGTCAAATTAAATGTCTATAATTATCGCTTGTAAAACGAAATTGATGTAGTCAGATAAGTAGCTGGCTGGCTGGCTGGCTGGTGCTACGTTGAAAATCGAACTCAAACACACGATGAGCAGTATTTTGTTTCGCCAGATATTTATCGCTATTCTTGGCACTGTAATCATTCTTTGCATATAAGTAAGTAGTTTCAGTTTGCTTCGTTCGCAGATATGAGAAAATTTATCACCATCCGCAGTATTGATTTTCTCACTCAGCAAATCACTTTCGTGACTAGTATCCTGCCTTGGCTTCTTGAAAGCAGGATTCAGTTCGTGCAAACATTTGAAGTGGAATTATTAAGGGTCATTTAATGACTCTTCGTACATTTCTATACATCCTGGCTACAAATAGGCCCACATGTATCGGAGGATAAGTATTCGCTTTAGTGATGGGTAATATAGTTCACTAGAATGAACTAGGTCCTAGGTCGTTCCGAACTAGTCACATTTGAGAACAGTTCATTGGGAACCGTTCTTTTGAACTATATAGATCACAGTCGAATACTGGCGAACTGCAGAGCGCAAGTGTAACCTCGGCCCGAGAACTAGATAGGTCTTTCTCTGTACCTCGGCCCGAGAACTAGGTAGGTCTTTCTCTGTACCTCGGCCCGAGAACTAGATAGGTCTTTCTCTGTACCTCGGCCCGAGAACTAGATAGGTCTTTCTCTGTACCTCGGCCCGAGAACTAGATAGGTCTTTCTCTGTACCTCGGCCCGAGAACTAGATAGGTCTTTCTCTGTTTCCTCTTTCACAGTTCTATTTCCCCTCCCAGAAGAATATAAATAAGTTGTGAAACGGAAAGAGAAGCAAATAAGTGATGTTGGTAAATTAATTGCTAAAGAATTAGTGCTTTATTGTGTGTAGATGAAATTACTTCGTTTTTATATAGAAGTAAGATAAATGAATAGTGAATATATCTTAATAATATGTTATCCACGCCTATGTTGTGTAATATAACGCCAAATTACTTTTGAAACTGATAGTAACGACCCCAACAATAATAGGTTGTGTTGCGAGAGACAACCAGGTGTAAAGTTAATTTTTCCAAGTCAGGCGTGTACAAACTCAACAAAAATGGTTCCAACACACTGGATTTATTCGTACGAGTATTAGAAACTTTTTAACAGAACTTTAATTACAAAAATAACATAATTTTAATATGATGCAAATAATGACAAAAAGATATATCCGAATTATTGAGTGAATATACTAGAAAAAAGCAGTTTTTCACATTTGTCTGTATTTTACTCTCGTAGCTATACTCGTATTAGTGCGGCTATCAGATGTATTTTCTTACAGATATGGGAATTTCCGTATGTCTGGCAACATCGTATTTATAGTACGAGTGAGTGGGAGGGTTTTACAACACCATAACAGCGAGGTCTTTAGTGCCGATGATGATGAAGCAAGTTAAATGGACGACACAAACATCCATTTCCTGACTAGGTTTCGAACCCGGAGCCCCTCGCACCGCAGACCGGCATGTAACCGACTACGCAATTGGGGTCTACACGAGAAAGTAAGAAAGAATGAAAGATCGCTGCATGGCCATAGGTCTGCCAACTGTCTCGTGCTGTGTGTCCTGCAGTTCCCGACCGATTAGCGATTCATGTCACTAGTGAACTAGGTAGGTATGCGATGCCTACAGTTCGAGGCACAGCTGATCGAGTGAAAACAAAGATACCGATAGACAAAGGCGGATAGATAAGAAGTATGCACGTTGCGATGTGGCCACTCATGGAAGGTAGGTCAGCCGGAGGGGGCGACGAACAACGGATTATCTGAGCATGCGCAGTGGCGCACCTGGCGTTGTTACTGGTACTGAATGACTGACCGATATCACAAGAGACTAGTTCTTCTATGTCGCGGTGAACTAGGCACGTAGTTCTTTTTCAAGACCAGTTCATAATGAACTGGTAGTTCGTGAACTACCCATCACGAATTCGCTTCCTATTTCGACAATAGTAGCTTTCACATTATATGTTGCCGTACTTCATTCATTTGTTAATCTGACGTATAACTTGATGTTGAAAGTAATACCTGAAGACTCGTCATAACTTTCTCATATTAGGAAGGCTTGAAATCTCAGCCAGCCATGCTGTCATAGCCCGCGACACATGTGAAAATATAATTTTGATTGCATGACGATAAGCAAACGTGGGCATTTTTTAATACAGCAGTTATTCAAACGTTAGTATTGAACAAATATTTATATATACAGCTTTACGAGAATATTATTTGAGCTAAGTTTAGGTTACAATACTACCGTGAGTCATTCCAGTCAACTACACTAGAAACGATAGTGACATTAAAAACACGTGTAATTCACATTTTGATATCTACAGATTTTGTCAATTCAGTAACAGATTTGCGTGTATTAACATTTTCAATAATATCTCGGTGCAAACACACTTTACACAATCACTAAACACCATAAACTGGCCGCAAACGAACACTATCGTTACATATTAAGTACATTCTAAACTCTTACTGTACTGGTGAGATATAATAACGTGATAAGACAATAGTGTTTCATATCGGCTAGATGTGTATGGGCAAACAAATAAATAGTACAATTATGTAATTTACATTCGTAGTTACATATATAATTTAGTTTCAACCTCTATGGGTGGGATTAAACTTATGTAAGCCGAGATCATAGCGTACATATATTTACTGTATGGTTGAGATACCTATGTACTCACAATTCATTCATAACTCATGAGCTGTGATAATAACTAACATCCTCGTTGACAGGCTTTATATTTTGTGCAAGATACCATCTACAATACCTTCTCAGAAGCTGGTAGACTTCAAAGCCATATAATGTCAATGCAGCCGTTGATGTTACACCAGCCATGTTCGTATGACGTGGAAGCTATATGAAATCATGTCAACTATCTCCGCCAGATAGCAGCCCGGTAGTGGGATCTACATGGAGGCGTAATGTTGAACGACAAGGGGTAAGAGTTTTGACATAACGTTACCTTCTTTAGAGCGATTTAAGTCATATCGCAATTTATTGACGTCATTGGTTTCTTTCCGCCGTAAATCTGAGACACAAACTTCCCCAGGCTGGCATTTTGATGCTCGCTAAGAGTCCATTCTTCGCCGAGGGCTTTGAAGGATTGAACGTAGTAATTTGTAATGCTGTTTCCTTGCTTTTACCATAGAATTCGGAAATACTGTCAGAGCCTGTGAAGCTATTAAAGCCAATTACAGCTTAAATGAAGACGTCAATATTGCATTCTTCTGGTAATTTAATACGCAACTTGCTGACTACGATCTTATGAGTAACAATTCGACCTTTTCCGTACGGTCTTATTTTCACACTAATTTGGCATTTGATTTGTTGAATGAAACGTAGCAGAATCACTAATACATCAGTGTCATCAGCATGAACAACATGTACAAGGATATTGCTCTCGCCAACATGTGCAGCTTGCAAGGCTAGCCCTGGTCGGCCTCTTCATGGCCACTGGCAAGTTATTCCCACAATGTCGCTTCATCTGATGTTATGTTCCAGAGTTTGTCTTCAATGACAATGGACATACCTTTACTCTGTAGTTTGCTTAGATAGGCGGATGTTCTTCATATATCAGCTAGAAACTTGGAAGAGTTTGGCCTGGTTTGAACTAACTGTAAGGAATTCTGAGCAAGAACTATCTTTGATTGCGAGTTATTTTATTGCCGGCGACCCCTCTCCAAATTTTTGCTTTAATTATACTTATACAAATAAAAAATTATATCGATTTTGTTTCCTGGGCACTGGAGTAACGTTTGGAAGACTTTAAGCCAATTTCATCAAATATCGTCAAGCATTTGGGTATTCTGACTTTCCGCAAGCAAAGCCAGTCCATCGAAATCGGGAGCTGCATTATATGGGTGAACAGCTTCAGCAGGAACATCTTTTTTTTTTCTTTTTTTTTTTTAAAGAATATGCTACAGTTGGCTCTTTATTGTGTTTCTATGGGACCCCACTGCAGCTGACAAGACCGATGCAATTGGCCCCAACGTTACCATGCTGCCCTAGCAAGCATTGCAAACAAGGAAGCATTAGCTGTTATTGTTAAGTCATTTTTCTTTGCAGGTGTCTTTTTTTTTTGGGCGAGAGTTTGTTACTACACAACACGTGCACATACCAACTTAGTAATCAGGATTTATGATAAACGTCATCACACCAGACATTAACTTTTGGGAGTGTCGGATCGGTGACACAGATGTAGCGCGAGACCCACATACGCGCAATGCACGCTTCTAGTTATTCATATACTAAAACTGTAACCTTACCTAAACCACAACAAATAATAATACATCACTTTAAAGTATACAATTAGGGCTACCACAAGATGTTAAAATTAATTGATATAATACTTTCACTTGTACCTGAATGCAAGTTGAATCTACAGTTATTTTTCTGCTAAAAAACGTACTGGACTAATTTTTTTTTATTTTGTATACTTCTGTATTTTAAGTCATGACATCTTTACGTTATATTCTCTGATATATTGTGAAGTTATTTTAATTTTCTAGTGTTTTATGCTAAAATACTTTTTGTTTCTTGTATTGTTGCAGGCAGAACTAATACAAATCAATTAAAACTTTATAAAAACTGACAATTTGTGATTTGCATTTGTATTTTATATTTAGTGAACAAGTATTAAATTCTCAGGACTTGCGCAATATTGAATTTTGCGACTTTAGGGAACCTCTGGAACAGCCTTAATGGCGTTAAGTAAAAGAGAACGCTCAGTCTTGTTCTGTGTATTTAATTTTACTTTAACTCTTTCACAAATATTCTGTTCACCCTTAGCCTTGGTGGTACACGCCTTTCAAATGTGTCCTATTGTTACATGGTAATCTCGATGGTACAAATGTTATTCAAATATACACACAGTAGTGGACATCGCGACAGCTCTGAAGGTTTAGGAAACTCCCTAATAGAATGCAGGTATTTCCGATATCTTATTAACGCCTCTGAAGAATAGTTTGTTTTGAGGGAAGTAATTTTTTCTGTTTTGTTAGCAAGCACCCATAAGTATTTTAGTAGCATAGAATGTTTCAGTTAAAAATATTCTTCCTCGCATACTTATTATAATGCTTCAGCCTCAGAGACTTGTTACTCGGTTCGGGCGACTTAACCTACTCATAAATAATACCAATTTTTAAATAGAGCACTCTGGAATAATCTGTAAAAAAAGTTTGATAATTTCACTCAATTTAGCCAGCCTAATCGTAATTATTTTAATCGTGTAATGCAGCAAGATAATCAGCTATTCAGTGTAAAACTGCTACTGCTTTCATGAATATTATTTATCGGACGTTGTGTGGCTTTTAGTTGATCCTGGCAGTGTTCGTTTTGAATGCCCTACGTTTCCATCAAACCTATATTTAAGTTGACTAGTACATTTCTTGCGTGGGTAGGCTGTATGAGATTGAAAAAAAAAAAATCGACCTCCATTATCTATTTGGTTAGAACATTAGCTCAGAGTTTGTAGAGTACTCTGTCCACAGCGCATGAAATTATGTTTGTTCATGCCGTTTGTAGGCGTAGAATTAGAATAAGTTTATAATCAACCATCTAATTTTAGCCTAAGAGCATTAAAGGAGAATGTTAAAAAGTATCAGGAATTTATAAAATTATGGATCAAAATCATAATATACGAAAATTGATTTGTACCTGTAACAAAATATGTCTTGTCTGTTAAATCTGAAAATGCGTACCCTATTTAAAATAGTACAATTCTCTTTCTAAAATTTGTTAGTGCATATACGGATATCATGATAAAGAAGAAGAAAAAATTACAATTCTACCGAAAATTACATCCTGAAGCAACAGGGTAATAATAGTGCTTATTAAAAAAATTGTTTTATCCATAAACAGATTTCAATAAAATTATCATGAATATAAAGTGATTCCATTTCAGTGTAGTTTGTTTCCTGTGGTATGGTAAGTGAAATAAATTCACAGCAGCCCGACCACCTTCCGAAAACCTGCGAGAAACTCAGGACCAGAATGTTACTTTCTTTGACGTGCTTTTAATCTAATTTTAACTGTAGCACCAATGTCGACATAAACGACCAGCCAAAATAGAGTTTATTAATGCCATAAATATTCGATAGCGATACGTTATCATGGCACCCCGCTACATTTGATATCATTGCGAACAATAAAAAAAGGCGCGTGTCGTCAGCAGGATTCGTGGTAATACAGATTGATTTTCAGTAATGTTGACAAACTGCAGGAGACGATCCCTGAGAGGATAAACAAAAGAAGGTATAATGGACTTGCGTCCGAAATTGCATGGGTTCCTTGCTAGAGGGCGTACAGTTCCCTATGATGGCCCGCTCACGTATGGATTTGGAGCTCTTGTCTCAAAACCTATGAAGAGGGAAAGGAGGAAATACCCTAGCATTAACATACAGTATAACAGCCTAATCATCTTATACTTTTCACTCCTATACCTACATAAATTTAGAACTGTTCCTTTGTTCCTTCTCCGATTGTATTTTAATGGAAATGATTATATGTACATACATGTATGCCTGTCAGTTTCATTCGAAATTATCAAAATATTTAATACAAATACTTGAAACGAACCAAACCTATAAAAAAAATTCCGTTGCGAACCTTACCAAATAAAAAAAAAAACCCAAATAAAGCAAAATCAAACATATTTTGACATTTTAAGTTAAGAACGTTAAGTAAAAGACAGCATCATTTTTGTCGCAGAACACTTACAAAGAACATTTGTACTGATTCACTTTGTACTGCGTGTCTTCATGTTACTTGAGCGGAGATATTGGCGGTGCTCATGTTACAAAGAGTTTGGTTGATTCTTTGGTGAAAGTACAATTCCAGGCGACGAGTTGAGTCTCTTCTACTTTCGTTGATGCTAATAGCTGTATTTACCTAATTACTTAACATTTCCATTTGAAGAGGAAACTCTAATCGTTGCCGTGCTTTCTTTGGGACAGAAAAAGCATTTTGCAATCTACCCGTTTACTGGATAAACACGCCAACTATTTATATGATACGAGATTTTATTTCTGACATAAGATTTTCTAATGATAAGTATCTCCACCAGTAAGGAAAGTGAGGAATAAATAACGGCTGTCAACCACGAAAAAATGGGGCAGATAGCAGATAATGTTCTGAGTACAAAGGCATTATTATTTTCCCAGGTCTCCCAAGATTGTTTACTGTCTAGCATTTAATGGATTGGTATACTATGTTATTGTAGTTAATTTTTGTGGCCGAGCTTGGGCCCTCCTCTCTCCCTTCGGGTTGTTGCCGACTCATCCTGGAATGGACGTGTGTATTGTAGTGCTGTGGGACAATGACCCGGTATTCCAATCGGGAATATGCCTACAGGGCCGAACAGGCAAATGGCAATGGGCGGGAGACAGCCTGGCTGTACCGGAAAAAATTAACCTTGGCGACAGCAACCTCGCCATATAATGTTTGCAACAGTGTTTCTCCATTTTTGTGAGACAGGCTCGTTTATGGGAATGGGCAACATGTTGGAGGAACATGTGATCAACACTGTGGGAGTTAACCCGGTATCAGCAACGGCAAGTGGCCCGCCAGAGTGGGGTAAACCAGACGACCGCGTGGGTTATTGGTGATTGCCTCTGGAACCAGTCGTCCTTCCACAACGCCTCACAGGCGAGGCATATCTGCACCTCCTGCAGGTGACCCTGCCTCCCCTGCTGTAAAAGATGCCTTTGGTGGTACGAAGGGCTATGTGGCTGCTACATGATGATGCTCCAGTCCACTTCTGCATTACTGTGCTGAGCATCTCGACGTCTTTCCCGGTCGATGGATCGGACGTAGTGGTCCAGTTGCATGTGCCGCCCGGTCGCCGGGTCTCGACCTATATTTCTACCTGTGGGGGCATCTGAAAGGTGTCGTGTATGCGGAGCCCATCCCAGACGTGCATACAGAGAAGCAATGGATTCATGCTGCCTGTGATGCCATTCGCATGCCGGAATGTGAGTGGCAGTCGCTGCTGCGGTGTGTACGCGCATATTTGGAGGCCTGTGGTGGCCACTTCGAACACCTTATCTAATGGTGGCATCATGACAGCATGTCGTACACTGCATTGTACTATACAGGAATGACAAACGAATAAATGGTTTCTAGTATAGAAACCGTGCATTTCTCGACATATATCCCAATTAGGTTTTTTGCTCTTTATCCTCTCAGGGATAGTATCATTCAGTTTGTCCCCATTGATTAAAATAATTCTGTATAAATGGAGAGGGAGACATTTTGCAAACTAACTCGAGTTTTAATAACCTACAAACCCCATGGAGCTGTTTACTAGAAGCAGTGCTTGATATATTTGTATTTTTTGACAGCTGAAATACAAAAATTCATTTGACGTTCGGGCCGAGGATGGCATTATTTCTGAAGTAGTGGATTAGTGAACAGTTCGCGTGCTGCTGTGGTGGTTAAATGATAATGTGACCGGACAGACGGCGCTACAGCTAATAATCTGCGTGAGAACTGTGGAGCACTACGTGCTGTTCATGCGAGACGTGAACGTCGGCTGCGAACGTGTGTGAGGGCTGTCAGACCCGCGGAATTTCAGCAACTCGCTTACCATACGTGCCAGCCAAGTATTCGTACGTCTAAAATGACAGTACTGCGAATCCTATTGCTTACATGCTGACCTCCCGTATGGCGTAGTCAGTTGGTGCGCCGCTAGTCTACGGCACGGGTTCTGGGTTCGAGTCTTACGTAAGGCTTGTGTGTTAGTTCATAAGTTAGTTTGTAAGCCGTCCCCTTATAGGCCTTCAGGCATGACACTTACGGGTATCTGAAGAAGACAACTGGCCACTACCCATGCTGATGAAGATTCTTCGGGAGAAACGGCTTCAGTTTTTCACAAAGGTACAAGAATTTAGACCTCTTCTGATTGACAAAGAGGTGTCTTCTACGGTAATACACGTTTTCTGATTCATCGAATAGATGGCCGTTGTTGCATGAGAAGGGGAACCTCCGAGAACAAACAACCTTGCAACCACTGTTGGACGAAAAAAAATTTGTGGCGGAAACAGTTATTGGAAATATTTTAGTGTAACTGTTTGAGTCCATCGTGAGGGAAGGTAGTGGTAACCAATTTGTTTAGTCTTCTCTGGAAATCATCTACACTAATGCACTTTAGCCTACATGCTGACTGCCTTCCATGGGACGAATAGAACCTTCCAGCTAAACAGTGTGCCGTGTCATACAGCAAGAAGTGTCTGGGGGTGTTGCAGGAGTACTGCCAAGGCTTCTACGTACTTCTTTGGCTCTCCAATTCCTCACACTGAACAACCAATCGAGCAACTACGGCACCACCTCGTTGTATGGATCCTCCACCACGTAGCCATCAGCATTTGTAGTCTGCATGTCTCCAGATACCTTTGGCAACCGTCAGTTTAATATTTCACGCCGTCTAGATGCTATCATTGCTACACGTGGCCGTTTGCTGGATACTAGCTGGTTTTCACAATTATGTAACTCGACATTGTGAATCCCCGGCCGGGACACCAAATTTTCGCATGTGGGAATCGTGCCGGACGATGCCGTTGGTCGGCGGGTTTTTTTTTTTCAGGGATCTCCCGTTTCCCCCGCACCTTCATTCCGGCACCGCTCCATACTCACCTCAATTACTCTCATCGGCTCTCAAGACCACGCTGTTAAACACCATACAAATCTCTTCACCCACTCGACTGTGTACGAGTTTGTATGCACGTGTAATATTATGTGTTATAGAAATAAAACATGTTACTAGAAATATTACATTGTTGACATCTTGAACATAATAATTAACATGAACACTTTTAAAATTGCAGTCATTATTACAGACGTGTTCCAGACTCACTGCAACAAAAACGTCTAAAATGTAAAAAATTCTGTCTTACAATATTTCAAAAGATCATGTAGATTACCATTCATTGCTGCACATAATGTTGGTAACTGGAAGCTTAATTATAACCAATGGTTTATATTATACCTATCTATTTGAGGCACTGATACAGAGAATAAAATACTGCCTCATTAGTTACCGGTTTTGTATTTCCTCCCCCCCCCCCCCCCCCCCCTAGTTGTAGGAAATTTTTCTGCGAAAATAATGACTATGTGTTTCAAATCTTCGGGTAGTTTTCTATTTTAACAACACTAGTCAGCCAGTTTCCCGACATTGTTTTAAACATATCCCTATAAATGTTAAAACACATGCGAACACAACCTTTGAAATGATATATAGTCTTTGCTTTAGATTTCCTGATACTCCATTTTTAGATGTCTGACTACCACCATTGTGCTTCAACTGCGTGGAAGTTGCTGAGAATTTGGTCACACTGGGGTCAACATGTACTCGGCAACTTTTTTCTCTTTTAACAAGTGAATCTGTCGTGAAATTGCTTCGCCCATGTAAAAATATATAATTAAAGTTCAGATCTAAATAAAGTACCAAATTCTAGAGACTTTAAATCGAAGGTTTCTGCATGATACATGCAAGTAACTGCTTACAAAGCATAACAGAGAGAAAAATGCAACTATCCGTTATCTTGTCGTCTCGGACTAACACTGCATGGCTGCTGCTGATAAAACATTACAATTGCCAAACAAGCAGATGTGGAATCTGAAGAAGTCA
Organism: Dryococelus australis; assembly: GCA_029891345.1. NCBI lineage: Eukaryota > Metazoa > Arthropoda > Insecta > Phasmatodea > Phasmatidae > Dryococelus > Dryococelus australis. Next base: position 3,783,162 of record CM057009.1, on the reverse strand, counting down.
TGTTCGGTTGAAGAAGACTATAGTTCGCTGCTGAATTATTTTAATATCGTTGTGCTGGAAATCGATTCTCACAACTGCATTTTGAAGTAAATTAAATGTCAAAACCTGCCGTTTTTCCGCGTGTACTGGTCCGTTCTTTATAATGACTCCCAGACTAGCCGTCATTTCCGATTTGTTTATCTCATGAGTATTGCAGCGCGTATTTCTATTGCTCAAGTGATATCCCCAATATTCATGAAACGCAGTACTGAAATATTTATTTGGATTTATAAACTTTTCCCATTGTCACATTGGCAACAAGAGTTACACTTTACTTTTAAAATTAATTTTTGTACATAGGCTAATCGTCATATAGTTAGTTTACAGACATCGTATGCATAGATAATTACTCTCAAACATCAATCGTTACGGGGAAATTTTTTTTAAAAATGAGTAAATAATTAATGGAATATGTAGGCATATTTACACTTAGGAATGGTCCATTTCGCAAGTGGTAGGTACTCCAAGAGTTGATATTTTATGTCGTGCTATTTGTGTTAGAATTTCACGTTAGTAGGTTTGCGTTTAGTCTGTACGAGTAAATAGCATTATAAAGTTTATTTTATTTTAATTAAAAAAAAAAACCGTGGCGTCAGATTTCTACCCTTGTTGTTCTTTCTCATTAAGAACAAACTCCAAACTGATTATCAATATTGTATTATTATTTATGTTTAAACACTGAATTTTGATCTTCTGTGAATGGAATGGGACATTAAAATCCAGCACTTTATATGATTCCGTACAGAAAGGTAGTGTTTTAATATCTCAGGTTAAATACTACGTAACCCTGTAGTTGCTGCAATGGCTGGAATTCAGTTTTTATTTACATAAACAACTTTTCACGAAAAGTGGCCAACATATAAAAAATATTGCAAAACCAGATTGCGGTACTGATTTAGTGTGTTACCAGTTTTGCTTTAATTTAGCGGTGACCAGCGAAGTAATGTATCATTTTTAGCGTTTCTTGTACTTGATGTGCCATGTTGGCTTGCTATTGTTCATTCCCGGAAAATGCATTCCTTCGCTCATACACGTGTATCTTCAAAACGTGTTATAGATCAATGCCCATCTCTTGGGTCTCGCGTACAAAACGTGTTATAGATCAATGCCCATCTCTTGGGTCTCGCGTACAAAACGTGTTATAGATCAATGCCCATCTCTTGGGTCTCGCGTACAAAACGTGTTATAGATCAATGCCCATCTCTTGGGTCTCGCGTACAAAACGTGTTATAGATCAATGCCCATCTCTTGGGTCTCGCGTACAAAACGTGTTATAGATCAATGCCCATCTCTTGGGTCTCGCGTACAAAACGTGTTATAGATCAATGCCCATCTCTTGGGTCTCGCGTACAAAACGTGTTATAGATCAATGCCCATCTCTTGGGTCTCGCGTACAAAACGTGTTATAGATCAATGCCCATCTCTTGGGTCTCGCGTACAAAGCTATCACTACGAGGTAACATCGTTTAGCCACATATTTTTCCATATAAATGTGTTTAACCGACATTCCAGGCTTTGAGAATGTTTGGCCTCCGGAAGTTGAACGTACGTACTTTTGGCTCTGACCTCTGGCGGTGTTGAAAGTTGTAAACATTCCAGACTCACGAGACGTGGCGGGCGGTGATTCAGACTGGCTGGCTGTAGGAGACGTTTGCGAAACTCGTATGTGGTGTATTTGTTTTCTGTAATGACGGGAGACGTCGCGTGACGCTAGTCGGCACGACCTTGATCTTGCAATGGGCTTGTCCGGCCCATAAAGGTTTTGATGGGAGGAGAGAGGGAGGGCTGGTGGGGGCAGCGCCTGTCCTGTTTAGCCTCCTACCTATATTGGCGAGCTTCCATGGCTTGGCGAGGAGCTCTGCTCTCTCGGCTCACATCTAGCTATCTGTCTCGTCCCCGCCACAAGCTAGCGCTAGTCGTCGCAGCCTGACATGACGAGGGTTCGTCCACTGCAGTCCGTCTTTCCTCGCTTCACTTCCTCTCTTTGGACGCAAGTAGGTGTCGCCGCCTTCCAGTCTCTTCTGCGTCTGTCTGTGCGTGCTCTCACACTAACTACACTTGTTTTCTAAATGACACATAACACTGCGTGTGCGTTCTAACCCCCCTGCATTACGTAGATATAGTGTCGTGTATCCTAAATATACTTACACGTGTCTGCTGCAAACTTACTTGGAAAATAACAAGCCTTTCATTCGATGCGGGTTAACACGATACGAAAAATGTTAATCTACTGTGATGGTATAGTTAGTAATTGCTTAGTGTTATATGCATACCGTGCGCCGTGTCAATGTAATATGCATGTCAATCGTTCTTAAATGTAGCTCCTGGAGAGCGTGTGTTAGCATCGTGATGGTCGTCTGTTAATTGGTGCATATTATCAGCATTCTGTCCAAACGAAGGATAGGCTTTAAATACCTTCCTGAATATGTATGTCTCTAACACTAAAATGTTTTGAATACATGTACCAGTTTTCACCAAACTATAGCACTGCGTAAGTGCACCCGAGTTCTATACATTTCAACCAAGCTGGCAGATAGGGGCTTTTTTTTTAAATGGAAACAATTTTCAATTTTTGGGGTCTATAATATTTCAGCAACGATTTAACCTATTTTAACAAAATTGGCGCTTTGATGGTATATTGGCAGGTTTACTTCGTCAGCAGTAGATTCAGAAACGCATGCTCTCATTGGTCAGCCATTTTTGTAGGTAGTGCCACTAGTGTAATACGAAGTATTATAGTATTTTACAAACTACCGAAACAAATCCCAAAATTAACATTATTGATATCACGAATGAAGTGTGTTGAACTGTTGGGTTACTTAATTACGAATGGACTGTCTAATTTAAATCTTTTACATGTTACATCTCTGGAACGATTAAACCGATGAGAACCCAACTTGGAGAACTGGCAGTTATTATTTTGTGCACTAAATGCATTGATTACCTCTTTAGTGTACCATGTTAAAAGATGTCACCAAAATTGAGATAAAGATGTCATAGCTCGGTAATTTCTCAAGCACGTTTTGCATGTAAACATTACAAGGGAAAGTTACACAGCGGTGGCGTAATTCTTGTATTGTGGCTCACGTATGTGGTATCACTAAACCGATTCTGTTCTGAAGTTATTCGCACTGAATTAAGTAGCAGTGGTCTGCAATTTTGGAAGATAATCGCCACCAAAAATTATGTGGTCGTACGTCATGTCTCAAGGACCACGATAACTCGAACATATATATTTTAATCTGGTGGAAATTGCTTCTGCTTACACTTTTCTAACACACATGATCTTGCTGTCTGAGCATTTGAGTACATCATCAAAATTGCTTCGATATATGTACGCGTAGACCGAATTAGGCTTTTTTTTTAACGGTCTTATTTTCTGTGAATTTTTGCTAACGTGCTAAACTTAACTTACGCCGATCTTGCACGAATATTCATGGTTGTGGTTCGGAATTAACTGCCTTACCGAGCAGAGTTCGAAGTTGTTTCATCATTTTGCTTACCAATATATTCCCTACGCAACTTCACTTCTCCTAGTTTTCATTCCTATTATTAATGTTACCTCCTTCAGTACTTTTTGTACATTGTGACATTAAAAGCTACAATATTTTGTAATGCATGCCCACAATTACAACTACACTACCAACATAAATATTACTTATCTGTAATAAACGCTATGTATCACATACCAATACATTTTATGTCATGTTGTAGTCAATAAAGTGGGTACATATATAGCAGAATAATATGTTAGTAACGTGTTAAAAAATAAATATATAAACGGATTGGTACAGAAACAAATCAGTCAGAGTAATAGTTCGCCTGATACTTCAGCTTAATTTCAGTCAAAGTTCGTGTATCGTGATATCGTAATATATTCGTGTTAATGACTCGCAGACACTCATCTATATCGTTGTTGCCAGACTAAATAGTGCGTACATCTTTCAAATTATCCAGGTGTTAAGTTGAATATATATATATATATATATATATATATATATATATATATATGATCTTTTTGAACAACACACACTATCTTCTGCACGTTATTCCCTACGAAAATATAATTTATGTACAACTTTTCCATTAAATTAATATTAAGGGAGCTATGCGGACTGAAGAGTAGAGTTTTGAGATGCTCTTAGTTAAAAGTAACAGTCAGTACTTGCTATTAAGTAATAAGTCTGTGAAGAGAACACGGTAATATCATCCCACTTCATTAAGTAAATGGAGATGCTCTTAGTTTTAAAGTAACAGTCAGTACTTGCTATTAAGTAATAAGTCTGTGAAGAGAACACGGTAATATCATCCCACTTCATTAAGTAAATGGAGATGCTCTTAGTTAAAAGTAACAGTCAGTACTTGGTATTAAGTAATAAGTCTGTGAAGAGAACACGGTAATATCATCCTACTTCATTAAGTAAATGGAGATGCTCTTAGTTAAAAGTAACAGTCAGTACTTGGTATTAAGTAATAAGTCTGTGAAGAGAACACGGTAATATCATCCCACTTCATTAAGTAAATGGGGGTTGCCACGCGGTTTGCAGTAAACATAACAACAAGCTGAAAACCATCTAAGACAATTTTTGAATCAGCACGTCCAAATTAGCACAAAAGGCCACCTTTTCGGAACACACTAGGGTTAACCGTTTTCGAGAAATCCATGCGGAAATTTCAATCAAACAACGTGAGTGGTCTGACAGGTAGGCAACCTAATATATACGACGTATGACTGAACGATACGCGGGTGAAAAACGAATAGCACTCGTTAAACGTACGAAGAGTCGTGTACTATGTGTGATTCCCGGTGGATTAATGTATTGTGCTCCACCAAGGAGGCACGCTGTAGTAAATAAGAGGTAATAAATATACTGCGACTGCAAACTTAGCACTTTGCAGATAATACGGTATTAAACGAATAGCACTCGTTAAACTTACGAAGAGTCGTGTACTATGTGTGATTCCCGGTGGATTAATGTATTGTGCTCCACCAAGGAGGCACGCTGTAGTAAATAAGAGGTAATAAATATACTGCGACTGCAAACTTAGCACTTTGCAGATAATACGGTATTAAACGGCTGGGTTGAAACTATTCATGCGTCTACATTTTACAAAGGTAAGTGCACTAATCAATCAATTCAGCTACGCGTCTAGCACACGACTTATTTCACACCATATTATACGGCGACTATTAGGCTGTCACTACCGTATTGTGCAGTCATACGCCAAGTGGTGTAGCACATATTTGTCAAATGTGTGTTACCTGTCTGTCTGGCCACTCACTCTCTCGATAAAGTCACCTGAGTGTGTTCCGTCAAGGTGATATTTCTGTCCATTTAAACATACTGATTCACAGTTTGTTTTAACAAATCGTTTGCAATATTTCGTGCAAACATGCGTGGTGACCCCCATTTACTTAATGAAGGGGGATCACATAACCAACAGCGTTTATACAAATTACTGTTCACCGACTTGTTATTTAATCGCAAGTACTTACTGATACAGTTGACTAAGAGCATTTCGAAACGATCATTTTTTAGGGCGCATAGCTCCCTTAATAATCACTTAAGGGAAATTTGGTACATATGTTTTCGCCTTATATTGTTTGTAAGGAATAGCCTGCTGAAGTTTGTTGGTGGCGTTTAAACATTTTCTGTGCGTGTTTGTGCGTGTGCGTGTATTTGCGTACAGGGTGGTCCACCTAACGTGGACACCCCCAAAATTGCTTCAACGGTTGCCGATCACGAAATGCGGTTTTCGCTAAATGATAGTACGTAAGGGGGCGAATAATTCGCCGGATAGTGATGATCGTTACACGTGTATGGGCAGAGATATTGAACCACATACAATTGAATTAGAAGCGTACATTTATTTCAACGGCATCTCAAGTACGTGCAAATAGTAATTCAGCGATATAGCATTTGCAATGGAAAGTATCGCAGAAACGAAAAGAAATAGTGTGCAGATAAGTTAGTTGGGCCGGTAGCATGGGGCAGTAGACCTGTACTCACAGTTGTACATATAAACAACACGCAATGGGATTCATCCTTGCGGGACCGCTCCTTATAGCAGCTTATCTTAATGGCGCAAAGGGCACGGAATTCGATCTTGTACAACGGAGATCACCGCAGCGGAGGGAAGACGGACAATGTGAGTGCAAGTCTAACATCAATACATTACATTTAATTCTGATACCAACGTAATTCAGGATATTTGTTTGCTAGTCAATAACTGTACTGAGTAAACGAGTGAGCACAGATGTACAACAAAAATAGAACAAACCAACATAATGAGAAATGCCATCACATCCTCATACATAGTACAAAAGAGCACAGTTATAGTTGAAATGCTTCAAATGAGGTATTTTCCCAGCATGTGCTCGATGTGTTTACCATCGAAAGTAATACACATCAGTAAATGCACATGTAGTGAGCGACGAACGGCCAGAAGTGATTCTGGTGTAGTGCCTCTGCAAGCTGCCACAATGCGTCTGCGTGTCATCTGGCGCCATAAGAACCGTGTTGTCCACCCTAGCTCTAAGTGTTCTCCACAGGAAACAATCTAGAGTGAGGTCGGGGGAGCAAGCTGGCCGTCTTACATCACCACCACGCCTTAACCACCGGTTTGGAAACGTTTCGTTGAACACTTGCCTCGCTACCAAAGCAAAATGTGCAGGACAACTGTCATGCTGTAACTACGTATCACGACGTATAATAAAAGGCATGTCTTCCAGAACTGCCTGTATGTTCTCTCTGAGAAAATGGCCGTGAGTAGAGCAGGGCAGTGTCTCTTGAATGAAGTATGGCCCAGTGATGTAATCTCCAACGATTCAACATCACACGTTCACGGTCCACTGTCGCTGGCGCTCCACGTGCTGGACCCAACACGGATTCTCCGTCGCCCAGTAGTGCATATTTCCTAATGGATGGAATTTATGTTGGCGCATTATCCGTAACACACTTGTTTTGCTTATTTCCATGCATCTGGAAAATTCTCCTCAAGTTCCCACGTTGGGGTTTACATCGACATGTGCCAACACATCGTGTTACTGCGTCTCGTCTGTAGCAGTCTTTCGTTGCACTCGGGCTGTGTGGAATTTCAATTACCTCGTGGCAATAGAAGTTTGCAAATTCTTCGTATCGTTTGCCGTGAGATGGGCTTCCGATCAGGATACCTTTCACCGTATATTTGAACGACTGGCTTGGCATGTCTGCCACACTTACCCGTATACTGGATGATTCACGAGGAGTTACCGCCACTCACAGGGCTTATTCCTTACATCATTTGGAGCAAAATATGTCGAATATACGTGGGTCCTATTCCCAATATTTACAGAGTAATTCGAAAAATTTGAAAAACGACGAAAAAATAAATAACCCCTTCAAAAGTAAATACAGTGATGATGTATCATCACACGGTATTGTTTACAGCTGAGCATCGCAATGCTTCTAACAAGCTTACATAAGATGTTCACAAATGTTACCGTTTACTTCCATACATTTGGCCTCACGCTTATGAACCTCACGTGTTGCCTACGTAGCTGAACTCGGCTGTCTTTGATTTCTGTAGTGGCATGCATGATACTGGCAAGTAGTTCTCCCCACGTGTTTGTGCAGTCCCTTGGTAAACAATATCCTCCATCCATCCCCATACGCAATCATCTGGGTGTTTCCAATTTGTCGAATTACTTTGTGAATATCGGGAATAGGGCATACATTTATATTTTGTACAAATGATGCAAGGAGTAAGCTCTGTGAGTGGCGGTAACTCCTCGTGAAACACCCTGCATGAGTAGAGCGTCCAGTTTTTCCTCATTTGTGAACTTCATTGCGTTCGCAAAGCCACACCACATACTGTCACGTCATTTACCACAACAGATAATGGGGACTGGTGCTACGCTGCTATGGGAAGTGGTCCTGTCAGCGTAAAGTCCCGGCGCGTTTTGCTTACATACAGTTGTGAGTACAAGTCCACTGCCCCGTGCTACCGGCCCACCTAACTTAATTTCTTGGCGTTTCTGCTATTGAAAATGCTGTATAATTGAATGCTTCTCTGCACGTACTTTCAGATGCGGTAGAAATAAATGTGTGTTTCCAAATAAAAACACGCGTGGTTCAACTTCTCCGTCAATACATCTGTTACGAATAGTCACAACGCGGCAAATTATCTGCTATCATTTAGCGAAAACCGCATTTTGTGATCTGCAACAGCGTGTTTTCTAGAACGTGGAGAAAGACTTCTGCAAGTTATTTCTCGAGGTAAAAGGAGCAAGAAGATCTTGCAGTACGTAAAATTGTGGTCATCAAGAAAGTAATAGTATTGAGAATATCTTGCCCACACCTATTATAGGGTTGCCAACCTATATCATGCAACAAAATGAGTTGGGTTAAGTATGATCAAATGTTTGGCGACAAGTAATGAAACAATCAATACTAACGCTACAAATCAAACTAAATATGAAAAGGAAAGTCGTACCATTTAAAGCTACGTATTTTCGATAAAGAAATATAATACGTATATATTCCTCCCTCCCCCCCCCCCCCCCGACTTTATTGTCAATAGATCAGTGGAAAATCACTCATTCGCAGGGAAAGTCAACTACTCGAATCAGTGAAAATGGCTTCTCTTTGAATCGGTGGAAAACAACGGGTTCTTTCAGTGAAAACATTTCACTGATTGAATAAGTGACAGCCAATTACGTGCTACGAATTAAACGTTGTTTTGATTGAATATAGGCATATCATTACAAGGAATAAACATATTTCCGGTAGTCATTTTTTATATTGGGCAATTTAACGTAATTTGAAAAAAGTAAACAAACAAAAAAATGCGATTTGAACTCACAGCATCTAGCTTCTAGACTGTTGCCTTAGCTATCGTGTTACCTAGCGAACGTTAGCTATCGTGTTACCTAGCGAACGTTAGCTATCGTGTTACCTAGCGAACGTTAGCTATCGTGTTACCTAGCGAACGTTAGCTATCGTGTTACCTAGCGAACGTTAGCTATCGTGTTACCTAGCGAACGTTAGCTATCGTGTTACCTAGCGAACGTTAGCTATCGTGTTACCTAGCGAACGTTAGCTATAGTGTTACCTAGCGAACGTTAGCTATCGTGTTACCTAGCGAACGTTAGCTATAGAGGGGAAAATATATGCATTATATTTCTTTATCGAAAATATGTATAGCATTAAATGATATGCCTTGTCGTTTCTAGTTTAATTGGTAACATTAGGATTGTTAAAACATATAGTACGTACGTATGTTCTCACTTCACCACATTTAATGCAGTTTAAACCTTAAAACCGGGCGCTATGATGATTACTTGAAAACGAAATGAAAGACTTAAAAATGGAATCAATAATGGAATGTTCATCTTGCCTCGTAAAATGGTATTATAAAAAACCAAACTCGCGTTTAAAAAAAATGGGTTTTATTAGCTTGTATTATTTAATTTGATACATGTTGTCTAACTAGCCTCTCAGTCAGAAAACAAAGAACTGGAAAACAGAGAGTGAAATGTTTGATGAATCAGTTGAAACGGTACTGTGGACTTTTAAATTTACAGTTTTTGGACAAAAATGTGAATAAAGAAGATGAAAATTCATCCGAAATCAAGTTATTAATATTCCACCTCTAAAAAAAAAGACAATGGAAATAAATTGCTCTCCACGATTGGAACAGTCCTAAGCTCGTGGACAGCCACCAGTAATGTTCAGTGTCCCGTATGTAAAAAGTGGAGGGGAGAGATTTGGGCGGCTTTTAACATCGATGTCTTGAGAGCCTATGAGAGTGAAGGGAGGTGAGTCTGGAGCAGCGTCGGAATGCAAGGGCGGGGGAAACGGTATATCCCCGAGAATACCCGCCGACCAGCGACATCGTCCGGCACGATTCCCACATGCGAATAATCCAGGAGTGACCCCGCCGAAAATCGAACCCGGTTTGCCTTAGTGGGGGGCGAGCATTCTAACCAGTACCCCCCCCCCCTCATGTATGTAAGAAGACAGCCAGAGTTCTTCATTCTGGGCTACACAAATAAAACTGTTCTATTTTCTTCGAAGTTTGGTCTTTCTGTCCTACATGTATATCATCGGTTTGTGGAAGGAATTTCTTCTGGCTGCTTGTTGCAGATTATGTGTCACACAATTTTTGCGTAATGTCTGTGATAATCGAATTTTTAATCCCGATTTGGGTAGTGTAGGGGTTAGCGTACCCGCCCACCAACCCTAAAGTCGCGAGATCGAGTTCCATCCCGGGCGTGGGGGGCTGCCTTAGATTTAATTTAGTTTAAGATAGTTTGAAATTTTTCCTCCATCAAGCCATGCAACTTAATGGCGGGGACACGTATAAAATGCCTAAATTTACTTATTTACGATTTTTTGACCAGAAGGGATGTAGGTAGTGATAAACGTCTCTTCGTCAGCGAGGTCAGTAGAGACGGAGAAAGTTGCTGGGAGAAGCAGGAACGGGGAAGGGATCGGCCACGGCCTGCAGTGAGGTATAGGCTGTTCACGGTCAAGTGAACCTTAGTTTCTTTTAATTATCAACCAATTTTTAGCTTTCCGCCACTTTTTTAAAACAAATATTGCCATATAAGTAAACACAGTGTATATATTTAACCGGACTTGAAAGTTAACGTCCAACGCTACAGTTTGGGATTCTATAGTTTTTATGCAATTATTCGGGGTCAAGGTCGCAATTTTTTGGGGTCAAGGTCAGCCATATCCAAGATGACTGTTACGTGACGCCTACTTTCTTGCTCCAAAGTCCCATTTTATATACTACTCATTCTACTACGCTGCTGGTCAGGAATTTTCCAAATGTTATTTTCAATACGCAGTATTCCAAAAAAGACTTATGATATTTTTATAATAATTTTTCTTATACGGTACCAAGTTATTTCCAAAAGTAATAAATGGCTATGGTTAACACAGTTCTCCATAATTGTTTTGGTCGTGTGAGACAGGTCTGCGCGCTGTGATGTCTCTGGAGAGGAATTCAAAAGGGGACAACTATATTTACCTCGCGACCTCAATGTGGACGAGCGTCAGCAGGCGATACGTTTTCCTAGCTTGCATTTATTGCATGCTCCATAGCAAACCCGACATAATGAAACGAGGAAGAAATAAATCTTGCTATCAGAACATCTTGTATTGTTCCATAATTTTATTTATTTCGTTTAACTTTTCGAAAGATAAAATTATATTCTAAAATATTGTTATTTATCAGAAATGCAATTTAAATCAGACTTATATTCCTAATTCACTTAAATTTGTTAAACCTTTTATTACTTCCTACTTGTCGTTTCTTAGTTCTTTTCTGAAAGCACAACACTTTTATGAATTCGTTTTCCATAGTTAATTTTAATATAATACAGTAATTTGTATTTATGTAAATACGTTGCTTAGCATGCAAATACTAACGTAAATGATGCAAGGATGGTGATGGTAAACATCCTATACTTTCTTTTTTTTTCTCATAATATTCGAAAGAGAGACTAGCCATACACACTACAGGAGTGTCGCTAACATTACTTTACACCAGTGAAGTCCTAAAATAACATCCGTGTAATACACGAACATAAAATATTGAAAATATATCTGTAGACATGAATGAAAGTCATTTAAAAAAATAGGCTACGTATTGGGCTGGTAGTCTAACGACGAATAAATTACACTTTAATGATTATACACTGATGGAAAAAATTTGCAACACCTTAAACCGTGCTATCCAATTGAACGTGAGTACCATTTTGCCTGCTGGAGGAGTGCATTTAAACTGATGGACGTTTCATGAACATCGGTCAACATATTGCGTTGTACCATACGCTTTGTTGTGTCATGTAGAGCAAAGCACCGGACGGTATGGTGTGCGCCTTGATGGTTTCATTTTGGGTACGTATGTAGCGGTAACGCTATCTTCATGCTTCGATAACGAATATGTGCCCCTGTTGTATAATTAACAAGTGTTAGAGAGGGGCCGCATCGTGGGACTTACGAGGCGGAATAGACATACCGTCGGATTGCTGCACTTGTTGGTCACGATGAATCCGTAGTATGACGATGTTATCTACGGTGGACAGTTTAACAGGATCGAAGCCTATACTAAGTTCGGGAGGGCCGCGTACGTCAAGATTGACGCATTGTGGGGCAGCACTGGCAGACTGTACTGTACAGCATGCACAACAGATATCGGAGCAAATGTGGCACCAGAGGTGTCCACACATATTATCCAGCAGGATTACGAGCACGTGCCATAGACTGTATCATTCGAAGTCATAACCCATGTAGCAAACCTTATATGGGCCATTGATGGTTTACAGTTGGATGCCAAGTCGGCCAAAAGCTGGCTTGCACCCGGCCCAATTGCTGGTCACGAAGTGGCCCCACTAACTAGCCATACTCTGCCCATAACTGGCCCAGATGTGGTAAACACTAATGGCTCAAGCATGGTCCATATGCGTACAGCAGCAGTGGTCCATCGATGTACCATTTCTCAGCCATCAGATGGCCTACTGAAGGCTAGCCATGCTTTCACCATCACTCTCTCTTAAAAATAATTAGTTTTGCCATCAGTATCAAATTTTCTTTGTTATTTCCTTTACTTCACTATTAAACACATACGACATGAAAACCGTATGCTACTGGAAGAGGGGAGGGGTTCTGAACCTACCCCCCTTGCATTGACAGTCCAGCATGTTAACCATTACTCCACCGTGTATTCCATATTTAGATAAACTAATGTAGAATATATTTGGATTTGAATTATTAAGAAACACTAATGTAATATAAATTACGCCAGTTATGCCATAGCCTTAAAATTTACCATGCGAACAAATCAGTTTTTAAAAATATGCAGATAACCAAAAAAGAAAAATACTGTCATTGAGAGAAATATTCTTACGTGAATCGCGATATTAACTCAAAAACTTGCCTTTAATGTAATCTTTCGAAGTATGTATGACACCTGGATGCTATTGATATGTTTTGAAGTGCAATCGCCAGTTACGAATATTTTAGTGGTGTGAAACAACAAAAACCCTTCAATGATAATTTTCTAAAGGCGGTGCCTTTTTTAACTTCTCATTTTAATTATATGCAGTTATGCATGTAGAATATTACATAGGCCTATGTCAAATTATTCAATACTAGTCACGAAGTGACACCTAATACTATTTACAGCATTTTGCCATTGATATTTCCATCACTATATTTACAAATAATCTACTCATTGTATCATATCTATAATTTATGAGACAAACACCTATACACATAAGTGTGAGTAAAGGCTGTTCACGATAAAGTGAGCACTTTCGATATGAACCTTAAAAAAATGTCACTTCTAAATGATCTAAATATGGCTACTTATATGTTAACCTGTAATAAGTATAGGTTATTTGCAGTTATATGCAGTTGATAAGCCATTTATATATATATATATATATATATATATATATATATATATATATATATATATATATATATTCTCTTTCTGTAAGAAGGCCTTTTCTTGAAGTAACAGCACAAAGACCCCATTCCCCAATGTACAAGCAGTATTTGCTTACACTCTAGCAAAAATATGTTGGGGTAGTAATTTTTGCAGTGTGTTTTGGCACATATTTGCTGGCTTTAGAACAAATATATGAGCAACTTGGGGAGCTTACTGCCTCCTTATAAAGCGATGTATTGTAATTACTGCACTAAAACTTTTTGCATGTGCCTATGGAATATCTCATCAGTCAATTTAGACGCCTCTGTTTGCAGATGTAGTTTAGTGTCATGCTTACAGCTGCACTAATCCTGGACATACAAAGCCAGTAAAGTGGCACTTCAGTGAAATCCGCACCTTGGTCTCGGTGTCAGGCAGGTTCAACATGAATAAAGTGAGGCTGGTTTTTAAGTGGAGTCGGTTATCCTACCCGAGTGACATACCTGTCGTTGCGGCCAACCAGACGAGTGAGTGAGGCGGGTTTAGAGGGGAATGGAGTGGACTGAAGAGATTTGGATCAAGAGGCTGGCTTTGTAGCTGATGCGCATGTAGAGCATGTATTCTCCAGGTTTGGAGTGCCACTCGAGCTTCATTTGGATGAAGGGCAAAATTTTGAAGCTACACTTTTTCCTAGACTTAGCGAGGATTTTTGGAATGAAAAAAATTGAACCACAACATTACATACTCAGTTGGATGGGATGGTCAAGATGTTCAACTGTACCCTGAAATAATATTTGGCGATCCTTACGAAAGAAAATCGACAGGATTGGTAAGGTACCCTTATTTTTTTTGGCATATCGTTCGGGAGTCTACGAGTCAGCAAGGGGAATTCCTTTTAAGACGATGTTTGGGAGAGAGCTCCTCCTCCTTGCTGACCTGTTGTTCAGATGTCCAGTGAAAGAATAAGCAGCGACCCCAGAATAGCCCAGTAAACTCTGTCGTAGGCTTGTTGGCATCCATGAGTTTGCCCGGTGGCACCTTAAAGTCAGTAGTGACTAAATGAAAACAATAAGTGACCTGATAATGCCTGAAGAGGAGTTTGAAGAACAACCCTTAAGGCAGAAGAAATAGGGCACGAAGTTTCAGAAAGGTTGGAAAGGCCCATACAGGATCCTGAAGCAGGCCAATTAAATTATTGACAGTACTTTCGTGCGGAGAAAAATTGACCGTTTGGCAATCTATGAAGATCCAGATTCTGGAGACGGTCACCGAAACGCAGCTGCAAGGCCGACGCCAGTGTGAAGTACTCCAGTCGATGTTGTTTCTGGCAGGGACTGTAATATGCTCATTGCAGGTCCCCTCAGTATAGCCACGAGTAATACGGTCGCTGTTCGTTAGTCCAGCCATGACCTCGAATTGGTGTCGGTATTTGCGCTAAGGTACATGTCCACCGTAGAGTGCGAGCTTAATTGTAATGCCTTTATCCACCCCTGGCTAAGGCGTATCCACACTGCAAAACTGCTGGGCAATTCTTGCGACGGGTGCATTGGCAGCCATCACCTCGCTACCCTGAGTATCTTATCCCCTGTTTCTGTAGGAATTATTGATATTCGTGTTTGAGGGTGCTCACCTTCTGTTCCATCTTATACTCGACACTGCTCATGCTTTCACAAACTCGGTTCATTCTTTCATTCAGACCATCGGTTTTATTGTTCATACTTTATATTTTATTATTCATCAACTCACTTATGCCATCAATCTCGTGGTCAATGTTTTTATAGTTGCTATTTACTTTCCTTGTCGACCACTTTGCTAACACTGTTTGTTTTCTTATTTACATGCTCATTGACACTGTCCCTTTTCTTGAATACTAGTTTGCTAACACTAATAATTTGACTATTTACAGTTACATTTAAATTATTTATATTTGCTGTAACACTTGCACTAATACTCATTATTTGGCAACTCAATCCTTCAACCGAACCCCGCACTGCTTCTTTATCTGCTGCCATTTTCCTTGTTATCAATACTAAAACTATAGTAATTTTGCAGTTTACTACTACAACTATTATTATTATTATTACAAGTTTATCCTACTATTTAATAGCCTAATATATAATTTTATTTACAAAACGATTAGTGAAAACAAATGCCTCCATCCCACTTATGATACCCGTATTAATTTTTTTCAAATTCCATGAATATAGCTAGGTTCTTTAGGGGATGGAATTCTTGGTTAAAAATTTTCTAATAAATTCCTAATTTATGTATAAAAATTAAAAAATCTCCAAACTTACTATCTCAACAATAATAGCTATCACTTGTTTTTTACAGCTAGTATTTACGTAGTTGTCTGCCACCTCACAGAAATTAACACAATCCAATATTTAAAACCAGTCATAGTTTTTTTAACATATCCAATTGCTATTAAAAGTCAATATTGTATCTCTTGGCAGTTCCAGTAGTTACAGATGTATCACTCATCCAATCTGCCTTGCCTTGTCCTGTTCATATCACGAGCCTTTTCTGTCCGGAATGTTCTGTAGTGCTCCGAACTCTCCCGTACACAGTCACACACTATATTGGATACCTCGCCTTCTGCAGCATTCGCTCCTATAACAGCTGATACATACTCGTCCGCCCCTGGAACTCACATTCGCCGTACTTCGCCGGATGGCTACCACGGACTCCTGACCCCCCGGCTGTGACAGTATTATAGTGTCGCTGCACCTTTACCCAGATTCCTTTTTACATGTTAGGTGATTGCGCCGAGGGAGAAGATGACGAGAAAGTTCGTGCAATAGCATGCTGTCTTCAACTTCTCAGCAGTAGGGGGGAGGGGATATGGTGATGCCAGTCAGGTAAGCTGCCAATCATCCCCCCCCCCTCCTTGCAGGCCAGGTGACACAGCAGCCGTCGGGTCGGCTCTTGGGGAGGTCCTACCTCTCCCATGCGTAAACGTCGCTACTCATCCCTTTTTTTCTTGTAAACCTCGCTATCTTGGTTTTCCCTACATTGATATTCACTTATTTTTTATTCGACACCAATACTTTGTTAATGTCATTCTGCAACTGGCCACCCTACCCCCCCTTTTTTTTCTAACCCAAGCCCATGTTATTTGCTATTGTAGGAAACCGCAATGTGCCCATCACACTCCCTTGTGGTTCCCCTGATGTAACCACTCTTCACTCGATAAATACTCCCCCACTTTCACCCTGTCTCTTTCCACTGAAGTCTCTAATCCATTCCAGTGCCCACTTGTCTGCCAGGAGCCAACTATCTCTCGTCAAAAACCGGTGGGGCACTTTATAAAATGTCCTCTCAATGTTTATGAAGTGAATATCCTCCTGCTTTCCCCCGTCTACAGTCTACATCACATCTTCCCACAGTCCTTTCCGTTGTGGCCCACATAAGTAACCTTCCCTAAATCCCTGTGGATACTCCTGCGACCAATTCCTCTTATTCATGACATCTATCACAGATTGAACTTTCAAACTCTTCATTACACACTCTTTATTATATGTAAGATACCGGATTGTAACTGCCAGAAATACCCTTATCCTCCCCCTGTTTGTAGTTTGGGACCACCATTTCATCCTTCCATCCTTATAGCAAACTGTCCCCCTTTAAACTTTGAAGAAAAAGGAGACAAGAAAGAAACATTTAAAAGCTGCCTGTCCATCTGTGAACTGGACGGAGTAAAGAGAATAATAATATTTTGTTCGACAGTCTTTGTGTCTACAGGAATCTACTGATTAACCAAGAAACTATTGATACTGGTTATGCAGAATCAACTGTGTATATTTGTTTGGCTTCCCTTTGATTGCCTTCTTTCGAAAATACAGCTCGAGGGTTTGTTTGTATTTATTGTGACAATTAGGATAGTAACCTTGCTTCTTAGTGAATAGCTTAGTAATGGTATAAACAAATAACTAAAACAAGTTAAACAGGAAACTAAAAAGTAAAGCTGCATTCTTGAAATATTCATTTGCGCACTTTGTCCAGTATTCGAAATGAATGTATAGAAAAACATTCGAATTTAATCCGTACTCACTTTATCCAAGGTTGCTAGGTCGTAGCGTTCGGGTGCAAAAGTACGAATCTCGTTCGGGCTTCTAGTGTTTCATTCTAACCGAAACTCTTTAGTTTACGTACAGCTAAACAAATACTTAGTTACAAAAACAACATCTTTGTTTGGGGCATCCAAATAAGAGCAACAAAATTGGTTTTGAACGAAATACTTAATTGCCGCTCTACAAACAATTAATTTGGTTGTCCCAAACAAACTTTTTATGAGCCAACAGAACCTTTCGCTCTTTGCGGTCGTATATATAATATACAAAATTTCCATACAATACTTTTATTAATATAATGTGGATATGTTATTTTATAATTACCGAGGCTGTGTGTGAATATGAATGTGACATAATTGTAAGTTTCGGTGTCTGCCGATTAAAAATCTGGTCATGATGTGGATTATATTCTCGCCAAGTAGGCTATTTCAAATTTATGCGTATCGAGTAAAGTGATTTAATTAGTTATACTATATAACGTTCGTACGACGCTATTTTGAAATATAATTATCGGGAATTCTTGCATTGACAGAACTGTTATCCCCTAGAAATGGTACGTCAGTGTTTTGAAATATGTATGCGAGCCGAAGAATTATCCTGGATTATACCGATGTCTTGCCTCATAATTTTTATTTATTTTGTTTTATTTTATACAAATATGTTACTTTGGAATGTTTTTTTTTTTTTCATAGGTGTTTGGACGAAAGTGAAGATTTCTTTTTTGCGTGTAGAGAAGTCTTTCCTCTTTCGCTGCCCCCAGTATTCCCTTAGGTATAAAGTCAGCGGAGTTACTAAATCGGGTTAGAATTTTAAATTCTAATTACAGCTTTCTTTTCCGCCGCCCACATTAAGTTGAGGTCTTGGTAATACGACCCGTATTAGGATTATTGAAATTATTGACGTTTTTTGTGATGCAGAATTATGAATCTATCCCAGAGCAATATATTATTTCGAAGTACAGATTTGCAATCTGCTAGCGCTTGACGTGGCAGGCCGTTACAAGCTTGGTCTTTGAACGGACGTGGTGTAAATATGGAATTTCCTGTTTCCGCGATTGTTTAATGTCAGAAACGGCTAGTTGCCATATGGTCAGTGTGATTTGGCCGTGTATTTTAAGCAGGCGGAAAATTGATGTGAAGGGGCAAGGGAGGGGAAGAGCGTGCCGCCACATAGAATTTCTGTTGCAAACTCGTTGCTTAGTGTAGCCATCTTGGCACGCTCAGTTCTGAGGTGTCACTGTAAGTTGTAAGTGAGAGCGAGTCAAATAAACTGTTGTCGGTATATCGGCTTGTTTTAAACATCATTTTCTTCTGTTAATACCTTTATAATCGGTTGAATTCTAAACGTATCGCTATATGTATTACTTCCTCTTAGTATATGAATAGTCACAATATGGAATTGTCAGTAGTTACTTTGAAACGATCACGGCCGACAGATAACTTCTGTTTTGTGATTAAAACTGTCTTAAAGCTTAAGGATATCTCTGACGCTGATGGCATGAATGAAAGATAATGGGATAAGAATGAATATAATGATGCCACTCGCGTTATTGGACTAGAAAGTGTTAATACTTTAATATGATTATTGTTTATTGGTTTGAATGATGTGTGTCCAATCATTATGTAACACAGATATAAAATGGTAGACACTGATTTGGACGTTTAGTGCCGATTTAATTCTTTGATAATCTCTTTGGAAGTATTTGGTACTCTTCCATGTGATCAACTCCAGCATCTGCGTTGTTACGTTTATAGTAGTTTGAAATAAATTCAAAATATCTTGCGCCTTACTTTCAACCTGGCAACAAAAACTACAAGCTCTGCTGATAATAGGCTATTCACGCTAAAGTGAGCACATTAGAAAGCCCCCTCTCTCTCATTTGGAATAATAGTCAGTAAATATATTTTATTTTAGCCTTAGACGTTAACTTCCGAGTGCGGTTGAATATACACTCTGTGTTTATTACTTAGATGGCAATATTTATTTTAAAAAGTGGTGAAAGGATAAACAATGGCTGAAAGAAAAAAGTAACTAGGGCGTAAAAAGTGCTCTCTTTACCGTGAACAGCCTACAACCTAAGTAACAGAGGCTGTTCACGGCAAAGTGAGCACTTTTGACGTCCGTCCTATCCCTAGTTTACTTTTTGCTTTCAGCCATTTTTATCCTTTAACCATCTCTTTATAAAAATCTCCCTGTTAGTAACAACTCAGTGTGTATATTCCACCGCACTCGAAGTTAACATCTAAGGCTAAAATAAAATACATTTGTTGACTATTATTCCAACTGGTAGAGCTTTCAGCAGTACTCACTTTACCGTAAACAGCCTATAGTAGCTTGAAGGAACGGTTAATATTTTGTTGTAGTTATGTTCTACCTCATATGAAAATAATATGGTGTTATTTCCGCAGAAACATTACAAGTAAACGTTTTAAGTAAACTGAACTGTTTAACAGCTGTGTGGTTAGATAGAAATTTCTACAAAAATATGTTAAACACTAAAAGACAGACTAAAATATTTGGCAATCTTGACGAGCATCATTATTTAATTGCGTCGGTTGTCGCCGTGCGTTTCCATGACTTACAATTGATACACGATCAGGCAGATTAGCCACCAGGATAGCTTTCAGATAATTACATGTAACAGAGTTGTGAGAAAATAGCTTAGCAAATTAGAGATAAGAGTACTGTATGTCGTATAGTAATTTAATAATTGTATATTTCTGTCAAGCAAAATTCTTTAAGTAAGGCTAATTGTTAACGCGGTTTGCAGTGTCATTATTTCCAGCAACATGACAGTGCAATATTGGCTGTTGTGGAGTTCAGTAAAGTAGGCGTAATGAGTTTGTAACAGTGTTAAAACAATTTAAATTGTGGCCAGGAAGTTTTCTAAATAGTGGCAAAATTTGCTTTAAAACAAAAAAATAAAAACTGTAACATCTGTTAGTTTATCGCAACAACTTCCCTAGCAAAAAAAAATTTGCTCAGCACTGACTAAATTCCATGCGAGGAAGAAAGTGTTTTCTACATGTAAATTCCAACACGATTTCCTGTAAGAAATTTTGTTTTGTGCAGGGAAACACAATTGAGAACAAAATTCTGAAAAATTGCAATAGCCACCAAAATATGCATTTGGTTTGTGGCTCAATTTTAAATACAGTTCTGTGGATTATGTATTGACGCCATTCCTCTGAGTGGATTCATACTATTCCTAAGAATTTCGATGTCATCCAAACTGGCACTTATTTTTTAGATTTTATTTCTCTTAGTGTTTTACAATGTTAACCGTGTAGTGTCTACCTCCATGCAGTATACAATCCTGAACCGGCTATGAACTCGTGTTTCAAAACTTTTTTTAATGTACACATGTTACCTTGATAACCATACATAGGCCTACAAGCAATGCAGTCCCATTAAGACTTACCATAGACACTCCTTCATTTAGCACACATCCCTGTATTTTCCATACAACGTACTTATTTTATAATACACACACTCGCAATTAAGCTACCGCCCGGTGGCGAGCTCTCTCGCCTCTCCTTCACCCAACCAACTCCTTTTCTACTCCCTTCCTGATTTTACCAACCCCTCTCACAGATACCAATTCCTCCCTCAACACATTCCACTCCCTCACAGACCTCACAAGCATGGACTGCCTACCCCGCTCCGTTCTCCACCACACCCTCTGAAGCTTCTCATTGTTGTTTTCTCTTTCTCCAAATACCCCCTTACTTATCTTGCTATGTAGCCCTCCCCATTCTCCCTCTTCATTCACCATCCTGTACATCCTGACTAGCCGTTCAACTTTCCCCCTGTCCTTCAATGAGCTCCACTCCATTTCCTTCATCATCACTGATGGCCTATAGTTACCTTCTTCCTCTTCATTCTGCCCCTGCCTTCCCCACCTACCCTTCATCCATCTTGCTGCCTTTCTCTGCACCTTTTCCAGTTCTCGCACCTCCACATACGGGTCCCATACTGCTGCAGCATATTCTAAAATTGGCCATACCATTGTGCCATACGCCTTCTCCTTCACCTCACAGTTGACTCCCTTCAGCACCCTTCCCAGCATACCCAGAGCCCTTCTTCCCTTTGCAACTACCCTCTCTAACTGTTTTTTCCATATGAGGTACGGCTTCCTGTGTTTTCCATTTGACGTACATTTTCAAGAACACTTTCCCCCTTAAGACGCCCGTCATTTTCCTTTCGGAAGTAATACACCTTTAATAAGAAGTTTTAGGGTAAGCTGCGTATATTGGTCCAGTTTTCAAAATAATTTTTTGTACTAATTAATAAATTCGCATTTAAAGTTATGTGTGCAGCTAAAACAGATTGTACTACTTAAACACAAAGTAACAACAGAGTAAAAAATCTATAAATATATTTGCACGAATAAATCGTTGTTGAACTTTGAACTTGGTCCTATTTAGAGAACAGGGTGGTTAAATTTGACCGCTGCTCTCCGTAATCGGACCACCGTTCTCCATAACTGGACCACTTAGATAATGAGGTATGGAAATTTTGAAGAGATACTCTAATGTGCAAAATTATGCAAAATTATTTGTTGTCTTCGTACTTTCCGCAGAAATACTTTTTCAATCCCTTAACACCAGCACATTTAGAATGCACCCATGACCTACACTTCATGCACTACAGAGTATCCCGGAACTACAGGTACAAACGATGTGAGATTCATGGATATATGAACAATGTCGTACAGTAACAAGTAAGGGATGTAGCCACCCTTAAAAATCGATTTTTCAAATTGTTCCTCTCAGGCGAAGTGTTCGAGACAACACACAAAGTTTGTAAGGGTGCACTTGGTTGCCTGCAAGGTATGCAACCCGCCAGGCAAGGCAGGTCGTACGAGCACGGCTTGACTGCTGTGTGTGAATGCAGATAATGGTGAAAGGATAGCATGTTCGTTCAGTACAGGCTCTGCGAGTAATTTTAATTCAAAAGGGAAGACCGTAGAAGGTAACTTCACGAGAACGTGCCTTGCAAATTATCCGTGTGTGTGTTTTGCAGTAAGTGTACAAAGTGGCGACCACCAGTTTCAAAACTACACCGACGCACACTCGACTGTCTGACATGGGCAAATATGTGTCGATTGTTGCGAATTACAGTACAGGCATCGGTAATACGGGCGCGAAGTTTAGTTGCGATGTTGCCTGGAGTCTCGTATACCAATGTCTTGATATGACCCCACAGACCGAAATAAATCAGGTCTGGGGAGCGCGGTGGCTACCTTACTGATCCGCCTCTGCCTATTCAACGCTCACCAAATGTGGCTGTAAGGTGGTGACGGGCTTCCAAACTGAAGTGTGCATGGGCTCCGTCGTGCTGGTACCACATAGGCTGGCGTATGTGTAAATCAGGTCTGGGGAGCGCGGTGGCTACCTTACTGATCCGCCTCTGCCTATTCAACGCTCACCAAATGTGGCTGTAAGGTGGTGACGGGCTTCCAAACTGAAATGTTCATGGGCTCCGTCGTGCTGGTACCACATAGGCTGGCGTATGTGTAAATCAGGTCTGGGGAGCGCGGTGGCTACCTTACTGATCCGCCTCTGCCTATTCAACGCTCACCAAATGTGGCTGTAAGGTGGTGACGGGCTTCCAAACTGAAGTGTGCATGGGCTCCGTCGTGCTGGTACCACATAGGCTGGCGTATGTGTAAATCAGATCTGGGGAGCGCGGTGGCTACCTTACTGATCCGCCTCTGCCTATTCAACGCTCACCAAATGTGGCTGTAAGGTGGTGACGGGCTTCCAAACTGATGTGTGCATGGGCTCCGTCGTGCTGGTACCACATAGGCTGGCGTATGTGTAAATCCACGTCCTCCAACAGAGCAGGCAGTATGTCCTCTAAAAACTCTCGATAAAGGTGGCTAGTCAAACGTGGCGGCAAGATGTAAGGTCCAGTGAGGTTGCGCCAACAATGCAAGCCCAGACGTTAACATCAAATGTCACATGATGGTGGTGTTAAACAATTATTTATGTATGTTTACGGCGTTCCAAACGGGACTGTTGAGAACGCCATCACGTGTGAAAGCAGCCTCTTCTGTCCACAGAAAGTAGCGAGGAAAACCAGGTTCGTTTGTGCAGTGATGCAGAAACCAGCGAGCGAAATCGACCCGTGGTTGCAAATCAGCTGGGTGTAAGGCTTGCACATTTTCATGATGATACGGTTGTAGTTGTTGTTCGTGCAGAACTCTCAACACACTTTGGTGGCGTTCATGCATTGTGCGAGCGATTCCACGTGTGCTACTTGATCGCGAATCGTCAATGCGTTCCAACACTCCCTCCTCAAACCTGGCTGTTCAGACGTTGCGTATCACGCCGGTGTCATTCCTGTTCGTGTAACCGTCTGTCCACAGACGTGAACATCCGATAACCTGGATGGCGTATGTTTGGAAAGGCCTGTTCATACAGACGTTGTGCTTCCCTTGCGTTAGCACCCTCGACACCATACACGAGATGCATATCCGCCATTTCTGCGCACGGATGCTGTCTCTCCATGTTGCCAACCAACAGTGCAATGCCACCCTGTCACGTACGCTAGCAGTTCTAAGTCGTAGCTGCGCGCGCAACTGTGTCGTCACGTAGTATGATCTGCCTTGATAGCGGGTTGCGTACCTGGCAGGAAATCAAGTGCACCCTTACCATTTTTGACTGTTTTCTCGTAAACTGTTCGCCAGAGGTAACGTTATTTGTGCATTAACGTACAGTACTTATGATTATGATGTATTTAAGAAATACCCAAACATTACACACACATTGGTAGGATACTAACGCACCACCGCCCATTTTCTCACTGTACGGGAATGATGGCGTTCCACATTCCACATCTGTTCGTAGGTTTGAGGTCTTGGTTAAAGAAAACATTATGAACATAATTTCTCTTCCATCTCATGTATTGTCCATTCGTCAAGAAGCGAGAGTTGGTGTTTGTACACACGAGCTCGTGATACCAGAGTTAGCAGCAAGGGGTGTACAAGCCACAAGCCATCGGGTGTTATTGCAGTGTGCCCTATGCTATATTGGTGGTCGGGCACGCGATTGTCTGTATTGTCTACACCGAACGATGTGATGTTCTATACTCTGTTGTGTAACAAATAATAATAATATAATTCTCTGTGTTTTACACTAGATTAACGTACGTGTGAATCAGTGATGGCATTCTCTACGAAAACGGCGAGCCATATCGACAGGGCTGGTTAAGTCCGGCTAAGAAGCGACCGAAGAGGAGGGCGCTCAGTTCATCGGCAAAACACATGGTTCTCAATGTGTATAAAGTCCAGATAGAACTGAATCCAGGCATGCATATAGAGGAGACGTCGTTAAAAAGCAGCACGTTCTACTGGAGTAAGTCCCGCAACACCGCAACGACGGAAGTTTACGGAAAGTGTTGATGGGTTTGACAGGAATGCGATACGGAGGAAGGTACACGGGTTTTACGTCCGTAGTGAACTGCCAACTGTAGATAAAGTTCTTGCTGTTGTGAATGATGACCCCGATTTGCCTGCTTTCCAGAGAACCACATTGTTCAATTTATTAAAGGAACTACACTTCAAATATGTTAAACGTGGACGAGACAGCATGCGGATAGACAGGGATAATATCATTCTATGTAGGCGACGTTATTTGCGTACCATTAAACAACTTAGGGGTGAAGGACGATCAATTTACTACCTAAATGAAACGTGGTTAAATGCAGGACACACACGAAACAGCGCCTGGGTGGATGCCACTATTACATCATCCAAACAGGCATTTCTGTCTCGACTGTCAACCGGCAATAAAGACCCTTCAGGCAAAGGAAAACGCCTCATAATCACGCACATTGGGAGCAAGTTAGGCTTTGTGGAAGGGGGTTTGCGCTGAAAAGGACTGGAGATTATCACGAGTAGATGTGTGCTGATTCCTTTGAGAAGTGGTTCAAAGATATACTTCCTCGACTTGAAGATATGCTATTATTATGCTTGATAACGCACCTTACCACTCCCATAAGGAGGAAAGAATCCACAATGCAAATACTAAGAAGCAGGATATACATGACTGGCCAACAGCAAGGAATATTTATTTCGAAGATGGCATGTTAAAATAGGAATTGCTCAACATTGTTAACCAAAACAAGTTATCATGTAAAGCGTATGCAGTTGATGAAATGGCTAGGGATGCGGGTAAGTGTGTTTTGCGAATTTCCCCATATCACTGCGAATTGAATCTTATGGAACTGGTTTGGGCCCGAATTAAAGGATTTGTTGCAGCGGAGCAACGGTCAAACAAGTTGTCGCACATTAAAGTACTCCTGGAAGAAGCAATACAAGCAGTGAGTGACTCCAGATGTGTGGAACAAATGTGTATGCCATGTGGTCGGAAAGGTTGAAAGTGAAATGTGGAAACTGGATAACATTATAGACGAGAAGGAGGATACAATGATAACAGTTCCAGTTCATCTGATCAAACGCGATTGATGTTGTGTGTTGTCATTTGCGATATGCATAATGACTATTAAAGTTCATTTTACGTCATTAATTTGTTTGTGTACCGCATAAATGTCGGTGTTCTGTTCGTGAATAACCAGTATGTTTCTTGTTCCTTTTTGCTTGCTTGTCGTTCCACGTGTTACCGTTGGCGTAAATAAATAGCACGACAGAGTGTGTTACTACTTACTAAACGTGTTGATGTTTATGTACTCCTACCATGCGGTGGGGCCACGGTGGTGTGGTGGTCAGACTACTCGCCTGGGAATCGTACCGCGGACTTCCCATTTCCCCCCGTCCTTGCATTCCGGCGCTTACCCATACTCGTCTCACTTCACCCCCATCGGCTCTCATGACCATGCTGTAACCGCTCAAATCTCTCCACACTACTCGTGCCATACGGTCGTCATAATACATAGTTGTCTACTTGACATATACAGTAACAGTTTCGCTCGCGCGTCGAGAATTCCGAACATCCCTGTGTACAGGCCGCGATCACGTGAACTGCATGTTTTCACTGTCACAGCTTACCTTCGATCACGTGCTCTTACTTCGTGCCCTCCCACTTGAACGCGAATACACAATAGGTTATATTATTTTCAATTAAAACCTTCTGACATATCTAATTGCAATGTTGGCTACCTCCCTTGCGAGTTACAGTACGACATAGTTCGTATAATGTTTTCTATCTCATGTTGCATAAGGAATCACCTCACAGCGTATGTACCTGTAGTTCAGGACCATTCTATATATGCGTGTCTAAAGTGCTTTCCTCTTCACACAAACTGGAGACCGCGGTGGCGCAGCGGTTATAGCGCTCGCCTCTCACATATTTTCCCGTTTCCCTCTCCCTTGCATTCCGGCGCTGCTCCATGCATACCACGCTTCATCTCTCAAGGCCTCGATGTTGAGAGCCGCCCAAACCTCTAAACTTCACCACAAACTGCAGATGCATCTACATTCATCTTCAATTGTTTTTCCCCTTTATTAATTTTGTTTGTTAGCACTCGATTTGTTAAATGGACGCACATATTTCCGTTCTTTTTTGTATTCGTGACATTTTTATATTGGCAAGTTGTTAATTCAGTTACAACTCCAGTTCCTAGGCTGGACAATTCGGCAAGGAGATACTTACCCAGTGTAACTTTCAACATCGCTCTTCTCTCTGGGTTCTGTTTCATTTACGAAGGCCGTTTTTTGACAATTCTAAGAAAGTAGTGGAATAGTTGTTGCTGTGCTAATGTAGCCTTCCGCCTCAGCTGTTCTGGCACGTGAAAGCCATGCTGTTTGTTATGTCAGCTGTTCTGGCACGTGGAAGCCATGCTGTTTGTTATGTCAGCTGTTCTGGCACGTGGAAGCCATGCTGTTTGTTATGTCAGCTGTTTTACATTACGAGGGAATGCAACGTTATACAGCCAACTTGTTTAAGAAAGTATGACATTTTCTGATGCAGCAAGAACTGCGAAATCGAAAATGTGCATTTGCAGAAACTATTTTTAAATGTTTATAGTAAATTGAAATGTGCAAACGTAAAATGTATCTAGTGCAGTTTTTTTTACACTTGTGTTAAATAATTTCAGTTATTTTTGAACAACAATAATTTGCCATTGGTTACAAGGTACACAGCATACCTAGCGTTATTTTTTCCTGTCATCAATTTATACGTGTTATTATGTTAGGCAGTCTTTGCGATGATTGTAGAAGAAAATAGTACTCGGCATTAAAAATTATAATGTAGAAATTTAATGATAATTACTTAATTTATGGTTAAAATTATGCTCGTAGACTAATGTACAATTTTTATGAGTTACAGATTAAGGGCTTGTTATCACCCGAAATTCTGATTTTAATTTAAAGTAAGGAAAGTACAGGGGATAGGTACTTTCCCCCCTCATTAGTATAGCCGTTTGACTGGAGCCTGAAAATATGAATCATGCTATTGTTTGACTACTTCGTAACACGCAGCTCTCGACTGATTCATGGAACCTTATAGAACAATTATAAGAGTGTTGCTCGAAATACGCTGTGAATCATGGCCCAGCCAATCCGAGCTCGTAGTTTGTCTCTATAGCCTTATTTGGAGCAATTTCGTCTTAGGTGTAGTAAAAGCGTGACTGCAAGCCAAGTGTGCCACGAGAGAGGAACCCTCATAAGAACTACACACAGGGAGTTCCAGTAGTTAGGGTGTGGCAGGCAACGATGGTCAACCCTGACCTCGTGATCCCTTCTGACAATATATATATACTTTTGATAAAGAAGCTGTTCAACGTCGATGTGAGTTTCGTCTCTTAGCACAAAGGCATCTACCCTCTACGGCTGTAACTAAGTCTTCCTCTCGGCCAGCCGATCGTGAACCCTTCGACGGTATAAAGTATATTTCCGTGAGCTGTGACTAGAAATATAAACATACTTGAGTGACACGACAAGAAAAAGTGGCGTTAGGTGTGGGGCAGGCCTTGTGTGTCGACGGAAGGAATATTGTAAGACGATAAGAAGAAGAGCGGAAGTCTGTCGCGGTGAAGTGGATGTGAGGAAGTAACATCGGTGGCTACAACAAAAGATGCGTTGGCAGCGTTCAAACAACTATGCACGCGTATCGTAGAGAGAAGCCCTGAAGACAATTGCATGTAGTACATATATCTGTTGGTATAACAGATTGTACAGGTAGTTATAGGTTGTATAGGTATTAGTAGTGTAATTATGCCGACTTTGGCGCAAGGGCATCGGGCATCGAATTCTGATTTGCCCGGCCACCACCTTGTTACATCACCTTTCCGCCATCTTTCCCCTCAAAATAGTCCAAAATACCCTACAATTGTCCTTTTTTCCCCCTAAATTTTCCCTTTCCCGTAAAAAAATTCCTAAAAAAATTCCAATTTCTCCTGGAGCAGGCGAGGGGTATTTAGTGACTCCAAACCAGACAGGAGACAGGGATCAGTGACTCCGAGCCAGACTGGAGGCCGAGGGTCAGGAGAGCAGGATGTATGTATGACCTTTTACTTTGACCCAAAAAATTAAAAATATTCAAAAAATTCACAAAAAGAACCCAAAAAATTTATTATTAAATTGTTGTTATTAAAATTTATTAAAAAGTATTTTAGAAATACTTAAATTTACCAAAGATCACCTCTAGCCCATACCCATTACGACATCTTGGTAGGCGACCACCATCTTGGTAGACATTACCATCCACCATATTAGATGCAGACTACCTCGACCTTGACCCTGTGACCTTGAATGACCCTGAAAATGCAAAAATCTAAAAAGAATCTACAGATTCATAAAATTCCAAAACATTTATATTAAATATCAATTATTAAAAATTTATTTTTAAACTTACGATATTTTTTAAACTTAATTTCCGAATGTCCCCCAATCACCATCAATTACTCACCTCTGTTCGTCTTCAGCAGATGACTGACTCCCGCACCCCTCCCCTGAACTATACTCATTCTGCCATCTTGATTTTTTAGTTCGTCATGTGTTTATACATTATTGGAGGCAGCCATCTTTGTTTGTCACTGGAGCTGCTAATTTTTGTTTTTTATTGTCATTTGTTTTATAGTTTGCATCTCACATTCGTGTGACAATCATATTGATTTCATATGTTTGCATCACCTGTGTACCACCAGGTGGCAGTCATATTGTTTACGGTTTTTTGAAGTATAGTTTGTGCTGTTGACACCCGCCAATGTTTTTCATAGGCTAATTAGTCACCTTTGTCCCATACCCTCCAAAAAAATTAAAAATTTTTCATCCAATTTTTTTAAAAATATTTTTTCCTATCTATAGTATAGCTACGTGCATGATGCATGACTTCGACTACATGCTTAATGTATTAAATATTTTTAAATACAAATTGTTATTAAAAACTGAAAGACTAATATGAGGATAAGAGACAAAAATAAAGAAAAAAGAAATTACTTTATAATTACAATTTATTATTATTTTGTAAATACATTTTCAGAAGAAAGCACTTCATCGCATCATCTGATATAACCCGATCCTTAAGTGTTCTTATGATCGAAACCACCTCTTTCATGGTCGAGTAATCCCCACATTGTTGCCTATCAAGCAAATATTTAAGTCTGTCTACAAGTTTGTTGGGATCTTCTGTAAACATATCGCCAGTATACTCGGTGTCTCCTACCATCTTCATATCACTTGTCGAAGGAAACTAGTTGAGGAATTGTGTGAGAACGTCGAGGGAATAATCATAGTCTTCAACACTATTAGTGTCGTCATAGCCATCTTCAATGCTGTCTTCATGATTGTCTTCACTTCCTGCTCCATCCTCAATATCAAGTTTACTTTTCTTTGCAGCAGGAGTTGTATGTTTATCAGTGGTTATAGCTGATGATCGTATATTTTGAAGTATTTCGTCGTCATGTGCACGCCTTTGCAAGTGTACATTCCGCACAAACTGACTCAGTCATGACGTTTTTAGAATTAACTGTGACGTTATAATCATCTGTGGGAGTGGTACCCATCGATGTAGCAGGAGGTATCGATGACATAACGTGCTGGCTCCCAGTAGACGAACCCTCTCGGCAGACAGCGATGTAGCAGGAGGTATCGATGACATCACTTGCTGGCTCCCAGTAGACGAACCCTCTCGGCAGACAGCGATGTAGCAGGAGGTATCGATGACACATTTGCTGGCTCCCAGTAGACGAACCCTCTCGGCAGACAGCGATGTAGCAGGAGGTATCGATGACATAACGTGCTGGCTCCCAGTAGACGAACCCTCTCGGCAGACAGCGATGTAGCAGGAGGTATCGATGACATCACTTGCTGGCTCCCAGTAGACGAACCCTCTCGGCAGACAGCGATGTAGCAGGAGGTATCGATGACATAACGTGCTGGCTCCCAGTAGACGAACCCTCTCGGCAGACAGCGTTGTAGCAGGAGGTATCGATGGCATCACTTGTTGGCTCCCAGTAGACGAACCCTCTCGGCAGACAGCGATGTAGCAGGAGGTATCGATGGCATAACGTGCTGGCTCCCAGTAGACGAAACCTCTCGGCAGACAGCGATGTAGCAGGAGGTATCGATGACATAACGTGCTGGCTCCCAGTAGACGAACCCTCTCGGCAGACAGCGATGTAGCAGGAGGTATCGATGACATCACTTGCTGGCTCCCAGTAGACGAACCCTCTCGGCAGACAGCGATGTAGCAGGGGGTATCGATGACATAACGTGCTGGCGCCCAGTAGACGAACCCTCTCGGCAGACAGCGATGTAGCAGGAGGTATCGATGGCATAACGTGCTGGCTCCCAGTAGACGAACCCTCTCGTCAGACAGCGATGTAGCAGGGGGTATCGATGACATAACGTGCTGGCTCCCAGTAGACGAACCCTCTCGGCAGACAGCGATGTAGCAGGAGGTATCGATGACATAACGTGCTGGCTCCCAGTAGACGAACCCTCTCGGCAGACAGCGATGTAGCAGGGGGTATCGATGGCATAACGTGCTGGCTCCCAGTAGACGAACCCTCTCGGCAGACAGCGATGTAGCAGGGGGTATCGATGACATAACGTGCTGGCTCCCAGTAGACGAACCCTCTCGGCAGACAGCGATGTAGCAGGGGGTATCGATGACATAACGTGCTGGCTCCCAGTAGACGAACCCTCTCGGCAGACAGCGATGTAGCAGGATGTTTCGATGGCATAACGTGCTGGCTCCCAGTAGACGAACCCTCTCGGCAGACAGCGATGTAGCAGGAGGTATCGATGACATCACTTGCTGGCTCCCAGTAGACGAACCCTCTCGGCAGACAGCGATGTAGCAGGAGGTATCGATGACATAACGTGCTGGCTCCCAGTAGACGAACCCTCTCGGCAGACAGCGATGTAGCAAGAGGTATCGATGGCATAACGTGCTGGCTCCCAGTAGACGAACCCTCTCGGCAGACAGCGATGTAGCAGGAGGTATCGATGGCATAACGTGCTGGCTCCCAGTAGACGAACCCTCTCGGCAGACAGCGATGAACTGATTGAACCCACGCCTGTACCTTCCCATATGTAGCAGACAGTCCTTAACGATCGTTAAAAATTCATATTTATCTTTCTGTATTAACATGATCATCGTAAACGTGATGTAAATTCGTATCTTCCATGCGAAACAGAACCAACATGATTACGTTGTCACAAAGCATCTGTTTGAGTATGCGCGAATAAGTCTGACCTAGATACACGTAGTCCACATTCGCGTGTCGACCTATGCTAAAGTATTCTTGAATACAAGTTTGTTTCTCGCAGGCAATGTCGTCGAAGACAAATATCGAGTTTCGCAGTGCTTCGTTCAGAGGTATGACGGCTTTGTTATCACTGCATGCCTTTCACGTCCTGCAGTACTAGTGCCAATCGCTGTTATTTCGGTGGCTGGAGCGATTTCGAATAAACGAACACGTTCTCGAACCGAAGGACATTCGGTTCTTCCAGCAGGCTCAATAGGACGCACGTCTTGCCGCAACCCGATGGCCCCGTGATGATGCACCTCACTGTATTCGGAAATAGGCTTCCATGTTGCGATTCGTGGGAGATAGCTTCATCCTCAGCATGAATGAATATGAGTAAAGTAACAACTTTCATGATAGTACATATGCTACCACTACTATCTTGCTGTGAGTGCTGATTGTGATTGCGGTGAGTGAATACAAATAAAAAATAAGTAAACTATGTATGAAGTGGGCACATACCCGAGACTGCTGGAATTCTAATTCCGACGTTTTTTGTTATATAAAGTGTGATATTACATGCTTCAAGTAACTGTCACATCAGTAACAAGTAAAATTTTTTTAATGTGTAAATGTGTGTGGGCGTGCGCACATTCTGTAGGCGATTCATGCCGGAAACTTTCGTCACGTTACAAATATATATCGCTGCACACAAGAGAAAGAAACACATTGGTTTCGTGTGAATCTCTTTGTGAACAATCCAGGCAGCAACCACAGCTACGTTGAGAGCATTGGAAAAAAAGTTCCACCACCACTTCTTTGAATGCAGTTTAGGCCAGTAAGATCCCATCATCATATTCATATAACATCAACTCCTCACATCCCATAGTTATGTTTTCCCAGGAGATGAGTTTGATAAATAGAAATGTGCCTCTCTTTGTTTTTGACATGCCTCTCTTTGTTTATGACATTTCGTTTGCTGGAAGTAGGGGGTATTTTACAATCCCCTTCTCTCTGACTGTCCTTGTGGCCTTTATGTTTTTGTTGCTAAGTTCTGACAATAAGTCATAAGAAGTAAAAAGTTGTCGAAATATACTGCTTCTTCTGAGATATTGGAAATGGCAATCAGCAAATGTTTTACTACCCATTTTCCAAGGGGAGTACTTGAGTCACTCTTTCCTGATAGTCATTTGAGGATCACAACATCCAAATTTTATTACCAAATCTAATTGGCTTCCCCCTAATAAATATTTTGCATTAATTGTGGCCATAATAGGGTACCATAGATTCATCAGTGCTAAGTGTGGTGTGGAAGATGCCAAATTTGATGAACTGTTTAGTTAGTTCATCATACAGTGGTCTGATTTTGGCTAACCTGTTATCCAAGTTTATCTTTTAATTGTCCATTACATGAAAATTAGTCTTTATTTCCATAAATCTGTTTCTTGATATAACAGTAGGAACAATGTGAACGTCATCCTCGGCAGCGCTCCAGTAGAAGTCTTCCAGCTGCACATAATGGAAACCACTTAGGAGCAGTAATCCGAGAAACAGAGCTATGTCTTTCCATTCAAATTGCAAGCATCTACTATGTTGTGCCGCATGGACAGTACTCATTTCTGCCAGGTGAATAAGGTATTCATTGCTTATGAACTCAAAAACATGCAATGGACTCTAGGGATACCAAATTAGGAAATTTATCACTAAGTTTTGCTTGGTTTTCAGGAGAAATTACATAATTGAACTAGTAGTTTTTTGCCAATTTGGTTTTTCTGGGATATGTTTTTCTTTCACTACAGATTGTGGAGTACTTGTCATTCCAGAAAAAATTTTAGGAGCAAAAGACTGTGTACTAGTTGAAGGAATAGATTCTGCAATTTCTTCATTGGACACAGATGCACCTGATTTTACTCTAGATTGTGGACTAGCTGTCCTTTTATAAGATTTTTTAGGAGCAGAACACTTTGTAGTAGTTGACAAAACAGATTCTGTAAGGTATACATTGGACATAGGTGCACCAGGTTTTATAAACAAACTTACTTGTCCACAAACGTCGGTCGGCTCGGGCTGAGTACTCTCGCACGAACCAGAACCCGCCAAGTTCCACTTCTGGAACATCAAAATGTTAGGGACACCAGTGACCTAGGTAAACGTTATAACTGAATGCTTGCAAAATTATTACTTTCTTATACTCTTTTTAAGCCCCCGCAACATTCTCAATGAATAGAAAAAATGATTGTAATAAAAAAAGGAAAACCACAATTAGGGGTGTGAACACCTTAAAAATCGCCACTTTAAAGAACTACTTATGTTAATAAAATGCGTAAAAAAGTCGCTGAAAAAATCAAAGATATTAAAACAGGCTTTCTTTAATAAGGAAAAAATAAGTAAAATAAATTTCCTTATTCTTGTAATAGAAAATAAATTATCAAAATCATGTTCTAGCAGTGCAACGATAGCAGGTAAAAAGTTAAAGCCGGGCTACAATTGATTTAGCACACCCACATCACTTGCGATAGCACAGAACACACGCACAGCTCGAATTTGAAAGCTACAAACAGAATAGCACATGCACAGAAACTGCGAATGTTTACAGAAAACAGTCGTGAAAATGAAAGGAAACGATGCCTGGTAAATTGCGTGTGCGTTTGTAGGTCACACTGGAATGAAAAAATACTGTTGATAGCTCTGTTTACTTTGGTGCTTGTGCTGTAATTTGTAGACGTATAACATTTTATACC
Organism: Dryococelus australis; assembly: GCA_029891345.1. Taxonomy (NCBI): domain Eukaryota; kingdom Metazoa; phylum Arthropoda; class Insecta; order Phasmatodea; family Phasmatidae; genus Dryococelus; species Dryococelus australis. The sequence continues at coordinate 3,748,223 of CM057009.1, read as the reverse complement.
ATTTTTCTTAACATAGATTGCTTGCACAATAACAGTTTCAATAAAAAAAAACTTATGTTTATATAGTGCCAAACTCTTCAAGCACTAGTCAAATTCACTCTTTTATAGCCATTTTCATCGTCACGTGAACTTGGTGGTATCGACGTTCTGATTGGCCAAGCATGGCGCACCGCGTATACACAGGAGTTTAGGCTATAGCCTTGCTTTCTGGGTGCTTCCCCTGTGTAATTTTTCAGTGCATGTGCTGTGCGTGATTGTAGCAAGTGCCATGCTAATGCATGTGTTCTACTTTTTGTGCCTTTGCTGTTTTGTGTGCTAAATCAATTATTGTAGCCCCGACCTTTACCGATATGTGTTTGTTAAGTGATGCGAATGAATTTACAGTCCATTATTAGTGAAAGTGTTAAGTTGCCAGTAGTGAGAAGTCTCTTTAGGAAAATAAGTGACGGAATCGTTTCCTTATACATGGTTTTGATTTAAAATATCAGAAACAGCAAAATGTTGGTTGGCGAAAACTGTACAGTCGACCAGCCATACACCTGATTTCTTAAAAGTATTTGCAGCTATTGAAATGACATTAGCTCGTTAATATCGCACTTGAATGCAACACTATTGTCACTCAAACTATCTTCATTTTGATAAGTGAGAGTTAAAGAATTTGGTATTTTATAACGTACTAATTTACCATCGCGCTTTTATGTATTATAACTGTTTTAATATATAACAGTGCGCCATATAAGTTTTATAAAAGTGTGTATTTGTAATTTTGACATGCTTGCGTGTATTAATTTCCATAGTTTTTTATTTGATTTATTTAAGGCTCCTGGTAACACACAACAAATGTACTGGGAGTTGTCAATTAGTACGATACAAGTTACAGTAGTACTCTACATATATACAGAACAATATAATATATATCTATATGCTAATGTATTAAAAGCTGTAATACAAAATAACACAAGTATAACGAAGTTAATGATTAAAAACATCAATACAATTACTTACATCAAGGGTTTAAAACATGACCATAACATAGTGCACATAAAACAATTTAAAATGAATAGAATATAATAAAATATAATCATAAAAACTGTAGGAAGCCTTATTAACAAGATAATGTGTTTATGTATTTTAAAGATTGATAACTCACTAGTTTAAAGGTTCGATTGCAGATGTGGCGGTACTTTTGCTGGCTGCAACAAATGGTCCGCCCTTATATGTAGTAGATCTATTATAATAAACAGACTGTATATCTGTCTTATGCCTAGTATTGTATATGTGAATATCCTGATTTGTTATGTAGGTTACGTTAGTTAAGTGCAAATTCATATCTGTCATAATTTCAGTAAAAGTTAACAGAATTTCGGGACAGTCTTCCACTGTCTGGTGATAAACATTTTCTTCCTTACGATGCAAGTGTTCCAAATTTTAATTTTCTGAAATATGGCAATTTTGAATACATAGTACAAATTTGCTTTTAACAACAGCTCAGCAACTTCTAACATGGTGAGAGAACCCATAATGTATCCTCGGCCACTTCTGCACAGCTTTATCATGTAGTAGTCCAGAAGCGACTTAGGAAAGGCTACATCAAGTTGCTGCATTTCATATACTTAGTATGAGAATTAAGTTGCAAGCGAATGACACCATTGTCTCGTACTAGTTGCAAGCGAATGACACCATTGTCTCGAACTAGTAGTAAGACTTCCAGTACTATGCATGCTATTCTCCGTTGCATATAACTTCAGTAAGTTTTGACAGTTCTCAAAAATAATTGCGGCCACGATGTATCCCTCCGCCGCAGCTGTTCTGTCGGTGAAGAAAACGATATTTGTAAACAAACTACGAATCCAACGACTGGTATTGAAAGACTGACTACTTCAGTCCAGTATTTAGGCTACTATATCTGGTTGCCATTTTCAACTGTTTTATTTTGGTCATGAGCACATATACCAGTTATGGTTCTGTTTATTTTCTTGGTGGAGTGGGGAACTCTAGTTTATCGTCTTTCGTGAGACGTGATTCTTTTGCAGTTCTTCATATAGCAGAGCGGTGATTGGAACTTAACATTATTTAGATGACGCAGTGGAAATTTTTATTCGTGCGGAAACAACGTCCAATTTACTATAATTCTAATGTTTTAACTTCATTGTAAGAACTAAATGCAACAAATGTGTCGCTGTTCGTATCTGTGCGAGAAATACTCAAAACGGAAAAAATTGTTGGTTTTTGATATGAACTACACTAAAAGGGCGTTTATTTCGGTCACGCACATTTCAATACCTTCAGCAAGAAGAAAATACAGTAAATACGTCACTTTTAATATCAGTGTGCGAAATGCACACTGTAAACATTTTCAGCAAATTTTACTTAACACATAAAAATTGTTTAAATAAAATTAATTACGTTAAAATAAGGTTTCTTAAGGCCAGCTACATTTTAAATATCCTAACAAAAATATAAAAAAAAACTTATTTACAAAATACACAAACCTACTATTCACTTCGTAATTCCTAAACATATGGCGAGCATTGGATGATTACTTCACTAAAATCACTATCGTGGCCACTTATACGAAATAAGTTTTGCTGACACATTCAATTAACAAAACACTTGAGCTATTTCTTGAAACCAACAAATTTAAATTTCACAACGTAATTTGTCGCTCGCGCTTCGCGATGGTCAAGGAAAATAGCGGACCACAGCACACCATAAATCCTTTTACAAAGCGGCAGACACGTATCGATAATTTATTTCACTGAGGAGACTGTTCTTAAAATGCACCTACGACGAACTACAGTTGATGAAATACGCAAATACAAAAATAATTGAATACGTATATATTATTCCGACACCACCAGCAAGGACTTCTCGCATATATATATATATATATATATATATATATATATATATATATATAATTATGGAAGAGAGCTCAATGGCAATGGCATTTCACCGGGCGGGTGTGGAGACCTTTCATGTAACTGTGATGTTCGCATGCTCTTACCATATATATTATTCCGACACCACCAGCAAGGAATTCTCGCACATATATATATATATATATATATATATAATAATGGAAGAGAGCTCAATGGCAATGGCATTTCACCGGGCGGGTGTGGAGACCTTTCATGTAACCGTGATGTTCGCATGCTCTTACCATATATATTTCTGAATGTTTTAAAGCCCTTGCCCTATAACTCAACAACATTTTACATTATTCTATGATCATAACTTTAACCGTAAATGTTGGTAATTATCATTAAATTTATACATTATAATTTTTAATGCCGAGTAGGCCCTACTATTTTCTTCTATAATCATCGCAGAGATGGCCAACATAATAAGATGCATCACGCAACAACCACCAGCTGACACAGTACTTTGCAAATGGGGCGTTTCCTGTTTACACGCCGTGTAGGTTGGTTACAACGTTTGTCAAATTTCACTGAAGTAAGATGAAACAGAGAATATGACCATCGATCAGTAGTAACACTTTGTTTTCTGTGGTTGGATGGCCAATCTTGATGAAGTGCCTTATCTGCGAACATTGGTGGAATGAAGTGTCGTCTAGAAGCCCTATCACAACAAACAATTGTATGTGTTGAGTCATGCTTTCCACTTGAGCGCTCCAATCTGCCTTTTTTTCCTTTGTCATACAATTTTTGCGACTTTCTCTGTAATGTATTGTCATCTATGTTATAAATCCTTGTAACATACAAGTTCTTAGCATCGCAAATTGGTTCCAAAATCTCGGAAAAAAAATCCATGTACACGCCCTTTACAAACCGTTCTCTCGTGCCATGATTGTAGATTCTAGCCATCGTAACATTTTTTCAGAATGCCTTTTCATAAATGCATAGAACCGATTAAGTGAAATACTTTGAACATACTCTATTGCTACACTATGTTGTCACAGAGAACCAAATGTGAGATATGTAACATACACGTAAAACGAGTCAGGAATGTCTAGTCAAAATAGGTGTATAAATAAAACGTATAATAAATCCCATAAGGAATTTTGCGAGATTTATAACAAGATAGTAAAAAAAAATTACAATTATAGGCAGATTTATAAAACGAAATTACTGAAAAAAACCAAGGTCAACACAATGACGACACAGCCGAACAGTTGGTTTGAATCAAAGAGGGGGAAAAAAGGGCAACACATCTAAGTCAGCACAGAACACTGAGACGAAGACAAAATTTCGCTCAAGACTGCAAGACGCAACGATGACGACACAGAAGAACACAGTAGGTTTTCTTAGACCAGCTTGTCGGAATGTTCCGGGATCAGATGCCAGTTACATACATATATACGCACGCGCGCGCGAGAGTCATATACACTATCTACCAAAAAGTAATAGGGCACCTGTCCACAATGTTTGCTCGGTGGTTGTCACCCGGTTAGAATCTCTTGCAGCTATAACAGCAGCCACCCTGTTTGGCATGCTCTCTACGAGTGTTTGCAGGACAGCCACAGAGATTCATCGCCATTCCTCTTGTAACCATTCCATGAGTTGAGCAATGGATTTTGGCCGCGCCTGACGAGCCCTCACCCAGCGATCCAATTCGTCCCAAATATGTTCCATAGGGTTGAGGTCAAGGCTCTGGGCGGGCCAGTCCAATCGGCGAACATTGTTGTCGGCGTACCACTGCATAGTAGCCCTTGAAACATGGCACCTGGCATTGTCATCCTGGAAGTAACACGGGTCCATTCCGTAAAAACGTCACAATGTTGGGAGCATTTCATTATCCAGAATGTTACAATAGGCCTCTGTGTTCATGCTACCATGGACAAACACCAGCAGTCCTATGTCAAAGGCCGTGAAACACACGTCAACTGACGTACTAAATTACCTATCTTTACGGGTGTCCAGTTACTTTTTGGTAAAGGCTGTTCACGATAAAGTGAGCACTTTTGAAATTAACCTTAGAAAAAGTCACTGCCCCTAGCTGAATAATATTTTAACGAGCGTAATGAGTGACGCGTGTCCAGTAAAGTTGGTAACAATGGAGGGGAAAGTAGTTCCATATGTTAACGTCGAAAAACAGTGTTAGGTAATCATTTGTGATAACGTAAATTATTTCTCTCGCTTTCTGTATTTTTTAATGCACGGAAGTGTAAAAATGAGCAGAATTGTACAATATTAAATTTTCTAATAATCTCACAGCTTCACTTGACCAACGCATGAATAAAGTGCTGAAGCAGATGACAATGTTAATTTTATATAAGGCGGAAGAACACACAACGTATATACAAGAAGTCTTAAGCAGGGCGTTCAAAAGTGCTCATTTTACCGAGAACAGCTCATAGATAGTGTATATAACTTACCCTAAATAATAGTTATCGCGTACAGGAACTCGCAAAATGTAACATTTAATGTACAGGAAACACTTAGTCTACGCGTCACAAACCACTTCAATGTCAACGCTTACCATCGGACGGATGTGTTGCTTGAGTTAGTAGTTCGTGTGTCTGCCGGCAGAGACCAATTGTGGCAGACACCACCTCGTTCCACAAACTCACTAGATACAGCTGTGGCTCAGTTAAGCGGGTATTCCACACGATGTTTTCGCACGGTGAGAAGATGCGCGGGAGCCTACTGCGGAAACTGTTGGAGAATATGTTAAATATTGCTATTCACGAAACTACATTTTCTCGAGCATATTCCCTAGTTTGCAGTATTCCAAGATGGCTGATCATTTGATGCGGCTGTCGGTGCGTGCGGTTTTTTTTAGTGGAAATACTTTTTCACAATCTCAGCAAACGCTTTAGCCCTCAAATTTCTGTTCTTGTAATCATCGCTTTTGATTTTCCACAAGCACTGATATAACTTTAATACATTTCAATAACCTCACTTATAAATTCTTTTGAATAATAACGTGAGTCCGACATGCCTCAAACAACTGAAACACTGAGGAATATTGAGATGCTTGTGCCACCACTTACCACAAGCCACTAACCAGTCAGTATGCGCTATACAAAAAACACGCTGAGAAGATGTGCGTCGCTATTCCACACGGACAGCACAGTAAAATGCGCGGGTTACAGCGCAGTATTTTCGGTCCGGACCGATCTGTCCCGGGATCCCCGTTTGTACCTGATCATAGGGAAACCCAGTGGTTTACGGCCATTCCATAAAACAGCTTCCCTGTCGTTTTAGCATAAACGGGGAAGACGCCCAGGAAAACATCGTGTGGAATACCCGCTTTAGGCGCCAGTTCTTTATAGACAACTTTCCTCTACTATTTAATACAATAGGAAAGACAAATATATTTTCCATGTTATTTCTGCTTCCAAAGAGTTCATCGAATCTACCAATGCACATCAGATAGAGCTTATTGGTACAGAGGCAGTTGTCAGATAACTTGTGCAAATACTATTGTTCTGCTTGAACTACAAACATTCCATCTACACAGCTTAACCCATTGACAAATTCTTTGAAAGACTGGTTGTAGACAGTCTGAAAGCCGCAAGCTAAGGCGAAAGGGAGACGTAGCTGATGGTTAAGGCTATTGCAAAGGCAGAGGCAATAGTGGAGGCAAAATACGAAAGCAAATGTGGAGGTGAAGCCAGAGGCAGACAAAGGCTGATGCTATTACAAAAGCAAAGGCAAACGAAGGCAGAGTTGAAGTCAACAGGGAAAAGATTTAAAAAAGGATGGCGAAATTGAAACTGAGTTGAAGCAACGACTCCAGATTCACGTGTCATTCGGTCTTGAGTTTGGTGACACATTTTCTAAACTTGTGATGCATTATGCTACCTTTTGGAGTATCTAATCTCGTAGTACCGACATCTCCTTCTTTGCTATATATGTTTTAAGGTAAATGGCCGATGAAATATTGAAACAAATGCTTTCTTTCATGTTGAAGGTTTATAAATCACGCAACTTGTAGTGTGATGACAGTACGCCATGATATGAGTTAGGACTCATACCGATCGCTTGCCCTTACTTGGTGAAATTACGTATGCTGAATTAAAAGATGTTGATGATGATATGTCACCATTCATTTCGAAGGGAATTACATTATCGATGGTGTACATAGCAACTGGCTCCAGGTATTAAACTTATGCATGTGGAAAACAATGTAGTTACTGTGACAAGACATTTACTAAAAGTTTCATTGTTTGGCAAGAACGACGATGTGCCAAGATCTCTCGCCCTGAATGGTATCGTGTTACTGGATGCTAAAGCCGGCCCTTCACGATGCCCATTTCTGTAGCAGGTTACATACCCATTTTCTGCTACCGTTTCTGTTCCCGTGTAGGTTACAATCCAGCCCCTCTGGAGAGGTCTAGCTCCAGGTATAGCAGTTTTCGTACTCATTGGCATGCTCGAAACGATAATAGAACGTGTTCTAAATGTTTGCTATACCCACAGAGCTGCAACAGACATGATGGCGGACACCCAAGTAATAACCTCGAGCCGTATGTGCTTTTATAAAAAAAGATAATGCGTTCTATAAAATGTATTTTTGTACAAAATGAAATATTGAAATATATGCAAGGCTAAGTAATGGGGAAGACTTAAATTACCGCAAATCGGGGTTACTTTGCACATGCAGGGTTTCTTTGCACCACTCAAAATGTTGTTTTTCAGTAATTTGGTGAAGCGTTAGCAAACATACCAGGGTATATAACATCAAACATTTTAAACAGTCTTCTACAGTTCTGTTTCTTTGCTAAATTGCAACAAAACAGAACTGTTGAGTGGTGCAAAGTAACCCAAGTAGGTGCAAAGTAACCCAAGTTTACTGCAACACACAAGGCCATAAACACAACTTTAAAAATTACGTGATAACTGTGGAATTATGTACTGTATATAACCTTTGAAAGGCCAGCTCGTAGAATGTGTGTGTAGCTCAGTGGATTGGTACGAGGTTCTGCACTGAATAGCTTTGGGTTTTAAGAGTTCAAATCTCCGTTGTGTAACGAGATGTTTTCTTGTTATTGTATGTAATACATTATTGCTGTTTGTAACCTATGTTCTTGTTAGAAAACGTTTATTTCTAGAATCCTTTTGTCTAAAGGCAATAATACGCAAGTAACTGCACACTGCAATCGACTGGGTGTGGTTATTTGCTAATCAAATCGATTGGTTTTTAAAGGCACTTACTTTAAAAATGGTGGCCATTTTAAATTTAAAGTGATATGTCATCTCCGAAACCAGTCAACCGATTTAAACAAATTTTGTAAGTTGGCAGCGCAAGGTAGCTTTTACGTTATATCTGGAAAACTACTGTACCAATTTTCGCCAAATGTAGCACATCAAAGGAACCATCACGCTATTTCACCTCGCAGTACTCGCCTACTCTGTGATCGTATAGAAGCTGCTTGGATGTATTGTTTCGGCGTGCGGCTGTCTACAATTCCACAATCCATATCGTCAGCTGTGTGGTTTCCGCTACGTTGAAGACTTCGAAATGTAGGACGGAACCTTATAAGTATGGGTTGTAGTGTTTGTCCGGCCAGTTCAAGTGTGGATTCATATAATGTTCTAAATTTGCGAAGACATACTTGTCTCGTAAGTTACGGCGCCAAGCTTAGCAAGCAGTGATGCTTGTGCTTTAGCACAATTACAGAATAGCGTGGCGTGTAGTTACTGCTACAGGTCATGAAGAATTATAAACATTATTATTGTTGTATATCTGTCACGCACTTTGCCAAACTGACGTACATTTTTTATTACCACACACAGTATCTCAGCCCAAGTTATATCACCCGTGCAATTAAAATGTGGCGTAAAATATTATTCTGCTTGCTAATACTTAGACAAAAAAATGTACAATAGTGAATCTTGATTTCTGTATGTAGTCGATACTTATTTTTTACGACTTCGATAATTTACAACTCTTTCATAAATGTAAACATTCAATGAAAATAATGCAATATACGCTGCCAGCATGACGACTTTCAGGCTTTCAATTGGACTCCCAACATTCACATAGATGTCCTGGTGTAAGTAACTGAATGAATCACCCGTATGATATTAATTCGTAATTTATTAATGCAGACATAATCGATTTGCAGACGTTTTACAAGGTTATATCGACTCATGCGTTAATTTGGGATATCTTGCACCGATTCACATGCTGGTCATCGTAAAGTTTAATATCCTTATTTCTATACATTAAAAAGTATAAGTAGAAATTTTAATGATGTAGTTGTAAAGGTGTAAAGAATGTGTCAATGAATACTTAAGTTTATTTGTGGGCAGAAATGTCCGTGGCGGGTAGTGACAGCAGTTTATTTGTGGGCAGAAATGTCCGTGGCGGGTACTGACAGCAGTTTATTTGTGGGCAGAAGTGTCCGTGGCGGGTAGTGACAGCAGTTTATTTGTGGGCAGAAATGTCCGTGGCGGGTAGTGACAGCAGTTTATTTGTGGGCAGAAATGTCCGTGGCGGGTAGTGACAGCAGTTTATTTGTGGGCAGAAGTGTCCGTGGCGGGTAGTGACAGCAGTTTATTTGTGGGCAGAAATGTCCGTGGCGGGTAGTGACAGCAGTTTATTTGTGGGCAGAAATGTCCGTGGCGGGTAGTGACAGCAGTTTATTTGTGGGCAGAAATGTCCGTGGCGGGCAGTTTATTTGTGGGCAGAAGTGTCCGTGGCGGGTAGTGACAGCAGTTTATTTGTGGGCAGAAATGTCCGTGGCGGGCAGTTTATTATGGTGGAGGTCGACTTGATGGTCGAGCGGCAGTGTCGTCGTGAAGGGGAAATGGCGCGGACTGTCGGACGGACTTAGGGAATGGGGAGGTGGTTGACCTAGAGTTGATAAATCACGAGAGAGAATGGGACGATAAGGAAGAAGAAGACGCTAGAAACCGGAGGGGTTGCACTTCTGATGTGCCAGGGAGGGGACGGCAGTAGGTCTGCCGCGACGCCGGACCAGCCAACGAAAAGATTGCTTGCTCCGGAGAAGAACACGATCGTGTCTGAGGCATAAGGTACTGTTTTCTGTCCTGGTTACGTCAGTGCAGTGTGTGTGTGGGCGCGCGCGCGAGTGTGTAGTAGTAGTAGTAGTAGATCACTCCCATCTGCACTGTCTTCTTTGTCTGCGAAGGGCGTAAAGGATAAATTGATAAATAATGACTGACCTAAGGGTATAATGAAGACACCACTGAAGTGACTTTTCGCATTGTTATGCTGGATTTACGGTAGCACGACGAGCAGGACAAATTGTTTTATTTAGTGTTCAGAATACCCTAACAAGTATTGTACCTGGTTGATGAAAAATCATAAAATGACAAGGCTTTTATGTGATACATAATAATGATGGCATACAACACACGTTGAAGTGAATGATTTTTAGCTTTCTAGCTAGTGCAAATGCAATCGAAAAAGTATTTTTAAATAATTGAATATTGATTCTGACAAGTTAGTTTCCCTGTTATTTACTACAGTAAGGAAATATGCGGGGCCTTTTTGTTTTGCAATGCTGTGATTACATTCTTTACGTATCCCGACTAGCCCGACACAACGTAAAGGAGAAATACAGGGCGTTTCTTAATAAAACCCACAAACTCCTGCTGCGAAGGTACTCGTGAAGAAAGAAGAAAACATTCAGAATGTTCGGAAACTCAGTACCCAAACGTCAGACAATTTTTTTTTTGGCTCAGTAGTATCAAAATCCCTATACGCTTATCCGGAAACGTATTTGATATCAGATAATCGGTTTAAAGTTGCGGCGTAGAACGCCTGCAGAATAAGGCGCGGATTGTAGGTTGCATAGGTCGTAGGCGCGCGATACGTTACATCACAGCGTCGCGGGCCTATATGCGGTTCACAGTAAAGTGAGCACTTTTGAGGCCCTAGTTACTTTTTTATTTCAGTCATTTTTTGCTTTAACCACATTTTAAAATAGATATTGCCACGTACGTAATAAACACATTGTGTATATTGCACCATACTCGGAAGTTAACGTGTAAGGCTAAAATAAAATATATTTATTGGATATTATTATTGCAAATGAGAGGGCTTTCAAAAGTGCTCCCTTAACCGTGAACAGCCTATACGGGCCATGCAACTCGCCCTACATGCATGATCGCACCGCCTTGAACCCCTCAACTTCAAACACAATTATTTGATATAAAAATAAGTTTCCGGATATAAGTGTGCAGGGATTTTGTGTCTGAAGTTTGGACACTGCGTTTCCTTACATTCTGTCGTATGACTTAGGGTCTAAAGTGAACCCTACGGATGGTACACATCTGTCAAGTTTGACCTAAAAAACTAGTTTATCACAAATATTGGAGAACATTTTTTAAGATGGGACATTGTCTGGATGGATGATATTTAACGGAACTAAGATCTGTATACACCACCACACTTGTCTGGCACTATCATCAAATCATTTCATTGAAATAATTACGGTTACTTTCCTTATTTCGAATTAATCTGCAATACACGGTTACTTACTTGGGATTCAAAATATGGATTATTAACATGCATGTCGGAATTAAATTACACATTATCCAGACGCTCAGTATTCCATCTGTAGTAGTTGTAATAAACTGTTTCTTCAGGTCCAACTTCAAAACCGTGTGTTGCCTTTAGGATTCACTTTAGACCATATGTCGTATATCAGTTTCCAACTTCAAAACCGTGTGTTGCCTTTAGGATTCACTTTAGACCATATGTCGTATATCAGTTTCCAACTTCAAAACCGTGTGTTGCCTTTAGGATTCACTTTAGACCATATGTCGTATATCAGTTTCCAACTTCAAAACCGTGTGTTGCCTTTAGGATTCACTTTAGACCATATGTCGTATATCAGTTTCCAACTTCAAAACCGTGTGTTGCCTTTAGGATTCACTTTAGACCATATGTCGTATATCAGTTTCCAACTTCAAAACCGTGTGTTGCCTTTAGGATTCACTTTAGACCATATGTCGTATATCAGTTTCCAACTTTTTTTTCGTAATTAACCTGCAGCCGAAGTTTGTCGGGCTTATATATAAAGACCATGTAAAAACTACACCTGTAGTGGCTGCAATTTTGTCGGAATGAGCTTTATTACGATAGATCCGTGTACCCATATGAACACGTTTATTACGATAGATCCGTGTACCCATATGAACACGTTTATTACGATAGATCCGTGTACCCATATGAACACGTTTATTACGATAGATCCGTGTTCCCATATTAACACGTTTATTACGCATAGATCCGTGTACCCATATGAACACGTTTATTACGATAGATCCGTGTACCCATATGAACACGTTTATTATGATAGATCCGTGTACCCATATGAACACGTTTATTACGATAGATCCGTGTACCCATATGAACACGTTTATTACGATAGATCCGTGTTCCCATATTAACACGTTTATTACGCATAGATCCGTGTACCCATATGAACACGTCTATTACGATAGATCCGTGTACCCATATGAACACGTCTATTACGCATAGATCCGTGTACCCATATGAACATGTTTATTACGCATAGATCCGTGTACCCATATGAACACGTTTATTACGCTAGATCCGTGTACCCATATGAACACGTTTATTACGCATAGATCCGTGTACCCATATGAACACGTTTATTACGCATAGATCCGTGTACCCATATGAACACGTCTATTACGATAGATCCGTGTACCCATAAGAACACGTTTATTACGCATAGATCCGTGTACCCATATGAACACGTCTATTACGCATAGATCCGTGTACCCATATGAACACGTCTATTACGCATAGATCCGTGTACCCATATGAACACGTCTATTACGCATAGATCAGTGTACCCATATGAACACGTTTATTACGCATAGATCCGTGTACCCATATGAACACGTTTATTACGCATAGATCCGTGTACCCATATGAACACGTTTATTACGCATAGATCCGTGTACCCATATGAACACGTTTATTACGCATAGATCCGTGTACCCATATGAACACGTTTATTACGCATAGATCCGTGTACCCATATGAACACGTTTCGCCCTTAGAAGCAGTAAGAGGGTTAATGGCGTGTAGCTTACTTCACAATCGCGCCTTTAGTTTGTGTGATTTATTATTAGTTAGAAAAATAACATTAAGTGCTACACCTGTATCATATGTAATAACCACTTAAAGATAATATTTAATTTAATCGAGTACGTATGATGATTATCACTTTCGAGTATGTTTAGTTAACTTTGAAGGCTACGAAATCAGTGTCTGATTACTTTTCTTCAGGCCGCTTAGTTCAAGTATAATTTGTCTATAGTATTAGCGTGTAAGTGATCCTCAAGATAACTTATCAAGGATTATTGATCTCCATACTTTCTTTCAGTTATCTTGTTGTTTTAATAATAGCTCTTCAACTTTAATTAATACGTGTTGTTTCATTTAAATTAAATAGTTACACTTAAAAAACGTATTTATTATTGCTTCCTATCATAGATTTTCTAGGATAGGAAATTGAAACCATAATATATATTGATAATTTGAGTGCTAGACTTCATTTCATGGCGAGTTTCAAGCATTAGCATTCTCTCTGTGATTAATTCATTTCTTCGTATACGTTTCCAGGTCACTAGTTCAGCATGTCATCCATTATTTTATTTCAGTAGCCATTTCCTTCTGTACATTATATTACAAAATATTTATCTGCCACTGTGACGTTCGTATTAGTGGATGTTGTACCATTCTAGTTTTATAGATAGAAAAATAGGTTATAGTTTTAGCCCAGGTTTCAACATTTCGTCTGAAGTAGTGGTCTTTTATGCATACTTTTCAGTCATTGTTTACAGAAAGTAAATTACAAAAATAAAATGTTTTACGGGTGAAATTTGACGTATTGGAAGTTTTGGTAATACGAGTAGCGTTCTAATGTTGCGCATTCATGTCTGAGAAGCGGCAGCGCATTCATGTCTGAGAAGCGGCAGCGCATTCGTGTCTGAGAAGCGGCAGCGCATTCGTGTCTGAGAAGCGGCAGCGCATTCATGTCTGAGAAGCGGCAGCGCATTCATGTCTGAGAAGCGGCAGCGCATTCATGTCTGAGAAGCGGCAGCGCATAAAATGTTTGCAGTTTTGAAACTTACAAACTGCGAAGCATATTATTTTCTTTCATGTGGAAAAACCTCGCACCTAGCAAAAGTAGTAGACCCCTTGGCGTTAAAAAGAAAGACATTTTCTTTCATTCAAGTCAAGCCAAAAAATTACGTATTTTGTGTAGTCTACAGTTCACGTAACCAATGTGAGTTAATCTGTCATTGGTTAACCTTCGCTTTGTATCTGAATTCACGTGAAATGATCTTATCCATGGCATCCTCTGCTTCATAGTAAATAAAGATATGTTACTAGTTCACGTGATATACAGTGGCGTAAAAAGTATTCGTCCGGCTATAGTTTCATTACATTATTGCATATAACTATATTCAAAACAAAGATAAAACTGCCCAAATGGGCTCTTCAGGAGCCGTTTATAAGTCGTTTTCTAAAATATTAACGTATGCTAATATTTCTCGCAAAACATGGTCTAATTATTCGCTAAATTAATGTAATTCATACACAGAACGAGAAATAACATTACACAGAACAAAAAGTATTTGGAAATGCTAAACAAAAGAATAATATTCATAATTATGTCAATTTGCACTGCAAAATTAGTATTTGCGCACATAGTATAGAGGACCACATTATTGCTCTTTCTGTCGGTGTAAACATACCCAGGGAGTCTAATGTGACCAAATTGTACTATCAACTCCTCCCAATATGTTTACGTAATGTTATTTCAGTCCAGCCAGTGATACGGACGTGCACACATAGTATAGAGAACCACATTATTGCTCTTTCTGTCGGTGTAAACATACCCAGGGAGTCTAATGTGACCAAATTGTACTATCAACTCCTCCCAATATGTTTACGTAATGTTATTTCAGTCCAGCCAGTGATACGGACGTGCACACATAGTATAGAGAACCACATTATTGCTCTTTCTGTCGGTGTAAACATACCCAGGGAGTCTAATGTGACCAAATTGTACTATCAACTCCTCCCAATATGTTTACGTAATGTTATTTCAGTCCAGCCAGTGATACGGACGTGCACACATAGTATAGAGAACCACATTATTGCTCTTTCTGTCGGTGTAAACATACCCAGGGAGTCTAATGTGACCAAATTGTACTATCAACTCCTCCCAATATGTTTACGTAATGTTATTTCAGTCCAGCCAGTGATACGGACGTGCACACATAGTATAGAGAACCACATTATTGCTCTTTCTGTCGGTGTAAACATACCCAGGGAGTCTAATGTGACCAAATTGTACTATCAACTCCTCCCAATATGTTTACGTAATGTTATTTCAGTCCAGCCAGTGATACGGACGTGCACACATAGTATAGAGAACCACATTATTGCTCTTTCTGTCGGTGTAAACATACCCAGGGAGTCTAATGTGACCAAATTGTACTATCAACTCCTCCCAATATGTTTACGTAATGTTATTTCAGTCCAGCCAGTGATACGGACGTGCACACATAGTATAGAGAACCACATTATTGCTCTTTCTGTCGGTGTAAACATACCCAGGGAGTCTAATGTGACCAAATTGTACTATCAACTCCTCCCAATATGTTTACGTAATGTTATTTCAGTCCAGTCAGTGATACGGATTTGCGCACATAGTATAGAGAACCACTTTATTGCTCTTTCTGTCGGTGTAAACATACCCAGGGAGTCTAATGTGACCAAATTGTACTATCAACTCCTCCCAATATGTTTACGTAATGTTATTTCAGTCCAGCCAGTGATACGGACGTGCACACATAGTATAGAGAACCACATTATTGCTCTTTCTGTCGGTGTAAACATACCCAGGGAGTCTAATGTGACCAAATTGTACTATCAACTCCTCCCAATATGTTTACGTAATGTTATTTCAGTCCAGCCAGTGATACGGACGTGCACACATAGTATAGAGAACCACTTTATTGCTCTTTCTGTCGGTGTAAACATACCCAGGGAGTCTAATGTGACCAAATTGTACTATCAACTCCTCCCAATATGTTTACGTAATGTTATTTCAGTCCAGCCAGTGATACGGACGTGCACACATAGTATAGAGAACCACATTATTGCTCTTTCTGTCGGTGTAAACATACCCAGGGAGTCTAATGTGACCAAATTGTACTATCAACTCCTCCCAATATGTTTACGTAATGTTATTTCAGTCCAGCCAGTGATACGGATTTGCGTGCATAGAATGGCTCTAAAGCAAAAAGAGATTCCTGTGGGAGTGAGGGAAGAAGTAGTGACATTGTATCGTGTCTGCAAAATTTTGACGGGAAATAGGTAGACAGTTAAATGTATAGTTTTCTACAGAGCGGTATGTCATCAAGATATATGAAATGACAGGTACAACTGCAAATAGAAGCTGAGTAAGTCGCCCACGCATCTTCACTGTACGGAACGACATCGTCAAATAAGCTCTGAGGAAACACAATAACACGGCATAACAGTTTACTAATGACATTGCGTCATGTTCTAGGAAGTGTGTCGCATCATAAACAGTAATAATAGCCCATGGGCCAGACAGTTTTTTGTTACCAAATGGAGGTACAAAGAATCCTTTACATCAATGATTTCCTATAATTAGAGCCCCGAGTATTTCGCGTATTAAGTTGACAGCAAGCTTGACTGGACAGCACTCTATACACTCGAGACATTATCGTTTGTTTATTGGTTGCTTTAATCAAGTCAGGCCTCTGTACAGTAATGTTAAGCACTCACTCATACTACTGCTTCCTACTTATTACCGGCTCACAGTTAAACGGGGCGTGTCAAAAGAACTGTCGTCCAATCACAACAGTAGGAGGAAAGAGCAAGGGTTTGGAGTCCACCTCGCCTCCGAATTAATTCGCGAAATACTCGTGGCTCTACCTATAATCTAGGGATACCGAAAACGCAATCTGGACAGCCCAGCTGAGGCCATGTCTCAGTTCGCCCAGAGAGCGCTCTCTCGTGCTCTCGCTCTCACAACCACGTCATTATGATGTCTGGTCGTCTCAATTCGTCGGAAAGAGTGCGAAAGAGAGAGAGTACGAAGGTATATACTCACTGGCGCTCTCTCGCACACTCTGACCACGCACCATATTTGTTTACATTATTTCCGTTTTTGAATAAGGTTATAGCAGCTCTGAGCCGAAACCTTGTCGCATTTTGCCTGTAAGTGAATAATTTCAACTGTTTTTAACAATATGTAAATACGGATATCTGACAAATACTCGTTTTTTTTTTTTTTTTTTTTTGTTACTTTGCTGCAACATGACGGTAACATGTAAAACAAAAATAATAGTATTTTATTCGCTAATAATTATCTTGGCAATGTTGTAATTATTTGTGAATTATTTTGAACACATAATATGTTATTTACAATAGCTATGATTACGATTTTAACTTAACATGATTTCCCGCCTTTCTGCATCAGCTGTCTGCATGACGTCGGAGAGAAACGAAAGAGTGGTTTTCGCAATTCCACAGAGCGAGAACGTAAGAGAGCGCGAAGTTGTACTCTCGCCAGGTTGTGCAGTATTCTTTAAATTCAGACACGGCCTGAGTAGCGTTTATTAATGGCGGCCATTTCAATATGGCGGCTGGAGGGATTATGGAATCTACTATATCTCTGCTCCCGTTAGTCAGATTTTGACAATTTTTTTAAATTAAAGATCAGGTTCTACATTATTTGTCATGAGGTCCATGTTGGTAACATCGACCCGTTAAAAGTTAAATGCAAAAAAAGTTTTTAAGTGTCATATTTCTTCCTGTACATCAGGAAGAATTTTATGTAATTTATCAAGAAAGATATTTTTGTAAGCTGTATATGTGATACATTACTATATAAGAATCACTTCCCTCTAAAGACTGGCTGAACAAGATTCTGAATTAAACCATGTAGCATTTTATGGACAATAGCTCTGTAGCATGCCAATGAGTGTACAGCTGTTACTAAAATTCCTTATTTTTTAAATTTAATTTGAAATAAATATTTTCATTTTAATATGATTTATCAATGCATGCACAACGTTTTATTTACACAGCCAGATTGAACTGCCCCCGGAATTTAAATATATCACAACTGCCTATATGTTGAAATGTACCATATTGAACATATTGCCAACACATTTATAAACTGAAAATTACAAACAGGAAATATAACAAATACTAATGCACGCATAGTTTTAGCATCGTGAGTTATCTACCCAGATCACATTCCCTAGCAAAGCATTCAGATATTTACAAGTGTAGCTGAAATTAATGTCATCATTCATTAGTTCTAAGTGTCCATATCACTGTTATCATAATGTGTGAGTGTTTCTCCATCTATTTCATATTCATTACTGTCGATATTGCTACACCAAGAACTGTTGCACTTGCAAGCATCTCTACAATTAATACTATTACTAACACCCAACACGATGTACACACTTCCCTGCATTTTAATGCTATCATGTCCAAAATTGTTGGGGGGGGGGGGTGGCAGGCAATCCTGTCATCCACTAAACTTCAATCACTCAATGGAGTTCACCGTAGATGTGGCGAAAGAGTGTTCGGCTCATATTCCAGGCTTATTTCCCAAATAATGGCACACTGGTAGTTTGCCCTTAGGGCATGCTGTTGTAACGTGTCTTTCCAAGGAGGAAGAGAGGATGATGGAGTTAATCCTCATTTTGCACTCCAAAGATCATAACGCAAATCATTCGCATCTACTCTCCAATTTCTAACTTTATTACCCGGTATTACTTTCAAAGTAAGTATTTAAGATGATGATGATCTCCTCTGTCTCTGGAACTTCTTGATGGAGTTTTCTTGGTATATGTCAAAAACCACATCTACACGGTCACTTTTCTTAACATGGTGCAAAGCAGCTTTTAGAAGTATCTCTGAAAAATCCGAAGATGTGTGATTTTCTCCATTTTGCGTATCATTGCCATACCACCGATTATAGTTGTAGTAGGGTATTTGTTCATACCATCAACTAGAGGTAATGTTTGCTACTGTATATATCGCCCAAGAGCAGATTTGTTAGTCTTTTTCAGGGATCCACGAGAGTTTGCTAGAGCCCATGGAATGGGCCCAAGTGGATGCTCCAGCACTTCTTTCATACCAAGTGTCCTTGAACATTCTTGCAAATAACTGCTGGTCAGCCATAAGTGCGGTTACCAAATTACATCGTGTGTTCTTCTGTTTCATGTTGCTGAAAGTTTTCAGTTTCATTTTGCTCAAATGTTCATAAAAATCTTTGCCTTTTTCAACCTGTTTTCCACTAATTCGATCTAAGCTGCTAGTCCCACATCTTGCCCATGAAGTAGATCTTTTGCAATGTTGAAAAGCCCTCTGCCCATAAGGGTGCAAGCTACTCAAAAATACCTTACTCGTCTAGTTACAACAACGAACCCTACACGAAACCGCGGGAGAAAAGCGATCGCGACTTCAATACTTGTGTGTACTAATCTCATGACTAATTATAAATATAAACATTGTATTCATTATCTAGAAAATTTAAAGTAGCAGAGTCTTTCCTTTGCATACAAAAAACATTGCAAGGGGTCAACACAACGATAACTGAGTCTATTGAAAATTCCTTTACAGTTACCATTTATTTATCAAAAGATTTGATTTACACCCATTCTTCATCATTGGAACAAATTTAGGTTGATACAGTACGTTAGAAAAATATATATCAGCATTACCAAAGTTCCATTTCATTTCCGTTCATTTTTATGGCAATGCAAAAATTTATCGCACCACACAATTATTGTCACAATACTCAATAATAGTTTAAAACCCTAAAATATTTGGCCATATTCAATTGACAAATGGTAACCACAAATATTATTATTACCGAGCCCTTTACTTTATTTTTAGTGTCAACGTTAATGAATGTTACTGCACAAAAACTAACTTCATGGCTCTGGTTTCACGCTAAGAAAAGTACGATTGAAGCCGCCCTCTGAATGGGCCTCGCATGGGCTGTGACGATCTTTTCACACACACAGAAAATCGCTGATGCAGACGCCCACAAAAATTAACGGGCGTAGAAATTTCCGCCGTCTCATACGTGCTGAAATTTGGCGAAGCCAAAATGCATGGTCTCGATGACGAACCTCCATTGGTGACCTCAGGCGGCGGCGATGTACGGTACCCAGATGTACCTCCCAGTATATGGCGATCGAATCGGACCTTGGATGGCGAGAGCAACACTTGGCGACTCAGGTGACGTCAATTTAAGGCTTCGTCTTTCCTTCAGCACGACACACGTAAAAGTCGTCACTTCTGCGAGCACGCAAAATATACCCAACTAACTTCATGTGCTCGTCCTGAACGATTCACAGAGTTTACTTTGCCGGCGACCAAGTCAAACGCCTTCGGTCATCGGCGCAAGTTAAAGTGAACTAAGCTTTCACTCGGCAATATACTTGGCCCGCACCACCCGTTAGTTTTACTACCACAAAGTTTGCATGCAATCGCAAGGACCGTTCCATTACTACACTGGCGATCTTTCCACGTCATTGCAGCTTGCAAAAAGTTACTTTCATTAACAATTTCGTACTTTGATAATAAACGGCTTTCAAACTTCTCTAAAATATTCTATCAGATGGCCGCGCGCCCGTTACGCCGTCTTGTAAAACTCGTTACTTCATACTGGCGATTAATTAGCACTAGTAGCGTGCGGACACACAAGGTCGGGGCTAGACACCTTCTGCCAGCTCGAGCCGAACAGCTGACTCCCTTCCCCTTCTACCTCGACTCCCCTCTCACGCCACGCTGTGCACAAGGCGCATTCTGACAGCCACTTTTACGACAAAACACCTACACAACCTGCGTATAGAATATTCATATCCATTAATATATAAGAGTAGTACCATATAAAATATATAAATAAATACATAGTAAGAATAGGAAAAGGTCGGCATAAAATCTAGATATATACTACACGGTAAAATACGCACCTTAAAATTACTATATAATACTTTGACTATTATACACAGATCACCAACCAGGGCTAAAAATCACTTTTAAAAACCCCCAAAAAATACGATCACAATCGTCTCAACGTCTTCTGGTGTAACAGTCACTGATTATAAACTGACCATATCTTTTGCATGGTTTTCAAATGGGTTTACCCAATCATTGTCAAGTAGCTTAACAACAGCTTTCACACAAGTCCCATATTTTGTTATACGGACACTTCCGAAGTCATAATGGTATCTTTGCTTATGTGTACTGCCACTTAGTTGGCGTAATTGCCTCATACAAACACACACACACACACACTACGATGTTCAGCTGTCAAATAGTATTTTGATACTGCGCTTGATTTTGGGCTGAAACCTGTTGTTCCACCAGATGTTTGAATATCACGGTTTACTGTTCCTTCTATTTGATCTTTGAATGAATTGTGCAATGGGGTGAATAACTAGGTGGATATTTTTGGGCATTTGCCATTGCGATGCAGATAACTGTCATGGAAAATACAGGACTAAGCACGAGAAAAAATACTTAAATAAGACATGTAACCTATGGATGAGAAAATATATGGCGGTGGTAGTCTGCAATGTATTATGCTTGCTGACTTTTATGTCTTTTCCTCCATTTTTATTTTCAAAGTCATGGGGCCAAGGTCATGTTCATTGGCTTCTAATATGACGGATAGGTGATGTATACCAAGATGGTGGTTGCCTACCCAGATGTGGGCCTCCAGTATTGTATAAACAAATGACGAACCAAAAAATCAAGATGGCTGAATGAGTTTAGGTGAGGAGAATAGGAGTGAGGGAATAGAGGCCCACCAACTAAACAGCCACTAGCAATTGGCGTCAGTCGTCTGCTGGGGATGCAACGAATGTGACCAATTAGTGGTGCCGGGGGACCTTAAATATGTAAGTTAAAAAAAAAGATAAATTTTTAAATTTTTTTTGGGATGTTAAAATTTGTTGTGATTTAAACATTTTTTTATTTTTTTTATTTTTAAGGTCATAGGTCAAGGTAAAAGGTCACCTGGATCCATGATGGTGGTTGTATGACCAGAATGACAGAGCAGGAAGTCCGGAATCCAAGATAGCTGCCAGAGCCCCGATCCCGAATTTTGGAATCCTGTCCCAGCCTTCCCATTGCCCGATTACTGGCGAAGATAAATCTCGTTGTGTTGACACTACCAACTCGGTATTACCAGCTCGTATCACCCCCAGTCAAGTATCAATACATCGCCTTAGCTCACATATTACATCAAGACTGTAAATGTATTTCTCCTCTTTTTTCTGTTATGAAAATATCATGCTCTAAGTTAAAGTTACCGAGCTGTAAGAGTACCCTGCCTCTCACTGGTGTGGTCTCGCCCGTCACTAGTTAATAGCAGTGATCCATGCTCTTATCGGATGATCGCTGTGTGGAAGACCCGAGAATATTCGGTCTTACCACTGTTATAGTCGCTCCTTTGTCAACGATCATCTGACAAACATCATCTAGACTCCCCTCCACCAATATGGCATCTAAGTCCTGTAAAAACATTGGGATCTTCCCTCCAGCAATCACAGACTTTTGCCCCCCCCCCCCTCCCGTGTTACAAGTTTCCCGAAGACATTGCACTCTTACCTGCCCCTTGTTGCTGGCTCCCTGGTTGCTGCTGCTGAGGACAGTTTGGCTCTCAGATGCCTTGGGTGTCCACACGAAACACATACCGGCTTTTTGGGTGGGGGACGGCGTATTCTTGTAAGCGATGTCATCTGCAAGTCCTTCTGTGCCCTCTTGATGCTGTCGCCCTCCTCTTCGTTCAACATCACTGTCCTCACTGGATGTTGGGGCGCTGATGCCTGCCATGCTGACTCTGCCTCTAGTGCTCAGGCCAAGGCATCCTGCATAGTGTGATGTGGAGCCAAATGTACAGCTTGCCACACATCGGTGTCGGCGAAGAAGACGACATCACGTGCCTCCTCTGGTCATCCCTCCAGAGACAGGTTTGACAGCCTCACGATGTCCTTCCACAGCTCTTGTAATGGTGCCCCTGGTCGCTGGGTGCGGCTTCGCAGTTGGGCATGTTGGACGTGTCGCAGGTATCGGTCGCCGAATCCAATATGGAGTTATCCAGTCGATGTCGTTCCGGAAGGGACTGCAGTATGCTTAATGCATGTCCCCTCAATACAGCCGCCAAGTGGTACACCCTTTGTTCGTTAGTCCAGCCATTCAGGGCGATAACGATCTCGAACTGTAGCCGGTATTCGCGCCAAGGTGTCTGCCCATTGTAGGGGGCGGGCTTTATTATGATGCCTTTGTCCATCCCTGGCTGAGGCATACACATACTGCATAACTGCCGGTCCTCTCCTGCTGTGGCTGTATTGGCGGCTGCCACCACCGTCTACTTGCTGCCCACATTCGCCGGCTCGCTGGGGGTCAATCTCATCTCCTTCTCAGCCGCTGCATGTTTTCTTCCCTGGTGTAGGAATTAGTACCATTCTTATTGAGGGTGCTCACCTCCTGGTCTACCTTACGCTCGACACTGTTCACACTTTCAATTTTCTTGTGTACGCGGTCTAATTTATTATTTACCATCTCACTAATACCTTCTATTTTTCTATCCGTGTTTTCGTTCACACTTGTCTATTTTCTTATCCAGTTTGTCGACACTTCGCTAACACTGTCAATTTTGGTGCCCTCTTCGGTTACACTATCTACTTTCCTGTCCACCAGTTCACTAAGCGTCGGTTTCACCAGGCGAAATAATGATATTTTACCGAGATTAAGTGCCAAATTATCTTTATTATCTGTCTTTTATGTTACCTTATCTCGATGTTGTCTGTATATCGGGATAAAAAAATTTACCCGCCGATTTTGGGGGATAAAATAATTTTATCAAGATAAAGTAGTAAAATATTACCAAATACATTCGACTATTTGCAAAGAAATTCGGAAAATAATAGAGAATTACTATTAGTAGATTATTAGCATAACATTAAACAGCAATAAACACAATATAATCTGAAAATGATAGCAAAATTAATGCAAAAGTAGTCAGGAAAATGTTGATGTATAGAAACTATTTTAAGAAACGGTAATTGCAGGGTTATCTGTTTTCTATATAAAACACTTTTATTAAATTTTAATACATATATTATATTACCAAATTCGTGCTGTATGGAACATATATTTAAGCCTATATTTTTAGAATTTTAATTTTCACAGTTTGGCGTTTATTCCAGCATGTTTGCCTGAATACATATATTTGTTTAAATAACTGCTCAGTTGTACTATTCGCCCTTTAGAAAAGTATATTGTAAGCAAAATAGCATTCAAACTATCGATAGTAACATTACATATTGTATTGATAGAACATTTCGAAAAAGGCAATTTTCCGCGTATTTTAGATTATGATGATACTTTTAGTTACTATTTCTAACAAACCGTTTTTTCTTTGCAATACATGTTTGTTTTTGCTTCTTTTTTTTTCTCGTGAAAATACCATCTCGCATACTGAAAACTATTCACTTTATTAAACGTAAAATATCAACAATGTTCTGTTGACTGAGCCAGCGAAGTAGAATGTCGCAATAAAGTAAAAAAATTGGGATAATTTTATCTAGATATTTTTGATACGTGGTGGTGAAACACACTCGAGATTATCGAGATAAAAATTGCAGTTACTCCTCATCTGGATAAAATTATCTCGATTTTCCGAAAATCTAATCTTCGTTAATGAAACCGGCCCTAACACTACTAATTTGACTATTTACATTATAGTTTACACTCTCTATTTCACTCTTTACATTTTCATTTGCATTATTTACAGATTCCCTAACATTACTAATTTGGTCGTCTGGTGCTTCAATTAAAGAGCGGAGTGCTTTCACGTCTGCCGAAAATTTTCTAGTTAGCGTCCAAAACATTTTAAACAATCCCTTGTCCTATTAATGAAATTGTTATTATATTTACAAATGTATCCTACTAGTTAATAACTTTCGTAACATTAATTAAAATTATTTTATTTATTTTAGACAACAATGCCTCCATCCCACTTATGATACCAGTGTTACAATTTCTCGAAGCCACTAGGCTGAACCAGGTTCTTTAAGGGATGGAGGTTTCAATTAAATAAAAGTTAAATATAATTTCCCACGTGATTAAAAAATAGTTACAAAAAATTCTCATCTCAATATCTCACAATAAATTGATATCTCGTGTTATTTACAATAATTATTAATAAATTCCAATGAGTACAATGATCAAAATCTAATCAATTATATGTCCATATTTGACAGTTCCAGTATTTACAATTAATTATGTATCACATGTTCATACAGTCCCACCTAAATTTAGTCCAGATCCCACCAGTCTGCACTCTTCTAAAGTCCTCCGTGTGCCCTCATGCACAGTAGCGTTCACTCGTCGGGTTTCACCGCAAACACCTCGTGTGCCATCGTATCACCGCCTCTCGTCGTCGGTCGTACTCTTCGCCGATGTCCCTCGCTGCACTCGACCACGCCTGGCTACCTCACTTGGCAAAATATTTCTACCAAAAGACTGCATACCCTTGGACCGCTGCAATATTTTTAGACTCGTAGACCATTGCCCAGAACTTTCTCGAAATGCCGCATTGCGTCGAGGGTCCTAGTTCCTAGAATAATATTGCACATCCTCTAAACTCGTCAACTTCTCCAGCAAGTTGGGGAGGAAAGGCTGTGACGCCAGCCAGGTCAGGTCATTGCTGTCAGTAATTTCTCACCTCCCCCCCCCCCCCAACTACCAAGCGAGCGAAGGGTCAGCGAATGGGTCTGCCTGGGGTGGTGGGGAGGATCGAGGTGATCACCCGCGTCAGAGCCGGGCCCCGCACATGGAGCTTGCACCTGGTCCGAGCGTCAATGCGTAACAATACGTTCTTGATACATAATTGAGTGATAATTTATAGTCTATTCGTGGTTTCTTCATACTTTTTTGAATCAAACCTTTGAAAAATCGCCCCATGTATGGCGTGTTTAATTATTTCCTAAATATGGCATGTATTACAAGCGTTTTATAACTTTAACATGAACATATCTTTCTTATCGCAAAATTAATGTTGCACCTGGATTTTGCCTATAAATTTTAATTTTTTATTTATATTAGATGTAAATAAAAACAGTGAGAATACATGTGTGTTGGTAGCGCCTAGTAAGAAATAGTTCTAATGCAAAAGGTCATTACATCTGATTACGTACGAATTCGGTGCGTTGCCCTTTGGTGTCATTTTATAGAATTAGTTAAACTTAGTTTGCATGAGATGGAAGAATATCCTGGAAGTAGAATTTCGGCAGGTCTTCAGAAAAATGTGCATTAACCGTGAATGGATTATTCCTACCATATTAAGTCTTTTTCTGATAGGTATATATCCGCAAACTTGAAGTACCTACGTGGAAAGACGAATTCTTTTTTGAGTCAATGTATGTTCCAGCTGATTATGTTCGTTTATATACTGATCATCTCACTCGTTTCTTTTTAAAGTCTTTTGACAGCTGTTAGCTTGACGTGCATATTTAACCTGTATTGACAGTCTGTTTCCATGGTTATTGTGTGTGCGTACTTGTGTTTGGGTGTATGTTTGTGCGTGTGTGTTTACGTGTGTCTTTGTGTGTGCGTGAGGTGCTGCAACAAGCCATTGGCCCGTTATCATCAAATGTTCAAATGACGAGTCGAGGACGTGAGCCGTGCGGTGATGTAGAGCATGGTCGACCATTAAAAAATTGGGTGTGGCTGTGTTGGGGACACTGCCATTTGTTTTGCGTGAATACGCCTATGTTGATACGCTTGGGCGTCTTGATGTTTATTTTGCTATCCCGGCACCGCTTCAGTCGATCATATGGACTTTTATGGGTATCACTGGATTGCTTTTGAGATGCTATTTCCAACCGTATACGATTTTTGTATTTAGACTTGGCTTTTTGACCAGTATAGGCCAACATTGTCTTAAGTTTTCTTAATTTTTTTACATTAAATGCATACCATTTACCATAACCACGCCACACAAATGTTTTTATGCATGCAATCGTTTGATCTTGAGAGCTGTCGATTGAAACTCAAACAAGTGCCGTAGCTTCTCCTAGTCAAAAGTTATACTACGTAGAAGTTATGAGATACTGCGAAACGAACTCAAAATTGCTATGCGCCCCCCTCCCCCATCCCTGCCGGGCGTGATGCTTCGCAGTCCTCATTCAACGTGACATATTCTTTGATCCTTTGGAAATCGAGTGATGCAATTTAAATTTGAACGTAGACAATAGATTCAAAGCTGCAATGCCAAACTCTATCCCCCGATTTTGTTATCATCGGATTACCTGGATCGCCTCCCATTATGGTTGCACATTTAAAGACTTACTAACCCTGTAAGGGTCGCGCTGAGCCTAATAGGCGCACTGCATTATATTTTTTCGTTAACTTACCCATTGATTTACCAGGAACTGTCAAAGTCCGAATACCTTCTCAACTCCCCTACCCGAACACATTAACCAAACAACAGCGACTCGCAGTTCCTTTTTGGATGCTGCTGGTAGAGTTGTCGTTATCGCGTGCCTGTCAGATTTTGCGCGACGTAAATAGCAACTCAAGTAGGTTTCATTGTAATTAAATTTAATTATATTTTACATTTTTATATGGATATATTTTTTGATAATCAATGCAGTAGTTAATTGTACGCAGTTATTATGTGATTTTGTACAATGCTTTTGTAGATATTGTGTAGTACTTTATCCTTTTCTTCAGTCATGGGACCTGAAAAGAGGAAATGTAATTTAGAGGACTCAAGGATGTGACAGATGTCTACAAACTGTTGATGAAACCTGATTCAGATAATTCGGCAACATCATTAGAAGAAGATAAAGATTGTGTTGAAGAAAGAAAAGAAAACTAGGAATCAGAACAGGATGCAGTCAACCATGAACAGAACAGAACAGTGATAGTGAAACAGGTATGTCTCAGAACATTTTTGGGAAAAACAAAATTACAACATGGTCTACAAATCCGCCAGTAACAAACATTAGAACTAGAAGTCGTAACATTTTATCACATTTGCCTGGAGTAAAGGGAGAAGTAAAAAAAATACAAAACTGTGAGGGAATGCTGGGAATGCTTTCTTGATGACCTGCAAAATAAAGTGAATTCGCATTCCAGAAATATATTAATCTACTTTCCTACATTCCCAAAAGAGCAAGGATGTTTTACTCGTCTCTTCATTACGTCATAACGGTGAAATTGATGAGTGTTCAGTAGATGACGGAAACTAGAAATCACTACCTTATACAATTGCATCAAGTCAGTAGTAGATACACTGGACCAGCCTTGTGCAACGTCTGATATATTTAGAATAACTAGACACTAGCCCATGGTGGTATTGTTTTCTATGCTAAACATTGCTGGCATAAATTCACAGATTATTTATATTGGCAATGGAAACCCTGATCTAGGGAGCAGAAGGCATTACATTAAGCAGTTAGCCATCCACCTAGTTGAAAATCCTATGACCAGAAGAAGAGTGATAAAAACTCTACCCAAGCATATTGTTGAAAAACTAAACAGGTACGAATCTACATCAGCTCAAGAAATGCAGGACAACCTCTCCAAGTGCTCTACCTCAAGAAAGAGGTGTCAAGATTATGGCATGAAAAAAATTATTTACGATATACAACTGTGAAAAGTATGGCAAGAATCTATGCTTAGAACATGCACATTTTATGTGTGGACTTTGCTTCCACAAGAAAGTCTTAAGTAATGGACATGATTATTTGTATTATTTAACAGTATTGTTGCTTGCTTAGGTACATCGCATATATGTATAAATTTTGATTATTTGTTATGCTCACAGTGTTTAATAGACTTAATGAATCAGTTTTAATAGAAATTTGTTTCTTATATTGTATATTAAATAAAATAATTGTCCATACACTCAAATTATTCACAAAAGAGTTTAAATATTATGTTTATAAATAATATAATTTAACAACTGACATGAATTAACATTATTTACTTTGTAAACACTTAAGAGCCTCTTAGGGTCAGCGCGACTGTAAATGTCACTCCAGGGGTGCGGCCATTGCAGGACCTAGTATTCGACGTTGCATTTGAATTAAGAAATTTTACTTGCGGCTGAAATGTGTTGGCGTGTGTGTTGCAAGTGAAAGGAGGCACTGAAGTTCCCATAACTCGTTTGAGTGGGTTTACAAATCTAATTCGCAGCCCGACAGATTTGGGGTCTAATCATTGAGCCGACGGCGGCCGCTGTGTTTGTTTGAGCTGGGCTCCGGGCCCTTTTTTTTTATGGCTGTTAAACACTTTTGCTATCATAATAAATTTAGGTGTAGATGTTGGAAGGAAGTTCGTCATAACACCACTTTTAAGTTGCGTGTTGGGCGTATATTAGTGCAGTGAACAGATTGACGAATGTCTTAAAATGTTACGACTGCATAAATCACGTGGTTGCAGAAGGAAATATGATTTGGCACTCTGATGGCACGGGACGCCATAATGGATAATATCGTAAATACTGCAGAAATCTTGACAAAAACAAGATGTGTTTCCAGTTTGTGAGCCGATTCATTAAAGTCGGGACTGAAGTAGGAGTGAACAAGGTATAATCAAGTTTACTGCATTCAATATTTCTCAGAAGTAGTCTCACACTTGAGTTCAGACAAGCATTCCATTTTCGGGGTATTAGCCCTTTCCAATTAAGTTTTTACCCATAAAAAATAATGTAAAGCTGAATTTTAGCACAGTGATACTACTAAACTTCGTGAACAACATATCAAAATACTCGAACTTTTTCGTGTTTGCGTCCTAAGTTTTTAGGCCTTTAAATTTCCTGGGGCCTAAGATTTGCGCTATTTTACTCTAGCTGTTATTGTTACGCAACTGATAGTGCGATTGAACTCCGGTTGGTCTCAAATTAAAGACGAAATCTTATCAGACATATCACTGTGAAGTTTATATGAAAAGTAATGTTGCAACATATCTTTAAAAAAGAAATGTACAAAACTAAATTTTTTTCGAAATAATGTCAAACTATTTGATCTAGCTGCTTTAAAAAGAATTTTAGGCAAACACAACTCTGTATAGAAATTGTTGTACGTTTTATGCCCTCTCCAATGGCATATCTGCTTGTTCTGTGTGACAGATAATTCTGAAACTGTAGCCAAATTACGTGATGCTTGCATCACCTTACACCCATACTGCATTCCACATGTACTCATTCTCTGACGCAATAAACTGAAATAATTAGTTAAAGCTGATCTAAAACTGAAGAGTACATACACAGTTGAAGGTGGATTAAGATAAAGATAGCATACTGGAGATGTTTCTATGCGGTATAGAAACATACAAATATAAACTACGGGATTTGATTGTTGTATATTTACATATATTTTCACAGATTAATATAAACATAAAATACTCTCCGTTGTATACTTAATTTACATACAATTGTCAAATTACATCTCATCTGTGTCCAGTTCGTAACTCGCTGCGTTTAAACAGTTTGTGCATCGACAATGTCCACACATCAGAAAATATGTCCCCTGCTTTTCTGCAACTACACCGATCATTCCAATCACGTTTGCATGTGCAGGCAATAATCTGCATCAAAAAGCTCTGGGCGGGAGGCAATGTAGTTAGCACTGGCATGAGGGTATCTTGTGAGTTAGAAAAATGCTATCCCCAGTTCGTAGGCGGCAATACATTCCCCCGCCAATACCGAATCTGAAAACACAGAACAATTTAGACACTTGCATATAAAATTCAAACAACTCTTTTAATGCACAAATATACAGTAGGGTCTACCTCAATATATGTCCTCAGTGAGCATTGGCAGAGTGCTGCTTTAGTCGGAGAAAGCACCGCGAGCTCAAAAGAGCCTCTGAGAGCCTGTCTAGTAACTGTACGATTGTACAGGTGTAGTCGCAGATCATCAATATTATCAAATTTATCTCCACCAGGATACAGAGCTCGAACAAACCTGTCACCAGTGTTGGCTACCTCTTCAGGATGAGATGCAGGGCTGTTGAAGATGTTAACTACTTCTAAACACAGGCTTACATTTTTCTGGAGCAACTTATATGCTTTTATTTTGCCTTTTCCATAAACTGCAGATGTTTTATCACCTCGGGTGACAGCATGCGCAAACAGGACTGCACTCTGCATGTCGCCAATATCGTTTTGGAATGCAGCAATGTCATACAGTTTCGCAGAAGTTTTGTTCGTACTTGGATAGCATTTTCACATTTCCATTGGGCCTGTCCCTATAAATTAGAATAACTAGGAGATCCGTATCGGTACCGACAAGTATGGCAGGATTCCCCGATAACTCTATGTCGAGTGCAATGGTAACTATAAGTACATCTGCATCATCGTTGGCTTGAACAACAGCCTCCACTAAACGTAATTTCAGAATTGCTATAAGATGGCCCTTATTATTGTTATTACTTAAGAAATCTTCCTGCGAAGTGGTCACTATAGTCTGTTCACCGAATACGATATCAGGACACGACTACCTCATTACCCGCTGAGCCTGCTCGTGGGTTTTCCTTCTTGGTAAGCCGCTATATCTATCGAATACCACCACTGCAGAGGGGTAATTATTGGTTATAGGTTTCACATACATGCCACAGATCTGACCGTAATTAGCCAGCCGTGGCCATGTTGTAGTTGCAGCATGAAGTATATAACCTCCATCGATAACAAAAGTAGGAGAGCCAACTGCCATGTTTTCTTCTGGCGAAAGATTTTAAAAAGTTTGGCAAAGGCATATTTGTCTCTCTTCCTCATGTACGGGCCATCAAAAAGAGCAGGTGGCTGTGGAGAAAGCTCGTACTTCAAATACTCAGCCTTTTCTGTTTCACTCTTCATTATACATTCATTCTATCAGGCATGAAAAGCTAGTTTTCGCTGACAGGAACTACTTTATCGTTAATAGTGATGGTGTTATGCATAACCGAAAGGGAATTAAGTCTGGCCTTCCGAGAAATTTTGGCATCTGCGAACGTCTTACCCCTGATAGTAGGCAAAGCTGTATCACCAATTGCTTGAGCATTAACACAATTTACCCTTGATTCAGCAGAGATTCCAGACGATAAAGAATGCAGGTTATGCTCATGTTGGAGTGGAGAGTGAATTTCCAGCCAGTCTTGCAGAATTCTTGAGTCACGCCTGTCCTTAGTGCGGCGAGAGTCTCGAAGATCGACCTGTTGAAATTAATGGAATAATTTTACCTTTCCACGTACTTACAGCAAATATAGTACATAAACAATACTCAAAATTACAACTTACCTGCTCGGTCGTTTGAGACCTCATCTAACAAAAATTTCTCCATTGCATATTCAAACACCCTGGAAATGAGTGGATTTATTGAGCCAAAGTACTTTCTGTAATACCTCGTCCATGTGTGAGACCACCTTGACTTTAGAGGGGTCGAATTAGGTCTTGTTCAATAATTTTATCAGGCCATGTGCCAGCCCAGAATTCATGGTTAGGTCTATAGTCCATTCCCCACTGGAAGCGACTTTCTTGGAGCCTTGCTAAATATCTACTTGTATGCCCATTTCGTATCCTTCCGCTAAATGTAAGTAAACATTGCCACGTGACTGCCATGTAGCATCTGTCAAAATCAATGTTTAGGTGTCATTGCATGTGTACATGTGTTCGTATACTTTCGCTACACCTAAACATAAACATAAAAATGTGACTTCTACTTTTATACCTGTCAAATGTGTTGTTTGCTGTTTACAGCTTTTCAAAGAATTCTGTCATATTCCAAAAACCATTCCGTATGAATATTCACAGTTTAGGCCTCCAACATTATTTAGGTCAGCTTTATGACGTTTAAAAAAGGCCTGAATTGACAGTTCTTACAGTTATTTTACATTAATATATTTGTTTTCTACGACATAGCACATTACATGTAATGCACGTTAGTATTTTGCAGCGACTGTTTAACACTGTTACAACTGCGGGGTAATAAACTATAGTATTTTAATTTTTGTTAATGATATGTGTTGGGTTATTTCTTTAAACAGATGGCCTCAGTTCGAATAACGAAGGAATAATCAGTCCAACGAAATAGACATTAAAATCATGCACACAACTAGTGTCGCTCATTTTTGTCATACAAACTTAAAAAATATAGTGGTGAACATGCACACAAATAAGCCTACCGTGACTTTTATTCCGCTCATTTTTATATGTATTGTTGCGTATTGTGTATTAGGTGTATTGAAATTTATTGGGGCTGGGCTTGGTTATTTTGATGGGATTGGTGGTAAATCATGTTACACGACTGTGTTTCAAATACCCAGGGCAAAGGTACAATGTTGTGATAAATAAACAGACATGGATGTAAATAAATAACTTCGTCATAAAAACAGTTCACATTAAAAACTTATAAATAGTTCACATAAAATATTTGAAATCATGCACACACACAGATCCAGCGTAACGATCACCACTCAGCCACACCACGCTATTTCACTCGTAGCGGTCAATGAAACACCATAACAGTATATTTATTACTGCCGCAGAAATACTGATTTATCACAACATCGTAACTTGCTTAGGTAGGTTTAAAAAACACATCTACAAATGTGATGTGGTAATTTGAAGTATTTTTCGGAGTAAGTATAATTTACACTTTGTTTGGTAACAAAGCAACATGCCATGTCATGGCTCGCCACGTCTGCCAACATCACTTTGTTTCTGCCCCGCCATCATATCTAAATATATCAAAATAAGTATTCAAACATTAAAATCTCTTTTCAGTTGTAAATTACAAATTCAAAAATCATTATTTTGCTGTAATAAGTATGAAAAATGCTACAATTGAAAACATGTGTAATATAACGCTGCTTACTAGCGAAGTGAAACTTCCCGAGTGTGAAAGAGACAAAAAAAGAGTGAGAGCGACAAGCCTCACTCAACACACACTTGCTTTCTCGCTCGATAAAACAACACCGTACTGTTACGACCTACTCACGATATTTTCCGCTGTTATTTTGAACTGTAAAAATGAGCAATGTTGCCATCGGGTCTATCTAAATATTTAAATAGACACCTTTTAATTTACGAATAGTGTACTAAAAAACTAGGTTAAAATAATATTTTAACTGTGAACTATTTCTTACCGAACGTTGCTAACACGTCGCTGCTCTTGCTGTTGTTAATTCATATTTAAAAAGAAATAAATATGACACGTTATAGAAGAGATTATGGTAAAGTTTAATTTATTTAATAATACAGTAATCTAAAATTAACCAGTGTTACATATTTGTGGAATACAGGTTATTGAAAAAACAGGTTGACATGTTATGCCTAGAGTGTTTTTTTAAAGGTTGATTTTCATAAGTCGCTTCCAATCGGGAATGGACTATAGTGGTGAAATATCCTCCTCTGGCGTACCTGTCAAACTCGTCTGGCGGCATTATTAGCACCAATTCCTCAATTTCTTGTACATACATGAGCTGGCTTTGCATAATTATAACGTCCTGCTGTTTGATGCTGTTCTGTAATCTCTGAGGGAGAGTAATAAATTAAAACTTGGAACTTTGCGATATTCACCAAATCATACGATAAAATTGAAATAATACAACAAAGAATACTGGAATCGTGAAAAATAGGTAACTACAATATTAGCT
Source organism: Dryococelus australis (assembly GCA_029891345.1). Classification (NCBI taxonomy): domain Eukaryota; kingdom Metazoa; phylum Arthropoda; class Insecta; order Phasmatodea; family Phasmatidae; genus Dryococelus; species Dryococelus australis. Next base: position 3,713,574 of record CM057009.1, on the reverse strand, counting down.
CATTATGTAACGTGGCACAATCTGTTTGTAAACAAATGAGACACAACTTGTTTGTAAACAAATGACGAAATTTCAGATAAAACTATTTTAATTAAATCAGTGAAGTACAAAAGTTTATTTTTGTCAACAATAGTGTGATTATGTAGCTGACTGGCAGACATAAATTCACAGAGTACAAATAAATAAAATAAATTAAACACGAAAAATTTTCAGCAGATTAGCAACATTTGCTCCTTCCAGGCAACATAAAATAATTTTTATTCATTAGGAAAAACTTTTTAAAGAAGTTATACTGTTTACTCAGGCACGCTAAAATTATTTTTATGTTCGTTTCATTGGAAAACATTGACCAAAACATTTGAAAACAGACACAACAATTTTAATGTTACGCTCCATATGACACAATGCTAATAAATAGAGTAAACATCTGCACTCTAGCGGCAATAGGTACATGAACTACACCTAGGAACTCTCATCGAGATAGCCAATGTGAAAGCCTTATGTAATCTCGTAGGCAACGCAAAACTCGCATTGTCCGGGACTTGAAATTGTACATTAAATAGTTTTTTTTTTTTTGACAATATACAAAACTGTTATCTGCATTGTAAATGTACTATGATGGTTCCTTGGCTAGGAAAGGAATCCTTTAGGCCATCATTCCTCTTTTCACTTGCTTCTCTTAAACTTACAATGCCTTTCTGAAACACTGTACTTAAAAAGTCCACTATTAAGAGCACTGTTACATATTACACATTTTGCTGACGTATCCATCCTCATAGTATGACATTTCAGTATTTATAAATCGTATATACTAGACATACTACACTGCCACTCGTATAAAACCCACTCGCAGATTGAACTGTAACAGAACATCACTGTTCCTTCCAGCATGGTTTTGCAGGAACTGCTTGCCCTTGCAATGTCATTGCGGTTGGGCTGGAATTACAACACACCATCATTGAAAGAGACGCATGCGTCACGTAGTTTGGCTACAGTTTCAGAACCATTAGTCGTATAGCGCAAGTAGATATACCGTTGGAAAGGGTATAAAACGCACAACAATTTTTGTAAGGAGTCGTGTTTGCCTAAAATTCATTTCAAAGCAGCTAGAGGCAATAGTTTGTCATTATTTCAAAGAAATTTTAGTTTTGTACATTTTTTTTCCTTCAGATATATTGCAACATTACGTTTTATATAAACTGCACATCGATGTGTCTGATAAGGTTTTCTCTTCAATTTGAGATCAATCCGAGCTCAATCGCACTATCCGTTGCGTAGCAATACGAGATAGAGTAAAATAGTGTATATTTTAGGCCCCAGGAACTTTAAGGGCCAAAAAATTTAGGACGCGAACACGAGAAAGTCCGAGCATTTTGATATGTTGTTCACGAAGGCTAGTACTATAATTGTGCTAAAATTCAGCTTTTCATTATTTTGTTATGGGTTTAGGTCAAATGTGATTTAACTTGACTGGGCTATAATGCCGTTCATTCCGCCCGCGAATATATATTTATTTTGTTCCTTGAACAAGTCCTCGACTGCTACTTGACGTCCTTGGTGTGGAATCGCCGCCTCTTTAGGATTATGTTGGACGAAATGCAATGCGGCAAATCCGCAGTTTACTCATCCTCTGGGCCCTCATTTATGACATTCGCGATTAATCAAGGGCGGTCTTTTTCGACTGGCACTTCTCTCTGTACACAGCGACAATTCTTCGATGAATCTCCTCTTTGGCTTGCGTTCCTCAGTCGTTTAAGGAAATGGATCGCCTCTCTCGAATTCGGATAACAAATACCGCTGAAACTTTAAGGCTGTTCGAAGCCCAAACGTTTTTTTTTCTCTATGTTTTGAGGATATTTGATAGCTTCGTGACATGATATCATTGGTAACTTGATGAAAGTACCATGACACTAACGTAATATACATATTTTTTTACTTAAAATCTTGATTATTATAAACCTAAGTAAGTTATTTAAGCAAATAGTTTGGTTTCATCTAAAGTGTGTATAGAAGTAACAGAAATGACATATTAGTATTTGTTGGAAATCAGACGGGCAAGAGTTTAACAAAAAAGTATGTCGTATGCGAAAAATTTAGAAAAAAAAATTTTTACTTCTTAAACGCCCTTAAAAGCACACAGCATGCGCCTTCAATACTGCTGCATTTCCACACTTGCCTCATTTCCTTCAAGGGACTCAAGAAGGTACGAAGCCGCATATGTAGACTTACATACTGCTACAGATGTAATTAGCGGGAAGTTAAGCTACACGGCAGGGTAATGCATATCGCAGTTTGTAAATAACCTGTCCCAGTGCTGCATTGTGGCCAGGCGTAATATCGCAGTTTGTAAATAACCTGTCCCAGTGCTGCATTGTGGCCAGGCGTAATATCGCAGTTTGTAAATAACCTGTCCCAGTGCTGCATTGTGGCCAGGCGTAATATCGCAGTTTGTAAATAACCTGTCCCAGTGCTGCAGTGTGGCCAGGCGTAATATCGCAGTTTGTAAATAACCTGTCCCAGTGCTGCATTGTGGCCAGGCGTAATATCGCAGTTTGTAAATAACCTGTCCCAGTGCTGCAGTGTGGCCAGGCGTAATATCGCAGTTTGTAAATAACCGGTCCCAGTGCTGCAGTGTGGCCAGGCGTAATATCGCAGTTTGTAAATAACCGGTCCCAGTGCTGCATTGTGGCCAGGCGTAATATCGCAGTTTGTAAATAACCTGTCCCAGTGCTGCATTGTGGCCAGGCGTAATATCGCAGTTTGTAAATAACCTGTCCCAGTGCTGCAGTGTGGCCAGGCGTAATATCGCAGTTTGTAAATAACCTGTCCCAGTGCTGCATTGTGGCCAGGCGTAATATCGCAGTTTGTAAATAACCTGTCCCAGTGCTGCAGTGTGGCCAGGCGTAATATCGCAGTTTGTAAATAACCGGTCCCAGTGCTGCAGTGTGGCCAGGCGTAATATCGCAGTTTGTAAATAACCTGTCCCAGTGCTGCATTGTGGCCAGGCGTAATATCGCAGTTTGTAAATAACCGGTCCCAGTGCTGCATTGTGGCCAGGCGTAATATCGCAGTTTGTAAATAACCGGTCCCAGTGCTGCAGTGTGGCCAGGCGTAATATCGCAGTTTGTAAATAACCTGTCCCAGTGCTGCATTGTGGCCAGGCGTAATATCGCAGTTTGTAAATAACCGGTCCCAGTGCTGCATTGTGGCCAGGCGTAATATCGCAGTTTGTAAATAACCGGTCCCAGTGCTGCAGTGTGGCCAGGCGTAATATCGCAGTTTGTAAATAACCTGTCCCAGTGCTGCATTGTGGCCAGGCGTAATATCGCAGTTTGTAAATAACCGGTCCCAGTGCTGCATTGTGGCCAGGCGTAATATCGCAGTTTGTAAATAACCGGTCCCAGTGCTGCAGTGTGGCCAGGCGTAATATCGCAGTTTGTAAATAACCGGTCCCAGTGCTGCAGTGTGGCCAGGCGTAATATCGCAGTTTGTAAATAACCGGTCCCAGTGCTGCAGTGTGGCCAGGCGTAATATCGCAGTTTGTAAATAACCGGTCCCAGTGCTGCAGTGTGGCCAGGCGTAATATCGCAGTTTGTAAATAACCTGTCCCAGTGCTGCAGTGTGGCCAGGCGTAATATCGCAGTTTGTAAATAACCTGTCCCAGTGCTGCTTTGTGGCCAGGCGTAATATCGCAGTTTGTAAATAACCGGTCCCAGTGCTGCATTGTGGCCAGGCGTAATATCGCAGTTTGTAAATAACCGGTCCCAGTGCTGCAGTGTGGCCAGGCGTAATATCGCAGTTTGTAAATAACCGGTCCCAGTGCTGCAGTGTGGCCAGGCGTAATATCGCAGTTTGTAAATAACCGGTCCCAGTGCTGCAGTGTGGCCAGGCGTAATATCGCAGTTTGTAAATAACCGGTCCCAGTGCTGCAGTGTGGCCAGGCGTAATATCGCAGTTTGTAAATAACCGGTCCCAGTGCTGCAGTGTGGCCAGGCGTAATATCGCAGTTTGTAAATAACCGGTCCCAGTGCTGCAGTGTGGCCAGGCGTAATATCGCAGTTTGTAAATAACCGGTCCCAGTGCTGCAGTGTGGCCAGGCGTAATATCGCAGTTTGTAAATAACCTGTCCCAGTGCTGCATTGTGGCCAGGCGTAATATCGCAGTTTGTAAATAACCTGTCCCAGTGCTGCTTTGTGGCCAGGCGTAATATCGCAGTATGTAAATAACCGGTCCCAGTGCTGCATTGTGGCCAGGCGTAATATCGCAGTTTGTAAATAACCTGTCCCAGTGCTGCTTTGTGGCCAGGCGTAATATCGCAGTTTGTAAATAACCTGTCCCAGTGCTGCATTGTGGCCAGGCGTAATATCGCAGTTTGTAAATAACCTGTCCCAGTGCTGCTTGTGGCCAGGCGTAATATCGCAGTTGTAAATAACCTTTCCCAGTGCTGCATTGTGGCCAGGCGTAATATCGCAGTTTGTAAATAACCTGTCCCAGTGCTGCTTTGTGGCCAGGCGTAATATCGCAGTATGTAAATAACCGTCCCCAGTGCTGCATTGTGGCCAGGCGTAATATCGCAGTTTGTAAATAACCTGTCCAGTGCTGCTTTGTGGCCAGGCGTAATATCGCAGTTTGTAAATAACCTGTCCCAGTGCTGCATTGTGGCCAGGCGTAATATCGCAGTTTGTAATAACCTGTCCCAGTGCTGCATTGTGGCCAGGCGTAATATCGCAGTTTGTAAATAACCTGTCCCAGTGCTGCATTGTGGCCAGGCGTAATATCGCAGTTTGTAAATAACCTGTCCCAGTGCTGCATTGTGGCCAGGCGTAATATCGCAGTTTGTAAATAACCTGTCCCAGTGCTGCATTGTGGCCAGGCGTAATATCGCAGTTTGTAAATAACCTGTCCCAGTGCTGCATTGTGGCCAGGCGTAATATCGCAGTTTGTAAATAACCTGTCCCAGTGCTGCTTTGTGGCCAGGCGTAATATCGCAGTTTGTAAATAACCTGTCCCAGTGCTGCATTGTGGCCAGGCGTAATATCGCAGTTTGTAAATAACCGTCCCAGTGCTGCATTGTGGCCAGGCGTAATATCGCAGTTTGTAATAACGTCCCAGTGCTGCATTGTGGCCAGGCGTAATATCGCAGTTTGTAAATAACCGGTCCCAGTGCTGTTGTGGCAGGCGTAATATCGCAGTTGTAAATAACCGGTCCCAGTGCTGCTTGTGGCCAGGCGTAATATCGCAGTTTGTAAATAACCGTCCCAGTGCGCTTGTGGCCAGGCGTAATATCGCAGTTTGTAAATAACCGGTCCAGTGCTGCATGTGGCAGGCGTAATATCGCAGTTTGTAAATAACCGTCCCAGTGCTGCAGTGTGGCCAGGCGTAATATCGCAGTTTGTAATAACCGTCCCAGTGCTGCATTGTGGCCAGGCGTAATATCGCAGTTTGTAAATAACCTGTCCCAGTGCTGCTTGTGGCCAGGCGTAATATCGCAGTTTGTAAATAACCGTCCCAGTGCTGCATTGTGGCCAGGCGTAATATCGCAGTTTGTAAATAACCGTCCCAGTGCTGCTTGTGGCCAGGCGTAATATCGCAGTTTGTAAATAACCGTCCCAGTGCTGCATTGTGGCCAGGCGTAATATCGCAGTTTGTAAATAACCGTCCCAGTGCTGCATTGTGGCCAGGCGTAATATCGCAGTTTGTAAATAACCTCCCAGTGCTGCATTTGGCCAGGCGTAATATCGCAGTTTGTAATAACGTCCAGTGCTGCTTGTGGCAGGCGTAATATCGCAGTTTGTAAATAACCGTCCCAGTGCTGCATTGTGGCCAGGCGTAATATCGCAGTTTGTAAATAACCGTCCCAGTGCTGCATTGTGGCCAGGCGTAATATCGCAGTTTGTAAATAACCTGTCCAGTGCTGCATTGTGGCCAGGCGTAATATCGCAGTTTGTAAATAACCGTCCCAGTGCTGCATTGTGGCCAGGCGTAATATCGCAGTTTGTAAATAACGTCCCAGTGCTGCATTGTGGCCAGGCGTAATATCGCAGTTTGTAAATACCGTCCCAGTGCTGCATTGTGGCCAGGCGTAATATCGCAGTTTGTAAATAACCGGTCCCAGTGCTGCATTGTGGCCAGGCGTAATATCGCAGTTTGTAAATAACCGTCCCAGTGCTGCATTGTGGCCAGGCGTAATATCGCAGTTTGTAAATAACCGTCCCAGTGCTGCATTGTGGCCAGGGTAATATCGCAGTTTGTAAATAACCGGTCCCAGTGCTGCATTGTGGCCAGGCGTAATATCGCAGTTGTAAATAACCGGTCCCAGTGCTGCATGTGGCAGGCGTAATATCGCAGTTTGTAAATACCGGTCCCAGTGCTGCTTGTGGCCAGGCGTAATATCGCAGTTTGTAAATAACCGGTCCCAGTGCTGCAGTGTGGCCAGGCGTAATATCGCAGTTTGTAAATAACCTGTCCCAGTGCTGCATTGTGGGCCAGGCGTAATATCGCAGTTTGTAAATAACCGGTCCCAGTGCTGCATTGTGGCCAGGCGTAATATCGCAGTTTGTAAATAACCGGTCCCAGTGCTGCATTGTGGCCAGGCGTAATATCGCAGTTTGTAAATAACCTGTCCCAGTGCTGCATTGTGGCCAGGCGTAATATCGCAGTTTGTAAATAACCGGTCCCAGTGCTGCATTGTGGCCAGGCGTAATATCGCAGTTTGTAAATAACCGGTCCCAGTGCTGCATTGTGGCCAGGCGTAATATCGCAGTTTGTAAATAACCGGTCCCAGTGCTGCATTGTGGCCAGGCGTAATATCGCAGTTTGTAAATAACCGGTCCCAGTGCTGCATTGTGGCCAGGCGTAATATCGCAGTTTGTAAATAACCTGTCCCAGTGCTGCATTGTGGCCAGGCGTAATATCGCAGTTTGTAAATAACCGGTCCCAGTGCTGCTTTGTGGCCAGGCGTAATATCGCAGTTTGTAAATAACCGGTCCCAGTGCTGCATTGTGGCCAGGCGTAATATCGCAGTTTGTAAATAACCGGTCCCAGTGCTGCAGTGTGGCCAGGCGTAATATCGCAGTTTGTAAATAACCGGTCCCAGTGCTGCTTTGTGGCCAGGCGTAATATCGCAGTTTGTAAATAACCGGTCCCAGTGCTGCATTGTGGCCAGGCGTAATATCGCAGTTTGTATATAACCGGTCCCAGTGCTGCAGTGTGGCCAGGCGTAATATCGCAGTTTGTAAATAACCGGTCCCAGTGCTGCTTTGTGGCCAGGCGTAATATCGCAGTTTGTAAATAACCTGTCCCAGTGCTGCATTGTGGCCAGGCGTAATATCGCAGTTTTTAAATAACCGGTCCCAGTGCTGCTTTGTGGCCAGGCGTAATATCGCAGTTTTGTAAATAACCGGTCCCAGTGCTGCTTTGTGGCCAGGCGTAATATCGCAGTTTGTAAATAACCTGTCCCAGTGCTGCATTGTGGCCAGGCGTAATATCGCAGTTTGTAAATAACCGGTCCCAGTGCTGCATTGTGGCCAGGCGTAATATCGCAGTTTGTAAATAACCGGTCCCAGTGCTGCAGTGTGGCCAGGCGTAATATCGCAGTTTGTAAATAACCGGTCCCAGCGCTGCAAGTTAATGTTTCCTGAAAATCTTCACATTACTTTATAGCGTGATGTCGGAACAAATATACATGTTGATACACAGACAAAATTAACTTTTTTTTTTTAAGTTACGTATGATAGATTTGTGTGAAAGTAAACGGTAAGTTGGTAAAGTTTCCATTGCGAAATTTTTATGACATTATTGCATTCTATTTTGTCTTACTTTCCGTACAATTCGGTTTTTCCTTTTATCCCTATAATGTACGGTCCGAGCTAGTGTGGATAGACGAGATTATATTATATTTGTTTGCAAATGGGATTTTTAATTTTAGTGTTTCTATATATTTATATTATAGACTGTTGACGGTGATATGAGCACATTTTGAAATCAATCTTTGAAAACTTTATCTGCTCCTGCCTGCACATCGAGTGGCATGTTCCTAAGTTCCTGACGATGGAGGGAAAGTAGTTCCATATTTTTACGTAAAATAAAAATTGCTGCATAAAAATCTGTAAATACTTAAATAATTTATTTTTCTTTAGATTTTTTTTTAATGCGTGTTGATGTAAGAATTTGCTAATTTGTAAGTTATATACTGTTCTAATAATTTCACAGTTTCAACTGACCGATGCATGAATAAAGTGAACAGGTCCATGTCAATGTTAATTTTAAACTTGGCTGAAGAATACACAATGTGCATACAAGTAGATCCAAAACAGAGCTTTCACAAAAGCTCAGTTTACCGTGAACCGCCTTTACTGATAAGTGTGTTAATTTTTTTGAATGCGTCTGTAAGGAAAATGTGTGATATTCTTTATATTATTATTTTTCGTGTTGGACTTTTAATTTGATAACTAATGGTATACATTGTCCTAAATTATGTATAACCATAATTCTTTGTACATTTGCCTATCATATCCACTTTTGCTTAGTTTTCAATTTCATATTTTAGATTTTAGCGAAAGTTGGTCAAAGAAATTTAGTGTTGGTCAAAATTGGTTGATAAACGTGTTAGTCGGTACACTTATAACTTTCTTTTAGCTTCTACAACACCTGCGAGAAGCATTTTTTGATTATTTATACAATTATAACATTTTGATTATGAAACTTTATTCACTGAATTCATTGTTATAAAATGTGACTTTTATAAAATAAAGTATTTTATGTTGTTTTTTTTAGAGCAATGTGGAGATCATCAAAAATTAGCTTAATATTGCTTTATTTACATGTTATGTTATGGAATTTGCAATAACTCATTTGAGTAGAGTTAGTGCACAGCCATTGAACGTGACTAACACCAGTCATCTAGCTCTAAACCAGCGAGCATTACAGTGCAAGTTCTTAGCAAGTGATACTGTAGAATAAAGTCTTACTTGTTACCACGTAGACTTGTAATGAGTTAATTTAGATTTTTGTTTCCTTTTTCTGCATGATAAAAGACTTTGCAATTAGTGTTAGCTCACATAAAACATTAATTTTTACATGCGTGCATGTCACGCGGCCCGCAGTTGGGAATTTTCTTTTAGTTCTATAGGAGGAAGAAATCAAAGTTTCTATTAGAAGACCTTACACACTGAAATAATTACTAGTGCGCCCTTGTTCGTATTCTTGACATTCTTGGTTCTGAAATTATTCAGACAGCCGTCAACCCTCAAACCGGCATACCATTGCTCTGTGTATTGAAGATGCGTGGCCATATGTGCACCCAGACAAATAAACAAGCGGTCGTTTTGAAGTGAAATGGTATTTATTTTCCCGGAATGTCACGGGAAAATAAATATAGATTACTCACCGTAAAGTGAGATCTTTTGAAAGCCCTCTCATTTGGTATAATAGTCAGTAAATATATTTTATTTTAGCCTTAGACGTAAACTTCCGAATGCGGTGGAATATACGTACTATATGTGTTACTTACGTGGTAATATTTATTTTGAAAAGGTTGTTAAAGGATAAACAGTGACTGAACGTGTAAAAAGTAACTAGGGCCTCAAAAGTGCTCACTTTACTGTAAACATTCTATACCTTCGTACAATTCCATTTTCTTTCTGGTGTACGATGAAGTCTCCAATGCTATTTTTCAGCTTTATTGTCGGAGATGGGTGTATTTATTATAACGCAGCGAATTTCATATTGAGAGTTGCTTATGAGGTTAACAATAAAGTTTTAAAAAATGCATCATTTGTTATTTCAATAAGTGTTTTTTATACGAGGGGAAATGCAATTGATATAAATATAAGATAATTGCACGTAAACAAAATGATACTCCGTGTATCTCTCAAATGTTCTGAAGATTATGTGCAATCCCTCCGTGTATCTCTCAAATGTTCTGAAGATTATGTGCAATCCCTCTTGCTGATTTGCAACTGAAATAAAGGCCAAGTATCAGGATTCACAACCACGACTTATCTTAAGTCGCCTTAAGAAAAAGAAATGTAATTCATGGGAGACGGAACATGCATCCAAACAGGAATTATTTTTCAATTGTTCTTTGGTTTTGCCGTATTAAAAGTTTTTGCTCTCACTTACCAAGTAAAAAAAAATGTAAATCACATTTTACAAAATGATCGCATATAAATAGTAATGAAGTAACGATTCTAAATGTAAGTAATTGACCATTTTTAATATACATAATTCTGTCTATAGCAGAACTGTTTGTGCATTAATTCTTATTGATTTGTTAGTACAGCACATTTTGTAAAACTGACACAAATGGTATTTTCATTTGAAGCACTAACTGACAAAATGCAGACTTTTTATTTCCATAGACTACCCTCCATGTTAAGGGGAGAGTCTGAAACACTGAAGTGATGCATGCTTAGGGGGTGTTACTGCAACCATAGCTGTTATCGTGTAGGTACCAAATTTGTTAGTAATCGTTTGAGAAGTTCAGAGATTCTACGATACTGCTGGTTGGCGGGTTTTATCGCGGAGCTCCCGTTTCCCCCTACCCCTTGCGTTCCGGTGTTGCTCTGTACTCACTTCACTTCGCCCTCATCGACTGTCAAGACCCTCCATGTTAAGGGCCGCCCAAATCTATCCACTCCTTTCCACTCCAGAGATTATGTTTAAGCGCTTTACTCAGGTTGTGACTGCTGTAAAATAGCGCGCAAAAGAGACTGAACAAGTGTGTTTAATGCTCTCAATAAATACTGCCAGCATACAAAATTTGGATGAAGTATCTCATCTGTTTCAGTAGATGTCATTCTTGTGTAAAACTCCCAATTTGAAAATAGGCGTCTAATATATTAACCTTACTCTGTACCAAAGGTTGCAGCATTCTGTCGAGTGATTCCCGTGGCATTGTTTTTATTTTGATATTATTCCCGCATTTTATAAATTGTTTGATTAACGTGTATAGGAATTGGAGAGGGTTTATTAACGTCCCCCTGTGTTATGCCGGCATACAAACTAACTTATGACCTAACTTAAACTAGCACCCATTCCTTACCTGGGATTCTAACCCAGGACCTCCCGCTTCCCAGACCGGTGATGCACCAACCGACTGCTCCACGGGAGGTCAGCGTCCCTCCTCAGAATTTTGTTTTGGAATCAATTATGTCTGTATTTGCACACACATTACAATTTAACATCAATATTGATCTACATTTTTAGTGACTATACGTAAAGTATGAATTGTAATATATTTGTTTTCTTGCGGCATCCCCTCGTGAAGTCTTTGGAGCCCCTACTGTGAGGGACTCAGCTCTACGACCCTGGAAGAAATGTGGACGAGAGAGGCAAGTGTGGCTTAGCGCGGGCCTCCTTTCAAACGCAGCAGGCGGTAACAGTGAGAGGTAACAGCGTTTTAATAGACTACTCTCCAGAGCAGAAATATTTACTCGGAATCTCAAAGTGGTTGCGTTAAGTCTTCATCTGACCCAGACTCTTCACATGCACAAACGGTGCTGTTAGCTTATAAACCTTTGTTATTACTGTCGCTGTCAACATAACTGCTATCTGCTCCTACGCTGATCATTATATCGTCCACTATGTCAACAAAGAATGCAGTCTGTTAGCCAATAATGCTTTTCTATTTCTTCTACATCGTTTCTATACCCGTCATAATCTTGTATAATGACTGATGAAACCGCTGATTATGTTAAGTTCTATTAGCATTTTAAGTAATCTAATTTGCCAATCGCGTTTCCTTCTCTATCTAATATATCTATTTTCGCCTAAGCCAACTCAGTCGCATTCAGATCGCACATGTATGGGTAATCCGAGAACGCGTGATAGTGGGCTGCGAATTCTGCATCTACATTAAATTATTTATGCCTTAATATTTTCATTTCAACAAGTTTATAAAGTCAACTTTGCGCACAGATTTATTACAAGGTACAAATTTCTTCTGTAGCCATTATATCATATCGCAATTCAAAGAATGTTTTGTTAATGGTTTATATACTTGCATGAAATGGTACAGTGCATTACAAATTACTAAAACTAATTTTTCTGGCATATTCGGAAGCAGTTTTAGAACTACTCCCTTTTCAATACCAACGTGGTTCATTGGCCGTGATAGTCAGAGTTATTCTCTCTTTCATATAACTTCCGTTGTGACCAACCTACACAGCATGTAAACAATAAACATTTGCATTTGCAAAGTACTATACCAGCTGATGATAGTTGCGTGATGCGTGTTAGCGGGCCTTTACGAGGATTGTAAAAGAAAATATTACTCAGCATTAAACATTATAATGTAGAAATGTAATTATAATTACAACATATATTGTTAATAATTATACTCATAGACAATGTAAATTTTTTCTGAGTTATAGAGTAAGGTTTTTAAAACATTTCTAAATATGGCACCCAAAGCATGCTAACATTAGGGTTATGTGAAAAGTCTCCATCCGCCCAGTGAAATGCCATTGAGCTCTTTTCGCTCATAATGTGTGTGTATATATATATATATATATATAATATGCGAGAATTCCTTGCTGGTGGTGTCGGAATAATATATATGTATTTAATAATTTTTGTATTTGCGTATTTCATCAACTGTAGTTCGTCGTAGGTTTCTTTTTAGAACAGTCTTCTCAGTAAAATGAATTATTGACACGTGTATTCCGTTTTGTAAAAGATGTTGTTGTATGCTGTGGTCCGTCATTTTCCTTAACCATCTCGAAAAAGAAAGTATTTAGGTTGTAAAGTTAAATTTGTTGGTTTCATGTGATAGCTCAAGTGTTTTGTTAATTGAACAAGTCAGCAAGTAAATTATATTGTATCATTGGCTAACAAAAGTTACTGTAGTGAAGTTCTCGTCCAAAGGTCGCCATGTGTTCAGGAATTACGAAGTGAACTGTTAGTTTGTGTGTGTTGTTAATGTTTTCTCAAATTGTTGATTGAATATTTGAAATGTATTTGGCCTTTTAAAAAAACCTTGTTTTACCTTAATTTATATTATTGAAACTCTTAACGTTTTTCACGTGGGGAGTTAAATTTGCTGAAAATGTATAAGTTGTGCATTTCGCACATCGGTGCCAATAGTGACGTATGTTTAGCATTTTGTTCTTGCTGGAGGTTTACAAATGTAGATGGCCTAAATAAGTACCATTTTAGTGAAGTTCACTATATTAACAAACGCAACAATTTTGTTGTGTTGAGTATTTCGTGCATCGGTATGTACATCGACACATTCATCGCAATTAGTTCTTTCTGTGAAGTTAAAATTGAATGTTATTTCCACACGAACAACATTTTCCACTACTTCATCATAAGTTCTAATAAGAAGAACCTCAAAACAATCACGTAACACGAAAGACGTTAGACTAAGAGTTCCCCACTCCACTCCACCCCATCCCACTCCACTCCACCCCACTCCACTCCACCCCACTCCACCTCACTCCACTCCACCTCACCCCACTCCACTCCACTCCACCCCACCCCACTCCACTCCACTCCACCAATAAAACAAACAGAACGCTAACAAGTAAGTATATAACCAAAATGAAACTAATCCGAAATAGCAACCAGCTATAATAGCCTAAGTACTGGACTGAATGAAGTTGTCAATCTTTCAGTTCCTGCCATTGGATTCGTAGTGTGTGTCGTCTTAACTGACAGAACAGCTGTGTCGGAGCGATACATAGTGGCCGCACGTATTTTCTAGAACTGTCAAAAATTTACTGAAGTTATATGAAATGGAGAATGTCTGATTCAGCAATGTACACGAGTTGCCCATTGGGAACAAACAATTCCTGCTTCCTGAATGTACTAAGAGTCTTTTACCCGCACCACTGTTTGTTTCAGGTACATCGAAATCTTAGTTATGTTGAAACGTTAAGTTGCTATGAACCCAGATTCCGTAGAACTATTTGGCACCCAGGTTCAGGGAAGCGTCTTATTTTAACAAAATAGTCTATGTCACCATGTCACAATAGCTGCTCTCTCCAAAAGTATTTTACGCCCAGCTGGACACTTTCTCCATTTGAAACACATGCCTCATACTAATCGGTTCAGAAATTTTCTTCCAATAGGAAATTAATTTTTTTTACCGCTTTTAATAAACTCGCAATTATTGGCACTTTTTTCGCGTACATTAAGATCATGAACACTGTTTTGAATTAAACGTAGATAAAATTCATCAACAGAAACTACAGTTTGGTGTGGTATGATTGCTCGTTTCTTCCTCGGAGTGAATAACGCTTCGTTTGGGTCGGATTAATTAAGTATTCTTTTTTTACTTATTTTTATTTTATGGTTAACTGAAAACAGTTTGCGGCAGGTTGCCCGTTCCCCCTCCCCCCCCCCCCCCAATCGTTTCGCTAAATAAAACATATTTGATTTTTCATCACATTTTTATAACATTACTTATTACCTCGCGTCCTTTACTGTGTATATAAACTGTCACTGGAAGCTCTCTATGAACTCCACGGACGATTCTTGCAGGATGGCCACTGCACTTCCCCCACCGTCAGCCACTCTTACCAGGCCTAGTCTCTTTTACCCACAACCCCACCTCCATAACGGCCAGGGTCAGATAGCCGAGTAGTATCTCTCTTGCTATGGAGGGGGGAGAATGCCCCTCCTGCCTAACCTTTTCTGGTGAGATATGACACAACACAAAACCCAAAATAGAAACAACTTCATTTCCAAAATAAGCGTCTCGCCTGGTCGAAAGCTATAATAAAAATATGACGTCTTTACAAAGTATTCTGAATGTTGGAGATTTGCGAAATTCGGTGTACACGTTCAAAAGTTTGTAGACATGCACTTAGAAGGCGATCGCGTAATTCTTTCATTCGGACACCTGGCTTAAAAAAAGAAATCGTTAACACCACACAGCTACAAACCGCTCGGTCATATGTTGCCTCTTAGCCTATCAAAACCTAACCATGGAGTTAATTCATTCACTAACGTTTCCAGGTGGCCTTAACGCCCAGGGTAAGGTTAGCAGCCGCGTATCCTTAGGCTTTACAGGAGCTATTCGCTAAGCAGTTCGATCGCCTTACCTTGCAAGCTACTAACCTTAGCTTAAGGTATGGTATGGGAGGTGGTTTATTTTGGTTCGATTCTGATCTTTACATGTTCTTCAAATGGCGGATTTTCTTGCGATTGAGGATAATTCTCGCGTGAATATTACTGATATGAGATGAAACTTTTCGAAAAATGGTTATATATTTATTAAAAATTCCAAATTCATTTTCACTTTCAACAATAGATGATATGTTACTATTATGATGGCAAATATATTATGTTTTATTTTCAAGGTATCTTATTGAAGTTTTGTAACAATGATCTGTCTGATCATATTTTATCACATAGAAAAATGTGTTTCCATTTGATATGAAATTACTTTCTTTCCCTCTTGAGATTAGTAAAATTAAATATATTAAACATATGACACGTCATAGTTGAAATATAACATTATAGATTCTGCAAAGATTATAAGTTAAAAAATTTTCTAATTTTGCTCAATTTATGTAAAGTTTCCAATCTTAAATAACTTTTGTTACATAAACAGTTTGTAATACAATTGATTGTTTAAAAGAAAAAATAAGTACAAATTAAATCAATTACTTGTAAATCATTCGGTAACTGTATAAAAATCATAAGTAACAGTACAAAATATTTATGTAAAAAATTGTGTCGGCTGTATTGTAAATTTCCTTTCCAGCGCACGCATTTGCAGTGTCTATTTACATATTGATAAATGAAATTACGATTGATAACCTAATTTATTATGTTTGATCGTCTGGAAAATTGCTAAAATACACGATGTACGAAATTTCGTGTAATGTGCTGTACTTGTAAACTGGCAGTGTGTTTTAAGACGTGCGCTAACATTCTACTTGGCCCAGGACGATACAAAATATTTTGGAGTACTGTTCGTTAGTAGACGAGATTGAATATAATTTTCTTCGAAGTTTGCTATGCACTGCTTATTTTATAATTCTGCAATGTAGTTATTTTCCGGTGTTCATGCAGACAACACTGATATAAAGAAGGCCATAATGCTATGTTGCCAAATATACTATTTATTGCTAACCGTACAATTGGTGAGAATTCCTTGTCATTAGAGCTCCGAGTATTTTGCTGATTGAGTAGGTAGCAAGCTAGGCTGGACAGCCCTCTCTATACACTCGAGACAGTATTGTTTGCTTATTGATTGCTGTGATAAAGTGAGGCCTGTGTACTGTCAAACACTCACTCACACTACTGTTTCCTGCTTATTACTGGTTCACTGCTACACGGGGCGTGTCTGAAGAACTGTCGCCCAATCACAACAGTAGGAGAAAAGAACAAGTATTTGTAGTCTACCTCGCCTCCTAATATATTCGCTAAATTCTCGTGGCTCTACTTATCAGCAATGCGTTATGAATAACACATTCGCGGTGGTGGTGTTAAGATATCCAGGTTGTGCAAGCTAGGTACTAAAATGGGCGTCTCTGGAAGTGGTTCCCTAAGACTGACTGCTGGGGGGGGGGGGGGGGGTAATGGATGACCTAAATTGAAGTTTACGCTCTCACTTTTCTGCTGGAAAATGCAATCGTCATTTGTGTAGAGTTGGTGAAATAAAGCTCAGCATTTTCCTGCAAAATGGTACTATTTTGTCAGAGAATAATATCCGCATAACTACTCTGGCAGACACATTGTACCACGCGGTTAATCCAGGAAGATAACTGTTTGCTCTACGCAATGTTGTGTGTGGGGGGGGGGGGGGGGAATTCCATCGGCCAAATGCACACGGTTGTGACTTTTGACAGTCAACATTCTGTTTAAAGGTTGCCTCATAGGACCAAACAATCACGTCAGTAAAATGTTCGTTGTTGCAAAATTCGGCACGCCTATCGAGGTTGCCTTCATTAATAGCATGAAGTAACGTGAGAACGTACGGCCTCCACATACCTTGATTTAAAATACAATGCACACTTGGGCTGTGTTCGAATTCGCCAGCTGAATGCCCTTATCTAGCTTCGTGCCCTTGAAAAGTGTATCCCGGATGTGACGTCACATTGCCGCTGTCCGAGTTCGCAGCAAGTCCACATTATGCACCCCAGAATGCAACCCTTCAGCCAAGGGCACGAGTAACTTACCCTTCTCGAGCCCTACATAGCTTTCGATTCGCAGTTGTTGAAATGTTTCATTTGTTTGTTTGTGTTTATTTGGTGTTTACAACTCTGCACGGCCGTAGAAAACACTTACAATTGTCACAAAGACAAATGAAACTCGCATAGAGCGAAATTCTACAGAATAAAACTCGAGGTCGAAACGAAACACAAGCGTCCGAATACACTAACGAATATATCTATAGAATGGAACAAGGGCTTGTGAAACGGGAAGGGCTCAAGTGTAAGTGATCAAGGGAACATTGCACCGAAATCGAACAGCCTTGATTTACTGACACCCGACTCGCGTGTATAACGTACGGAGGTCGACTCCCGGGGGACGTGAGAATATGTGCAACATAGTCACCACACTTCATTAGTGATGTTGTCGTTCTCCCCTGTTGCACCATCTTCCGCTCTCGGCTCTCAAGACCTCGACGTCAAGGGTACAGCCTTGATTTACTGACACCCGACTCGCGTGTATAACGTACGGAGGTCGACTCCCGGGGGACGTGAGAATGTGTGCAACATAGTCACCACACTTCATTAGTGGTGTTGTCGTTCTCCCCTGTCGCACCATCTTCCGCTCTCGGCTCTCAAGACCTCGACGTCAAGGGCACAGCCTTGATTTACTGACACCCGACTCGCGTGTATAACGTACGGAGGTCGACTCCCGGGGGACGTGAGAATGTGTGCAACATAGTCACCACACTTCATTAGTGGTGTTGTCGTTCTCTCCCGTCGCACCATCTTCCGCTCTCGGCTCTCAAGACCTCGACGTCAAGGGCACAGCCTTGATTTACTGACACCCGACTCGCGTGTATAATGTACCAAGGTCGACTCCCGGGGGACGTGAGAATGTGTGCTACATAGTCACCACACTTCATTAGTGGTGTTGTCGTTCTCCCCTGTCGCACCACCTTCCGCTCTCGGCTCTCAAGACCTCGACGTCAAGGGTACAGCCTTGATTTACTGACACCCGACTCGCGTGTATAACGTACGGAGGTCGACTCCCGGGGGACGTGAGAATGTGTGCAACATAGTCACCACACTTCATTAGTTTTGTTGTCGTTCTCTCCCGTCGCACCACCTTCCGCTCTCGGCTCTCAAGACCTCGACGTCAAGGGCACAGCCTTGATTTACTGACACCCGACTCGCGTGTATAACGTACGGAGGTCGACTCCCGGGGGACGTGAGAATATGTGCAACATAGTCACCACACTTCATTAGTGGTGTTGTCGTTCTCTCCTGTCGCACCACCTTCCGCTCTCGGCTCTCAAGACCTCGATGTCAAGGGCACAGCCTTGATTTACTGACACCCCGACTCGCGTGTATAACGTACGGAGGTCGACTCCCGGGGGACGTGAGAATGTGTGCAACATAGTCACCACACTTCATTAGTGGTGTTGTCGTTCTCCCCTGTCGCACCATCTTCCGCTCTCGGCTCTTAGGACCTCGATGTCAAGGGTACAGCCTTGATTTACTGACACCCGACTCGCGTGTATAACGTACCAAGGTTGACTCCCGGGGGACGTGAGAATGTGTGCAACATAGTCACCACACTTCATTAGTGGTGTTGTCGTTCTCTCCCGTCGCACCATCTTCCGCTCTCGGCTCTTAGGACCTCGATGTCAAGGGTACAGCCTTGATTTACTGACACCCGACTCGCGTGTATAACGTACCAAGGTCGACTCCCGGGGGACGTGAGAATGTGTGCTACATAGTCACCACACTTCATTAGTGGTGTTGTCGTTCTCCCCTGTCGCACCACCTTCCGCTCTCGGCTCTCAAGACCTCGATGTCAAGGGTACAGCCTTGATTTACTGACACCCGACTCGCGTGTATAACGTACGGAGGTCGACTCCCGGGTGACGTGAGAATGTGTGCAACATAGTCACCACTCTTCATTAGTGGTGTTGTCGTTCTCCCCTGTCGCACCACCTTCCGCTCTCGGCTCTCAAGACCTCGATGTCAAGGGTACAGCCTTGATTTACTGACACCCTACTCGCGTGTATAACGTACCAAGGTCGACTCCCGGGGGACGTGAGAATGTGTGCAACATAGTCACCACACTTCATTAGTGGTGTTGTCGTTCTCCACTGTCGCACCATCTTCCGCTCTCGGCTCTTAGGACCTCGATGTCAAGGGTACAGCCTTGATTTACTGACACCCGACTCGCGTGTATAACGTACCAAGGTTGACTCCCGGGGGACGTGAGAATGTGTGCTACATAGTCACCACACTTCATTAGTGGTGTTGTCTTTCTCTCATGTTGCACCATCTTCCGCTCTCGGCTCTCAAGACCTCGACGTCAAGGCACAGCCTTGATTTACTGACACCCGACTCGCGTGTATAACGTACCAAGGTCGACTCCCGGGGACGTGAGAATGTGTGCAACATAGTCACCACACTTCATTAGTGGTGTTGTCGTTCTCTCCCTCGCACCACTTCCGCTCTCGGCTCTTAGGACCTCGATGTCAAGGGTACAGCCTTGATTTACTGACACCCGACTCGCGTGTATAACGTACCAAGGTCGACTCCCGGGGACGTGAGAATGTGTGCTACATAGTCACCACACTTCATTAGTGGTGTTGTCGTTCTCCCCTGTCGCACCCACCTTCCGCTCTCGGCTCTCAAGACCTCGATGTCAAGGCACAGCCTTGATTTACTGACACCCGACTCGCGTGTATAACGTACGAGGTCCACTCCCGGGGACGTGAGAATGTGTGTAACATAGTCACCACACTTCATTAGTGGTGTTGTCGTTCTCCCCTGTCGCACCACCTTCCGCTCTCGGCTCTCAAGACCTCGATGTCAAGGGCACAGCCTTGATTTACTGACACCCGACTCGCGTGTATAACGTACCAAGGTCGACTCCCGGGGACGTGAGAATGTGTGCAACATAGTCACCACACTTCATTAGTTGTTGTCGTTCTCCCCTGTCGCACCACCTTCCGCTCTCGGCTCTCAAGACCTCGATGTCAAGGGTACAGCCTTGATTTACTGACACCCGACCGCGTGTATAACGTACGGAGGTCGACTCCCGGGGGACGTGAGAATGTGTGCAACATAGTCACCACACTTCATTAGTGGTGTTGTCGTTCTCTCCCGTCGCACCATCTTCCGCTCTCGGCTCTCAAGACCTCGACGTCAAGGGCACAGCCTTGATTTACTGACACCCGACTCGCGTGTATAACGTACCAAGGTCGACTCCCGGGGACGTGAGAATGTGTGCAACATAGTCACCACACTTCATTAGTGGTGTTGTCGTTCTCTCCCGTCGCACCATCTCCGCTCTCGGCTCTCAAGACCTCGACGTCAAGGGCACAGCCTTGATTTACTGACACCCGACTCGCGTGTATAACGTACGGAGGTCGACTCCCGGGGGACGTGAGAATGTGTGCAACATAGTCACCACACTTCATTAGTGGTGTTGTCGTTCTCCCCTGTCGCACCACCTTCCGCTCTCGGCTCTCAAGACCTCGACGTCAAGGGTACAGCCTTGATTTACTGACACCCGACTCGCGTGTATAAGTACCAAGGTCGACTCCCGGGGACGTGAGAATGTGTGCAACATAGTCACCACACTTCATTAGTGGTGTTGTCGTTCTCCCCTGTCGCACCACCTTCCGCTCTCGGCTCTCAAGACCTCGATGTCAAGGGCACAGCCTTGATTTACTGACACCCGACTCGCGTGTATAACGTACGGAGGTCGACTCCCGGGGACGTGAGAATGTGTGCAACATAGTCACCACACTTCATTAGTGGTGTTGTCGTTCTTTCCTGTCGCACCATCTTCCGCTCTCGGCTCTCAAGACCTCGACGTCAAGGTACAGCCTTGATTTACTGACACCCGACTCGCGTGTATAATGTACCAAGGTCGACTCCCGGGGACGTGAGAATGTGTGCAACATAGTCACCACACTTCATTAGTGGTGTTGTCGTTCTCTCCCCGTCGCACCATCTTCCGGTCTCGGCTCTCAAGACCTCGACGTCAAGGGTACAGCCTTGATTTACTGACACCCGACTCGCGTGTATAACGTACCAAGTCGACTCCCGGGGACGTGAGAATGTGTGCAACATAGTCACCACACTTCATTATTGGTGTTGTCGTTCTCTCCCGTCGCACCATCTTCCGCTCTCGGCTCTCAGACCTCGACGTCAAGGCACAGCCTTGATTTACTGACACCCGACTCGCGTGTATAACGTACGAGGTCGACTCCCGGGGGACGTGAGAATGTGTGCTACATAGTCACCACACTTCATTAGTGGGTTTGTCGTTCCCCCCCTGTCGCACCCCTTCCGCTCTCGGCTCTCAAGACCTCGACGTCAAGGGTACAGCCTTGATTTACTGACACCCGACTCGCGTGTATAACGTACCAAGGTCGACTCCCGGGGGACGTGAGAATGTGTGCAACATAGTCACCACACTTCATTAGTTTTGTTGTCGTTCTCTCCCGTCGCACCACCTTCCGCTCTCGGCTCTCAAGACCTCGACGTCAAGGGTACAGCCTTGATTTACTGACACCCGACTCGCGTGTATAACGTACCAAGGTCGACTCCCGGGGGACGTGAGAATGTGTGCAACATAGTCACCACACTTCATTATTGGTGTTGTCGTTCTCTCCCGTCGCACCATCTTCCGCTCTCGGCTCTCAAGACCTCGACGTCAAGGGCACAGCCTTGATTTACTGACACCCGACTCGCGTGTATAACGTACGGAGGTCGACTCCCGGGGGACGTGAGAATGTGTGCTACATAGTCACCACACTTCATTAGTGGTGTTGTCGTTCTCCCCTGTCGCACCACCTTCCGCTCTCGGCTCTCAAGACCTCGACGTCAAGGGTACAGCCTTGATTTACTGACACCCGACTCGCGTGTATAACGTACCAAGGTCGACTCCCGGGGGACGTGAGAATGTGTGCAACATAGTCACCACACTTCATTAGTTTTGTTGTCGTTCTCTCCCGTCGCACCACCTTCCGCTCTCGGCTCTCAAGACCTCGACGTCAAGGGTACAGCCTTGATTTACTGACACCCGACTCGCGTGTATAATGTACCAAGGTCGACTCCCGGGGGACGTGAGAATGTGTGCAACATAGTCACCACACTTCATTAGTGGTGTTGTCGTTCTCCCCTGTCGCACCACCTTCCGCTCTCGGCTCTCAAGACCTCGATGTCAAGGGTACAGCCTTGATTTACTGACACCCGACTCGCGTGTATAATGTACCAAGGTCGACTCCCGGGGGACGTGAGAATGTGTGCAACATAGTCACCACACTTCATTAGTGGTGTTGTCGTTCTCTCATGTTGCACCATCTTCCGCTCTCGGCTCTCAAGACCTCGACGTCAAGGGTACAGCCTTGATTTACTGACACCCGACTCGCGTGTATAACGTACGGAGGTCGACTCCCGGGGGACGTGAGAATGTGTGCAACATAGTCACCACACTTCATTAGTTTTGTTGTCGTTCTCTCCCGTCGCACCACCTTCCGCTCTCGGCTCTCAAGACCTCGATGTCAAGGGCACAGCCTTGATTTACTGACACCCGACTCGCGTGTATAACGTACCAAGGTCGACTCCCGGGGGACGTGAGAATGTGTGCAACATAGTCACCACACTTCATTAGTGATGTTGTCGTTCTCCCCTGTCGCACCATCTTCCGCTCTCGGCTCTCAAGACCTCGACGTCAAGGGCACAGCCTTGATTTACTGACACCCGACTCGCGTGTATAACGTACCAAGGTCGACTCCCGGGGGACGTGAGAATGTGTGCAACATAGTCACCACACTTCATTAGTGATGTTGTCGTTCTCCCCTGTCGCACCATCTTCCGCTCTCGGCTCTCAAGACCTCGACGTCAAGGGCACAGCCTTGATTTACTGACACCCGACTCGCGTGTATAACGTACCAAGGTCGACTCCCGGGGGACGTGAGAATGTGTGCAACATAGTCACCACACTTCATTAGTGATGTTGTCGTTCTCCCCTGTCGCACCATCTTCCGCTCTCGGCTCTCAAGACCTCGATGTCAAGGGCACAGCCTTGATTTACTGACACCCGACTCGCGTGTATAACGTACGGAGGTCGACTCCCGGGGGACGTGAGAATGTGTGCAACATAGTCACCACACTTCATTAGTGGTGTTGTCGTTCTCCCCTGTCGCACCATCTTCCGCTCTCGGCTCTCAAGACCTCGATGTCAAGGGCACAGCCTTGATTTACTGACACCCGACTCGCGTGTATAACGTACGGAGGTCGACTCCCGGGGGACGTGAGAATGTGTGCTACATAGTCACCACACTTCATTAGTGGTGTTGTCGTTCTCCCCTGTCGCACCACCTTCCGCTCTCGGCTCTCAAGACCTCGACGTCAAGGGTACAGCCTTGATTTACTGACACCCGACTCGCGTGTATAACGTACGGAGGTCGACTCCCGGGGGACGTGAGAATGTGTGCAACATAGTCACCACACTTCATTAGTGGTGGTGTTCTCTCCCGTCGCACCATCTTCCGCTCTCGGCTCTCAAGACCTCGACGTCAAGGGCACAGCCTTGATTTACTGACACCCGACTCGCGTGTATAACGTACGGAGGTCGACTCCCGGGGGACGTGAGAATGTGTGCAACATAGTCACCACACTTCATTAGTTTTGTTGTCGTTCTCTCCCGTCGCACCATCTTCCGCTCTCGGCTCTCAAGACCTCGACGTCAAGGGTACAGCCTTGATTTACTGACACCCGACTCGCGTGTATAACGTACCAAGGTTGACTCCCGGGGGACGTGAGAATGTGTGCAACATAGTCACCACACTTCATTAGTGGTGGTGTTCTCTCCCGTCGCACCATCTTCCGCTCTCGGCTCTCAAGACCTCGATGTCAAGGGCACAGCCTTGATTTACTGACACCCGACTCGCGTGTATAACGTACCAAGGTCGACTCCCGGGGGACGTGAGAATGTGTGCAACATAGTCACCACACTTCATTAGTGATGTTGTCGTTCTCCCCTGTCGCACCATCTTCCGCTCTCGGCTCTCAAGACCTCGATGTCAAGGGCACAGCCTTGATTTACTGACACCCGACTCGCGTGTATAACGTACGGAGGTCGACTCCCGGGGGACGTGAGAATGTGTGCAACATAGTCACCACACTTCATTAGTGGTGGTGTTCTCTCCCGTCGCACCATCTTCCGCTCTCGGCTCTCAAGACCTCGAAGTTAAGGGCACTGCCTACCGGCTGGCAGCTGTGTAATTTTACAGGAAATCCGAAGTTAAGGAAATTCTGCCTCACTGCGTTTAATTTTAAAGATATGCATTTTAAACAAAATTTATTCACAAACTTTTTACGAGAAGATGCCTACGAGCATATATTTTCAATATAGTTAGCCAGTATGTACATTTCGTAAAACATAAATCTTAAAAATATCTTGCAAACAGGCTACGTATATTATTGAAACATCTCCTAAAAAGTTCGTAAAGAATACAGTTTGCTGGACCCACCTATCTGTAAAATTAACATAGTGAGGGGAAATTTCTTTAACATTGGATTTTCTGTTAAATTTCGTAGCTGCTAGCCGGTAGGCAGTGACCTTGAGAGCCGTCCACATGTCTTCACTCACTCACTCACTCACTTTCTTCCTTCTCTCCTTTCAGAGTTACGCCTCTCTCAAACTTGATAACACGTGAAATTGGCGCACTACCGAATTCTGCCTTCCAATGCCTCTGCGCCTCAATTATGTTTTCACATTTCTAATAAAACTTTAAAAACTAATTACGTTGCTCTAAAGACAACCTTGTCACCTCCACCATTTCGTCTACATCTGTAGTGCTGCCGCTCGTGGCTGCAAACGGAACTGACAACAGAATGGCTGCACGCGCTTGCACACACGCAACATTGTCCTTGTAGCGTCAGATACACAGTTTTACATCTGATAAAGGCTGTTCACGGTTAAATGATCACTTCTAGTTGTGTATTCTTCCGCCTTACATAAATTAACATTGCCCTGGGCCTCTTCATTTTATTCATGCTTCGGTCAGGTGAAACTGCGGAATTATTAGACAAGTACATATACATCTCGACGCATAAAAAAACAGACAGGTAAAGAAATGATTAAATTTATCACAAATGGTTACCTAACACTTTTTATTCTTCGTTAAGATAGAGATCGATTTTCTATCCATCATTACCAGCTTTACTGGGCGCATGTAACTCAGTGCGCCCGTAAAAATATTTGCATACAGGGACAGTGACTTTTTCTAAGGTTTTCTAAGGTTGATTTCAAAAGTGCTCACTTTATCGTGGACAACCTTTAGTCTTCAATAATTTCTCTGCCGTTAATGTACAAAGTTTAAACATTAATGTGGGATATCCGGTATAAACATTTTCCTTCCTCATCCCGTATACGCACAGATTACTCGTAAGAGAAACATAGCAACGATTTCAAATGTTAAAACACTTTTATGACATGGATGTTTACTTGTCCGCTATTCAGACAGTCAGATCACATGCAATTTTAATATTACTAATTTAAAAATATGTTTTGTTTTGAACAGTTGCTCCAATAGGTTTATTCAAGTCCATGATGTGGATGGACGTTACTCTTCGTCCGCCAGCTAAATGAATAGCTAGAACCAATTTATCTAGGCGCGCCTGTGCATATGAGAACGTTAGTCTCAATTTAAGTCTGAGCCAAGGAAGGGATGATGGGTGGGTAGATAGTTAGAGCTTATAGTCTCATAGACAGCGAGGTCATGATCGACGAAACAAGTTTTGTGGAGAACAAGTACGGGATCTAGCCATGACCTGTAGGAAGGTGCCATCCCTGTATTCGTCTGGAGTGATTTCGGTAAGCCGAGATGAGGATGGCCGGACCGGGAATTGAACCTGCTTCCTCACAAATGCGAGTCCAGTGGTTTACCGCTATTCCACCTCGCTCGTCGGCGATGGCGGTCTGTGCTAAACAAATACTAAACAAATAAACCTTATGTGCTTATGTGGTCAGCTAGACTATACAACGTGTGAAAAAATGGCGTACTATAATACGTGCGTTGCATAGAGAACGAACAGCTGAGAAGAATATATGCGGGTGATTTTGTATAATGGCAAACCGTTTTGTCTTGGCTGCTCCATGAATCTAGCGTATGGTCATGTGTGGATCACTACTATCACTATACAAAAAAGCTGTTGAACCGTGATGTTCACACTGATGGTGAGTTTTGTCTTGGCTGCTCCATGAATCTAGCGTATGGTCATGTGTGGATCACTACTATCACTATACAAAAAAGCTGTTGAACCGTGATGTTCACACTGATGGTGAGTTTTGTCTTGGCTGCTCCATGAATCTAGCGTATGGTCATGTGTGGATCACTACTATCACTATACAAAAAAGCTGTTGAACCGTGATGTTCACACTGATGGTGAGTTTTGTCTTGGCTGCTCCATGAATCTAGCGTATGGTCATGTGTGGATCACTACTATCACTATACAAAAAAGCTGTTGAACCGTGATGTTCTCACTGATGGTGAGTTTTGTCTTGGCTGCTCCATGAATCTAGAGTATGGTCATGTGTGGATCACTACTATCACTATACAAAAAAGCTGTTGAACCGTGATGTTCACACTGATGGTGATGGCTGCTCCATGAATCTAGCGTATGGTCATGTGTGGATCACTACTATCACTATACAAAAAAGCTGTTGAACCGTGATGTTCTCACTGATGGTGAGTTTTGTCTTGGCTGCTCCATGAATCTAGCGTATGGTCATGTGTGGATCACTACTATCACTATACAAAAAAGCTGTTGAACCGTGATGTTCTCACTGATGGTGAGTTTTGTCTTGGCTGCTCCATGAATCTAGAGTATGGTCATGTGTGGATCACTACTATCACTATACAAAAAAGCTGTTGAACCGTGATGTTCTCACTGATGGTGAGTTTTGTCTTGGCTGCTCCATGAATCTAGCGTATGGTCATGTGTGGATCACTACTATCACTATACAAAAAAGCTGTTGAACCGTGATGTTCTCACTGATGGTGAGTTTTGTCTTGGCTGCTCCATGAATCTAGCGTATGGTCATGTGTGGATCACTACTATCACTATACAAAAAAGCTGTTGAACCGTGATGTTCACACTGATGGTGAGTTTTGTCTTGGCTGCTCCATGAATCTAGCGTATGGTCATGTGTGGATCACTACTATCACTATACAAAAAAGCTGTTGAACCGTGATGTTCTCACTGATGGTGAGTTTTGTCTTGGGTGCTCCATGAATCTAGAGTATGGTCATGTGTGGATCACTACTATCACTATACAAAAAAGCTGTTGAACCGTGATGTTCACACTGATGGTGATGGCTGCTCCATGAATCTAGCGTATGGTCATGTGTGGATCACTACTATCACTATACAAAAAAGCTGTTGAACCGTGATGTTCTCACTGATGGTGAGTTTTGTCTTGGCTGCTCCATGAATCTAGAGTATGGTCATGTGTGGATCACTACTATCACTATACAAAAAAGCTGTTGAACCGTGATGTTCACACTGATGGTGATGGCTGCTCCATGAATCTAGCGTATGGTCATGTGTGGATCACTACTATCACTATACAAAAAAGCTGTTGAACCGTGATGTTCTCACTGATGGTGAGTTTTGTCTTGGCTGCTCCATGAATCTAGCGTATGGTCATGTGTCGATCACTACTATCACTATACAAAAAAGCTGTTGAACCGTGATGTTCACACTGATGGTGAGTTTTGTTTGAGTAATTATAACTGTTCGTATATGGCCAAACACACATGTAAATATAGTTGATTCAAGTAAATCATTTAAGACATACATTTTATTGGTCCAACACACCTGTTTTGTTAGCACAAGTGTGTATTCTTTAAAGTAACAAATTAATTTTTATTAGTTTTCAATGTTTGTTTATTGAACAGAATATTTTGTTGGAGCAGCTACATATTTGTTGGCCATATACAAGCAAGTGTTTTGTTGGCTCGAACAAACCCTCCTCCCAGTTCTCAGTGTAGGCCACTTACGAGTATAGGCTATTCACGGCAAAGTGAACAACTTTGAAAGCTCTCTCATTTGGAATAATAGTTAATGTTATTTTAGCCTTAGACATAACTTCCAAATGCGGTGGAATATGCACGCTGTTTTTATTATTTACATGAAAATATTTATTTTAAAAGATGGTTAATGGATAAAAAAATGGCTGAAAGAAAATAATTGGCAGGACCTGAAGAAGTGTGACTTGACCGTGAACAGCCTATATATACGTGTGGAGGATGCAGTGATTGAGGTAGCGAATGGACGGAACTGAACGTCTATTACAAATCCAGCCCGTCTAACAAAGTGGACCGCTAGTTCGGCTCTTACGCCTGCACTTTAGAGAAGTGTATTAATATGTACTGTCATCACACGATGTATCCCGTGGGGGACTTCACTGTACATTCTGACTAACTGCCTATATCGCAGCACTACTGGTGCGATGTCCATACACGTTCGTACGCGAGATTCGTGAGATCAAACGATTGTTCACAAAAATCACTTATTTATATTCCCATCACAGTTTTCCCTTCTCTACGCAATATCGGTGTAACAATTCGCCATTTTTTTTAACACGGTGTAGAAGTATTATGAGAGCCGCATCCAACATGCGACTGCTGACATTTCACGCTGGGCGAGCAGATGAACTGACTTGACAGTAAGCTGATATTTACATTTCACGTCGATTTAGGTAGCATTTTATATCAGCGTGCAGGCAGGTACGAGAGAAACAGGACATTTTATATCAGCGTGCAGGCAGGTACGAGAGAAACAGGACATTTTATATCAGCGTGCAGGCAGGTACGAGAGAAACAGGACTTTTACGATGCCTTTTGTAAAATGAAAACATATGATCTTTCGTGTTATTTCTCATAGCCGGTCAAATCGTACAGATATTTAATTCATTTTTGCATTGAGCTGAAAGTATTATGGCTTTCGGTTTCACTGAGTATGATAATATTAAATAAATGTAAAAATTGGGTTTTTTACAACTTGTTTGGTGCTAACTATCCAAAGTGTATGGTTTGGGGGGGGGGGGGCTGAAAAGCTCGACATTATATTAAAACAAAATCAATTGTCATTTTAATCTGGAAAATTAACACGTAGATAATTAAAATTTGTTGTTATTAGTTTTGTTTTGTAAAGACAAGGAAATGTGTGCGGACTATTTTGTAGTTAGATTTTTTGTATTAAATATGTATACTATTGCATGACAAGACATTTTTTCCTCGTTTTAAAAATGTCTATACACATGTGGTACTGGGTTAAAAATCGACGCACAAAATGGGCTATGAAAGAATTACTGTAATGCTCTCGTACATACGCTTAGTATACGAAGATTTAGTTGAAATAGCCATTTTTTTTACAACATATACGTTTGTTCTACCGTGATCATACAGGTTCCAGTGGCATTCCGTAGCATTACTTTTATGCCAAATGTAATGCGATTTTCAAGATAATATGCGAGAGCTTGATATTTTTGTGTTACTATTTTGTAAAGTGGAGAACTGCTGAGGTTGCCAATTCTGAATCAGTTCCCAACATATTCAACTATTCAGCGAACCATATTTGGTTAAAATAGATGGAATACATTCACGAGATAGTTCACTAATTTTAAATGTCATCCAATTTTTATAAATCAGCATGTGTGTTCGAGGATTACATAGTCTGGTGTCCCTTCTAAAGACTGTCAAAGTGTGTCGAGTTTGGTCAAATTGGGCGTGGCAGTTCAGAACTGTTTAGGGTGACGCAGAAAAGTAATTTCGCAAGTCGTAGTTTTTAAAATTTTCTTATAATAATCTGTACGTGTATATATATATATATATATATATATATATATATATATATATATATATATATATATATATATATATATATATATATAATTTGAAGATGGAAGAGACTGTAATAAAATGTTGGGGAGCTGAGTATGTGTGTAAAACTGGCATTACGATGACTACAAATAGCATGTTACACGCATCACGATAGAATTTCACGCGTACTTAAAACCTGGTCTTTAACGTAAGCACGTAACATTTGTGTGCTGAATAAAAATGTAGCGGAAAAGCTTTGTTGCTATTCAGATTGAAAAGTCTCAACATTTTGGATATACAGGCGTATTTGTATTTTAATATTGATGTGGCAGAAACAGGTTACTACAGTAGGACGCTCGTGATTTATACAAATTTTCAAACAGTTAGGAAATCATAACCTCAAGAGCGAAATGTATCTGGAAGAAGTAGACACGTCATTCCCGGGGTGAAGTTGTATGTATATGCGGTACATGAATTGAAAATGTGAGCAGACGAAAATAAAAACAAATCCATGAAAAGCAGACATTGAGAGGCGTTTCCATCACGCGGAGATTACGTGAAATGATCGTAATAGGTCTTCTTGGAACGCATTAGCCGGCTTACGTGAACGTGTTGCTTATTACGTGAAATGTGAAGTGATCTTAATCCCGGCCTAAAGGTCGTGAAGTGAAACGTTTGTCTTATTAGCTGAGGGCATAAAGCTGGCAGTAAATAGTTAGACGCTCGTCGCGTAGGTCGAGATTGAAAAGCCAGCAGGCGGGAGGTTGGACGTCTTTAATAGAGTTTCAGGGCGATACGAGCCTGCCGTAACGGTTATTTATTACACTAAGGGAGGGAGGGAGGGCGGACGGGCGGACAACGGGTCACCTTGAATAAGCGCGCGCACCACGTTCCGGCGCATGCGCGTGGCGCCCCTAGCGGCTCCGCTGGAAGCGGGCACGCACCGCGCAGTTTGAAGTTCCAAGTTCACCCGCCCGCGTCCAGAGCTCCGCCTTTTGACTTACTTTTCAAGTTTGTGTCGTCTTCGTCGCCGTCATCAACATCGACTTCACTAAAACTGTTTGTTGTTCACTCGTCAACTGTGCCTGTTGATTGTTTGTAAACAACTTTTTTTTTCCTCTCGAAGAAATAAGTGTGGCAAATATACACAAATTTACATATTGTCTCTGCAGTGGTTAGTTTCGTTGCGGAGGGACGATTTTTTTTCCGTACCTTCATTTGAGAGACGAATTCCTTCGATATATGGAACTTTCGACGTTTACGTAATATTGTTATTAATTTGAGTTATTATTTAAATGCGACAAACATTTGCCACAGATTTAGTAATCAACGTAGCTGTCTTTAAGTGTTCTTAAAATTTTGACCAAACTTAAAGAATTAATGTTCTACTTGTGCGACGAAATTTTACTGCAGATAATTTTATTCCATAACAAACATTTCCGTACATTATTTCAAAAAAAAGTTTTTAAACTTATTTTAGTTAATTATTTTGAGTTTTTTAAACATGTGATGTTCTCTCCTTCAGTAGAACTAGATTCGTAAAACTATAACAAAAAAAATTTTATCCCATAGTTTCTTGTTGCGTAAGTGTAGATTTCTGTGAGACAGGCGATGGTCGTCGTAAGACACAAGTTACTTTATCTTAATAGCACAATTTTCAATTTCACTTGATCTAATTCTTATACCCACATGACATTAATTATTGCTTTTATATTTATTTATTTTGCGTTAAACTATCGTATGGCCATAATGTTAAATTAATTGTATTATATTATTTTATCTTTCACTGTTAGCCTATAGCAATTCCTTAAAATCAGATCTTAAACGATTATTCTTAGATGCTGCGTTGGTAATAAAATCATACAAAATGTTATAACTGCGCGGTTGATATATATATATATATATATATATATATATATATATATATTCGTGAAATATGAATTATTTCGCACTTGTCTGCATGTTCATGTTCTTAGCTACAGCATTTAAGAAGGTTGGGGGAGGTCCTTTTATTCTACAGTAGTATCCATCACAGAAGGTCATTGTTAGAACTAAACAATTATTTGTTAGGAACGAGCATGCGTTACATACATTTTTCGAGAGCTGCTTTTGTTTCATTGCTTATCGTTTAACAACTGCCTTTTATCTGATAATTGTAGTAACTACTTCCCGTTTATACTTAATGTGAGTGCATGCATGGATGTGTTAATTATAGCCATAGCTGTTAATGAATGTCTTTTGGCTGGTGACACACTGTTCATTTTTTAAGGACAGCCGTTCACACATTCTCATCTTTCACGGTATTTTGCTTTACACATTTCAGCTGTAGCTCCTTTTATAATTTTTTTGCGAAAATTCCATCCTGTTCATTCGTTGAAACATTTATTATTTTCTAGCCAAATTATGTTAACGTATTATTAGCGTTCTGTGCATATTACATGTAGATGGCTGTTAAAGAAAACTTTCATAGACGATTCAAATTACATAATTATACGAAAAATGCATTACTTTTAGTTGCTACTGGATGTGGTGCATAGTGGCCTATGGCAAGAATAACATTTCATTTTGGGCGTAGTAAATGTTAAACCAACATCGTTTCCGCATACTTCCTGTTCCAGCGTTGACCTTTCCGACGAGCGCGATAAGATGCCGGCTTCTGATGTGGCAGATTTATAATCCCAGATCGTTTGTTTGTGCTATCCGGCTTGTAATCCAAGTTACCATGGAATATTCACAGTAATTCCTTAAGGCGTTGAGGGTATAAGTTTTATAATACGTAATGGATATTTTTTCCTTCGTATGGTATAATTTTCTAGTAGTTTCAATACTTGTCACGGTACTAGCTTTTACTGCAAGATTATGGTTATAAAGATTCTGGTAAAATAATCTAATGTAGACGTAATATTTTTTAACGGCGTTCCCGTAAAATTAATAGGTCTAAAGAGCGTTTAGCATGTGGATAAAACGATTTTGCTTGTTTTTTGATATTGATTTTTGTAATTAATTTAGTGTCAAATGTGATTTCGCTGTTGGTGTTATTATCGTGTATACCGACAACAATAACGGAATATTGTGTAGTTTTGATTTTGGTATCAAGTATGTGAATTATTACTTCGGGATAGAGAAAATGTGAGGAAATGGCATTATTTGTAAGGTTTTGCCCTATTAATTTATCCTTGACGTTTTGGTTTAGACACTTATTTGCAAGCAAATTGACCACACTGAAGGTGGTATCGCGGGGACACGTAAGTGGGTATACTAATAGGCACATGACGTGGTACTACGTATAGAGAAAACATAACATTCATGACACACAACAGGCATATATTGCAGGGGAACTGCACTTGGTATGGTGTTAAACTACCCGTAGCACAGATACAGGTGGCGGTACGATTGGGCATGAAGGCATACAGACGTCGAATGTTCTCCTAAGGGAGATCCTGGTACTTCTAGCTCAATTGACCTTCCCAGCCGCGGTAGTTGCTGTCTATCTGGTCCCAAACTTTTCCGATGGGCGAGGCCTTGGGGACCTTGCTGATATCAAGATGGTTGGCCAGAAGTCCCCGTGCTGTGTGAGGCCGGACATTATCCTGCTGGAAAGAAAAGGGGGTGTCTAGCTGTACCAGGAAGAGAGCGCACATGGTGGCAGAATTTCCTGGATGTATCGCTACGCCATCAATGTTCCTTTAGTCAGCACCAGTGTGGTGAGGTGAGGTGCCGAATCGTAATAAATGACATGAGTCGTTTGGGTGGTGTGCCACTCTACAATGATCATGTCGTTGGCCTGGGTCCTTTCTCCCGACTCGAATTCGGTGGTCGTCTGTATCCTGACAGAACCGTGATTCATCGTTGAACGCCACTCCGCAAGCTGCCATACTGCCCGTCCCCGGCAGAAGATTACACGTGCTCTGCGATGCTCAGGTCGTAATGGTAGTCGTAAACAGATCCCGCTCGGCTAGCCGCCTGGATATGTTACTGGTGGACACAGGCGTATCCCCAGCTGCCGTCACATGTCCCTGGATAGTGATCAGCGATGCCCGTGGAGTGCTTACAGCCTGTCGTACAATGAAACGGTCCTTCACGCCGGGGTCGACCCGACAACGGGCGTATGTTCCCTCTGCGTTCATCACTGATTCACAGTGTAGGCACAACATTTCGAGTGGCGTTCAATTTGCCGAAACGTCAAACCTGCCTGTCGGAGGCTGACGATGCAGTCTCTCTCAAACTCAACCAGCTGGTCAAAGGCTTTGTCGAATGTGCCATTGGGGCACCTACTGCGTGTTCATTGAACTTGGCTCTGTGGATCACACTGCCACTAAGTTCTTATTTTGTGTCTTACAGTTATGAATGATGGCGATGTATGTATGGCCCCTAGTGGCACATCCGCGCAAGCAAACCACATTTAACGCAAATGGGATACATGTCAGCCTATGACGATGTTGTGTGGCAACCTACGCTGTGTTGTACTCGTGCAATCCGCTCACTGTCATCATTTATGGCAAATGAGTATATTGTATAAACTTGACTTTGCTTTAACGTTGTTTCAAATGGCTTCGTGAGCCATTCTGTTGGTATAGATTCAGTTTTATAGTGTGATATGTTAACTTGGCGAACACTTACAGTATCAGGTGTCAGTTACAGGTACCTGCCCAATATAAAATGTGACATTTGGAACTGCTGGAGTTCACGAAAAACTACAAATATTTTATGAAATATTTCTAAAACTGTTATCCATTTTTTACTCTTATCGCCGGTCTTATAGAAAATGTAACATTCAATATAGATGTAGTTCAAGAAAAATTAACACCTAATATTTTATGCAGTATTTCTCAAATTAATTTTTCTGGTAAATTCTTTACTTTAATTGCTTACACGTGGAAACCAATAACTGGATTATATTGAGAACTTAAATAGACTTTGAACATAGTTTGTGTGAACTACGAAATAGAACAAATGAAAATACTAAGCGAAATATTAAAAAAAGGACAAAAATTTTATTTCAGCAAAACCATGAAAGTAAGGTGAACCAAAATATATATTGGCATATTGAAGAATAATTATCTGGATATTATTAACTTAGTCGTCGAAAATAAACAAGTAGAATTTTAGAGTTGAAAAAAATATGAAATAAATGAGCAAAATGTTATTCAATTAAATAACAAGCCTACATTCGTCTGCACATAAACGGTCGAATCACATTATTATGATCACTTGCTGTAAGTGCCATCTGCGGCGCGTAACCCATGGATTATTTCCTGTGATGTGGGCTGGCGAAGGGGGTATATAATGCGACCGACAGGCTGGTTGTACACCGTGCTCTTCCTGCTCTAAGTGCCATCTGCCGCGCGAAGCCCATGGCGTATGTCCTGTGAGGTGGGCTGGCGAAGTGGGTATATAATGCGACCGACAGGCTGGTTGTACACCGTGCTCTTACTGCTCTAAGTGCCATCTGCTGCGCGTAGCCCATTGCGTATGTCCTGTGAGGTGGGCTGGCGAAGGGGGTATATAATGCGACCGACAGGCTGGTTGTACACCGTGCTCTTCCTGCTCTAAGTGCCATCTGCCGCGCGAAGCCCATGGCGTATGTCCTGTGATGTGGGATGGCGAAGGGGGTATATAACGCGACCGACAGGCTGGTTGTACACCGTGCTCTTCCTGCTCTAAGTGCCATCTGCTGCGTATAGCCCATGGCTTATGTCCTGTGATGTGGGCTGGCGAAGGGGGTATATAAAGCGACCGACAGGCTGGTTGTACACCGTGCTCTTCCTGCTCTAAGTGCCATCTGCTGCGTATAGCCCATGGCGTATGTCCTGTGATGTGGGATGGCGAAGGGGGTATATAAAGCGACCGACAGGCTGGTTGTACACCGTGCTCTTCCTGCTCTAAGTGCCATCTGCTGCGTATAGCCCATGGCGTATGTCCTGTGATGTGGGCTGGCGAAGGGGGTATATAACGCGACCGACAGGCTGGTTGTACACCGTGCTCTTCCTGCTCTAAGTGCCATCTGCTGCGCGTAGCCCATGGCGTATGTCCTGTGATGTGGGGATGGCGAAGGGGGTATATAACGCGACCGACAGGCTGGTTGTACACCGTGCTCTTCCTGCTCTAAGTGCCATCTGCTGCGTATAGCCCATGGCGTATGTCCTGTGATGTGGGATGGCGAAGGGGGTATATAACGCGACGACAGGCTGGTTGTACACCGTGCTCTTCCTGCTCTAAGTGCCATCTGCTGCGTATAGCCCATGGCGTATGTCTGTGATGTGGGATGGCGAAGGGGGTATATAACGCGACCGGGGGGGCTCTTCCTGCTCTAAGTGACATCTGCTGCGTATAGCCCATGGCGTATGTCCTGTGATGTGGGATGGCGAAGGGGGTATATAATCGCGACCGACAGGCTGGTTGTACACCGTGCTCTTCCTGCTCTAAGTGCCATCTGCTGCGTATAGCCCATGGCGTATGTCCTGTGATGTGGGCTGTCGAAGGGGGTATATAACTGCGACCGACAGGCTGTTGTACACCGTGCTCTTCCTGCTCTAAGTGCCATCTGCTGCGTATAGCCCATGGCGTATGTCGTGTGATGTGGGATGGCGAAGGGGGTATATAACGCGACCGACAGGCTGGTTGTACACCGTGCTCTTCCTGCTCTAAGTGCCATCTGCTGCGCGTATAGCCCATGGCGTATGTCCTGTGATGTGGGCTGGCGAAGGGGGTATATAACGCGACCGACAGGCTGGTTGTACACCGTGCTCTTCCTGCTCTAAGTGCCATCTGCTGCGTATAGCCCATGGACGTATGTCCTGTGATGTGGGATGGCGAAGGGGGTATATAACGCGACCGACAGGCTGGTTGTACACCGTGCTCTTCCTGCTGTAAGTGCCATCTGCTGCGTATAGCCCATGGCGTATGTCCTGTGATGTGGGATGGCGAAGGGGGTATATAACGCGACCGACAGGCTGGTTGTACACCGTGCTCTTCCTGCTCTAAGTGCCATCTGCTGCGTATAGCCCATGGCGTATGTCCTGTGATGTGGGCATGTCGAAGGGGGTATATAAGCGACCGACAGGCTGGTTGTACACCGTGCTCTTCCTGCTCTAAGTGCCATCTGCTGCGTATAGCCCATGGCGTATGTCCTGTGATGTGGGATGGCGAAGGGGGTATATAACGCGACCGACAGGCTGGTTGTACACCGTGCTCTTCCTGCTCTAAGTGCCATCTGCTGCGTATAGCCCATGGGCGTATGTCCTGTGATGTGGGATGGCGAAGGGGGTATATAACGCGACCGACAGGCTGGTTGTACACCGTGCTCTTCCTGCTCTAAGTGCCATCTGCTGCGTATAGCCCATGGCGTATGTCCTGTGATGTGGGCTGGCGAAGCGGGTATATAACGCGACCGACAGGCTGGTTGTACACCGTGCTCTTCCTGCTCTAAGTGCCATCTGCTGCGTATAGCCCATGGCGTATGTCGTGTGATGTGGGATGGCGAAGGGGGTATATAACGCGACCGACAGGCTGGTCGTACACCGTGCTCTTCCTGCTCTAAGTGCCATCTGCTGCGTATAGCCCATGGCGTATGTCCTGTGATGTGGGAATGGCGAACTGGGTATATAATGCGACCGACAGGCTGGTTGTACACCGTGCTCTTCCTGCTCTAAGTGCCATCTGCTGCGTATAGCCCATGGCGTATGTCCTGTGATGTGGGATGGCGAAGGGGGTATATAACGCGACCGACAGGCTGGTCGTACACCGTGCTCTTCCTGCTCTAAGTGCCATCTGCTGCGTATAGCCCATGGCGTATGTCCTGTGATGTGTCCTGGCGAAGGGGGTATATAATGCGACCGACAGGCTGGTGTACACCGTGCTCTTCCTGCTCTAAGTGCCATCTGCTGCGTATAGCCCATGGCGTATGTCCTGTGATGTGGTTTGGCGAAGGGGGTATATAATGCGACCGACAGGGTGTTGTACACCGTGCTCTTCCTGCTCTAAGTGCCATCTGCCGCGCGAAGCCCATGGCGTATGTCCTGTGATGTGGGATGGCGAAGGGGGTATATAACGCGACCGACAGGCTGGTTGTACACCGTGCTCTTCCTGCTCTAAGTGCCATCTGCTGCGTATAGCCCATGGCGTATGTCCTGTGATGTGGGCTGGCGAAGGGGGTATATAACGCGACCGACAGGCTGGTCGTACACCGTGCTCTTCCTGCTCTAAGTGCCATCTGCTGCGTATAGCCCTTGGCGTATGTCCTGTGATGTGGGATGGCGAAGGGGGTATATAATGCGACCGACAGGCTGGTTGTACACAGTGCTCTTCCTGCTCTAAGTGCCATCTGCTGCGCGTAGCCCATGGCGTATGTCCTGTGAGGTGGGCTGGCGAAGGGGGTATATAACGCGACCGACAGGCTGGTTGTACACCGTGCTCTTCCTGCTCTAAGTGCCATCTGCTGCGTATAGCCCATGGCGTATGTCCTGTGATGTGGGATGGCGAAGGGGGTATATAACGCGACCGACAGGCTGGTTGTACACCGTGCTCTTCCTGCTCTAAGTGCCATCTGCTGCGTATAGCCCATGGCGTATGTCCTGTGATGTGGGATGGCGAAGGGGGTATATAACGCGACCGACAAGCTGGTTGTACACCGTGCTCTTCCTGCTCTAAGTGCCATCTGCCGCGCGAAGCCCATGGCGTATGTCCTGTGATGTGGGCTGGCGAAGGGGGTATATAACGCGACCGACAGGCTGGTTGTACACCGTGCTCTTCCTGCTCTAAGTGCCATCTGCTGCGTATAGCCCATGGCGTATGTCCTGTGATGTGGGATGGCGAAGGGGGTATATAAGCGACCGACAGGCTGGTTGTACACCGTGCTCTTCCTGCTCTAAGTGCCATCTGCCGCGCGTATAGCCCATGGCGTATGTCCTGTGATGTGGAAGGCGAAGGGGTATATAAGCGACCGACAGGCTGGTTGTACACCGTGCTCTTCCTGCTCTAAGTGCCATTGCTGCGTTATAGCCCATGGCGTATGTCCTGTGAGTGGGCTGGCGAAGGGGGTATATAACGCGACCGACAGGCTGGTTGACACCGTGCTCTTCCTGCTCTAAGTGCCATCTGCTGCGTATAGCCCATGGCGTATGTCCTGTGATGTGGGATGGCGAAGGGGGTATATAACGCGACGACAGGCTGGTTGTACACCGTGCTCTTCCTGCTCTAAGTGCCATCTGCCGCGATAGCCCATGGCGTATGTCCTGTGATGTGGGTGGCGAAGGGGGTATATAACGCGACCGACAGGCTGGTTGTACACCGTGCTCTTCCTGCTCTAAGTGCCATCTGCTGCGTATAGCCCATGGCGTATGTCCTGTGATGTGGGATGGCGAAGGGGGTATATAACGCGACCGACAGGCTGGTTGTACACCGTGCTCTTCCTGCTCTAAGTGCCATCTGCTGCGTATAGCCCATGGCGTATGTCCTGTGATGTGGAATGGCGAACTGGGTATATAATGCGACCGACAGGCTGGTTGTACACCGTGCTCTTCCTGCTCTAAGTGCCATCTGCTGCGTATAGCCCTGGCGTATGTCCTGTGATGTGGGATGGCGAAGGGGGTATATAACGCGACCGACAGGCTGGTTGTACACCGTGCTCTTCCTGCTCTAAGTGCCATCTGCTGCGTAAGCCATGGCGTATGTCCTGTGATGTGGGTGGCGAAGGGGGTATATAATGCGACCGACAGGCTGGTGTACACCGTGCTCTTCCTGCTCTAAGTGCCATCTGCTGCGTATAGCCCATGGCGTATGTCCTGTGATGTGGATGGCGAAGGGGGTATATACGCGACCGACAGGCTGGTTGTACACCGTGCTCTTCTGCTCTAAGTGCCATCTGCGCGAAGCCATGGCGTATGTCCTGTGATGTGGGATGGCGAAGGGGGTATATAACGCGACCGACAGGCTGGTTGTACACCGTGCTCTTCCTGCTCTAAGTGCCATCTGCTGCGTATAGCCCATGGCGTATGTCCTGTGATGTGGTGGCGAAGGGGGTATATAAGCGACGACAGGCTGGTTGTACACCGTGCTCTTCCTGCTCTAAGTGCCATCTGCTGCGTATAGCCCTGGCGTATGTCCTGTGATGTGGGATGGCGAAGGGGGTATATAAGCGACGACAGGCTGTTGTACACCGTGCTCTTCCTGCTCTAAGTGCCATCTGCTGCGTAGCCCATGGCGTATGTCCTGTGAGTGGGTGGCGAAGGGGGTATATAATGCGACCGACAGGCTGGTTGTACACCGTGCTCTTCCTGCTCTAAGTGCCATCTGCGCGTATAGCCCATGGCGTATGTCCTGTGATGTGGGATGGCGAAGGGGGTATATAACGCGACCGACAGGCTGGTTGTACACCGTGCTCTTCTGCTCTAAGTGCCATCTGCGCGGAACCCATGGCGTATGTCTGTGATGTGGGATGGCGAAGGGGGTATATAAGCGACCGACAGGCTGGTTGTACACCGTGCTCTTCTGCTCTAAGTGCCATCTGCGCCGAAGCCCATGGCGTATGTCCTGTGATGTGGGCTGCGAAGGGGGTATATAAGCGACCGACAGGCTGGTTGTACACCGTGCTCTTCTGCTCTAAGTGCCATCTGTGCGTATAGCCCATGGCGTATGTCCTGTGATGTGGGATGGCGAAGGGGGTATATAACGCGACCGACAGGCTGGTGTACACCGTGCTCTTCCTGCTCTAAGTGCCATCTGCGCGGAGCCCATGGCGTATGTCCTGTGATGTGGGTGGCGAAGGGGGTATATAAGCGACCGACAGGCTGGTGTACACCGTGCTCTTCTGCTCTAAGTGCCATCTGCTGCGCGTAGCCCATGGCGTATGTCCTGTGATGTGGTGGCGAAGGGGTATATAAGCGACCGACAGGCTGGTTGTACACCGTGCTCTTCTGCTCTAAGTGCCATCTGCTGCGGAAGCCCATGGCGTATGTCTGTGATGTGGGATGGCGAAGGGGGTATATAAGCGACCGACAGGCTGGTTGTACACCGTGCTCTTCCTGCTCTAAGTGCCATCTGCGCGATAGCCCATGGCGTATGTCCTGTGATGTGGGTGGCGAAGGGGGTATATAAGCGACCGACAGGCTGGTTGTACACGTGCTTTCCTGCTCTAAGTGCCATCTGCTGCGTATAGCCCATGGCGTATGTCCTGTGATGTGGGATGGCGAAGGGGGTATATAACGCGACCGACAGGCTGGTTGTACACCGTGCTCTTCTGCTCTAAGTGCCATCTGCTGCGTATAGCCCATGGCGTATGTCCTGTGATGTGGGATGGCGAAGGGGTATATAATGCGACCGACAGGCTGGTGTACACCGTGCTCTTCCTGTCTAAGTGCCATCTGCTGCGTATAGCCCATGGCGTATGTCCTGTGATGTGGGTGGCGAAGGGGGTATATAACGCGACGACAGGCTGGTTGTACACCGTGCTCTCCTGCTCTAAGTGCCATCTGCGCGAACCCATGGCGTATGTCCTGTGATGTGGGATGGCGAAGGGGGTATATAAGCGACCGACAGGTGGTTGTACACCGTGCTCTTCTGCTCTAGTGCCATCTGCGCGAAGCCCATGGCGTATGTCCTGTGATGTGGGTGGCGAAGGGGGTATATAACGCGACCGACAGGCTGGTTGTACACCGTGCTCTTCCTGCTCTAAGTGCCATCTGCGCGGAAGCCCATGGCGTATGTCTGTGATGTGGGATGGCGAAGGGGTATATAATGCGACGACAGCTGGTTGTACACCGTGCTCTTCCTGCTCTAAGTGCCATCTGCTGCGATAGCCCATGGCGTATGTCCTGTGATGTGGGATGGCGAAGGGGTATATAAGCGACCGACAGGTGGTTGTACACCGTGCTCTTCCTGCTCTAAGTGCCATCTGCTGCGTATAGCCCATGGCGTATGTCCTGTGATGTGGGATGGCGAAGGGGGTATATAACGCGACCGACAGGCTGGTTGTACACCGTGCTCTTCTGCTCT
This sequence comes from Dryococelus australis, assembly GCA_029891345.1. NCBI lineage: Eukaryota > Metazoa > Arthropoda > Insecta > Phasmatodea > Phasmatidae > Dryococelus > Dryococelus australis. The sequence continues at coordinate 3,671,585 of CM057009.1, read as the reverse complement.
AAGTGCCATCTGCTGCGTATAGCCCATGGCGTATGTCCTGTGATGTGGGATGGCGAAGGGGGTATATAACGCGACCGACAGGCTGGTTGTACACCGTGCTCTTCCTGCTCTAAGTGCCATCTGCTGCGTATAGCCCATGGCGTATGTCCTGTGAGGTGGGCTGGCGAAGGGGGTATATAATGCGACCGACAGGCTGGCTGTACACCGTGCTCTTCCTGCTGCCGTGGATAAGGGAAGCGATTTAACCGAGTTGCCAAAGGGATGATCATGGCTTTCATACCGTCCTGAGGGAGGGGGGAGGGAAATTCGGAAACGGCGACGTTTTTGAACTGTTCACGTGCCTCTGTGGTTTAGGTGTATCGTGTGATGACGCTAGCTCAGCATGCGGAATGTTCCTTATCATGCTTAATTCGACGCAGTAATATTGTCTGCAGGGGAGAGTTCCGTAACTGATAAATTATCTACTTGGAAGAGGAATCTAAAAGGTCATCGACGGTGTCATTTAATAACTAGTAAATTACTACGAAAATCGAATTGTACACAAAATATTTTTTTATAGTCTTTCACTTCTGCTGAAATATTCTCAAGTATATAATGTCTACAGCTTCAGACTATTGTTATCTTTTTCGTGTACGCTGTCAATTTTGTTTGCAACAAATTATTTCGGCGTCTTCGTAATTCTGCAACCCTGGTTTGGTATATGCGTAAAGTGTGTGTGTGTTTTGCGAGGGGGGGAGGGGGTGGTTGACCCGAATATATTTGTTGTAAGATAGTATGGTATGCAAAATGATAAAACGGAATAAGGTCTATGACCTACAATAATAAGTAGAGAAAAAACGCGTGCTTGAAAATGGATTTTTTAAGTTGGCAAATACTTTACTATACTATTAAACAATCATATAGCGTGCTATCTTTTTATTGCATTTACGGAACAGACATATTAGCATGGCCGCCAGTGCTGTGCCTTGGCCTTGTGTTACGCGAAGTCATATCTGACGTCACAGTCGGGATGTGTGTCAAACAGCGGGAGTGGAAAACCCTTGCGTGGTGTCTTCCAAGCATGCTTGAGACGGCCCGAACCAGAGGCGGCCCAGCAACATGTCACCTCGGTCGTACAAATACGCAGCGGTGGAATGGAGAGATTTGGTCGGCTCTTAACATCGAGGTCTTGGGGCCGATGAGGGTTAAGTGAGGTGAGTATGGTACAGCACTGGAATGGAGGGACGGGGGAAACGGGAGATCCCCGAGAAAACCCGCCGACCAGCGACATCGTCCGGCACGATTCCCACATGTGCAAATCCGGTTCGCTTAGGTGGGAGGTAAGTAGTCTAACCACTACACCAGACCACACCACTGCGGCCCCCGACACGCAGCTGTGAAAAGGCCACTTTAGTTTACTATTTGTAGACAACAATTTGCCCGAGTGTTACACTAAGACAGTGTGTGTTTTGCTAGTTCAAACATAATAATCCTTAGGACAAATAAATGATACATGTATACGACATAGGGCGTAAAATGTTTTCTGAGCGTGGTAGAAGCCCTGAAACGTTGCTATTGGTAATGTGTTATGCAATGATAAATTGGAAACCGCTTGCTATTATGCAACGGAAATTTGCATGTAGACAAACATTTACAAGGCAGGTTACCACACAAAACGGCGTTATAGAGAGTACACCCCTTCATACATTAAATAGGGGTTGGCATCCTAATTGCTTGTAATTTTGTAGCCCTGAGCTTGAAGCAACATAAAGTTTGCATTGGTAGTATCGGTTAATCACGTATTTGGTTGGAAAGCAGATAAATCGTTGCCTGGGAGGTAGGCAGCTTGTTCCTCTGTCGTGCATTGCGTGTGAACAGATGACCTGGCTAATATGTTTATAAGATTGTGGACGGCTGAGAAGTTACTGCAGGCAAGTGCCTGATTGCATTGGTTCCTGGTATCGTATCAATTGGTGACGAGGATGCCTGCCTGCTAGCAATTGGTGACGAGGATGCCTGCCTGCTAGCAATCGCGTCGGTAGTGTACACAGCAGACAGTTATTCACACTTATATCACCTTAGTATTTCGGACGCAATACCAATAGAAATTGTAACCTTGAAGCTTTTGAGAAAAATTCGCGGTAATTTGAAAATAATACATTACCATGCCACAAAATAAAAATACGTTTATTTTTTATTTTTTGGCATTAGTGTTCCCGTGTACCAACCATCTGTACAGCTTGGCTCCAAATGACGTTGCTCGGCTTTCACGAGATGTTTGTTCATAGTTCCGTACTAGTTCTCTACTAATACAAAGCTTTCAGTACATCGCTTCCAATGTTTATCACACGAAGTTGTCATTTCTGTTCAGTGATAGTGATTTAGTGCTGTGTGAAGTTCATTGTGCAAAGGGAAATTATTTTAAATGATTGGCACTGAAGCACTGAATGATTTGGTAACACATTTTTAAGTATCATTCCCAATAGCTCTCAAGACCTCTTTGTTAAGAGCCGGCTAAATCTCTTCTTAAGAGCCCTTGACGGACAAACGGGAAATCACTTCACTATGAAGGTTAATGTAAGTGCCGCGGACAATTATTATTTTTTTCCTCAGTCCCCTATCCATCAGGAGAAGAAAACTTCAAAGAAAGTATACGTGTGCTAGGTGGAGTATAAAGGAAACATACGTGGCCAACGGGTGGTGGAGGTAGTGAATATATCTAGTGGCCTTCGGGATCCTATTTTAAAGGGCGTGTTCAGGACGTAACGATGGCTGAAAAGGAAGGAAGAGAGTTCGAGTAAAAAACAAAATCACAGCAAGCATGCTATGTTATCTCCAGAAATCGTCCCCTATCTAACATTTGACATCCCGAAAGTATCACGCGTGGTGCGTATTTTTGTACTGGTAGCGAACTGCGTACTGCAGTGGCGTATTATTTCGCTAAATTTAATGGATTACTTCGGGTTAAGAAACACATAGAAATACGGTACAATAAGAAAACAGGACTGATAAATTATTATTTTTTTTATTTTGCAAAATATAGGTCTAAAAATTTAATTTTAGTAAAAAAAAAAAAAAAAAAAAAAAAAAAACGTTACAATGCACGCACATTAATTGCATTCATTGTCATTATCCAAGTGCTGTAAAATAAATTCGTTGGTACTTTATTATTCATAAAAATGTCTCTTTACAAAACGAGTTTACTAAAAACTGTACCAAACAAAGTGGCGGTTCATTAAATATAAACTGTAATAAAAATCATTTAACTATCGTTCTCATACTAATTGTTTACGTTTTATTGATTTCAATGAGAAGGGCATTTAAAGTGAAATATAAAATTTAATTTTTTCACTTAGTAAACGACGCGCAAGAAAATTGTTCGTATTGCCACAAGATTTTGTGAATTACGAGTAGTAAGACACATGTATTTTAGTTTGTTCCTGGGAAAAGTTGAAGTGATCACTGCTTGAGGACATTCAGTAAGTTAATGAAGACTTATCGTCTACGATGCTATTCAGTTATGCCAGTGAGCCTGTTACTTTATGGACATGAGAAAATTGTTCGTATTGCCACAAGATTTTGTGAATTACGAGTAGTAAGACACGTGTATTTTAGTTTGTTCCTGGGAAAAGTTGAAGTGATCACTGCTTGAGGACATTCAGTAAGTTAATGAAGACTTATCGTCTACGATGCTATTCAGTTATGCCAGTGAGCCTGTTACTTTATAGACATGAGAAATTTAATTAAAATTATCAGTATTTACTCTGATATGTATAAATAAGGCATTACTTATGTGTTTAAAGTATGTTTTTTTAATAAGTAGTTAGTTTTATTATTTTTGAAGAGTATTAAGAACGTTTGCTTGTTAAAAAGGTTATAGTGTGCTTAAATTACGTTCAAATATCATTTGGTAATTGATTTGTAATAAATTTACTATATTTTCGGGCTATGCTTTATCTATATTTTTATCACATAGCTGAACAGAATATATTTAAAAATCACAAAAAGATAGGGTAATATTATACATGTAAGTAATGTTTCTTAATTCTCCTTTACACCCACTCCCTTCCCCAATATTGGACGGGCGCGTCATCGAATTTTCTTTTTCGATTATTAACCTACACAGAAAGATGGTCCAAATGAACTACTCACTCATTACAGTCGTGTAACGTTTCTTACTTTTGCGAGAGAGGATATCACAAACAACCATAGCCTTTCCTAGAGCTAACACGTTTTCTACACAATGATTACGTGCTAAGGCAGAGCTCAAATAGCCGCGAGTAAGATCAGCAGGCAGGCCGACTAGAAAGTGTTGTATACAGGATTATTCAGTCATGTTGTTCACCCCAAATATCTTCCGAACCGCTGAAGGAATTGAAATTTTGATTTAAAATTCGTAAATAGCACTACGCGTCTCATAAGACACAGTCTGTCTGTTCCGAAATGTAAACTTTGGTTTTTCATATGGGAATATGCCCATTTTCATCGCAATGGCGTAACAAGTTATTAAATGGCGAATTTATTGACATTATTTGTTTCCTAAATCTCATGAGCCCTTTAGCGATATAAGGCGATGTTCATAGGTGTATGCATTTGACTGTATCTGTGGCGAGGTATGTTGCATCTTCTGCTGGGAGATGTCCAGTAGTGAGTTCTTACACAGGTGACATACGCGCTAATGATAGTGTAACACAAGTATAGAACGCATGTGAAAGGTTGGTGGTTGGTGTTTAGATGACGTTACAGACAAAACTTGTGTTTAATTTAATGTTCATATTTTGATTACAATTAATTCACAGAGCAATCGTGTCTGTTTCACAGCCCACACCAATGCAACAAAGGCGTCGAAACTTTGCAGTATATCGTATTTTGCAATGTATGGAGGACGTTTATGCCTTCATTTTATCCGCTCAGTGTGTACAGCGTAGGAAATGTCCGCTACCATACACCAATGACATCCCCTTGTAACTAAAGAAAGTGCTCTTCGGATTTTCAAAATAATTACGTCATTGAACTCGCCGCTTAATAACATATTAGCTAGAAGAAATTGGTATAGTCCCATAAAAAAAAAAGCAACGTTGATATCGTTATCTCGGTGATTAATCACATCTCGGACAGACATAGACTGCCTCTTATGAGCCCAGTAGTACGAATTCGAAATGAAAAGTACGTTACCTTCGGCGGTTCGGAAGATATTTGGAGTGAACGTCGTAGTAAAATAATCCTGTATAATAATTAGCTATAATGAAAGTAGTAAAAATGCTTTTACCACCGTTGTAGCAAGACGGCAGCAAAATAGGTGAGTGTTTGAGGTGTGTGTACGTGTGAGCTGAGTGTCGTTGGTCTGCGAGACTAAGTGGTTCTGTGGCAGGGGCAGATGGCGACGCTACGGTGAGCCGGTGGGGTCAGCATGCTGGACCGGAAGAGCCACCCGCCATGTCCACTATCTGAAGGCGTGGACACCTCCCTCATTCCATGGCCCGGCATGAGGTTCGCCTGCGTGCGCCTGCTCGAACTCTACTGCAAAGTTTTCAACCAGGCCGAGCTCTACGAGCTTATTATTAGGTAACCAACAAAGTCAAATCTCGTCTGACGTGACCCCTTCCGCCCTCCGATTTAACATGCACTAACCGCCATGCAAGTAGTGTGTTCGAATAAACCGATTCCGAGTTTTCAAATACACTTGCCAGTAAATAATATACGTAATCATTGTTTGTAGAGTTTCCCTCTAATCTCTCTATTCCGACTGACTTTCGTTTTTGAACTGTTTTTTTTTGTAGATTTTAACATTAGCAAATAGGATTTGGGCATTTAACATTATTAGAGCCTGATGTATTAGTAGAATATATCTCACTTAACATTTCAGAGTTATTTATGGTTAGTTATATATTACATACCAATTTCTAATATCCTCCAGCATTTAATTCTAGGTTCAATGGTAGAATGTTCAAGATTGAAAGAAAATGCATTATTTAACACATGGGGGAAAAATGGTCAAATATAAACTTTGCTGTGGCCATTCACGATAAACGCGCGTGTCCCTATACAAATAATAATAAATCCAATGAAGTAACGGTCCTAGTTACTCGAGGAGCTTTGCAGACAACATCGGAGTTTGTTTCAGGGAGCCAAAAATGTCGTCACCTAAACATGTGTGGCGAATGTAAGTAGCAGAGATACTGATATTACGTGTAGGTTGTTTCCAGAGTTCACTGCTAGAGGCGACAATGTTACTCGTTTATATTCCGACGTCGAGCAGAGACGCTCTTGCAGAACATATTTGTTTCTGGAGTCGACTGCGAAGGCTATGGTTGTTCGAAGGCTTGACCACCACGTTCCTTTGTAGTTGGCTGCTATTTGTTTCTGGAGTCGACTGCGAAGGCTATGGTTGTTCGAAGGCTTGACCACCATGTTCCTTTGTAGTTGGCTGCTATTTGTTTCTGGAGTCGACTGCGAAGGCTATGGTTGTTCGAAGGCTTGACCACCATGTTCCTTTGTAGTTGGCTGCTATTTGTTTCTGGAGTCGACTGCGAAGGCTATGGTTGTTCGAAGGCTTGACCACCATGTTCCTTTGTAGTTGGCTGCTATTTGTTTCTGGAGTCGACTGCGAAGGCTATGGTTGTTCGAAGGCTTGACCACCATGTTCCTTTGTAGTTGGCTGCTATTTGTTTCTGGAGTCGACTGCGAAGGCTATGGTTGTTCGAAGGCTTGACCACCATGTTCCTTTGTAGTTGGCTGCTATTTGTTTCTGGAGTCGACTGCGAAGGCTATGGTTGTTCGAAGGCTTGACCACCATGTTCCTTTGTAGTTGGCTGCTATTTGTTTTGGCCTTTACTTAATGGCGACGTAGCGTTTGGTGTATATGGGATTACGTAAGATTCATCATTTTCGACACCATTTAAGTAACTCGGCTGATTTGCACAGTTTCGATTTTATCTACCCTTAGCATGGAAATGTGGAGTGATGCATTAGCTAACTGCTATATGTGTAGTTAGTAGGAAAGTACTCATAAAATGTTTCGTTTGTAATTATTTTTTTGTGTGTTAGTACAATAAAATTTTGTTTTGTTGCCAATCTTCATCCCCAACGGATTTCTTCCTCTGCTTCATCTCTCTCCAAGTCGCCTTGTTATATCCAGTGAATTAAGTAGTTTGTTTTCTTGTTCACATATAATTTGTGTGTTACATATTTTGTTTAGTTATTTGTTACGTGTAAGTAATTTTTGTGTTTCGGTCACATGTAACGTTTGTGTTTTGAAGACAGCATTTATGTATAAAGTAACATCTAGTAACAGAAGTGTTGGACAAAATTATTACTAGGTAATAAATAAAATTATCTTATGTAAATGTGATACAATGTATTTGCATGTGTTTGACCTTTTCCATAAAAAAATTTAAGTAAATTCATCATCACTATCACCACACGTCGTAAATATAATAAACAATAACAATGGTAGACAACAGAACTCATGGTTGGAGCATGGCGTTTGCAACCATTATTAAAGTAATGTATAACATGCAAGGCAGTGTATTAAACTAAAACTTTTACAGGTGAAATTACGATTACACTTTGTACACTAATTCATAAAAGCTGCTTACACACACTGAAGATACATGCACACTAATTGAACATGTCTAATGCAGCCAGTTATGGAAATCTATGCTGGAGGTATTCCAGCAGTGGATGTAGCACAGTTTCGTGCGGTTACAGCACATCGCCACTGTATACGTCCATATTTCGTGCTCTTAGCAGAACGTCCTACATGAACTTGATGTTATGAGTAAAATGACGGTCGGCATCCAGTTGCTTCAAATCATTTTGCTTCAACATGGCCATTGTATGCATGATAGTTCGCAAGTTGTGTTCGCTTTATGCATGAAGTAGTGCCTACATGTAAATGTTAATATGTCTGGCAAAGTTTTCGCAGAGCTTGAATAATTTGGAAAAAACACCATGTATAATATTATTCATCTCATTTTGCTGTTTCTCTACGAATAGGTAGAGGTGCTTTTCTACACGCTCCTCACCCATCGTCTCTTGCGAGGCGACGCCAGGTGCTGCCTGCAGAGGAACGGCGATTATGATTTCGAAGCCCGTCATGGCTAGTGCGCCGCCAGTGTTTGCTGCAGCATTTTGTGATTAAAACAAAGCCATGGACCGTCTGTCGGATTCAGTGGGCGATGCTGATGTGCAGGACTGGGAATGCATGGATGCTCAAAACTGCAGTATCTTAAATTAGAGAGGTATTTCTGGCTATTACGTAGTGTTCTTGACAGGGATGTCTGAGGAAAGCCCGCGACGACTGCAATAAAGCTGTGACTCCGTGCAGGATCCCAGTAAACAACATCGAGCTCATATTTTCGGGGAGCGTCCCCGCCACTGCGTGATCCGAGGTCAGGCACATCCTCTCTTCTCATCACTGTCGTCAAAGGAGAAACCTGTTTCTTCAATTGGATTTTCTCTTGGCCATCTGTGCTTGCATTTGTGCAGTTGGTCCCACAGTCACCTCTTATGCTTGTAGTTATTCACTGGTGACACTGTCATCTGCAGAACAAATTGAATGAGATGAATCCCCACTACCAGTATTTATATGCAGGTTGTGGTACGCACCATTGTTGGCACTCGTTCAAGACAGTGATCAATTTCCTCAGATTGCTACCCTTTTGCCACTTTAGGTGACATCTCGCAAGCCCTCTAGATGAAATAAGGTCAAGTAGCAGGAGTTTAATATAACAGCAATAGGAAACATGATAAAATGGTATATTTGGATTGCTGGATTTAAGTTATCTTAAGTAGCGAGACGTGTTAAACCTGAACCAGCGCCCGAATTATCTTTCGCCTTCGCATTTCAACTTTTCTAACCAATTTTTTATTTTATTTCCAATGTTACCTTTTTGCTGCAAAACCACCTCAGAGTCGAAACATTCCAGTCATGGGGATAGTTAAGTTCCCATGCCATGATGCATCGTAGCCATATTTTAGATTTCTGTGAAACAGTTCGGTAAATGTTCCTTTCTTCATAGATATTTCGATGTCTCCAACATGAGTTTTTGGCTTGTCACAATCCATTTTTTTAATTGTACTTTAAAGCAAAGAATTGTCCTGTGTGGTCAGTTGCTGCATGCCAGTTTTCCTATCCCCATGGTCTTTGGGCAGATCCTGCGCAATAGTCCCATTTATTTGTGATGTAATTGGAACGAAAATTTATTTCCATGCAGTATTTCTTCAATGTACGGTGAAACCTCACGGTAGTTACACATTCCACTATAGGTAACAACATTAGCCTTTTTTGTTTTTTTTTGCAAGCGTGTTCCATGCTTATATGAAATAACAATCACTAAGAAAGTACACGTGTGTTCTTTACTCTCCCATGCATGTAGAACCATTCAAACATGGCCACGCTGGCAAAAATTAATTGCCGAACAATAATACTTTAATAAACCTCCAATCATTTCATCGCGCATGATTGCGATGATATTTTGAAATAGTTGCTTGGCTGATCGCCTATGGCTGCCCACACATTAATTATTTAAAACATGGCCAATATTTCATCCATGTGGGAATTATTGCATGTCTGCTGCATGTCTCATATACAGCCTGAATCATCTAAAACTTGCACCGTAAATATGTCTGAAATAAAAGGTGCTATTGTGCTGGTTTCACAGCATCGAAGTCTAGACAAGGGCTCATAATTGCAGCCCAGGCACAAATATGATGTCCCTAACGATCTTCGTGATGAGATCTTTCATAAAAATACATTTTCGGCATTTCTAAAATTCTGAAAGTGCAAACTTTAGTCGTGTGCATAGATGTAGCAATTCGCGTGTATAAAGTTTATTCAACTGTAACACTGACGGTTATAAATGCATGATTCAAATCACTAATTTCATTCAATGTGGTAACTGTGCGCTCCTATTGCACGCACATTTAGAAACAAATTTTGAGATATGTAAGTAAAATTAAAGTATTTTGACTTGGCCAGTCCAACCAAAACAGCTGCAGACTGTTGTACTGTCAACCATATTTAATCGTGTTGCAAGTCCGCCATCTTGTGTATCTTATGTCGACCGTCTTGCACGCCACCGTTTAGGTGATGTCACTGCCATTTTGTTTTCATCAGCCATTTTTTTCATACTACTATCCATCTTGTTTTACACTTCCAGTCATATTGTATCAGCTTTTCATTTGTTTGCTCTTGCTCGACTGCCATTTTGTTTCTCTTGTCTCATAAGAGTGATGTAGGTAGGTTTGCCAATTGTTCTGTATTTTACGGGGGTGTCCCATATCTTGTGGCTGAAAGAATTATCCTGTGTGGACATAAGTAGTAGGGTTATGTTCCTCCAGGCACAGGATTAGGAGCCAAGGATCGTCCACCTTTGTTGATGTCGTAGATGGAGGTTGCACTCTTCTGCTCGGGGTGGCCATGTTAATGACAAAATTATCTGTTTTACCCCAAAATCACTTCAGAAAAAGTTTATTTTGCCTCAAAATATTTTTCAACAAATTTAAAGAGAGGGGGGAAAATGGGTAGATTGAGACCTTAAAGGGCAAGGCGGAATCGAGGCGCCTTGATCTCAAAGTGGCAATGCAGATTGAAGGCTCCCAGCTAGGCCCTGTAGATGAGGTGGGTCAGCAGTTATATTTGTTTACATTAGATCCTGGCAGCCATGTTGGATGTGGATGACCTTGACCCAAGTAATGTTGAAATAGAAAATCAATAAAAATAGCAAAAATCTTAAAGGTGTAAAAAATATAGGGAAAAATTATATTACTAACCCCGACCACCATGTCGAGTGTGGGTAACCTTGACCTTGAATTCGAAAAATGGAGAAAATGTTTTTAAAATAAAATTACACTACTGACCCCGACCATAATGTTGGATGTAGGTGACCTTAACCCCAGTGACCTCGTACTCAAACAATCGAGGAATACAGAAAAATCGAAAAAATTGAGGGGAAAATTACATTATGATCCCAAGCACCATATTGGATGTGTGTGGCCTTTTAGGGTTAGATTCTTGTAAATGTAGTGTAGCACAGCCACTCCCTGGTATGATGAGCAGGAGACTGATTATAGACAGTTCCCCTCAATCCTTGTGTCAATTAATGGTTGACAATGTAGTCGATTAATGTGTCGACTTCCTCCTGGAAAGCCAATTATTGGCTTCAACTAACACAAATCCCCTCTTCACGCCACTCAACTCTGCGCTTCCTTCATCATTTGCGCATTATTGCTCGACCCCCTCACAATTTACCCTCCATAGCTCGCTTCTTTCGCCACAAACTCACCACCCGACTCTCCACCCCTCTCACAGTTAGATCCTCAACCCCCATACACATGACACCCATCCCCTCTCCTCACTACAGCTAGTTTGCTCCACTCCATTTGTTCACTATAATTAGACTGATTTAGTCGGTTCTGCTCCACCTCACCAATCAGTTGCTCTAACCTCGTCTGATAACTCGCTAATGTTCGACTCCCCCTCCCGCCATTATCACTATGGTTCGATCCCTCCCATTCCACTACTGTATTTTAGAGGAAATTTCGTAGGGCCCATCATTTCCACCAATGTCTATCTATAATAGCGTGTCACCCGCCACTACCACTCGTGTGCTAATGGGGAAAATATTTCATATTGACATCACATTTCTCGCTCATGATTGCTGTTGGTCATGCGACACTGTGACCTATGCAGATAAATAATGTCGCTAAAGTAGCGCCACATCACAGTTCGTTGTCTGATGTGACAGATAATAGACTGTATCTTAATAGCTATCGTTCTGGAAAGTTACGAGATTGACGTTTATATCACAGTATATGTGTTTTCAGTCTTACTAGCTATTATGCATACATTCTCGCTCCAAATAAAAAGTCTGCTGAAATACTGGCTCAAACCAGCCGGCTATTGGATATTAGAGAACAAGATAAAGGATTCATTTAAAGGTGTGCTTGCAATAGCATGCATCTAGACTTCGTCCCAGCCGCCCAACTGGAGTACCACCAAATCTTTGGTGGTACTCCAGCTGGGCCGCTTAAGTTTTCAGCAATACCATTCGCTGACCATTATTGTTAGAACCTTGAAATTTGGATTTTACAAAGCATGCATAAGCTGAATCAGCTAGCTATATCGGACTGTTTAGGCCCTATATAAGCATAGTTGACCACTATTTTCCAGTCATTGGCGATCGCGACATCCAACCAGTCCAACCGACCATCAAACCATCAAGGCCGACTGGACATACCAACAGACAGGACTGACCAACTGCCAAGTCCATTAGATAGGTCAAACAACAAGACAGATTAGGTCAAAAAGCATTACTAGATTATCAGTCCATTGGTACAACAAAGCTGACCAAACCAACCAAATAGACTGACCGACTTATTACCATTACCGATCAGCCATACTGACTGTCAATACATGCTGATAATCCCATCCACCCAACCAAGCAACCATACAAACCGACCTTACCAGGAGGCCATACGAACCGGCCGTACAACAGACTATATCGGCTATGCGAACCGACCATACCAGCCGACCATACTAAATGGCCATATGGCACAATACGAATCAGCCATATCAGCTGACAATATGAATCGGCCATATCAACTGACAATATGAATCGGCCATATCGGCGGACAATACGAATCTACCATATCAGCTGACAGTACTAATCGATTATATCTGCCATTCATACTAACCGACCATACCAGCTGACCATATGAGTCGACCATATGAACCGTCCATACCAGACAGCCATACGAACCGACCATAACAGGCAGCCACACTAACCGACCGTACCAGGCGGCCACACGAACTGGCCGTACCAGGTGGCAATACCAGGCGGCCACACCAACCCACCATATACCAGAAGGCCGCAAAAACCGCCATATACCAGGAGGTTGCACGAACCGGCTGTATTAACTAATAGCTAAGTGGGGTAAATTTTTGCAGCTATAAAAAAGTAGCACGGCCACAATGTATCCTTTTGCCCCAGCTGTTCTGTCACTGAAGAATGCAGTATTTGTAAACAAATTCTATAAGTCCTTACACACTTACATTTTACTTGTGTTTCCTGTCATGGCAGGAACTGAAAGACTAACATTACCTAACTTCCGTCCAGTAATCAATTTAACTGTGTTGGCATTCTAAGCTGTTTTATTTTGTAATGGCCAAGTAAGATTGCTGGGGCTCAATTTATTTTAAGTTGAGGGGATGTTAGTTTCGCATATTTAACGAGACTGCATTGTTTTGCTGTTCTTGCGAGTGTGTGTCATTTTTAATTTTATATTGTTTTGATATAACAGTGAAAAATTTTGCCCGTATGAAAATAACATTTAATAATAACTTCGAATGTTTTAACTTTAATGAAAGAACAAAATGCGATAAATAAGTCACTGTTCGTACAGATGCAACAATAAGCACACATTCTTACCAAAGTTAACCTTACACTCAATGGATTAACAATACAGGCCAAATAAACAAATCTTATTTTTACACTGCAAAAAAGTTAAAAGTACAGAGTTTTTATCCCATGAGCATTAAAAATATTCTAGTACTGTTTGTAATTCACAATATCTTGAACATATGTTTTTCCTTGCGCGATTACTTCATGTAAATCATGTTTGTCCATCAATGATATGAAATAGTTTATTTGAAGAATCGTTCAGTAAAATTCACACTTAGTCAGTTTCCTTTATAAAAAAAAAAAACACACTTCTAAAGGTGAGTTATATTTGTGTCGCTTCGTGTTTGAGAATGGTGGAACATGCCGGTAATGTTACAATTCACTGAATAAAAAACACTAAAATAATACCTAGAAATAATTGTGTTTAATGAAAGCAAATACAAAAATAATTTACCAATAAAATATTCCAACACGAAAAAGGCACTCGCATAAACATGATGAAAAAAGTACATCTACATTGGCGTTCACAGGCAGAAAATATTTCACTGATAGTGTCCGCATGCTTTGTCATAATTGCTAAAAATGTTTTAATAGCCAATTCACTAAACGCTTAAAAATAAATGCATAATACTTTCAAAATTTTAATTTAAATCACAAATGTTATTATAGTTGAAGTTTTAAGTTACAACATTTAATTATGGTCACTGTATTCTTCCATAGTGATCATAAATATCGCCAACCAGTTTGGATGGCTCATATGGTTGGCTAGTATGTTTGGTTTTTATGGTTGCCTGGTATAGTGGGTTTGTATGTCTGGAGGCATGGTCAGTTGCCATACCTCGTCTGTGTAACCTTTTTCTGTTGGTCAAATGCCCTTACTAAATACTTAATGTGGATCGAATTCGTATGACTTGTTTAAAAGTTATTAGGGGGACATACATTCCAGACAGACATTCGGATGATTACATAAGTCTACCTTTCCTTCGGAAAAAAGGCTAACGAGTCTTTCCCGGGGGATAGTGAAGAGGGGCAGGATGCAAGGGCAACTCCTCTCCCAGGGTGTGTAAAATCTGAAGTGATTTCACTCCCCAATCCCCCATTGAATGGCCAAAGGTGTAATTGGCCGTAAGCCTTTATCGATCATGACCTAATAATGATAATGCTGAAGATTTTTGAACATAGACAATGTTGAATAATGCAGTACCTCGGTCATGACTATGATGCTGCAGCGAATTCTTATGGTTGGCTGGTTTATATGATCTGCTGGTGTTCGGTTAGTATGGGTAGTTGCTGTGGTTGTTTCGTATGGTCAACTGTTAAATTACGCAAAATCGTCTGGTATGACCTATTCGAACGACCTGCTCACATAGTCGATTGGTATATACTGTCAGGTGTTATGGATTGTTCGTATAGTCGTCTGGTTTAATGGTTCATATGGGTGGATGGCATAGCATCTTACAACAGTTTGATTACCAGCTTAAATTCGAAATAGTGTTTGGTGTCGTAAATGTAATCATCTCCTCGATTTACAACTGTTTTTATACTTAACAAATTTTTTCGATATTTTACCATTTTCCAGACTTTTTAGAGTTCAAGATCACCGGGTCTAGGTCAGTAATGTAATTTTTTCCTCGATTTTTGAAGTTAAGTCATCCACACCCAGTATGTTGACTGAGTATCACTAATTTAATTTTTCCCTAAATTTGTATGATTTTTTTTCGATTTTTGCTATTTTTCTTTGTTGTTAGATTTCAAGGTCACTGTGGTCAGGGTAGAAAAGGTCGTCCACATCCAACATGTCTCCCGAGGTCAGTAACGTAAACAAAATATGACCGCTGACCCACCTGATCCAGTGGGCTTTTAGTTCACATTGCCATTTGAGGACTACACGAATCCACTTTTGCAGCTTTGAGTTTTTTTTTTTTTTTGCTCCCGCAACTCGAATCTGTGTTCTTCATTACAATGTTATAATTAAATTCAGAAAGTCATAATGTTATTGGTTCGTCATTTTGAAAGATAGTGCAACAGAAAAACATAAAGATTTTACTGTGTATCTCAGTTGCCGGCTGGAAGTGCGCAGTTGACCAAATATTTGTTGTCTCTGGCCTACGGTTTCCTCTTTCTACCCTGGCGTGGTCTATTCGTGTATATTATTGTTCCCCAGAATCGATTCCACACCCTATCATCAGATTTTGCCACACTGATTTCTGCAGCCGTTGCAGGAATAGTTCATCCTTCCTGCAACTGTGTGATTACATGAACAGTTTCTGTTTCCAAAAGGTAGGTACCACATTGACTTACTGAACGTATACAAACTCTAAACACATGAGATTTTCACTTATGGTCACTAGATATTGGTGTAAGATTGCATGTCTCATTGATCCACCACTTTAGTATTCGACATAACACAATACATTTTACATTATATTAGAAGGAATATGTAGCTACGATGTTTAATTTCATACTGTAAAGTGGGGTGACATTTATTAGCAGAGGTGAGATTGATCACATGAAAATGTTCTATAAATATTAATATCAGATAATGGTACCTGACCTAAACATGTACACAAAACTGTCATGTTATTAACCCCGCCTTTGCTGTCCATTTTCACCCCACTTACATAGCCTGCCTTAACATGTGTATATATGATCAATATGACCCCTGCTGATCAATTTCACCCCACTTTATGGTAGTCGGTCTTGTTCCGACATGCTGCCCAAAAACAAACCACAGTCATAGTTTAAAACATTAACCTACCTGGTTAAATGCTACAGTTGACTAAAATCGTGTCCCTCTAATTTTTTTTATCAGTGTTTATCTGTTACTCACCTAAGATTTAAATGTGGAACATTGTAAATCAAGAATACAGCCATGGCAACATCTCACATTGACTTTGAAGTATCGGTTATCATAAATGCCAAGCTTGAAGCACTGTACAGACTGCGCTATGAGGTTACCATTTTTGCTTGAATGTCTACAAGCCTTTGCATAAAGTGGAAATAATCTCTTGTGATCATTGGTTGGCTGATGAGAGATAACAGTCGAGGAGCCGTAATTTTAGAAGAGACAAAATTATACTACGATGAACTTAATCATTTTCTCATACTGGATTACTGTGAAAAGGACCATGAAAGAATGTAATTGAAAATAACTATGAAAGAATGTAATGTGTTTGCACTATGCAAAGAAAATTTCTGATATGTTACATAACCTGTATCGATGTTGTGAACTGGCTGTTCACTAGCTAGCAAGACTATAAAGGCAAGTAACATAAAACAAAGGGCAGAATGCCTCGGCCAAAATAGAGTGATAAGTAGAATATGGCGGATGTCATAATACATGTCTGTTCCTGGAGATCATTGCCAATTGAAAAAAATAATTTTTGGAAATCCTGTCAACGAGATTCCTGAGGAACATTTTTGCATAAGTTTCTGATGGATGATTCTTTGCTCACACACATTGTTTCCTAGTGTTTTTTACCGCTACACATAACGCTAAAATTATTAAATATGGGATGTAACTCCACTTACTAAGTTATTGCTTTTATTGATAATAAAAATTACTTTTTCAAGTAGTGTATCTCCCACTATGGTGTATATCGAGGTTGTGCAGTTAAAATTTATTGGACGTTGTTTTGTCGCTAAAATTTCAATTTCCGATTTGTATTTGCGTGTTTTATATCTAAGAAACGAATAACAGTACACCTGCAGGGCAACCATTAAAATGACTATTACTAGGCTAGTGTTAACGATTGTTCCGAGCTGTAAGTTGTTATAGAAAATATACGTGTGTGTGTCTGTCTCCCTGTATCTCTGAGTCTGTGTGCCTGTCTGTCTCTTTCTCCCTGGGGAAAAAAAAAGAAATATACATGCCCGATTCAAAACTGTTTGCGGAGAAACTACTGGGTCAATGTTGCACTGTGACACATAAAACCAGCGCACCAGTTTTTGGGTATGTGTGTGTGTGTGTGTGAGAGAGAGAGAGAGAGAGAGATTGATTGTTTTCCAAAATAACAAACCTCTGTGGCAAGACATAAAAAGTGCAGCGCGCGTGTGTGTAGCTCACTGTACTTCGCTCGACCATCACAATAAGCAGTACAGCATCCCGAATACAATGCAGGCATATCTTCATGGTTTGTGACCTTCCAGTGCCTTTAACTATTCCTGTACAAAACAATAATTAATAGACATCAGGTGCGTCACTGGGGTGGTTACGTGGTTTTAGTCATATCATTACAGATCTGATAATTCTAATAAATTATTGTGCGTCGATGGCTCACATTTAATTGAGATTTTCCTTACATACATACTCATAAAATAGGGTTAGTTTTTGTTCTGTTTTAATGGAAAAAAATTGGCTGAGTGAAAAATTTTCGAGGAATTCAATATCAACCAAAATTATTTCCTTCGATGACTTGCATCAATAAACTGTAAGTGCTGCAGGTAGGTAGGTAGATTGGTAGGCAGACCTTAATGTCTCGTCAGCAGCGAAGTTATTAGATATGGTGCAAATTGCTCAGAGAAGTATAAATATGGTAGCAATCAGCCATGGCCTGTAGTAAGGAGTCATCCCAGCATTCGCCTGGATTGATCTCGGGGAAACCATGGAAAACTAAAATCAGAATGGCCGGACCGGGATTCGAACCTATGTCCTACCAAGTGTGAGTCCGAAAGTTAACCACTGCACCACCTCGCTCTGTGTAGTTGATATAATTCCCTCAACTTGCAATATATCATGTACAGGTGTCGACACACAGATAGTTCTGGCCCATTTGAGAAAAAAGAAAATATTCCAAATATCTCTGTTATTTGTGTTAAATTTTCAAGAAATATCAAATAGTGTTAACTTCGTGTTGGCACCAACCTTTGTATAACCTGAAGAAAATTAGTTATGTCTGCTAACAGAGCTGCGGACGATAGTGACAGTAACATTTCCAGTAGTGACTATGAACCATTTATACCCTATCTTGTCCTCGGGGAAAGTGGATGAAGGTTGTATACTTAATGAGTGTTACCCAGATTAAGTTACCAGAAGGAAGGAATAAATGTGCATATAAGTAATAATTCTGAACTTGTAGCAACTAGTTTCACAGATATAGCAAATAAAGGCTGTAACCTTGAAGCTAGTGTAAATTACGCCAGTCGTTAAACTAAAGGATTGAGGATTATAGGATATATTTAAAATCAGTGAAAATGTCAATATGGACAGTTGTCCCACAGTCGTGGAATTCAAACTGATTTTTTTAAATTCAACTGAACACTGAGGAAATACAGGCTAGAAGTGTGTTGTTTAATCACAAGAGTTTTAACTAGTGTAGACAAAGGAAATGCTTCAGGATAATTGTACTGTAGAAGTAGTAAGAAGTGGAGGCATTTCTACACCGATGATAAGTAGAATTTCTTCTAATATAAAAAACTGTGTACTATGTAAACATGGTAAAAGATAATCGAGAAGAGAAACCAGATTTTACATAATTAAAAAAGATGTTTGTCTTTGAAAATCAAAAGATTGTCAGAATCGTGTGAGTGAAGGGTGAAGAGATTTGGGCGACTTTTGACATCGAGGTCTTGTGAGCAGTGTCATATGTATTGCATTGGTTTGTGAATCACATCCTAAAGAAAGACTAGCTGAAAGCAATCTTGGAATTAATATTGCGTATGAATTCAGCTATTATACC
Organism: Dryococelus australis; assembly: GCA_029891345.1. Classification (NCBI taxonomy): domain Eukaryota; kingdom Metazoa; phylum Arthropoda; class Insecta; order Phasmatodea; family Phasmatidae; genus Dryococelus; species Dryococelus australis. Next base: position 3,652,522 of record CM057009.1, on the reverse strand, counting down.
TACTCTGTTATATATAAGCTCACTAAATGTTGACAGTTCTATGGACATGTACTATTTGATGATGCGCTTGCAAGTCACAGTGACAGTCAAAATTTCTTGCACAAATGTGAATCTCAGTCCCTTGGTTAAACAGTATAAAAGTACATTTGGACTGGCATTGTGAACTGCGAGCACATTATCAAATAATATATACCATCATAATAGTAACCATGAAACAGAGTATACTAAATTTTATAACTAGTGTTGCATAGTTTTTATTTAAATATACAATAATAAGATCTTCTGCTTAACTGGCATGTGACCTTTATTCAGAAGAATTAGTACTATTCCAGTTTCCTTGCTGTCCATATATGTTTATATGTGCTGGGTACTTTATACAAGTAGATATTTTTTTTATCTGCGAGTTGATAAATAATTGGCTTTAACTTAGTATCACTTAACATAAAAGTTTGAAAGTGAATATCTAAAACGAATAGAAGTAAATGTTGATCAAAATCCTTGCCTTATTGTTGTTGACTTTGCATAAATCTACACTTTTTTTTTCAAGGTGGTAAACAAAATTTCCATCGCCATAGCACTTTGTCATTTATTACATATAAAAATATGAATATGTACTTAAGACACGATCGTTTTTTATAGGTGGTTGCTGTAATATACATAGTTTTTGTCCTTCCAAAAAGTATGGCAACACATGAAAAGGGAACTGCCATACCGAAGACATGTTATTTACTTCATTGATGGCAGTGCAGCACATTACATAAACATATAACTTCACTAACATGTTTTCATCAAGATTGTGGCCTCTCTGATGAGTGGGACTGCTTTCCTATCATCAATGGCAAAAATATGTGCTATAGTGAGTGTCAAACTCACACTACCAGCTACACAAATTTGTATTTAGAAAACTGTTAATAGACGAAGTGCATGACCTAACTAATTCAAACTTTACTTCTGCAATTATTAAAGTATTATATGTTTTCTATACATTGTAGAAACAGAGAGTGATGACTTTATAAATTAAGATATACCGATGTGAGCTAAATCCTTGGTACTAGAGTGAACCATTACTTCAAATCTTATGTTTTGTCAAATGGAAAGGTGACGAGAGTCCCTGACTGCATAATGCACACATCAGATAGAAGTAGTTGTTGTGGACCTGAAGGCAGTTATTCCCACTGTGTCCAAGCCGGTAAATGCCTTTCTTGAACAAGGACCTGGTCCATGATAGCAGCCAATCCTGAGCATCCGAGGCAAACTTCCATTGTTTCAGGTGGTTTCTGAGGTGGCTAAACATATTAAAGGGACATAATGACGGGTCCGGACTGTAGGGAAAATGTACCAGTATTTCCCAGCGAAATTTGACTCTCTCTGCTCAAACTTTTCTGTACTCCAAACTGTAATGCACAATTTCCCAAATGCTCCCATGGCTGACACCAAGTTGATATGCCATATGGTGAGTCGAGATCGCCTTTCACAAGTAATTTTTCCTGTGCAATGACTTCGGGAGTGATGGCGACAGTTGATGTTCTAGGTCATTGATCATCTACCAAGGTTCCCCGCCCTTTGTGAAACCACAACTACAATTTGTGCACAGTTTTCTATGACATGCAGTGTTTCCCATTCACTGCAACCATCCAGAGATAGATATCTTATGTGCATGGTGCCTTCAATGGTTAGTAACCGTGTAACCATGTGTTGTTCTTCAGATGTTTCGAGTCAACATGCAACTATCTTTCGCTTCATGCACTACATCCCTTGCATACTTTTAAAAAGTGTGCTGATGAAACATAGTTGGATCTTTGAGCTTCGAATAGATCTATTATGCAAGTATTTTTGGAATAAGTAATATTTGAAAACCTAACATAAAACTTTTAATCAAGTTTTTAGATTGCAATCAAATGATGAATACCAGAACGAAGAATAACACCCAAAAATTTCGCTGTGTTTAGGTTACATTTTTGGCACATTTTTAGAGGTACTACTTTTTTAAACTTTTTACTTCCCTTGCAATTTTAGTAATGTTTGTTTCCCGAGTTAACATTGAGCAAATCTTGACTATCTGAAATTCTGAAATGAGATTATTAGTCTGTAAATAGTAATTACACATTGTGCACATGTAGAAAAGGACATCTTATGCCAATATTATAAATTATCTGTCCATTGTATTGGTTACATGGTCTACCGTAGTACTACTTGCTTCTAATAGATACTGTCAATGTACAAATATTAGTTGCATTATTATTAAATTGTTATAATATTTGACCACCATTTTGAAAATAAACGTCTGACCCTACTTAAATCATCTAAGTTTGCATGGCTTTCTGTAGCACTGCAGGAGTAAAAATGTTGGTGTTAATTAACTTAATCGAATTGTTCTGAAAAAATGGAAATGTTCAATATTCTCATCTGGCACTATTTTGCAAAAATGCCAACAAAAGAATGTCTCTGTATGCATAATTAATGTGTCTAATGAATACTGTTACTGTACAAAATTTGGGTGATTTTCGTTGAATTGTATAATAGATATAACATACTAACATAAATTATTTAGTCTAATGCCATTAAAAAAATTTCTGCCGTACCTAAAACATGTTAGTTTGGAACATACACTACTGTATCATTATTTGCGTGAAAAATTTTGTGGGAATCGTTTTATTGATCTTCGAGATGTGGAGAAAAACTGTTTTCATGTGACTCTCTTTATGAATAGAGGAAAAGGGGTTAAGTATTAACAAATTCGATCATTGTCATATATATTGCCAGTAAACTAAGTAAAATGGGTTACATAGTTTCACAGAAATGACACACTAAGCCAAAATGTTTTATAGCCACCATTCTGAAAATAAGTGTCTGGCACAAACATGAAGACCACAGGGAAATACATAAGCACCATTTACCTTGCTTTGCAAAAGAGTAATTTGAAATTTCAAAATGTTCTCGAACAATCCCTTATAATCGATAATTTTTTATTTGTTTTAAATTTTAAATGATAAGTATGTGCTGTTGTAATCCCCTTTGGTCGTAACCTGAGCCATACCTTGGTATGTTGGGAAATTGACATGAACTTACCAGCTTTTCTCCCTTGTAAATAGTCATTCATTGAACTCTTACCTTTGAATACTTATAACTATTTTATTTATTTAGTATGGTTTCAATCAAACTGTGTAGTTGGAATATTATCCAAGAGTTCCCTAATGACATCATTATTACTTATTACTTATAATTGATGAAATATTTTATTATCATACTCCTTTAATAACATTCAGGCCAATGAAATGTGAAACGTTAAACAGAGCGGCCAAACCTTATGTAAGATTGTAAACAATGAATGCAAGACTAATTTTCAAACAAGATTATGCTGTACATTAAACACAAGATTAAGTTTCACGCCAAATCATTGTTTAAAATACTCATTTTAATGCCCCAGTTCTTAAAAAATAATTTTTAGCCTCTTGGCTACAAAACACTTTCAGATCCTGTAAGTCCTTGAACTTCTACGGAGATCTTCAGCTATTCTGTTTGGACAGAGTGAATTAAAACCAACAATTAATATCTTACTGTTTGATGAAATCACTACTTATTGGTTTGGTATAAAGACGTTTAAACTATTCTAGGGACCTCTTAAAATGCCTAGCTACCCCACACATACCATTATGTATGTCTACAAATTGTACATTTTATCTTAGCTTCATACACAATATCTGGCAACCGGAACTCGTTTTCTGCCAGGTGGAGTTGGTTATCAAGGGTGGGTTGTCTATTCCTCCTGGTAGGTTCCTTCAGTGACACTTGCATCCAAGCTCCATTGTAAGTCATCCGATATAAAACCATAGTGGGTATTCATCTGAAAAAGACAGCTCTTTGACAGGTCTAGTTGCGAATGGAAGTTTCGTATTGTAGATCTTAACAAGATTTTTTTGTCCATTCTTTAACCATAGTTCCATCCACTCGGACAGCAACAAATGGAGAGGGTTTACATCTTGCAGATTCAAATTAATGGCACCAAACCTCTGGAAGGTCACACTCAGCCTCCTCTTTTTGATGAAGGCTGAATTTCGATCACACTCGAGGTATGAATGTCCTCGGACAGGAAACGTAACATGGATTGACTTCAATAACTTTTGCCTGTGCATCAGATGTTGTAGAAAATATACAACTGTTGCATTCTTATTCTGACCTTCGCAGAAATCGCATAAAATAGCCAGTTCTATCACTGATGAGTCAAGAAAATGTGTGACAAAATGATAAAGAAATGAAGATACTTCATCACGTCCCTTTTTGGCAACAGTTTCATCATAAGTGTAAAAGTAACTCGTCCCAGTAGACAAAACACTGATGTTGATCATGTGCACCAACAGATGCTGTTTGTAATAGACATTGTTCCTTTCTGATGTTTGGGCATGGGACATTCTTGCAGAAAACTATAGCAATCGCTTCTTGCATAAGTGTTTTTCATGCATCTTGTCTGGCCTTCCGTTTGTGGTCATAAAATGCCTGCTGAATTTTCAAGTGCACTGCATGATTTTCTAGCTTTTCAGTTTCCTTCAAAACGCCACTTCTAGCCTCTTCTCGGTCGTGATCAAGTTTCTGTTTATCAGCTAAATACTTGTCACAATGACTGAAAGTATCGCCCCTGGGATAGTCAAAGCGTATTGTTACAAGATGCCTGAGCGGCGTATCTGTGTTCGTGAGGGTTGGAGGTCTTATTAATTAAAAATAAAAGAACAAAATTTAATTTTTAATTTATTCACACAGCTATTATTTACAGCATTAATCTATCTATCTCAACTCTAATTAATGTCCTTAATGTGTGTATTTTCTTATAGTCAATTAATATTTACTCAACACTAACACACATTCAGTCTATCTGTTGACATCATTTGTAATGTCTTTCACTGATCTGCAAAATGGTGGCACAGAAAAATAGTATCCATTTAAATCTGTGGATATGGTTGGCTTTTTTTTTACTACTCACTATTGCAAACATGTATTTAATCATAATGCAAGCAGATAATACCATTCATCATAAAATGCATATAACCTTCCTTTAGCGACAGAATGCTATTTTTTTATACTACTTGCAATAGCTATACTGCAATTTATACGAAATAATTCTACCACACAATTATTTAAATATCAAAATCCCAGCTGTTCCACACAGTAACTTAAAATTACTATAACCAATAAAATGTTTAAGCCTGAAAGCAAAACATATTAACCCGAGTGTAAACGTTTCCCATTGGAGTTTATAATTACTCCCAGTTATTGTCAAGACTACTCACATTAACAAACAGGCAATTAGGTGTAATGTGAATTTTACAACACAATGCAACCACGAAGAAAAAGGAGATCACACAAATATTTGATTTTTGAATCCTTACTACCACACACAGTGACTCAAAATAATCTAAAATATTTACACTGTAACGCAATTATAAAAAAAAATTAAATAAGCAAAATATGTTATTGCTCTTGATACAAGAGCAGTACAACATTGTTGGATGTCGTATCGTAGGCTTCCTAATGCACGATAATGGTTATTTACACTACGTAATAAATGCCCTCCGCCATTGTTTGTACTGTGGGAATAGCAGCTTATCATACACTCATGAATAGTGTATTGCGTACGTATGAGGCGCTGTATCGCTGCAGCGGAATCTAGTGGAATCTTTGTGTAAGTTTTAAACGAAAACAGTGGGTCCTAGGCAGTTGCAACAAGGGGACCATTTTTGTTTCTTAGGTTATACTGCTTAATAAACCAGCATCAAACGTTCATAATTCCCGACGGTAACGAAGTTGTTGTCAATAAGAGGGTGGCCACTCCGGTTATTTTTGTAGCGGGGACTGTTGTTATTGTGCATTTGCTCTTAGGTTGAAGACCCCGATAACATAAAACTACGTTCCGCGAACTGTACTTTTATCTCACCTGGTTTCCTATATTCCGCAAAAATACATTCCAAAATCTCCATTTGAAGGGATTATTTCACCCTTAATATTTGGTTTAGGTACGAAGTGTCTTATATATTAGGCACTTGATTTTGCATAAGAAATCGCCTCACGAAGTTTGTCAGTCGAATTCTGCCCCATTCTGTATATCGCGCTTTGGTGGATCGGTGTTCAATACAACCTAAATTACCAAAATGTGGCGTGCGTGACACAAGCGCATCACATCACTCACGCATCCAGTCCAATAGTCCAGGCTACCAGTCGTAATCTTCACTGCTCTGATGTTCGCAGTCGCAGATTCTCCTCCCGTTGGTCACTTCCGGCCCCACTCGTTTCTCTTCTCGCTCGTAGTCTTTTGCTCGATGCCTTACAATCGCCCAAACGCCTGACTGCAATGAACCCTCCACTCCACTTCCGGTTTGGAGGTTTTTTGCACTTTTACATCAGTCGCCCTGACCTGGAAGGTTCTACGCACCCAGAGCCACGCTGAGAGAAACGATTGAGTGAAGAGATTTGAGCGGCCTTGAGAGCGAGAGAGAAACGAAGTCAGTAATTCAGAGCATTCTTCAGATAAACGCAGAAATTAAATACATCTAAGGTTAGGAGTATGCGGCAGGATGCTTTGTGTTACAGAAACGCGCTTCTTGGTTTATAGCTCGCCTGACATTCTAAATATTCCATTGACTAGCCACTTATATAACTTCTCTGTATCTTCCGCTCGCTCGCGTGGGACGGGCCAAGGTCAGTGCAGACCGGCGTCAAGTAACATGTTAAATTCTGTATTAAACACCGATCTGTAACTCGGGGGGGGGGGGGAGACATCGAGCTCATGATATTTTCCCTTGTACATATTGTACATCTTGTGTACGTTTAACTCTTCAGGAAGGTAAACCCTCTGTTTTCTTAAGACTGTAATGACTGTGTCTTACTTTTGAAAGAACCAAAGTGGTTATGTATAGCTTTATCTTATGAGGGCGGTTTTAATGTCTCCCTTTTAAGTCATGTGGACTATTTTGCTTTATTAAAGTAAATTGGTAGTCCACCTTCCCTTGAGTGATAGGCCTACCATGTAAAGATGCAAACGCCTGTTTACATACCCGAACATCCTATACATGACCTCCTGTTTGTATATTGGTTCGATGAAACTACTGTACAATCACAAAATGCACCTTCAGTTTCAAGCTGTATTATTCATTCGCCGTGCTACTGGACCAACTGAAATGAGTCCATTGATATACAGGTTAACTTCGTCATTGCTGTTCATCTCTTTGATAGTTATTATTATTGCTTTTCGATTTTCTTCGTCTAAACATTCAAAACATTTTTTCTACAGGCACACGGCTCTCCAGTAGTGGTATGGGACTGAAGTCTGGGTTTCTTTGTGACGTTCTTAATTCTGCCAAAACGTTTCCTCGACGATGTAGACTTTTGTACGCGTATGTCATGAGCTGATTCATCTTGTTAATCTCCTACATTGTCCATTGTGATATCTTACACACAAAACGCGATACGAATATACCACTAATATGCGTTTTTCTGAATAGGGTCAACAAAACACCCGAATCACTCTTAAATTTCTCTGATAGGACGCTAGTCCACTTAACCGTACACAACCTTGACAGAACCTCACCAATGTATAACATAAAACCAGTGCAGCCAATGCACAAGATATGTACTGCACTTCCCATGTACAGTAATATTTCAAATCCCGATATAGTTTGCCTAAAATTGACGAAAACGGTGCATATCATAGTTTTTCCCTGTGGTCTTCATATGTGATTAGGATTTACCGAAAATGACCTCGTAAGAATTTACAAGGCATAGGTCTGTCCGTCTACAAATTTTAGGAGACAGATGCACGCCCGATTGTTTAGTTTTTTTTCCTTAGTGATTTGGTTTGGTAAGAGGGCGGGGGGGATTAATTTTATTCATTATTCCTCAAGCGAAATTTCTTCCTGGGGTTCGAGAACAAAGCGAAAAATTGTAGCACACAGAATGACATATTTTATTATTTCTGTTATGTTAGGGCGTTTTAAGGGGTTTGATTTTTCAGTGCGGGCACGATATTGTTCTGGTCTGTTAAACTACGAAGTTAACCAGACAAGATTAATTAGGGGATGCGTAGCTCGATGGAGAGAGTAAGAAGAGCTAATTACAAGTTCACACTGACACGTCTTTTAATCACTCTTTAGCATACAATATTTGCACCATAACAAATCAAGATTATTATAATATCTGATTGCTGTATACCTGAGTCACTAGACTCCTCACTAAAGCCTCTCAACTTATGAAAGTATCACAAATATCTGAATGCAATATAATTACGATGAACTACAAGTGTATTCTTCTAGGCCTATCGAATTCCTGACAGTCTAGCCTGCACTTAATCAAGGTTATGCTTACCACAGATGGTTAAGGTTGCAGCTCGGTCTATGGGCAGCAGCGGCTCCCGCTGACTTCGGTAGCTCGTGTCTACATCGTGCAGCTCCCGGTATCGCGTTGACCTGGAACGCAGTCTCTGTAAACCTGGTAGCAGTCTGACGATCTGGGCAGGGACGCGTGACCTTCACCCCTATATATATATATATACACACACACACACACACACACACACACACACACACACACACACACTAGCGACCCGCCCCGGCTTCGCATGGGTGCAATTAAGATAAAAAAAACTGCTTAACCCGGCGTTAATCAGGTTGGGTAAACCCTCCTAAAGCATTAAAAAAGCACATTATAATTTAATAATTAATTAAATAATTTATCATTTAAAGTTTTTTTACTATTTTTATTTGATATTTTTTAATTTTTTATAATTTTTCATATAATATACATTATATTACAATGCAATTTATCTGAGATAGAAGTATTTAATATGTTATTGGCTAAGACATTCTCTGTAGACAATGTTTGACGTCCTGTTATTGTTTGGTAGCTAAATGTACTGTTTCTTGGGACGTCCAACTCGTGATAAACCAACATATAGTTGGCCATGGGAAAAAACACTCTTTTCGTAGGTCGATTCCAACCAAAGAGAAAGTTTGACCCTGGGACTTATTAATAGTAATCGCGAACGATGTTTTTACGGGAAATTGCAACCGTTTGAAAGATATTGGCAAATCCGTGGGAATCATGGGAATCCTCAGGAAGTTTGCCAGCTGCTGGACCGGTGAGGATGGTCGCGACAATCAAATTTTCTTTCAAGTCTTTAATGAGCAATCTTGTGCCATTACACATGTTAGGAGGGCTTATATTTCTTAAAAGCATGATAGGAGTACCGACTTTTAATGATAGTTCGTGAGGTGGCAAGCCAGAAGGAATAAGCGAATTTAGAAAATCTTGAGGAAAGTGGACGACATCGTCAACATTGGTGACTGTGTCAATCGACTTATAGGTTTTGACTTGGCCGGGAACTCTTTGTATAATGAGATTGTTGATTTCATTGACAGTGTCGTTCCTAGGCCTGGAACTATTGCCCTGGAACACAACCAGTGAAAGTCTCTTTCTAGTAAATTTTCGAGGCCCGGATATACTGCTTCTTTAAGATGCTGCAGACTGTGGACTATCTGACCTAATGTCTCATTTAAAATGATTTCAGCAGAATTAGTGCCCAAATTTAGAGAAGGAAAAACTCCTTCTCCAAGTCTGAGCAATTGTTGTGGGAAATCTTTATGCGAGTCTCCACCAAGATATGCTCTCATATTAGTTCGCAAATTTAGGTGTTGAATAGAACTCCATAAGGGAGATGATTTAAGACATGCTTTGATGATATCTGCACGCGTCCCTTTTGTAACTACAGGGAGTGTCTGCCGAAAATCCCCAGCAAACACAAAAGTAACTCCCCCCATAATGGCAGTAGAGCTTCTAAGGTTGGCGCCGTACGCAGCACACAGCACGTTTTATTTTCCGAATCTGTCGTCCTGCAAAGCCGTAGTACATTATTTTGTTCTATCATCAATAGTTTTCGCAGCGCACGCAATGTAAGGAATTTTATAGGTCATTTATTTACACTTTGGGTTACATTATTGGAGTTTTAGTAGGGATCCCTATTGATTTTTTAAATAAAATATAGCCTATGACACTCAGTGATAACGTAGCATTCTACTAGTGAAAGAATTTTTAAAATCGGATGAGTAGTTTCGAAAATTACCTCCTACATCCAAACACACAAACACACAAAGTTACAAACACTACCTCTTTATAATATTAGTACAGATATATATATATATATGCATAACCTTGGCCTCCTTTTCTTCTACCACCCTTGTTATAAACACCGCAGAACCCGTCTCCCGCACCTGGTTACCCGCCCAGGCCTCGGACCGGCCAAGCTATGTCCGCGACAATATAGTATTATATGATCCGGTGAGCTGTTATTTATTTTCTAGCTGCAGCTAAAGCAAATATTTTCGAGAATCCTTGCGTATGGAAACAGGAGTCACGCTGAAATAAATATAAGTACTGTAGTTGATAGCAAAGAGAAATTTATCATTTTTCATTACGCACCGCTTTTCGGTATATTAACTCGTATTTTGGATGTCCTGTAAACTTTCCAAAATGTAAGAATATATAGTTTAGATGCCGCCTTGCTGCTGTGAGTGTTGTTTCGCAAAGTGATGCTAGTTCTACACAGTGTGGTTTGTAGTAACATGAAGTAGGCCTGGTTCAAATAACGAGGGTGGGAAAGGAAGTAAAAAGATGGATATAACTTCAGATCTAATGGGCTGTTCGGTGAGGATAAATGGCATCTTGTTAGAGCGAGTTTTAGTGGATGTGTTCCACATCGAACTTGAGCGCTCCCTTGCGACTATCGATAAAGTATTTTCTGAGCGATTGTTAAAGTGAGCCTGGTCCATGGGAAAAGCATTTTTTTACGCGAATAATTGACTTTATCCAGTTTAGTGGTGTAAAACACAGAATTATGTTAATGAGTTTGGCACTCTGGTCGGGTAGTTTATCCTCAGACGCAGCTAAGACTGTAGAAAAATCCGTCATATATTTGGCGTGTGACTTCCATCCAGTACGACTTAAATAACCGGGAATCTGCGTATTGATTTATCGACTCTCCTCCATCGCGACGATCTATGACGCAATGACTATTTATTTGCTCACGGAGGCCGAGGCCGAGAAGCGTAGAAGCCATAAGGGCGACACTGCCGTGCACATCAAGTACGCCATAGCCACTCATAGGCTCCTAATTGATGTTCAATGTTATCGTCGGACTGCGTGTCCCTATGGAACTTTCGGCGGTGACATTATTTTACGTGTGGAAAGTCTGTACGATGGTTCAATACAGGACCCCTGAGAAGCTTCGTTTGTATCTTACGCGTATATTTTGAGATTCAGTGCTTCGAAAAAAAAAAAACAATTGTTAGCCATTTTGGAGTTTTCAAAAGTGGTGTTTCTAATGTGATTAACGCTTGAATGAACTCAGCAGTTTTCGCCTGAAGTGTGTGTATTTGTCGTAGATCAGCACGTTGGACGCACGTTTAATAATTTAGCAGAAAAACTTGAATTATAGGCTGTTCACGGTTAAATGAGTTCTTTTTTGCAAGCCCTGCTTACGATCTACTTGCATACACGATGTGTATTCTTCCGCCTTATGTAAAATTAACATTGCCATCGGCCACGTCACTTTATTTATACGTCTGTCATCTTTACTGGGCGCATGCCACTCAGTGCGTCCGTTAAAATATATGCATGTAGGAGTAGTGACTTTTTTTATAATGTTGATTTCAAAAGTACACTATCGGCCAAAAAGTAATTGGGCACCTGTCCACAATGTTTGCTCGGTGGTTGTCACCCGGTTAGAATCTCTTGCAGCTATAACAGCAGCCACCCTGTTTGGCATGCTCTCTACGAGTGTTTGCAGGACAGCCACAGAGATTCATCGCCATTCCTCTTGCAACCATTCCACGAGTTGAGCAATGGATTTTGGCCGCGCATGACGAGCTCTCACCCGGCGATCCAATTCGTCCCAAATATGTTCTATAGGGTTGAGGTCAAGGTTCTGGGCGGGCAAGTCCAATCGGCGAACATTGTTGTCGGCGTACCACTGCATAGTAGCCCTTGAAACATGGCACCTGGCATTGTCATCCTGGAGGTAACACGGGTCCATTCCGTAAAAACGTCACAATGTTGGGAGCATTTCATTATCCAGAATGTTACAATAGGCCTCTGTGTTCATGCTACCATGGACAAACACCAGCGGTCCTATGTTAAAGGCCGTGAAACAGACCCACACCATCACTCCACCACCGAATTTCCTAGTTGGCACTATACACTCCGGCAGAAGCCGTTCCCCAGGTAGACGCCACACACATACACGTCCATCGGACCGGAATAATGTAAACCTCGACTCATCACTCCACATAACCGATTTACACTGCTCCAGTGTTCAGTTTCGACGGTCCAAACACGACCTGAGTCGTAGAACTTTATTGCTTGTGACATGGGGCTTATGTGCAGCTGCTCTTCCAAAATATCCAAGTCGGTGGGCCTCTGTACGCAATGTTCCAATGGAAACCGATACTCCTCTTGCTGCATGAAACTCCTGTCGGATGGTAGCCATGGGTTGTGCCCTATTTTTGACAATTTCACGTTTCAGGGTTCTGCGATTTCTGTCGGTCAAGATTGGAGGTTGCCCAGAATGTGCAGCATTGGCACAATGCCCATCGACCTTCCACTTACGCAGGACGAATGTGAACGTTGATTTTGGCCTGTTTACCTTCCGTTCAATCGCCCGGCCAGACAGCTCACTGAGATGGCAGCCCACAATCACGCCCTTATCGAAGTCCGATAGCTCTGTACCTCGTGCCATCTCTTTGTCAACTGGTTCTACACCGGCCTGCAGCGTATGACGGCCACACAAGTCAACAGACGTACTGAATTACCTATCTTCACTGGTGACCAAGTACTTTTTGGTCGATAGTGTATTCGCTTTATGGTGCACAGCCTGTACTAACACAGTTCAGTGCCAGTTAGACGGGCGCCTTAACGGGTTTCCATTTCGTCAACCGTATTTTCTTGACGATTCACTACGGAGTTTTCATTGAAGTAAGACCATCTACTTCGTAAACTGAAATTATTGTTATGTAAGCGTGGATATGTCACGCGTTTGCATACAAGAATAACGCGTCAATCCCAAGCTGTCGTTAACAGACGCTTAGATTCAACTTCCGCATGCAAAAGCTAAGAACATGTTCAATTGCCAGATTGGAAGAAGTAATGATCATTTATTGACTACCATATATTGTGGATATATATATATATATATATATATATATATATATATATATATATATATATATATATGTGTGTGTGTGTGTGTATCTTATCACATTTCATGCAGTGTTTTTATGAGTGCACAGTGTAGTGTAGGGAATATTTAGGAGTTACGAAACGTTTCCTTCTTAGAATACGGCCAGTTCATTGAAATCTGTGTATTTAATGTTTTGAAAGCACAAAACATTGAGTAATCAATATCATTGTGCCCTGATCTGATGTGTAGGCGGAGGTTGGTAGGCCTTTACTCCCGAGTGGGCCGCCGAACTGTCCGGAGTGTCGCTTGCGGAGCGCTAGTGGGACCACGAGCACGGGACGAATGTGTTGCCAGGAAGGCTGTGTGTGGCCTTCGTAGGGCCGACAAAAATAGTTTTCTTTTAATGTGTCTTGTCAACGAGTGACGGTAGCCAACGAGGATAGTGCTCTCGATTGTTGTCTTGTTGATGCGAATGACAGAATCGCGCGGTTGCCCACAAATAGAACGTGGGAATCGGTAAATAAATAAAGTGAGGCGACTGCAGATTGTCTTTAGCGAAATATGTTTTCCCGGAAATGTGGGAATTTGCATAAAACAGTTTCCAAATTTCTTCGGTATAATGCAACGTACGAAAAATCGTTAAATATTTTACAATCAATTTTTTTAAAAACTGGTTTTGTATTGATTTACTGTTATTTACTTTATCCTATATAACCGTACAGTTATTTAGTAGAGGAGACATTTTTTTGTATAATGTGCGTGCTAGAGCATCCAAAAAAAGAAACCTAGTTTTTCATGGATATTTATGTGAACTAACCTTAAAATGGTTACATTTTTCATGTAACTTCTTAAACTGCAATGCAAGTTTTAAACATACACATAATATGACACATTTACTATACATCAAGCTGCAAGTAGACTATAGAAGTCAGTGTTCCTGCAGTCCTTGAATTTTCAAAAAACAAACCTTTAATTTCATGTGAGACTAAGAGCGCAACGCATATGTTTTGTATAAACTGGCTGAATTCTTGCATTGCAGTTTTTTATTTGTAAACATGCAAAGTTGTCAAAAGGTGCAGTGTTACTAGACTCCAGTGAGTGAAAAGTTCATATTGTGCAATTTATAGTACGCAAATTGTCTGGGGAGAGAATGCTTTGGATGCCTACATATTTGTGAAATGTTTTGAAGCCAAAATGGCATGTGAGCTGCTAGATTATACTGAACAAACTGCAAATCATAAACTAGTGATGCAAATCTGATTGCATTAACTAGGAATAAATTAGTGGTGGTAAAATACTTGGGGGTTTAAAATGATTTTAAAGAAGTAATGAATTCATCTAAAATTTTATTTTTAATATTTTGTGATAAAAATTGTTATGTATGACTTTGAAATTCACGATTAATAGGGAACAGCTGTCCTTATACTAGATACATTATTTATACCGTAAAATTGTACATTTCAGTACTGGCAAAGTCCTTGAAGGTAAATGCAAAATGTATCCTGGAAGTGCTACTATAGACAGTTGGGAACTTGACTAGGTAGGAATTTTCGTGAAAAAATGTCGGAAAACTATCCTGTATGTATGGAAAAACACTTTACCATTCAAGTTTTTTCAGTACGCATGCACAGTAACGGAAATTTCTTAGAGGTATATTGTGGCGAAATGTTTTATAATGATGTCGGAAGTATTCGTTATTCTCGCATAATCGTGAACAGTTTTTTGTTGTGACTATGGTGATAGTTTTCGTAGAAGCTTCATTTTCTTTCGCAAAATTTCCCTACTGTTTTAATAATATAGGGGTATATATGCCTTACTCGTGATACCTCTGTTTCATTCTGAGTCTTTTTAGAAGGATTTTACCCACGTAATTGTCCGCCGCAATTTTTGGTGAATGGTCATACAATTATGTACTTTGGTCCTTCCGAATACCCGTAGGATTATTAGAAATAGCATATGACTGGCGTAATATTTTCTACTACCAAAAATATTCAAGAAAATACACAATTCTTACTGCAGAATTAAACCACACATTTGCAGAAAGTTAGGAAATAGTTCATACAGGATACAAATAGCACATTTTATCTTAAAATTAAGTGAAGCTGTGTTCCTTTATTTTTTAAACCAAAATAATTAACTCTCAGAATTGCTATTAACTTCAGTGATGTGTGGCTATAGACATGATGTGGGTTTTGTTATTGTTGCTACCCGTGGTTGTAATCTAATTTAGATAAATATTGTAGTATTATGTAGAAAGTCATCAATTTTTTGTGAAAGAACTTTCACTAGGCATAATGGTAATTTGTATAATTCCTGTACATGGCAGTTGCGTTGTGTTGCATATGAACTTATTTAGACAGATTATATTGAGAAACCATATAATTATATAATTAGAACCCTTCTATCCACTCGTGTATCGACGATAACCCTGAGTGTATCCTTGCCAACACGTCTGGCAGTGAGGGGCTGTACACAGTCAGAATGTGAGCAACTTAATCATATATACACAAGTACGAGCATGCCACACATATCTCTCTATACTTCGACATTGAACACGATGAGCAGCTCCGTGCCTAGTTACACTTATTTCTAGAAACACATTTTAATACGAAAATCGGACCTGGATGTTCATGCAATATTATAAATAATTATAAAATGGAGCTGTATCAAGGTGACATTTACATTCTCAAAATTTTTGTCAAAATTAGAGCATGTGACCTGTTTCCGAATTTTTCGAATTTCTGTATGGTTTATTACTCATTGCCGTTTGTGCTCTACTCCAATGAATAATTATAACGGCATAGCTACACCAATATGTTTCCTGAAATTGTCATACCGTGTGACCAACCAACCCAAGCCTGGATACAGGTGTAATTATTGCCTTATGAAACGTTGATATAAGCATGATATAGCCCTGATACCCACAATCTGGAAGGCATAGTTAACCATCACTTGGTAACTATTACATTTTGGGCTCTTAAAAATGTGGGTTTATAATGTCACACCAAGCTAAAACAAGCTGATATTTCGTGTTAGACCTAAAGAATTGTACACGCATAATTGGCAGCCATTTTCGAACAATTCGAAATGAGCTACCAATTTCATATTTGTAGATAACACATTCAAACCAATGTTCTTAATTAAGACCCAAGCTATTTTAATGCATATTTGACCACCATTTGCAAAACACCGGAGATAGCCACGACGATCACTTTGTAAACAATTCTTCTGATCTCGAATACCTCGATATTTTTGATGAAGCCGTAAGTTGTTTTATAATCTTAGCTGATAATCATTTTCATACCATTAAACACAGATCTAGAAAAATTCAGAGCCCATACAGTTTGCATACTCTGAACAAGCTGTTATTGTACATTATCCCCATAACCATTTAGAAGCATACGTGGCAGCTGTTTTCATTTTGCTGGAAGTCAGCGGGTGTAGGAATTGTTTTTAAACCCTAGCACTGCTACATATCAGCCGAAAAGAGAAACAAAGTAGGTTGGTATAATCGATAATAATATTAGATAGCTATAGTTTCGATCAGCATTTCTGTGCCACGATTATGTTTGGTAATTATTGCATTTCAGATTATGACTTGCTACAGGGTCTTCATTTGGGAATGGAGTTAATGTTGTGTTGTCACCACGAAGTATGGCGCAACCTGGACACCAGACCTCTGAGATAACCCCCCCCCCCCCCCTCACTCTCCTCTTCCTCTCCTCTTCATATTTTAATACTGCCGTAGAGGAGGAATTTTCGTTAATGTGCGACCACAATGCACTACAGAAGTTATGTGCAGAGGTTCTGGCTAGTCATTGCCTGCTTGGAAATGTGTTATAGTAAGATTGCACACGTTTGAAATATTCGTTTGCTGGTAGAAAGATCTTGCTCTGTTCAGTTACAATTATTATTAATACTGCAGTACCTAGTTTATATTTATTTTGTCTTTTAATGGTAAAAAAAAACATATTTTGTTTACCATCGTGATACATTTCTACTTTCCATGTATTTTTCAGGTAAACACGCCTGCCATCATGAACTAGTTATATTTTTAATATTTGTTATTTGAAGTTCATAACTATGTATAAAAATTTTCCATCAGGAATCAATGTATTTTTTTTCCTGTCTTATTTGTGGGTGATGATACATTATATGACTTTTAATTTTTCAGTTGCTAAAGTTCTTCAAATTAGTTTATATTATATTATTATTTTCCAATCTACGTTATCATTTCCGCACTAGTGTGTTCAACTATAATACTATTTTGATCTGTGATGTAGGGTGAACGGAAATGAGACACAATTATTTTACAAACTTTGCTTTGTTCACCAGTAATGTACATTGGCCGCAATATAATTTTCACAGCACACACAACCTATAACACAAATTACTTATATTCATATTATACAATGTCTTAAATATGATAAATTAAGAAATAGTATTCGTTCAGCAACATTTTTTTACTGAATGTAACGCAAACAACACGTTAATTTAACCAGTAGTGCATTCAACAAATAATATTTATATAACATGTCAATCATCAAAGAAGAATTTTAAAATCATTACATGTATTCCTTGTTAAAAAAAAACACAGCATTCATCCAGTTGACACACCTAATTAGATATAACCCTCAATAGAAACAAAACACTATTAAAGGATGCCTTCTGCAAGGCGATTAGTAACACATAGCACGGCACTATCTTCGCGACGCAATATACTATTGATACATTAACCACTTTAATAAAGATCATTTTACTACGCTATAGGTACTCAAGTAATGACTAAATAGTGTCTCGTTTGGTTACGCTATAAAACACACACTCATGTACTGGAGTCGGGTACAGATCGTTCTGTTTTAGCTTACAATTCTTCTGTATTCCAGGTAGAATATGTCGTTGGTATTCGTTCGTGTATTTGCGATGTGGAGAAACCGATGCACTCTGGGGCACAGGGCTTTGTTGAGCATACATAACTGTGGTTGACAGTCTTTGACATCAGTTGATTCACAGCTGCTGTGCAGCGTGGAGTCTGGACATGCATCGTTTATATGTCGTAGGCGTTTGCAAAGGCAATCACCTCGCCCTCGGAGCAGAAGAACTTTGTTTACAGCATATGAAGTACTGTACATCTACAATTATTTGTGCTGCTGATAATTTTTTTCACTTGACTCGTAGGATGCAGATTTGCTTACTAGAAGGCTGTGAAAAAGTCCGTCACATTCCTCTGTAAAAGAACATAAACCTACTCACGGTGGCTAGCGTCAGGGAAAACAGGGAAAAAGTCTGTCACATTCCTCTGTAAAAGAACATAAACCTACTCACGGTGGCTAGCGTCAGGGAAAACAGGGAAAAAGTCCGTCACATTCCTCTGTAAAAGAACATAAACCTACTCACGGTGGCTAGCGTCAGGGAAAACAGGGGAAACGTGTAATAGACGGGGAATTTTGCATTTGTGGAAAATATATGCGAGTTTAGGGAATTGAAATAAAATAGTTAAAATGTATTCAATAAGAATATAAAATAAATACATAATTTTAGCATATCGTTTACATGCCATGTCATGAATTGTACTGTGCATTATTTTAGTTTATTCTACCTTCAAAGAAACGTTTAAAAGCTGGAGAGCAAGTTTGTTTTGTTGTGTGTATTCATCGCTATTATACTTATTTTCTTGGCTAAATTATTTTCTTATTGATAGAGCAAGAATTAACATAAAGGAAAATGTGGCTTTCATATGACATCAAAAGATTTTGCATATAGAGTATTAGCTGAAATAATAATTCAAACACTTGTAGTGTTCGCCTGTGAATTGTACCACTGTATACTGTACAGTTTCTTGTTTTTTAATTGTGACTTCGTAACTCTTAGATAGTTACGGTGGACTCGCAACCATCCGTCGCATTTGCGAGTCTCTCGTCCGTTAGTCGTCATCCGTCTGTTTTTTCGTCCGTCGGTTGAAAGCGATTGACATCATCCGTCGTCCGTCAATCCTTCTGTACAGCAGGTAGGCGGTATATTTTGGTTCGAAATACATTTTCAATGGAAAAATATTTTGGGGAAATAATTTTATTACGTGATAAGAATTTATACTGAATTATTCTTTACGTTTTTAACTTCTGAATTTACCACCAAATATAAATACACACATCCACCGCCGTGCGTATTCGCTTCTATGGAATGTCGTCAGAAGGTGGTGTCCCATTCGTCCGTCCATAGAAAGTTAGTTTGAGAAATATTTGACGGATCGACGGATAGAAAAATAGTTGCCCTGCGATTGGTGGAAAGCTTAAGGTGGCTGTGTCAATGTCATATTTGTATTCCATCTGTACTAAACTGTGTAAACGGTTTCGTCGCCCTTGCTACGGAATATCTATGTAAAGAAAGAGTTGAATCATCTAATTAAATCTCAGTTATACTGTCTTTTGTTGAGTAACTCCTTTGTGAAGTCAGCTCTGCATGGAGTCTGTTGTGTGGATTCAGTTCTATGTTGATTCAGTTATGTGCTGAGTCAGCTTTGCGCTGTACACTCAAATGAGTCTCCATTGACTAACACAGCACACTGGGCCCATGTTTCCCCTCTTGTATACTCCGAAAAATGTCCACAAAAAAAAAACATGTTCCGCATCGTCTTCTTGATTATTGTCGGGGTTGTGACAAGCTGAAACTGCTGAGGCATCGGAATGAAAGGAATCATCGCCGTTCCTGCTATTTGAATGTGGTTTAATGCGTTTCTTCGTCGTTTTATCTTCTTCATTTTGTGTGTGATTTTTTTTAGGAGGGTTATTATTTTCAACCTTCTCAAGAGAGACTTCCAAGTCTTGTTTTTAATGGGGTGTCAGTGATGATTGCTGTTTCTGGCCTTCTCCATCGATTAGATCCCTTTTTTTTCCGGTGGTGGCGAAATGCCATGCGGAAGGACAAGACTAGCATTATTTGGAGGTTCTGAAACTTGTTCACAGTAGCTGGTGGATAGTGTTACAGGTCTTAAGGTGCAACTGCTTGTATGACTGACTAAAGGTAATAAAAACCTTATGTTACAATAGATGCGCCTTCATTTGTTTCCTCGATGGACTAGAAAGTAAAAAAAAATGGCCTCTTTGAAAAAACTATTGTTGTTAATGGGGCAGGTACTCTTAGTTCGGAATACACTCACAGCGATTTCGCTACTTGGAACCTTTGAGTACCCTGTCCTGCCAAAATGTTCCGCATATCATATTGATTCAATGATCTCGTATTTTTCTCATCGAAAGATACATTTCTTTTTAGTAATATGTTTTAAGGAGCCTCATTAATGCTTTATCTGGCGGCTGGAGTTTGTGGGTAGTGTGTGAACGCAGGCAAAGTGTGAGCACATGGTTTTCTCCTGTATCACGTCAGTGTTTCTCTGCTGATAAGAATGTTCGTCCAAAAGTAGTAAGACAAGCGACTCTTCTAATGGTTTCGTTATGCAGACAAACGAAATGCTTGAACCAACCTGTGAATACGGGAGTTAGTATCCAGTCTGAAGGATGGCACGCCCCGATGAATCCTGGCGGAGCTTCTTTCATAAGGTGTTGATTCATACTTTTTCTTTGGAATACGAAGAAGGTATGCACGAATTTGCCTCTAGCACTCATGCACGAAGTTAGTGTGACTTAGTTCCCCGTTCTGCAGAGGTTAAAGTAATTTTTTGATGCTTTCCTTTAAGGTCTACATTTCCGGTTATTGTTCTGTATACAATGGAAAAGCCGCGTTCCGTCGACGTTCAATAATATGTTAAGAGGGAGCTTGAAGTGTTCATATCCTTTTTCTCCAATAAGTAAAAAAAAAAGCTTTGATGTCCTATTTGTTGAAACCTTTGCTCTGGTAAATTATGTTCCGGTTGGTTTCAAAATAGATTGGACACATTCATGCCTCCTTAAAAACCCATAAATCCATTCCTTACCCTTTGTACTGTAACGAAATGGATGGTCAATGTTATTTTTAATGGCAAGTTGGTATGCCATCCTTTTTACATCTAATTGAATTAGACCATGATTCATTGCTGCTTGTCTACAATATATTTATTAAGTCATTTTACAACTCTTGAGAAAAAAGAGGCTGACTTCAAAGTGTTGTAGATACAGCAAATTCCAGGGTCTCCGCTTTCTTGTAAAGCATGTCAAAATAAAGTAGTCCATAGTACTCGGAACGTCTTGGCTACTTTAAGGTAACCCATATTTTGCCCCTTGAGCAGCCTTAATCATTCGTCCTCTTGATTTCGTGGCCGAAAGTTTCTTTTCCAGACTTTGGTCTTCGGCATATCTGAAACAACACAATAAAAATTAATAACAGAAAATTATATGTCTGAAATGAGGTTATAATAAATAACAAGCTCTCTGAATTATATGGGGTAATATGGAATACCTGGGGAAACCTCCGGGCCATTTTGATATCTGCAGCATTATTTACATGTTAGAAAGAATAACTACAAATTTATTGCAACATATTGTAGAGTGAGTTGTAAAGTTTTTAATCCTGTATCGTATCTAAGGCATAAACTTCCAAGTATATACCTAATAAAGTAATCAAAATATGAAAACACTGATTGTTGGGGTCTATATCGGCGCTTTGTGGAGGTATGTACGAGTAGTTCAGGCTGTTACTGCTAGATCAGGACACTTGCACTACGAAACAAAGAGGTGTTCCATATTGCCCGCATATTCCGTAATACCCGAAGTTCCACTACATGCTACTGATGAAGACAGAAGTTAAACAAAGAAAAAGCTTAAAATGACGAAAATAGCAGCAACAGACATTTGAATTTGCTACAGGAGAGAGAATTACGAAAGCAACGATTTGAACCTAGAACTCTGATCGAGTATTAACTCGCAACCCTCTAATCCCAGAATAATAATACAGTCTGTAGGACGTATAAGGACAGTGGTATACGATTTCTCTAATATAGGGAAATTCATTTCTTGCCTGGTGATATTATGAGTATCTGCCATTAACCCACGAAAGTACGAGTCTATACAAAACGTTATTAAAATTAATTATTTGGAAGCAGGTTTTTGGGAATATAAGCTATTAGTAGACATAACATATTCACTTTTCGAAAATAGAGACTCTGAATGCAGTTGTTAATGTTTAGAAGATAACGGAATAGTTTTGAAGGGAATTGATGTCGCCTACCTGTTTACAACCGCTGCGAACCATCTGGTGGCCATACTATGGATTGTGGATGCTTCAAGAGGTGACGGACAGTATTCATGTCATGGACAGGCTTATTAGGCATTCAAAGAGCTCTTTGAAAGAGGCTATGTTCGCCGAATGTGTCTTCAAGTGTTCAAAGCGCAAACATTTAACATTTTCTGAAATAATTTTCTTATATTTTTACCTGACATTAATATTACAAATCTGTAAATTCCAGTTCGTAATTTATTGAAACTGAAAGGTTATGTCTAAATTAATTTCAAGGAATGCTTAGCAAATTTTATGTTACAAAAATCTTACATTGCTACAAATCAAAATTTGCAAAAAAAAAAAAAAACACTTATTTTGAGCAATTAAGGAAATAATATTATGTCGTGATTTTAAACATTTCTAAAAGTAACTCGTGGTATCTCATTTCAGTTTGAATTGTGTAATTTCTTTGAGTTTGTTTGTGTTATTCGTATATCCCAAAAAAAAAAAAAAAAAAAAAAACAAATTATGAATTCGTTATGCAGTTTTTCAAAAAGTAATGAATTTTTTGCGAAAAGAACCTTAACAAAATAAGAAAGTTACTATGGATGTATGGACAAAATCCTTACAATTCCTGCTTTCTCAGTTGGCCTTTACAATGACGTGGTAACAATTCCTTAATGTATCTTAACCTCTCATCATAGCTCAGAGTAATGGATTTACTGTCGTACTTAGCACAAAATCTTGGTGTATGCGTTTGCTTTACTTTGCAATTCAGTTCGTTTTCATTTCAATGCCCACTAATGGACAGGTGGTTGATTTAAACATTCTACATCAAATATCTTTCCCACTCTATTTATAGTTCTTACAACGATGAATCAGCGAACTCTTATGGATCTATATAATCTGAAATAGGCGTTCGGGTTGAGTGAGTGAAGATATTCGGGTGGCCCTGTAACAACTAGGTTTTGAGAGCCGATGTGGGTGATTGAGGCGAGTATGAGGCAGCGAGTGAAACGGGAGATCCCCGAAAAAACCCGCCGACGATTCCTAAATGCGAGAATCTGGGTGTGACCCAGCCGGGGATTGAACCAGGTTCGCCTTGATAGGAGGTGAGCAGACTAACCGCTCAGCCACCGCGGCCCCTAGCTGTTCGGACCAGTTAATATTTGCAGATGAATATTTGGTGAAACTGTTCCTGTTGTTTGAATTAATGAACTTGTGAGTTGATTTCAGTGTCTGAATGAATTCATGAAGAAGGAATTGAAATGTGTTTTCCATAGAAAATATACTTGCCCTTTAGTGTGCGTGTACCAAATGAGAAGTCGTAGGCTTTATTATACTATACGTGTGCGCCCAATGTTTTTAATAGTTGTAATGCTGTGGTATGGCACTGCGATATGATTTCTGTTCGATTGTAGATTTTACAGTTGAGTTGACTGATTTGGTGGACGCTTAACAGCTAGGCTTGTAGCGCTCTTGGTGGTGAAGTGAGTAGGAGCAGCGACGGAAAATGAAAGTGGGGACGTGGGTGTGTCCCGAAAAAATCTCCACTCTACGGCAACGTCAATTGGGTTTCCCATGAGCGAAAATTATTTGTGACCCCTTCGGAAATGGAACTCAGATCCCCGCGTGTGTGTGTGCGTGTGTGCGTGTGTGTGAGAGAGAGTTGTACTTGCTACGACTGTTGTCTTGGTGATTTTTCCGTAATCCTCTTTAGGAATTGCAAAATTCAACAGGAATCTGAGTAATAAAATAATGATCTTGAAATGCTTTAATGTTACATTAGGTTTTATTTTCATCTGGATACTTGACGCTCTGTACTATGCCCCATTTTCATCTGCGTGCATAAATAATAGTTGCATGGCGTGTGCTGCTCTACATTTCCAAATATATGACATTTTGTGACATGTATGTGACTCGTTCCTACTCTCCAGATAGTCGACGACGCCGGAGAAAGAGATGAGCGAGAAAGAGAAAGGAAGAGGGGTTTGTATCGAGGTTCAAGGAATTGTTGACAGTTGATAGCGACAGCATGCAGTGAGGTTTGTCCGGGGTGAGGCGCGGTATCGCGGAGTTGCTTAGTCGCAGCTGCACGCAGTTTCGGGTGCAGTGTTTGTGCACTAGTGATCACAGAGGAACTATGAGGTGGGATGATTGGCAGGTTGTCTTGCTGGCTGTGTTGTGCGTGCCTGCGTGTCACAAGTAATGATGGCATGCTGTGTTGTTTGTGTTTGCAGGAAGACGTGCAGCAACTGCAAGTGTCCTCGCGACACACACGACGTTTACCACGAGGAGTGGGTTAATGTGCGCGACAGACTCGGCTTCCGACACCCGACCGACCCGAGCCGGAGTTCTTCACGAGAGAAGAGCATGAACGAAGGTCTGTCGTGGTTTCCTCCTGGACTGTCGTCTCAGCAGGTCTGTGCTATGTTCTATATTTGTTTGTTACTATTAGTAGTGCGTCATACAGCTCCCAGTTTATCGCTCAATCAACTTCACTGCCACTTTTACATACATCATTCTAACTGTACAGCCTCTGCTACCCGTTAAGCTGTCGTTTAATAGTAAAAATATTCAAGCGACGGGAATAAAGCTGCAGAACTATAAAATTGGCAATAGAAAGAAAATTATTTCCGTTGGCTTGCTATGTGTAACATTAGTATCTTTTTACATGCATAAGATTCTAAATACAAATGTGGCAAAGGCATCTTTTAATCAAAAAAGAAAAGTGCATAATAAAGTGTCCGATTTAAAAAAAAGTCGATATAGTACTGCCTTAAAGGTATGTGGCAGAAATATGCTACTTATTTGAAGGTAATTTTTACAACTATAATCGTGTGATAATTTTTGCGACATTTTGAAGAGAACATCATAATATGTACCCTACGTGTTCCGTGTAGTCTCGTACACTTCTTTCGTAGTACAGTGTTAATATTGAAATTAGGCGTTTGTGTTTTACTGTCAACAAACGTAACGTAATGATACATTCCTGTCTCCTTTTTTTTTTTTATGAGCATCTCCTGTCACCTTATCTTTCCTCGACGCCCTCTCTTCCAATCACTCCCCATATTTATTGCACCCCATAATTCTCCAGTTATTTTTCGTACTGAATTTTCCTCCTCTGTATATTTCCCACCGCCTTCCTCTCCTACCGCCTCCCTTTTTCACGTTTTCATGTTCTTCCCCATTCATTTGTTATGGCTGTATAGAGACTGCTGCCATCACTTACAGTTCCTTCTTGTTTTTGTCTCGTGTATGCCTGTTGTTTTTGCGCAGTTAATGTTGTCCCTATCAAAATTTTGCCCAGAAATTTTTTTCTAGAAAAAACAACCTGTCACAATTTTCATCTTCTGAAAATATAATTCACAGTGTCTCCGAAAGTTTGTATAGGATTAAAAATGTATTACGACATACGCTCTTTCTTTTAATATTTACTTAAGTAAGATATGTATCTCGCGATTTGTATTTAAAATAAAAAAAAATATGTTGGTTATATTTTGATTGGTACTTTTCACGAAGCTGGGCAAAACCTGTATCTAGCAGTTTATTCGAACAAAATATAAGTTTGAGTTGTGTAGTGGGTATTTTAGGCTTCGTATTTATTTTGCATCATGGGGAGATCGAGGAACAAACGTAAATAATAGTTTCAAACGCATGCATTTGCGACCGTTACCACGGAACGACGTTTTGTTGTCGTAAAGTTCTTTTATCATTTTTGTAACCATGCGATTGGTTCTTCTATGTGCCACCAAATTGCGCTGAAGCCGTTCAGATTTCTTTTTCAGAAGCAACAGTGATTGAATCAGAACGTGTGATGGCAAGTTACGTCATCTCGTTTGCGACTCATTGTTTATATAAATAAACTACCTTTAGTTAGTTTCCTAAGCTTTATCGGTTTTCATTTCGGTAATATGAAATGTAATAAAGTAAAAATGCATTTGTGTTATCTGGCATGCGTGTTATGTTACTGTAGGATATTGGTTTCAGCTGAGATGCCCAAAGTACCTTAAATATGTTCCTATGCGTTGCCGTGACATCGGAAACACACCTTTTCTCATTCCGATAGTTCTCAATTCTGTACTACAGCGTTACCAAAATGAGAATGCAATAATTTAAATGTGAATAGTGGGCTACTACACTTGCCCACAGTATAGTTGATTTGCAAATAGTTGTTAGTCCAAGTGTACGAAGGTGAAACTAGCACTATTCGATTAAGATTTGATAAATTGTAAATTGCAATACATGTTTCATGACTACCTGCTAGTATTTTAAAGTATCACCACAATATAAGGTGAAGGTTAAGATAGTTTTATGCCACACAGTTATGCAGCAGACGACTTGCGATGGAACCTCCAATATTAAAGTGGGCTCCGGCGTGTGTTAAGTGAAATTCAAATTATTCCTTCGTCCACTATAGTTTTTCGTAGCAGAACTTACTTAATGCTAAGTTACCAAATAATGTATTCCTTAAATCGCCGATGTACTTGTTTAACCTTCAAAAACAGAATTAAGCACGAAGAATATTGCAAAATGATTCTAACGACAATGCAAGGTTATCGTAGCTCTTC
Organism: Dryococelus australis; assembly: GCA_029891345.1. Classification (NCBI taxonomy): domain Eukaryota; kingdom Metazoa; phylum Arthropoda; class Insecta; order Phasmatodea; family Phasmatidae; genus Dryococelus; species Dryococelus australis. The sequence goes on along the minus strand of CM057009.1, from coordinate 3,625,591 downwards.
ATATAGGATAGATGAAACAGAAGTTTCGTTAGTTCCAAACTTTCTTTGCAGAGGTCCATACTCGACTAAATTTCTCTCTGGCGCAAGAAATCATCAGTTGCAACAATGAAAATATTTTATAGAGACCACTCCCGCACTTGAGATAAATTTGATTGATGGAAGGGCATGTTTGTCGTTAGTTGTATTTGGGTAACACCAATTCTCATTCAGCTAATACCTATTATCATTCAGGTAACGAATTAGTGTAATATTGTATGCCAGTCAAAAAAAAACTGATGGTTTGTCAGAAAATACTAAAGGTATATCAAATAAATTACAACTAAATGCATGATTTCGTTTGGAACAAAATTATCCTATTGAAATATTATGACCTACAGGGATGAGAATAAGTGCTAGCAATTTCATACGATATGAATAGTATTAACTACCAGGATATCAGCTCTGCCTAGATAGGTATCTTCCAGAACACATACTAAAATTGCGACACACTACTTTTATTTTCAAAATAGTCAACTCAATTTTCAAACAGGAAACTTAAATCGCCAGTTTCGTGAAAAACACCCTTACACACAATTGCTTGAAGAATCTGCATCCAAGTAAAAGTATTTATACTTAAACATTAGAATAGTTCTGTATTCGTGATCGATGTTTCACCGAGTCTGAAGTACACCTCTCTTCTCCTTTTTAGCCTACTTTTCGAAGGAAATATAGTTTTATGGCAATAACCTGTATGGCGGTGTTTGCCAACACACACAGGACGAGGTCTTTGCCTTAGTGCTTCCTTAATGTAGGCGTTATCTTTGAAAACAGCCGAGAGCAACCCCCCCCCCCCCCCAATATTACAATATATAACTCGATATAAAAAATATAATTTCCCACTGGTTACATTTGGTATAAAAATAGTTTTTTTTTTTTCCTTCAAATATTTACGTAATATATAAAATATGACTTTGCCAAAATTTATATGACACATAAAATATTAATTTACCAATTATTTACATGATTCTTAACTTAAAATGGCAGCAAGCCCTCACACTTGGAGAAAACCGGCATGCCCAGTGGACGTGAGGAGAGGAGCTTGTCAAACGGACCACCTCGCAGTGAAGGTAAGCCGCCCCAAACGGCCAACACTATTTGTCAACTATATATAGGCTCTGTGGGTTGCGTTTTCGATCGATGTGCAGGGATAGTTGTCACACCTGGTTGTCAGTCTGGACTGTATATTCCTCCCCCCCCCCCCACTAATAACTTTTAAACCCGACACCCGAATTTAACCAAACTGGGTACACGTATAGTATTTAGTAAGGACACCAGACTTTTATAGTTTTCGATCACTCCGGGTACATATTTTCAAAATTGTGGTGAATTTGAAATTTGAGCTACTATGTTATATTTCGGCAGCCAATTGTACTATTTAAACCAAATTTTGAACATTGCCAGTGCATTAAGTAAGCATTACTTTGAGATAGCCATATACTATTTAGCAGCCATTTGGAAACTAGTGCAAATTGAAAAATAAAGCTCTTAGGCTAAATTATATCATGGGAACCATTTAACCGGTTTAAACCAAATTTGGAATGTTGACAGTGCATGATATACACATTGAATAGTGAAAATGCTATTAACAGGCCATTTTGTAAGATAGTGCAGCATTGTAAATAAAGCATTTATTTTGTATATCAGTAACTATGCAACCGATTCTTGCCAAATTTGGTGTATATGTAATACTATTGTGGAAAATGTTCATATGTGCAATTTTAATGGATAAGGCACTTATTTTAAAATGCTGGCTATATAAATATTGTTACGTGCTCGCTGCTTCGCCTGGCCCGCACGAGCGAGCGAAGAGGACAGATAGTCGTTATATGATAGCGATGACAGAGGCAAGTCAATGACGGGCGTCGAATTACAGACGTGCGCTGCTGACCCTGGCGGAATTGTTTTCTGCATTTATCTGAAGAATGCTCTGGATTACTGACCTCGTTCTCTCAGTGCAACTCGGGGTGCGTTGAACCTTCCAGATGGTCAAGGGCAACACTATAAATATTGCTACATGGGCCTGGAGTTGAGTTGGACTTGATGAGGGAATGAGTAGCTGAGTTCAGAGCGATAGAAGACGAGCAGCGGGAGAGGTGACCAGCGGAAGGGAAGATTGCGACTGTGAGTATCAAGCAGTGAAGGACGCGGCTGGCAGGCTGGACTATTGAACTAGATGCGTGAAAGACATTATGCATAATGGTAAAAGATAGACTTAACACTTGTTAATAATGAGCATTAGTAGTTGACTGTAACCAACAGAGGCGCTTAATAAGGACGTTAACTAGAGTTGAAATAGACATTAGATATTGCGCTCACTATTAAATAAAATAGAGGAAAAGTGGAGATATATTATTTAAGGATGTAAAGAATAGTGGAGTGAATAAATTAGAAATCAAATTTAGTTTCTTTTATTATTATTTTTATTAAGACCTCCATCCCTGACGAACTCGGATATGCTCGTCAGGCATCCCATGTAACACGAAGTGGGATGGAGGCAATAAATAATTAATCAATTGTAAATAAAGATAACTATAGATAAAAAGTTATTAATTTTCAAACAAATTAATTGGAATAACAGTTTTGTACAACTGACGCAGTGAATGTTAACAATGAAAATGTCTACAGAACTCGAAGCACTGAGAGTATTAATTGTGGGGCTATGTAGCCGGATGGTTTATTGTGAGCAAATGTAAATAGACTGAAAGAATATGTAAATAACAAAGTTAGTTCTGTAATAGAAATTGTGAATGAAATTGTAAATAACGAAATTGGTTCTGTAGTAAATAGTGTAAATGATAATCTAAATAGCCAGGTAAGTAATGAAAGTGATTTAGTAGATAAGAAAATAAAGTCTTAATGACATTTTATACAGAAAAATAGACACTGTAAATAGGAAAACAGAAGGCATTAGCGAGTTAGTGAACACGAGAATTGACTGTGTGGATGGAAAATTGACAATGTGAAAAAATGGATAGCATAACTGAAATTGTGAACAGTGTAAACAACAGGATGGACAGTGTCGAGAATGAAGTGAAACAAAATACCAATGCAGTAGAGAAGCAGATGGAGGAATTTCTTCGGCAACGAAGTTCCACAACCACCACATCGGCAGACGAGAAAAGTGGGTCATTAGTACGAGTCGTCACCAACACAGCGACCTCGGAGGAGAGCCAGCAGCCTTGTGGAATTGGTGTCGCGCAGCCAGAAGTGGGTAAGGAGGTATCAATTAAGCCCATCCCTTAAGATGGCCAGACTTCATGGTGGGAATACCTACACCAGTTTGAAATAGTCGGTACTCTTAATGGCTGGACAATCGAACAGCGGGCTTACTACCTCGCAGCAGTATTGAGATGCCTCCCATTGAGCATACTACACATTCTTCCAGATAGAAATCGACTGGAATACTACACATTGGTGTCTGCCTTAGAGCTACATTTCAGCGACCAGTACCTGCGACATGCCCACCATGCACAGCTGTGAAGCCGCACCCAGCGCCCAGGGGAGCCACTGCAGGAACTATGGCAAGACATTGTGCGGCTCTCCCACCTATCTTTTGAAGGGTGCCCCAACGAGGTGCGCGACATCATAGCGGTCTGCATCTTCATCGATACCATCGCCGACACATAGGTAAAGCAAGTGGTACTTCTGGCTGCACTCCACAACATGCAGGACGCCGTGGCCCGAGCACTGGAGGTGGTCAGCAAGACAGGGGGTTGCACCCCGACGACTGGTACGGGCAGTGACACTGAATGAAGAAGACGACGTCAAGAAAACTACGAAGGAGAGCAGACATTACGAGACATCGCTTCCAGGGTTCATGCTACAGAGCTTCGCCGCCTCCCACCCAAAAGGCCTGAGTGTTGGTCATGTGGAAAGCTGGGGCACGTGAGAGCCTATTGCCTACAGCGGCAGCATAAATAGAAGCTGCAGTGGGAAAAGAGGCAGCGAGAGGCTGGTGAGAATATTGCATGTTCGGAAAGCTTGTTAACACCGATCTTAAGGGGCGAAGGTCGATGACTGCTGGAGAGAAGGCCCCAATGTTCTTACATGTACGGTCGGTGAAACAGGATTCGGATGCAATACTGGTGAAGGGGAGCCTGAATAATGTTTCTTGCCCGATGATCGTCGAGACTGCGGCAACCATAACACTAGTAAGACAAGACATTTTTGAGCCTCCCCCCCCCCCCATCGCCAGCGATTGCCCGACGGCAACGTGGAACGATGCTATTTGACTACAGCAATAGGTGAGACCACACCAGTTAAAGGTAAGAGCAACGTGATCTTGAAGCTTTGTGACCTTAGCATTGAGCACAATGTTTACATAGCAGAAATAGAGAATGATTGTGTTTTGGAGCTTGATGTACTACGTAGGCTGGGGTGCTGTATCAATACTCTACTTGGTGTGCTAAAGGTAGGCAGTACAGATTAGGTGGTGTCGACATGGCATGATTGTCCTCCCCAATTAGCTGTCCAATAGTGTGTGGTGAACCCACTGTGCTGCCCACTTCTAGTGAAGTTGTCATTACGGGCAGACATCAAGGAAAGTTTGTAAGACGTTTTGGTCTAATTGAACCAGCAGAAGGGATCGGCATACTATTAGCTAAAGTCGTAGCAAGGACTTTGGTCTCTTCTAATTCTGGCAGTTTTCCAGTTAGAATGAAAAAATTGTCCAATAATGCCATTTGTCTTGAGGAGGGGGCCATGATAGGTGTTTGCCAACAGGTCATACAGATACTTACAAGTGTCCCAGATGATTCCAGAGTAGAACAAATAGAATGTCCTCTACCAGACATATTGGATGAACTGCTAGAATGAACAAAAGAAAATCTTAATTGGTGTCACGAGAAGGCTGTCTCTGAATTACTGCCTTCTCGTGTGGACCAAATGGCATTGGAAGGACTAATGTGACCTGCCACTACATTGATACAGGAGATGCCAGGCCCTTAAAGCAGCCACCAAGACAACTGCCACTAGCTTCGCATGAGGCAGTTGAGGGTATTCTGTTGGAAATGGAGTTAGATGTGATAGAACCATCAGTTAGCCTTTGGTCGTCACCCACTTGTACTTGTTAAGAAGAAATATGGCCCTCTGAAGTTTTGTGTAGATTATCGCCAGCTTACTAATGTGACAAAGAAAGACTTGTCCGCTTCCAAGAATAGATGACACATTAAACAGTCTAGCAGGTTCACAATGGTTTTCTACTTTGGGCATGAAGAGAGGGTACTTACTGGCAGTGCGAGGTGGCTCCAGAGGACCAAGAGAAGAGTGCATCTTGTGTCCAAGTGAAAGAAACATGGCAGTTCAATGTTATGCCTTTCGGGCTATGTAATGCCCCTGCCATCTTCGAACGCCCAATAGGAAAAAAATGTTTTGCCTTTGTCAAGTTTATCTAGATGACATTATTGTGACAGGAAGGACATCTGAAGAGCACCTAACTCACGAAGACTCTGTATTCCAGTAAGTGGCAGCAGTCAACGTGAAACTGGTTCCCTAAGAAGTGCCACCTATTTCAAAAGAAAATCAATTTTTTGGGACATGTAGTGTTGGCCCATGGGCTAGAAACAGACCCCGAGTAGACCAAAGCAATAAGAAATTGGCCAAAGCCAACTGACAAAAGTGAAGTGCTGAGTTTTCTTGGAATTATGTGCGTACTACTGTCGATTTGTATCTGGGTTCGTCACGATTGCCAAGCCACTACAGGAACTCGCTGAAGCGAAAATGAGATTTCATTGGACCACTGAGTGTGAAGATGCTTTTAAAATACTACTGAAAAGGTTAATATCTCCTCCAGTCCTGGGTTTTCTGAAAAGTGAGGGTGTATTCGTTTTGTACACTGGTGCTAGTGATGTAGGCATTGGAGCTGTGTTATCTCAGGTTCAAGATGGGAGGGAAAGATCACTAGAATACTTCAGTAATAAGGTATTGCATATGCCTGAGAGAAATTACTGTGTGATACACATGGTAAAGGCAATTGTACACTTTCACCCCTAGCTTTATGGCTGGCATTTTATTCTAAAAACCGACCGACACGGCATCATTATGCTAACTACTAAATTTTAAGAACCCCAAACTTCAAATAGCTCGGTGGATACAGCATTTTCAAGAGTATATCTTTGGAATACAGCACAGATTTCAAGAGTATATCTTTGGAATACAGCACAGATCTGGACGCCTTCACATCAATGTAGATGCACTTTTTAGGAGGTCATGTGAGCCATCTTGTCGTCATTGCGAATGTCAAGAAGTAAAGAGTGGCGAATCGCTGAAGGTATGGAGGACAAGAAATCAAGGTTCTGTATCTTGTGATGGGACACCTACCTGGAGTGATGAGGGTATTAGGAAAGACCAGCTGAATGATCCCTCTTTGCAGCCATTATTGAAGTGGAAAGAAGCTGGCAGTCGTCCAAAATGGGATGAGGTATATATTTTGAGTGCAACAGTCAAAGCATATTGGGCACAGTGGAATTCCCTCATACTGAAGAATGGTGTACTTTAGAGAAACTTGGGAAAATAATTATGGAAAACACACAGTTACAGTTGGTCCTTCCAGAATGCAGGTTCCAGAAGCCTTAAAAGAACTGCATAATGCAGCAGCCAGTGGGCACTTTGGTGTTAAAAGACACTCAACAGAATTATATTAAGCTTCTACTTGCTTCACTGACAGGAGGATGTTGAGAAGTGGTGCCAATTGTGCGACACCTGCATTGCAAGCAAGGACCAGAGGACATTGTCACTTCCAGAAACACGTTGTTGGCGTCCCATTTGAGAGGATGGCAGTCGATTTTTCTGGGTCCTTTTCCTGTCACAGAGAGGGGTAATCGATATCTGCTGGTGCTCATAATTATTTTACTAAATGGACCAGAGGTCACTCCCCTCTCAAACCAGGAAATACATACTGGGTCTGAGGCACTCATAGAACATGTTTTTTCGAGGTTTGGGGTACCACTAGAACTTCGTTCTGATCAGGAGATAACGAGAATTATAGGGATGAAAAAGACTAGGACTACAGCATTATGCACCCTCAGTCGGATGGAATGGTCGAGAGGCTTAACTGCACTCTTGAGCAGTACCTATCGATATTTGTGGCAGACAACCAAAAGGATTGGGATTCAAAAGTGTCATTGATTCTTCTTGCTTACCGCTCAGCAGTGCATGAGTAGACAAGGATAACACCATCAAGTATGCTGTTTGGAAGAGAGCTACGCTTCCCCAGTGGCCTGCTGTTTGGCTGACCGACAGAAGAGGAAGCTGCAGCCCCTGATTATGCCAGCAAATTATGTAACATACTTTTTGGCATTCATGAATTTGCTTAACAGCACCTAAGAATGAATAGTGAGAGGATGAAGACAGGAATGTAGGATATTAATGGACTATCTGATTAATTTATTGAATAATCTCATGTGTATTAATTAGCGGCTAATCCAATGTATCATTAGGATTAATCCTTTTATCCTTAAAAAAATTTTTTGTTGAAATTGATTTTGGTTAAGTCTAATTGGTGTCTTAGGGTTTATTAAGGGAAAGCAGCATAGGTCTTCACCCTTGGATTTTTGGCAGGTGATGAACTCTGAGGTGTGTGGGCAGCATCATTTATGTGTTGACCTTGGTGCAAGTGTGTCCTGAGGGTCATTTGGGGCAAGAGTGGGCTAAATGTATGTCCATCTTCGGCGTAGTTAGAGTGTGTATTGCGGTCGGTAGCTGGGCGAGGGGAAGAAGGGGGTATCGAGAGGAGCACCAAGACTCATCTGCTTAGTTGGGAGGTCAGTGTAGGAATGAGCTGCGATGGTGGGCGAGGAGAGGGAGGGTATGTAGGGAGCGGATACACATCTGCCTTGGTTGCTGTCTGGATGAAGACTAAGCTGTACATATGTGAAATGGCTATCGACTGAGGTTGAAAATGCACATGTAGATAATTGTAATAAATCAACGTTTTAAAATAATTTATATATTGTTTATATGAACTACAAGCACCGAAATAATTATCAATCCCGCGACATGAAATTATTACCAAATACATAAGAATTGAAACTAATTCCTATTGAAACACGACACACTTCACACACAACAAAGTAAAAATTAAATGTGATTGCATGCAACGAGATATAAAATTCCATGACACAACCAAGAACCACACATAATGAATGAAACACAACTCTGCACATAAAATGAAATATTAATATAGCATGAACAAAGTCAGTATACTGTCCCACCAATATATTGTCATTACTCATAGTAAAATGTTATAATCACACACAAAAATACTGATTGAATTACAAACATGACAATTCTAAGAACATGAAATATTAAGCATGCACTAAGTTAGTTTACTATCTCATATAAGTTATCACAAATCAACTAAAACCTAAAAATGTACAACCAGTGGCAAGAATTACTACTTAAAACCGATTGAACAGAAACATTAAATAGACTTACTAACCATATGTACCAAAATGACTTCCATTAAAACACAAACAAGGAACAAAACAACTTAATACAATTACACTAAATTCCTATGTTGCACGGACGGCAGACAAAAATAAAATAATGAAGCCCACGAAACAAATATGCACATGAAGTTAAATATTAATAAAGTATGCACAAAATCAGTTTACAGCCGCACCCAAGAATGTAAGTTTTTTTTTTATATTTAAATATCATACACAACTTACGTTTAAGCTTAGCACGGCTGGGTCCTGCGTCACTAACACGCTGGCCCACCACAAATCTACCGGCTCTCACTCCAGCGATAGCACATTTCCGACTCCTGCCCGCAGAGACCTGGCTGGTCACTGACACAATGTTACACATGCAGCTCAGTGTAGCACTTTGTCACACATTTCCTGCTAATACACGTTTCGTACTTGCGAATTTAATTTCTGTTCCTATATGGACACACACAAATGTGAATGCTGTTACTGAGAACAGTTATGTGAAAAGGAACTCAAAAAGGATAAGTATGTCTGCTCTGCCCAGACCGGACACTGCCAATTGTCTGCACCGGCCAACCTCGCATGCATAACTGAAATAAACAGTTTCAGCTTGTTGCTATAGAGAGCACCACCTCACACACCCACACACACACACACACACCTCATTCACTTAGGGCAGTGCCCAGCCCATTGGCGACTGTAAGTGTACTGCTGGACCTTCATCTGAGCCCTTTCCAGAAAACTTTCCCTCTCTGGCAACTCCCAAGTTCGCTGTTAGCGACGCATGCATTTCCATTAGGGAAAGTTCCATAGTTAAGAAGCCTTACTTCTGGGTTAGTTTCCTTAGTGGAATAATAAATTCTATTTTGAAAAATATAAGCACCCACCAATAACTACTTACCTAACCAATATGCACATAAATGTAACAACAAAACACACAAAGTGTAATGATTACGACTATACTCGCTGATGTAAAATGGAAACATTTTAGTCTTATTACGTATTGCAGAATTCCAATGCATTATTAACTAGAATCCTATTGTTAAACAATTGTAGTTTCGCTATCAAAAAGGTAATGCTTATGTCAAAAAAATGTAACAAGTAGGTAAACTAACAAAAGTGTTTTACTAACAGAGCAAGTGAGTTCAATTACAAAAATCTACTAATTTCAGTGTAATATACTTAAATGAGGTTGTAATATAGTTGGATGTATGTGTAAAAGATTTACCCAACCACTGCATCATTGACTCACTGCATAATTCAGACACATCATCGCTCAGGCATTTGAATTATTGATTCACTTCATCATCCATTCATTCACTTTTAAAGAGTTGGAAGACATTGTATTACGACACTTACGAAATAAAGAATTATTACACTGAGAGGTACTAAGGAAAATAATTAACAATACATGTAATCTCTTTACAATGTAAGAGTATCACTTCATTTTCCCCAGTTGAACCCATCACAGATATATTTACTAAAACAATCACTTTAAATATTCTCTTCTTACAAAAAAAAGTATTGAATATTTACAAAAACACCTTAAAATTGTACATCTCTCAAAACGAAGTATTTGAATATTTACACAAAATATTTACAAAAACAGTTCTGTTTGAAAACAATTTATTTAAAGTTGCCCTTCTCTGAACACAAATTATTGAATATTTTCACAAAATTAGTTACAGAAACACATTACGAAATCCCTTCTATATGGTCATGTTGTAATATTCAAGAATATATCTTCTTGTCGGCACCATGAAAAATATATAAAGGTTTGAGCATTGGAAAAGAATTATGTATAAATTTAAGTCGCATTAGAGGCATCTTTTTCTTATTTTAAACTAATTATTTATTTACAACTTTCATCCGGTATATATTCTTCTTGAGTTGCCAAGCACACATTCCAACATATGTAGGGGAATCCATGGCTGAGGCGAGACGATACTTTAAAAATAAAAAACGGAGTCATATAATCGTATATTAAAAATTCCAAAACATGAAGTTGTCCCTTGCTGAGTAGTGACATTTTAGGTTAAAGTTAATGCTGTTACCACTTGCAGATAGGTACACATTCAGGTAGTGAACCCTGCAGGTCCACAGTGGGTTAGTATAGCAGACACGAACAGCGCGAGAGGTTGCTGGTTCGAAGCAATTAAAGACACATGTTGTGTAGCAACAGTTATGTTAGACAAGCAAATTCACGTAGATTGATGAAGACAGGTAGCTGTAAGTTGTCGGCATGTCCTGCAGACAGGCAAACAGATAACAGTGGGTTGTTCCAGGTATAAAGGCATGCCGAGTGCAGCGAACAGTTGAGCAGGTATTAATGTCGTCTCGAGCTGAGAGAGGTTGTTGTTTCAATGCTGACAAGAAGCACTTATGCAGCAGATGCTGCATATGTTGCAGGCAGCTGTGGTGCTGCATACTGGTGGTGTTGATGCAGTATGTTGGCAGGTGCAGACTGGCAGTTGGTATGATAGGTTGTGGTAGTGAGTTAAGGACCGGGGAAGAAGTTTAGTTTGCAATACTGTAGTGCCCCCAAGGTAAAGTCTATACTCCATCTGGCTCAATGAAGCGCTTATCATCTAAACCCAATAACACACCACCTTGGTCACGGGTTCCATGTAGACATCGTGACCATGCTATCGTAACTTATATTGGGTCCCAAGTACTCTTAGTATTAGGATCGAGACATTCCCGATAATCCTCGTAACGGAGTGATTGAAACACATTAGGTTTTACGCCCTTTGCCTTGCGTATAAACTGTTCATTCTCAACAATGTATGTGTAAAGTTTGAGACGTAAACCTACAAAGTGTGTGATAATAAGGCCAGCGCATTCATCCTTCATCACTCCAGTCACACCTTTGTTTCCATGTGAGAATCCTTGCGGATTATCGAGCTCATAGTTAGATGTAGCAACCCACGCTTTTAAATCCTGGGTAATTAGTTTATATACATTGTTACAAACGATTGAATCCAAAAGTGAATCTATGTCGCCGTATAATAGGTGCATGGTTGGCGGAATGCATATACTGGTGATGGAACTCATATAGGGTCAATTTGGAAAGGTCTACAGTGGCAACACAAGTGTACAAAGGCATGTTAAACGTTACACAGCTCTTTGACATTTCGTTAAGGACAAGATTCTCATCTATGTTTTGTCATGCCTTGAATGCAGCATGCCCTATCAATTCTGCAGCCTTGTAAATTTTGTCATACCACGAGACAACCCTTACGACCCTTTCCCAATGGACATTCTGCAATGTTTTTCCATATACAGAATGTATTCATTAACTTAAAAAAATGATTTCTCAAATTTGTACAGCCTAGGCACGTTTCTCAGTATTAAATTCGATTTACAGAGCCATCCAATCCTGCTCAAATCGCAGAACACGGTAAACAGAGTCAAGTTTGGCTCCATACATCAAATACTGCCTCAGTGTTTCACCTCGTACAACATAATTTTAGTGTGATGCGAGTATCAAAAGTAGTTTTTCATGCAAGCCATTCGGAGATATGCCAGGTTACTGGGACCAGAGGCAGATCTGATAGTGCATCATGGTATTCGTCCAAAAAACACTAATCCACCTTTGCGAAAAAAACAAGTGTCTCCGTGATTGACCAGGCTCGCGAAATCCAATGATGAAAACATGTCTGACTCAACCCACTCAAAATTCCCAAGGGGTAATCTTGCATCTCATCGTGTAACTATACAGTCCATTTACATCGAAACAACATACATATTTAGATGCCACTGGGGTCGTAGTCTTCACCCATGTAAATATTATTGCCTTCTTCATGCCTTATGGAAACCTGGGTAATGCCGCCCCTAACCCCACGTTCTACAAACAGATACATATCGGTTTCAGTCAACAGCTCTAGTCACGCACCTGTCTTTGCAAACAGTGTCCTATGAAAGAGTCGAAGCTGTGACGTACATGGCAGGTCAAGACCATAATTAGCCAAATACACAGTCCTGAAATTCTCAAAAACATCTGCCAGCAAACAAGTGTCCACATGTAAATATTGTATGTTATACTGCAACATGTTTATGCATTTGAACATATCCCAGGCATCTTTGGCATGAGCGAAATCTTCATCGATAATGCATTTGCCTTTCATAACACTATGGAATGCATCCTTTGTTGGGAGTGATGTACGCATAAGACTGTCTAGCAACTTAACAAAGTTATAAGGAAATACTCCCTTTTTGCCAATTCAAATTGGGTATTGTCTGAAAATATTCAGCAGGTGATACTCAACTGCTCAGGTTTCAAATTATCAGCCAAAGTTTCCAGAGATGCGCTCATGAACTGGACTGAATCAATAAAACGTCATTTGAAATATATTTTCCCTTTCAAATGAGTCCCATTGGGAATTAGTTTGGTGATTGATTTATATTTCTCTATGGTAATTCAAACCACTTGAATTTTACCCAGGTTTTCGAGTACCATGGTTCTGTCGGGTTGTGTTACATGATGTTCAGCCAAAGGCTTAGTGAGAAGGTGAGCATCATAACTTTGCAGATTATAAAATACATCTACAAGTTTGTTTTTTTGGCAATCTGAAGTTTTAAGTTGTATTTCTTATGTGCGCTTCCTGTAATGTCGCCGGTCAGATTGTCGTGGTCGACCACTAAATCTGTACCGAGCCCTTTCTTACAAATATGACAGTTTTTTTTTGCTGCAAACCAAGCTTAAAATAGTTTGTTAAAGCAGGATTGTATGAACATACCAACAAAATGCTACAAGCATATGGAACATGTTTGTTTACGGTAATTGTATTACTTGTCTCATTATTGGGCAGGCAAGTGGACAAGGGCTTCGAATAACTCTCTACATCGCAGTAAGCGATGAAACCGAATCTTTGCTTTTTGCAGTAATATTTAAATTCCAAATTCTTCTCATCCCCACTAGGGAAAGTACTGCGAACAGCCTTTTCTTGCTGGCAAAGATTAGTAAGATTGGCGAGCTTCTCATCGGTTCTGAAATATTGGAGACAACCATCACAAACCATTTTTTTGTTTTTCTCTGTACTCAGGTGACTAACAAACCAACTTCGCTATGTTTGTAATTGAAACAAAATGCAAATGTACGGTATTACCACTAGCATGAATAGCCAATGCATTTACATGTTGGGCATGACATACAGGAGCAATACGCATTGGTACGATTACCCCTTCCTTATCGAAAGTTTCGTCAATTATATTACTATTTTTGTCCACAACAAAGTAGACATTGAGGGAAATAGAATTGTTCTGCTCGAACTTGCGAATATCCTGTAATACTACAGGTGTCGACAGACATTCAATATCCAAAACTTGGTGAGGTGTTGGACATGAAGCAGCTCTACTACATTGATTGTGGCAGGAAACAAAACTGATATAACGGCATAATGGAAACGCAATCCCTCAGGACACTGCAAATTAATGCAGGCAATGAACTTGGACAACTTCGGCACAAATGGTAAATGCCCTATATTACGAAATATAGATATCCATATGCAATATTAGTTGAAAGGCCCAGCTGCTACCTGGCCCACTAAACTCCTCAAATCTGTTAGGTAAGGCTTAATTGTCTCATCGTAAATTTCACCAACATCGTCTGGATGCAGGACAGAAAGAGCTTTACTTTTAAAATAGAAAGTCTGCATAGCACCTTCCTCCAATGTGAAGGACTTTAAATACTTGCACAGTATGTTGACACTAAGCATGATAGGCGAGATTGAAGCCATTGTTAATGTTAGAAGAAGGACCCTGCATCTTGAGAAAAATCTTTCAATATTCACATCACTACTATTCCTATCATTAAGTATCTGCGCATCAGTAAGTTTGCCAGCAAATGCTGTGTCCAATATTTCATATCTAGCTTCAGGCAAATAACTCTCTGCTAATGAAGATGAGTCGGAAAACAAATTATTGTCAAGACTCCGTAGGCGAGCTCTCTATACCTGATGCAACCAGCTCCTGAATCGAATGAATCGAAATCACTTCCTGACTCTGATACATACGATCCAGACAAACGTTCGGCCTGAGACAAATAGATATCTAGCAGAAGATCGTATCGATTGCTCATGGGGGGGGGGGGGGGGAGCTATTGTGTTTCAACCTTTAATAGTCGAAGACCTTCCCATATGGGATTCAGAATCACTCAAGAATTGGTAATCTAATAATAAATTGAACTGCCAATGCTTAGGGGAAATGATAACGCTATGATGGCTCACTATAGACAATCTTTCCATTTGCAATCCAGATTATTTTCTTTATCGTTAACGAAAAGATCTTCCAGCAAACTATCAAGGCTCTGTCATTTTCTATTGCTTATCTCGCAGATATACTTTCCCCTTCCTTAACTCACTGACACACCACTGTTTAATAATCAGTGTTATAAAACAACAGAGAGAACACACCACTATACACACTTACCACGATAAAAGTTTACCCTAAAAAAAATATATTGTATATATAATAATTCCACGTTAACCACGGGGAATAGGTTTTAAAAAAACACCTTGGTTTAAAAAACCTGTGGTAGAAGACTACAAGCTTTTATTTGAAGGCAGCCGACTATTTAGCATTCCATTACTATATTGTGTTATATTACACACAAAACTGTAACTAAACACGATGTTGAATGTGTCTTATATTTGAAGCAAAACACTGCATTTTATTTATTGATAAAACAAATTTAAATTTAAATCACTTGTGTGCTTAGGGCCAGCAGTGATAAGATTTCCATTGCACGTAGCTGGGCGAGCACCTAGATCCTCTGCAATGCGGCCGGGAACAGCAATTTGATGCTGTCGCTTGAGCCTAGATCCTCGGACTGGGCCGTGAAGTACATGGTGATCCTCGTGTCAGGGCCGCCCTGAGCGCTGCTCATTCCGGGACCGATATAGACACTCCCGCCACTGCCATCGTTAAAGGACCTCTTCCATTTGTAACAGTCGGCTGGTGTTGGTAATGCATGTAGATAGATGCGATTCAAGTCAAAGTGTTGAATTTATGGAAAATTTAGGCAGCCTGTTGACCTCTACTGTCGCAATAAGTTCTGGCAATGTTTGTGGGAATACACAAATATAGTGCAGTGTACTTGAAATATTAATTATCCTGAATTTTATTTTTTCATCAAAAAAATTCTGTGACCTAAATCTGTCTTATTTGACAATGCTCAGGCCAAAAAAATGCCTAAATCTGTGATGACAGTTTGAGAAATGCACAACCACATATACATTATTAATGATTTGTTTTCCCTTGAACAGAAAACCGTGGATAATAGAAACTTGTACCGAGGTTGGAGAAAAGGTCTACAAATACAAAACTGTGTGTAAGATACTGTGGTTGGTAAGGGATTACTGTACTGCATTATAGCTATCCAGCTCGCACAACACACCCACATAAAAAACAATTTTTAAAAATTGTTAGATACTCATTAATTATCCAACCTACCCCCTCGCACATCAAAAACACCACATACACATTCATTTATTAGCCAAAGAGTGAGAGCTAGGGATATTGATTCTACCACTCTCTACTTTATGTAGTGGCAATCTCTCTTTGTTTTTCTTTAGCCCTACACTCACTTTCTCAAAATCACCCCCAACCCAACATACAAACTTAAAAAAAAATGTTTAAAATCCCTTAAATGCTAAATACAAACTATTACGTACACACTTATTCTAATTAGCCAACCCACCCCCTTAATCATAAAAAAAAATGCACATTCATACATTGGCTAAATATTGAGAGCTAGGGGTTAGTGAACCTCCCTTGCTTCATGGTATGTGATGGTAATCTCTCCTTTTTTTTTTCTTTATCCTATCCACACCCACACACACACACACTCTCCCACCCCAAACTATTAATAACTATTAGTTAAAAAAAATAGTCACTCTTGCAACATAAAATATAATAATTAAGTTTATAATTAATATTAACTTCACCTAACAATATTCCAAACACGTTACGAAAATAACTTTAACTACCCCAAAAATTTAAAATGAAATCGCAGTCAATTATTTAATAACTATATTATAACACCATTAAATGTTCATTACAATTCAAAATCCCTAAATATTATTCTTATTTACTTACATTATGTCTACTATCACTAATCCAATCATAGTAACTGACACTAGCAGGTAGCATGGTGCATGGAGGTATCGCGGTGAGCGTGGTGCACTGAAGTATCGTGGTGAGCTGAGGTATTGCAGTGCGTGGAAACAGCATACTAGCAACAGGGAGGTTAGTTGGCGATGTCACTCACCAAGTCCGGATCCCAGGATACTAGCAGTGTAGCATTGCCCGAACAGCGGTGGTCTCACTCAAGCCCGGAGCCCGACGTACTAACAGAGCGATGTGTCTTGCATGGTAGGCGCGAGTGGAAAACTGTATATATCTCCCGATCGCCCACCCTCCCCCACTCTCCCTCCTCTTCACGTATCACTTATATGGAAAATCGGTTTAAATGTCATTTATATGTATTGTTAGCAATAGAATAACATTTCTGATACCTTTTTTCTTTACAAATTAATTAAATTTAACAAAATAAAACCATATTAATAGGTTTAATTTACAAACACACACATTTTCTGTACTTACCGTGGAAAGTGTAATGTAATATGTATTTGAAATAAAATTCAAAATTTTATGTGATACTAATTTATATATGTATATTTAAATATCAATCATTAATATTTATTATACGTAATTAATGAAAACACATTTAAATGTTCCGACTACAAGAATGAACTTTAGGGAAAATTTTATGATCTGAATTACAGCGTGGAAGGTTTTCTGTAATAGGGATTAGAAAAAAGTGTATTTATTATCAATCAATAATAACTATTGGGTGTAATTAATTTAAACACATTTTCCTATTGTGAATTACAGCATGGAAACTGTATTGGGGAATATCAATTGAAATATTTATTTATTTAATTATCAATCATGAATTTTAATACTTGTTTGTTAAACAATGTTAGGATGTGTTTTTTAAGGTGATAGTAACTACCACAATAGTAGCTAACACGAAAGTGTATTAAAGTAACTGTCGCGATAGGTCCTAACTCGATCGAGACAGGCTGTGATAGTTAACTTCAAAGGGATATGTTCGTCAAGTCTTGTGTAAATACATTGATAGGCCATACATTTATATCCTTTTGCTAAGAGTGAAATTTGTTGGGGTAATTAAATATCATGACATGTAAATGTAAATTGTTCCCGTTGTTTATTATACGACAATTAATATGCTGCCATGTCATGCATGTATGATAATATGCTGTTCTGTCATACTACCACAGATATTAACAGATTCAAAATAATTCTGAAATATTACTACCAAAGTAAACACATGTACAAATTTGTGATGCTGCACAGCTTACACCACGCTGGTTGCATGCAGTTACTATCAACTATCTAGCTCGGGCTAGAATTGCGATAGTAATGCGAGAGTAGCTGTCACGATTGTAACAAATTAACCAAACACATACATAGGAGAGCATTTTCTGTTTTCAATTTGACAGTGTTGGAGAGATATGTCATTTAATTAATTTAAAAATATGTTTTTATGAAACAAATGTGTAGTGGTGGTTTGGGATGCGTGGCTGTGCATGGCAGCTCTTGGGCACGGTGTGAAGGATGGGTGTGGTGGTGGTGAGGGGAATGCCTTAGGTGGCGCTCTGTGAATACCACCTGAGCAGCCTATGAAGTATCTGTAAGAAATGTTTCAAGTCGCCGGCATCCATATCTGGTTACGGTTTTCAATTCCAACAGCAGCTGGTAGGGCATATCGGGGAGTGGGGTAATTGTTTCTAATGTGGAAAACATCTATTTACAGGGTCGCCATCGCCTCTGCCCAAATAAGGTCTCCAATGCTTGCTCTAGTATGTATTTCTAGAGATTGACCATGCCTTGTAGGCTGAGTGCAAGCTACCAATGTTATGTCTGGAATAAAATCTTAACTTGTGTTACTAAAAACCAGATATCTAATTTTTTTTATACAAATTCAAACACATTTTTCCTTTGAAACATATTGTTTCCTTTAAATAAAAATGTAATGTTTCATTTGAAATATTCCGTATCATAATATATTTTTATATATTGCATTATAAACTATAATATTATGTATCACTTAAGGGTAATTTATGTTAAAGTATACTTATAACACAATGCTATTTACCACATAAATCATACAAGTTTACTTGTGTTTAAACGTACATTGTTTCGGAATAACATAACATGTATTACCTAAGAATTTATAAGTAATAAATGTTTGCCATATATTAAAGTTACTGATAAAATGAACACCTTCAGTGATTCTATTCGGACATTTGACAAAAATAAGTAGTTCTACTGCTCTCCCCCAGATTTTTTTAATGACATACAGTGTTGTTGGTAGGTGGTTTTTCTCGAAGAGCTCCGCTGTTTTGTAATGCCAGTACTGCTCCATACTCATTTCACTTTTCATTAACCTCTCATGAGGTGAAACACAGTATGTTTGAATTGAGTATTCATGTAACTACTTGAGAGTATTCTCTTTAGAAATACCATTTGTGTAAAAGAATTATGTATTTTCATAGAAAACATTCATTAACACTTTGCATCACTTGCAAGATTTCTTCACTGACTTTGTTTTTGGATTCGAACATAATTGTAAGAATTACTAATTTAATTTTTATGCTTTTACTTTTCATTCATTGAGGAAATAATGTAATAAAAATGATACATCACAAGATACACATTGCACACAAATTATGTACAGGATGTTTAGCAACTTACATATCAGCTATTACACTTGAACAAAATATAGGGGGTTAACCCATTCAGTTATATACTGTTTGCCAACTCGTTAAACACTTTCTTAGGATTGGACTATGTCCTGTTTTTGAAGACTAGTTTCAAGGAGGGAATGGTTTTTATGCCCTGGCTTATTTCGCCCAGGATCAGTTTGAATGCAGTCATTTTTACATTCAGGCGAATGAAGAACAATACTTTCAACTAGATCTGGGCATGTCTCTACATAATGTGAGTGGACAGCTTCAATGCTAGCAGGCAGAGGGCGTAGTAGGTGTCATGTAGAAGACAGGGCACTTCATCATGTCAGAATATTGAATCAATTCATGGCTGTTTTTCTTCCCCCAGTGGGAAATATAAGACTTTGAAATGAAACACGGCGTCTCAAGTCTCCGTAAACTCCCTCAAAAGACCATCAGACCAAAACAAATAGGATACATTAGACTTCCCTGGTTTGACGGTGATGTAATGATTTGCAGAGTGGTAAAATGACATGTTGGGTGTAGGCGATCTAGTACTCGATGAGAGCAATCCTTAAAGATCAACGTGTAATATTGGTTTTGAATAACTGCTCTTCCATTTTAGGTTTAACAATGAATGCGGATTAAACTTTAATTTTCCTAATTTCACAATTTGATGTATGTAACATTTTGATGAGATATGCCCAGTAACTAATAAGTAACCAAACTCATTGTGTATAAGCATATGTATACCTTTGGTACATTCTTAGAAATACTGAGATGGCATAGTATTATCTACATTATAAATAACATGTTTGATACTCTGACTTTCCCTACAATAGGTTGTAACAATATGTTCATCCTCAGTTTTAAAGTTACTTTTTTTCTCTGTCATGTATGGTCTACATTGATTTACAGGACAACTTACTCTGTTACATGTAGTTAAACCTGATACAAAAATACATGGTTTATTACATTTTAACTTATAGTCATGCAAATATGAACATTTAAAATTAACATCGGAGTGACACATTTCCTTATGTGAGATGTGAATAGGGCACTTCATATCTTACAGAGTACAAACCATGTTCAATGAACGAACATTTGGCATTCGGCCAGAACGTCATTCTGAATTAGCCACTACACGCATAAATATTGCACATAGATGGAAATGCTAAACTTCCATATTCGAAAATAAAGTTGTGAATGTCCCCATCGCAGGCTTCCTTCCAGTGGATAGTGGTTCCAGAATGAGGTCTGGTGAGCTGATAGACGATTACTCTGTTACCCCATTCTTCTATCTCTTTGCTAAGGCTAGCTTACATCAGGTCTTAAAGTGTACATGGAAATTCACTGTCGGGGCAGAGATACCTCACAGCACAGTCATTGCATGCCAGGCCATCACCAAATCTGGTACTGAGACTGGCATCGAAGGTGTAGCACCAATGTTCAATATTGTTGCACATTTGAACTTGTAACACCCCGTCGAAAGGTGTAAAGGAAACTTCTGTATCCTACTTGCAGGATTTCGTAAACATCTGTAGGCTTGAACACAATAACCATGACTTGACAGTTTATTACCTCACTCCTACCTTTATATAATCTGTCATTAATACATCAATGCTTATCATTGGTTAATTAGACATGAGCACTCCACCAATTACTTGCAAGTGGTCAACCAACTACTTGATTTAGACGTTCTTGCTTTGAAAAATGTTGCATTCCCACATACCACAGGGTGAAATTAATTGTGGGTTACCTATGTGAGTAACGTGTTCCTTGTCACAATTTTCACTCCATACTATAGGAATAGAGCAACAATCCTTTTGCTTTATGTATCTAATATGTTTATCTGAACTACATTTTGTGATGTGTTTAGCTTAAGCTTCACATGCTAGTTCGTTCACACTGCAGAGCAGCTTACTGTCAGGATGTAGATTATAAAAAGCACAATGGTGTCCATAACAAACATCCAATACTTTTAAAGTATGTGTTGGACTTATTAAGGTTAAATGACAATGCTCTTCCCCATTACACATTTGAATCTGTAATGGAGTATTATCTTCTTTTTGGAACCACTCTCTCCTGTATCCCGGAGCAACACTTGCATACTTGACTGTCGGATCGGAATTCTCCATCGTAACTGTCGTACCATCAACTGGTCCTTCCTTTATACTGACATTATTTACTGCACCGTTTAGTCTCAGGGGCTTCCCCAATTAGTCGTGAGTGCTCCATCATTTAGTAGCATCTTGGTTAAGTTGAATTTGCAAGCACAAGTGTTGTTTAACCATACCTTGCACTTCCACAAGGGGTGACAAGACATCAGTTATTCCCTTGGATTTGAGTGATGTGCTCCTTATTATTGCAGGTCTCTGTCCACATTGTAGGACTGTCATAGAATTTCCTCCTTAATTTATACATTATTTGTTGATAACCTCGATACTTCGATATTTCTTCGCCTTGAACACGAAACCTTAGTTTATAGAACATGGCAGTTCACTACCAGGTTGCATGTTGAACACCAGACAGTCGTCTTCATCGCACAGATCCCGTTCTTTGTATGTATATTCTGCATTAGTTTGTGAGAAATTCAAATTTTCTTCCCCATTGCAGAGCTAGATTTGCCAGGGTCTATTGGCGTTAGTCTTGAACCACACTCTCTCCTGTATCCACATATTGCGCTCTTGTAAGACCTTGCTGTATTGATCCTCTGAATTTCAATGGCATCAGTAAACTGATGTAAGTGCTAAAAGTGATCCTGTATTTATACCTTTCTCAGTATCGCTTGTAACAAATCATTCTTTTTCTTATGAGTTTAATACAGTCAAACGTACCATGGGTGATTGTACATATATACTCTCTTATCACTTCGCTTTTACACTGTGAACAAAACATTGTACTAGTGAATTAATATTTGGACATTAATAGTATCTCCTAATATTTATTACTTCTGTGCTAGTTAAAGTCTTCATAATTTCCTTTTGCATTTTTCCCAATACATACACAGGATAGTATTCGAGGAGCGTATCATTTGTGTGTTTGAATCTGTCTTTGTATGTTATAACACCAGATTCCCACTTCAAATCATGCAATTCGTATGTCTGGTGTCGATACATACTTTGAATTTCAGGGCTTCAACAGACCAAGGGTGAGGTGATTTAAAGCTTAACATTGTAGTGTCATTATTATCATTCGAATACAATATAGCAAGTTCTTTCACAGTAAAAGACTTGTATTGGTTTTCAAATCCTTGCACGTAACACATCATGGTTAGTCTTTATGCTTTTTAATCAAGTTTACATATACATGCCGAAGTTGTAGGTAATTATTTATGGTCTAACATTTAAGAACACTACTTATATACATCAAATTTCTATGTATTTACATGATCTCTGTTGACGATTCTGAATAGAGCCCGGATTCTGACATTGTTTCAATAGGAGGGTTTTAATTAACAAGTTCCATTACTTGTTGCATTCTTCACATAACACAGTCTCTCCTCAGATGATAACTATTAATATCGTTGATGAACGCAGGTGTGCTATATAGGCAGTCTTCGCATGGAAGGTAGGATACAATGTCTTCATCCACTCTTTAATTCCTCTGGGAGAAACGGGTACATGTATTGGATTTAATGGGACATGAATGTAATAATGAACGATTTCTGTAACAACGAAAGCTGCTCCTCAATGTCTAAGCTCATCAAAGTTTTAGTGCGACCATATGTTAGTATTACATTATATACATGCACATACTCATCATCGCAGTGGTCGCAACAATGTCCGTTGTGCAGTATATCTTTCTCTGCTATACTTGTTGCTAGAGATGATGTTGTCGAAGACTGTTGTAGCTCTTGGTCATGTAGTTAAGCACTATTGCAGCTCTCTGTGATACTTTCAAACACAGATATAGTTCTCTGTGATGCTGTCAAAGACTGTTATGGTTCACAGTGATGCACTCATGACACAGTTTGTACTGGCTAATGATCTGAGCTTGACAGCTGCTGAATTTACACTGAGAAAAATTAATTTGTTCCTTCCCTCTATAGTAACGAAGTCCAAAATGGCTGTCATTTCCCTTGAATTTTACCTAAAATACTGCCTTTTCAGAACTTTTGTTGAAATATCTTTATATTAGAGTTAACAGCGAATCGCGTAATATTTAATTCAGTAACACTAGCTGTGGTTTACCAAAGGACCCACGTTGTAGAGTATTTGCCCTTGGATATAGTTCAATGGCCATATTTGTTTAGTTTATTGCTATATTTCATACATTATATTTCCTTACGTGTAACGATATATTTCCTGGAATTGTGCAGGTTAAAGGTATTCGGGGCGTAATTCCGTTTTAATAGCAGTTGAGATATATTAGAAAATTTTCAAATGGTTTGCTTGCCAACTGGCTGGATGCCGCCGTAAGTGGCAGTGGTGTGTGTCATAGGTGAGAGAGAGAGAGAGAGAGAGAGGGGGGTAGAGATAGACACATATATATATATATATATATACACATACATACACAATGCTCCCGACCACAGGGAAAGTATAATGGTTTATTTTATGTGTTCGAGGTCGGCCGGTGCGGACTCTGGGTGGTGGCCGATCTGGGTAGAGCTGACATACCTTTCCTTTATGAGCTCCTTTTCACATAACTGTTCTCTGAGAAAGAATTCATATTTGTGCGTGTCCATATAGGAATGGAAATGAAGTTTGTAAGTACGAAATGTGTATTAGAAGGAAACGTGACATAGCACTACACTGAGCTGCGTGTGTAACATTGTGGTGGTGACTGGCCGGGTCTCTGCGGGTGAGAGCCGGCAATGCGCAATCACTGGAGTGAGTCGGTAGGATCGTTG
Organism: Dryococelus australis; assembly: GCA_029891345.1. Taxonomy (NCBI): domain Eukaryota; kingdom Metazoa; phylum Arthropoda; class Insecta; order Phasmatodea; family Phasmatidae; genus Dryococelus; species Dryococelus australis. The sequence continues at coordinate 3,601,511 of CM057009.1, read as the reverse complement.
CTGGCTGGCATGTTAGTGAGGCAGGACCCTGCCATGCTAAACTTAAACGTAAGTTGCATATGATATTCAGTAGTTTTAAAGAAAACACATATTCTTGGGTGCAGCTGTAAACTGATTTTGTGTGTGCTTTATTAATATTTCATTTCATGTGTGTATTTGTTTAATGTACTTTATATTTTAATTTTTACGTCTCATCTGTGCATCGCAGGAGTTTAGTGTAATTGTATTAACATGTTTTGTTCATTACTTGTGTTTTAATGGATGTCGCATCGGTCCTTATGGTTTGTAAATCTATTTAATGTTACTACTAAATTGGGTTTAGGTAGTAATTCGTTGCAACTGGTTCTACATTTTTAGTTTTTAATTGATTTGTGATAACTTATATGGGATAGTAAACTAACTTAGTGCATGTGTAATATTTCGTGTGCATAGTTGTGTTGTGTTTGTAATTCAATCAGTATTTTTTGTGTCATTAGTATATTTTATTATGAGTTGTTATGACACGTATATTGGTGGGACAGTAAACTGACATTGTGTGTGCTTTATTAATACACTATCGACCAAAAAGTAATTGGGCACCAGTGAAGATCGGTAATTCAGTACATAAGTTGACTTGTGTGGTTGCCATATGCTACAGGCTGGTGTAGAACCAGTTGACAAGGAGATGGCACGAGGTACAGAGCTATCGGACTTAGATAAGAGTGTGATTGTGGGCTGTCTAGCTGGGCGATTGCACAGAAGGTAAACAGACCCAAATCAGCGGTCGCATTCGTCCTTCGTAAGTGGAAGGTCGATGGGCATTGTGCCAATGCTGCATGTTCTGGGTGACCTCTAATCTTGACCGTCAGAAGTCACGGAACCCTGAAACGTGAAATTGTCAAAAATAGGTCACAAGCCATGGCTACAATCCGACAGGGGCTTCATGCAGCAACAGGAGTATCTGTTTCCATTGGAACATTGCTTACAGAGGCCCACCACCGACTTGGATATTTCGGAAGAGCAGCTGCACATAAGCCCCATATCACGACAAGCAATAAAGCTCTGCGACTCAGGTGGTGTTTGGACCATCGCAACTGGACATTGGAGCAGTGGAACTTGGTTCTGTGGAGTAATGAGTCCAGGTTTACATTATTCCGGTCCGCTGGATGTGTATAGTGCCAAATAGGAAATTTGGTGGTGGTGGTGGTGGAGAGATGGTGTGGGGCTGTTTCACTGCCTTTGGCGTAGAACCGCTGGTGTTTGTCCATGGTAGCATGAACACAGAGGCCTATTGTAACATTCTGGATAATGAAATGCTCCTAACATTGTGGCATTTTTACGGAATGGACCCGTGGTACTTCCATGATGACAATGCCAGGTGCCATGTTTGAAGGGCTACTATGCAGTGGTACGCCGACAACAATGTTCGCCGATTGGACTGGCCCGCCCAGAGCCCCGACCTCAACCCTATAGAATATCTTTGGGACGAATTGGATCGCCGGGTGAGGGCTCGTCAGGCACCGCCAAAATCCATTGCTCAACTCATGGAATGGTTGCAAGAGGAATGGCGATGAATCCCCGTGGGAGTCCTGCAAACACTCGTAGAGAGCATATCAGACAAGGTGGCTGCTGTTGTAGCCACAAGAGGCGTTCCTACGAGATTCTAACGGGGTGACAACCACCGAGCAAACATTGTGGACAAGTGCCCAATTAATTTTTGGTCGATAGTGTATTTCAATTCATGTGCAGAGTTGTGTTTCATTCATTACATATTCTTGGTTGTGTCATGGAATTTTGTGTGTCATTGTGTATAATCAGGTTTCATTTTTACTTTTTTCTGTCGTGTTTCATAGGTATTTGTTTCATTCCTTGTATATTTGGTAATAATTTCTTGTCGTGGGATTTATAATTATTTTGGTGCTAGTAGTTGATTTAAACCATATATAATTTGTTATTTAAAAACACTGATTTATTCCAATTCTTTGAATGTGCATTTATAACTTCAGTCGATAGTCATTTCACATTTGTACAGCTAAGTCGTCTTCCAGGCAGCATCCAAGGCGGACGTGTGCCCACTACCTACACACCCTCCCTCCCCTTGTCAACAATCACAGCTCATTCCTACACTGACCTCACAACTGAGCTTGGTGCTCCTCTTGACATCCCCTTCTTCCTCTCGCCCAGCCACCGACTTCAGTACACACTCTAACAACGCCGACGACGATGGACATACATATAGCGCACTCGCCCCAAATTAGCCTTAGGGCACACTTGTACCAAAGTCAACACATATATGCTACTGCCCACACACCTCAGAGCTCATCCGCCTGCTAGACGTCGAAGGGTGAAGACCTATACTGCTCCCCCAAAATAAACCTTATGACACCAATTGCACTTGCCAATAATAACATTTTAAAACATTTTTTTAAAGGATTAAATGATTCATCCTTAACCCGATACATCGGATTAGCCATTAATTAATACACATCGTATTATTCTATCAATTAATCAGATAATCCTTTAATTCGAAAATCTATTTTTAGATCGCTCCATCCTTTGTCATTCTACTACTGATCTAGGACCCATGCGGCCCTACTGCTTGTCATATCATGGGGAATAATAAACCAATTTCTTCCAAATTTGGCAAACAAGCAATACTGTGGTGGACCATATAATCTGATATGCTGTGCTTTAAGAGGGTCAGACACTTATTTTAAAAATAGCACCCATATAAACATTTTAGTATAGCTTACTTTATCTACAAAACAATGTTACCAATTTCAACCTAACTTTGTATACTAACAGCTTCCACACAAGCAGCAGATGAGCGATTACATAAATTCTTTTGCCAGCCATTTTGGGAGATTTCACCACATGAAAATTTGGTGTTTGTTTCTTATCTCGGGAAACTATTAACTGATAACCACCAAATTCAGGTGACAAGATATACTTTTGTAGTCCATCTAAATTTATTTGACTTATGGAAGTAGTCCCATATTTTCAAAATCACGATAATGTACAATATATTTTGTCAGTATGTCATTTGTTCCAAACAATTTCAACCGACTTAATATGTAAAATGATCTATGACAGACAATACATAGAATGTGCTTATAAAGCACCACTTTTTCTCCAGTAATAAAGGTACCACCTTAAGAGAAAATTTAGTTTTTGTCATAGAGTTGTCCAGGACACATCAACCTATTCTCACCGAATTTTTCACACACGGAGTGCTACAGTAGGCCATTTTTAAAGTTGTGTCTGGCTTTATTTACAGTATGGCTGCAATATAAATAATTGAGGTAAGGTTTTCATTTCTATTAAGCAATTTGACCTATTTCTATTAAATTTTATATTTTGAGAGTATCCATTAGAATAATCAAATATGTTTACAGATATAATATTTTGCCGCCTTTCTGTAGGAAACAGTGCCAAGTGATAAAATGTATTATCTTGTGCCATTCCTTAGGATATAGTAATCTAATTCTCACCTAATTTTCACACAACTAGTTCTAAAGTGGGTCTGTTAATTTACATAATTCCGGTTTGTCAGATGTATTTTCAAAATGGTAAAATATAAATTATTTAGCTAAGTTAATCATGTCTTAAATAATTTGACTTATTTGATTGTCCATTAGAATCATTAGATGTGCCTGTACAGAGCCTGTGTTAGGATATTTTTTTTACGGTAGCACCAAATGAGAGACTAAATCTTTTATAGAATATCTCTGGGACCGGCCAAGCTATTTCCACCAAACTCTGCACACAAGTAGTGTTGTGGTAGGTCATGAAAACTCGCATGTTCAATTACTTACACACTTGTTTCCAAAATGATGCCGTAAATATTTCAAGTTTAATGTCTTTGTCTACCAAACCTTTATATTGATAACTATCGGGAGTTGATGTTCCGTATTTTACCTCCAGTTTGTAGTTGGTGACATGGAAGCTTGCTGTATAAGGTGTTCTGTGTTCGAGTCCCAGGTAAGGCAGTGTGTATTTGTAATTGTCTCACTATTATTGCACTTGTTTCTGGTTGCATCTCTAATGATATCGCTATCAACGAGATGTCAATACTCACCTATCATCTAAACATTTAATAACGTCATCAAAATCATTTGCATCCATGTGAAAGAAAGTAGGTTCATTAGTTATAGGGCGTATTGATAACTTCTTGTTTAATCATCGAGCACACCGGTAAAAATTTCTCGAAAATATCAGTGTAAGAGAAAGTATGATAATTAAGTGGATGATTAATTCCTTTTTTCTTTTTCTCTCTCTCTCTCTCTGTCAAGCAATGGAAAATGTCAAATTTTTCTTTGATGTATGTATTATTAAATTACACACATTTATATTCACTTCTCAAGTGATTAAAAATTCAACACACACATTTTCTAAACATCAACACACTTAAACTAGCTGTTCAAATAGTTCTGTAAACAAAGCAGATGCTGCTTTGAGCTGGCGGAAAAAAGGCCAGAATAAACGTGGGCTTGTTTACGGTTTCAAGTTATTCGTGATAGTGATATGAGAAGAATGATAATTTTCCATTTTCTTGCCCCTAGACCAAGCCAGTTTATCCTTGCTAGGTAATGAGTTTGTCCACGGCTTGGGTTGGGTTCGGTTCGATCCCGACAGGCTTCCCTGAGGGTACCTATCCACCTCCATCTCCGTGCAGTAGCAAAACATCAACAACTAGGAGGTAGCATGCATTCCCTGGGGGGAATATTGGAATTGAAAAGAGCTTATTAACGTCTCCCGGTGCTATTCCTGAAGGCTTATCGGATGACGAATTACAAATTAGCTTATGACCTAACTTAAACTAACACCCATAGCTTACCTAGGAGTTGAACCCAGAACCTGCCACACTGCAGACCGGCGGCACACCAACCGACTGCGCCACGGGAGGTCGGCCTTAGAAATAGGCAAGCCTTTAGGCGCCCCGCTTATTTTTGCTAGTCTATACATTTCATTTTGGGGCATTCGAAACCTGAATTTAAATTACATGATGCAAAATGGTAGAAAATTCCATAACATGAAACGAATATGTATCAGAAATACACTAGTGGAAATGCATTTAAGAACGTCATGTAGGAATACACGTATCCGCCCCAAAGTTGGTACACAATAAAAAGGTGGTGGTATGTAGGACACAAAACATCTAGTGCATTGGACATTCAGAACATTAAATTAAACGCGTACAGCAGACACCTTAATAAGGATTGTAACCACCTCGATCGGCCACACATGCTGCAATTCTGGCATGTAACTTGTACAAATGCTGAATGTATCTCTGGAGTACGATATCCTGTTTTTCGTGGCGTAACGTGGCAGTGGTCGTTGCCGAGGCTCGGCAGAGTATCAGGTGCGGTCCCATCATGTTCCACACATGCTTCATGGGGTTGAGGTGTGGAGATCTAGAAGGCCATAGTAGCATGCGTGCATTATGTAGAGCACGCTGTTTTGCCCTAGCGACATGGGCACTTGTGCTATCGTGCTGGAAGATTGTTTCCTGCAGTGTGTCGAGATATGGTCGGAGAACAGGTCTAACAACGTCACGCACTCGTCATGCTCCCCTGAATGAATACCAAAGGCCATCGGGATTTGTAGCTTATGGTTCCCATACCATAATCCCAGGTGTGGTTCTGGTATGGCGAGTGCGAATACATGATTGATTGTTCCACTCAGCCTACACGTTGCGATCGCCAACACGTTACTTTTCAAAGACTGAACCCCACTGCTCTACAGTCTTCTCTCCAATACTCTCTCTCCCGACACCACTGCACCGGAGATGTTCACGATGAGCAGGTGTCTGGTTTAAACCATAGACTAAAGATGAGGTAGACAAACCGCTTATTCGTCTTCAGCGCATGTACCCAACATTCACCTACCCCAATCCTACACAATTGCCAAAGTCACATGGTCAGTAGTGATGAACGTTTTTGTTTACATCTTAATTTGTAAATGACAAGCACTATTATATAAATAAAATACCTTTACCATTTTGAATTTGACCAAGAAGCGTTACAAACTAGTTACAGGAAGTATAAAAACATCTCTAAGCACTTGTTTACAAATCACTTTACTAACCTAAAATCCAAACCACGCCGTTTTCACTAGACGTGTTGGCAGAAAAGCAGTTAAATGTTGGGTCACGGAGATTGGTTGTGCGCAGCCAGCGAGATCAGTCTACCTCATCTTTAGTCTATGGTTTAAACGTACCAGAGGAACACGAGAACGTAATCCTACCTCTAACAATCGATTGTGTATTGTTCGTGCCGTTACATGAACAGGAAGAGGGGGGGGGGGTGTTTCACAGTGGCTCTTGGTTGCATGTGCGGATTCTGTTCTATCATTGAGGATGGCCCGAACAATAATTCTGTCCAGACTCCCATCAGTGCAGCGAGGTGGAACTTGTGGGGCTAAGCAGGTGTGGGGACCCTCGTTCACCCATATTCTCCACTACTGGTGGACCACTGATATGTCACTTCCCAATTGAGTGGCAATTCTGAGGAACGTCCGGCCACCCGCTATATGATCACGTTCAGTCACTTGACTGTCCAGTTGTTTGCGTTCTTCCATCGCAGACACACTTTTGTGATACACACGCAGTGGACTCTCACATCCCATTGCACTTGTATTGGGAGACGAACTGCGATAAGACAATTTATCAAACGTTGCAGACCGGTGCAGGAGTATGGTGCCCTTCCACCAGTGTATCCCCTACTCACAAACGGCCTGTGTTGTGAAACCCGTCTAGTGTACATGATATCAATTCATTAGAGATTGTGGGCAATGTATCAACTCATCTCTGTGAACAAGAACAGTTTGTATGTTAATTTACTCTCATTCTGGCGCACTTTACAGAATTTAGGGAAGGGTAATGTATAACTTGCCCCCCCCCCCCCCTTTTTTACCACTTGGTACGTCACTGGCCAGTTCATTAATGGTACTCTTCTTTCTATGAACTTTTTTTTTCTTCATATCTTTGCCCATTTGACAAACGCCTAGCCAGCTTGCGTGCATAGTAGGAAGTAAAAAAAGTTCATTAGGCGCTAGTGGACTCGCTGTGTTTCCGGCCACTCGAAGACTGGACAGGGAGATATGTGTGAAGTGTGGAGTGGAGAAATTTGGGCGGCTCTTAACATCGAGATCTTAAAAGCCGATGGTGAAGTTAGGTGAGTTATGGAGCAGCGCCGGAATGCATGGGCGGGGGAAAAGGGGGACCCCCCCTAGAAAACCCGGCGACCAGCGGCATCATCCGGCACGATTCTCGCATGCGCAAATCCGAGAGCGATCCCACTGGGAATCTAACCCGGCGCGCCTATGTGAGAGGCGAGTAGTCTATCCACTATATCACCGCCACCTACGTGGGTAAAATGGTGGCAGGGCTCTGTGTACACCCCCCCCCCCCACACACACACCCACCCGCTCCTACTACGAGAAGATTAGGTTACCAGGCATTCTGGGAGAGAGTATTTCATTAAAAAGACTCGCAATCCAATTTCATTAGCGCCGCAAATTATTTATATTGGAGAACCATATATACATTACACATCAACTATCACACATAATTTAATCTCAATGATGTTGAAAAAAATTTTATTGGAATCATTTATATTTCCAACAAATATATATATATTTTTTTTAAGTTTATTGGATAACATAAAATAATGTCCTCATTTTCAGCTAACACAAGATATGAAGACGAAGTACCAGGAATATAAACTTGTATACTTTTTTTTGCATTAAGATTTTAATCCACACGAAGCAGTACGAAATATATATCAGAATGAGAAAACGAAAATAAATCTTAAACACAATTTATGTAATATACCATCGTTGAAAAGTTTATATAGTCTATAATTAATTGAAGGCTAATAATACGAGTATAATTAACAGAAAAATACTATTCTGTATGAAGTAAAAAAGCCGGGAATTTTTCATCACCCCCAAAAGTCCCGCCGAACGCAGAAGTAAGTTGAAAAAAGGGCATGTGTCCCGTTTGACGGACGTCTGGTTACCCAATATATGGGAAAGGTTAATAGTAAAAGTATTTTAAAAACAGGAGACGTTGGCACGTGGTTATTAGGTGTTTGAAATGCCTTGTGTCATTTTAGAAATGTGGCTACCGCGTAGTTCCTCGCCATTGTTTAAGCTGGCAGACCTACACGAGAGCTTTTCGGTAGATCGATGGTCTCTAGTAATGGGTTTTTGTTTGCCTACACAAGCCGCCTGACCTTCAGTGTTGCACTTCCGTTGGCAAACAGAGTTCCATTTGTGGTACGTAACCAACTAACTGTCTGTAAACTGTTTTCAGCCTTGAAATACTAGAACTTAAGGCGTTGCATACCAGGCGCTTGAATAGCGTTGCAGAGTAAGATCTATGTTTTTTTTTACGATGCCATTAAACGTGGCCCCATTTGACCAATATACGAAAGAAAACTCACTTCATATGGGTTAGTGTAATACTCTAACATCACGCATATTATAAATGATATTCCGGGGCCATCCAACATAGCTAAATACGGCTTTTCCACACTGCTGTATCTCGTGATGTACTGGTCGGAAACATGCGAAAGTATGTTAGGGACTTTGCTACAGACTTTACAGGAATCAAATGAAAGGCTCGCCGCTTAAAGTCCCATATGTACACACAGTACGACGTAAACATAGCACGCCAGTTCAGCGCATTGCGCGTAGGTGTGATTGGGCAGTAGGTACGCATGTCAGTGTCGCCCTTATCGCTCCAACGCTTCCCTGCCGCCTCAAAACGCGCTAAAATGCTCCAAACAAGCTGCGCCCTTAACAAGCATTTTTTATTGTCACTTTGCTCATTCACGAAGTCGTGGGCGTTCTAAGAATGGTTATTTCCAACATAATGGCTTTGTTAAACTGTTACTGTAGCAGTCAGATTTGCTTCGGATTTCTTGGTTTAAATGGCATTACAGTGGAGTGCAGAGATTTATGATGTTATTAACAAAGAGGCATTGAGAGCCGATGATAGTGTATAGCACAGCGCTGCAATCCTCCATGGGCAGGGGAAACGGGACATCCCCGAGACAACCCATGAATCCGGCGCTATTCCCACGTGCGAGAATCGAGGAGCAGCTTTGCTGCGAATAAGGCTGGTTCACTTCGGTGGAAGTAGCACGCTCTTCAAGCGGCCCCATATCTTTATAGGTATTTTTAGCCTACTTCCGGGAGGAAGAAAGACTTGTGAGATCGCATTCCTGTCTAGTGCAGCTGCGTCTCTCCCCCCTTTACAACTTTTGAACAACGCATTAACCGAATTTCACCAAACTCGGTATACATACAGTACTTAGTAAGAACATATGGCTTATAATTTTCAACCCTGCCGAACGCTTACTTTAAAAATGGCGGGTTATCAAAATTTGAGGTGATGTCATATTTCCGAAACCATTCAACCGATTTAAACCAAATTTTTTATATCGAATTTAGTGATGAATTTTGTTGTTAATTGGCCTCTTTGGAAAATAGCACCACAAAAGAATAAAGGAAATGTATGCGATTTAAATGATTATAGGCTGTTCACGGTAAAGTGAGCACTCTTTTAGGCCCCTTCAACAGGCATTAACCACTAATAAATATTTCTTATTGCAGCCTCAGGCATTAAATTTTGAGGTTGGTGAAATGTATACGCCGTGTTTATTAGTCACATTGCAATGTTTGTATTAAAAGCAGAAGGATGATGGAAATTGGTTGAAAGGCAAAATTTAGAAGGGCCTTAAAAGTGCTCACTTTACCGTGAACACACTTATTTTCATAATTGCGGCCAAACAAGTATATTTAGGTTTATTTGGTATAGTTGCCATACCCCGTAAGAAATTTTCTATGCTGAAAGTATCGATTACAAGCGTCATATGCCAATACATAGCTAATTTTTTCCATAATTTTGCAAGATAGTGCCACATGAAATAATTATGTTTCTGCATCATATATTGGGAAACAATTGACCGAATCCTACCAAATTCGGCAAAAAAGTATAAATTTGGCAGTTTAGCTAAATTGTTGTGTTTTCAGTATGTCACACAATTATTTTCAAAATGACTACCAGGTAGCCATTTTAGTGTAATATGCTACATTGTTGAAAACATGTAATTGTAACTTAACTTTGTGTACTGGCAGAGAGAGAGAGAGAGAGAGAGAGAGAGAGAGAGAGATAAGAGAGAGGGGGGTAGGGGGAGGGAGAGCGTGTGAGAGTGCGTGAGTGAGAGAGTGCATGTGAGAGAGAGAGTGAGTGAGTGTGTATGTATATGTGTGTTATATATATATATATATATATATATATATATATATATATATATATATATATATATATATATATATATAATATATATATATATATATATATATATATATATATATATAATATGCACACATGTGTATACAGTCTCTCTTTTTCTGTCATTTTGTAAGATAGTGCCAACTGAATAAATGGAACAAATTAAATTTTTGCCATACCTCGAGTAAACAATTGACGACCCATTCCTACCAAATTCGGCAGACAAGAAGTACTGAAGCAGTTGATGTAAACTGGTATGTTTTAAGTAGGTCAGGCACTGCAAAAATGATAACTATATAATAATTTTATCTTAGTATGCTATATTGTTGAAAGCATGTAATTAATTCCATTTAACTTGGTGTGCTGGCTGTGTACATTACAGCCATCAAATTTGTACACACAGTTTCCCTCTTGTCCGCCATCTTGTATAAATTACATGAGAGACAAATTTTTATGAAATATCTCCAGGAGAAAACCAACAGTTTCCCACCAAATTTAGCAAACAAATAGCACTACAACAGGCCATTTTATAATTTTATGTTTTGAGTGGGTAACACACTGATTGCCAAAATGGTGGTCATATAAACATTTTATTTGGGTTTGTTATATGAATGAAACTACAAAACAAATTCCAACTTAGGCACTAACTTTGTATGCTGGCGATATATATTACAACCATCAAGTTTGTCTATGAAGAGATTCATTTCTCCACCATTTTGTAACATAGCTTCACTTGAAAAAATAAAGTTTTTAATGTCCTTCCTGCAGATTCCTACCAAATTTGGCGAAGATGTTGTACTGTGGTAGTCCTATTTAATCTATATGTTTTAAGTGTGTCAGTCACGTATTTTTAGAATGGCAGCTATAGACATTTTGTCCTAGTGTGCTAAATCTGTGAAACTATTTAACTGATTTTAACTTAATTTTGTGTACTGGGTGTATATATGACAATCAATGAATTTGCTAATAACTAACCTTTTTTCCTCTGTTTATTACGCTCGTTACATGAAAAAAAAAAATAGAGATATTTTCCAAATCACGAGTATCAATTAAAAAATTCCCACCAAATTTTCCATGCAAGTAGTTTTACTGTTGTGTATGTAGACTAACACTTTTTAGATACAGCAGTCCTTTTTTTTAAAGCATTTAATAATTTTGGTTAGTATGTAATCTCTTAAAACTATTCAACAAAAATCAACCACATGTTGTTTTCATTAGAATCATTAATTAGGCATACAGACATACTCTTTGGCCGGCGGTTTGTGCAAAATAGTGCCAGTTGAGAATATTGAACATTTTTCCTTCCACCAAATTTTTCACTCCAGTACAGTAGTGCTACAGAAGGCCATGCAAACTTAGATGATTTAATTGGGGTCAGACATTGATTTAAAAATGGTGGTCATAAATATTTTGATAATTTTGTCATATCTATTAAACAATTTAAAAAAAGATTCAACCAATATTTGTATGTTGACAATATCTTTTAGAAGCATTGTATACAGAACCTCTTTTTTTGCGCAAATTTTTAAGGTACCACCAAATAAGAAAATACAGTTTTTATGCCATGTCTCAGTTACCAATCAATCAATTTTTCACACAAGCAGCATTACAGTAGATCATGTAAACTTGCATGTTTTTAAGTTGCCACACACTTATTTTCAAAATGATTGTCTTCTATATAAATATTTCAGTCTAGTAAACCCTATCATTCAAAACATCAAACTGATTACACCCGAAATTGATGCTTCATTACCTACCTCCATAATGTAGTTTATTTCATGCTAGCTTATGGTACGAGATTTTCTGAGTTTGAGTCCTGGGTAAGGCATGTATGTGTTTGTAATTGTCTCATTAGTGTTGCATTTGTTTCTGGCTTCCTCTCTTATGATATTGCTATCAAAAATATGTGAATGCCTACATATTATTCTAGCTTTTAAGAACATACTTAATTATTTTCATCCATGTAAAAGAAAGCAGGCTTATTAGTTATATCAGTAACTTCTTCATTCTTGATAGCATGCATGAACTTGGTGCAGTTACAGATGGAGTCAGTTTTCATGCTTGGAACAAGTCAACAATGAGATGCACACAATTTCAAAGGAAACGTATAGAAATGGATGTCAACTTGGAATTTGTACAATGCAGAATTCTTGTTACAGTGTTATATACTATGGTGTTTTTTAATTTAGCTAGTCTAGCAGTTCTATTCATAATTCTGAATGTAGGCACTATGGTGTGTGTAACAATTAAGATGCATGGTCTTCAAATAGAAATCTTAATCATTAAGAAATATAACAACATATTTGAAGCTTGTAGTTGATACCCGTTAACATACCAAGTTTGAACCGGAATTGGTCAAATTATTTTACCAAATTAATGTAAAATATTTATACGGCAGGCACTTTGAAAATAAGTGTTTCCTATGTTAGCTTGGTCAACTATAATATTAGTTAACTGCCAGCATACAAAGATAGGTTTAAATAGGTTACATAGTTTCATATGGCATGGAAATAAAATATTTATGTGACTTCCATTTTGAAATAAGTGCCTGACCCACTTAACATATCAGATTACATGGTGTAATGTAGCATTTATTGTTTCAAATTAGTAGGAATCAGTTACACTAATTGTTTTCAGAGATATTACAAAAACTTGCATGGCGCTGTCTGCTATGTGTAAGCTCGTTCAGTGTCTATAGATTATACTTTGAGCATAACAAGTTTCTTCGAAATTGGTAATTGGTATGGTGTGTGTGTGTGTATATATATATATATATAATTAATTAACCAAAAAAATTTATATGCTATCAGTGTAGAAAAGTTTCTTTTCCACTTAAATAGCATATGGTAACATGGCCTATTATAGTAGTAGTTAACTAGTGGAATTTGGTGTCAGTCTATTGAGTAGTTTCCAAAATGTGATGTAAAAGATTAATTTCTTTATTTTGTGCTATCGTCCGAAAATGACAGGGCAATAACAATATAGCTGTCTGAGTTGCATACTTACATGATGTACTGTCAAAATACTAAATTTGAATTAAATTGGTTGCATGGTACCCGAGATATGAAATGACGCTTTAAATATTAAAATTACCACCATTTTGAAAATAAGCACACATCAAGGTAGAACACTATACAAGTCAGATCTCCCTATTAAGTACTCTGTGTGTACTGTGTTTGGTGTGGAATTAGGTTCATAGATTCAAAAGTTTTTTAGGGTGGGTGTGAGGGTGGTGCATGTACACACACACACACACACACACACACATATGTAGAGGAAAATGATCTCATAAGCATATCATTTTCTTTCGGAAGTAGGCTCGTGACACAAGAAATCAAATGATAATTGATAAGGGGATACCATATTTTACTTAATGATGACCAATTTGAGTGTGGTGATAGTGATCTGTGTTTTATCATGGTGATTATTTATGACAAAGTTCATGTTCAGATCTTGAAGTTTGTTTGTTCTGAAAATAGGGTAAAAATTCCATTAAAAAATATGTGATCATGGTGATCACGAAAAATTTGTATTAATTGAATGATGGCCATAGTGTATAAAAGTATTTCAGTACAACAATGATGGAAAATTAATATATTTTGTAATTGGTGTTATCTGAAAATACTTTTAACATATTTGAAACATTGATACCACCAGTGCGTACATAAAAAGTGCATAGTTTCCACAAAAGGGTAATTGAGGTAAATGGTTATAATCACATGTTGGTAATTACCGCATATTTAGTTTATTGTGTCCACTATATCTTTTAGAGTGCATATTTGTACAAAGACATAGGCAAGCCAAGTTATACATGCTATACAATAAGTACATGAAAACGTAAAAATATAATTTCCTAGTGGTACTGTTAATGCGGCAAGCTCGTAGTAGTTTACTCCCAGTCGTAACATTTGGTTTAACGTAGTGCTGCATACTGCTGGCAGCTCCCGGCTCATCTGTGTGAATGTAATGAAGTTCAGTATTATGATAATAAAAAAAGGAAGTCAATATTCATAATTATTCCTTGGTTTTTGAAGCTGGCATATCATGAGATTTCCTTAAAGCACAATATTGCATTTTTATTACCTACTTGCCTGTGTCTTGCTTCCATCTGTGGTTTTCGATATTTAGTTTGTCATTCTTTTTGCAGCAGCCATTATGTTTTCGTTTGATGACGATGGGCCTCACTGGTGGCCACAATCTTTGTTTTTCTTTTCTGCTTGGGTTTGTTACTACAACGCCGAAATAACCACCATGCCAAATGTACAATAATGCCGAAAACACAAATGTCTGCAGTGCCAAAGAACAGGAAAATTCTACATACAATAATGCGGAATGACCACTACGCCAAAATACAATGTCAAAAGTTTCTGTCACAGACATGCCACATGTACGAAATGAAAAGAACTAAATAGTTTATTTATAGTTGTGAGGTATACCATAATGCCAAAATGTCAGGAAAGTCAGTAGTTCCAGTATTTTGCAACCCCATAACATTTGTGAAGGCATCCTGATTCACTGTTTGTTATTCTTAAGCTGTTTATGAGTTTCCATTGATAAACATATGCCATTAATTTCCACTTACGAATGTGTTCTTTTTTTTTATAAATCTCCTTAAGCAGTAGGTGGCAAATATCTTTTAAATATTTTCAGTCAGGACTCGACTATATGTGTTAATTGGTCAAATTTAAACTCATATATGTTTACTGGTATGCTTAATTTTGCATTGGGATGGTAAATTTAACTGAAACCACTCAAATAATTGGAAAATATGGTCAAATCTGTATTGCTAACATGTGTGTAACAAGTTATTATTTTGATTGTAGCAGATAGCTCTTATACTAGATGTGTATATTTAATATTTTATATACTATTTTTCTAGATTTCTGTGCTTTCTGCCAGTATCAGTAAAGATTGCCTAGTGTGTGGCCCCTCCTGTGAAGAAATCAGAAAACTTCGCTGCTGTTTCATAAATACTCATATTTTGCAATGAATACTTGAATACCAAACCAACAAATTCTAGAATATTATGCACTACAAAAATTCCTTAGGGAGACCATACACAGGATCAGTATATTGTATCATAAGCGTATCTTACATCACACAAATATCAATAATATACTGTGATGGGACCAACAGATGTGAAAGTAGTGCGTAACAGATTGTAATATACAATATGTGGAAAAGACAATTCATAATGTTGATGGCAAAAAGATTGGTCCGTTACTGACTCGGGGGAAACCACAACTATAAAAGACACCAAAATGACACCAGACAGAGACATGTGTGGATATCACAGTACATCTCTTGTTGGAACAAGCACTAAGCAAAGGAATGAAGTTTCGCTCACCTTACATTGACTATACATAAGAGTTAATTTGGATATTAAACAGAAATACGACTCTGGTAAGGATTGAGGTGTCTAGTGGTCGCTGCAATACAGGAGGGCACGGTCCTTGGACTTGCGAAAAAGTGCTACAAAGCAATTTGAAAAGTATAGGTAAAGAAAAACAATTAACAGGAAAGGTGAGGTGTTAGATACAAGGATATGTACAGAAATGTTTCAGTCAATGCGATCTCGTGATAGGTGGGTTATGAACCATTTTATATTCTGTACACCAAAACTGAAGCATACATAGTATGTGTGCATGTTTCTGAAGTGAAGTAATAATTAATTGCTGTTTTTTCATCAAGTGTTTCTAGAAGGCAAAACAGGTAGGTAGGTAGGTAGGTAGGTATATAGTCCATTCATGACTGGAACAGACTTTCTTGGAGCCCTGCTAAATATCTACTTACAGGCCCATTTGATATCCTTCTGCCAAATGTAAACAAACATTGCCATGTGACTGCCATGTAGCATCTGTCAAAAGCAATATTTACCTTCCATTGCACGTTTGTGTGTACATGTGTTCAAGTACTTTTGCTACACCTAAACATAAACATTGAAATGTGACTTCTACTTTTATACCTGTCAAATGTGTTGTTTACTGTTTACAGCTTTTCAAAGAATTCAGTCATATTCCAAAAATAATTTTGTACGAATATTCACAATTTAGGCCTATAACATTATTTAGGTCAGCTTCATGAGGTTTTAAAAATGTCTATATTGACTACAGTTCTTACAGTTATTTTACATTGTTAATATATTTGTTTTCCACAACATAGCACATTACACGTAATGCACGTAAAAAATATTTTGCAGTGACTGTGTTTAACACTGTTACAACTACGGGTAAAGCACTGTAGTATTTAACGTCTTTTTATTGATATGCATTGTGTTATTTTTTTAAAAGGACGGCCTCAGTTGGAATAAATATTAAAACGAAGGAACAACCAGTCCAATGAAAACGACACATTAAATTCAAGCACGCAACTCGTGTCACTTATTTTTTGTCATAGCAGCAACAAACTTAAAATATAGTGGTGAACATGCACACAAGTAAGCCTACCATAACTTTTATTCCGCTCATATTTCTATGCATTGCTACTTACTGTTTATTAGGTTTATAGAAATTGATTGGGCTGGGCTTAGTATTTTGGTGGGATTGTGGGAAATCACATTACACAACTCTGTTTGAAACACCTGGGGTAAAGGTACAACATTGTGATAAATCAACACAAGTGGATGTAAATAATTAACTTTGTCATAAAAATAGTTCACAGTTAAAACACATAAATAGTGCACATAAAATGTTTGAAATCACACACCCAGGGCCAGCGTACCACGACTTAGCACGCTACGCCCTTTCACACACAGTGCTAAACGAAACACACGTAACAATATATTTATTACTGCCGTGGAAACACAGATTTATCACAACATCATAACTTGCCTAGGTTGGTTTAAAAAACACATCTACTAATGTGATGTGGTAATTTGAAGTATTTTTCAGACTAAGAACAATTTACAGTTTGTTTGGCAAAAACCAACATGCCATGTCATGGCTCACCGCATCTGCCAACTTCAGATGGTAACCGTTCCACCATCGTATCTAAATATATTAAAATAAGTATTCAAACATTAAAATCTCTTTTCTGTTGTAAATTACATATTAAAAAAATCAGTATTTTGCTGTAATATGTATGAAATATGCTACAATTGAAAACATGTTTAATTTAATGTTTACTGTGATGCGATACTTCCAGAGTGTGATAGAGACATAGAAAGAGAGCGACATGTTCTGTTCATTCACTAATCAAATTATTTTCCATAACTTTTAAATAATTTGCTACTTTTTGATGGAAAACATACATTTTCTCATAAAATGTGTCTTTGCAGAAAATACTGCATAGTTTAAGTGGAAAAAATCAATATTTAAAACAATAACGTTTCTTAAGTAAACGTCTAAAAGTATTACATTTTTGTGTGTCCAGGAAACTGTGTTTCAAAAGATCTAATCATTCTCTTGTAATTTGCCAGTAAAAAATGAATATGTTTGGAGGCAAAATGACTCCCACTGACCCTTCCATTTGCATTAAAGATGTGACGTTGAATTTGCAAATCCTGTTTACAAATTGTTAATGATTAAATTAGTTGAATAGAATAACTGCTTAAGTAATAAAAAACAGAATGGAGCACGTAGATAATGTCTAGATTAAGCCATTCTTAGTGCACATTTTACAATGCCAGAATGGCGATTGTCACTGCTGTATTTAATGTGGTGTGTAAGCTTTTACTGTCAACACCTACATTATACTAGTGTTCTTTGGAACTGATTTACTTGTGTGTTTCTACATCCAGGTATGTGAATGTATCGACTAAATGTTCTTGGAATTATAATATTGGTATAAGATGCAAAAGGGCATATTCGCGTTTGTAAGGGAACGAGGTCTTAATAAAAACAAAATAACTTAATTTGATTTTTAAATTATTCACACAGCTGTTATTTACAACATTAACCTGTCTGTCTCTACTATTACTCTTGTTATACTCAGTGTTAATGTTTATCTCAATTCTGATTAAAGTCTTTCTCAGTGTCACTATATTGGTTGTAGTAACTTAATTCACTCTCATTATTTACACATGTTCAGTCTATCTATTGCCATCATTCCAAATGTCTTACATTCACACATCCAGTTCAGTAGTCCCATCCACCAGTCTCACTCTCCACTGCACCCATGCTTGCAGTCCGTAGACTTCACTCCCGCTTGTTACTCTTGCCGCCACTTTAGACTCTGCTGGCTCGTAGCTTCGTTGTCTTGCACACCTGTCATTTAATGTAGTGCAAACCTCCAAACTTTGACTCAAAGCTTCGTTGTGGCTTAAATAGTTATATTGGCTCGATCTGGAAGGGTCCCTGCACCCTGAGTCTTGTTGAGAGAGGTAAGGGCAATGAACCAGAACATTTTTTTTCTGATAACTGCAGAAATTCAGTCTTCTGAAGGGCATGCTAGTTGCAATAGGCTTATCACGGCAGCACGTGGCAACAAGCCTTTGAAAAATTGTTGTAGACTTCTCATGTTCTTACTGCCATTCTCCTTTGCTCGTTCATGCAGGATGGGTCAAGGGAAGTGATGTTAGCAGCGAGTGAAGAACACAATATTTTGTTTTCTTGTTAATTTTATTGCTTCTTTCCATGGAAAATTGCTGGTCCATCTAAGTATTTTGTGTATATCTGTCTTATTAGAGAAATTTTTGCCACGTATGTACTTAAAAATAAATTTGCGTAGCTTACAAAATTTAAATTATATTGTAAAAGCAATAGGAAGTATTTTTTTTATTTGTGTTATTTTGGCTCCTTGAACCAGATTTACAGCATAAAACTTAAATGATATATTCACCACATCAAAAATTGGACTGCTGTAATAGTTTTGTCTTTAATTTCATACTTAGGGAAGTTAATTCTGCTATTATTCATAACTGCAGTATTACACTGCAAGTTTCACCACCTTGTGATGGGATGCCAATGAATGAGTTGTGTTAGTTCAAGAGTGGCTGTGCAAAGAAAGAAGACACTGCATGGAAAATTTTGCACAAGGCTCTCAGCATGAAATATTATTTTGACAAAATGGTCCCTAGGGTTCTTAAATCAAAGCAGAAAGAATGCAAGGACATTTGCACTGACATGCTTCATCAATGTGTTGCAACCCAACTTTTTTCAAAAACTATCACTAGTGACAAAACATTGAATCTTTCAATGAGATGAAACAACATTCAACGAGTGCAATGGAATACTGTTATTACTAAGAATGAAAAGACGGAAGTTTTCATCATATAAAACTTTTAAATTGCTTTTTCCAGTTTCTCAAACCTTTCAGTGTGAATGCTTTATCTGTTTTAGTTGTTAGATTGTTTTCTACACACTATAGCATGTCACTGGGAAAAGAAACAACAAACACCATTAATTCTGTTGATTATATGCAGCCATTTGAAGTTAGG
Organism: Dryococelus australis; assembly: GCA_029891345.1. Classification (NCBI taxonomy): domain Eukaryota; kingdom Metazoa; phylum Arthropoda; class Insecta; order Phasmatodea; family Phasmatidae; genus Dryococelus; species Dryococelus australis. The sequence goes on along the minus strand of CM057009.1, from coordinate 3,581,853 downwards.
TACCAACTTGTTTGAAATGTAAGGTGACTGCCTTTAAGCTCTTTGACCAGAAATTGATCAGGCAAAATTTGAGGTGGTTTGCAATCAAGAAAAACGCCCACCTGAGATCCGTGAGTCGGTAATTCATATTTTAGATGTTAACCCTCTGATTAGCACTACCTCGATGTAGACGAACCACAACCACAACCACCAAACTAAGGTTAATTCTAATCAGGTTTGGAACAAAATCAGTTTGACATGGGGAAAATTTCCGTCTCTACATGTGCAGTTTTCCAAAGAGGTAGCTTTTAATTAAAATTTTAAGTTACGTAAATAATAAAAGAGAAACATTTTACTTAGTTACATAGTTATTTTATATTTCATTTACGATTATTGCAATTATTATTTATTTTTTAGCGTATGAAATAAAGAAAAAAACGCTACAATTGTTATACTAGTGCTAGCCTAGAGGTGAAAAAGTTTTAATTGCTAAACTAAAAGCATTGAGCTTTCCATACTAAAAGTCACAAAGTGGTAGTTGAAGGTTTGTGTTTGCACTATTATCGCTAGAGCCTGCCAGTTTCTTCTTTGGAGGGCACCCAACTTTGTTGGATAACACTGTAACTGTGTCGGCCACTGTGTGCAATAGTTTATTTTTTTAATTAGGATCTTATCAATTTGTGTTATCCTAGTTGGCGATTATGCATGCTATATTTGTTTAACACACTCTGAAAAAATAAATTATTTGTCTAAAAATGTTCCCACACGCCACTTACGCTAAAAAATAGAAATGTAGACTTGTTAGCAAGCTTACTGGTATAAAGTAAATATAACCAACCATACAATAGGAAGGCCTATATATCTGATTCCTTCAAACCACAGGACATGTGCTCCCATCTCGGTACTTTGTACAGGAAACTTTACAAGAGTAATATATTATCTCATTTGTTATCATAGCTAATTTGTATGTTGAAAGCCGGTCTACTGTTATTACACCTATTCTTAAGAATCAAAGAGATACAATATTATAAATTACCCGGAGTGTAACTGATATGATGCAGCTGGAGGCCTAATAGTGGTGGTATTAGTTGTGTTTATGTACGGTTCATGCAAATATAGATTGGCAGTATTATTTTAATTTAGTTTTCCTTTAGATATACATCTACATAACTTATTCTGTTATCAAAGCTGTTGTGCATTGAAACTTGTTATCCTTACTGATGCGTGGAAACTTCGTTACATTCACAAATTTTACTGGCATAAGGCAACTCGACTTTATATACGAATGAAGCAATTTTTGAATACACAAATGAGATTGAAGGGAATGAGGTTAGTTGTGTATGTTAATTATCCGTGCGTCATTTAACAATGGTTTATTGTGCGTTGTGTGTGTCAATTTGTTTACTGGTACAACCACCATTTTAAAAACGGTCATGCTCACAATGATAATTATTGGGGGGGGGGGGGGGCATGTCCCCCTCGCTAATGGCGCCATACATGGTAGTATTTATTTTAAAAAGTGGTGGAAGAATAAAAAATTGCTGATATGAAAACTGTAACTTGGGCCTCAAAAGTGTGATCACTTTACTTTGCCCACAGGAATATTCTGAAACAAACAATTAAGGTAGAATAAATGGAAAATAATGAAAAAGCAATTGAAAGTTAACAAACTAAACTAGATTTAATAGTAGCTATCAACAACATTAAATAGTGATGATGTGAGAGTGTGGTACATAATAATGTAAAAAAAAAAACAGGTTTACTTGAAAATTACTATGCTAAATTATAGCAATGCACTTGGATCAATTTTTGCAGTTTCTGGTTGCCAGTCTCGAAAATGGCGGGTCTAAAGGTGGTGGATAATGGAAGACACTCCGAAGGAAAGATAAGGGAGTAATCCCTCCCTAATCAAAACTGGGATAGTTTTTTTTTTGGGGGGTGGGGGAATTATTCTGTGCCCAGGGAGGCACAAGCCTTAAAAATAGGCCTGCCTTTTCATACTAAGTGAGCAGATAACTTTACACAGATTCAGTCTCTTAGGGTTGTGTATATAATGATTCAACATGTCTGTAGTTTGCTGTTCACGGATTTGTCACCCATTGAATATTTGTGGAATCAGGTATGATGTCAGCCTCCTCCATGCTGAAGTGCTCATGATTTAACACATGATTTAAAAAAAACTATAATTCAGATCTACCACAGGATAACATATTACATTTGATTTGATGCCCAAGCATATTGATGTGCCTATCAGTCATGAAGCAGTCTAAAGAGTTTTAAATGAGGCCTCCTCCTGTGATGCAGTTGGGTGGATCGTTGTGTTGATGCAATTATATTTTAACCATTTCTTTATTCTGTCTGTACCATAATATAAAATTTCATTTAAATCCAACAATTCTTTGCATGCTAATTTTTATGCCATTAATTGTGTTGCATATGTATGTATCTCACTCTACATTATCTATTCCACTTCCTTGGAAGACTCCACTCTCTTTTTCTTCCCCACCCTACTTTTATGCACTTCTTGCCAATTTGAGACTATTCAAGCCATGAGCTTTGTACTTGATATGTTCCTCCACAATTACTGCTTCAAGCCATGAGCTTTGTACTTGATATTTTCCTCCACAATTACTACTTCAAGCCATGAGCTTTGTACTTGATATGTTCCTCCACAATTACTGCTTCAAGCCATGAGCTTTGTACTTGATATGTTCCTCCACAATTACTGCTTCAAGCCATGAGCTTTGTACTTGATATGTTCCTCCACAATTACTACTTTATGTCCTCATTATTTCCCCCCACTTCTTTTTGTGATCTCTTTGACATTCCTTGTTTAAACAATGGGGTTTTAATCTCGGCATGAACACCCACTTTGAATGCTTATATTTCCATCATATATTCGCTCCTGCCTCTTCCTTTCTGCACCACCTGTTAGATGCCCTTGTCCAGTAAGCTTCATTATGTTTCAACTTCAAACAGTTGCAACCTTTAAGTTAAGTCTTTACCTGGAACTGCATATTGATGACCTGGAATTTAATCATTTTATATCCAAATTATTTTAAAACTGTATTATTGTACCATGTCAATTGTCTTTTAAAGTAGCCCATTTAAAGAGAAAAAACAGTTGGCTCTGCTGCCTAATTTACTTGTTCATGAAACCTCGTGATTATTTGGAAAGTTTCTTCAATCGATAGTAAATTTTGGTCATCTGGGATTTTTTCATTCTAGGCTATAAATATATATAAACATAATACTCCTTGGCATTTTTGTGACCCCATTTTGTTGGTAGGGTTCTGTAAGCATGTTACCTAGTTTTCTCGTATTTCAAAGGGTTTCCAGTTGTTTCATTTGTGCTTTGTTGGTATTTTTGTCTTGCAACCTATTGTTTGGTAATTCCATTTTTTGTTTCTACTGTATTCATGTTGTTCCTTTTGCTTTCGATTGTACTGTATACTCTTGTACTGTACTACTGCTTATAGATTTGTGTTGTGACTTTCTTGTTTCAGTGATGTACACTAATTTTCGAAGAAAATAATAGAGTACTTACAAATTCCCTGCAAACTACAGAGCAATAATACCCCCTTGTGCATCAAATTTTACATTCACAAGTTACATATATCAAGCAACAGACATCTGTGGGAACTCATAGATTAGCTTGCATTGTTAAGATGGAAGGTTATCATTATTAAAGTGGCTGTCATTGTACATATGAGACGCTTGCAATGTTTTATATTTTTAATTTGACAATTGTACACATGTACCTCAACTACAATAATAAATGGTAAAACATTTAACATATGACAGCAGTGTGGTTATAATGGGACTGGATATATATGTCACTGGCTTTGTTGTCTGGACACAATCAAACAACTTCTATGCAAAACTGCAACAAATAAAATAAAATAAATATTCAGTGCTGGTCCTCATTGAACATTAACATGAGCCAATACAATGTAAGTAGTATCATTTATAACCATTCAGTATGGATGTGCACCTTATCTAAACTCAGGAATACTGTCACTGGACACTTGATCACTGGAAATGAGTGGCCTAATCTGACAAGTCACATTTTGAAATGTTTATGAACATATGTGAAGAAAAACCATATGAACCTGTACATCCTGAATGTAAACAATAGGTCGTACGAGCTAGTAAAGGCTATTCATGATAAAGTGAGCACTTCAGAAAACCCTGCTAAGTTTATACTTTCAGTATATTCTTAGTATATTTTCTACATCTGAAAATGTGACTTGCAGGTGTTTTTATCAGCTGCACATATCTCCATTGCATACTCATTAAATAAATAACATTTTAAATATTGTAGTTAATATTATAAATATGTGCATGTTAATTTCTGTAAATAATGGTGGTTTGGTGAATATTGATACATATTCAGGATTCTTTTTCTTTTTATATAAAAATTAAATGCCTTTAACTGTGGTCAACCCTTCCAAGGTCATCAGAAAATATGTTGTGTTTTCAGCTGCCAGCAGAGTAGCAGAAGAGTTAAACATGATTATTTCTGCCATTATAAAAACAAACGTTAAGCAGTAGTTAATGTTTGCCTTTAAAAAGTGTGAATACGTGAAATGATCACCCTTTGTATGTCATACTCGTAAGAAAGGCACACTTTGAGAGGATATGATGCATTTACTCCTTTATACAAAAGACGTATTTTAAACCACCATTAAATGTTCTATGATTACGAGCAGAAGTCAGGAAAACTGTTTGGTATTTTTAATTCTTTGAAGTAAAGTGCTTTTGCATTTTTTTCTTCAGTAAAATATTACAAAATCCTATGTTTACTCATATTCATTGAGATTGTCGGCATATTTGCAGAGTATTGAATTTCTACGGAAATAAGCCTGTGACTTAATGCATTAATATATCTCAAAGTAATATTTTAATTAATACAAAACTATGCAGAAGCAAAGAGGGCATTGCTATTACATTACAAAGTAACAAAAATAATTTATGAAATACAATTTGCCAAACCCAATTGATCCAAATTTTTACAGCATACTTCTGCAGTAATATTTATCACTCAGTGCAAGTTTTGTGAAAATTTTGCCAGCCATACAGTTTTAAAGCACATAACACTAACTTTAACTTAGGCCTATTGCTTTACTTGTGAAAAAAGTAACTTTTCTCTTATAAAATTGGAATGCCTGCACTAATGTGGGCATAACCAGAATATTCAATTACATGTAAGCAACACATTTTCCTGGCTGGCACATTATGTGGAAGTTTAAGGAATCCCTGCAGAAGAAACTATGTTGAAATACAACGTAAAGTAATAATAAAACATTGCCACTTTGCTCAGAACAAATACAAAAATGTTTTATATGTAATATAATAATGTAAAATTTATTTTAGGAGTTGCAAACTGCCACTTAAAATCACTATTTTGTTGACACGGGAGTGCAGACAGAAAATACACAAAACAATGTAACACGTAACTTGAATGTTACATAAGCTAAGTGAGAATGTAAAAGAGTTAGAAATGTAAATGTGTTACAATCACACTCAAGTCTTATTCTTTTTTCCATACAACAAAAAGAAACTGATTTTCAGGAGACAACAATTTTTAACTTCACAGCTAGTAAGGAGTTAATACATGGAACTACTATTCGTAGTTTGCTGCCAGCTTGTGAGCATTGATGTCATATCTTGCGTTAAATTATATGCAATTACAGGCGGTGTTTTTCCAAATATTGTATGCAAAAGGGTTTACTTTATTGTAAACCACCTTTAAGCTATTCTGAATACCAGAGGTGGACTTACGTAAAATTTTGCAAGTCTCCCAGTGTTCTGGCTGTTCATTTTGTTTGAAACTTAATTTTTTTTTTAATCACAACTCATGTTTATTTTATATTAATTACATATCCTATCAAAATAAAGGTGAATGAATGAAACTGTAGTGGCACATTTTTAGAACTGCTAGCATTCACTCCTGGTTATTTTGACAAAACCCTCTTTGTCTATTCTCCATAACTGCTATTGGAATCTCTTGGTTGGTTAATTTTGTATTCTCAATCTTTTCCATTTGTTTTTGTTGCATTTTTATAGTGGTTTTATATTGAATACTGGTAATTTGGAAATTTAATATTCTAGTACATGTTTGTGTTGTATTACCAGTGATTCTGTTAATTTCAGTTATATTTATGCTGAACAGTATTGGTTGTTTATTTTGTGTTGCAAATTGTTGGTGTATATTGTGTTCACAGTTACTATTTATTTATTTTTTATTTGATTTTTTATTCCATTCAGACCCTTTGGTGGTAATAGAACCACAAGGCTAGAGAACATGTCATAATCATTAATCATTTAACGAAAATAAAAATTAATATTTCATACAAGATGTGATTACATAATTTTTTTTTTACATTATCATACCTCTTGTACTAAAAACTAACATAAGACATTATAGTACTTCTTTGTGTTTATATGTCATCTTACCCAAACTCCTCTAAGGTATGTAACATTATTACACACCTTTCTATTAAAATTATACATACACACTAAATTCATTGGGTAATTTACTATATATACAAGATACAGAACCCCTAATGGTTTCTAGTATTACCTCCTAATTTTTTTATTTTCATCATCTCCAAATTTTTTTACTTGGTTTTTGAGTTGAACTATTGTCTTTTAGTTTGTGTGATATTTGTGATATTGTAATTTTCTTCAGTGTAATTTTTTCCATTTTGTTTTCATTCCTATTTTTTTTGTAAGTTTTCGTTGGATTCCTAGTCTTTTACATTATGTTCTGTTGTTATATATTTGCGTCCTATTACTAGAATTAATGGAACTTTCTGTAGCACAGAATATAGGCACCTTTATGATGTGAAGTAGAAAATAATAAATAACATTGTATTTTATTAGAACCACTGGATTACAAAAGACAGGAACAAAATAAAATCAGTGAAGACTTTTCAAGTGCTTTTAAACCAATGGTTTCTTTACAAAAATACTGTAAACTATAATAAAACAAACAGAAAGCAACTTAATTTAATACATAACATTAATAAATTAGGAATACAGCAAATAAACATAATGCATTACAGTATGAAATAACAAATACATCACCTTTGGGGATTGTTGAATTCAACATAAACAGTAGATTTAATACAGAAGAAACTGGAAATCAGTAGTCTATCATGAAACATACTCTTATGCAAAAACCAGGGAACGTCCTTGAAATAAAACACTAAAGCAACTAATGTAACCACTTGGAAGTACAACAAAGTTTAACAACAATGCACAAATTGACCAAAACAGTAGAAATCACTTGAAACAATTAGGAAATCCACAGAAAGGAACAGGGTAAGAAACAAACATGGTAGTAATATGACAAAAACCAGGGAACGTCCTTGAAATAAAACACTAAAGCAACTAATGTAACCACTTGGAAGTACAACAAAGTTTAACAACAATGCACAAATTGACCAAAACAGTAGAAATCACTTGAAACAATTAGGAAATCCACAGAAAGGAACAGGGTAAGAAACAAACATGGTAGTAATATGACAAAAACCAGGGAACGTCCTTGAAATAAAACACTAAAGCAACTAATGTAACCACTTGGAAGTACAACAAAGTTTAACAACAATGCACAAATTGACCAAAACAGTAGAAATCACTTGAAACAATTAGGAAATCCACAGAAAGGAACAGGGTAAGAAACAAACATGGTAGTAATATGACAAAAACCAGGGAACGTCCTTGAAATAAAACACTAAAGCAACTAATGTAACCACTTGGAAGTACAACAAAGTTTAACAACAATGCACAAATTGACCAAAACAGTAGAAATCACTTGAAACAATTAGGAAATCCACAGAAAGGAACAGGGTAAGAAACAAACATGGTAGTAATATGACAAAAACCAGGGAACGTCCTTGAAATAAAACACTAAAGCAACTAATGTAACCACTTGGAAGTACAACAAAGTTTAACAACAATGCACAAATTGACCAAAACAGTAGAAATCACTTGAAACAATTAGGAAATCCACAGAAAGGAACAGGGTAAGAAACAAACATGGTAGTAATATGACAAAAACCAGGGAACGTCCTTGAAATAAAACACTAAAGCAACTAATGTAACCACTTGGAAGTACAACAAAGTTTAACAACAATGCACAAATTGACCAAAACAGTAGAAATCACTTGAAACAATTATAGAAATCCACAGAAAGGAACAGGGTAAGAAACAAACATGGTAGTAATATGACAAAAACCAGGGAACGTCCTTGAAATAAAACACTAAAGCAACTAATGTAACCACTTGGAAGTACAACAAAGTTTAACAACAATGCACAAATTGACCAAAACAGTAGAAATCACTTGAAACAATTAGGAAATCCACAGAAAGGAACAGGGTAAGAAACAAACATGGTAGTAATATGACAAAAACCAGGGAACGTCCTTGAAATAAAACACTAAAGCAACTAATGTAACCACTTGGAAGTACAACAAAGTTTAACAACAATGCACAAATTGACCAAAACAGTAGAAATCACTTGAAACAATTAGGAAATCCACAGAAAGGAACAGGGTAAGAAACAAACATGGTAGTAATATGACAAAAACCAGGGAACGTCCTTGAAATAAAACACTAAAGCAACTAATGTAACCACTTGGAAGTACAACAAAGTTTAACAACAATGCACAAATTGACCAAAACAGTAGAAATCACTTGAAACAATTAGGAAATCCACAGAAAGGAACAGGGTAAGAAACAAACATGGTAGTAATATGACAAAAACCAGGGAACGTCCTTGAAATAAAAGACTAAAGCAACTAATGTAACCACTTGGAAGTACAACAAAGTTTAACAACAATGCACAAATTGACCAAAACAGTAGAAATCACTTGAAACAATTAGGAAATCCACAGAAAGGAACAGGGTAAGAAACAAACATGGTAGTAATATGACAAAAACCAGGGAACGTCCTTGAAATAAAACACTAAAGCAACTAATGTAACCACTTGGAAGTACAACAAAGTTTAACAACAATGCACAAATTGACCAAAACAGTAGAAATCACTTGAAACAATTAGGAAATCCACAGAAAGGAACAGGGTAAGAAACAAACATGGTAGTAATATGACAAAAACCAGGGAACGTCCTTGAAATAAAACACTAAAGCAACTAATGTAACCACTTGGAAGTACAACAAAGTTTAACAACAATGCACAAATTGACCAAAACAGTAGAAATCACTTGAAACAATTAGGAAATCCACAGAAAGGAACAGGGTAAGAAACAAACATGGTAGTAATATGACAAAAACCAGGGAACGTCCTTGAAATAAAACACTAAAGCAACTAATGTAACCACTTGGAAGTACAACAAAGTTTAACAACAATGCACAAATTGACCAAAACAGTAGAAATCACTTGAAACAATTAGGAAATCCACAGAAAGGAACAGGGTAAGAAACAAACATGGTAGTAATATGACAAAAACCAGGGAACGTCCTTGAAATAAAACACTAAAGCAACTAATGTAACCACTTGGAAGTACAACAAAGTTTAACAACAATGCACAAATTGACCAAAACAGTAGAAATCACTTGAAACAATTAGGAAATCCACAGAAAGGAACAGGGTAAGAAACAAACATGGTAGTAATATGACAAAAACCAGGGAACGTCCTTGAAATAAAACACTAAAGCAACTAATGTAACCACTTGGAAGTACAACAAAGTTTAACAACAATGCACAAATTGACCAAAACAGTAGAAATCACTTGAAACAATTAGGAAATCCACAGAAAGGAACAGGGTAAGAAACAAACATGGTAGTAATATGACAAAAACCAGCTAACGTCCTTGAAATAAAACACTAAAGCAACTAATGTAACCACTTGGAAGTAAAACAAAGTTTAACAACAATGCAAAAATTGACCAAAACAGTAGAAATCACTTGAAACAATTAGGAAATCCACAGAAAGGAACAGGGTAAGAAACAAACATGGTAGTAATATGACAAAAACCAGGGAACGTCCTTGAAATAAAACACTAAAGCAACTAATGTAACCACTTGGAAGTACAACAAAGTTTAACAACAATGCACAAATTGACCAAAACAGTAGAAATCACTTGAAACAATTAGGAAATCCACAGAAAGGAACAGGGTAAGAAACAAACATGGTAGTAATATGACAAAAACCAGGGAACGTCCTTGAAATAAAACACTAAAGCAACTAATGTAACCACTTGGAAGTACAACAAAGTTTAACAACAATGCACAAATTGACCAAAACAGTAGAAATCACTTGAAACAATTAGGAAATCCACAGAAAGGAACAGGGTAAGAAACAAACATGGTAGTAATATGACAAAAACCAGGGAACGTCCTTGAAATAAAACACTAAAGCAACTAATGTAACCACTTGGAAGTACAACAAAGTTTAACAACAATGCACAAATTGACCAAAACAGTAGAAATCACTTGAAACAATTAGGAAATCCACAGAAAGGAACAGGGTAAGACACAAACATGGTAGTAATATGACAAAAACCAGGGAACGTCCTTGAAATAAAACACTAAAGCAACTAATGTAACCACTTGGAAGTACAACAAAGTTTAACAACAATGCACAAATTGACCAAAACAGTAGAAATCACTTGAAACAATTAGGAAATCCACAGAAAGGAACAGGGTAAGAAACAAACATGGTAGTAATATGACAAAAACCAGGGAACGTCCTTGAAATAAAACACTAAAGCAACTAATGTAACCACTTGGAAGTACAACAAAGTTTAACAACAATGCACAAATTGACCAAAACAGTAGAAATCACTTGAAACAATTAGGAAATCCACAGAAAGGAACAGGGTAAGAAACAAACATGGTAGTAATATGACAAAAATTGTGAACAACAACAGAAACCATTGTAACATATACCAAAATAGTGTGAATGAAATACAATAATAAGCAGTACAATAGAAAACTACAAAATATATCTAAAACCACAACAGAACCCAATCAAAAAACTTTTACAAACAACTAATGCAAAAGAAATCAACAGGATTTAGTACACTAGAGACAAACAAAACAGAAAAATTGGGAATAACTGAAAGTACACAGTAACAAACAAAATAAAAAAAACAATAAAAAACACTGGAGATAAAGCAGAATCAAATAGCATGATATACCATAGAAGCCAACAAAAAATAGCAAATAATGGAGACCACCAAGAATATAACAGAACCCAAAATAATTATACAATATAACATAGTGAAACAACAGAAACCAATAGAAACCACTTGCAAAACAAAGTACAATACAATAGAAAAGCTCAAGAGCTAATGGAAACAAATCAACAGAAATTTATAACACATGACAGAATCAAATAAAAAGCACTTATAAATATGAAAAAACTCAAGCAGAGTAACTTATTATAGAAACCAAAAATATTCATTTGAAAACAATTTAGACCTTTAAAAATACAGTGTAACTAAACACAATGACATTCCCTAGATACCAACAGGATTTAATTCTACAAAAACAAACTAAACAGCAAATACCATTGTAGGACTGATGTATGATTGTGGCTTGATGATTTGTTGGCAACAAGGTCATTGAAATTGTATCAGTGACTTGCATGATCAGGATTGGGCAAGGAAGCAGCTGTGGCTTGTAGTAAGCAATGACAACTGCATTCATCTGAAGTAAATTTCGAAAAAACTACAATAGAAACTAACAGGATGCAACACTACAGAAACCATAAAATAACTGGAGTTACAGCAGATAAAAAAAAAAAAATTAATTTCCCTTCTTAAATACAACAGAAATTACTACAGGATCCAATGTATCTGATCTAGAAACAAACTTTTATGGGATTTCTTTTGGGTTGTAAACTCAAAGGGTTTTCATAGGGTTGTAAACTACAGAAATCAACCATTGGAAATCCTACTACAGAAACTAATAAATACAGCAAAAACAAGTAAAGATGTCGAGAATATATCGGATATCAACAGGTTGCAATACAATCCTACCTAACAGAAACACACATAATCTACTATACAGTAGGAACCAAAAAAATACAACAGATTCAGTAAGGTACAACAAAAACCCACCAAAATTGGCTCAGCTCAAGCTTTTATTCTGTGGACTCTCTTAAGAATATATACCATTAGGTCCCCAACAGAAAGCAACAGTACCCATTACAAATATATTAATGCAACAATTGTATACTTCAAATACCTCCGAAACTTCTGTTGGTTTTGTTGCTTGCTGATGTATATTTTTTGTAGTGAAGTATAACAGAACAATAAATAAATGAATGTTTTGCTTTACTTATGATACTAAAACCATCAAAATTAACAATGGCTAGTATCATAAAAGTTATTGCTTCATGCAGCTGAACTGAGTGCAATACTCCTGTTTATTAAAAGAAATGAACTCATAGATACGTTAGTTATGGTTATAATTGTGTTTGTTTTAAAAATTACAGTTCATATTTTACTTATTCAGTTAGTGTATTGTGTGTTTGCAGATTGAAGAGTACTTTCGTCACATCCCACCATCTAAAGTGCCTTCTTTGGGATCGCCAGGCGAGAAGTACCGTGACAAACAACTTATGTACCAACTCCCAAAACAGGACCTTGCTTTGGCTTACTGTAAACACGTTGATGTGCAGCATCACCCTAGTTATGAAGACTTCATTAATGCAAGAAATGAAATTGCCCTTGATATAGGTTATGTCACAGTCAACCAGTTGCACAATATAGTAAGTTTATTTTGAATTACAAAAAATAATCTTAGAAGCTTTGGTAATGTTGGACTTAAGTACTTTTTTTTTAAACCAGGTAATCTTTTTTTACAACTGAAATTTTCTAAATTTTTGTGGACAGCTGATGTGTGGTGGGTTATCCACAATGGATTACGTTCATTCTGCATTTTAGCCTACTTTCCCAAGTAAAGATAGGTTTATGCAATCACCCGAATGTCTGTCTGGAATGTATCCCCCCCCCAAATAACTTTTAAACCAAACAACCGAATTTCACAAAATTGGTCCACGTATAGTATTTAGTAAGGAAATAGGACTTTTATAGTTTTTGATCATGCCAGTTACTTGTTTTCAAAATGGCAGCAATTTTAAGATTTAAGGTACTGTGTTATATCTTGGGAATCATTTAACAAATGTAAACCAATTTTGGCGTGTTGGCAATGCATGGTGTAAGAATTGAATTTAGAGACTGATAATGTTGTTGTGTCATTTTGGAAGATAGTGCAAACTACAGAAATGACAGAACTACAGAAACCAATGAATACAGCAAAAACAAGTGAAAACATCTAGAAATACATCAGATATCAACAGGTTGCAAAACAATCCTACCCAACAGGAACACACACAATCTACTATACAGTAGGGAACCAACAAAATACAACAGATTCAGAGGGGTACATAATAAACCCACTAAAATTGCCTCAGCTCGAGCTTTCATTCTGTACACTCTATTAAGAATATCTACCATTAGGTCCCCAACAGAAAGCAACTGTACTCTCTACTAATAAATTAATGCAACAATTGTAGACTTCAAAGACCAATGAAATTTCTTTTGGTTTTGTGCAATTTTTATTTTATACTGCCCCTGTTGGGTTGCTGTAAGCAGCAAAATTACTAATGTTTTTGTGTTTGCAGGATTGTGCAAAAAATTAACAATAACTATTTGCAGTTGTCACTTTTTGTGAATAAAAGATTGACTTTAATGGAATGTGACTTAGGGTAACTTTAAAATCAAGTGATAAATATTCTTAAATGTTACAATTGATTATGAAATAGGCTTTGTTGAATTTAACAGTTAAAAAAAAAAAAAAAAAAAAAAAAACTAATTTTGTTTCTGCTTAATGTAAAACATAGTGAGAGTTTAATGTAAAAATGCAATAAATAAAAATAAAACTTTCTATGCCACCTGCCTTCCCCCTCACCCAATTGAATCAAAAGGTGAACAATGCACACCAGATGAGAAAATGGAATAAAAGTTCATTACAACGAGTTGTCAAATTGTGCAAAGTAGTAGCAGTTGTGATGGTAATAGTTCTCTTTTTTTTAATTTGGTTATCGGAAAGAGCTTTCGAAAAGAGCCCCCTAAATGTCTTTATTACTTGTGAAATCATTATAGTTTTCAAAATATAACACTCTAAAGTCTTAATTGCCCAAATTCTGCAGCATACTAGGCTTTGTTTCTAGATATTTTTTTCCAATCAAATTTCATTAAATGCAATCTGTTTGGTGTGCAGAACATACTGATTCAGTATGTATGAGTGTGATTTATAAACAGTTGAGTGAGTATTGGCACACTGGATTTTGTTGAAATTAGGGGTCTGGCTTGTCGTGAATATATTAAATGCAATCTGTTTGGTGTGCAGAACATACTGATTCAGTATGTATGAGTGTGATTTATAAACAGTTGAGTGAGTATTGGCACACTGGATTTTGTTGAAATTAGGGGTCTGGCTTGTCGTGAATATATTTTTGGTCATTCAAGCGAAACTGTTAACATTCATTTAATAAATTGTTTAAACCATAAACTGTAGAGGAAAAGTTGATATTCCTCCTTTCGCAGCTTGTAACACAAATGCTGCGCTTAGACTCAATTCAACATTTTGAACCTGCCTATAGCACTCTTGTCATAATTTGAGTGTTATATTGTGAAAACTATAATGATTTGACAACTAACAACTGCATTAAGGGGCACTTTTCTGAACCTCTCTCAGATAATCAAATTTAAAAATAATGAGAAATATAACCTTAAGCAGATCTGCCTTCTTTCTTTCGATAATTCAGAGGCGTTGCTTGTACAGGGGCCTGCTGATGATATTTGGACAGCTATTGATGGGAGATGGAATGTTCCCTGTTGACTGTTGTGATTTGCATACATCAAGCAATTTTCTTGTATGGCTCACTTTCTTGATACATTTCCTCGGCCAATCACCAGATTTTTGCAAGTGAGAATTGTGTCGGATGATGCTGTTGGTCGGCGGATTTTCTCGGGGATCTCCAGTTTCCTTTGCCCTCTCATTCCGGCACCACTCCATACTCACCTCAATCACTCTCATATGCTATTAAGACATCTTATTTGTCAGTGTTCCTTGTGAAATTAGCTCCAACTTATCCACTTAAATGCTGAAAGTCTTTGAAATTAGCATGACTTAATTCAAATACTTATTAGGGATTGCCCTTTTTCTTAGCAGTTTGAATCAGTGAAATGCAATGATCAGGATGAAATATGGGTCCTGATTTTAATGCTCTGTTAAATTACTTCTTTATGACTGAATGGATATTATTGTCACCCTCATTTTGACTGTGGCCATTAACTAGAAATTTGTGTGTGGTAGCCTTGACAGGATACATGATATATATATATATATATATATATATATATATATATATATATATATATATATATATATATATATATATATATATATATGTGTGTGTGTGTGTGTGTGTGCGCGCGCGTGCGTCCGTGTTTGTTTTTTTTTTGTGTGTCTATATATATATATAAAAGCTGACAACATGTACTTGATTTTCTCCCAGCCACAACAATTGTCTGAGTAAAATGTCAACTCAAATTCACTCCCTTCATTTGTTTTTTTTTCTCTCAATAAATTTTGAAACACATGACCCAGTTTCGCCAGCACTCATATTACCTTCCCCCTAATGCCAGACGTAGCATGAGGCTGCATAGTTATTTATCTCAAAGATGGTGAAGTTAAAGATATTCAATTTTTATTTTTAGTAGAATAGTTATACGTCACCCTTTGGACATGCCAGTGCTGCCTGTAAGTCATAGCATGCAAAACTAAAAATATCACTCTTCATCTCTTTATTATTGGCTTTCTCAGCACGAGATAAATATTTTTCAAGAATATGCACCTCATATTATTCTTGTAATTGCTTATTTTTCTGGGCATTCAGCAACTGTAAATGCCTGGCACATTTCACACTGGTCTTTCTTAGGGCTGAAGAATGAAACACTGTATTCTTCTGTAGAGATCCGGAGGTACATAACATAATTTCCATACAGGTCCACATGTCCATCAGCTGAATTTTTACAGATATTTACATAGTCTCGGTGTAGGTCTGCAACAGATATACCACCATCAATATACTGGTGAGTTGTAAGCAATGGTTGTTTATTTTTGGTATGGACTCAGTGGCCTACAAATGTCTTCCTTGATGTTTTGGTTGATAGTCTTACGAATTTTGTGTTCCCAGCAGCAATTTTCTGCACAAATCCTCCTTTCTCTGGCACAAATCCTCCTTCCTCTGCCTTCTTCAGAATAACAGTTCTAATAGGCCTATCGTTGATATCGAGGGTTGCATTAGAAAACTGCTTGCATACCCTAATATACTCACCTTGAACTTCAAAATGAAAAGCATTGTTGAGATGTCTTTTACTATGCTTTGTTGGATAGCGATAACGAAGTTGTATACATTGCATATTTGAAGCAATGAAGTTACGCTGTTGCATTACATGACCTACTTCCCAGTATTGTTAAAAAATATCTGTAAACTTATTTTTGTGGAGCACCTTAAACTGCATTTTTCACCATATGGTGGTGTTTTTTTTATGAAGAAATGTAGGAATGCCCTTTGTTTTGAAGTAATTTTGCTTCACTTTTCGACCATTTATCTGGTGCTGCCGATCTTGATTTGTCCCTTTTTGTACCCTGCAGAACTATTTCAATCTTTTTGTTGTTGTCTGGTATTTGTGTGACGAGGGATACAAACAGAATTTGCACCATCTTCTGTAACACTACTTTGTTTTTCTTCTTCCACATTAGCCCCCTTCCAGGAATCGTCCGCTTCTTTTGTACCCTTTGGACCAGAAGATGTATTGCTGTTGTTGCTTTTACATTCCGAGGAAGAATAGTTTGGGTCCGCAAAAGAATCATCATTGTCTACATTAACTGAGTCACAAACATCCTTGCAAATACACTATCCCTTTCAGTGAGAGTATGTTCATGCGAGAAATAAGTGACATTATGAAACTCAACCAATGTTGATGGGAACTCATGAGTCCATATTGCCGGTTCTAATGTTGGGTTACCTAAGGTATAAAAAATGTTTGATGTGATGTTGTTGCTGCGGAACTGAACGATAACATAGTTGTTACAGTGTTGTTTTCTACTCTTCAGGTATGTAGTACCACAGCCCACAATATACCCCTCTGTTCATCATTTGCAACCACACTACTTTCAATGGTGAACATACTGTTGGTTTGTTTTGCTTTCAGTTATTTAACCAAATTTATTATTAAATTAGTATGTGATGCCATAATGCCACTACTAAAACTGTAATCATGAGACAAAGTACGTCTATCAAGAAAATTATCACAACTCCAAAAAAACATTTTTTTTTTCATGTGCACAAATTTAAATGTCACTTTGTCAGGAAAAATTACACATCTCAAAATTACCTCAAACATGACATAAAATTACAATAATGCAGTGCTTTTTCTCATAGTAAATGTCAACACGAAGTATCCAACCTTTCCTTCCTGAAATCTTGTTACACACTTATGTACACCACTATATAAAAAACACCGTAATAACTTGAAGTATGTCACTTTTCTCAAGAACTCAACCATGCTTCACTTGAAAGTTGCTATAGTACAACAGAGAAGTGACATTGTACCTGGTAGATAGCTCTTGTAGTGTGCCCAGCAGAAAAATGACACTATTGCTCTCTACTGGACCCCAGATTTGCAATTCAACTTGTAACATTTTTTCACATAAAAGTATACTATTTTTGTGCTACTCTGCAACTAATAAAACTAAATCCTGAATTTTTTGACTTGTCTCAGTTTGATGTGTTCCAAACAATTTGAACCAATTTTAATATGTAGAAGTAGTATATATCTATGACAAACATTTAATTTGCCAACACATAACAGTTTTTTTCTCCAGTAATTTAAGATAGCACCACATGAGAAAATGGAGCTTTTATATCATACCCCGGATCGATCAACCGATTCTCATCAAACTTTACACATAATTAATGCTACAGTAGGCCATGTTTTCATAGTGTCTGGCTTTATTTACAGTATGGCTGCCATATAAATTATTTACATAAATTTGTCATATCTGGTAACACTTAAAACAATTTCAATTAAACTTTGTATGCTGAGAGCATCCATAAGAAGAATCAAATATGCTTATGGAGATAATCTTGTGCCACCTTTTTATTTTTATAAGATAGTTTCAGGTGATAAGATGAAACATTAATATCACATCTCTGGAAACAATCATCTAATTCTCACAATATTTTTTATTTTTATAAGATAGTTTCAGGTGATAAGATGAAACATTAGTATCACATCTCTGGAAACAATCCTCTAATTCTCACAATATTTTTATAAGATAGTTTCAGGTGATAAGATGAAACATTAATATCACATCTCTGGAAACAATCATCTAATTCTCACAATATTTTTTATTTTTATAAGATAGTTTCAGGTGATAAGATGAAACATTAGTATCACATCTCTGGAAACAATCATCTAATTCTCACAATATTTTTTTACAAATTGTACTACAGTGGGCCATGTAAACTTATATCATTTAGGTTGTTCACATTTTTTCCTTCTTCATAATTGTGTAATGTATTATTTTGAAAAGTTTATCATAGCTATTAAATAATTTGACAAACTTCAACCAAACTTTTCATGCTGACAGTATATATTGGAATCATCAGATATGCCTATACAGGGATTTCTTTTAGGCCGTTTTGTATGATAGCACCAGATGAGATAGTAAAACTTTTGTGCCCTATCTCAGGAACCAGTCAACCCATTTCCACCTAATTTTGCACAGAAATAGTGGTATGGTAGGCCATATAAATGTATATGATTTAAGGGTTATATACTTTTTTTCAAAATGATATCTCTATAAATATTTGAAGTTGGTAAACTCAGTCTACCAGAACTGTAAACTGATTACTACTGAAGTGAATGCTCTGAATCCTACCTCCATAATGTAGTTAATTGCATGCCAGCCTATGGTATAGTGTGTTCTGGGTTTGAGTTCCAGCAAGGCTAGTATGTATTTCTATTTGTCTCACTAATATTGTATTTGTTTCTGGTTCTATCTTTAATGATATCTATGTCAACGACACGTTGAGACCCGCCTACCATGTAACCTTTTAAGAACTTGATCAATATTATTTGTGTCCATGTAGGGGAAAGTAGGCTCATTAGTTATATTGATAACTTCTTGTTATTTATTTATATTAATTAATTTATATATGTATATATGTGGCCCATCACAAGCTCTGGCCATTCTTTGTTATCTCAAACATTTAGCATGCATACTTTTAGGATTATAATTTTATTGTATTACGGCATCATAAAACATATTTTGTAATATTTGGACATGCTACAAAATAACTGAACTGTCAACTTCAAGAAACTTCAGTAAAAAAATATGTCCTTGGATTTTGGGGATTTCCGAAAAGGTCTATTCCTTTTTGCAGCAACTAATTTTTTTTTTGTTGTTTGATTACCTTTGCAAAGAAATTCATAGGTGATCACTTTTTTCTAGGTATGTGTTTTCATGTGTCGAGTGCCATCAGAAAGGGAGGACAAAAAGGAAAATTTTATTCCTCAGTCAATTAAGGATTAAAATTCTTGAATTAACATGGCATTTTTAAGTTTTATCCCAGAATGTGTGGAAACTTTGCTGCCATATTGTGAGAAAGAATTCTAATTCTAGATCTACTCCATTTATTTCTATGTACTCCATTAAAGTATTCTGAATGAATTTAATTAGATTTTTGCATGGGTGTTTGATTACAAAATTAAAGAAATGGATATGTATCAAAAATGAAAACCTGACAAAAACCTTCCAAAAAACTTAGTGCACAAGGGGAAAGTCGCTTACTTTTTAAATTATTTCAAGGTAAATAGATATTCATGTTTGAAGATTATGGTGAAGCTACTGTATACATGAATATAAGAAATATACGCATAATTAAACATTTTTCAAATTTAAGGGAAGAAACCAATTTATAACAGGTACTTTTTAGGCCGGGATTATGATGTCATGTTTCACGTAATGAATAACAAACACCACATTCATGTAAGCTGGCTACACCTTGACTAAACACATGTCCACATCTCCTAGAGACATTTAGTTATTTTGAGGTTATGACTAGGTCCTAGTAGTGTACAAAGTTAGTGTAAATCATGAACGTCATACTTTCCCAATCTGTTCTTGCCACATCAATATTAAAACACAAGTATGCCTGTATAAAGGCTGTTTACGGTAAAGTGAGCACTTTTGAAACTAACCTTTCCGATATGTCAATGCCCCTAGGTATCTGCGTTTATTTTAATGGGGACGCTGACTGGTGTAAATGTTAAATTACATGTTTTAAGTCAACAATTGTGAATACTAAAATATTTAATTTTACTTTTTGTTTTATTTTTAATGTATATAAGTGTAAGAGTAAAAACATTTGTAAAATATTTACTTTTCTAAAAATGTTAACGTTGTGCTTGACAGATGCATGAATAAAACGATCAAGCCTATGGTAATGTTAATTGTATATATAGTGGAAGAATACACAATGTGCATATAAGTAGATCTTGATTAAGGCTTTCAAAAGTGCTCATTTTAGCGTGAACAGTTTATAACAAGAATTTGAAGATTTTTCAATCTAAAAGCAGCAAAACTTTTCCCCGACATTTTCATTCAATGCACAAAGGTTACGTGCTTACGTGAAGCATTATAATATACTACCCAAAATGACCACATTTTGCCTACACATGAATGTGTAGCATGATGCGTGTTACGTGTAACGTGAAGGCATCGTAATCCTGGCCTTATTCACGCTTTTTCTTTTGTATCCTCAATATTTTTTTTAATTTAAAAGACTCCTTTTAGTAAACATTAGTCTCATGTCCACCAGATATTTTTTTTTCCCTTGTGGACAAGGAAGGCATTTTGCCTCATCTTGTAGTTGCTACATACTTTTGCATGCCACCATATATTAGTAGCAACTAACTGCTTCCCTAAATCATCTCACTTTTTAATTTGATATTATTTGCAGGAAACTTATATGGTAGGTTGATGGGGCCATATCATAGCTTTAGCTGTAGCATACTTATTTTTTTTTAATTAAGTGAACTCTATTTTATTTTGGTATTGATGTGTATTGCATAGCTGATTGTGAATTCACAATGTAAGTGTTGGTGTTAAGTCAGGTATATTTTGGTATTTATTTTTATTGCATGGCTGATTGTAAATATACAATGTAAGTGTTAGTGCTAAGCCAGTTATAGTATAGATATACCATAAGGATTGACATGATGCAACATTCACACCAGCAATTTTAGTGTTAACGAGCCACACATTGTAACTTGAAACCACTGGTATGTTCAATAAATACATTGATAGATTATTATACAAGTATCGAATAAAGCATTTAATTATATTTCTTCTGTGATCTCTAAATTAAATTTCTGTTATGGAAAAACAGGATTGTGCACGAAAAAATAAATAAGACAAGTAACCTGTGGACGAGAAAATTAGTATATGTATGCAACACTGGAAAATTCCAAAAGAGAATAGAGTCAAAAAACAGAACACCAACTATTTATGAAAAATATATTGTTACAAGGTGAAGGATGATGCTTGAGGGGCATATCTGAGATTGTAAAGGATGGAGGTCTTATTAATAAAAATAAATAAATAACAGAAACTAAATTTGATCTGTAATTTATTCACTCTGCTACTATGTACAACATCAATAAGCTCTCTCCCCTTTTATGCTTTTTATTTAACAATGAGCACACTATTTAATGTTTATTTCAACTGTATTTAATGCTCTTCTTAATGTCTCTTGCTTACAGTCAATTAACTCATACCCATTATCAGCATGTGTCCAGTTTATCGGTTTTCATCAACTATAATGTTTTTCACTCACGCACTTGATCCAATATTTCAGGCTCCAGCCACATCCTTCAAAACGTTGACACTTGCAGTTGCCACTTTCGTGTTCCCACAGTTGACTGTGCCGTTCCTTCCAATCCTGCCAGTCATCCACTCAGCCACTCCAACTCAAAAACTCCCGGCCACGAGGCCCGTCACACTAAAATACAGTCAGGGCGACCATCTGGAAGATTCAGCAAACCCCAAGCCATGCCAAGAGCCTAGGTCAGTAATCTAGGCCATTCTTCAATAAACTAGGAAAAACACCACAACCAGGGTCACAGAGTATTATATTGTTGGCCTGGCTTTGAGACTGATAACGCGCCGCCCGGTCGCCTGCCACTGTTCTCATAAAGACTCTCCGTCATTCTCTCTCTCACATGCTGGGCAGGCCAAGGACAGCCACGCAGACCTGTGCTATGTAACACTGCCCCCTCCTCAAGTATGTTCATCCCAAACAGAGTCTGGAACATCAGGACCTTTGTACAGTGCCCCACGGTCGATGTGGACAACCTTCGGCTTCGTCAGAGAGCCTTGGCGACAAATCCGAAAGACCACATCATTGATCTTCTTCAAAATCCTGAAGGGGCTTTCCCAACATTTCTGTAGCTTTGACTAGTAGCCTTTTCTCCTCCATGGGTTGTACAGCTAAACCAGTTGTCCTTCTTGAAACACCTCTCCCGACATTCTCCTATCATACCGCTTCTTCATCCTGTCGCTATTTATTCTGAGGTGTTGTCGAGGAAAATCACGAATGCCAACAAGTCTGTTATGCAATTCACTGTCATAATCAGGTGCTGCAACTTCCTCTTCTGTAGGTCGGCCAAAGAGCAGGTCACTGGGGAGGCATCACTCTCCAAACAGCATCTTTGATGGTGTTATCCTTGTGGATTCGTGAACTGCTGAGCGGTCAGCAAGAAGAAACAATGATACCTTTGAATCTCAGTCCTTTTGATTGTCTACCACAAAGATTGACAGGTACTGCTCAAGAGTGCAGTTAAGCTTCTCGATCATTCTATCCGACTGAGGGTGTAAGGCTGCGGTTCGAGTCTTTTTCATCCCCAGAATTTTCATCACCTCCTGGAAGACCGCAGCTTCAAAGCTTCTTCCCTGATCAGAATGGAATTCTAGTGCCTCCCCCCCCCCCCCCAACCATGAAAGCACATTTTCTATGAGTGCCTTAGCTACAGTACATGCTTCCTGGTTCAGGAGGGGAATGACCGCAGGTCACTTAGTAGAGTAATCTTGAGCCACCAGTAGATTCCGATTACCTCTATCTGTGACAGGCAAAAGACCCAGAATGTCTACTGCCATCCTTTTGAATGGGGCTCCAACATTGTATTTCTGGAGGTGACCTTGTCCTCTGGTCCTTGGTCCCCTCCTCGCAGTGCAGGTGTCGTACAATCGGCACCACTTATCAACATCCTCCCGTCAGTGAAGCCTAAAGAATCACAGTCTAATTCTATTGAGTGTCTTATTAACACCAAAGTGCCCACTGGCTGCCTCCTTACGCAGTTCTTTTAAGACTTCTGGAACCCGGTATTCTGGAAGGAGCAACTGTAACTGTGTGTTTCCATCATTACTTTCCCAGTTTCTGTAAAGTACATCATTCTTCAGTATGAGGGAATTCCACTGTGCCGAATATGCGTTGACTGCCGCACTCAGACTAGATATCTCTTTCCATTTTGGCAAACTGCCAGCTTCTTTCCACTTCAATAATGGCTGCAAAGTGGGATCATTCAGTTGGTCTTTCGTAATACTCTCATCACTCTAGGTAGGTGTCCCATCACAAGATAGAGAACCTTGATTTCTTGTCCTCTGTATCTTCAGTGATTCACCACTCTTAACTTCCTGATGTTTGCAATGACAACAAGATGGCCCACAAGGCCTCTTAGAAAGTATATCTGCATTGCTGTGGAGATGTCCAGATCTGTGCTGTATTTCAGCACATCTGGACATTTGACCTTCGGGGTTCTTAAAATTTAGTAGCCAGCGTAATGAAGCATGGTCGGTCTTTAGAATAAAATGTCTGCCCTAAAGGTAGGGGTGGAAGTCTGAAATAGCTTTCACCATGGCCAGAAGCTCCCTTCGTGTAACACAGTAATTTCTCTCAGGTGTATGCAATACCTTATTACTGAAGTATTCTAGTGATCTTTCCCTCCCATCTTGAACCTGAGATAACACAGCTCCAATGCCTACATCACTAGCACCAGTGTACAAAACGAATACACCCTCACTTTTCAGAAAACCCAGGACTGGAGGAGATATGAACCTTTTCAGTAGTATTTTAAAAGCATCTTCACACTCAGTGGTCCAATGAAATGTCATTTTTGCTTCAGCGAGTTCCTGTAGTGGCTTGGCAATCGTGGCGAACCCAGATACAAATCGACAGTAGTACGCACATAATTCCAAGAAAACTCAGCACTTCACTTTTGTCAGTTGGCTTTGGCCAATTTCTTATTGCTTTGGTCTACTCGGGGTCTGTTTCTAGCCCATGGGCCAACACTACATGTCCCAAAAAATTGATTTTCTTTTGAAATAGGTGGCACTTCTTAGGGAACCAGTTTCACGTTGACTGCTGCCACTTACTGGAATACAGAGTCTTAGTGAGTTAGGTGCTCTTTAGATGTCCTTCCTGTCACAATAATGTCATCTAGATAAACTTGACAAAGGCAAAACATTTTTTTTCCTATTGGGCGTTCGAAGATGGCAGGGGCATTACATAGCCCGAAAGGCATAACATTGAACTGCCATGTTTCTTTCACTTGGACACAAGATGCACTCTTCTCTTGGTCCTCTGGAGCCACCTCGCACTGCCAGTAAGTACCCTCTCTTCATGCCCAAAGTAGAAAACCATTGTGAACCTGCTAGACTGTTTAATGTGTCATCTATTCTTGGAAGCGGACAAGTCTTTCTTTGTCACATTAGTAAGCTGGCGATAATCTACACAAAACTTCAGAGGGCCATATTTCTTCTTAACAAGTACAATGGGTGACGACCAAAGGCTAACTGATGGTTCTATCACATCTAACTCCATTTCCAACAGAATACCCTCAACTGCCTCATGCGAAGCTAGTGGCAGTTGTCTTGGTGGCTGCTTTAAGGGCCTGGCATCTCCTGTATCAATGTAGTGGCAGGTCACATTAGTCCTTCCAATGCCATTTGGTCCACACGAGAAGGCAGTAATTCAGAGACAGCCTTCTCGTGACACCAATTAAGATTTTCTTTTGTTCATTCTAGCAGTTCATCCAATATGTCTGGTAGAGGACATTCTATTTGTTCTACTCTGGAATCATCTGGGACACTTGTAAGTATCTGTATGACCTGTTTGGCAAACACCTATCATGGCCCCCTCCTCAAGACAAATGGCATTATTGGACAATTTTTTCATTCTAACTGGAAAACTGCCAGAATTAGAAGAGACCAAAGTTCTTACTACAACAGTTTTACCTGACAGGACACCACTATTTTGTGCTGGCCCAATTAGACCCAAATATCTGACACAATTTCCTTGACATCTGCCTGAAATAACATTTCCACTAGAAGTTGGCAGCACAGTTGACCACATATTACTGGGCAACTAACTGGGGAGGACAATTAATGCCATGTTGAGACCACATACTCTGTACTGCCTACCCGTAGCACACCAAGTTGAGTATCTATACAGTACCCCAGTCTACATAGCATGTCAAACCCCAAAATACATTTGTCCTCTATTTCAGCTATGTAAACATCGTACTCTATGCTTATGTCACCAAGCTTCAAGTTCACTTTACTTTTACTGGTGTGGTCTCACCTGTTACTGTAGTCAAATAGCATCGTTTCATGGTGTCGGGCGACCGCTGGGCGGAAAGCCCGAGTATGTCTAGTCCTACTACTTTTATGGTCACCCCAGTGTCGACGACCATCTTGAACATTATTCAGCCTTCTCTCCACAAGTATTGTATCTCAATCCTGTTTTACGGATTATACATGTAAGAACATGCTGGGCCTTCCCATCAACCTTCGCCCCTTAAGATCTGCATTTACAAGTTTTCCGAATGAGCTGTATTCTAACCTGCCTCTCACCTCTTATCCCACTGCTGCTGTTGTTGTGGGCAGTAGTCTCTCAGGTACCCTGGCTGTCCACGTGACCAACACTCCGGCCGTTTAGGGGAAGATGGGAGGCTCTGTAGTATGGACCCTGGAAGAGATGTCTCTCATAAACATCTGCATCTCCTTCAGAGTCTTCTTGATGCTGTCTTCGTTGTCTTCTGTCAGCATCACTGCTTGTACTGGACGTCTGGATGCGGCTCCCTGTCTTGCTGATTCCACCTCCAGTGCTCGGGCCAGGGCGTCTTGCATATTGTGAGGTGCAGGCAAATGTACTGCTTGTCGAACTTCTGTGTCGGGGATGGCATCAATGAAGAAGCCGACTGCTATGATGTTGCGCGCCGCCTCGGGGCACTCTTCCAGAGATAGGTGGGAGAGCCGCACAATGTCTTGCCATAGTTCCTGCAGTGGCTCCCCTGGGCGCTGGGTGCGGCTTCACAGCTGTGCATGGTGGGCATGTCGCAGGTACTGGTCGCTGAAATGTAGCTCTAAGGCAGACACCAATGTGTAGTATTCCAGTCGATGTCTCTCTGGCAGAGATTGAAGTATGCTCAGTGCAGGGCTTCTCAGTACTGCTGTGAGGTAGTAAGCCGGCTGTTCGGTTGTCCAACCTTTAAGGTTAGCGACTATTTCAAACTGGTGTTGGTACTCCTGCCAAGAAGTCTGGCCATTGTAAGGGACGGGCTTAAATTGAGATCACCTTCCCCACTGCGGGCTGTGTGACACCAATGCTGCCGAGCAGCTTGCTATCCTCCGAGGTCGCTGTATTTGTGATGACTTTTACTGCTTCAGCATTTTTCTCATTTAACGATGTGGTGGCTGTGGAACTTTGGTGTTGAAGAGACTCACATAGTTTGTTCTCTAATGCACTGATGTTCTGTTTCAGTTCATTCTCGACACTACCTGCCCTGTTGTTTACACTGTTCACTGTTTGTCACACTGGCCATTATTTTATTCAAACTGTCCACACTGTCAATTATTGTATTCACTAATGCCTTCTACTTTTCTGTCCTCAGTCTCACTAACACTATTTACAGTCTTGTTCACACTAATTTTTACTGAACTAATTTGGTTATTTACAGTTTCATTCACACTACTAAGTGGTTATTTACATCTTGGCTATTTACACTTGCGCTCACACTAACCATGTGGCTACCTAACCCCTGAATCAGTGCTTCCAGTTCTGCCGACATTTTTCTGGTTAACATTCACTGCTACAGTTGTGTAAAACAGCCCTAATTATTTTCCCCTACAGCTATTACAATAATTAATTAGTCCTAATATCACCAATTACTAAGCTAGTGCCTAACTCCATTTACAATTGATTAATTAATAATTGCCTCCATCCAACTTCTAATACCAGTGTTACAAGCTGAATGTCTCTCTTGATTATAGTCAATTACTCATACCCATTATTAGCATGTGTCAAGTCTATCTGATTCCATCAGTTATAATATCTTTCACTCACACACTTGATCCAATAATCCAGGCTCCAGCCATATCCTTCAAAATGCTGACACTCGCATTCACTACCTTCCTCATCCCACAGATGACCATGCTGCTTGCTCGGAATCCCGCCAGTCATCCGTTCAGCCACTCCAACTAAAAAAATTCCCAGCCACGAGGCCCGTCAAACAGTTAAATGCAGTCAGAGTGACCATCTGGAAGGTCCTACAAACCCCAAGCTGCACCAAGAGCCTAGGTCAGTAATCAAAGGCATTGTTAGATAAACAAGGAAAACCCCCCCATAACCAGGGTCACACAGCATCGTGCCACAGAATATTATCTTGTTGGCCTGGCTTTGCAACTGATAGTGCGCCGCTCGGTCACCTGCTGCTGTTATCTCGTAATAACTCTCCGTCATCCTCGCTCTCGTGCGCTGGGTGGGCCAAGGACAGCCACGCAGATAGATCCATGCTGTGTGTGTATGTGTGTGTGTGTGTGTGTGTGTATATATATATATATATATATATATATATATATATATATATATATATATATATATATATATATATATATATATATATATATATATTATATATATATATATATATATATATATATATATATATATATATATATAGACACACACGCGTGGCCAGCAGATAACACACAGAAAACAACAGATTCTATAAACCTGTTAAAAAAACAGTTAAGACAACACTGACAAAAAAAAGTAGGGACAAAACCAGACAACACAACAAAGAAACGCAGCCATGACAGAATACAAGCCAGGTATATTGTAGTCAAGAATATATATATGCACAAAGCCAGACAACACAACAAAGAAACACAGCCATGCCAGAATACAAGCCAGGTATATTGTAGTCAAGAATATATATATGCACAAAGCCAGACAACACAACAAAGAAACACAGCCATGCCAGAATACAAGCCAGGTATATTGTAGTCAAGAATATATATGCACAAAGCCAGACAACACAACAAAGAAATGCAGCCATGACAGAATACAAGCTAGGTATATTGTAGTCAAGAATATATATGCACAAAGCCAGAAAATTACATGAAAGAATAGAGAAAAATAAAACAGGAATGCAAGCTAAATACAGAAAACTAATTAACTGTATATGTATAAGAAAAAACTATATATGACAGACAGACAACACACTGAAGACAACACAGGCTAGTTATCAAATTACACAAATAAAACACACACAACGAAGAAACTCGTACAAACACAACGATTTTTCGAAAACTGACAGAATGCTATATTTCAGTAACTGCTATCTGTTCCTGTCTTCAGGCAGCGACACACAGGGTCTGAGAACACAAATGTGACTGTGTTGTTTTCTATGTTTTATCTGTTGGTCATGTATACATAGATATATTTTTCATAATTAGTTGCTGTTATGTTTTTGACTCTATTCCATCTTGGAATTTGCCAGTGTTGTATACATATATTAATTTTCTTGTCCATAGGTTACTTGTCATACTAAAAAAAAATTGTTTTGTGCTCAGTCCTGTTTGTCTATGACAAACATCTGCATTGCAAATGCAAATGTCCAGAAATCTCCATGTAGTCTGTTTCTTTTATTATACGGTAGCAGAAGCTCTGGCCATACTTTCTTGCCATCTATGAACAAAGAAAACAATTAAAGACAAAGGAGTACAGGAAAGTATTGATAACTAATGATATCACTCTTATATAAAAATGTAAAGAATTTTGATTACAGTTGGCAGTATTGCAGTATGTATCTGCTATGGTCTGCATGACAAGGCACACACAATACACCAGAACTTACAGTGGCAAAGAGTTTGAAGTTAAAATATCAGTGCCACTTCCAAATCTTATTAAATATGAGGTTTATTTCATACAGTTCAAACAGTAATGAACTTAATGAACACCATCTAGTAGTGTTATGAATACCTAGTTACAGCAAGTGTGCACAGTAGGTGGAAATAATCTTGACTGATGATCACAAGAAAAATCCAGTGACTGTGGCACATTGCAAGGTGATGGATGACGTTCTGAATGGCATTGTGATAGTAAATAAAACTTGGATATAACACCACACGCCTGAAAATAAATGACGATCAGTGCAATGGTGCCACACACGCTCACTCATTGCTGGTGGAAAAATTAAAAATTCACTGTAAATCTAAATA
This sequence comes from Dryococelus australis, assembly GCA_029891345.1. Taxonomy (NCBI): domain Eukaryota; kingdom Metazoa; phylum Arthropoda; class Insecta; order Phasmatodea; family Phasmatidae; genus Dryococelus; species Dryococelus australis. The sequence goes on along the minus strand of CM057009.1, from coordinate 3,552,196 downwards.
AATCATAGCATCCATCAATGCTACTGTTTGTAAAGTACTGCAAAATCTGCATCAGGATTTTGAAGAAAGTAACAAATAATGCTGATATGAACAGTGCCGATTGTGCGATACCAATCCACAAATTGTTTACATCACACAAGAAATACTGCATTCGTTCACGGGGAAGGTTTTGGTCCAGCCATCCAACAGCCCAGATTTCATACAGAATGCCTACTACTTGTACATCTGTGTGAAAACACTTTAGCAGACCACAGCAAATTTCAAGACATGGTAATGACATGGCTGAGAGAACAGGTAGGAGACATCTATGAAGCTGTAGTAAAAATCTTGTTCCCAGGCTCACTCAATGCACTTAAATCCATGGCAATTATGTGGAAAAGAGAAATAAAGATGCATTTTAAAAGTGATATTGGTTAATTTTTAATCTAAATATTGTAGAAATATTTCTGATGTCCTATCTTTTCAGATTATGCTAATAGTTTTCTAGTTTTATATAAGATAGCAGCATTATGTAAACTTCAACTGGGTTCAATCCCTGGCCAGGCCACTCCCAGATTTTTGCAAGTGGGAATCATGCCGGATGATGCCACTGGTTGATGGGTTATCTTTAGATCTCCAGTTTTCCTTTTTTTTGCATTCCGGCACTGCTCCATTCTTACCTCATTTCACCTTCATCAGCTCTCAAGACCTCGTTAAGAGTCGCCCTAAACTCTCAACTCATTTGGTTTATTACAATAAAATGATTTAGCTAAATTTTTATCTACACAACTAATTTTAAGTAATATTTTCTGCAGGTGACATAATGTATTCATTATTCTTGAAGTAATTCCAGAATTATGCATAACATCTGTAATACTTTCATGTTCAGAAGTTTCTTAACATGAGCAAAAGAAAAATAAAACGTTTGGGAGTGGCCCAACCGGGAATCCAGCGTCTGTTACACAGTGCTCAGTTTGAGGAGATTCCCTGTATTACAATGAAAATGTAGTATTATATTAATATATAAAGAACTAAATTTTCAGACTTTGTAGCAATTATTCCTAAGATTATTTAATTCTTTAAGAATTGAATGTTTATATTCTTTCAATTTTATATTTTATAATGTCATAGAAATTGTTGTTTATATTCCCAACAATTGTTTTAATTAATTTGCTTCTTAGGATGGTATTTTTAAATGCTGCATTTGTAGCTTCAAATGTACATTTCATTTCAAGATCTTTATATATATATATACATTTCTGTAACAGATATGTAAAATCCATATACTGTTAATACAGGTTTTTCATTATTTACATGTAATTTCTTTGAAATCCTTTAACAAGATTAGTTGCTTTACTAAAATGTTATGTAAGTATTAACTAATTGGGCTTGTCAAGGATTAGTTGCCATGAATACTGTAAACATAGCCTTACATTAATATAAATTAGTTAACAAATTAGTTTAGTAGTGTTTGCAATAAATTATTTTATAATAATTTTTTTTAATTACTTGTTTTATTGGATTTAGATGTATCTTCAAAACGTGGCACTCATTGGGTTTATTATTGGAAAATTAAAATTATCTTAAACATAAATTTGGTTATAACACTCCTGTAGTATTAATTGATTATGTTATACACTAGTGAAAATGTATTGAACACGTAGTAAACAAACACCAATCTGAACTGGTTTTACAACATAAACCATTTCTGTTAGATGGCACTTTGAACAGAAGTGGAACAGCATCACTCCTACTCACCAGTTAGACAGAATATTGTATCATAGGTCATCTGAAAACACAATGAGTGCAGTTGGCTATGCAATTCCAGTGTGTGTGTATCACAGAGTGTGTTTGCAATGCCTGGAAGATGATAAGCTCTAATTGAACAGTTAAGTGACTTTCAGCATGGCCAGATAGTAAGACTTGGAGAGGGTTGCTGGACAGCCAGTGGTGAAGAAAATGGGTGACAGTTTGTTCCCACAGCCACCTAACCCAACCAGTGCCACCTTGCTACACTTTTAAGCACCTGGAAAGAAGAATCGTTTGGGCTGTTCTGACAGAACAGCAAATACACGTGCAATCAGAGCTATTGTGTCCCTCCATGTGTCTGCACAAACAATAAACAATTAATTGTTGGAGGTAGGTTTATGTTCTCAGGTTTCTCTAGCACATTTACCCTTGACGCCGGCTCATCACTGTGAATATCTCCAGTGGGGTAAGGAGAAGGTTTGTTGGAGAGGTGAATGGAGAGAAGTCAGAAGTCACTTCTGTCTTGAACAAAGTTGTGTTCATGTTCACATTCGTAGACATGCGAGTGAGTAGAAAAATTCTTTGTATGTTCACTGTCACCATACTGGATCCATACCTGGGATTATGGTTGGCGCCATAAGCTACACATCCTGATAGCCTCTGGTAATTATTCAGGGGAGTTTGAGTGCATCTTGCATCCATAACAACAATCCTGTCATCTCACCATATATTGATACATTGCAGGAAACAATCTTCCAGCATGATAACGCATGTGCCCATGTCGGTAGGGCAGTACAGTATGCTCTACACTCTGTGTAATTATACTATCTTGGCCTGTTAGATCTCGATACTTCAGGACCTCAGCCCCAGCAAGCATATGTGGGACATGATGTGATGATGCCCTACAGATATCCGAGCCGTGGCAATGGCCATTGCCAGCTATGCCAAGAAGTACAGTGAGCGTAGGATACCATGCCCAAGAGAGACATTCAGCATTTGTAAGACAGATAACATGCCTGAATTGCTGCATGTGTAGCCATTTTAGTAGGTTGCACACATTATGAAGGTGTCTTCTATATGTGTTGCAGTTAATGTTCTGGGTTTACCACTGACTTAATGTTTTCATCATTCCCACGTAATGTTTTCTTGTGTACCAACTTTGGGGCAGATACATGTATTTATTTGGTTAGTTCTTAAATGAATTTCTACTAGTATATGGAGTCCTTTTAGAGTAAAATTTTGGACTGGACTGAACATGGATTAGAGTTAACACGTAGCAAACATTGTATGAACTCATATTGAAAGTAAGCATTTGATGTAAAGTATAAAGTGTGGACTTAGAAGTAAACAAGACTGATTGCGGATTGAAAGTGGATTGAAAATTGTGTAGAGCAGTCTGTTAGCAACGGGTTAAACTAGAAAAAAAATTACTTATGAGATCCTAACCGTTATTAGTTTTAGTGGTAATTTATGCAAATATGAAGTGTGTGCGTGCACACACACATTCATATATATATATAACTGTAGAATTTGGATCAAAAGTTTACTCTAAACATTGCCATTAGGAATGAACAAGGACTCGAAGCAAAACATAAAGATGCAGTTTTGAAGTAGCATTCCTAACCTCTTTGCAGGTGGTCAGGTTGACTGAAAAAGTGCAGCAATCAAAAAGAGCAAAGAAAAATACTTTGTGTTTTCCCATGATGGCGAGTACGTGGCATAAGGCTGGTGGGAGAGAAAAGAATAAATAAAAACAATAAAATAAATTATTCAGAAAATACCCAGAATAAAGCCAGTTATTATAGCGGACCTGATGTGAACTTCCAAGGTCCGACTGGTCTATTGTTATCCTCTGTACAATTTCAATTTGGCTTTCTCCAGCCAAGAAGGAATTGTAGAGTTCGGGCTCACTTAGATCATAGGTGTCCAACCCATGGCCCGCCATGTCATGTAATACGGCCTGTGGGGCCTAGGCCTGCCGTGTCATGTAATGCGGCGTGCGCAGACTTAGTTATGTATGAAACAAAATTTTTGTTTTTCAAAAATAAATATAATTTCACTAGAGTTATTCTTGTATCAGGCAAGTAGTATGTTACATGTGATTAGTAAGTTTTGGCAGGAAACACTCCACATGGTCCATTGAGCGTTTACCCCGCATAGGGCCAGCGCGACCTTGAAGAGTAGCAGCAAGAAACAACAGGTGGCCGGGAAGTCCCCAAACTCGTCCAAACCACTCCCTTCCCCCTCTCATCCATTCATCCTAGGGTTGCACATCAGTCTCGCCTCTTATGTTCGGTCATAGCTAGTGGCAGTAGTTTTGTTTGTGCAGTTCACTTCCCATTGTGATTTACCCGCATAGGGCCAGCGCGACCTTGAAGAGTAGCAGCAAGAAACAACAGGTGGCCGGGAAGTCCCCAAACTCGTCCAAACCACTCCCTTCCCCCTCTCATCCATTCATCCTAGGGTTGCACATCAGTCTCGCCTCTTATGTTCGGTCATAGCTAGTGGCAGTAGTTTTGTTTGTGCAGTTCACTTCCCATTGTGATTTGGATGAATGTGGGACTGTAAGCTGTCTAAATTGGTAGGATGCTTAGTTTTATTGAACTGTATTAATGACTTGTAATTACTGTTCATGGTTTCTGTATCGAGTAAGGAAATGAAAGTTGCTGACGAATATAGGACATTTCAAGTGCAGTGGTCGAACCAATATTTTTTTACTGGTATGAAGAACAAACCAGTTTGTTTGATATGCAATAAGGCAGTTTCAGTTTTCAAGGAGTTTAATGTTAAGAGACATTATGACACTAAACATGCAGCTGTGTTTGACAAGTTTAAAGGTCAATTTCGTGAAGACAAAGTGTCTGAACTAAAATGTAAACTTTCAGGTCAGCAGTTGCTTTTCAAGAATGCATCCTCCCAGTCGGAACAATTGGTTAAAGCTAGCTACGTAGTAGCTTAAATCATTGTGAAAAAATTAAAACCTATTTCAGATGGTGAATTTGTAAAAGAATGTTTTGAGCATGTTGCTGACATAATATGTCCTTAGAAAAGTCTCAATCCGTTAAAATAAGTTTGTCACGACAGACTGTTGCTCGCCATATTGATGAGTTAGTCACCAGCATAGAGAGGAGTTAGCCACCAGCATAGAGAGGAGTTAGCCACCAGCATAGAGAGGAGTTAGCCACCAGCATAGAGAGGAGTTCGCCACCAGCATAGAGAGGAGTTAGCCACCAGCATAGAGAGGAATTAGCTACCAGCGTAGAAAACACTTTAATATCAAAAGCTTCCAATTATTTGTATTATTCACTGGCGCTAGATGAAAGTACTGATGTCAGCGACACAGCCCAGTTAGTAATCTTCGTTCGTGGGATTGATAAATATTTCAATATAACTGAAGAAATGGTGGCTTTAGTGCCTTTGAAAGGTACCACAAAAGCTAGTGATTTATTAGAGAAGGTATCTGCAACTTTGAACTGCCTTGGCTTGAAGTATACAAATCTTTCAGGTGTGACGACTGATGGAGCCCCACTAATGGTAGAGAAACGAGAGGGACTAGTGAAGTGAAGAGGCAATTAAAGTTGGAAATGACTCTGTTATGCAATACCATTGTTTAATTCACCAAGAGAACCTTTATGTGAAGTCCCTGAAGGCGGAAAGAATAATGGCAGTTGTAGTTAAATTAGTGAACTTTTTCCATTATAAAGGTTTGTACCATAGGCAGTTTCAAGACTTCTTGAACAGCTCGGAGACAGAATTTGCAGATGTAGTTTACTATTCTGAGGTCCGATGGCTCAGCCGTGGGAAAATGCTGAAACGAGTGTTTGAGCTAAAGGACGAAATACAAATATTCACGGAAGGAAAAGGTAGACCAGTGGTGGAATTCAATGATGATAAACTGATGTGTGAATTTGCATTTCTAGTGGACATAACTACCCACTTGATCGAACTGAATCTACGCCTCCAAGGCAATGATCAGTTGATAAATTATATGTTTGATCACGTCAAGGCCTTTGAAACAAAATTGAATTTTTGGGGATCACAGATAAGAAATAATAACTTTCCACACTTCCCAGATCTCCAGAAGCATACTGTTTCTGACTCTCAAGAGTATGCCAGAATTATACAGGAACTTATGGAACAATTTGTCACCAGATTCCAAGACTTCAAGAAGAATACTGCAAGTTGAAACCTCTATTCGTGTCCATTCGTCATTAGTATCGATGATGTTCCAGAGGACCTGCAAATGGAGTGTGTTTATCCTCAGTGTGCATCAGTCTGAAATATAAGTTTAACAATTTTTCTTTGTTGGATTTATACAAGAAATATGTCTCGCAGGAAACCATCCTAGAATTCACAAACATGTCTTTTTAATGATTTAATTATTTGGTAGCACATATTTGTGTGAGCAAGTCTTCTCTAGGATGAAGCATGTTAAGTGCACACCAAGATCGTGAATCACGGATGCTCATCTGGAGAGTTCACTGCGTGTTGCAATTCTTCGATAATGCCTGACATTGGAAATCTTATTGGTGGAAAGCAGTGCCAAGTCTCACATTAACATTTTATTTTAGAGATCTGTGTAAAAACAAGTTCTAAATTTAACACCTAATTCCTTTCTATGTGGGTATTTTCTGTAATTAGTATTTCAAATATATGGGAGTAGTGTGTTTTATTAATAAAACTAGATCTTTTTTTTTTTTTCCTCCAAAACTATGTATTTGAGGTTATAATTTTTAAACTTGCTGCCCGCAGACAAGTCCACATTGAGAGTTGCGGGCCTTTGCACAAAAAGGTTGGGCACCACTAACTTAGATGGTCGAGGTCCTTAAGTGTTTGCGTTCCTAGTGAAGGACTCCCCCGGAGAACTACCACCACAACACGGATAGCATTGGAAGCAATGCTAGGTGTTACCTTTGAACAACCCCGAACACCACTCAATGTTGTGTTTTCCTAAACTGAATGCTACAGTTACCCTGAGTAACTACAAGACACTTAACATACTCTCACTATCACACTCATTTCTTAAATGTCTACCAGGGAACTCAATCTTAAGAAAAGAATAACATCTGGTAGGATTGTTTTTACTACTTAACGTAAATGCCAATTGGCTCAAAACATTGGTAGACCAATACAATTTTTCGTGGTACGTGAATTATTCCAACTTATTACAAAATTCAAAATGGACTATACAAAATAGCTTAGAGGATTCCACATTATTCAGTCATTAATTAGATCATTAATTAGTTTAAGTTTTAAAAATGAGAAGTTCTCTGAATATGCTAGGTGGTGGCAACATGGTTAAACATAAGTGGATCTGTGAATCTTTGCATGGATGATACAAAATAAACTAAATAGTCATGGTACTTTCCCTATCTAAATTCAGGGAAGTCTAGACAGGACCTACAATGATTAACTAGTAGGGTTACATCACACTAGCGGGGAAGTGAAGCCTGGCTGGGGTCTTAATGGGAGGTCCGGAAAGGACGTAGTTGCCACAACCTCACAATACCTGAGAGTAGTTGGAAAAAGGGGGGAGAAGGTTAGGTCTTAAAACAGCTGGAGCCTCTGGTGATGGTCAACACCTCAGGTGCTGTTGGGAGCCTGGAGAAGGAGAAGACCTCTGGTGGACGTCAAACCTCCGCAGGATGCGGTAGGCGGCCAAGAAATTAAGTATCTTCTGGGTGCTGGCATCCTCAGGAGCTCGGACAGCTTTGTCGACTGGTACACCACAATAGCCGACGCGATTGAGGAGGTCTGCCCTATGTGAGGTGCCTTCGACTTGCCAAATCCAGGAAGGTGTTGCAGCTTTCACTGTCTGTGACCCACTGCTGAGCTCTTCTCTGAGCTGTCTTTTATGCTAATTTTGGCAGTTTGCTTGCTCTCAAAGGGGTGCAGGGGATTTAGCCCCGCCTCTCGGAGGTGGAGCTTGGGTTGTCTTCCCAGGGCTGCCTGGATACTTATCGCTGGTAGCGCTCGCCTGAGATGACGATGTCTCTGGACTTGCTCTTTGAGGAGGCAGTGACTCTCACTCTGGTTGGCCACATCCCAAGCTGCGCCAAGTTAGAAACTTGCAAGATTCTCAGGTGGGAGTGGTGGTGTGGAAACACATGGTTTCTTCAGAGTTTTCCGGGCTTCTTTGGGGTGGGGCGATAAGGTGACTGGTTTGTAGCTTCGTTTGGTGGGCAGTAGGAGCGAGAAACACACGAGGCATAGGCATGTTGAGTCTCTGTCAACGTAGTTTTGAGGTCGTGTGTCCTGCCTTCCCTAATGCTAGATTCTGGAGTTTAGGTCTACCCCAGCATTTCCTGCTGATCAGATGGGGTGCAGTCTGCCTTCGATTGGTGCGCTGCTGTAGTGTGTGGCACATCATGCGTTTTTCCCCACACCCCTCCCTCCCGCGCCACCTCTTCTTCCGACGGAGACCCATCTGGGAGGAGAAAGTCGATGTTCTTTGTGAAAGATATATCCAGGCCCCTCATGACTATAAGCATTTGCTTCTCTATGCTGTAGTCTGTTCTGTGCTCTGGTCTAAGCGGGTGAAAGGGATGGTTTGCAGTACTTGTCTGCTCTAATACATCATGCTTAGCATCAAGATAGAAGTTTAAACCTACCCAATCCCCATGAACTCTGAAAACTCTTACTCTCCCAATAACAACATTCTTAAAATAAGACCTAAGAGAATTTGCTTCTCATATTAGAGCACAATAAGAATCTTCGGTTGCCAATTAAAAATTCTCCCCTTATTTCCTTTAGAATGTGCCAAGACTGTCTAAGCGGTATGATAATTGCATGGATTAATTCATTTAATTAATTAATTAAAAAAATAAATTCTGCTTGACATTGTTTTTCATATGGTCTTTTCAACTCTTTGTTCCTCCCAAACTCTCTTAATATTTTTTCTCGTAATACTTTACATCAACGCAATTTACGCAATGCACTAGCCTTATTACTAGTACTTACGGTTAATCACAAAACAAAAAAAAAACCTTTTTACTAAAATTGTATACTGAAGACTGCTGGCAGTACTGTTGAGCTTTCTCTCCTCACATGATAACAATGTCCTCTGCGTAGTCCCTTTCATTCAACATATGCATTGGGTGTCCTTTCCCAGCACTTGTCTTATTTACACAGTTATAGTATACACTCTATTGTCTTTGTGTGTGTTCCCGCAAAGTTCATTTGTTGCACACTTTTATTTAAATGGTTGTTGTTGCTCTTTGTCTCCCCATAAGTAACCAGCAATCTAATTCTTGAGTGTACACAAGAATGTCTTTACAGTATGGCTGCTTGCAAACACCCACTACCCAACTATGTTACGTAATTATTGGCAGTTCAGTCCCGAATGTGTATTGGGCACAATGTTTCTTATGCTTTCGCTTCTTCTGTGGCTGCCCACATTTCTTGTGTGATTGTTACTGGGTTAATGGCAAGTGATAAGCAGTTTTGGCCCACCACTGGGGTTTGCAGTAGAAACCCTGCAATCTGGGAACTCGATAGGTTCGTTCGGGTAGCTCCCTTCTTGTGGTGCCAGGTTCGAGCGTAGTTGACACAGAGCTGGCTGCCATAGATTCATTTCGCTCATGGAAGCCACGGGTAGCACACTCCTCTGGGGAGGTGTGAAACTATTATTGATCAAACCAGATACTATCGCGGTTGCTTCAGTTTGACGTGCCATTTTCGCAGTAAACGGAGACCTCTCTGGTATTGCCATAGCACTAGGTAGGGTGATAGCGGTTTGGCCGTGGGAGGAACTCTCTGGGGGACCACACCCTCCTCCATGGTTCAAGCTTTGTGTTGACAGTCAAGGAGGTACTTACTCTTACTTTGCCATGCGCAGTCTGTGTTCTCCCTGTCAATATGGATAGGGGAGGTGATTGAAGGGCTGGTCTCGTAGTCATGATGGTCTCTCTGTTTGTAGATGGCTGTCCTGCTGCCAAAATCGAGGGCTGCAACTTCCAAGGGTTTGTCTCTCCATCCCTCAGGAATCTCTACTTCCTCTTGTTGCGTGTTGCAGGTACAGACACTCCAGGCAAGGGCAGGTCTGCAACATCAATGACGGCCACCTGTCGGCTGTCCAGGCCCTGGGCACAATACCAAATCGGGGCCAAACCGCAGGTTCTTTTGGCTCAGGTAATGATAAATTAGCATAATTACTCCTGGGGTTTACTGCTGCGGTTTCTATCCTATGTGTCGCTGGGGCATACACGACTCGCGTTTCCTTGGTGTGTCTTCGGCCTCAAAGAGGGTAATCAGTGGAGTGGATTTCACCACGATAAAACGGGATTTAGTGCATTGACATTACCTCCTCTCCCAGGGGTTGACTGGAAGGGGTATGGATGGGATGGGACAGGGAATCTCCGGAAGAAGCTCCTCCTAGCACAGGACGAAGGTTTTGTGTTGAGGCGAGGGGAAGATTACACGGCACTAATTTCCTCACGCTTCCTGTCCTCCACCTGGTCTGCTCTGGTTCTCCGTGGTATCAAGTAGCAAGACGCTTCCTTTTCCATCCACCTCTTGAGTGGTTGGGGCGGAAGGGGAGGGATATCTTCCATCCCTTCAGGGCAGGGTATCTATCACCTGACCGCACGTTACCTTACGTTCCGCCCTTGGTCGTCCTCGATCCAGCATGTATTTATCCATACTCCCATGATTATGTAAGGGTCTATCCACTTAGGAGCTAGGCCAGCTGCGAATCTATCCGAAGCCTTGCTTAGGGGGTTGTTCCTTATTAGTATCATTTCCTCCACTGCAAATTCTTTCATCCCTAGCTAGGCGAGGAGGGGGGTACTTCCATCTAATGCACTTCTCCTGTGTCCCCCCCCCCCTCAATGTTTGCCGTTCTTGGATAATGCGGTTTTGTGTAATTCTTTCAGGCGTGAAGGAATGGTAGGGGGCTTCTCCCATTGCCAATTCCCCGGCTTTCATAACTTCTGACCTAATAGGAGCTGGCTCAGCGTAGCCTATGTGGCCTAGTTTTCCCTTCATCTAAGAGCGAACAAAATGGCAGGAAACTCCTGGTCTTGCCTCCAGTGGTCAACGCCGACACTGAGGCGAATACATTTTTTAAGCTCCTGGTTTCTTTGCTCGGTGGGTTTAGCCCGGGGCGGGTGGTACAGAGTAGTAGTCCAGTGGTCAATGCTCCAATCCTGGAGCACTGTCATCCACTGTCGACTGGTGAACGAGTTACATTATCGGTCAGTAGGACTGTGGTGTGTGTGCACCGTGGCAATACTTCTTTAGCTGATTTTCAGAGAAGGAGTTTGGAACCTTGACTCAGGATAGGGAAAGCCTCCACCCATCGCAAGAACAGGTCGTCACCATGAATATGTTTCGATTGCCCCTACTTCTTCGGGGTAGGGGTGGCAAAGCTTCGGAAATTTGAATTTGAATAGAATATTTTTAATATTCTGCTTTGTATTCTAAATCAAATTTTTTGCTTCGAACTTCAAAACAAAAAAGTGCTTCTTTTTGGGCAACTTAAATTGTTTATTATTATTAGCCCAAAATGCAAAAGAAGAGAATGTGGCCTTAACATCATCAAAGATTTTGTTAAATGTTTTCCACACACATGGCTAGTGAATCATGAAAGCGTAGCCTCAACTCAACAGAATGCCCACAAATTAGTTCAAACTGTATTTCTGTGTAAAATAATTGTCAGTGTGTAATTTTACTCGCAAGATAGCAAAACTGAATTATCTGGGAGAAGAAAACCTTTTTATATTATGAAACACTATATTACCTTCCCAAACTTATTTCAGCACCGCAGATTTTATTTGGTTATATATGTTTAGTTCCATCATGTCCAACATTGCCTTAATGCATTACGGTATGATAAATAGGAGATTAAACTGCAAGTTTTACATAATTAACTGCTGTGAAATTGCACCCACTGCATTTCATATCTCAGTAATGTAATTAAAAAAAACTGGAAATTGTTAATAAATGTATGCTTCACTTCATGTCATTCTGAGGGGCCGCCCATACCCATATAGCCAACAGTGACAAAGATGGAGATCAAAGAAAATTGAAATTAACTTGACAATCCACAACATTAACTCATGTAATTTAATAATGCATACATAGTCCCAAACTTCGGGAAAAATTATGGGAATATCTAACGATTTTCTTATCGGACGGGAAATAATTTTTTCCTAATATTTTCTGGAAAAATTTATGTTCATGTTTGTATGCTTTTCCAACTAAAATACAAGTTGGGTTTTGTGCCAGATTCTTTGTATTGACTCTTTATGTATGCAATTATGGTTAGATGAAGCAAATATTGTCGAGAAAATTTCAATATTTTCACTTATTCCCAGATTTCAAAGTTCATTACATGAGCTAAAAAAATTATTGTATGTCATATATTATGTAACGCTAAAACTACGTATTATTGTGAAAATTAAATAAAACTGGTTGTAAACTTGCACTATTATGAAGTTACAGTGAATTGTGCGCTCTGAATTTGTCTTATACATGAGCGACATCCATACGATGCAAGTATCGATTGCTGGTTGATGTGGGACGCGAATTTGATATACATTAGGGATGGGCATAATCAATTGATGCAAGTAATGTGATCCGTAATCGAGTGATTCAAATAATTGAATGATTCCATAATCGAATGATCACTCGGTAACAGATTGCTCTTCCCCATACAAAATTAGGGTCGCTACAGATAGAGAAAATCTGTAAAACAGGGAAAAGTCAGGCTATTTCAAACAGCCAGAGAAAACGGGGAAATGCCAGGGGATTTTTGTACACATTAAAATGTTTAAGATTACTTTTAATTCTCCTGTGCAAAAATGTTTGATGTTCCCACAATTGGTAGCATTGTGAAAACGACATTTGCTGAATGCTGGCTGGTAAGTTGGAGCACCAGTATTTGTGGTGTACTTCAAACCGGAAATGAGTCTTTGAAAAGCTCCTTATGGGGTGCGACAGAAGTGATATTTCATGAAACATGTAATTGTTTGATGACTTATTTGGAATATGGCTCGGCCACGAATTGCTTTACACCTAACTAGGGATCCTCATCGCCTGCTCTTCCTTAGCTTGGCTGACTTTAGTACCTTCCTTTATATCATACACCCATACAGTGGTACAAAGTGGCGAGCTAGGGAGGCAGCTACTGCCTTAGAGTCCAACTCGAGCTGTAACCCAGCACCAACTGCTCTCTGCAGTCTAACCCCCTGGGAATGATCTCAAGTCGCGCGACAACTGGAGAGGCCTCACCTCCCAGTCCCTCCACGCTCTCCTATTTCAGCCTACCTACAAGACCACCGGCGAGCTGCATCCAGCCGTTGTCGACTTCCACCAGGGACTACATGTATCACTGAGTATAGCGAACCTGTTGTTCCAGCCTAGCAGGACCAGCAGCCCTCTGTGGGCTCTTACCAGCACTGCCAGCTGTAGCACTACCTTCACCCAAGGACTGGACATGAGTTCAGCCGGCACCAGCAGCAACAGCGACCGAGTCAGGAGTTATCCCGGGCTACGCACACTTTGGGTAAACCAGTGGCTGTGTTTCAGAAGACAGTTAAGCCCACACCATACTTTGTGCCTCAAGCCATGTGCCTCAGCTTATATACCGGTCGGTGGCTGGTTAGCAGCCAATAAAGTCAACCCAGTCATACGATATTGCCCATGTCTCTGACACACTTAAACCTTGCCCAACCTTTATATCATCATCATTCACCCAATGTCATACGTCAACTTATTACACAACTTAAAATTCCTCTCATTAAATGGATAGCTGCAAGAGTGTAAGTTCGTAAACATGTATATTAGTTTGTGTACATGACTTCAATTAGGTGGATAAAACTAATGAAAAATGTGATTTTATTTCACTGGTATAGGTTAGGGAAAGAAATGTAATACACAGAGAAAACCGAGAAAAGACAGGGAAATTAATTTTTATGTTTTGTGTAGCCACCCTGGAAATTAACCAAATCAGGAAACATTTCAGTTTTGTTTTTAACAGTTGCTTATTCATTACATGAAGCTGCAGAACATAAATAAACAGAAGTTAACAATAGCCATTTCTAATTTATATAATTTAATTTTGAAATGACCATACTTGCTAACATAATATTTTTGGCAACACTGAATTTTGAAGAAAAATGTCAAGTTCAAATGAAAATTACATTCTGTTAGTAAACAGTTATTTCAAAAATTGTCATTGCAACATTTATTATTCCGTAATATGTAAGCATAGGCTTTGTATATAATACAGCTTGACTGAAACATAAATCGTATATAAAAAAGTGTATATACAACATTTGTGTAGGTAAAACCGGTGTAACGTTATTTAGTATAATTATTTGTTCTTTATTTCATGATACTTATACTATCATATAACCATAAATTATATCACTATAAATTGTCAGTGGTGTTGACTATAGTTTATCCACTGTTATGGTTATAGGTATTATATTTATTATTTAAATTAGAACTATCATTATAATAAAAAAACCACTAATAAATAAAATAATTTGCTTGGCGTGAAACAATTTAATAGTATACATAATAATAAGTGCAGTAAAATGTTGGCCGATAGATACTATATGACAGTGGACATACTATACTCCCATGTTTGAAGTGTTCATAATGACTATTTGTGCCCCAGTAGTTTCATTTGTATGGAGAACTGGCAACAGCATATTACGCAGGCTCGGCGCATCGGACTTTGGTTTTATCGATAAACACTGTATCACACATGAAATTAGAGGGAGGGAGGGTAACAAAAATGTGATCTTACAAGCACCAGCAATCACAAAGTTGTGTGTGACAACTGACAGATAAACAAATAACAATATGTGCATTTTCATTTTCCTCCATTGTGCCAGGGTAGCGAAGTTAGTGTTGAACGCCGATTGATCAATCACTCGCCACTAGCTGCCTTTCCTGCTTGCTCGATACGTGAGAGTGATGAGCGACGAGTAGTATGAAGTAAGACTGAAAGGTGGCAACCACTTGGTTTATAACATTTGAATGAGTACGAATGATTTTTCATAATCAAATATTTTGAATTTCATAATTTGATTTTGCCCATCACTAAATGGTAAACTGAACCATACAACAAGTGCCACTGACAACTGACAGATAAACACAGAATGATTCTTGTGTTTTCACTTTCCTCCCTCCTGTCAGGTTAGCGAAGCAAGTGTTGAATGTCGATTGATGAGCGACGAGTAGTGGGGAGTCCAAGCGATTCGCTTGGTTTAAAACATTTGAATGATGAGCAACTAGTAGTGGTTGGGGAGTCTGAGCGATTCACTCGGTTTAAAACATATGAATGAAGAGTATGAATAATTGATCACTTTAATGATCTTTGATAATTGAATATTAACATTCATGTAAAAATAAGCTAGTGCACAATTAAAGTTTAATTTGGCTCTAAATGTTTAACTCTTGTACTGAGATCTAACATGATATTTTTAATATGGGTTTGTTTAAAACTATTTTTAACATGCCAACAAATTGTTTTTCATTTGGAATATATTTGTTTTTAATTGTATGTTGTGCTCACTCGTTATTGCCGGGCTGTTGACAAACTCCAAACGTAGCAAATTTACTATAAGAAAAATATAATTAATTTACTTAACGACTTCTCATTTCGTTATCAATAGAGGAATTATCTTTGTTAGCATACAGATTCTGTATTTTGCATTCATAACCTGCCCGATGCGACTTGGCTGTTATTGCTGTTGCACTACGTGATTGAACGCATGTCTGTTCATGGATGTTAAAACTTCCATTGAAAGTTAATGTTAGTTTATTTGTGTCAATGTACACATATGTTACTACCAACAATTAAATTAAAAATGTAAAAGTTCTCAAGTAGAAGTCACAAAATTATATAGAAAATAGCAACGAACTGAAAACATCTAGGAAATGTTTTTAAACAAATTTAAAGTGACATTTTTGTTTTATAATATTGTAAGTCCAATTTCTTTTTATTATTAAAAAATTATTATAAAGGATTTTCCTATTAAAATTGAAGCAAGTGCCTTTAAGAAGTGCTCCAAACCCAGAGGATTAATTCATAGTGCAACAACTAAATGTATAAAAATAATATATAAAACAATATGATATTTGTAGTTCGAATCTAATTTTTAGCGCATACAGTCATTGTTCTATGTTTATGATAGAATGTTATTCACTAGGTCTAGTAACCCACAAACTTTTTGACCTAATCTAAACTATTTTTTCCCTGACTTTTTCCAGAGTTCCCGCCTGAATTTTTAGTTTCCCGCCTGAATTTTACCCAATGGCAAAATTCCACCATATTATATTGAATCACATTGTTTAGATACGCAATTTGAATAAAAAGTACAAAATATAACTCCTGGGCTGTAAAAATATGAACACTGCAATTAATTATTCTGTTTTCTTTATGTTTAACACTTTGCTAAAATAATCTTTAGTTTCTTATTTAGTATACTTTTGCATTTAAGTCAAGAAATATGCTGATATGATGAAAAATGATTTTTATGTCTTTTCTAATAGGTATGCTACTTTTAAATATTCCTTAATCCTGGATTAATTTTCAGTTTGCTATTCAGATTTGTTTAGCATGAATGGCAATATGTGTACTTCATGGTACAAAACTATGACTAATTTTTTTGTAAATCAGTTGAAAACATTTATTTTTTATTTGCCTTTTACCTAGCTTGTAAAATGTATAAATTTATTCAATTTAAAAAAATAATACTTGGTGCAATGTGTACTTGTTAACAAAACATTTAGATTTGATATTAGATTAAATATTTTATTCAAATTCACAAATATTTTTAAAAATTTGAAATGTTTTTAAAATTTTGCTTTGAAATGAAATTTCCAGCTTTGCCCACCCCTATTTTGGGGGTAAGGTCCCATGATGTCGGCTGCCAGGTGTATCAGTGCCTGTGTCAGTCGTCTTGATTTGGATGAAGGGGCGTTGCTGAGTGTCCCTTGTGTCAACAGCAGGTCTCACAATTGGCGACATACTGATGGACCTCTCCCGACATTCCTGTGTGCTTATACCTTTCCTTTATGCTTCGCAGGGTTTCCTGCAAACCAGGGTGGTGAGCATGATGGGGGTGGTTATGAAAGTGGTGGCAGACATCTACGTAGGTTGGGAGGAGCCCATATTTTCCAAGGGGCCTTCGGATGTCCCATATGGGACCACACCATGTCTTCTCGCAGGCAATATTGTGACAGGTGCTTCTCCAGGTAATCCCGGATATAGGGGTCTTGTTGTTGTTTAGTAGCCACCTGTTCCTGGGTGAATTGTAGTTAGCTGACACGTACTCCCTCCCTTCGACCTAGGTTTACTACTTTGGAGGGGGACGTCTTATCCCATTCTTTGCCCTATTTGAGTTTGTCACCTGAGTGCAGCAGCCGGAATAAAGCATCCGGGAGGTCATTGTGTTTCCCCAGACAATGTTGGACTGTAAAGTCAAATTCTGTCAGGAACATTTCCCATCTACCTAATTTTGACTTGTGATTACGGACTGCTTTTAACCACTGTAATGCTTTACTATCTGTTCTTAGGATGAAGGATTGGCCATCTAGTAGGTATCTGTATTTGTGCAGGGCCCAGACTACTGAATGGCATTCCTGCTTGTTGCTATTATACCTCCGTTCAATATAATTCAGTTGCACACTGGCATCTGCAATAACCAAGGGGTGACCTTCAGGGTCTTCCTGATACAGCACGGCCCTCAGGCCATTCTGACAAGCATCTGTTTTGAGTATCAGGGTTATTCCCTCTTGGGTCCAGTGTAACCGGTCTACCTTGGTAAAATATTCCTTAAGTGTATCAACCGCTACTTGGTGTTCAGTGGTGAAGTTCCAATAGGTATCCTTGGTGAGTAACAGGTGGAGGGGGCCATGAGAGTGGCAATATCGAGCACAAAACTGCATAGCCAGTTACAGAGTCCCAAGAAGCGGTGGAGTTGTCGCTTGGTAGGAGGCCTTTTTGCCTCCTGTATGGCCCTAATCAATTTCTGTTGTGGTAGATTCCCTTCAGGCATTGCTATATGCCCTAAGTACTCAATCGAGGACTTGGCAAAGTGACTTTTGACTAATTTGCACGTTAACTCATGGATATCTAAGCGCTCTAGCACCATCTGTAAATGTGTACAATGCTTGGCCCAATCTCGGAAATAGACAATAATATTGTCCAGATAGGCAAAACAAAACTTTCCGATATACCCTGTCAAAACTTCCTAGGACATGAGTCGCTGGAAGGTAGCTGGGGCTTTCTTCAGCCTGAACGACATTACCTTAAATTGTAGGGTTCCCCCATCAGGGGCAGTAAAGTCAGTGTATTTCAGACTTTCCGATGTGCGGCGATCTGCCAACACCTTGATTGTAGGTCTAATGTTCTAAAGATCTTAGTGTCTCCAATGTCCCTAAGGGTATTATGTAAATCCAACAAGTAGGGCGCAATAGGTGGGTGATGTCATTTAGGTCTTTGTAGTTCACACAGAACCTTTGACCCCCCCCCCCCCCCCCCCGTCCTTGACGACCAGGACCAGGAATACCCTGGCATTGTATGGCGAATTGGCAGGTTCTACCAGCCCTTGCTCTTTCATCTCCTGCACCTGCTGGAGAACCTCTCGTCGAGGTGACATACGTTAAGGTGGGTTATAAATGGGTATGTCTGTTGTCAGCGAGATTTTGTGTTATATACTGCAGGTCTGTCGCAGCACCCCAAAAAAGTAAAGACCGAGGAGTGTTCATTCAGGATGTCCAACAATTGTCACCTCTGGTCAGAATCAAGTCATGTTGGATCTCCCGGGGGTCGATTTTGGGTGCTACTACTGCCTTAAGGACGGAGCCCCAGTGAATAGTTGCTGGGCGTGAAGAACCTAAACAGACACGCCTAGTGTTGTGTAGTCCAATACACAATGTTGCTGTACTAACCACGGTTGGCCGAGTATGACTTCCTCACTGGTAACGGACGTCACCGTGAAGTCAGTCTCTTGTCTTAAGTGGTGTATTTAAATAGGAAGGGTGATTTTCCCTTCGACATTAAGGATATGGCCCAGTTGACCCATCCTTACTCGGTTCTGAGGCTGTAGTGTAGCAGTCACTTCGGATGAAGTTAGCCATTGCCACTGAGTCCAAGAGTGTTAGGCATTGAACTCCATTTACTTTGATCATTGTGCAAGGGGCTTCCGGATCGACAGAGTCCGTGAATTCGTCCAATTTGGTAATATTTAGGGACTTGGTCTGCTCTGAGGTGGCTGCCTTGCGCACACACCAGATTTGGTGTTTCCCGCTTGGGTGGGCACCCTAATGGAAGAGCACAGCTGGGTGCTCTACAGGCAGTGGAAGTTTTCATTTCCTCTGTAAGACGGCCGGACCGGGCAATCCCTGTGGAGATGTCGGCTGGGGCAGTACTAACAGCGGGGAGGGGGTAGTGGAGTTCGGGGAGGAGGCGGGCAGCTGACTGCTGGCCGAGGGGTGGGATGCCGAGGAGCTGTGACCTTCAGGGTGTGTGGCGAGCTGCGCGCCTGCGCTTTATCGTTCTTCTCTACCTCCCTTGCATGCTCCATGAATTCCTCCAGAATTTGCGGTGTGGGGGTGAGGAGGTGGTTTCGAACACTTGGAAGCAAAATGCGTTTAATGTTTCTCATGCCACTCACCTCACTCATTGCGGGATACAGGCATTTATACATCTGTGCCTTGCGGCGTACGTATATCTCCGCTTCCTCATATGATCCCTGTACTTTAGTGTGGAAGTCTGCAATCAGTTGGGCGGCAACCTATTCCCCTGTAAATCGGGTTGTTGACTGTCTACTCAGCTGTTCCCAACTGTCAATAATCTCCCCATACTTCCTCTACCTTTCTCTGGTTTTCCCTGCTAGCTGGTGTTGGGCCTTACTTACCCATTGCCGCTCTGGAATGTTGTGCTCTTCAAATTCCTGTTCACATTATTTTAAGAATGTTTCTGGGTCATCTTGTGGCCTCCTGCTTAACTCTGGTAACTGGAATTCAAAAAATGTACGAGATGGCTCAAAGCTTCGGTTTTTGGGGTTATTAGGCATGTGGGCGAGGTCTCACTGACATACCTTACACTGATCGACTTGGTCTGGGCGAGTTACCTGCTCGTCAGGTCAGCCTATGCAGCATAAGTGGAATTCATGGGCGAACAAAATGCACTTTGTATGGGTACCTTGGCCATCACAATTCAACCAGTGGCATCTCGTCAGCTTACAGTTGTGGCATGTGGCACATCTGTATTCCAGGCCATCTGTAAACCTGGGTATGTCCCACCCAATACACGTGTAATAATAGCATTGGTGGCAAAATGTGCAGTAAATTGTGTGTGTCCTGCAGTTCAAATGCCTATTGAAAGGGCCACGGTCTCAACGTGGTCGGGTTCACTTGACACCAACATGTTTGTGTGGTTAGGTACCATAGGGTGTTTTGGTGGACTCCCTGAAGTCTGGCAGTTAGGCCGTAGGGGGGTGCTTTTTTTTACAAAGAAGCTGATTGCTGTCTTTGTGCAACGACGTGAGTCACTAGCTAAGAGTGACCGCATTTGGCCACTGGTTTAGTGTGGCGAGGGGTTGTCACTGATAACGAGTGATGGGGCTGTGGATTTAGTTAAAGATTTTTCCTGGTAGGTTGCTACAGCTCATAGGCTTTGCGTGGAGGAGTGTCTGGCCTACACAAAAATGACGCAGGTCTCGTATGACCGACAGGGTTATATGATTGGGGCGGCTTGTTATCCTAACTGACCAAGTCTCAGCTATCTGTCAGGTCCTGCGCGAGTAGTTATCCCAGGGGGTGTGTGGCTTGATCCAAGTCATCAAGTGTCTGTTATTTACTACTTACGCCCCACATTGGGTTCACGATTGACACTTGATGGATCTGGGGACCTCGGTGCTGCCGAGATGTGATACCTTACTAGTAAGTGCCGAACGTTACCACTGAGATATCTCCAAGAATTTTCCCCCTAAGGTGGTTCATATGGGCGATGCAGCAGGGATGCAGATGGAATTCGAACCCTGCTATCCAAACTGGGAAGGGATGCCACCTAGCCATATGGATACAAAACTAAATTCAAGCTCGTCAGTTAACCAGACCTTCACGAACCTGGGTTAGCTTGGTGTTGGTAGGTTCCAGGTTCCTCCACGTTGTGGAAGGGGAGGGAGAATTTTCTCCTCGTAAGGGCCCCTGGATGATTGGGAGTGTGGAGTGTAACCCCGAGAATCAGTCTTATGTTCATAGGCCAGTGATGATGATCACGTGCCTTTTGGCTAGCAGAAGCAGTGAACGTCAGTAAGATCAATAAGATGTGTGAAGCCAGTGTCACGATGCACTTCGCCTTGCGGGGCGCTACTTTCTCGCTGGCAACATGCCGGTGTACAGAGTGGGGCGTGTCACTTTTTGTGGGGGTACTAAGTCTGGAACTGTGTGAATGACCATACGTCGACTTTTTATCCAAGGTTTTGAGGGTGTGGGCAGCCTTATATTCTCTGGTTGAATCGGCTGGGTTGCCGTTTGTTCAACAGATGCAGACTCTGCTGCGGCCGACTTGTACTGAAACTGAGTGCTGGTGCTGGGGGATTGTGGGGAGGTATGGTGGTATAGGTTCAGGCAGGTACTCAAGAGCAATTCCTACTACGTGGAGGTCAAATTTTACTGCCACCAAATGTTCAAAAGGGATCCTGGTGAAACTCAATGTGGGCGGTGCAAATAAAAGGGTTTCCTCAAGAGGACTTTGGTTAAGGGTTGTTCTCTGTTTGTGGCTTAATTTCCTTAAGTGCCTGGAGAAGGCGTAACCTTTTCCCCACAATGGTAAGTATGTGGTGTAAGGCTGGTTGGAGAGAAAATAATAAAAGAAATTATTCAGAAAGTACCCAGAATAAAGATAGTTATTATAGCGGACCTGACGTCTACATCCAAGGTCCGATTGGTGCAGTGTCACCCTCTGTACAATTTTGATCTGGCTTTCTCCACCCAAGAAGAAATTGTAGAGTTCAGGTTCACTTAGACAGCCGAGATCCTTAGGTTTGTATCTTCCTAGTGAAGAGTTCCCCCGGAGTTTTACCTCTGCAACACGGATAACATTGGAAGCAATGCTAGGTGTTACCTTGGCAAAACCTGAAATACCGCTCAGTGTTGTGTTTTCCTGCTGTTTGGCGTAAACCAAATGCTGGAATTGCCTTGATTAACTACAAGACACTTAAACGTACTTACACTATCACACTCGCTTGTTATAGGTCTAACGTGGAACTCAATTTTAAGAAAAGAATATTATCTGGTAAAATTGTTTTTACTACTCACGTAAATGCCAATTGGTTCAAAACAGTGTTACAACAATACAATTTTTGGTGCTACGTGAATTATTCCAACTTATTACAAAATTCAAAATCGACTATACAAAATATGTGAGGATCCCACTCTCAGTCATTAATTATTTATAGTTTTAAAAGTGGAAGCTTCTCTGAAAAATCCAGGTGTTGGCAACTTGGTAAAAAGTAAGTGGATCTATGAATCTTTGCATGGATGATAAAGAATAAACTAAATAGCCATGATACTTTCCCTATCTGAATTCGGGGAAGTCCAGAACGGACCTACAATGATTAGCTAGTAGGTAGCGGGGAAGTGAAGCCTGGCTGGGGTCTTAATGGGAGGTCCGGAAAGGACGTTGTCACCACAACCTCACAATACCTGAGAGTAGTTAGGAAAGGGGAGGAGAAGGTTAGGTCTTACGACAGCTGGAGCCTCTGGTGGTGATCGATGCCCCGGGTGCAGCCGGGGAGCCTGGAGAAGGAGAAGACCTCTGGTGGACGTCGAACCTCCAAGGGATGTGGTAGGCAGTTGAAGAAATCGAGGGTGTCCCATGTGTTGGTGTCCTGCAGAGCTCGGACAGCATTGTCAACTGGTACACTACAATTGCTGACATGACTGAGGGTCTTTGCCCTATGCGAGGTGCCTTCGACTTGCCAAATCCAAGAAGGTGTTGCAGTATTCACTGTATGTGACCCACTGCTGAGCGCTGCTCTGCTCTGCGCTGTCTTTTATTGGCAGTTTTCTGGCTCTCAGAAGGGTGCAGGGTGTTTAGTCCCACCTCTTGAGGGTGGAGCTTGGGTTGTCATCACAGGGCTGCCTGGAATCTTCATGCTGGTGGCGCTCGTCTGAGGTGACGATATCTCTGGAGCATCTTGCCCTTTGGGGAGGATGTGACTCTCGCTCTGGTTGGTCACATCCCAAACTGCACCAAGTTTGAAACTTGCGGGCTTCTCAGGCGGGAGCGGCGGCGTGGAAACTGATGGTTTCTTCAGGGTTTTCCGGGCTTCTTTGGGGCAGGGTGATGACGTGACTAGCTTGTAGTTTTGTTTGGTGGGCAGTAGACGTGAGGAACGTGTTGAGGCGTAGGCGTGTGGCTTCTGTCAACGTAGTTTAGGGGTCACGTGCACTGCCTTCCCTACTGTGAGATTCTGGGATTAAGGCCTGCCCTGGCATTCCCTGCCGATCGGCCTTTGATTGGTGCACTGCCCTAGCACGTGACTTGTCATAGGTCAATAGAAATTATTATTCAAACTAATTTATATACCCATATTAATGATAAATTCTTCTACGTTAAGGAGTCTGAATTCTAATAAGGTCATAATACATTTATGGCATTTACTACATTTATTTCTTTGACAAAGTCCTCGATAAAGGTAAAGTATCATTTGCTATATTTATTTGATTTTATCATAACTATTGATACCAGTGGTTCAAAAACTGCCTTGAAAACGACAACATTAAGGAATTATTTAATAACAGTATCATAGTTTTGATGGATAGCATATTTTATTTTGTCATCGTAATTCGGGAGTCAGAAAGTGAGACCCTAACTACCCCTTAACACCAATTTTTAAATTTCAAGTTCAATAAAGTAGTCTTCATACAGTAAACAAAATTCAGAGGAGGCAATTTTGAAATCAGGAATTAGCAAGTATAGCAGCAGTGGATATCATATTTTTAAGTCACTTCAAAATGTAATGAATTATATTAAATTTAATAGAATTGGGCAACTCATATGCAGATTGTAAATATCAGGGCTAGTAAATTTCTGTTACCATAATTACTACACTTTAGAACATACTTAAAGTCTCTTCTGATAAAAAGCACAGCTGGAAATTATTTTAATGG
Organism: Dryococelus australis; assembly: GCA_029891345.1. NCBI lineage: Eukaryota > Metazoa > Arthropoda > Insecta > Phasmatodea > Phasmatidae > Dryococelus > Dryococelus australis. The sequence goes on along the minus strand of CM057009.1, from coordinate 3,528,325 downwards.
GTGGACAATATTATTGTACATAGCTTGCTGAAAAAAATTACTTGAAATAGCAATGGTGCCATTTCTAAAGAATCCTTGAAAAAAATCAGTGCAAACATAGGTAGCAGTAAAAAATTATAAACTTGACTAAATTCTTCAGACTTAGGCTTAGTGTACAGCACTGGAAAGGGTACAAAGCCAAGACTAAATAGAGTAAAAAACTCAAAATAAAATGAATCAAAGAAAGTAAATAATAGAGGAAAATGTCCTACACATTACTTTATACACCAACCTGTAGTCCCACACACACATACACAAAAATTTAGTCTTGCTAAAAAAACCTTCAACAAATTTATGTCTGAAAACATGTGAACAGAGCCAACAAATTACTTGCTACAAACATCAACCTACATTAATAATGAGTGAAAATGCTTGTTCCAAATTTTACATTGATAAATCACTAGCATGGCTTGTGTTACCAAATGCTATTAGAATGTCATAGTAGCTCAATGAGTTTACATAATGACGATCACATATTTGGGTAAGAGAATAGAATTAGGTACAGGTGACTGCAGGGTAGAGTGCCAGACATGGCTATATATAAGCTCTCACAGCCCCTCCAACATGAAACTTGAACTGCTGCACTGTGAGTGTCGGCAAACACTCGAGAACCAACACTTAGCTTTATACAGTCACTGGAAGAGCTAACCTAACAGCTTGCACAATAACTGGAACAGTCAGTACATGAACTAAGGTCTATCTCAAGTTTTTCACATTTCACTCTGGTCAAACTGGCAACAGTTCATAATGACAGGCTGTGCAAGAGAACACTCGACAATAATAGAAAAAATAAGTTCATCAGTCACAGTTCTATACCAAATCACAGCTCATAAAAAAGTGTTGTGTGCTTACGCCACCTTTACAAATTAACTGAACAAAATGTTTCTCTATGATTATTGGTTCAAAATACTTAAGAAAATTAAAGGTCACCTAGATATCGCTGCAACATAGAAAACTGGCCAGAAAAATAAATTCTGTGAAAAATGACCAATATTAAATAAAGATCTTTACTGAGAGAAATAGCAGTTACAGCTATTCAATCCCTGTCTTCTACTGATAGAAGCATCTGTACCATGGCAAAAGTCAGTTTCCTGTCCTTCCACAGTACCATCCTGCACTAGCGCAGTCTGCTTACTTACAAGATTCTGGCACCAGGTTTTTAAATGAAATAAGAAGAATGTTTTTTTTTTTTTTTTTTTTTTTCCCTTCAGAACACACCAAGACTAACAAACAGATCTTCCTTCAATGTACAACTTTAAATATTCGCAGTGTCACAGTAACGTTTAAAACTATGATCAAACAAACTCGCCTGGCGAGAACAATTTTGAAGGCAAGGGTGAGAAAAAAAGCACTTCCCCTTGGCGCCTAGCGACCTCCCACACCTGCAGAAAGAATTTTGTAGAAAAGAGTTTGTGGTCGAAAGTATTTAGAATTCACAGGTTGGTTAGAAAGAAAGAGTTTCCAGCCATCGACGCTTGTGGGTGTGGATGAAGTTGTCCTGACACAAAGTCTTCTCCTCAAAGGTTGATGATGATTTGTAGACGAGTCCAGGGCTTGCTACTCGCAGCTAGGCACGAGTAGATCTTCCCACTCCTCGGAATAAATCTGGGGCTCGCGACCTTCTGTTGGCTAAAACTTACATCACTGCGAGGCTTCAAAACAAAGATTGCTGATGGGAGAGGAAAATCAAAAGAAGTCAGAAAACAGTAATCTCAAAAGTGAGACAACCTCGCTCGGATCCTGGGAACTCGAAAGTGCCACGTAATACTGATAACAACTGAAATACAGCCCCGCATTAAAACTGCTAAAACCCTTACTTCTACATGTGGCATGAAAGGAAACACTTAGACTATTACACCTACTGACAAACTAAACATTGGGGATTTTAACTAATAGTCAGATGAAAAACAATTATAAAATAGATGAAACTGTATATTATATAACTTGCAATGCTACACATTTGGGTAAATATAGTGACAGGATTATTTGTTATTACTAACCAAACACAAAATTGTATACAGACAGTACAGAATGTGTGTTGTAAGATATAATTTCACTCTTGAAATGTAAGATTACACAGTGTAAGCATTTTACACATACAAATGGCTAAATATGGAAAATGGAAGATTGTATCAGTTCGCTGCTTAGTTTAAAAGAATTGTACGTATGGAAGTGTTCCAAATATTTATATGAAAAGCTTGCTAACTGCCTTTCTTTGCGTCAACCACAATACACAAAATAAATTCCTTTTCAGGTGCCTTGATACACTAAATCCATATATAAATATTCCTTCACTTAAGAGGGTGGTAAAATTTCGAATGACTAGACTGGAGATTAAAGAACACTTCATTGCACTCTTTGAAGGAAAATCTTTGTGTTTCAGAACCAGTTCAAGTAGAGCTATCTGATGAAAGCCTATTTTTGTCAAAAATTATTTAGATTATTACTTTTAATATACTGTACCTTACCTGTATTGTAAGTTAACTGTAGTATTCTTATCGTTAACTAATTTGTAACAAAGTATAAAGTCGGTCTGCCTTATCTACAGGCTTGGCATTGGTGGCTTCAGCCATATGTGATTCAAATAATTCAGTACATACTTGAAGAATAGTAATTTATTCATTAAGTATTTTTAATTCCTGTACACCACATGCCTCTTGCTGCATGCTACTTGTTGCCAGGCGTACCATATCAATGTGTTTGCAGTTTAGTCCTTCATTTATGTATGTGTGTGCAGAAGGCTTTTCCATGGCCTGCAATTGTAACAGTAGCATAATAGCTCCTAAAAGAAAAAAAGTGATAGCAATTTTGATACAGATATTTTGCTTCTCACATTTTTTAGTGGCTGTGATGTTACCTACAAATGTGTTTGATAACTTGTAAAAACTTTTAAAAGATAGCTTTGTATGTGCATAAGTGTGATAGTGTGTTAATTTACTTATTCTTATTACATCTATAACCAATAATAAACACATATGTTTATTATCATAAGAAAGCAAAAAATTTACATTAACAAATTCAACCAACAAATATGAAAAGGACATAAAAATGTTAGTGTTATGCCATTCATATAAAGGTTACTAGCAACATTGATTGTAAAATCACAACAGTGCGTGAACATTTAGACACTGTAGGCTTTGCAATTTTTCATGCTCGTTATAAAGTGTTCACTCAGTTGATTAGATAGTTCCTAAAAGTACATTAAGACTGATAAACGAACTTGTGGATGAAATATGAATAATGTGCTAAAGGGTTGCTCATATCTAATGACAGAAGTCTTATATTATATACTCAATCACACAATGATAGAAAATGTTTCAAGTGATGTCTGTGTTTACAAACTCCAGTACACACTTGATAAAATTGCATAGTATTTGGTATAGTAAATTGCATAGTATTTGGTATAATAAATGAACACACACTGCAAAACATCCAGCCTAACACCACCATGTCTGCATGTGTGGAACGTTGTTCTGTTTTATCACATCACTGCCAGGTGACAGCTGTTTATCAACTTTGTGTAGCATGTGCACACATTACTAACAGATTTTTCTGGGTTTACTGTGGTCTTTTCCCTACATATTTACTATCTGTACTCGCACAGTAATGGTATTTGAGAATGCCAAAAACCATTGTGCTGCCATAAATATATGTGTTAATATGGTATATGACAATGTTTCACAATTTACTAGGTGCCCCAAACATCAGTGGTTTTTGCACATATGCTAGAGAACTGGAACCATATAGGTAAAGTGGGCCGACTGTAGTTTGTAAAGAAAACGTGCATCATTTTGAAACCAGACTCGGACTGAATTAGACTTTAAAAAATACAGAAATAAACAAACTTCTTCTTTAATGAAACACCTTGTTTATTAAAGCATATAGCACTTTGTTTCCTTTATTATATTTCTTATTTTCCCAATCATTATTCTTTTTTATAGTTCAAACTGTAGCACTGTTTTTTAAAACATTCCAAACATTGTTTAATTTGAACTTTGGGTATTGTTTAATATCTAAAACCAGTGAAAGATAAATATCACTCTAAACAAATAAAGCTTTTCGAATATTATAAAATGGCAAAATAAATAGTTGATAATTGGTGAAAAGTTGCATAATTATATTATACACTGATTTAGCAAAGCCATTGAAACAGTGTGACGACTGATGTTCCTTTGAAAGCCCGAGACACATGTTACCATTCCTTTGTAGGTCACCAGGTGCATTTGTGATGCTGGGTGACATCTGCTACCGGAGCAGCAGTTCCGCAGAATGCTGGAGTGATCATCAGCTGCACATTACTATTGGTGTTAGCGAGAACATGTCCCAGCAAGCTCTTAAATTGGTAGATTGCATAAGATAAGTAGTGACTTTGATGCTGCAAGGTGTGAAACTAGTGAACATAGTCGACACTGAACACGTGAATCAAATTTTACTCTCCAGTATGTGATGAAAGTTCAGGGGGAGACACAATCAACAGAGAATTAACACTGAAGTGAAACCACCACACAAGACAACAGTTGCCCATGACCATTATTTATACCCAACTGTATGACTTAAACAAGTGTGACGGGACTCCTGTCGAACAGCATTTCTGAGTGGAACGGGCCTCAGTGTTTCTAGCCAAACATTGTGTAACTAAACGATTTGTGTATTTCTTATTTTAAAAAATGTCTTCTTAACATACTTTTTATTATAACTTAATACATTTTTGTAACTAGCTAATACAGAATCTGTTTTCATGTGGAAGATATGCATTATGATTTTATTCAAGGTGAATATTCTGTTGCTTTAATTACATTTCATACTTAACTCCATATATAAATTAATTTAGTTGAAACAAATCAGTTATAACTGTTCCTAAAGATCTTTATGGCATAGAAGTTTAGAATGGACTATAAATAATTTTGAATACCTTAAAAATCAAAATCAAAATACTCTTGTAATACACGAACTGAGTTAAAATTTATATTAAATATAAATTTCAATTATGTCAATTACCAGACTTTGTGTACAATCACTTATACACAAACAACTTGTGTTGAGCATACAAAACAAAATTTGGATTTAGATTTTAGATATAGTGTAATTTTTAACTTAATTATCCTTCATTAATTAAAATTAATAATGAAAGTTATACTGTTTGAGAACTTGGAGACAAAAAATATTCTATTGATTTTGGAGGTGCGGTAGAAGTAATTTCGATGACCGTGATTTATAAGTCTTCCAATTTTTTCATTACTTTTCTTATATTAATTAATGTACTAAGATAATATATTTTAAAATATATGAAATATTACACTAAAATAACAATAACTTACTACATTTTTCTTAGGTAAAAGTATTTGAAATATGGATATTCTAATATTTGCACAGTTTGGTTTTCTGATTTTAAAGTAGTTAACTGAATTCAGTTATTCAAATTTTATATTAATGTTTTTTCAATTTTTTACTAATAAATAATTTATGTATTTTTATTTTCAAAGCTGTTAGAAAATTTATTAGTACAAAATTATTTATGTAATAATAATTTTTTATGGTTTAGAATTTTGTGATGGTTTGGGTTATGAAATTAACTATGGATATGCAACTAATTTTTTATTTATTTACTTTAAAGTGTATAGCCATTTTATTTTGATTGTGTAAATAATTTTATGGTTTATTTCAAGATTTTGTTATTAATTGCATAATGATCATAATTACTTGTTTTAATTTATTTTAAAGTAAATCTGTGACATTCATTTGGACTTAACACTGGGTTGTTAATTTGAAATATACATGTATACTAATTGTTTTTCACTGTTTTATGCTCATTGTTATATTCTCATTATTAAATAAACATATTTATTTAATCAATTTAGTTCAATTATTTTATGTTAGTTACAAAAAATTTAAAAGGCCTTTCAATATTTTTACTTTTTATTGCTATTGTAATTTAAATACATACATTAAACGAACCATTTATTGCATAACTTAACCATTATATATCTTGTACATTGTAAAATGTAATTTAAATACATGCATTAAACGAACCATTTATTGCATAACTTAACCATTATATATCTTGTACATTGTAAAATGTAATTTAAATACAGTATTATCTTTAGGCTAACCACTTGTATCAACAAATTACAATCTTCGTATAATTTTTATATTGTAAATATAGTAATCAGTAACCAGAAATCATAATTTGATGTTACTATCATAGCTTTGTTTCATTACATTATAGTGAAAGTCATATAATAATTAATTTCATAAAAAAGTTACATGTAGTACCATAGATTGGTTTATAAAACTATTCTTTTTTTTTTATAATGCAATTGAATTTTAAATACATTTTATTCTAATTTTTTTTTTTCTCAGTTTAGTATTATACTTTTCATCAGAAATTAACTTCATGGTAATTTCTTGTTATATTTTCCATATTTTTACATAGTATATTATTATTCATCAAGTTTTAATTGTCCTTTTTCAAATAAATTATTTTATTTTTCCCATGTTTCTGTAGTTAAATCAACTTATTCATTGAAGCACTTCTTTTATATTTTAATATTTGTGTGATCTTAGTTGATTTCAATCATGAACACAAGTATTTTTTAAAGTTTTTGTTGTAAAACATATGTTTTTACATTACAAAATGTTTATCATTTTATTTAGTTTGTTCCAAGAATTTATTTTCTGATTCTAGAGGTAAATATTTGTGAAATACAAATAAATATTTATGATTTTGGTGAGTTTATAAAATATATCTTTGTTGTGTATCATCTTTTTAGTTATGAATACATTTTTGCAAAAAATCTGTTCTAAATGTGGTTAATGGTATCATTTAAAACTGCCATATGGTAAACTAGATTAGTCATCAATTATTTGCAACTAGATGTTCTAAATAATGCAATCTTTATTATCAAAATATTGTAAATATCTGTTATTTGCTTTAACATATGTTTAGTATCATTTGGATATTTTTCTTTTATTTTTTTTGCAGCCATTAAAATTATTTCTTAATCGTGTAGGAAGTGGGGCCATGGTGGCTGAGCGGTTAGCCTGCTCACCTCCACCAAGCTGAATTGGGTTCTATCCCTGGCTGGGTGACTCTTCGATTTTTGCTTCTAGGAATCATGCTGGACAATGTTGCTGGTTGGTGGGTTTTTCAGGGATGTTCCTTTCCCCCTCCCCCCCTTTCATTCCGGTGCAGCTCTATGTTCGCCTCAATCACCCTCATCTGCTCTCAAAACCTCACGATTAAGAGCTGATCAAATCTCTTCACTCACTTATGTAGGAAATGTAATATTTATTAAAAACAAACAACTGTTTTATTTTCCTCCCATTTTAATAATAGAATTCCAGCTTAATCCAGTAGTTGTTAAATATGAAGATTGATTTAAATAGCACATTTTCATAAGTTTCTCTACATTTGCAAAAGCATCAGCAAGTAATGAAACATCTGCTATTAAATATATAATATGTCATTGTGCTAACTTAAATTTTTACAACAGTTGGTCAAATGAAAATGTGATGAAGGCTGCAGAAAAAAATACCTTGCACAGTATGCATATGTGAAGTATGGTGTTTGCCACTACACAACATGATCAATGTTACATGCACATTACGTCAGCATGTCTTCTTGCGTTTGGACAGAGGAAGCTGTTATAAGAGCCAGTACTAGTAAGCTGGCCATCCAGTTCAGTCTAACTCACGTGTGTAGTAAAGGATAATGATATTTTGACTCAAAACATTATCTGTGAAAGGAGATGTGTGGTTATATGGTTTTTAAATATTGAAGGCACCATCATGCCTGTAGACATTTATTTCAGGTTGGTTGCTGTGCACAGATGTTCCATGCTGTTCAGTGAAGGGTAAAGTTGGTTAGGTTAAGTAATGTTAGGTTTGGTTTTTGAAGTTAGGTCAGGATAATCTCTCTTAATAAGTGCAGGTGGGTGCAGGTGACTTCTATCACCTTATAACATTTGACACAATTTATTTAACAAATGACATCATAATTCACAATTAGTATACACACTTTATGTGGATAATATCATCATCTTGTGCAGTATTGTCTTCGTGACATATTGGATGTTATCCCCAATGATGTTCTCTGGGGGTCACAATATTTTTTATAAAGGTTTGTGTAGGCAGCATGTCAGTATTTCCGTTTATTTAGTTAACATACCCAATATTGCTGCTTTTAATCTAGTTAACATTTCTAATATTGCTTTTCATTTAATTAACAGAGTCCTTCAAATATATATGAAGACATGCAATTTATAAGAGTTTGATTGATCCTTTAGTAGTAAGGCATTTCAATAGTAGATGTATTCATAATGTTTACTCTTAGTATGTGTGCTCGCATAAAGAAGGTTCTTTAAGCCACATTCATGAGTTAGTATAATAATGTTGTCTAGTGGCACAATGATTGGTTGTGGATAGGACACATCAACAAAAAAAGCAGTTATACTTGTGGGACCCATCTTGTGTGGCTAAGGCCAATTGATTCAATATAATACTGCATGGTGCTCGACTATTTTATCCTGATGTTGGGAAATTTGCATTCCAAGACTTAGAGGCGATCTCTATTATGATGAGATATTTTTTGAGGAATACAAACATGTATATCATAGTAACAGCTTAACTAAACAACTTTGTGAAGGAATATCTGTTAGACTCCCAGTTGAAGGTGGATAGGATAGTGTCATTTTGTGGGGAAAAAATGATATGGTTTGTGTCTAATGACCCTCCACCTAATAAGGTGATTGAAGTCACCTGTGCCCACCTGCACATATTGAGATGGCTTAACCTGACCTAGCTCCAAAAACCTAACATAACATGACCTACCAAATTAAAATGACACTTTTCACTAAAAAAAAATCAATATTCATAACATAACATAACCTAACATGACCTAACCTAACCAACTTTACCAAATGTTTTTATTCATGGTCAAGTATTTTTTTGTGTATTGTGCCATGAAGTTGGAATTTTGAAAATTGGTCCATTAGTTTAATAGTTATGAATTTTTTATGTTTCGAAGTGTTATGACATAACCTCAACATGCATAGCCCTATATACCTAATACTGCCGTAGAGCGCTGCGTTTAACCTCTATAATGTATAACAGCCTCGAAAGTGTTGGTGGATTATCTATGACCTGAACATTCAACCATCATCAATAATCCTGACCTTATTTCACAGATGGAACAGCTTCTAAAAGGTGATAGTGACTCTCCATATGGCATCAACTCTGTCAACTCTGGTCAGCCATGGTAGCATTTGGGCAGTTTTGCATGACAGGCTGAGTACAGAAAAGTTTCCATGCAGTGGGTACCTAATATATTATCTGAGGAAGAAAAAGTATCTGCGAATAGGCATAACACTGCAGCATTTGCTGCTGTATCACCAGGATCTCATGTTCTTGACGAGGCTAGTGATGGGCAATGAAGCCTGGTGCTATCATTTTGAAGAGGAGATGAAGTGATCCAGCATATAGTGGAAACATTCTGCATATCCCCTATCAATCAAATTCAAAGCTGGACCAAGAGCAGGGAATTTCATGTCAGCCATCTTCAATGACCAAAGATTGCTGCTAATAGAGTTCCTTAAACACTGAGCCACCGTCAACAGTCAGGCTACTGTAATACATGCAACACCTGTGTCGTGCCATAGAGAAACAAAGTCCTGGGATGTTGAGCATAGGTTTAGTGTAGTTACGCGATAATGCCTGCCCACATGTCCAAGCAAACAACTCTTCTATCCACTTCTAGCTGAGAAATACTAGAACATCTGCCGTACATTTCTCACCCGTCACCGTGTAACTTCCACAGGTTTGGCCCCTTCAAAAAGCATCTTAAATGTCAGAGGTTTGCTTCATTTGCCGAGATGGACACTGTGAAGAATTGGTTGCTCTCAATGAGTAAGGCCTTCTTTGAGTAGACATACACTGGCTTGCAATACAATAGGATCTCTGCCTTCAGGCCAACTGCTTTTACTTCGGACTGGTGTGTGTACTGTCTCATCAGGGACTCTTTTCACCATTTCATGCCATCAAACCTCATATTCTATTTATCCCAAGTTAATTTACCAAGTTCATAATTATCGTCAGATATGTCTGATGTAGTTAATTTATTGTAAAATATTTTTTTATGTGGTTATTTTGTTTTCGTCATTAATTTTACTATCTGTGTATGTAATTTTAAGGGTAAACTAGTTTCATACTATTCATCTGGAAAATATTTCATAATATTTTGTATGTGTTCTTGTAACAAATTTGCTGATAAGACGTTTAATTTATAAGAACCAAACTTAATTATCAATCATTTTCAGTTATAATTATTTGTATGGTTTTCAAATTGAATATATTTTCCTTTATTATCTGATTCTAAAATCATATTTTTATCATAAGCTAGTTCATTTACAAATAAACAATTATGTATAGCCCATTCACGGTTTCTTCGGATGTTTTAAAACTAACCCCTTGAAAAATCACCCTAGGTGTAACATGTCAGTCTGTTTTTTCAATAACTTGTATACCACAAATAATTTACTATATTCATGAATAAATGTAACGTTAACTTATTATCTTCTATAACTTGTAATTATTATTTCGTACAAACACTTTAATGACTTTCTCCCCAGACCAATGTTATTTCTATGCGGTTTTTCCTTAAATTACTGCAAAATTTATAGTTATATTAGAAGTAACCCTAAAATGTCAATATTTACTAATATAATTGATAATTTTTGAAGAAGGCGTATACAAACTCTGTGGTCCACTGGGACAGACTGTGGTGGGTGTATACACCCACTCTATGATTTTAGGAGAGGGGAGGGAGATTCAGCGACAATTGTGGCTAAGGGGCCATTCCTGAAGTGTGGAGGGGAAGGGTATTGAGGTTCAGCAATATTTGTTGCTAGGAATGGCATTTCAGGAATGTGTGGCAAGGTGGAGGGAAGCAACCAACAAACAATAGTCTTTCCTTTTTTGCTCGCCTGTTCTTTAAAATGTATAGACTTGTCTCTTCGTGAACGCAGCACATTGTTGAATTGGCTCTAAACAACAAGCTACCGGAATCGGAGGACTCTGAGTTAAATGATGTCATACTATTTGGTGACAATTTATCTGATAATCCTGACTATCGTGATGCAGTCTTAAGTCAGTGTTCATATTCATTTGAAGAAGACGAACCAAATTTTATGCCAAAAAAATTGCCTGTCAGTGTTTGGATGTGATGTATCAACTGAGTCAACAGAAACACTTGCACAAGAAAATCCTAATGAACTTACTAATATAGAAGAAGTTCTCATTGTTGAAGAATGCTCTTCAGGACAAGCAAGTGAGTTTTTTGACATAAATTGGAAAGATCCCCAGGGTTATCAAAAAATTTTGATTTTATTTCTCATGGTGTACCTCAAGAGTTGAAAGAAATGTTGATAGAGGCAAGTCCATGTAACGTTTTTGAGACATTTATAGAGTGTGAAATTGTTAGCTTGATGGTAGAAGAAACAAACAGGTTTACCAGCAAGTCATTAGAATGTTTGGGAGAGGACGCTTAATTCAAATGGATTCCTACAAATTAAGCTGAAATGAAAACTTTTTTTTTGGGATATATTGACTACATGGGTTTGGAGAAGCCTTCATCGCGCAGCCTTTTTTATAAAAATGAAGTTGCATCATCCTACTACGTTTTTGACACTCTTCAAACAACGAGGAATGCCCCTCTGGAGACAAGACTGTACAAGCTTCGAAGCTTCGCAGAACGGCTTCTCAACAATTGTCAATGAGGTTTGGTACCACCACAAACGGTTTGTGTGGATGAATCATTAGTGCCATTTAGGGGTTTTTTGGGAATGAAACAATATATCCCTTACAAGGCTGTAAAATATCATGTCAAAGTTGAGAAATTGTGTGCAAATTAAGGCTACAGGTGGAATTTCAACATGTCAAAATGTATGGTGGTAAGGAGAGGGATTGTAGAAGTGCAGCGCCCATGAATGTTATGCTGTTCTACAACAATCAGGAAAACTGCTTGATGAAGGAAGAACCATTGTGATCATCAATTATTATTCTAGCATTGATTTGGCTAATAAACTATAAGATTGAGAAATACACTTGCTTGGCACACTCAGATCTAATAGGAAAGGTAATCTAAAAGCTGAAAAAGCGAGAGGTACTTTCAAAAGAAAATGACCGAGGAATAGTTATGTTAAAATGGGAAGTTAAACGTGATGTGCTTGTGGTTTTAACCACACATTCTGCTGAATGGTTGAAATATAACGGAAAAAGGACAAAAGTGAAGAAACTGAAAATGATAGTGGACTACAACCATGGTAAAACACCTACAGACACATCTAACCATTAGTCATCCTACTCAACGAGTTTACGTCGGACTGTGAAATGGTACTACAAAATTGTGGTGGAGATGACTTTTGTAATTGCTCTACTGAACGTGTTTATTGTATACAACAGTTTTCGACAGAAAAAGAAGAGTATAACAGATTTCAAAGAAAAAGCCACAAATACTCCAATTGCATCCACTCCCCTCTCGCCAACTGTTTCAAAACATTGATCACTCTAATCCCACAGATTTGATAAGAGGCAAGGAAAATTCATCGAGGTAAGGAAATACTACAAGGGGTGCTACACAAAATTTCAAGAAGGGCTGACTACAAAAAAATAAGGTTAAAAAGTTGTCACATATTGCAGAGACTGTGAGAAAGAACCCTCCTTTTGTTTAGAATGTTTTCACAATTATCACAGACACAACTAAATTTAGTTTCATTCTGGACTGTTCTAGTTCCAATGTTATTGGAAATGTGTGTAGGTTTTTTTTATGTAGATAACTACAAAAGATGCAAAAAATATCATGTGTATGCATTCCACAATTCTAGGACAGTTTTTAGATGAACACATTTGTGCAAAAAGAAAGATTTTTTGAGGTTCATTTCTTTATTTTGTGATGCAAAAAAATTTTAGGTACTTTTTTTAACTAGTGTTAGAAAATAATACTGTTAAAAAAAAAACTGGCGTATTTACTTTTCCTTGTTCGTAAACATTTCTAGGCCAATTATTAGATGGTACATTTGTGTAACAAGAAATATTTTTTGAGGTTCTCTTCTTTATTTTGCAATGTAAAAACACCTTTTATGTATATTCTTTTTCAAGTGTTTAAAAATAAGGACTTTTTAAAAAGTCTCTTGTGTATTTGCTTTTCCGCGCGTGTGTGTGTGCGTGCACACACACGCTTGTGTATTTGCTTTTCCATGTGTGTGCGTGCATGCATGTGTGTGTGCACGCACGCGTGCAACGCGTGCGTGTAAAATTCAAAATGTTACAAACATAGGGTATTATTTTTTATCATTCTTTTTTGTGAACAACATATACATATAATAAATTAAGAAGAAAAACAAAAATAGAACGCCAAACCATTGTTACTTTTGTATCGACCATAGCAAGTGTATTGTGTATTGTGCTAAGAAAGCCATTTTCTAGCAGGCACCCGGGCTGTAGAAGCAGTTACGGGATTTGTGGTGTAAAAATTCTAGTAGCGCTCGTATGCGCCCACCATTGACAATTGAGTGATGTAAATACTTCTTATATGAATATGTATTTTTGTGAGTGCTTGAACATACTGTGGTGAAAAAGTCACTTTTGTATTTAATTATAAGTGGTTGAAAATACATTTGATTAAAATATGTTATATGTTCCCAGTGTTTACCCGTATTGTATGAAAAAAATTATACCTAAAATAATAAACAAATAAATAATAAATGAGAACAAAAAACTCAGACCCAATGTCATTGTTACGTTTGTAGGGACCACAGCGGAAGTTTCGCAGCTAGAAAGTTACTTCCTAACGGGCGCCCAGGCTGTAGAAGCAGGTTGAGTGGTGTGGTGTAAAAATTCCCCTGGTGCTCGTATGCACCCTCCATGGTCGTTAAAAGTGTTAAACACAAATTAAAAATTGTGTGATCAGTAACGTGTGTTGGCAATGGCTAGTAAGAAATGTTCACAGTTAAAATATTATTTGAACCTAGTTTTTTGGTATGTAAAATTAAACATTGCCTATTGAAATATTTAAATTTTTAAGTACAACTGAAGGAAACATATTTCATTGTTACAGTTAAAAATATCAGCGAAAATTACAGTGTGTAGGCCCTAGTTACATGGTGTTTTTTTTTTTTTTTCGTTCCAGAAAGAAAATCCAATAGGCGGAGTGGAGCTTGTAGCATGCGCTCTCTATCTCTCTCTCTCTCTTTCAGTTTCGCATCACTAATAGTAGCAGGAGTATTATACACATTTGCATTTTTAGCATATTTCATACCTATTACAGCAAAAATAATGATTTTAGAATTTGTAATTTACAATTGAAACAAGATTTTATTGTTTGAATAATTATTATAATATATTTAGATGTGATAGTGGGATGGTTGCAAATAAGAAGTTGGCAGAAGTAGCGAATGGCGAAAGAAGAATCAAGTTCCTACTCGTGTTTTTTAAATTTACCTAGGCAAGGGATGATGATGTGTTAAATCTGTTTTTCCACGGCAGGAATAAATATACTGTGAAGTTTGTCTTGACTGCAGTGGGTGTGAAAAAGTATATCGGACATGTGAAATTTATACGTTTTAACCTTGAACTGTTTTTAAGATGAAATTAATTTTTTGAAACTCGCGTCTGTGTATCACAACGTTGTAACATTGCCCTAAGTGTTTGAAACACAGTTGTGTAATGTGCTTACTCTGTGATATGACTGTTTGCCATAGCACTAACGAGATACTAACCTAAGCCCAGCCAGATAAATAATGAAATAAACAAACGTAGAAAACTGTAAGTACCCATGCATATAGCAGGATAAACATAACGGTAGGCCTATTTGTGTGCATTTTCACCACTATATTTTAAGCTTGTTCTAACTGAGGCCGTTCTTTTAACGGAATAACCCAAAACATATCGATAACAAGAGGTTAAATACTATAGTTCTTTACCCCACAGTTATAACTGGTTAAACACAGTCGCAGCAAAGTGTTAATGTATATTATGTGTAATGTGCTGTCGTATATACCAAATATGTTAACAATGTAAAATAATAACCGTAAGAACTATTGTCAATACATACATTTTTAAAAAGTCATAAAACTGAACTAAATTGTGAACATTTGTACAAAATGGTTTTTCAAATATGATTAAACTCTTGGAACAGTTGTAAACAGTAAACAAGCATTTGACAGTTAAGATGTAGTCACGACAGTGTTTATGTTTACATTTAGCGGAAGGATACATAATCGGGGACCAAAAGTATCACTTTAGCAGGGTTTCAGAAAAGTGTGAAGTAACTGTGAATGACCTATAAATATATTGAAACTAAGTTTGAGTACTTTAGTTCGTTCGAAATTATATTCATCCCATAAAGGGACACATTTTCCTGTTAGGTGATGATGATGAATTTTATCATCTGTTTACTCACATTTACACAATGTACAGTATTTTGTGAATATATTTGAACCTTTTTTTTTACCTGTCCCTTAATTGTATAAATGTTATGTGGATTAAGTTTTCTGTAATTAACTGTATCTTTGTAAGTATTATTACTGTATTTAAGGTGATAAGCTCTTTAAGTTTAATGTAACCGATATTTCATTATATAAAACTACCTGTTAAGTTTTAATTCAGTTATATTTATTTTCTGTTTTGTTAACTTTCAGCATTTTTTGTTTTGCTTT
This sequence comes from Dryococelus australis, assembly GCA_029891345.1. Classification (NCBI taxonomy): domain Eukaryota; kingdom Metazoa; phylum Arthropoda; class Insecta; order Phasmatodea; family Phasmatidae; genus Dryococelus; species Dryococelus australis. The sequence goes on along the minus strand of CM057009.1, from coordinate 3,512,576 downwards.
ATAAACATCATCAATTTTTTTTAATGTTGGAATTTTTCATTAATTATTTATCTTTTGTTTGTTGTGGAGTGGACTAATAATATATCATTTGTATTTGATATACTTTCAGGATTATCATAAATTATGAATTGGATTATATTTGTGTGTAGAATATTTAAATAATAATTTTTTTCTGTTACTCTAATTCATTTATATTTATAATGATCATTTGGTATGTTTTTTTAACTTACAGTAATACAAGACTATATGAATCTTTAATACAACAATAATGAGCATTTTTTTGTTAATATAATAGGTTAATGTGCTTAATTTTTGTAAATTTTATTATATTAACATTATATATTTTTTTGATTTCATAAATAAACATTAATAGATAAATCTTATTTTCAATTTTTTTATCACCTCTTAAACTTTTTGTGTTAATATTCTCCATGGACCCTTTTCTGCTGGAAACAAATGTTTATCTTCTGACATAACACTTTTTTAAATATTTTCTTACATCAGTACATGCTCAACATATTTTTGATAACTTGATTTATGAAGAACCTGTTAATGAATTACGTATATTAGTTGATAATTGAAATCTAGTTATCATATCTAAAGTCCATCCAGATTCTATGTGTTAAAATTCAGACATGTTTACTGGTATTTTTATTTTGGCATTTCCGAGGGTGCTGTTTGCCAAAAGATTCATTATTTTATATACGTATGAAATATCATTCAACTTTACATTACTTGTAAGTACTCTTTCCTCGTATAAAAAGTTTTTGTGTTATGACATGTCAAAAATGACAAATGTAGTGTTTTCAGGACTTACGGATAAAATAAAGAATAACATTTACACCTAACTAAACAAGGATGACTGAAAGGAATGTCTTGGTCAGTTTTCATGTACGTTTAGTTGAAATTTATCATTATTTCTATAAATCAAAAATATGCAAGTTTTTTTTTTTTTTTTTTTTCTTCAAAAAACATTTCATAGGGTGATTGTACATATTACTTGAAGTAACTTATGATGTGTTATTTCAGTCTGAAGTATCTTATTTCTATGAATTAGTTTTTATTATTTGTATTTTTCTACAGCCCAAGAACACAAAAATAGTGATTCTGGCGTGGAATTATGTGGAAAATATAATAATAATAATAATATATTTTGTTTATTTATTGATAGTCTTAATGTGCCACCCAACAGCCAAAACCAATTACTGAGTGATACAAACATATGTAGAAGACACAAACTAAAATTTACAAAAAACAGACAAACAAATATTCACTTACAAGGAGAAACACAAAAAAGAACAGAAAAAATATAAAAACACTAAAATTCCTTTGCCTATTGTAATTATAATATTATAACACTAAAAATATATACCATTATAATAATTTAATCTAGACATTTTACTGAGCCGTAAATCTATGACTGTAGTTAGGTATCCTAAGCCCTACACAGTTAGTGATTGTTGTACAATTTATATAAGATAAAAAGCTATTGACTAAAAAAAGAGCATCCATAATTTGTCGCCGAACCTTTAAAGTTGGTGTGTTTTATCTGGTTAATTCCGCGACATAATCAAAATTTGGGTTTGAAGGGAATCTGTAATCCAACAATTTAAACAACCTTTTTTTGCACAATTTCCAACCTTTACGAGTCCGTACCAGTTACAAAATTCCAAATGACTGAGCAATATTCTAGATGAGACCTAACTAATGAATAATACAAACATAGCAAGGAATCTGAAGAAGAGGCTGCATAAGTAATGTATTTATTTAAACCTAAAGTCCTACTTATATTACTAATTAAATAATCTACATAGTGATGAAAGTATAATTTAGAGTCTAAAATGACACCTAGGTCTCTAATAAACTCTACCTCTTTTATAACTAAATTATTTACATTATATTTATATTTCATATAATTTGTTTTTCTGTGAAAGTGATATGTACTAATTTGTCCAAATTTAACACCATAGAATTGGCATTACACCAGTTACAAATTGCAGAAATGTTATTTTGAAGTAGGTCACAATCTTTTACACTTTTGATATTTTTATAGATCTTGAGATCATCTGCAAATAATAGACCATTTGAGTGGCTTGGAACTCCTGAGGTAACATGAAAATAAGATGATAAAGCATTTTCAATTCTAACTATAGGTTTTCTGTTGTTTAGATAGTTTGTAAACCAGCTTACAAAAGATTTTTCAACTATTATATGCTGACATGTATCAAATGCTTTTTGTATGTGAAAATTAATTTTATCATTTGCTTCCTAGTTGTTATATTTCCATAAAGTTCATTTACAAAGTTTATTAGATTCGTTGTTGTCATTTTACCTGCTTGAAAACCGTGTTGGCAATTTGTGATCAAATTTTTTTAAGTGAAAATGTAAATATCTATGAATGATCTTATCGAATATCTTTGATAAACTACACAATAATGATATGGGTCTGTAATTATTTATAATTTGTTTATTTCCTTTTTTAAAAATAGGAACTACAATGGCTTGTTTCCAAAGTGTAGGATAAATATTGCAAGAAATGCTGAAGTTAAATATATGTGAATCCCTGTTAATTTACTACTTTTGAGCTTTTTTATAGCCCAAAGGACCAGACTTGATGTAGTTGAAGGTGGAGATAGCTGTAGATGATTAATAGAACTATTCCAGTAGGAAGTATTAATATTAATTTTTGTGTTTTTTACATAAACTTCAGATAAATATTTAGCAAACATGTTTGTAAGAATTTCAGGTTCATTTACGATCCCTGAATCAGATGCTAAGTTGATTTTTTCATTATATCCATTTTTCACCACTTTAACATAATTGCAAAATATTGTAGGATTATATTTCAAATTGTTATTAATATTGATTTGCCACTTGAGTTTATCAGATTTAATTTTTTGTTTGACTATTCTCCTGTAATGAGAAAATTGACTATAATTATCATCCGATCTATTTTTTTTATAAAGTCTAAAGAAATGTTCTTTTGTTTTTAATAATTTAATCAACTCATTGGTAAACCAAATAGGATATTTGCTTTTGATAATTTTCTTTTTTGGCACATGCTGATTTATTAAATGTTAAATACTCAACCATGCTACATCATCCATGTTAAAAATAGGACTCCAATCAAAAGTATTGAAAGCTGTGTACAGTGCTATGTGGTCTCCCTGTTTATAGCTCCTTACGTAAGAGAGATTATGATTTCTTATTTTAATATAAAATTCAATAATACAGCGACAATATAGTGCAGAATAGTAGTTATTAACATCAACAAGGGTATCAATTGCTTGTTCTAAAAAAATTTGAAAAAACCGAATCTAAAGTTTGAATAAACGGTTTTGTGAAGTTAAATTGGTCCAGATTTAATAAACTCATAAACGGTAGGAGAAGTTGACCTTTTTGTTTAATGTAAAAATGATCAATATTTTGAGTATGATTAATCTTCCTGTCAATACCTGGTACATTAAAATCACCAACTATTAAAATTTTAGCAGGGTAGTTTACTAATTTAAAATTTAAAAATTGTAAATATTCATTAATTTCAACAACAGATAAATGTGGAGGAAGATATAAATTTCCTAAATTAATTTTTTTTTTTGTATTCTTCGTGCAAATCTAATAAAATTTACAGCATTTAAAACACCACTGCCTCTATTGAGGTTAGTCGAATTAGGATCCCTATCTTTACGAAATATTAGATAATTATTAGAAAAATAGTGAGAGTTTATACTATTGCTATTAAGCCAAGTTTTCGTTAAGCAAATTATGGGATAGTCCATACTGTTTTTAAGTTTTGTGAAAATAATAAAGACTTTATTCGTAAACCTCTCACATTCTGCTAATATATACTAAATACGTCCTCCCTAGACATTCATATACAGAGTAGATATCTCCGTTTGCCCCATATAGATTAATCTCTCCTGCTATCGGCTCCACTTGCCGTATCAGAAGTAGTGTTTGCTGGATTTGCCTCCGTTGTGCTCTTATCACCGTTAGTATGACTATACAGTTGTTCATTTTGAAGACAGCCATAAAAGGGACTGATCAAGCACCCAGTTTCCGCTACAGCCACATAAAAAAGAGGAATATGTATAATATTTTGTTTTCAACTTTGCTACCTTTATATTAGAAACTTTTAGCTCAGAATTTATATAATTCACAATGTTGTGTTCTTTAACATCAGGTCCAAAACGAGAAACAAAAATCGCTTTCATGTACGGTTTTGTAACCTTGGGCACCATTTTAATGTTAAAATGATATCTGACCCTCAACTGAATTAATTAATTAATTAATTTTATTTTATTTTATTTAGTAACAGGTTTTATGTGCCATCCAACAGAACAGACATGACCTATGACAGGATGGCACCAAAACTACAAAATAACAAAAAAAATAGACAAAACACATAAGACAATAACAAACATTAAGCACAGGATGACTACAAACAATGAAGACAAACATAACATAGAAAGACATAAAAATGGAAAAACATTAAATAAATCAAAAAATAAAAAAAATTCTGATAGAAGTAAGAAACTCGGAACATTATATACAAATTACTTTACAACTTAGTCTAAGGAAAACAACTGTTTACTAAAGCAAAATTACTAACTACTGTAATGTTTAAATAGATCCAGAAAGGTGAATTTCTTACCTGAAAAAGGATCAAATTTAGAAAATTTTTTATTGAAATTAGTAACGCACCTGTAACTAAATTTTTTTAAAAATTAAAGCAGAAAAGGTAGATGGAGTTTGTTTTATGAATATACATTGGAATTTTTAGGCCTACTTTTTTCGCAACAGCTATACAAGATACGGATGCTAAAAATTAATTGATTAAAAATAATGCGTTGTTAATTTCATGACGTTCTTTTAATGTTTGGGTATTAAAACTAACTAATGCATTATTGTAATTAAATCTTACCCTAGTTGGAAATCTATTAAAAATCAATTTGAATACTTTTGGTTTTGTATGTTTTCTAATCTAGTGCAGTCTATCAGTGATACAATTCCATATTACTGAACTGTAATCTAATTTGGATCTAATTAGTGAATAATAGAGACATAATAGTGAATCGAAAGAAGTAGCAGAAAAAGTAATTAATTTTATTAAACCTAGAGTACAATTTGTGTTGTTAATTAAACTATCTACATGTATGTGAAAGTATAATTTAGAGTCGAGGATAATTCCGAGATCTCTTACATGTTCTACTCTATTAATTAGCTCATTTTTAACATGGTATTTATAATAAATAGGATTGTTTTTTCTTGTAAATGAAATACATATTTTCTTCTCTGTGTTGAGTCCCATTGAATTTACTAAACACCAATTATAAATTGTTACAATATCAGTTTGTAATAACCTACAGTCTCCACCATCTTTAACATTTCTATAAATCTTTAGATCGTCGGCATAAAGAAGTGCCTGCGAGTGCCTTATTATGCCGACAATATCATTTATAAAAATATTAAAGAGTAGCGGAGCCAAAGTACTTCCTTGTAGAACTCCGGAAGAAACATTGTGAGATTTTGAAAAAGAATTTTCTATTTTTACCTTAAAAGTTCTGTCTGTAAAGTAATTACCAAACCATTTAATAAATAAAAAATCAAGCCCAATTGCATGTAACTTATCCAAAATTATTTGATGTTGGCATGTATCAAATACCTTCTGTAGCGTCCAATTGTTTTTGTGTAGTTACTTCAGAGTATAAATTGTCAACTAGATTGGAACAGATTTGTTGTTGTGGTTTTCCCTGTTTGAAAACCATGTTGCGACTCGCATATTAATTTTTTTTGTAATAAAAGATAAATGTTTGAAAATTACTTTTTTCGAAAACTTTAGAAAAACTATAATTACTAACTTCATGCTTATTTCCTTTTTTAAAAATGGGAACTACTATTGCTTGCTTCCAAATGGGAACTACTATTGCTTGCTCCTCTATAACTTCAGCTTGCGGGGGGGGGGGGGGAGAAGGTAGGACGAGCTGGTAGTGAGGTAACTAAAATTGATTACATTTTTTTGTGGCCATAACAATGTGTGTTAAAAGGAAATGTAATGTAGATTACGATACAGCGAGATGAAATGATTCTGTACCTATACTATGCATACATCCCAACTCATTAATTTTTATCTTTGTGTTTATATCTGTATAAGTATTTGTAGATACCTTTGTAGCTTCCCTGTTTACGTAATAATTCATGATAATGTTAATTTAGAACCAGATAATACAAGAATGAGACAATATGTATTACATAGAGCCATTTTTTATGAATTAATATGGGTAGCATTGTAGATGCCATTAATCTGATACATGACAGTGCAACAATACGTGTACCACCATATATCTTCTCAAAAATAACAAGAAGTTATCAATATAACTAATGAGTCTACTTTTCTGTACGTGGACGCAGGTAGTTTTGATAAAATTTTTAAAAGGTTAGATAGTAGGTGGGTCTTGCCATCTCGTTGATAGTTATATCATTAGAGATGCAACCAGAAACAATTGCAGTCCTGGTGAGACAATTACGAACACATGCATGCCTTGCCTGTGACTCAAACACAGAACGCCTCGTACGGTAAGCTGCCGTGTAACCAACTACATCACAGAGGTAGGATTCAGAACATCAACTTTGATAGTAATCAGTCTAAAGTTTTGATAGACTAGTATTATTTTTTTCAAATATTTACAGGGACATCATTTTGATAACGAGTGTGCGAGTCACTTAAATCATGTAAGTTTTCATAGCCTGCCGTAACACTACTTGTGTGCAGAATTTGGTATAAATAGCTGGAACGGTTCCCGAGATATGGCTTAAAAGTTTGTTTCTCATTTGGCACTATCGTGTAAATCATCTTAAAACAGCTCTGTAAAGACATGTGATATGCTACTAATAGATTCTGAAACATGTCAAATTATTCAACGGATATGATAAACTTAATTAAATTATTTATATTGCATCCACACAGTAAATAAAGCTAGACATACTTTAAACATGGTCTACTAGTGTGAAAATTTCGGTGGAAATTGGTTGATTGGTCCTAGACATATTACAAAAAAGCTCAATAGTATCATTTGGTGGTATCTTCATTACAGGAGAACAAAATGATGATTTATTGGCACACCCTGTGTTTGTCATAGATAATGTTACATATTAAGAAAACTATGTAGCTGCGCATCTAAGGTCAAGAAGCGAGAGAGCGATACGGGCGACACTAACACGCACGCCTAGCGCCTCATCGCTCCGTGTAAGGCTAGCAGTGTTTCCGTGCTAATGCTTTACTGTGTAAACTAGATCTCTAACAGTGGGGTTTTATTGCATACGATGAAAGTACACAGATCAAACTACCTGTGTATAATCGTACTTTTCTCTTATCACTTAAAGAAACTTCATAGGCAAGCTTTTAAAATGCAATATTTGACCACTTTCACAATTTTTTTTTTCCATTAATACACTTAAAAATGATAAAAGTAAAAATATAGCGACAGACAATAGTTTTTTTTCCTTTCTGGAAAAACTTTGTATTTCCAGAAGACTTATTTACCGAGATACGTGTTTACACGCAAACAACGATTTCACAGAAAACGTTTCAGTACGTAGGACCCTTAAGTCAATTGAAATTGTTTGGGACACATGGCATACTGACATAAACTATTTACATTGCTGTGATTTTGAAAATATGTGACTACCTCCTAAAGTTCTATAAATTTAGAGGGACTACAAACATATACCTGTTGCCTGAATTTGATAGATATCAGTTAATAGTTTTCCAGGATAGACCAGGAGAACTTAATATTTCATATGGTGTTATTTTCCAAAATGTTGGACAAATAAGTGTATGTATTCGCTCAGTTGATGCTTACGTAGATACTGCCATCATAAAAAGTTAGGTTCAAGTTGGTTACATTGTTCCGTAGTTATAGCATGCTATCCTATGAAGTTTATATGGGCGCTATTTTGAAAATAAGCACCTGGCCCACTTGAAACATAGCCTATCAATTTATATGGCCTACCACAGTATTTCTTGTTTGCCATATTTAGATGGCATTGGTTGATTGTTTCTAAAACAGGCTCTGGGTAGACAAATTTTATTAATGTAATAGATACTGCTAGCATACAAAGTTAAGTTGAAATTTGTTACATGGTTTCGTAGATATAGCATAGTACCTTCATTTATTTTTATGGCCGCCTTTTTAAAAATAATGGTCTGACCAACTTAAATATCTCTGCGTATATGACCTACAGCAGTATTACTTGAGTGCCATGTTTGGCAGGGATATGTTGATTTTTTCCCGAGATATAGCAATATTACTTTATTTTTATGTTGTGCTATCTTGTAAAATTGTGTACAAAAAGGCTATAAATGGACACATCTGTTGCTTCTAAAAGATCATTTCAGTACAGCAATATTTGTTGAAATTGTACAAGCAATATGGTAGTTATTGAAAATATAGCTTAAATATTTATATACCCTCCATTTAAAAAATAAGTACCTTATCCATTTAAATAGCATGTATGACCAACAATGTATTACTTATATGACAAATTTGGCAGGAATCTGTTGTGCAGTTACAGAGATAGAACATAAAAACTTTATTTTTCATGTTGACTAGCTTCCAAAATGGCTGCTTAATAACTTTATCTCTATTTAATTCGTACATAATGCACTGTCAGTGTACCAAATTAGGTTTGAATCTGTTAAATGGTTCCCAAGATATAATGTAAAAGCTTTATTGTTTAGTATGCACGATCTTCCAAAATGGTAGACCCATAACATTATCAATTTCTTTATTCAATACTTTCATCATGCCCTGCCAACATATCAAATTTGTTTTAACTCTGTGAAATGGTTCCTAAAAGATAAAGTAAGAACCTAATTTTTTTCAATTTCTTCCAAAATGGATAATTAATACAATTATAACTTTCTAAATGCAGTTCTTATATAATGCACGGCCAATGTTCCAAATTTGGTTTAAATCGGACGATTGATTTTAGAGACAGAACATAGTGGCTTTAATGTCATAATTGCTGCCATTTTGAAAATAAGTACCCTGCGTGATCTAAAACTACAAAAATCTAATGTCCTTACTAAATATTGTATATGGGCATATTTTGGTTAAATTCAGTGGTCTGGTTTAAAAGTTATTAGGGGGCACATACATTTCAGACAGACAACAAGGTGGTTGCATAAGCCTATCTTTCCTTTGGAAATTAGGCTAAAAAAATCAGTCAATACAACCCACGCAATTTTCCAAAATCAAAAAGAAATACTGCACTGATCATGTGCAGCATGTTTTATTGAAAATTATAGTATATTTTACTGTTATTAAAGCATGTATGGGAATGTGGTATGTTTTTGGTAAATGCAGACATTATTGAATTTCAAAAGGTTTATTTAAATACATATTTATACCGGTACTCTTGTTTATTTTTATTTCATTTATGCATGTTATATATGCTACCGGGTTTTGTAAGGAAACAGGTTTGCTCAAATATAAAACTTAGAACCTGTGCAGAGTCCATAGTTGATTAACACAAAAGGAAGGATGGAAGCACATCTTTTGAAATTTTACAACTTGTATTACTTACATTTTGACTCCCTTTCATTGTTCACGTATGTGAAACTATGGATTTCTGGTTAAGTGATTTTATGTTGCTCATTAAACTAACCAGTTTATTGGCTCTGATAAAGGATTTTGACACTGCTATTTTTATATGAACATTATAAAATCCTTTGAGTTATAGACTTGGTAAGAATAGTATTGGCTGGTACATATTTTTTATCAACATGTTTTGGCATTTTTTGGCACGTGTTCCTACATTTAACATGTGTTTCTTTTGTGCAGTTCTCGTCAAGTTTATTTTCCATTCCCCACATTTATACATATTTATATTATTAAATTTATTGGTTAAAATTGCTTTAAATAACTGTACTTTGATACATTTGATGATTGTAAAAGCAGTTAACTCGTACCATGGGAAGTTTATTTAAAAAGAAATGTGCAAAGTTACACAGTGCGCAATTCTATAGGCTGTTCACGGTAAAATGAGCACTTTTGAAAGCCCTGCTTAAGATCTCGTTGTGTATTCTTCCGCCATTAACATTGCCATGGGCTACGTTGCTTTATTCATGCGTCTGTCAAATGAAACTGTGAAATTACTAAGAAAGTAAATACTTTACAAATCTTCTCATTTTTTGACTTTGATGTGTGTAAAAAAACAGAAAGCGAACGAAATAATTTTAAGTTACCACAAATGGTTACCTAACATTTTTATTCAACGTTAAGTTACGGTACTACTTTCCATCCATCGTGACCAACTTTACTGGGCGAATGTCACTCAGTGCGCCCATTAAAATATATGCATGCAGGGGCAGTGAATTTTATCAAAGGTTCATTTCTAAAGTGCTCACTTTATCATGAACATCTTTTAGTAAGTAGAGCATTCCTTATTCTGACATCATGGCTGTAGGGTATATGAAACTTGTCTGACTAATAGATGATGACACCTATAGGCACCAGTTTTATTTGCCCTGTCAGTCTCATGAAATTTCCATAATATTTTTATACTGATGGCAGTAGCTATTATGCATATTAACTTGACATTGAAGGGCCTTTTATATGGGTGTGATGTGCACAGATGACCCCCACTTACTTACCAGGGTGTATGCAGCGATTAGTAGCCATATAGCGTATTTTCAGAATTTTCAGCCTTGTAAATACAGTTGGTACAGTACTTTAGAATGTTATGACATGTATAAAGAACTATCATATCAATTTAAACCAAATTTGGTATGATGACAATAATTTGAGTCTCATTTTAAGGTATAGTGCATTTTGAACAAACAAGCATCACTTACATCGCTGGAACCGTTAAAAAGTATTTGATGATTTGAACCAAGTGGTATTCTTACAGAAATTGATTGGGGAGGATCACTGAAAAACCTTCTGCATCACCTGTTTGTTGAGGTGGAGTCATATCAAAAATTATGCTTTTATATTTCCTTTTGCAAACTAATAATCTAATTTGTAATAAATTCTATTTAGAAGAAATGCCACGTGAAGATGCAAGAATTTCAGTGGGTCAGACATTTATTTTCAAAGTGGTTTCCTTCTGCATGATACACTATATCTTTGAAACCAATATACATAAGATACAGTCTCATTAGATTTGCAATACCTGAGAAAATGAAATTCAGTAATTAATTGTGTGTTTCCTCTGTAATTTTAGGTGGTACATTGTCTGGAAAAATTTGGCTTATAAACAATTTTTCATGAAGTTGAGAATTCAACATTCAAGTAATGAGCACAATAAGCAGGTTATTATTTTTATAGAGCACATATAGAAATACGAAGGCCATCAAAATGTTTGAGGTGAATTGTATAAATAATTTTATTTTAATTATGGAGAGTACCTACAAGTAGTGTACTGTTGAGTGCTTGAATCTAATGTATTTTGAATGGGAACAGTGTATTACTGCGGCTGGGGGTTTTTTTGGCTCAACTTGGAAGTGCTTATCAATTTTTGATGGACTTGAGGGGCCAGCCATTTACTTCTTCTCGACTCACGATTGCCAATTGTAGCTGAAAACGCTGAGCATTTACGACCATTAACCTTCAAGCATATACAAATGTTCCTCCAAGCCAGTGGCTACATTTGTTGCATAGTGATAAGGTAGGCCAACCACATATCTTTCAATTTTGATCCATTACATTTTTTTAATTCATGATGAAATCTCATGTGGAGTACAGTGCAAAGCACCAAGCTCTAGATTATGTCTCAGTTTCATTCCTCAATTTATTGTACATTTGCTATAGTTTGTCATTTCCAACTAGTGTGTCTGATGGGGAAATTATTTGATTATGTCATATTGCTTACTCGTGATTGGCTTTTGGTCACGTGAAATCTCTGGTGCTGCAGGTGTGTAAAGCAGCCAAATTCATGCAACATTTCAGTTCTTCATCAGATGATATATTGTCTTCTTTTCTTCTCATGAGTTTCTTAGCCATCAGTCTTGTAAGTTCTTTTATGTTCTGCGCTTCCATCACAATTCACGAGGTATTAGTGGATGTACTCATAATTATACATATATTTTCATTTACCTACCTGTTTTGACTAGTGAGCCATGAACCAGTTGAGTGTATATTTTGTACCATCTGGTGCGGGGGCATTAATAATAAATTCACATAACCACAACAGCACAATAGTTATTTACAATTATTTTAATGTTGTAAGTCCACTTCCAGGAGAATGGGGCTTACAAGGTTCTTTGGATAGAAAGGTCGGAAAGGGTGGTTACAAGAATTGACGACTAGCACGAGTAGAGCACACACTCATTTTGCATTCAATGTTCTCCCCAGTGCACTATAAAACATTATATCAGTCTCACTACATAACTACCTTAGCTGCGAATAAAACTGCCCTCGGTCCCGGCTTGACACACACTGATGGTCGCTTCTCGGCCTCTTGGCAGGTAATGTCTCAGGAGGTGGCCACACACTCTCCAGTGCTCCCCTGCGGGAACAAAAGCGTACATTCTCCACAAGCCTTGGCATAATTCCGTGCCACAGGTTCGCGCACTGCACTGGCCAAGAAGCCAATTTTTCAAAACACTTTTAGCACTTACATTCATCCCGCCTTACAAAAAATTAGTTGATTCTTACAGTAAAACTTTTTTACAGACACCTAATTACACATTCACACAATAAACGGAGAGCAGTAATAAATTGGATAGTTTCCTTGATGCAAATTCAATTCATGTTTAATGTTTGAAGTAATAAGGTAGTTTCTGAAATTCTTAACACTAATGGGAACAGTCAGATAGCAATACAAACTATAAAGTTATCCTTTGTTGCATTCACACAATCTAGCAAGACAAATTAGATACATTTAACACAGACAACACTTACACTTAGTTCAGTGACTAAAATGAGCTAATACATTCCACACACATTATTCAAAGAGTAAGACCAAATAAAACTTACTACTAACAAGGAACTATTTTGGGTAGTACACAGCATATCAACAAAACTATTCCCTTGTTTTTGTTACAATGCACTCACTCCACAGAAAATAAAAATTATCATGGGCCCTATTCACTTAACTGTCTCTATCACACAAACTGCCTTCAATTGTTGTGGTGTCTTCTGAGCTGGTAGGGGCAAGGGGGATGCACCGGTGGTAATGAAGAACTTCTGTCGACTACCTTGATAACACTGCTGTGAAATCTGCGTACTGAGATGCCAATAATGTGTACTGAGGTTGTCTAATATGTTGTGTGGTAGTGTTGTTTTCTTCTTCCTTGGTCATCCAACTGGCCGGTCTGTTTCACCAGTGATGTCTGCGACAGGCGACTCACTGTTAACATGCAGCTTCACGCGGTTGGTATGCACAACTATGGTCCTGAAGGGCAGCTGTAGTTTCAATGTTTACAGGTGATTTCACTTCAAGGATTTGGACCTTTCCACCTTACTTGAATTTCAAACTCGAATGATCTGTAATTATAGTAAAGGGTTTCCCATCCAAGTAACACCCAAAATGATTGATTCCCAAAATATACTTAAGAGCTCCTTTTCAGTTCTACCTTATTCAGTTTTCTAGAGGAATAAGCAACAGGATGTTCTTTTCCATCAACCAGCTGTGACAAAAAACATCCTATGGCAACATTACTTACATCCGTGGACATAATGAATGGCTGACTGAAATCAGGGTAGCTTAAAACTGGTGATGAAGTGAGTAAAGTTTTCAACATCTCCATTGCCTTCTCATATTCAGGGGTCCAAACAAACTTGACAACTTATCTCAGCATTAGAGTAAGTGGAATTGCGATGTATGCTTAATTTTTGATGAAGCACCTGTAAAAGTTGGAAAGGCCCCAAAAATGACTGAAGTACCTCAACATCCATTGGTGATAGATAATCTGAGACAGCCTTTATCAGTTTGGGATTAGGTTTTACCCCATCTGTTGAGATAATGTGACCGAGGTAGTGGACTTCTGATACTGCGAATTTGCACTTCTCAAGAGAGAAAGACAGTTGGCAGAATGTAACCTCTGAAAAACAGCTCTGAGTTGTTCAGCATACTCATGCATATCTTTAGCAAAGACAATAACATCATCAGTGTACACAATTTGCTTGCAAAGGTAACAGTCTTCCATGTCCACTATCCATTATTCATTGAAATGTTGCCGGTCCAATAATTAGCCCTTATGGTAATTGGACATATTTGTAAAATCCTGTTGTGATGAAATATGTTGTAGCCCTGTCATATGGATGAATTCCTGTTTGAAGTGAGGTCAACAACTAAAAATACTCTGCACTTTCCAAGGTTATTAATTGTCTCGATTATGTTAGGGGGAGGATAAATGTCTGACACTGTCATCTTATTAACAGACCTATAGTCTACACAAAATCTAAAGCTAAGCTCTCCAGATGGTGACTTTTTTTCTTCATGATAAAAATAGGAAAGGACCATGGAGGGTTGCTAGGGTCTCGTAATATGAAACTTGATGATAACTGTTCATTAATCATGTTCTGAACCAGTTGTTGATGTGTTACTCTGTATGCTTTCTTAGATACACATGGGGCAGCTCCTCTATGAATCCTATGCTGCACAAATCAGGTGACTGGAAGATTATCTTGTTTTCTGAAAATATCTGCAAACTCGTGCAAAATCTGCTCAAGAATTTGCCTATCTTATACTGACAAGTGACTGAGCATAGCTGTGAGATTTAACTCATTATTACCCTTAGTTTTACTGGAGTCACTGTGAGGATCACTTCCAGCGGTACTAATACTCACACTAACTTTCTCAGGGTTATATAATGCTGTGGCTGTTACAAGATAACCTCATCACATGGGAGGGTATTCTCGGGTTTCAACATTTTCACTCTTGCTAACTTAGTACCTGAAGGAATATTTACTGCTGCTTAACTCATGTTGACAATGTCCAATGGTACCACTTTCTTACCATTAACATAATATACATGGCTGTGCTTCTGTCAACATAACAATGCTTAACATTGAGGAAATCGTTTTCAAAAACAGGCTTGACCAGAACAACATCACTGTCAACACACACTGGAAGAACAATTTTTACCTGGACTCTCTTTCCTGTACCTGGTGGCAAGTCGTCAGCATATTTAAGATGTATATGTTCCTGTATGAGATCAGTTTGTTGAGATGGGTTAGCTACTCCCATGCACACACCTTTCATACTTAAGGACTCCTTATCAGATGCTCTTCCTAACACATGATTTGCTGCAAATATAAAGCCTCTGCTTTGCTACACTGATAGTTGTATGATTGAGTTTCAGGAAATCTAAACCAAGAATAACACCATACTGGTTACATGATTATTCAACCACCTGGATCTCTGTTGATTAAAATGCCAATATCACATTCTCCCAAGTTCTATATACTCTTACCATTCAAGCCTATAACTGTAAATTGTGGTGCAAACAAGTTCTGCACATCTTAAAACATCTTGTGCCAGATTTGAGCATCTGTATCCACTAACAAGTAGCATGATTTACCTTTAAAAGAACTGAGAGAACCAAGTCTTTAGTCTGGCTATCAGAAATGTCAGCTGATGTAGTACGCACAACGCTTATCCGGAATGGGTGTTTGTGGCGCTGCCAACCCCATTCTAGTTAAACTGCTCGTCATTTTTGCTACTACTGTTTTTCTGGCAGTCCTTTGCCAAATGCTTGCTGCCACAAGAAAAATGTGTACCTTGCTTCTTCCTACACTCACTTCGGTTATGACATATTTTAAATGTGTGCAAATATCTTTTGTTGAATTGCTTGTTTTGGATGACGTAGATTTTTAAAATGTGGCAGAATGCAGTCACTGCTTCGACGAAACCATTGGCACAAACTTTTCCATAATCTATGAGATTCTTGGGCGTGGTGTTGCTAACATGATAGTGGATAACCATCTCAAAATCTTGGTATGAAGGATCTACAACTGCTCAGGTTTTCACATGTCTCTGCAAGTTATCATATTTAGCAAATGATGCTTCATAATTTCAACACTTCCATATTCATCACTCATTCATATTTTCATATCTTTGCACATTGTGGATGAACACAAAGGTTTTATTATAGAAGCAACATGGTCGTTGAGATGTAGACTGTGCAGATGGCACCAACACAGTTGATGATTCTGTGAATGGCATCTTGAATGGGATCACTGATCACGTAGGCAGCCAGTAATGGTACCACCAAAGATAACAATGGATTGCTATTAGTGGGGACACCATAAAATAAATACTTAATCTCTGCTGGACACACAAAAAATACTTAATTCATAGTGAAATATTTTGTGCAAGGATTGCCCATTAAATTAACAATACAACATATTGATAAAGCAATTAATTTACACATTTAATAATTAGTAAAGAATTGTTGCAGTTATGTTAATTTAAAAGTTACGAGGTTCCTGCTCCATATGCTACACAATATATACTCTATTCACTCTAATGGCTCACTGACCAAAACAGATACTTGAAGTTTGAGCAGATTTTTTGCCAATACTACCCTGTGAACTGTAAATAAAGAGTAGAACAAAAGAAGATCTTACTAGATGACTGGTAGCTAAGGAGGTCAGAAGAAAATGCATGACACATGAAGCGAAGAACTGAGTCACATGAATCTCGCCATATTAAACACCTGCAAAGCTAGAGATATTACATTATTAACAACCAATCATGAGCAAGTATTGTGAAATTAATAAATACTTTCCCCATCAGCTACTCGACCATAAAATGACAGAAACTATAGTGAGTCTACAATAAATTGAGGAATGAAACTTGATGCTTGATGCTTCGCACTGTACTCTACACGAGATTTCATCACATATTAAAAAATAATAGGGAAAAATTGAAAGATTTTTTATTTGGTGTATCCTCTGCCTACAAAATAAATTAGGCAGTGTGGCCTTTGAAACAACAGTATATGCTAGAAGATTAGTGGTCATAACTGTGAAGCATCTTTGGTTATGTTCAGCAATACAGACTCAAGCAGAAGTAGATGGATGGCCTCTCAAGTTAGTCTTAACACTATCAAGCAGAAGTAGATGGATGGCCTCTCAAGTTAGTCTTAACACTATCAAGCACTGCTGAGTTGAGCTGAAGACCCCTATCTGAACAGCCACACTGCTCCTGTTTAAAATACATTAGGCTCAAACTCCCAAACTCCTGTCTAGTCAGAGTAATGAGTTACAGGCCACTTTTGTATTTTGTACCTTGTCATTTTTTTTTATATTCTAGAATTGTTAGTTATTATTTAAGTTGTTTTTTTAAGTCTTGATTGTTCCATTACAATAAAAATATGGGTAAATTATTAATACTAAGTTTGGTTTTAATTTAAGTCATTAGTTTGCAATAATTTAAATAATGCACATAATTAATACTCCATTTACAGCTCATATTTTATTGGTCCCAAAGTATTCAATGTATTTATTTTGAAAATTGGAAAGTTTTATTTTTTAATTAATACAATTTCACTGTGTGTTGAGATACGGTGGTTATGATTATGAGAAAAATGGTAAATTAGATTTATGCAAACTACACAACAATCTTAGTTAAACAATGTCATTTCTTCTGTGATTATAATCTCTTGGGTAAACATAACAGTTACTTATTTACATTCATTAAAAAAATTGGTTAAGGTATAATTTGTTGAACCTTTTGAAAAAATCTGCAATAATACCATCACTTCCAATATAATGTTTGGACCATACTTCTTATGATACTTGAAGAAAGTGTAACAATTATAATATAATTGCAAATTAAGACAAAATGATACACAAGCATTAATATGTGATATGAACCCGTTTTTGATATCCTACAAAAATGTTGTTCAGTAGAAACATCACTTAGGGTACAACACAAACTTCAACTTCACAGTTAGGCGATGAAATTACCTCTGTCCTCTTCTTACTCACTTTCTTTTGATGCTGCATGCTGCATATTGCCAAGTGGGAGTGAATTTTTTTATTTGTAGGAGATATATTTTCTGAAAATTCTGCCAAGTCAGTCTTGGTTTGTAATTGTTCCAGGCCACCCTCCCTGAGAAGAAAGTTCTTGAGAACAGTATTTTCCAAACATTTTCTCAAATAATCATTATTCATTATTTATTACTTGTTAGGACATAACCTTCCACCAGATTATATGTATAAGATGTGCAAGTTGAAAACTATATGTTTCTAATGATAGAAAGGTTTTTTTTGGTAAGTTTTCATGGCTCAGGATAGTTAACCAAATGCTTGATTAACTCTGTAAATGCCACCCATAGAGAGATTGTAATCAACAATTACTCTAGGATCCTTGACAGTTATATTCTATTATTTCACTTTTGTCAATATTTAACACACTTACTTGCCTGTCTACCTAATAGAATTGATTTGTCCATGTTGCGAAACAGTAATCTTTGTAAGTCATTTCTGTTAGAATTTTCTGGCACATCTTTATATGAAAATTGGACAGTTACGTATATGTCAGTCCTGTGAATGAGGAAAGTATATACCAGTTGTAAAGATGTTATAAAATTGTGTGTGTAACAAGACTGGTCTTTGTCCAACAATGGTGCTACCAAAGTCTTTACCTGTGAATATATAGAAAGCTTCCTGTTATCTCTATCAAAGGTAGTTAGTTTTCCTGTGTAAATCACCGAGTTCCAAATATACTCTAATTTCAATTCATAGACCGTAAATATATCTATGCTAAACCTGGCATGTTTCTGAGGGCTGTATTGCACCCACCTTAATCTGCCTTTATAGAAACTGTATCTAAATTAGACAGATGAACTTTGGCTGCAGGTTAATCATGAAAAAAGGTGATTATATATATATATATATATATATATATATATATATATATATATATATATATATATATATATATAGTGAATGCTAAGGGCAATGTACATATCTTTGAATTTGGACCTGAAGCACAAGTGTATTACAAATAATAAAGGCTGGTAGAAGCATCGAGTCTGTTCTGTTTCAGTGAGGATTACAGATGTCTGGCCGGTGCTCTTATCTGAGTCACCTTGTAGGTCGGACTGATGTCTAAGGACAGATTTGGTGGACTCTTGGGTTTGTTGTTGATTTCCATCATGATTCACTGCTGAGTGCAGAGGTTTAAAGGATAGTACAGAGGTTGATGTGTATGACTCAGTGTCTAGCCTTTTTCTGTGCCAGGATCCCGGTTTCTCATACCTCAGCTCTCCAATTCCAACACCCGGCTGTGAATTGCAGTGGTGTGTGGCAATGTTGGGGTGGTAGCAGTAACTCTAATTAACGTGGGTGTGACCTAGTGATGGCTTCCCGGTAACAAGTTTGACCGTTTTGTCTGAAGGACACTGGTCCAACCAAGACAGTCAAAACTGCCATAACACCAGATGTCAAGTTGTGACAGTGACCCCTTCCCCCTCCCTTGAGGCACAATCACTTACCGCAGAAACTGACTGGTTTCTGTCTTGAGTATGTGTGTCCCATTCCCTTATTCTTTCCCATTCCCTTATTCTTCACAGAAAAGTCCCTGTGGACATGGTATGTTATTGAGTTAATTAGGAAGAAAGGTGATGACAAGTAGGGATGTCCTCTCTGCAATAAGTAGTTGAAACTCTGGACTAAAGTGCTGTAGGATTTATTCAAAATCAACAGTACTCAAGTGTTGGGAACCTCTAACCGTCAGTATCTCCAACACCAAGCTCATTAACACCCCTGTCAGGTCTGACCCATGCAAATGAGTGGCCCCAGCCTTGTAAAATACAGCCACCTAAACTGCCTACTAGTTCTCCGACAGTCCTTTGACACATGAGTCGCAGATCTAATCACAATGAGGTGGGTGGTGTGGTGTGATGAGCATAGCTTCTGAACATCTTTCGGTTTGTCCGTAACAGACAGTTGGCTAGTGAAGCAAGCAAATATTTTCACAGATTGGCGGAAGGGTCTCAACTGACAAATGAAGTTGGGGAACAGGAAAATTGTGTTAATTGTAGACAATTGCCCTGCCCACACCACGTTGTCTGAACTCAATCATGTGAAAGTTATTTTTATTCCTCCCAACATGACAAGTAAACTACAGCCCATGGACAAAGGTATTATCAAGAACTTCAGCGGAAGAGTATCACTGTGTTTATTGGAGAGGTAGGCACGTGATGGCTGATGAACAACTGGCATTTTGTGGTTTCCCAACTCAACATATAGCCATGCGGTGGACATCCTCAGGGTCAGGTGTGTGCGTGCGCGTGTTCAGGGGTGACATACTGCTCCTTACCACCATTCTACGGCAGCTGCATGAGCTGGCTGCTTGCGAGAAGGGTGTAAAATGGTAATAGGTTGCTGAATGTTCACTATCTGCACTCACTTAGGGGCAAACCAAACCCTGTACAAGTCATATCACTTATATAGCTGTGGTAGAAAGACTTTAAGCAAGGTGTGATTGTGACAATTAGACTAATATGTTGGATGGCTTGCATCAACGTTTTGTGGAATTATACTGCTGTATGTGCCTGTTGGCTAAGTTAATGAAGGGATAGAGATCTTAATTAAATAATATAATCAAATTTAACTTCATAATTTATTTATAATTCTATAAAAATCTTTACAGTTATACCTTTTACAAAGTATAATCACTCGTATTACAATCAATAATGAAAATAAAAAACCATTACTCAGAGTCTTATTACATTATTCATCTAAATAAATGTAGTAGTTTTATTAACAATACACTACACCCTGCACAGAACATCTTGTCTACTAGAGGACTGCGTTAGTGCACCTGCTTCATTGCTAACTTCCCACCAAGGTGAACCAGATTCGATTCCCATGTCATCCAAACTTTTGTAAAACTTCAAGCTCCTATACAGGAAAGAAGTAGTCCAACTCATACTTTCTTCCATCAAGCAGACTTCACAGTAGCCTTACATCACCATACTTTGTGCAATGTGGATAGTTAGGAAAGCCTGGTTTGACGTAAAACCGAACACAATAGCCAAGGGTTTCAGGGAGTGTGGGTTTGGCATCTCAATCGGAGAAGCGCCGGAAGATGGAGTAGAAGAGGTAACAAGGGAGGAATGGAGTCTAGTACTTATTCACCTTCCCTCGTCTTCATAATCTGTTGATGATGAGCCTATTATCAGTGGTCAGAGTACAGAGGAGGCAATCATTGATTGCTGTCTCAGTGTAACCTGTAATGACAACAGTGAAACAGATGATGATGATGATGATGATCATAATGAAACCACCAATGCACCTACTATAACTAAAAAGGATCCCTGAAATGCTTTAGTGATGCAGCAGCAGTTTTTCGAGTCTACCATGTTTGATGGAATATGTTTTGCTCGTCTTCATGATCTGGAAAACATGATTAACAAAGCTGATGCTGAAAAGCAAACAAAAATTAATTTTTTTTGCTGGAAGTGTGTATTCAATTTCAAATCTGTTTATTTTATACACAGTTGTATATTCCTGACAAGTTCTTCCGGTTAAGGGCAACTGCTATACTTACAGTAGTATGTACTACATATACATATTACATTTTCAATGTGTATGTATTACAGTAATTCGGTTTTTTTCCATAAACCTTGGTAATCGAGAAACATTTTGGAGATAATCTGTGTTATTGTGAATACTACAGTTGGTGAGATACCTGGGTTAGTGAAAAAATGTATTGTCCGCATTGGGTTCTCACGAAGCCAGGTTCCACTGTATTTAATGGGTGCCATAGATGGGGTCCTCTTGGTAGATAACTGCCTCATTCTTATGTTACTTGCATATGTTTGAAGGATCAGTGGATGGGTGGAATCAGTCACTGGGTAGGATCAAGGGACATGGTGGCTGAATGTCTTTGAATTGCGCCCTTTGAAGGCCATTGGTCCATTTATACAGAGTATCCTCTCTGAGAAGTTTGTTCAATGAGATAAAATGGTTGGCCAATCTTGGGACGTAATCCCTTCTGTTTTGAGGAGGTATGGCATCCTGTATTGTCTGAATGGCCTCTGGGGCTACCTCATTTCCATCCACTATTACAACATGGCCTAGGTATTCAATGTGATCATGTCTGAAATAACACTTGGTGTTGTCCAAGTATGTGAAGCAGAATTTCCCACTATAGTATGCTGTTACGCGCGTGACTATTTGCCTCGCACACGAGCCCCTGTTATGCGCAGGCTGGTGCTGTGGGAGGACTGACCCCTCGACCCTCCTCTTCCCCACCCCCAGGTTGTCTCTCGTCGCATCTCCTGACTGGTGCACGGCCCCTCGTCCCCCCCCCCCCCCTTCAGAAGACGCCGACGAGCTTAGAGGATGGGTAAGAAATTTCTGGGAACTAGGACCCTCGGTGCAACGCTACATTTAGAGAAATTTCCAGGTGATGGTGTACAGCCCCATAAATATTGCAGCGGTTCAACAATCTGCAATCTTTCTGTGGAAGGCAATTGGCTGAGTGCAAGAATCAAGTGATAATGTAAGGGATGGAAGATGATGAGAGATTGCGAGGCAATGGCGGATGAGGTGTTTGTGGTGTGAATGGACGAGAAAGGGCATGCATGATACCCGACGAGTGAAGACTAATGAGCATGAGGGCACTCTGAGAATGCTAGAATATTGTGGACTGGTGTGACCTGGACTAAACTGAGGTGGGACCAAATGAACATGTGATATGGAGTTTATTTTAAATATTGGAACTGTCAAATATGGGATATTTGTTTATAAAATAATTGAATAGGTTTTAATACACTGTATATTGGAACTGATTTTAATTACCTAAATACATTAATTTCTTTGAGGTAATTGTAAATTGTAGTGATTAAATTCATTAAATGTAAATAGCAAGTGATATCAATTTATTGTGAGATGTTGGGTTGAGAGAATTTTGTTTGTAGTTATTGTAAATAAAATTAAGAAATTATAGTTAACTCTTTTATTTTATTAAGCCCTTCATCCCTTAAGGAACCTGGTTTAGCCTTCTGACTTTTGAGAAATTATAACAATACTAACACTTCTGATGCCACAAATTTCTGGTAAGTAGCAAGGACGTTCTGTAGTCTGAATGGCGTTACCCAGAATTGTAATGACTCCCCATCTAGAGTAGTAAAAGCGAGATATTTTCTTAACTCAGGTGCCATGGGAATCTGCCATGAGCCTCTCTGCAAATCTGGGATGGAAAAATATTTTGCCTGCCCTAGGTCCCGTAAAGTGTGGGCCGTGTTTACTGATGGTCAGACAATATCACATGTGATCTAATTCAAGACTCATAGTCAACACGGAGTCTTAAATTGCCCTTCTTTCTTTGGGACTACCGCCATGTGGCTGTTATAAGGGGAGATGGCAGCTTCCATTAAGTGTTGGTGTTTCATGGTGGCAAATTGCTCAGTGATTATCTGCACCTTTTTCAGGGGAGGGTTAGTTTTGATGGGCTCACACAGACTCGTCCATTTTGAATGATATCTCATGTTGGCAGATCGGAGTCTGGTATAAAGGTTTGCATTGTGTGAAGACCTAGGAATATTGTTCCAGCATCGCCTGTAATACCTCTGCTGCTCTCTAGTACTGTTCCTGTGGTTAATTCTCCACCTGGCACCTATGTTAGGGCTATTCCTAGTTTCTTTCCAAAGTGACTCCATCCGTCCTTAATTTCCAAGACATTCTTTTAATGGTAGAGCTAGGGTTTATCCAGTATCACATCTTCCAATAAATCATTAACGACTAGAAAGAGGGTCTGTTTAACTTCCTCATGGCCCAAAGTAACTGGCAGATAGATTTCTCTAACCAGGGGAAGATAAACCCCACTCTGGGCAAGCTTGATTGTTTCTCCTGTCGAGCTGTCTTGACTTCATTCTTCTGGTGAGAGGATCCTTATGTTCACAAATTTATGTGTAGCGACAGAGTCAAGTAGGGCTCGCTGTTAATTTTCCTAACTCAAATAACAACATATGGGAAATCACCCTGTGCCTGGTGTACTTAGGGTATTTATGACTTTCTTTTCTTATAATTCCCCAGCTCCTAGGGTCCCTTGATGGGGTTAGGTTTCTTGTTTCCCAGTGGGCTACATAGTGTAGTAGGTGGGGAATCATCATTTTGTATTATTGCTACCCAAGTATTGGTGGTAAGATACTTAGATTTCCAATGGCATGGTCACCCCCTATAACCAACATTCTTTCCTTTTGACTGGTTGGGCTCATTGTTGGAACATGTTACATGGATTAGCAATGTCCCTATTGACAATTCAGAACTGTTCCTGTTTCTGATCTTTTTCAAAGCATCTAGCCCTCTAAATTAGTTCCTCCACGTGTCTGGATTTGGGCTCCCTCAGGAGTGCCCGTACCTGTCTCTGCATCTATTCCACAATTAGCGGAATGAGCTCATCCATGTCCCCCTTGGGGTATATTTTTTTTAAAGTCATTTTTCTGTCTAACTAAATATTTATCGCCCCCCCTGCCCCCTCATGTTGTCAACCATATATTTCATGGTCATGATGGCTGTACTAAAGATTCCTCAGATGTGTTGCTATGCAGTCTCGTAGTTCAGACCATGTCCTTATAAAATCTCCTTTTCACCTCCACCACTGTTTGGTTTCCCCTAGAGTTGGTAATATATGATTTCAACCCTCTGGCTACGCTGTGAGGAAACTTAATTGCAAACTTTTGCTCCGTTCTGGCACAGCACACGGGACTGCCATATCCCATGGTTACTCTGTCCATCCTAAATATATATGATAGAACTTGCAATCACACTCCCCATACTTAATATAGTGATATTCAGTCTGCTGTCCTCATTTAGATGTGCAGAATATTAATGAGTTCCGACATTTATCACACAGATAGGACATGCCGCATACCATTTATAATTCTTCTCGCCAACCCAAAAATACTTTATGAAAATGTGTCCCACATTTTGTACAGTTTATTGTGTGTCCTTCGGTTGTGCAAATCTTGGCATTGCAGGTCATATTTCTCTTCGTCGATACTCTGTCATTGCTTCTATCTATCAAACAGATCCAATCTTCTTCCCCACTTGCTCACCTCATTCATAGATACAATGTGTTTACAGAGAAGGAAAGAAAAGAAATTAGGTATGTGTAGAATGCTGTATTTATACTGACTCCCAGAAGTTAACTTTACGTTTTCTAGGTAGGTCTTAAATGCCTTTGGCTATTCGCATGCCCCATGCCTTGGGACAAGGGGATGGATAGGTAGTTGTCCATTACGGTTGGTGTTGTCCGGAGCTGATCCCAGGTGTTCGGAGAACTCCGGAATATGGTGGACTGTTGGGACCAGGACTAAACTGAGGTGGGAATGACTGCATTCAATCTCGATCAGGGCATCCTGCCATGGGAGATCTCCTTAAGGGAATTTGCTGGTGTCGCCCCGGAGACTAGTCCTGCCCTCTCAAAGTTGTTTCCCAAAGGGGCTGATGGATGGAACCTGGCTTGCACCTGTTGTCATAAAAAGCAGCTGCGTCACTTGCAAATGCTGCCTGTGCTCCTCCCTGTAGATCTGTCGCCAAGCCGCAGCCTCCTCTTGCCTGCTAGCCTGTTTGTGGCAGGATTGGTGATGTGTCTGCCGGACTCTAAGTGGAGGCCGGCAGCGTTCCGGCATGAGGTGAGGAAAAGTTTCTCGTGCAAGGAAATAACTATTACTGTGGATGCAATAAAATGGTCTGTTTATTAAACTGACGTCCATGGCCACCCCCACTGCACACTTTCCTCCGCCCTCAGGATCAAGGGAATGCCTGCCTATCCTTACCATGTAAGGATGTTGGTGTTCAAGAGTTTCTACTGGTCCCAGCCAGACCAAAGAGCTACACTGAACCTTCCTTGCCAATGAACTTAGAAAGAAATATTCCGGATGAAACGTGAGCAATTGGTCTTGACCCTGGCATGTTTCTGGCTTGTATAAGCTGATCGTGGGAGATCTCTCAGGGTGTCAGTGGAATCAATCCGTTACCAATTAGATGTAATCACAGCCAGCCGGCCGTCTATCTCCGGCTCAAATGCGCTACACTGCCCCATCATGGCCACTTGACTGTGGTTAGTTACGTCTCACTCACCTACACTTCCTGGCATGGGCTGTGCTCACCACGCCCTCTCGATGCTGAGGTGCAAGGAGCAGGAGAATGTTGGCCTCTATACATTATATCTCCATATTTGTGAAGCCCATACCACAACAGGATTATTAATTAGATTTCCTAGCAAGTAATAGGGATGACATACTATCATTCGTCTACCTCTTTGTCATTGTCAGTACAACCCTATTGAAATGATATTGGTCAAAGTAAAAGCCAGAGTTGCTGAATGTAACACAGCTCGTAAAATAGCAGACAAAAAACAGATACCTTGACAGAGTTATGAGAGAAGACTGGATATCAAAAGTTAACCATGTAGTAAAACTGCAAGATTTTCATCATGAAGTTTTGTGCAAATGAGTTTAAACTGTTGTAATTATTCTACAAGACAGTGACACGGACAACATACATTTGGGCGCTGAAGATAAATCCGACAGCAAGGAAGAGTATGTGCTGCCATTATAAGTTATTGCAATAACGATATATTACATCTTCTGTAGTATACTGAACTGTAAGTAAATGAAAATTATTACATCTTCATTTAATAGATGTTGCTAATCACTAACTTTAAGAGGGTGTGGGACATGTGGGTGCTAGCCGCGAAATCTACGTTCATGATGCAAGAGATACTGTGAGAACTGTTACATATTTTGAAATCAGGGTAATATTAAGATACTGTGTAAGGTTGGATTTTAGATTGCCATTACCCGAAATTTCGAAATGTGTTTTATTTTACTAATTACATATCAGTCAATATGACAAACTTCAATAGACGAATACTAATAAATTTGCATTGCAAATAGAAAATGAAAAGTGTCAATCCATAACACATTTGTGTACATGGCGTTGAAAATTGCAGGATGCATGTAGAAGCAACACAAGCTGTAAAATCTATTGCTCTTCAAGCCTTGAAAACTGCAGTTCACGTGGGATTGGGAACTGATTAGATACGTCGTAGTTCATGTGCCACCCATAGGTGTCGGGCTCTCCGCGTGCAGTGATTCATTACAGTAACACATCACAGGTGTCTGGCGTGTTGGAGGCCGCCATTGTTTACTTTACAGTATCGCCAAACCACACTTTTGAATTTGGCGGGAGACACCACGACGAATGGTAATAAGACACGATTTAAGAAGAACAGGGATAGACAACACGTACTTATTTCTACATGGCGGAAAAGAAGCCAAGGGAAATCACTTTATTTATTTATTTATGTATTTATTTATTTATTTATTTATTCTAATCCTATATTCCAATACATTTTGGAAAGGACTTGCCAATTATTATTTTTTTTTTTATATTTGTTATACAATATGGATATTTGCACACAATTACATTAACATAAAAATATATAACAGATAAATAATATAATTAACACACTTCTTAATTCTAGCAGCTCTACAAACATGTAAAGACTACATTTTGGTTGCCGTACAAGTTATTACAAGTCATATACAGATAGATATTAAAGTACAAATATGTAAAGCCTACATTAGATTGAAACACAAGGTATTACATGAAGTCTCCTTATATCAGTCTTGTTCTCCATTATAGAAATTCATCTTTATTTAGCATTCTTCTATAGAATACAAGACCTTATTTAAAAAGTAGGATTTAACAGTTCTTTTTAATTACTGCAAAATAATTAATTGACTTCAAATGACTAAGTAGGTTTTTTATTAGTTTTGCCCCAGCATAGTATGGACTTGATGTAAATTTTGAGGTTTTGTAGGAGAATAGTTGAAGATGATTAGCTTGTCTGATGTAGTAATGGTGTATGTCACTATTTTTTTAATTTTTTTTTTTTTGTTTTCCATGTAAAAAAGTATACTACGGTACATATACATGCCATGGAAGAGAGAGAATTTGGTTATTTATAAACTAGAGGTTAGCCAGTGACAGTGTTTTTAGTATTGCCACATGCCTAGAACAGTTACGATGTTACAAAATTGTGTTATCATTCAAAGACTGGAAAAAAATATGATGTGAAATTAACTCAACATTGGATATAGTTCTATCGACTAAGCCACTGCGGCACCACTTAACATAGTTCTATCCACTGAGCCACTAATGCCGGGTTACACTAGAATTTTCACATGTCAAAAATGCGGTAGACATTACCATTTGTGGGTGGGGTGGCATTTCTCTGGGTACTGTACTCTCGTTCCACACGTAGATGTTTTCCATCACTGTTCCATCTTCACCTCACTTCACCCTGATGTGCTGTTAAAGTGCCATATATATCCCCCCTGTCCTTAATGACCTTGCCGTAGAGGACTGTGAAGCCATAAAACATTGCATTTAAATAAATTAGTTTTTCTTGCGTGCAGGTTGTAATATTTTATAAAGTTTCGTAGTGGCAGGCGATTATACTTTTTGGTTCCCATCCTTTTTATTTCAGTACTTGCTCAGATTTTCTGCACAGTGTTTGGACAACAGATATGAGAAGCTACGTTTATAAGTCTACATTTAGAGCGACAATAGCCCTCATGTGTCCGTAGAGAACTCTGGTAAAGTGTTTTGAAGCTGACAGAATAGAGCTGATCTTTGTCTCTAATTAGACCTGGAATACTCTTAAAATCTTATGTAACTAACTCAGGACCGTTTACAGTGGGAACACAGTTTAGGATGAGAGGTGTCAGTAGAGAGTATTTATAGAAAATCAGAGGCCACAATTATTTGATTCTATGTCGGAATCACATTCCAGCAGTACTAATTTTTCATGTGGTGAAAGATACAGAGCAGAGATACTGAGCAGTATTCATTAACTGTCAATTTTCTTGCGGGGTCACTCCTGAATTTTCGCATGTAGGAATCGTGCCTGGAAGACGCAGTAGGCTGACGGGTTTTCTTGGAGATCTTCGGTTTCCCCTCTTCTGCGTCATTGCATTCCAAGACGCTTCTCCGTATCCGCCTCATTCATCTCTCATCGGCTACAAATACCTTAGCTTAGATGATAAGAGCCATCCAAACTTCTTATTGACATATTCTGTAATATTAACTTAATTATTCATGACACCAGCGACTGATTTGCAATGTCAGAATTTAATATGATCAAGTTTTATTTAAAGACATATCATAGAGGTATAACACACTAGAGAGGGTGTGACGTCATAAAAGTGTGTTCAACATGGAACAATGTTTTGTTAAAGTCACGTAACAGATTCCAAACACACCATTCGCTCCCTGGAGCGTGACGTCACGAAGGTGCGTCCAACAAGGTTCACCATTGCGCAATCTTCCTAAAGTCACGTGGCCCATCTTGAACACATCATTTCTTACCGTCTCTTATTGCAGACGCTGCCTCTATTATACCTCTGGGTATAATAGACCTCAATGACTATATAACATATTGTGAAGTCCGTGTTGTATGCATTAACATTTATATGTTTGAGTACCATTTTCTTTGGGTTTGTAGCTAACAAAGGAAAAATTAAATAACGTTTAAGAACAGCTCGCGGTTATGGGAGATTTCGAGAATGCAGCGAACCGAATTTTCATATTAGAATTCATGAGTGTTTTCAATTATATATTTGGACCTTGAAGACATATATTTGTGTACAAATTACCCTGGGCACAGTCTAGGAAGATGCCCAAAAATATTATCACTGAAATGGCGTGTTAAAAAATCTTGTTTTCGATAGCGACGTTTGTAGGGGCCAATAACGCAAATTGTAAAATAATGACTTTTCGTTTGATTAGACCCCGAATAACCTAGATATCCAGAAGTCAACATATCGAAACAAAATTTAGAGATGTAAGAAATATTTTAGTAAATTTTTTGGCTTGCAAGTCATAGTTTGATACAGTAACGTAGTTTTGTGTCTGTGACCGCAAAACAGACAACTATGCAGTAACTGTAGCATAAAGTTTCTCATGCATCTGAAGCTGGCAGCTCTGAGAGAATTTTATTTTGAAACTCAGTTTAAGGCTTTTGAAGTATAATTAATTATTATTTTAATTTACTGACTTTTACGATAAGTCTAAGAATATTTTCATTGGCAGAATTAACACTTGATCACGTTATCGTGTTTTACAACCAAACGTTTTCAAGTTTATTTTATTTGAATGTGAGTTAAAATTATTGATTTTCTGAATATCTGAGTCAATATTACAATATATAATATATTATATTAAATAAGATACAGCAAAAAAGTTTTCATCTATTTATTTTTTGGAGTTAGACATTTTTTTGAGGGATATTTGTTAACATTAAATGTACTCCATATGAAAGAAAACAAAATTTTAAATTCCAAATAAATTCAAACATTGAGATCAATGATCTTACTCATATTTTCGTACTTTTGTTCATAATTATTTTATGTACAACTCACACTATTGCGCCAAAAAGAAACTACTAAAAAACAACACACACATGAAAATACACTAGAATTCAGTTTTGATGAAAACAAATCAATTATACTAGTGATGTAAATATAAAAACAATTTTCTTAGCACACAACATAGCATAGTGGTTGTTATGTGAGGACAATATCTCTATGTCTAATGTACCTAGTCAGAATTAATTGATAAACTACAGAAGTATATCGTAAACGTGTTTGCCTGCCTAATACCACTTCTCCCTCATACACTTCCTATAATAAATGTTTTGAATAATAGTTTCTTAAATTGCAATTATCATGATCACAGTGCGGACTGTGAAAAGAAATATGCATCACTTGCGTATTCAATCACAATTTGGGATGTTCTGTAAAATCAGCGTTATCTTCCGTTTATTATAGTCTGCAGTCTACTCTACATTAATTACTAAATATAATCTGACTAACGTATAAAACGTAGCTTCTTGCGAGGACTGAACATGGAATATTAATGTTCTAATCTATTCCACCAATATTTTTTATTCAGTAACAAAGAGTAGTATGTCTGTTAGGTAAGTAATCCTTGGAGAGTATTGAGCCAACATTACGTAACATGAACTAAAAGAAACTATACAATACGATTCACTAACCTGAATAAATAACGTTAATTTGAATGGGTGGTTCACAAATATGTCTGCACTTAAAAATGGCATTGATGATTTTAAATATAAAATATCAAGTAACTTAACATTTCACCAAGATGGGATTACGTAAAAAAAAATTACTTGTAATTTTATGATAATCTGTTATCTTACCCTCGTAACCGTATCCAATTATTGTTTCCTGATTAGCCGGTTATATCACATATAACTTTCCACCTGCCACGATTTCGGGAAACCATAGAAAACCCTAATTAGGATATCCGGACCGAGATTCAAACCCAGGTCCTCCCGAAAGTGAGTTCAGTGTTTTACATCTGTGCCACCTTGTTCGGTCCAGTTGTACAGTAGGTAGAAATGAGTTTGTCCAAAAAGTGTCCTGAGAATGTTTATAGACATAGATATGAATGCTGTTTATTAGCAGTGTAACAGAAAAACCTTTCCACATTTATTCAGTTATGACAATGCAGTTTTGGCTGAAACCTATTAAATATATCCACCTACTTGTTAAAGAATATTAAATGCCTTAAAATGTTGTGCGTTAAATTGGCAAAAGAGTTACACGAGTACGTGGTAGTTGAAAAATTTCACAGAAGGCGCAGGCATTTTCTTTGAAGTACCATATAATGTAATGTTTAATCAGACACAGATGCAAAGTGTTTACAGTTATGAGAGTGTCTAAAAGTGCTATTCTTAAAATATGTATTTTAAGGCCATCTAGTATTTCTTTTTATACTATTGATCAATATCAAAGACCCAGAGAAAGCCTACTAGCTAACAGCAACATCCGTCTCGTTAAAAAGAAGCGAAAAATTTGGATTTGACTTCACCTGGATTTGATCCTGTGCGAGGACTGTTAGCCGCTACACCACCGCAGTACTTCCTGGATAAATAAAACTCAGATTGCTGGTAGGGTATAAATAGATTACTTTACATAAAAACCAGTACATTAACAGGCTAACTGGCCATAGTTGCTCTTGATAGAGCAGTTCTACCGTTGGTTGGTTCAGTTGTATAAATGTGAGCTGCTCATTGCAAAGCCGTTCGCTGACTCACATCACAAGCATGTCATGCCACTTGCCTACAAATATCCTTATCTGCATATCATCTTTCTCTAATCTTATCTCCCTTCTGCCTCTCACAACAAACCTTGTTTGCATTGTGTTACTAGTTCAAGGTAGCTCCGCTTAGATCATGCTGCGTACGTTGTAGCCATATGTGGCGCTATCCTACGAGTAACTTTAAAACCAACAGCCCGTGCACTGTAAAATTTTTTCTCCCACGCATTCTTGAGTGTAGGAACATTTTTACTGTGAATATAAAAATTTAGCTGTTTGTCTGCTCAAGAAGTTTCTAAATAGATATAAACACCCAAATACAGGTTGTGAATAAAAAAAACCTGTACAACTTAAACAGTTAATAAAAAATTATTAGACATGTTACCTGGTTGTGGTTTGTTGCATGTTAATCAGTGTGAATCCAAGTTTTTATGAGAATTCTGTTGAACTAGTTAGTAAACTTCAACACATTCAGCATTAGTTACATGTAGCACAGCAAGCAGCTTCCATGTTTGCTGAAGAATTTGTACATCAGTGGTTGCAATGGCTTCCACAAACCTTTGCTTCAAGTTATTGATGTCAAGAACCTTTGTTTAATGCACAAGGTCCTTAACACAAACTCAAAGAAAGAAATGCGGCGAAGTTATGTTAGGTGATGAAGGTTGCCATGTAATTGGACCATCTCTCCCAATTTACCTGGCAGGTACCTATTCATCAAGATAGGCACACACTTTCGATTCCTACTGAGGTGGTGCTCTATCCTGCTGGAAGAAGGCATGTTGGTGATTGTCTGCCAGTTGTGGGATAGCAAATGCCATCAGTATGTCCAAATACACATTGGCTCAGAAAAATTTTTCAGCGAAGAAGAATGGTCCACACCACACGTTAAATTTTGGGCTATCGCACACAATTACTTGAGAGGCATGGGAGTTCTTGGATCCCCATATCCTTATGTTATGCCTGTTCAGTAACCCTAACACATGGAACATTGCTTCATCAGTGAAAAGAATGTGTTCAAAGTAGCCTTCTTCAATATCAGTTCGAGTCAACATAAAAATCTTTGTGGCATTGGCCATCATCTAGTTGAAGACCTAATACCATTTGCACTTTGTAAGCATACAGTCTCAGGTTCTTGTGAAGAACCTTGTATATAGTCAAACAAGACAACTACAGTAGTCTGGACTAACCAGGGGCTGCAGACAAACACTTTAATATCCCCCATGCTTGTGCTTGGTCAGCCACTGCCTTTTTGCTACTAAACACTCCCAGTTGCCATAAATTCTATGTATCACTCACTCAGGAATTGTGGGTTTGAATGGCAATTCTTGCCCAGATTCGGTCCTGAAGTTACTTTTTATCAGATTTTGTTTCCATAAACCAGGATATATTCTGTGCTTTCGCCTTAGATGTAGCTATATATTTTAACTGACATGAACACATACACTAAAATCATTCAATTTTAATAACTTAAAAACTTTGAGAGACAATGATTTGCATGCAACGAACTACATCCAGGTAACATGTCCTATTAATTTTTTATTGAGTATGGAATTTGTAAATGTTTTTTATGGACATACTATCATCATGTATGTGCATTAGCTAATCTTTTTCTGATACATTCATATGTTCCTCTTTGTTTATTAAATTGTAAATTACATTACTACAATGCAGATTCCATGATGCACATTATAATGAGACAGATGCTTGATAGATTGGGAAACAAGCCTCAGTAATTCTCACCAGTAGGTTGGCGCTGAATAGCCAAGAAGTTCTGTGTGGGATATAGATCAGTCAGTGTGTACTCTTCATACAACTTCCTACCACCTTCACTTTGACTCCAATGTGGATCATAAATGGTGTAATACTTGTCCAAATCTACCCCAAACTCACTTCTACAATTGCTTGAGCACATGATATCACTTTCTTGATACTGCCACTCACTTGCCGAATCCAGAGGAACGCTTGCCATTGCCTATACACTCTCTCCAGAATTGCCTTTTGTTGAATCGGGGTCTGTGTTTATTCTTGTGCTAATCCTTTCTAGATTATTCTGTTCCTATGCATGCCCATAGATGACCTAATCCAGCATTGTTAAGTAATTCAAGAGGTGAGAAAATCCCCCACCTTTTTGGAGGTGTTAGTCATTGCCAGATGTGAGCTGTCACTCAGTTAGGCATACTTCTCCCTCCACAACATCCTGTAGTGGACTCGTCTTCTTGCTGTATGGTAATACATTGTGTTTTTTGATGAGTCTCGCTTTAATATTAATGCAGATGATTATTGCAGCCGGGTTTGGCTCTGCAGTGAGCAATTCAATTATCCTGGGCTGATTTGTGAGCACCATTTGTCCTGGACACCAGGGGCGTTATGTTATGGGATGACATCAGGTGAGACTCCCGATCTGTCTCCTATTGAACATGTGTGGGATATAATAGGGTGACATTTGCACGACCATCAATCACCTGCGAAAACTGGCTGATCTATGTGTGCAGTTGAAAGAAACATGATGGTATATACCTGAGGACTCTTATCCACAACCTGTATGATGGAATGCCTTGTAACATTACTGCCTGTAAAGCCACGAGAGGAGATTCTACATCATATTGAACACGTGCTTTGCGGATAAACAACGCGTCCTCTATGCATGTAAGACTGATCACTTCTCATTTGTGCTACCATCTATCAGCCCATCATAGTTCAATTAAGTTTCACATAAGTGTAGCAGTTTTCATGTCCAGCAGTGTATGTTGTAAACAAAACTACACTCACCATGTTATATAAGGTAACCATGTATGTTTTACATATAGACATCTAAATTTAATAAATGTTAAAATTAAATAAATTTTCAGCCTATTATTTGGGTCTCGTGTAACATTTCAGTGTCATGTCACACTAAACTTTCAATGTATCACATCTAATAATTAATAATTAAGCAAAACAATTCCATATCATATATTTAGTAACCAACAAACTGCATTACAGAGAAATTGCTAACTAACAAAAGTAGAAAATCTCGAACTTCAATTGCAAGTTTTAAGTTTTCAAAAGTTGGTGTTGACCTACCATTGAAAACCATACCTTGTTTTTGTGAAAACAGGTGGGAACTGAAAGATGACTCTAGTACATCTTTAATCACACAGCCACAATCATTTTTTCCTATGGTGTGTGTGAGACCAACTTCTCAAGCCGTTATGAATTAAAAGTAGATATATTAATTCAAAAAATAACAAAACATTTTGACAATGACAATGCCAAAAATACCTATTCATTGTAAGTTTAGTTTACTATTTATGTGATATAGAAATAGATGAGTGACTGTAATGCAAAAGTACAGCTAATGCTGCACTAGCATCTGGAGTATAATTTGTTCTGCCATGTGGCTTTGAAAGTTCGTGATGGGAAGACATCAACTGGCTGTAAGAATTCAGTTTATCTCTGGTGTTTCAGGCTTTGGCAAACCATGTTATGATACATAATTATTTCTTGTAGTTTGTATCCGAGTGATATCACAAAATATCAGCACTAATTATATTTAATATTATCATGCAAGATCAGTAATGCAAGGTAATATGATTGATCCTCAGGGTTTGCTGGCTTATCTCGCATGGGGCGCAGTTGTTTTAAAATAGTTTAGGTGAAGTTTAGTGTTCTGTGGTAAAGGACACCAGAAATCCCTTGCAGACAAGACAAACTTGCAGGAACAAAACTCTTTGAATAATATGTATTAGTTTAGAACATTATTATAAAACATTGTAAATATTGGGGAAAAATTTACTCTTGTTGCTCTAAATGTTATAAATGCTAGCTACATACTGATCCCCAAACCACATAATGTGAACAAGTTTCAGCAGCACTGGCCATATAAATTCCAAGTTAAATTAATAAAAATGATACAAATTGATAGCTTTGAGATTAAACATCTTCATTTGTATGACATGGTTGGAATGTAGTTGGTGGCAAGTGCTTTGTGTTCATATCTTTGCAAATGATAACTTGGTAGTCATATGAGCATTTAGTCTGTTTGAGATGCCCATCAATGGAATTGTCTGGTCCACAGCCGGTAATGTGCTCAGGGCGTGTGTCATGTCTGGAGATACGGTATGATTACAATCATCACTTTTCATAACTCTTATTCTAATGTCCTTTCTTTTAATTTGTTATGGGAAAAACACTATCGTTAGTAAAATCAGAGTATACAGCTCAGTGTATATTAGGGGAAGTTCCCATCTACAGCTCTATCATGGATATGGAATATCACCAATATTCATCACACTTTCAGTGAGATGTTTGAACCTAGAATGAAATAAATCTTTATCTGTTTAGGTGTGAGCACATGTTACATGCGTGATTGCTTCTCCTTTTGAAGAAAATTGGGCTGAAAACAATACATTATGATCTGTTTCCATCAGTCTAAAATACAAAATTTTGAATTATTTGTAAAAAGTTTGTGAAATAGTGTTGTTATGAGAAGTATTAATTATAATGTCATAATGTAGAGCACAGCCATGTGCTGAGTTAACATACTCAAAGCAAGCACGGAACATGAAGTACTTTGTATTGGTAAATTAGCATCTGCTGATTTTTCCAGCCTGAAACAGGAGCTGTGTGACATGAAGTCGAAAATGTAGATACAAAATGTAACTGGCTTCTTTATCCAGTAGACTGATGTATCGTTTTTGGGCATCATA
Source organism: Dryococelus australis (assembly GCA_029891345.1). NCBI lineage: Eukaryota > Metazoa > Arthropoda > Insecta > Phasmatodea > Phasmatidae > Dryococelus > Dryococelus australis. The sequence goes on along the minus strand of CM057009.1, from coordinate 3,475,780 downwards.
AGTAATAGGCAGAAAAAGAAGTGGGAATGTAACAGAGGCAGACTAGAGATGGGGAAACAACTAAAGTATCCAAGTCAACTACTACACCACATTGGTTTCCACCACATAACCAACATGAGAATTCCATCTAAATGTTTCTAGTTTGTTTCAGTTTTTAACTTTTGCATAGTATGTTTGACATTACATTGCAGAGGATCTTCACTAATAATGTAGTAAAATATTATGTAGGTATGACTTTTTAAACTATACAATCTTGCAAATAATGTAATTACTCTTCAATCATTTTCTATCAAAATGACACTACCTTATTTGCAGTTTGTTAACATTCCCTTTCATATACCTAAATAATAAGAGTACCCATTTATTTAGAATGTTTGCCACCATGTTGGTAGTTGAATTCTGTTATGATAACATATTAATGTTGAAAAAGAACAAAAATTGCATGCCAATAAGAAGTGTGATTTTTTTTTTTTTTTTTCCCCAGGAATGCCCACAGTGTCAACAACCTGTTTTGGCTGGAAAAGTTGCAGTGGTGGCGCCGAAGTTTGGTGAGCAAATCATGTGGCATCCAGCATGCTTTGTGTGCACAGAGTGTTCGGAGCTACTAGTGGATCTCACATACTGTGTGCATGATGATCTCCTGTATTGTGAACGTCATTATGCAGAACAACTGAAGCCACGCTGTGCGTCTTGTGACGAGGTTAGTGGAATGTTTACACCAAATTGCTTCATAATATGTTGTTATTTGAAATTTACAATTCAGTGTTTGCACTGTTGTTTTATAAAAAACTAGTTATCTTGGTTCTCTGAAATTACCTGGGCACATATTTAATATTATGAAGGGATTTTGTGAAATGATTTGCTTCTATGGGAAATACGAATATTTCATAGATTAAATGGCGACCAAATAGTTTCCATGTTAAAGCAAAGTGCTTGTATCTGCAAACTTCCTGCCTAGTTTCATTCGTGCAACATATTCCAGATTTATTCCACCTTTATTTTCCATATACTTGTCACAAGTGTTTTATCAGAAACCTTATCAAAAGTACATAAATGGTTTTGCTGATTTTCACAATCAGGAGAGACACTCAAATGTCTTAAACTCTGCTCAGTGGCATTTTATATGTATGCCTGCAATATATTACATTTTCTTATAGTCTAGATATTGTGTGGGTTTTTAAAATTAATTTTAATTAAAATATTTGCACAAAATTTTTAATTTATTTTTAACAAAAATATTTTTTTTGAACAGAGGCATGTGTTTCTTTATGGTATGTATACATTTGCATGAATGCTTACACACGTGTGTGCATGCACACATACATGCACACTCACTCTAATTGAGGGATTCTGGACTCTACAACAAGAAAATAACTGTGACAAGCTTAATATTTGCTATTGGTAAAATATGTAACTATTCCAAAACCAAAAGCAGTAAAACATGCTAAAGCAAGTGTTCATAAGTACTTTACTGTGAAAATAAATAATTAATATAAGCATTAATAAATTATAGCATTTGCAAAAGTTAAAATATGATTGTAATATATTGATAACAAACAATCATTTAAATTACACTGCGAGACAATAAATATAGCAAACACAGAAGGGTGCATATGATGGTACTGAAACTTTATAGAGGTTATAAATACAGATGAGTAATACACACAATCACATAGGCAGACCATCAAGACAACAATTTCATATGGATCTATGGTACACTGTCTGGTCATCTTCAGTAGTGCATTGTACCCCCTTGCATTGCGATACATGCTGCAACATGATCTCGCATGGAGTCTAGCAGATGTTGGATGTTGTCCAAAGGCAGATAGGCCCACAGCCCACAAATGTTGAAGGGCATGTTCTAAATCCCGGATGCTCTGGCATAGCAGTAGTTAGTGCTCAATTGAGGACATGTCACAGGAGTAGGCAGGCCATGGTAGTGCTTGGACTTAATGGAGGCAGTCCTGGGTAATCCGTGCTGTGTGCAGTTCGAGCATTATCCTGCTGGAATAATGCACTAGCAATTCTGGGAAAAATGGGATCAGATGGGGCATAAGATCTCGTATACATGCTGCTGGGCGATCTATATCCCACATAACACGAGAGTGGGACAGGCATTGCAGACTATGACTCCCTATACCATAATGCCTGCCATGGGGGAAATGTGCCGCCTGATAGCAAGGTTGGGATTGCGACATTCACCAGCAGTCTTCTGTACCTGGGTTCAATGGTCATCAGTCCCCATAACTAAGTGGCCCTCATCACTAAACACCACACATTGCCAGTCTGTGGTGTTTCACATTGCTGCAGAACCACCTCTGTTGCAGAGTTAATTGCAGCATACTTAATGAGCGCTGGAATCACAGATTCACCTCCATAAGATGCTGGGGAGATGGATCATTGACACACAGGTACAGGTGCCACCACACTGACCAGTATCATGGACCAGGTCGCCATGGGATCCCTCCATGCCTGGTGCATAATCCATTGTAACTCTCGACTGATAGTTAACCTCATTCGTACTGAGCTGTTCCTGCATGCCTTGAGTGCCTTTACATATCCACTGTTCCCAACAGCATACCTTTACATGTCCACTGTTCTCAACAGCATTAGAGAGTATGGTCTGATGGATCCATATAGTAAACTAAACTGTGGTAAGACTACCCTGTGGTTTTAAAACCAATTCTGCAAGTCCTCTCTCAAAGTCAGTCAACTGCGTAAAGTGTTGTCTTTGGCATCATTCTGGTATCTTCTGTACTGTGTATGCTTGCGTGATGTTGTCTGATGATTCTCGCATTAATGTTGTTCAACTACATACCAGTGTCTACGACCACTGGTCTGTGCTTGAAGCACCACGGCCAGACGTGCAGTATAATGCAAATGCACCAACATGGGATTATGTGCATACCAACTCCATACTGTCACTATTTACATTGTTTCATGGTTGTCACATGATATCTTCATGGTGTGCTGTTTTCATTGTCCAGCAGTTATAATGAGTCACTTTATTCTCATACCAGATTTATACCAACTGACCTTTTCCTTGTAAGTCATCAATACTCTATTCAATGATACTGTTAACCTACACACTTTAATATACTCTCGTCCGGGCAGTGGTTACAACTATAAAATGTAATACCAAATTGGTGTTTGATTCCAGCCTATAGATTTAATTAGCAATTTGACTGAAGGCCCTAATCTATATCAACTTTTTGCTCTGATATGCTGCAGGGCTCACAGACCACGTCAATTAAAGGGCACACAGACCACTAATTTACTTGGAACATAATATTTTCTGTTGCTTATATTAAATGTTCAGATATGTGCTTGTGTAAATTCAAATTTACTATTTTATTTTACAACTTTATTCATAACTATGCCAAAAATTTAATAATGTATTTATTTTTTGTGCCATAGTTCTTACAATGTATGTAGTGCAACATGCGCACTTCTCATAAACTGTTGCTTAATGCATTTATAGTCAGCATATGGTTACAGTTAAACCCAACTAACAAATTTTCTATGTTGTTGGTGTCTAATGAATGCTAGGAGCAAAAATAATTTTAACATGTTAACACAACAAATGTATTCATATACAGGTAGCATTAACCAGAATGCTTTACTGTCAATTTTCAGTAACAATGGTGAAAGCTTTTTATGTACTTGTGTTTACATGCACTTACAAAGTATTACATTTGTAACCATAATATATACAGGTTTGATATAAACTCTACTGACAAACTTTCAGAGGTTGTTTTGATACAAGGAACCTACAGTCGCCAGTGGCTTTGTACCGAGTATATGGATGTTGAGGTGTTAGACATGTAATGTCTCTTGGATCATGACGAATTGTGCTGGACGATGCCACTGGTTGGAGGGTTTTCTCAGCGATCTCCCTTCATTCCGGGGCTGTTCCATAGTCACCTCAATTCATTCTCATCGGCTCTCGAGACCTGGATGTTAAGAGTTGCCCAAATGTTTTCACCATCACTCGCTCTCATTTGGACCATGAAAAATGGATTTGTATAAATATTAATAAATAAATCAACTAAACATTACCCTCAGTAATATCAAGTGTACAGGAACAGATAACCACACATTACTAAACAAATTACATGAGTAATGCAACAACTGTAGGTGACATACACACCTGTGCCTTTACAGCAGCGGTTCGAGATGTCGACCACCCTGATCATGGTGCACTGCACAGCACATGTTGTGGACCATCGCACATGCCGTAACATACCAGGAGATCGGTGTACATCTTCAGCGGCTGCAAAAATCCTAGCAACCAGGTTTATGAGAGTACTGATGGGAGTCACGTAAATGAGGCTCATCACAAGACCGCAGGAAAAGAAGTCCATTGGTGTTAAATCGGGTGGCTGGGCTGGCCATGAAACAGGACCACCATGGCACCAATCCATTTTTGCCCAAACTGAACATTAAGTTGGACCCTAACATTGCGTTAAGTGTGTGCTGGCGCACTGTCATGTTGAAACCACACGCGAGTGCAGATTATAAGTGGCATATCTTCAGGCAATTATGGGAGGTCTTGTTCAAGGAACGTTTTGTAGACCACACAGTTCAGTCTTTCAGGAAATACATAAGGCACAGTCACACAATTGTTTACAATACCAGCTCATACATTCACAGTGAATGTCTATTGATAGGTGTGATACATCAGTGCATGTGGGTTCTCGTTGGCCCAAATTCTGACTGTTGAAGATGCTTTACCTTGTAAATCTTGCCGTATCAGTGTATAATACAAGTGCAGAAAAATAGTGGTTGTTTGAATGTTGCCGTAAGAACTGCTACAGGAACAGCTACTGATAGCATTGTTGTGCTGCACTTCCATTCCATTCCATTCTATGTAACTCTATGCAAGATGCATGTCTGCATACTCTGCATTAGTAAACCCATCCATACTGTATCACTTATTACGTAATTAACATTGCATATGGAGTTGAAGCCTGTCAGCAAAAAGGAAGGTGGGACTTTTCACTTTGTGGTCACTAGCAACACGGACATAACATTTCCTCCAGTCATTAATATAGCGTGCCCACGAAAGGAACATCATGCTTTTTTGTTGCAGTGTGGTCATACATGAACTTGCAAAAATCACAGTCAAAATAAGACACAAAGATGGTCACATTGGAGAGGAAATATGAACATAACAGTGCTTTGTGAACAGGCAGAGTCTCTTTGTTAAATGGCACCACATTCTCAACTTTCTTTAACACTAAAACAAATTACCATTTATAGAAAAGATAATATAAAAAAACAGCAATTCAGAAAGCAATGTGGCATGGGAAAGTGTAGCACATGTGGATGTTTGGGGCATTTTCTGTAGTGAGTCATCTTGATAAAGTACTAATAAATTAAAAATAACAGTATTTTATTCTTCTGCATTAAATGTAATAGTAATTTGAACTGAACATTCAGTCATGGTAGCACACTCACCATGCCATAATAAGTATGTTTTAAGTCATTTGAGCACCAGCCATTAGGTCATTATTTATGGAGATGGCCAAATGGGCAATGTTTCCTGGCTGAAGCCAGGCCTAGCCTCACCACCACCAGTACTACCACCGCCACCACCAACAATACCACCACTACCAACACCACTGCTGCCACCACCAATACCACCAATACCACTACCACCCCAATACCACCACCATCACCACCAATACCACTACCACCCCAATACCATCACAACCAATACCACCACCAATACCATCACAACCAATACTACCACCAATACCACCACCATCAATACCACCACCAATACCATCACAACCAATACCACCACCAATACCACCACCATCACCACCATCATCACCACCAATACTACCACCAATCCCCAATGGGGTGTACTAGGAGCATTACTATAATTCTTTGACCAATCAGTTTGAATCTTGCAGTTGTAATAAACCCAAATTGCTTCTCTGGTAAAACATTGCCAAAAATGGAGTCTATAGTTACTCATTATTCAACAAAATAGCATCCTGCCGTGAGGGGACTCAGTTTTATCTAATCATTCCAAGCCAACTTGGAAAGTTTTTGTCAAAGCTGGGCAGGGGATTGAGGTATGCCAAATCACCATTGGTATTTCAGGTTAACACAACTGTTGGCCCAACGGAACCCATAAAGTGTCACATTCCTGTGTGCCTTTGCCCTTTAAGCCAGGCTACACATTTGCAGAGCTCACAGACATACATTTAGTTCATGGTGCAGGTGGTGGCAATGGCAGAGAAACAGAGAGACAGTACCGCCAGTGATTTCCTAATAGACAGCATCATGCACACACAATGTCCATACACGTCAATTGCAGTTTGCTGTGCATCGTAAAGCCAGATACTGGAGCCAGGAAGACAGTAAGGACACAAAGTTTTAAAGAAGATGTGTTTGAATGAGTTAATGAAAAAACACCATCCACCAGTAGATGGGTGATTACATGTGCCATACATACCAACCATGAATATGTTGGGGAAACACTCCACGAACAACTGCTTTGGCCTACCGTGTACAGAAGGTAAAGGACTTGAAGGCAGTTATTTTCCTCCATCTGTAAAGTTCTGCCAATGGCTGTTGCAGCAGTGCAATCAAGAGTCACCCTTGTGACAGCAAGTCCTGTTTACTGATGAGTGCTGCTTCACCAAGGATGGCTTGTTCAATACTCAACAACACTCACATATGGGCTGAGGATCAAAGCCACACAATTTACCCAATCAGCCATTAAGAGAGATTTTCAGTAAATGTCTGGGCTGGAATAATTAAAAACATTTTAATAGGACTGCAACATTTTCCTACCAGGCCTGTTGAAAGACACGAATCTGGATATTCAAGGAGCCATGTGGTTCTAATGTGATGGCGCTCTAGCTTACTATGACCACTTAGCCACTGCTGTTCAACATTGGTAGACTGGACAGATGGTCCCATTGTCTGGTCACCCCGCTCCCCCTTTGAATTTCTACTTTGGAGGCTATGTAAAATACTTGTGTATGATGACGCTCCTATGGATACAAAAGAACAACTTGAGGCCAGGATTCATGCTGCATTCGAGACCATCAAAAACAAATTGGCCATCTTCAATAATGTGTGCCACAACATGTTGCAGTCCTGCAGAGCATGCATCACATGCGGATGAGGCAATTTTGATCATCTGATGTAATCTCTCTGTATATAATAAACCAGATTTGAAACACTGGTACACATGCACCTTTCTTAACAACTGATGCTATCTTCTTCCTTGCCAGGTTGCCTACTGCTCATGCTTGCTGTTATGACCATTTTTTTTTTGGTATAAGGAGATTTCTGCACATGGGAAATGTAATAAAATGTGTTCCATTTCATCTTTTGCACCACAGTGGCGGCTTGTGAATCCGAAAGTAAATGAAGCGCCATGAGCAAAGGTTGGGAATAGAATTTGGAGTTGTTGCTGCTAGGAGTACATCACTAGAAACTTCTAAAAATTGTGATAACAAAACTGATGGTTATCTTTTGAAAATGATATCACACCATGAACATTTATATTCACAGTATACATAAACAAATCTACACAAACACAAAATGTAACTAGTCTACCAAACTAAGTCAACCTCACAAGGTCAATACCATTATATAAAAACAACGGCTCATTCAGAATAACATGTTGGAATACAGATCGTGTTAGATATAAAAGTCTCCTAATTCACGACTGTTCAAATTGCCATATTCTTTTCACGCTTAATAAAATTTTATTTTGTGTAATATCTCAAAAAACTGTTCATTTTTTTCTGTCTCTCAGGCGGTATATAATACATCAACTATAGTGTTGTTATATTTTGCATGTACAAGTGAAGGTAAAAACTAAATTGTGGTGCCACCTCACCATATTTGGCACAGGAAATTTTTGTAATACATTGTACATATAGTAAATTGATGGCTAATGTAAATCTGGAAAATGTAATTTAAAGTTCAGTCATCCACCTGCTAGGGTATAGTGTAGTTATGTAATTAAAGTTCAGTCATCCACCTGCTAGGGTATAGTGTAGTTATGTAATTAAAGAAGTAAACTAATTAGGAATTTCAAATAAGGCCTAATTGATAAAATAAAAGAAAATAAATCCTTTGTGAGACACTTAGCCAATAGGAGACAGTGTGGCTCAAGTTCAGCAGATTATTTACACTAGTCTAAAAATATACCTGAGAAAATTTTCCTCGGCCAAATCAAGACGACTTCGACGAGTCCTGGATTAAATATCTCTGTGTCGAATTCATTGTATTTGGACTGCTTTTGAACATAGGTTCACTCTTAAGACAAAATAAATTTTTCTCTTCCAGTAGACCTACTGCATATAAACATTATTTATTTTCAGATATTTATTCACACAATAGCGTGGTTCTTCTGTTTTTTTTTTTTTTTTTCCTTCCTTCCTTGTTTTAATATTGTTCTCTTGATAATCAGTTTCTTCCATATCATATCAATTTTACATAGATAAAATTGAAATTACTGTTCCACTTTTACAGCATGAAGTTAAATAAATTTGAGTTTCAAATAATAAAATATTGGCATTTATAAATATTTGCAATATTTTGAGTGATAAATTTAAAATTTACTACATTGCTAATAATTTTGTGCTCATTTTTTTATTAAGTCCAATTGTCTTAAATTTTTAAAATTCTGTAGCCTTGTATTTGTGCCATTTTTACTTATCATTGCATATAAAAAACACTGGTATTAAAAATTATAGAATTTTTTTTTATTTACAAATTTTTAAACTGAAATGAGGGAATATTTGTGGTGGTCCATGAGCATAATTTATTTTATAGTAGGTGGCACTATCTGGTACCTATCATAAAAAAATTCACTTGATAGTGTGGATATATTAAATTTTTCACTTTAGCAAAATAATATAAAATTTTACTGACTTTTTGAGTGGTATTTTGCGAACAAATAAGCACGTTCAATAATATTATATCATTCAGCAGTAGGATAAGTTAGTTGTGGGCATGGCCTACTGATTTCAGAAATTTTTTATATGAAAGATCATTGTCACATTTTTCAATACTATCCAATTCTTCTTCAAAATGAATACTAACAATTGATTCATTAAAAGTATTGTTAACATTGATTCTGTTTCTTGGGCATTTCTAAACCTGAACTGTATTTTTAAGTAAAGTAGGAATTTTTATACTGAATAACCCATCTTGCATTTAATAGAGCATTATATTAGGATATTATCCGTACTACCCTAAATTGCCACAATGTTTTTTGCTAATGCTCTGTGTACCCGCTACAAAAAAATCTTTTAAAGATTGTAGATTGTGTGGTAAATAAGTTATGCCATTAAAGATATATAATATACCTTCTAAATAATGTACAGAAAGTTACTCCAGTTATGAAGCTTAAAAAATTAGCTTTATCAGATTAAATCAGAAAGTTCTCAATAAACATCATAAAACATGTGTCCTAACATAAACCTTTATAAAAACTTTTTAAAGAAGGAAGTATTTAGTCACTATACAGGAAATTTGCCGCAAACTGTGTTCATACAGAAAATAAACCTACCAGTTTCAAGAAAGAATCCAGATGCTCAGGGTATCTTGATGCGTCCTGAGTCCAAATTTGCCTTTCCTGACTTCCTCTGGATTTCAGAGTTTTATTTATACTCAACTTTGGGTTTTTGCAGTACATACACAGCTGGATATTTGCTCAGTTATTGAGTTGCTGTTATTTTCTGAAGTTAAATACCAAATTTTTATTTTCAGTTTAATTGTAAGTAATTTAATACACTAGCGTTTGTGAAAAATACAACACCAAGAAGGATACATGTGATTGAAATGAACTGTATGCCACAGATAAGGTGCATGACAATACACATTTGATTAGCATTACAGAACTGTACATGATCTCTGTCCTTGAGAATTCAGTATGGTGTGAAGCCCCCACGTGCTGCAAGCAGAGCCCCTAAACGTTGTGGTATGCAATCAAAGAGAACATCGATATATTCCTGGAAAATCTCTCTCCACATGAATTGTATGAGAGTCTATAAAGCATCAACAGAGATTTGCTGGAGGACCATTACGAACAAGTAGTCGAACAACGATCTCCCAAACATGTTCAATGGCAACATGTCAGGTGAATGTGTAGGCAAGGGAAGCAGTGGTACAAGTCATTCATTGCAGAAGGTCTGCACATTCCTCGCCACATGTGGCCAGGCTTTGTCCTGCTGAAATATGGCATGTGGAGTTGCCTGAAGGAGGGGCAGTACATTGGGCTCTACAACCTCCCTGATGTAGTGATTGCTGTTCAGATTGCCCTCAATACATAGGTGAAATCTCACATTGTATTCAATGGCGCATCAAATCATCACACTTGGCCCCTTTTTACATTTCCACACTTCCGGACCAATTGTCCCTGGTTACATTTCCACACTTCCGGACCAATGGTCCCTGGTTACATTTCCACACTTCCGGACCAATTGTCCCTGGTTACATTTCCACACTTCCGGACCAATTGTCCCCGGTTACATTTCCACACTTCCGGACCAATTGTCCCTGGTTACATTTCCACACTTCCGGGCCAATTGTCCCTGGTTACATTTCCACACTTCCGGACCAATTGTCCCTGGTTACATTTCCACACTTCCGGACCAATTGTCCCTGGTTACACTTCCACACTTCCGGACCAATTGTCCCTTATTACATTTCCACACTTCCGGACCAATTGTCCCTGGTTACATTTCCACACTTCCGGACCAATTGTCCCTGGTTACATGTCTGTTCGTATGTTTGATTGTTTCAGCAATGCATGGTAACTGCTCTTGGCTGAAGCCTGGCAAGGGAATAGGTGGCTTTCCACTGTAAATCTCGGCATTTGAATAATAATGCATTTTCGTATTGGCTAGAATGAATACTTCTATATCATATTTTCTAGGTTTAGATGGTATATACATTGTGATTCCATGTCGTTCACGGAAACCTACTAACATTTCATGGACAGTTATGAATTCACCAACTGATAATTTTTCTGACACTGATTTATGATTGTTTCAAACAGCCAAAAGATATGATACACTTTATCATTCTTTTATCTGTTTTCCTTGCTTGTGGGCCCATCAAAGCGCAATCGACTGATATAATTGGTACGGAACACGGCTAGGATTTCAATTTCTGAAAGGGTGTTAATATCGACGAATGTACAAGTTTTCAGCAACCGACATCTGCTCTGTGCTGCGCCGGCAAGGAGTCGCATCGTGTATTTGTGATAATTTTAGAATAGTGACGTGCCAGCTAGCCTCTTTCGCTGGATGGTTTCCGGCACTACGCCAACCCACGAGGTTATTTTCACAAATGTTTGCATTCAAGACCAATAAATCACTGTCATGACGCACATTTTGCTTGGAGCCCTATCTCATGATGATTTATAATTACGTTCTTTGCCGTGCCACCATGCTCGATTGTTTTTACCTCACCTCGTGGTACTCGCCGTAGTAATTCTTCCGAAACACATTTACCAAATTGCTGTGTTTCAGGACGTCAGATTTCTTGAGTGTATTACAAGTCAAAAGAAAAATTGAAACTTGCATACTTTGAGGGGTGTCAATCTTTGCAGTTTACGTACAAAGTTTGCATGACACAGCAGCTCGATTAGTAATTGCATTTTGCTTGCTCCAAAATTGTCTTTTTCGTTATTTTCCAGGTGCTCGATTTTCCAGTTATGACGAGATTATTTCCAACTGCGTTATCTCACTGCTTTCACTTTGAAATTATTATCCCACGTCGGCGAAAAGTTATTTTGGAGTACAAATTTCGAAATGTATATAATGGATATAAGGTAGTTGCGAGTACAAAGTGTTACAATGAAACACTAACGTACTCCGGAAAATATAAGTGAATATGGTACTAATAAAACTCATTTTGTGCCCACAATCTCGTAATCTGCGTTTGGATAGAGTACGCATCGATCTAAGGTTAGGATAGACATGTACTATTAAAAAATAGAAAATTGCTACGAATTGTTAGTTAGTGTCATGGAATTTATTGAAGTTAATCGATTAGAAGTGCAGATTTCTGTGCTGCTGGCTCTATAACCCCATCTAAATCAGCAGCGAAATATAATTCTCGTTCCACCAAGCGCACAGCTAATGGAATTATTCCAAGTAGTATTATTATTTATTTTATATTTTGAAACTTTTGTTATTCAAAAATCGTGGACTAAAATAAACTGCGAGATTTCGTGGAAACTCGCAGTTGCATGATAGAAGATTCGAGCCCCAGGACAAAAAGAAACAATCAACGCAGGAATAAACATTTAGCTTCTTGCTACATAGCAATTCAAATTTGTATCATATTTTTTTGGTAGTTCAGTTAATTGCGTCCTTCTAGCTGGTTTTGCTACCAACCATGATTAGGTTTCATTGCTAGGATAGTAACATTTGAACTTGGATATTCGTGTTACTAACGTGGTGTATTGGAGCTGTGCCCTTTAGAATTTAAAAACGCATAGCTATAATTTCTGTTTAGTGTAGCTATGATTGCGCAAATAAGCATTCAAATGGTTTCGAAAAAAAGTCGGGGTATCGTATGTATCATTATGTATATCAAGTTTTTGAAATTCAATGGCAGGGTTGAAAAGTTTTTAAGTGATATATACACACAGGAAGGTGGTTTCACAGTACTTATATTTAAGTGATATATACACACAGGAAGGTGGTTTCACAGTACTTATATTAAGAAAGATGTAGGTAGTGGGCAGGCCAAGAACTGTTGTGTCCGTCTAAATATTGTGAATGAATAGGAGTGTGTCCATTTTGTAATCTGTTCTACGCTGTTTTTTCTCTCTACACATGCACGTACATAAAAAGGAAAAATAATATTGGTTTTGGACTTCTTCATTATTAGAAATTGTTTTCATTCTATAATGATGTTAGTCATTGTGGTGCATTACTACTGCGCTTGTTAATTGGTCTGGTATTTCTGGATTCATTCAACATATTCTAAGTTGTATGCGCAACGCCGTCGACGCTGCAAGAAGGAAGCAAAGCGAAGGGAGAGTTTCTTGCCAAAACGGGGTTAGTATTTTGCTGTGGCACGTCCCTATAGCGCCCTTCTATAGTGTGGCGCTATAGATAATGGCGCCACCTAAAAACATACGATCAAATGAAGGTATTGATGCGAGCGGCTGCCAGCAGATTGAAAGTGCTGCGTGCATTGGCGACGAGCGCCTTATTTCTCTTGGCCCTCTTTTGCCCTGCAGTAGGTCACAAACTATGCGTTTTTAATAGTAGTTTATCCACGGTTCGCGTGAGTTTACCGCGGGACGTTTCATATCTTCGTAAAGCTTGAATACAAATATTTGCCACAGAAATAAATCTGAATCCTGCCATTGGAAAGTGCTATTTAACAAATATTCAACTAATTAGGAAATCATAACGCATAGGAAGGGCTTCTCTTCTAATCACATATACAGGATGTTTCTCAGTTAGACCGACAAACTTCGCGAGGTGATTCCTTATGTAAAAATAATTTTAAAATATATAGGACACGTACTACCTAAACTGAATATTAAGGGGGTTATAAGCCCTTGAATAGTGAGGTTTTGAAATGTATTTTTGCAATTTATCGTAAATAAAAGTGAAATTAAATTACAATTCTCCGATTATTGTTCTCTATGTTAATGGGATCTTCAACTTAAGAGCAAACTCGCATTAATACCTTTCCCCGTACAGGCAATAACAGAGGTGGCCGCCCTATTTTTCTTGGCAACTCTTTTACAGTTAGGAATTCCGAACTTTTCATAATGAATTATTGAGCAGCATGGCCTAAGTAAAGAGATTTGTCCTCAAATCTGAAAAGAAGTGAAATGAAATTACAATTCTACGAATAATGTGTTATGTGACTGGGAACGTCAACCTAAGAGCAAAACCGTATTAATGCCTCCCCTCTAATGATGATAACAGGGGGTGGCCACCCTCTTGTTGCATACAAAATGTTTACTGTTAGGAATGTGAAGGTGTGATGCTTCTTTATTAAGCAGAAATGACCCTGTTGTTGCAACAACAACATTATAGGACCCACCGTTTTCGAGATATCTCGAGGCAAAAGTGATAATGGCCTGTTAGGTACGTTATGTAGGAGTTGCTGCATCACACGTCCACAATTCCTGACTGTAAAATGTTGTATACAATAAGGGGTGGCCACCCCCTGTTATCATCATTAGAGGGGAGGCATTAATTCGGGTTTGCTCTTAGGTTGACGTTCCCAGTCACATAACACATTATTCGAAGTGAAGTGAATATGAAGCGGCGGGGGAAACAGGAGATCCCCGAGAAAACCCGCCGACCAACGGTATCGTCAGGCACGATTCCCACATGTGATCCGGCTGGGGATCGAACCCGGTTCGCCTTGGTGGGAGGCGAGCGTGCTAATCGCTCAGCCAAAGTGGTCACCACAGTATTCGACGAACTGTAATTTCATTTCTTTTACGATTTACATAAATACCATTCAAACATAACAATACAAGGAATACATACAAACTGTCGCCAGAAACAAACGGGCAGCCGTCTGTGCAGTGGACACGCAGCGTTTTGTACGCCAATGTAGATAGTATTGCCTATGTGCTAGGCACTTATTCGCTGCAGGCGAATATTTGTGTGCATTTTACACGTAAACGGTGGATCCTGGGCAGTTGCGACAAGAGGACCAATCTTATTTACTTAGGTCATGCTGCTCAATAATTCATTATCAGAATTTCGATATTCCAGGCTGTAAAAAGAGTTACCAGGAAAAATAGGATGGCCACCTCTGTTATTGCCTGTACGGGGAGAGGTATTAATGTGAATTTGCTTTTAAGTTGAATATCCCATTAACACACAACAATAATCGGAGAAGTGAAATTTAATTTCACTTTGTTTCCGATATATTACAAAAAAATGCATTTCAAAATTTCACTTTTCAATTGCTTATATCTCCCTTAATATTCAGTTTAGGTTGTATGTGTCCTTTACATTTTCTAATTATTTTTACGTAAAGAATCACCTCACAAAGTTTGTCGGTCTAATTGAGAAACAACCTGTATATACACGAATACGTCACGAATTTCGGGTAATTTGACACTGTATAGAAGTGGCTGTAGTCGATAACCCTGGTATGATGTGTGGACTGACAATTATTAAGAGTACTTACTAAGTAAGTTACATCGAACAAGTCACTCTAGGTGCAGACTACGTATTTTTTATACTGCAGCGATAGTTGACACACTTAATTAGTGTAGTATGATAAAAAATAAAACGTAGTTGTTTGTGATGAAATTTTCCGAGACTAATGAATCCTACGCCACAGAGTTTTCACTGGGTTTGACACGCCTTAATCGCTGATCATTGAACACTTTCTTGGCCCTGCTGATAGTACATGTTTCATTCTCACTACCGCCATTTTTATTGTGTATAAGATGTGCTTTTCTTTGCAAATAAGGGAAGGTCACAATCCCCAGCATAAAGAAGTATGGTGTATTTTTAGGCGCCGACCGGCCATCATGTTGTGACGTCACCCAACCGTCATCTTGGATCCGACTGACCTTGACCCAGTGACCTTGACCTTGCATGACATTGAAACCATAGAAATTCAAGGAAATTGCACAAAAATTATAAAATTATTTAAAAAAATTAAAAAACATTTAAATATTTAAAAGTAATTTAAGGTGTAGGAGGACCAGGGTTCGATGACAGGTGAATCGACTATGCTCCCTACACAACCGGCCCTCGCCAGGTCGACCAGTGTCCATCTCGTCAGCCATGTAAGGTGTTGATGACCTTGACCTTGGAGTCAAATAATTCTAAAAAAAATCGCAAAAGAAATTGTAAAAACCGAAGGGAAAAAGGTTTAAAATTTTTATTTAAAAAAAATATTATTAAAAGGCTTATTAAAAAAATTACATTTCCAGATATTGCTCCACCATCACCCTAGTCAATTTTTTTTATTGGTGGTTTAATTGTTTAATAATTTGCCTTCGCTGATTGGTCGGCAGGCCTCCATCGCACTCACCCAAACTCATTCTATCGCATGCAAGAATCTTGGTTTTTTTTGTTTGCCATTTGTTTTCTTTTTAAACACCTAGGTAGCGCTATTTTCATTATTTACCTACCAGGCGAGCTGGTGATTTAGCCACCAGGTGGGCGGCTTATTTATGTATGTTTGTAAAGTATATGTGGTGCTGTCGCCACCCTCCATATTGAATTATATTTTCAACACATGGGAAGAGTTTATTTCTCGTTTTCAACACCAGGCTAGTTGCCGATTCAGCAGCCAGTCGAGCTGTCGACACTCGTATTTTTTATAGGCTCAGAAAAATCTGTAATTTTCACCCTATTAAAAAAAATCTTCCCATTAGCAGTATACCTACATGCATGATGTGGGAGTTCGATTACCTGCATAATTTATTAAATCTTTGTTTTTGTGTTAAAAAATTGTAAAGTTCTAATTTAAAAATTATTTTATATTAAATTATATAAACGTATATATAGTACAATGGGTATTTTATACAATACTTTTCAATTAAATTTATTTTATTTCTGTGCCTTTTAAATTTTAATTTTTTTCTGGCAAATTATGTAAACATAAAATAAAACACAATATTCTTCACGGGCATTTTTTTTATTCAATTAATTTTATTACAGTCTTTCATGCCCTCGAAAAAATATTACAATATTCTTCTATATACGTATATGCATCTCAATATTTGCAACTTTGTTCTATGTTACAGTATGCAATGCATCTCGCTATTCGCACTTGTGTTGTCCGTGTGCGAAAATATCGTGACATTTATTACACAGACACGCTGTGCAGGACAGGTTATGTAGGTAACTACACTTTTGAGCACATGTACCGCAGTCACAAGAGACCTGCATGCAGCAAACCTGGTAGCGAGGTAGGTAGTGATGAGAAATGCACTTCACATTTACAGGTCTTTGAATGTCTAAGTAAAATGATCTCTACGGTTGATCTGCTTACGGCACCTGTCACACAAATATGACATGTGACCGCGATTCTTGGCGCAATGAAAGCTTTCGTGGTTCCGTACAAATTAGCCGAAAGCAAATGTCTATCTCAAAAGTGACACTGTTGACGCATGGTTCAGGCAAAGATTCGGGCGGGCCTATTGGAGATGTAGGTGCTGGAGCTAGAGAAGCAAGTAAGATCGTCAATGGGGTTCTAGGTACCTCAGACGAAGAGTTCGATGGCTCCATTGAATATTTCGTAGGTGTCACAGCTGAAGAAGTCGATAGTACTATAACATCTGTAGATGATCGTTCTGCACTGGCGGCAGTAGATATTGGTAGTGATGTAGACATCACAGCTGAAGAAGTCGATGGCAACTTACCATTCTGAAACAATGGTACTGCACTGGTGGAAAGTGTAGACATCACAGCTGGAAAAACAGGAGACATCTCACTCATAGAAGAAATCGATGGTAAGAAACCAATGGCGGCCAATATCCACTCCACTTTAACGTAACTGGTAATGGATTACCTGGCGTTGAAGCCAGCCGAGACGATCCACCTTTCACATTAGCCGTTGTCAAACCAAGCCTTTCAGCTGACCGCCCCCCTCCCCCCTTTGTTGTTTATAATATACGCGTATGCAAGCCGTATGGCGTCATATTGACATTGAACCAATCATATTACACCTTTAATACATTGTTCAGACATCGACCAGCCAAGCAGCGAGTTGCCACGCGAGTGCAGCTGGCCAATCGCATGCCGGCATTGAGACATTAGGAATCTAACCCGGAACGTAGTGCCCGATGTGTATAGACCTCGATTAAGTTTTCCATGACAAAGTCATGGAGAAGTTTTTAGGGGAAAAATAATTCTTCGTGTACATGCGAACTTAATTTTTTACAACAAAAAATTGTATGAAATATTCAAGTATTATTTGCAAAACTACTTCACCATCAAGCATGTTTCACTCTTGACTTACTTCTGTAGACTGGCTTCTATTCAGTCGGCAGGCGAGTTGGCAGCGTCTTGTTAAGTCGGTTCGAAACAATATTCGCACAACCGTAGTTAATGTTTGCGTGGCAAAGGAGCACGCATAACGACTTCCGGTAGGTAGACACGCCGTTATAAACTGACACGTGAAACGGTCTGCATGTCTGAACGCAACGTTGTGTGCTGTGCTGTGATATTGGTACAGCAGGAGACTTCAGCGGGACCTTTATCAATGTTGTTTTCGTGGCAATGGAGCACGCATAACGACTTCCGGTAGGTAGCCTCGCCGTTATAAACTGACACGTGAAACTGTCTGCATGTCTGAAGGCAACGTTGTGTGCTGTGCTGTGATATTGGTACAGCAGGAGACTTCAGCGGGACCTTTATCAATGTTGTTTTCGTGGCAATGGAGCACGCATAACGACTTCCGGTAGGTAGCCACGCCGTTATAAACTGACACGTGAAACTGTCTGCATGTCTGAAGGCAACGTTGTGTGCTGTGCTGTGCTGTGATATTGGTACAGCAGGAGACTTCAGCGGGACCTTTATCAATGTTGTTTTCGTGGCAATGGAGCACGCATAACGACTTCCGGTAGGTAGCCACGCCGTTATAAACTGACGCGTGAAACTGTCTGCATGTCTGAAGGCAACGTTGTGTGCTGTGCTGTGCTGTGATATTGGTACAGCAGGAGACTTCAGCGGGACCTTTATCAATGTTGTTTGCGTAGCAATGGAGCACGCATAACGACTTCCGGTAGGTAGACACGCCGTTATAAACTGACACGTGAAACGGTCTGCATGTCTGAAGGCAACGTTGTGTGCTGTGCTGTGATATTGGTACAGCAGGAGACTTCAGCGGGACCTTTATCAATGTTGTTTTCGTGGCAATGGAGCACGCATAACGACTTCCGGTAGGTAGCCACGCCGTTATAAACTGACACGTGAAACTGTCTGCATGTCTGAAGGCAACGTTGTGTGCTGTGCTGTGATATTGGTACAGCAGGAGACTTCAGCGGGACCTTTATCAATGTTGTTTGCGTGGCAATTGAGCACGCATAACGACTTCCGGTAGATAGCCACGCCGTTATAAACTGACACGTGAAACGGTCTGCATGTCTGAAGGCAACGTTGTGTGCTGTGCTGTGCTGTGATATTGGTACAGCAGGAGACTTCAGCGGGAACTTTATCAATGTTGTTTTCGTGGCAATGGAGCACGCATAACGACTTCCGGTAGGTAGCCACGCCGTTATAAACTGACACGTGAAACTGTCTGCATGTCTGAAGGCAACGTTGTGTGCTGTGCTGTGCTGTGATATTGGTACAGCAGGAGACTTCAGCGGGACCTTTATCAATGTTGTTTTCGTGGCAATGGAGCACGCATAACGACTTCCGGTAGGTAGCCACGCCGTTATAAACTGACACGTGAAACTGTCTGCATGTCTGAAGGCAACGTTGTGTGCTGTGCTGTGATATTGGTACAGCAGGAGACTTCAGCGGGACCTTTATCAATGTTGTTTGCGTGGCAATGGAGCACGCATAACGACTTCCGGTAGGTAGCCACGCCGTTATAAACTGACGCGTGAAACGGTCTGCATGTCTGAAGGCAACGTTGTGTGCTGTGCTGTGCTGTGATATTGGTACAGCAGGAGACTTCAGCGGGACCTTTATCAATGTTGTTTTCGTGGCAATGGAGCACGCATAACGACTTCCGGTAGGTAGCCACGCCGTTATAAACTGACACGTGAAACTGTCTGCATGTCTGAAGGCAACGTTGTGTGCTGTGCTGTGCTGTGATATTGGTACAGCAGGAGACTTCAGCGGGACCTTTATCAATGTTGTTTTCGTGGCAATGGAGCACGCATAACGACTTCCGGTAGGTAGCCACGCCGTTATAAACTGACGCGTGAAACTGTCTGCATGTCTGAAGGCAACGTTGTGTGCTGTGCTGTGCTGTGATATTGGTACAGCAGGAGACTTCAGCGGGACCTTTATCAATGTTGTTTGCGTAGCAATGGAGCACGCATAACGACTTCCGGTAGGTAGACACGCCGTTATAAACTGACACGTGAAACGGTCTGCATGTCTGAAGGCAACGTTGTGTGCTGTGCTGTGCTGTGATATTGGTACAGCAGGAGACTTCAGCGGGACCTTTATCAATGTTGTTTTCGTGGCAATGGAGCACGCATAACGACTTCCGGTAGGTAGCCACGCCGTTATAAACTGACACGTGAAACGGTCTGCATGTCTGAAGGCAACGTTGTGTGCTGTGCTGTGATATTGGTACAGCAGGAGACTTCAGCGGGACCTTTATCAATGTTGTTTTCGTGGCAATGGAGCACGCATAACGACTTCCGGTAGGTAGCCACGCCGTTATAAACTGACACGTGAAACTGTCTGCATGTCTGAAGGCAATGTTGTGTGCTGTGCTGTGATATTGGTACAGCAGGAGACTTCAGCGGGACCTTTATCAATGTTGTTTGCGTGGCAATTGAGCACGCATAACGACTTCCGGTAGATAGCCACGCCGTTATAAACTGACACGTGAAACGGTCTGCATGTCTGAAGGCAACGTTGTGTGCTGTGCTGTGCTGTGATATTGGTACAGCAGGAGACTTCAGCGGGAACTTTATCAATGTTGTTTTCGTGGCAATGGAGCACGCATAACGACTTCCGGTAGGTAGCCACGCCGTTATAAACTGACACGTGAAACTGTCTGCATGTCTGAAGGCAACGTTGTGTGCTGTGCTGTGCTGTGATATTGGTACAGCAGGAGACTTCAGCGGGACCTTTATCAATGTTGTTTTCGTGGCAATGGAGCACGCATAACGACTTCCGGTAGGTAGCCACGCCGTTATAAACTGACACGTGAAACTGTCTGCATGTCTGAAGGCAACGTTGTGTGCTGTGCTGTGATATTGGTACAGCAGGAGACTTCAGCGGGACCTTTATCAATGTTGTTTGCGTGGCAATGGAGCACGCATAACGACTTCCGGTAGGTAGCCACGCCGTTATAAACTGACGCGTGAAACGGTCTGCATGTCTGAAGGCAACGTTGTGTGCTGTGCTGTGCTGTGATATTGGTACAGCAGGAGACTTCAGCGGGACCTTTATCAATGTTGTTTTCGTGGCAATGGAGCACGCATAACGACTTCCGGTAGGTAGCCACGCCGTTATAAACTGACACGTGAAACTGTCTGCATGTCTGAAGGCAACGTTGTGTGCTGTGCTGTGCTGTGATATTGGTACAGCAGGAGACTTCAGCGGGACCTTTATCAATGTTGTTTGCGTGGCAATGGAGCACGCATAACGACTTCCGGTAGGTAGCCACGCCGTTATAAACTGACACGTGAAACTGTCTGCATGTCTGAAGGCAACGTTGTGTGCTGTGCTGTGCTGTGCTGTGATATTGGTACAGCAGGAGACTTCAGCGGGACCTTTATCAATGTTGTTTGCGTGGCAATGGAGCACGCATAACGACTTCCGGTAGGTAGCCACGCCGTTATAAACTGACGCGTGAAACTGTCTGCATGTCTGAAGGCAACGTTGTGTGCTGTGCTGTGCTGTACTGTGATATTGGTACAGCAGGAGACTTCAGCGGGACCTTTATCAATGTTGTTTGCGTGGCAGTGGAGCACGCATAACGACTTCCGGTAGGTAGACACGCCGTTATAAACTGACGCGTGAAACTGTCTGCATGTCTGAAGGCAACGTTGTGTGCCGTGCTGTGCTGTGCTGTGATTTTGGTACAGCAGGAGACTTCAGCGGGACCTTTATCAATGTTGTTTTCGTGACAATGGAGCACGCATAACGACTTCCGGTAGGTAGCCACGCCGTTATAAACTGACACGTGAAACGGTCTGCATGTCTGAAGGCAACGTTGTGTGCTGTGCTGTGCTGTGATATTGGTACAGCAGGAGACTTCAGCGGGACCTTTATCAATGTTGTTTTCATGGCAATGGAGCACGCATAACGACTTCCGGTAGGTAGCCACGCCGTTATAAACTGACACGTGAAACGGTCTGCATGTCTGAAGGCAACGTTGTGTGCTGTGCTGTGCTGTGATATTGGTACAGCAGGAGACTTCAGCGGGACCTTTATCAATGTTGTTTACGTGGCAATGGAGCACGCATAACGACTTCCGGTAGGTAGCCACGCCGTTATAAACTGACACGTGAAACGGTCTGCATGTCTGAAGGCAACGTTGTGTGCTGTGCTGTGATATTGGTACAGCAGGAGACTTCAGCGGGACCTTTATCAATGTTGTTTTCGTGGCAATGATGCACGCATAACGACATCCGGTAGGTAGCCACGCCGTTATAAACTGACACGTGAAACTGTCTGCATGTCTGAAGGCAACGTTGTGTGCTGTGCTGTGCTGTGATATTGGTACAGCAGGAGACTTCAGCGGGACCTTTATCAATGTTGTTTTCGTGGCAATGGAGCACGCATAACGACTTCCGGTAGGTAGCCACGCCGTTGTAAACTGACACGTGAAACTGTCTGCATGTCTGAAGGCAACGTTGTGTGCTGTGCTGTGCTGTGATATTGGTACAGCAGGAGACTTCAGCGGGACCTTTATCAATGTTGTTTTCGTGGCAATGATGCACGCATAACGACTTCCGGTAGGTAGCCACGCCGTTATAAACTGACACGTGAATCTGTCTGCATGTCTGAAGGCAACGTTGTGTGCTGTGCTGTGCTGTGATATTATTACAGCAGGAGACTTCAGCGGGACCTTTATCAATGTTGTTTGCGTGGCAGTGGAGCACGCATAACGACTTCCGGTAGGTAGACACGCCGTTATAAACTGACGCGTGAAACTGTCTGCATGTCTGAAGGCAACGTTGTGTGCTGTGCTGTGCTGTGATATTGGTACAGCAGGAGACTTCAGCGGGACCTTTATCAATGTTGTTTTCGTGGCAATGGAGCACGCATAACGACTTCCGGTAGGTAGCCACGCCGTTATAAACTGACACGTGAAACGGTCTGCATGTCTGAAGGCAACGTTGTGTGCTGTGCTGTGATATTGGTACAGCAGGAGACTTCAGCGGGACCTTTATCAATGTTGTTTTCGTGGCAATGGAGCACGCATAACGACTTCCGGTAGGTAGCCACGCCGTTATAAACTGACACGTGAAACGGTCTGCATGTCTGAAGGCAACGTTGTGTGCTGTGCTGTGCTGTGATATTGGTACAGCAGGAGACTTCAGCGGGACCTTTATCAATGTTGTTTTCGTGGCAATGGAGCACGCATAACGACTTCCGGTAGGTAGCCACGCCGTTATAAACTGACACGTGAAACGGTCTGCATGTCTGAAGGCAACGTTGTGTGCTGTGCTGTGCTGTGATATTGGTACAGCAGGAGACTTCAGCGGGACCTTTATCAATGTTGTTTTTATCTTAAATGCATACATAAGTGCGAATAAGGCTGTAGAATGGTTGCATGGGATTTAGCACTCAGTTTATGTTCAGTTCAATGCATGTGCCGTGCAGTTTACGTGATAGACTTGGGATGCAAATACTGTAGCTGTTGGAAAATGTTTTGTTGCGCGACGTCCAGAACTAGGCCAAATTATTCGGAGCCTTCGTGCTGGGTAGCACACCATCGCACTCAGTCAACTGGCCACACATATGTATGCTATTAAACCGCGAGAGAAATGGCGCGCAGAGAGAAAAACTGCTGTTGAGATATTTTTTTAGTGGCGAAGTTTATTTTACGCAGGGCGTATTTAAGCGAGTCCTTTTCGGTGGCGCGTTGCTGTCTGGTGAGGCTCGGGTGTGCAAACTGGAATGAAGAAATAGTGCCGGAGGGAGAATTTATAGACTACCTTGCAAATTAGTTGTGATCTACCGGACGCACTACTTTTGAATCTAAGTTTGATAGTAGTTATTTAAAAAATAGAAGATGCAGCGACAGGTGAGTTTCTAAATGAAAACTGTACGATTCATGCTTAGAACGTTTATCCGAGTTTTTTCTGCCATTTTATAAACACGTTTTTATTTCTCGCCGCATTTGATTTCACGGAATGACATTTGCGTATCACGGCGTTATACAGATATCACTGTTATACACTGCTCTTTAGTCGCGGTGGTTTAGTGGTGCGAATGCCTGAATATTGTGCAACAAGTATGGGGTTCGGTTCCCTGCATGTGTTGGAAGTATTTCAGGTTGGATATTAACCCTCTTCTAGCTCACGGTTGAGTGTTACGTCAAGTAGCTGGATTTTCTTCCTTGCACACGTAATTTTGCTGTGAAATACGTTAATGTGTAAATCTACATTTAGGTACATAATATTTGTGATTACTCATCACGGTTCAGTACAATTATTGTGTACATATTTATTATTTTACTTGTTAAGGTGATATTGATATTTTTATGTAAAATTACATAGTTCTCTCGGCGGACGTCCCAGTTTTTTTTATTCAGTATTTTACGACTTGATACGAATTATATAGTTTGGTTTTAAGTATGCCACTCATGATTTCATTTGTAAACCGGTGTCCGTTAAAAAAAAAGAACAGAGTTTTATTAATTTCAGTAAAGAAACGCACAATATTTGGTTACTGCCATACTCCATCTAAAGAATGTCGGGCGTTTTAAGTGAATAAATCGGTTTACCCGCAATATATAATTGGTAGATTATTTGAGTGATTTCGACTTGCACAATTAGGTAATTAAATTGTACGCATCACAAGCTGCACATGGAACAGTATTAAGTAGATTATGCAATCTGTTGCGCTTCCGTATTTGATGCCCACGCCTAACACTTTCGCTGTTGAATTTGTATTAGCTTGTAATTTTCATCTTGAACACAACACCGATTGTTAGTGTAAAACGAATTTTGGGGGGGGGGGGGGGGGGGGACTAATAATTTCCCAGGTACATTTTTCTTAGTAATTGGGTTTGATTAGCGAAGTTAAATATTTTCGATTAAAACCTTATAATTTCTCAGGGTTTCAAAAGTTAACCATAATATATAATGTCCCTCGTCAAATACATGCAAGTAGTTATAGACAATAAGTTTCCGATATAACTTATTAGTTTGATTTCCTCTACACATATATTACAAGTCATTATTATAAAGTATTCGAAGGTTAAGGGTAGGATCATGTTTTTTTTTTATGTGCTAAATGTTACGAATTTTCGACAGATTTAATGGTGATCGGTTAAGTACCGTAGATCTCGAGACATGATTTAGTGTACAAGAAAACTGTTTGGTGATTTACCTTCCGAAATGGTGGACGATAGAAATTATTACGTTCTGAATTTTGTGCGTAAAGTAGGAGAAAACTAATTTTGAATTTAATCTAGGCAATGATACATGATATGGCATTTACACTGCAAGAATAAAGCTGCAGCTTTAAACACGAGAGAAAATTTTAGAACAATGTTAGTTGTTCGTCTATAATCTGCGTTGCATGCGGAATGTGGTGAGAAATGATTTAGAAATTAGTGAGATATGACTTTTAAGTTTACATTTTCTGTAATGTCTTTCAAAATGGCACACCAAAGAGGATATCAATTTGTGTATTAGGACTTTTATAAGACACTTTAAATTACATGACTTGTAACTGAGGTTCTTAATTTCAAAATGGTGGCTTTCATAAGCCTTTTAGGTTAGTTTGTCGTCTCTACCAAACACTTTAAACCTATTTCAACGAAATGTTTTATGCTGGCGGTACGATTCAATAATGGATTCTCCAAGTTTCTTTCCAAGGCGGACTTGAAAGCAATTTGTCACTACACGCTCGCTTCAGTTTCTTACATTCAGGAGTAATATTGTAAAACCCAATAAGTAAAATCAGAGAATATCTGTGTTATTTGCGAACACGGTTAGGTCACCATATCTACAGTATGCAAGAGCATGAATAGGTCCGCCTCTTCTAGTGAGTGTTCGTTATGGATCATTTAAAGCATCGCGACAAGATCTGTTGATGTGCAATTAGGCAACATGATGTTATGATATACTGCTAAATCATTTTGCGAGTGACCTTCAAAGTGAGTGATAACTTTATCGCATAAATATTTGGTGAGCTTTGATTTGGTGGCACTGTGGACGCATAAATAATGGATATTTTTAATTGGGGGGTGCCATCGTTGACATGAAATTTAACTGGTGCAATGCCACTCTGCATTTTTTTTTGCTGGTAGCTTCCTTTAGTGATATTTCCGTAAATTGATCGAAGAGTAGCCGAATCTCGTCGTAGTCATTAACTAGATCTTTATGGTTACGTAGAATGTTAACCGCAAAATGCTCAGCTGTAATCGTTTCAGGATACTTCTGTATTAAATTGATGAGGAACGCACCTCTTTTAAGAATTGCATTTATTTCAGGGTAGGAAGACGTTTCTTGCTTCTGAAAACTATCGCTTGCGGTGTCAGGCAAGGGTACGTTTTCCACTCAAGCTGGCGTTTAGCCTTCAACATTGTCGTTGAACCATCCATGTTGAAATTCAATGGAAGGGCTTTGTGAAACTCATATTAACCAATTTTTTGTGGACAGAACTGGAGTCTACACTATAAAAGAAATCTGGCAAACTTCCTAAACTGTAATGGAAGTTTTTAACATATAAAGTGTATGGAAATTGTACTACGTATCAGGCTGAAAAAATGGGATTGTTAAGCATCGCTACTATATAAAGTTGGGAACTTCCCTACACATTCGACTTTTTCTTAAGCAAACTGTACCACGGATGTATGGGGAAATATTTTACCATTCACGCTTTGTCACTGTACATATTCACAGATATGGAAAATTTACAAATAATTTCGTAGAGTGTAGCTTTAGCGATAACAAACAAACAAGAAAACATATGGCATTCTTGCTTAAACGTAACTAACATACCTTTCACTTTTATTTTCACTTTCGTTCGAGTATCAGAAAAGAAACGGTAGTTATTACGCCTCTGAGAATCCCAGAAATTAATGGGTGGATTCATTGTCATCCTCTCTTTTTAAATTTCTCAATAACACGAATGCCTAAATCGTCTCTATTACAAAATTTGAGCTATATTTTCAACCCTCTCACGGTTTAGCGCTGTGCGACTTATGGAATAGACACCGGCATAATATTTGTCTTGACGCTGGTGCTGTAATGAAATACTTGTCAAATGCTTTATAGTTTCCTGTGATGCTAACAAACACCCCCCCCTTTTTTTTTTAATCTTTATTTTCTTGCGTTCGTGCTCATTTTCATGGTATGGATCTATAGCTGTAAAGGCAGCGTTTCTTAATTTTTATAAACTTATTGCCCATGTCTGTAGACACAACATTGTAAAGTTTATTATGCAGGATGTCCGTTTAACAGAATATGAATAAATTCGCTTCGAATTTCTTTCTTCTTTTTACAGTTACGCTGGATGTTTCAGTACTAGCAGACATAGCCGGTCTCTCACGACACTGATTTCACTTTACAGTTCTTGATTATATTTGTTTTTACCTGGGCCCTCTGCAAATTAACTTGGTTAGGCTAACTTGCATATCAAGAGTAATGGAAGTTCAGAGAAATATTTTCTAAGTATGAGATGTGATTCACATCAGTGCGCAGACGTATCTTTGTCCACGCACTGACATATATATTTATAACTTCGAACAAGCATTCACCAGCATTTTCGTTAGTCATTTCCATCATCTTCTAACCTGATACATCACAAATTAACATTTAGAACCGGTAGTACATTATAATAATACTTTAAATACCAACTCTTAGAATTTGTTTCAACCTTACAAAATATCTAGTGTAGTTATTAAAACTTTCAGGACCCAATGTTTACCGACACTATTGGAGCAAAAAACGGGGTTTGTATCATTGAAAACAAGTTAGGTGGCTGTAGCAACAACACGGCCATTTTATTATTTACACATTCATATTGTGTATTATAATTACCATTAACATTTAGTGTTACTTTAAAATATTATGGAAAGAATTTTCAGTTTTGTAATAAAAATTTAGGTAACACCATTTTTAGACATCGTGCATATAATAAAAACGGAAGTTGTAAAACTGAAAATAAGTACAAACGCATTCTTTGGTATCTGCATGGCAATACCGGGTGTATTCGAAAAAAATGATGATAAACACTAGAGTGGGGTATACGAGTACAAACGGAGCATATTTCATCAAGAATAAAATTGTTTAACGTCCATAGTTAACCCACTAATGGCGGTGGCAATATGCTGGAGCGGGTATGCAACAACAATCATCATGAAACGGGCATGATGCAACAACAACAATCATGAAACGGGCAGTGCAATGAAATGACAATTTACTTACACATTTGGGCAGAAGGAAATTGCCGGCCACCTTTGGCCACACAGGCAGTGCAGCGCTAAAGTATGATGCTACTTACATGTGCAGTGGGATGTCAGCATGGCATTGATGGTGGCAATATGCTGGAGCGGGTATGCAACAACAACAATCATGAAACGGGCAGTGCAATGAAATGACAATTTAATTACACATTTGGGCAGAAGGAAATTGCCGGCCACCTTTGGCCACACAGGCAGTGCAGCGCTAAAGTATGATGCTACTTACATGTGCAGTGGGATGTCAGCATGGCATTGATGGTGTCAATTGCTCTCGGTATCCTCGTATTGAGCTCATCACTCGTGTCAAGTAACGTACCGTACACCATCGATTCAATGTGGCCCCGGAGCCAGAAGTCAGGTGGTGTTATGTTAGTTGAGCGGGGTGGCCACGATATGGGGCCGGCGGGACTCCGTCTTGCTGAAAGCACATCGCCTCACGACCATCTAAAGGAACATCATCAAGTATTCCGGTAACAAGTCCTGTAAGAACTGCAGATACATAGCCCCACTGAGGTCTCATACCCGCCCTTGTACTTTGTCACTGAGATTAGCGGGTTACCTAATTACGTTAGACAATTTGTTCCTGGACGAAATATGCTCCATTTGTACTCATCTACTACACACTGGTGTTTATCATCTATTCGTACACCCGGTACAAAATTGAAAAACAAGAGTTGACGAAATTTTCCTGATACGCTACAATTTACAACTCCTGCCTGACTAACTCGCCATTGTTTTTGAGTTATGCGCGGGTGTAGTCACGTGACTAACACTGCGTCAAGTCGCTACTGGATGCGAGACTCAATTTTTTGTAGCAGAATTCGTCTTAACATTAGCCCGATTAGCCTGGTGTTGTTCGGACTTGGCAACAAATTAAAGATTAGCTGAAAGTCTCTTTGAGTAGTGAGGTGTACTTGGCGCGTGTGGCTGTTTCGTCGTGCTATTCTTTGTTGTGCAGCAAGTGTGTTGCCAGTGCCAAAAGTACATCACGGAAACAAAAAAAGCTTCTCGATGATGATTTGCCAAACCCTAATGAGGTGGACTGGTTTCGTTTTGTTTTACTTGTTTATTTCGTGCTGTGTCTGCTACTTGAGTTTAATTTGTACAAGAGTACAGTTATTAAGAAAATAAAGTATTTTAATAGTATACGATTAGAAATGCGTGTTTTATAAGAAAATAATAGTGTACAGTTTTCGTTGATTTTGCGAGGAGTTTGAGAAACTGGTTGGTGGCCATGTTGAACAGTATTTTTTTTCCCTTTGTGAGATATAGATGTATACGTGTTACTTTAAGAAATATAACTGAAATGTAGATTAATATCTTGCGAATACCATTTTTAAAAGAACATATATGAACTATAAATATGCATGATTACATAGTTTTCAGTTGACTGTTGGCACGTTAGTAGTGTTACCAAGATTTTTCTGACTGACCTGCAGAACGGGAGAATATATTTTAAGTTCAATTTTCTATGACACATTTTTACATTTTTGGATGTTAAACTGGTTAAAATGGAGTGTCATTATTTGATATTGTCTTCCTTTCAGTTCATTCTCCTCTTTCCATGAATGCCATTATATTTGTGATTTATAATGAGACACTACAAAAATCATTTGACCTAATGAAATAGGAATGCACATGTGTATTTGAAAAAAAAATCTTTCTGAGTAGGAATAGTAATAAATAAAAACAAATTTAATTAAATATTTCAGGTTACAATATCTAAGATACTGCTTCCCAGTGTAGTAACGGACAATGTATAAATGATGGCATTTAAATGTTTTGTTCCCCCCCCCTAAGAGTTTAATGTGTTTCACTAGTGGTACATATTATGTTTCAGTTTATTTGTTGTGCTACAGCCATGTATAAAAATACAGTGTGTAAATTATCTAAATGTTTTTTTGCTATGTGAATATTTCATATCTGTAACACAAATACAGATTATAACCTCTTTTTTTTAAAACGTCTTTATTTCGCTTAGTTTGGTTTTTTAAGTTTCCGACCAAGATAAACGATGGACTTCTCATATCGTGTATCATAGTTGTGTTCGAAGTCATCAAAATTTCAAACAGGAATGAAGGTCCTTTGGTTTAGGGTACTGTATGTCTTGAACCAAATAACTATATAAAGAGTGTTGCTTTTGTATTTGCTAAGTAAAAGGTTTCACTACAAAAAAAAAAACAAAATTAGTAGTTTATCCTGTAACACATAGCCCTAACGTTCCACTATCTCTCTCTCTCTCTCTCCCATGAATCATGATGTGCTGCGTTGTGGTAACAAGTTCTATGTCAGCCGACTTTGTGAATGTTCTGATTGGACAAAGACACAAAGCACACCCCTAACCTTTGGTATAATATCAGCTAAATAATTTCGGAACATGCAAATAACAGTCCATTAACAAGCTCACGACATGCTGCACAGCAATTGCATATTGACCACATGGCTGTTTGGTGGGTGTGTGATGAACAACAGCTGCATACATTTCATCCACAATGGGTGCATAAACTCCAACCGAATTACTATCCCCGCCGGGTTGAGTTGTCAATGGTACTTGTAGAGATGCACTAAGGAATCTTATTTCGGACAGTTTGTGTTATTCACTGACGAAGCAACATTTACAAAACCAACACCTGTGGGCAGATTAAAATACTCAAGCCAGCTTCATACATTCCCTTCAACAAACGTTTGCTGTCAACATTTGGGCAGGTCTTGTTGAGGATAATTTGATTGGGCAATTGTCAGAATTCATCGAAGATGCTTCTCATGATATTCAACATAGATTGTGGTTTGAACATTATGGTACAGCTCCTCATTTCTCTCAACATATCCGAGAGCATTCGAGCGGCAGACTCGGTGAGTAATGAATTGGCCGCGGTGTACCTATTGTCTGGCCTGCTCGTTCTCCCGACCTCATCACACTTGACTGTTTTGTGTGGGGGTACTTGAAGTTCCTGGTGTATGAGACTCTAAATGAATCTGAGTAAGAGTTCGTCTCTCGGGTGCTTGCAGTTGCTTACTTTCTGTAGGCCATTTACGGTTACTTCACACTTTCCCTTAAGCCCTGCTAGAGTTTTACTTCCAGAATATTCCTCCGCCTCATGCAACCAAAACTTAACCAAGTATAGAAAATTGCCCCAAAGGACAGCGCACCAAATTCTTGCGCACTTAGTGTAATAAAATAATGCATAACAACAATTTCTTACTAGCAATACCAATACACCTATTACCTCCCTGTTTTCATCTATATTAACTATAAATTAAATATAATTTATAAATAAAACGTAGGTAAAAGTTCAATTAAACCAAAAATAATATGCTTTTATATTAACACAAGTATAAAACACTTGTGATACGTGGAATATTTAGGAAACAACCAAACACGTCATTTATGGCGAGATTTTTTAAACATTTGATCCAGAAAGTGTGAAGAAACCATCAGTAGACTGTACAGCATATGCCTAGGGGTCTTTGAATGGGTAAGACAGGCAGTGGCATGTCGTTACAGAGTTTGTATTGACGCAGGAGGCCGTACTTTTGAACAGTTTTTGTAAAGGATTACGATAAAATTGAAATTTAATAGCTTCGTACTCATTCTCAATCACGTCGAAATGTAACTCAGTTATCAATTTCCGACCTATGATTATTCACTAGTGTATATCTGTTTTGGTATCGTTTAACATGCCTTGAAGTTTAAATATTAAATTTTGCTACCCCCGATACAAATCATTTCCTGGGGTCATGCCTTCCTTGTGTTTAATTCTTGTACATATCTACACTCATTTTCATAAAACTTTGCGCATGGTGAAGGATTTTCTCGATTCAAAAATTTTTATTCGAGCAATGGTATAGACAAGAGATAGAGTTGGCCACAATGTAATTGCATCAGGACATTATTGCGCCCACTTGTAGCACAAAATAATACCGGGTGTTTATGAACAAATGCTAATAAACACCACAGTGGGGTAGATATTACAAATGGAGCATATTTTGTCAAAGAACCGATAGTCTAACGTCCATAGTTAACTCGCTAATGACATTGGTAATGTGCTAGGGCGGGTAAGCAATCACAATAACTAGTCTACAGGCAGTGCAATGAAATGACACTTTATTTGCACATTTGGGCTGAGGGCATGGGGACAGTGTGTCTGTTCAATGTCTCTACAAAGTGTCTGTTCAAACTGTCCGCCAACTTCGGCCACACAGGCGGTGCAGCGCTGAAGCATGTTGCGACGCTCATTCCCCGTGTCAAGTGGTGTGGCATACACCATCGATTTGATGTGGCCCCACAGAAGAAGTCAGGTGAGCGTAGGTGGCCATGCTATGGGACCTCACCTGCCTATCTAACTGTTCGGGAAGTGCGTGCAGAGGTGCCGACGAACCGCAATGGCGAAATGAAGCGAGGCCCTGTCCTGAAACCAAATTGCCTCACGAGCATCTAAAGGAACTTCCTCCAAGTATTCGGGCAACACGTCCTGCAGGAACTGTAGATACATAACTACATACTATACAAATGTGCCATTTTGCATTGAGATGCCCTTCTCGTTCAGTTTTTGTTTCTAGTCACCTCACCACGTTTTGATTTAATATTACCAAGGAAATCTGATTTTCTGGTCACCTGCATATATGCCTGTAAAATATTTTCCTCTCTACAATATGGTATTGCCTACCTTTGCTTAAGTGGCGCCCTTCTTGAATTTCATCGCTCCATATTCGCGATGGGTACTGTCTAGTTAGGTCGTCAACTTTCAGAGCAGATACAGACCAGCAGTGAAGCAGGCGTCCTGTCTGCAGTATGGACAGGGCATACTGCGTGGCTCTTCCTTCATTCTTCAAGCTAGGTTCCATGATCAACTGATAGCATGATCTACCTTGATTGGCCAACGTCCTCTATGTCAGCTCTGTTGCAACATGGCCATGGAGAGCCGTTTTCCAAGAAAATTTAAACGAAACTTTATGTGACCATGTTTTCAATTACACGCAGGCTCCCCAGTGGCATTCAAATATTTTTTTTTTGCGCTGTTTCCATACAGTGATGTAATTTAGTTTTAGTGTAAGGTGTAGGCGAGACACTGTATGATAAAAGTCGAGTGTGACTGATTTTCAGGATGAATTCGGCGGCCTAGCTTCGAGGATGATAGACCACCCTAATAATAATAAACAAGTAAATTGGCCAATGTTTAGTCAAGAGCCTTCAGGTTGGGATAGATGGGATTTTTGCTCTCTTAATTTTTGAGGGTTCGAAATGTTTTTATAACGATTACTTTGAAGTGTGTTTTGAGAAATAAGTAATTCTTTTTATTTGGGCCTTCGATAGCCATAAGCCTCTTAGACGGAACATTTGTCTCGGCAAAATTATTGTTCCTCTTTAAAGCTAAGTAAGAGAGATTGTAGTTTTGAAAATCGCAGATGTTTTGTAAATATTTGTGCTGCGAGCTTTTGAACTTAAGATTGTTTGCAGTACTAAAGTGTGACCACTTGTTATGAGTATTGGGAAATTTGCAGTAGTATCTGTAGTAGAAATAACAGTTTGGCGCTGGTACAATTTATTGCCAGGTAATTAAATAGTAAAAAAAAAGTATGTAATTTTGCTGATGTTTGAAGTTGCAGTGTAATCTAGGCTAAACAAGGTATATGTGACACAATCCTTTTTGTAACATATATTTTTACATCTATGTAAATGAATATGTCACGTGGCTTACGTATCTTTTTAGATTATAATACATTTTATAGCGAAAATAAGAAAAGAAAGAAAACGAAGCAGGTTTTTTTTTTTTCAAGTTGTCACAAATCCCCGATATGTCTTCACTTTATATAATATATTCGCTTCAAAGTAAATTAATTTTGCAAAAAATGTAGTGGATGATTGATTGATTCTTTTATGGGATTGTTAAGAGGTTACTGTCAGGTCTGGCAGTTTCGTTTCAAAGGATTGTGGATCTGGCTGATGGTTGATTTGATGTTATGACTGTAGGAACTTTTGGGCTTAACACAATTTTGCAGTTTAGGTTGGCTGCAGATGTCCTTTCAAAAAAGTTGTAATCACCAAAATTGCAACACTTGAGCAACAATTTTATGCACAAATAAAAACACCGAACATCATAACCATCAGAGTTACTGGCATGTTGAAAATTCCAGATGCCATGATAACATGACCGCAGAGAGTATTTGCAGAGAATTAATTTTGTTATTGATAAATATAAAGAAGGTAGATAGGCACAGTATCTGATACTGAAGATACAGAAAAATGTCGTGAAATGTAGCAGCTTACGACGAAATGGGAGTGGGAGATCAGGTTCTTGTCTGCCACACACTAACGCAGTTGGAAGGAAACACATTATTGGTTGGTGCTCCACTGCTCGCTACCAGCTGGTTGTTCCATCTACAGATGATGACGAGTCGCTGCTCTAGGCACGAAACTATAGAAGGCCAAATCGAAATGTCAGTGGAGCATCATTACTGCAGTGACGAATTTTCTGAAAACAACTTACCACAAGTGTTCGGATGCTGCACATTCCTGCCTTCGCTTGCATTCACACACACGAATGCCTTTCAAGAAGTGTCGAAATACACTATCTACCAAAAAGTAATTGGGCACCTGCCCACAATGTTTGCTCGGTGGTTGTCACCTGGTTAGAATCTCTTGCAGCTATAACAGCAGCCACCTATCTGGCATGCTTTGAGTAATAGATTTTGGCCGTACCTGACGAGCCCTCGCACGTCGATCCAATTCGTCCCAAAGATGTTCTATAGGGTTGAGGTCGGGGCTCCGGGTGGGCCAGTCCAATCGGCGAACATTGTTGTCGGCGTACCACTGCATAGTAGCCCTTGAAACATGGCACCTGACATTGTCATCCTGGTAGTAACAGGGGTTCATTCCGTAAAAAACGCCACAATGTTAGGAGCATTTCACTATCCAGAATGTTACAATAGGCCTCTGTGTTCATACTACCACTGACAAACATCAACATTCCTATGTCAAAGGCCGTGAAACACCAGTCAATTGACGTACTGAAGTACCTCTCTTCATGGGCGCCCAATTATTTTTTGGTAGATAGTGTACATATTCACAATCTCTACAAACATACACAGGTGTGCCACGGCCTTCAACTTCTTGCCTGTAGTATGATGATATTTATGGCCGTGGCTAAAATCCTTCAATATGAACTACATGTTAAAACAGACTACAAGTTTGGCGTATACCTTCCTCAACACTTCCTATCATTGCACATATATGGTGTCATTTTGCGACCCTTCGCATTTCCTTGCCCTTTCCCATTTTCTGAATATTTTTCTGCCTGATATTTCAGACAGCCGTTTCTACAGCACATTTGTTTAGCAAGCAGTATATAATAATTCGCAGGTTCTATCTCCAGTTGGTTGTCATATTTGACATCTTTAAAAGCATTTCATTAAAAAAATTAATGTAAAAACAAATATATATAATACTTTTTTCTTCCTTCTGTACATACACTAGTGTTTGTGAAAATTGCAACACCCAGAAAGAATAGGCCGAATGAATCCAAACTCGGAGGATGTGTAGAACAGTGTACCAGATAAAATTAATGATAATTACTATTGCAGAGAGATGACATACACGTAGGACCAGCAGTGCCCTCTCATGTGTGACCAGAAAGGTCCGTGGTACGCCAAGCTCAGTCAGTGAAGAGCCGTCAAACGTAGCGAAACTAAGTGCCAGTATACCTCGTCGATGCCAAAAGGCGTCATATCAGCATGTGAGTTTGATTGGGGCAAAATGATCGGTCTCCGGGAAATGGGTTCGTCATACTGTGACATTTCGGCTCTTACAGGGCATACTGCTATGACAGTGATGTGTGTTTGGCACTAGTGGATAGAGAAGGGTCATGCAGCGACGAGCGGGTACTGGATCATGCAATGTGACCACAGCATACGATGACCGCCATCTTATCTGAGTAGGGGAGCGTACCAGTTCTCGACCACTTTCGCCCTTATCGACATTAGGTGTATGTGATTAACCTAGAAAGGTCGGACAGTATAGGAAATTTTGCTGTGTTGCTCTTATCGACAGTGGGTGTCAATTTGTTTAACGCATTAGAGGGTGCTGATAAAGGTGAGGTTTGGGTTTCATTTAGGCACTCCAATCCCCTTACGCCCTTCACACCATGCTGTGATTGGTCGTTCGTTGAGGCAGACCATCAATTATGAGTTAAGCCCTTTTATAAATGTAGTCATAATTTCCGAACCATTAAGTTACAGTCATCAAATTCATAAAGTATGTATCGTTCCCGATATCCATCACGGTAGTAAGTTAATTTATGCCTTAAGCCCTTTCTGTTAAGGTCAATTATGCGTTAAGCCCTTTTATAAACATAGTCATAATTTCCGAACTGTTGAAGCTATACTCATCAAATTCATATGCATCATATCCGATATCCATCACAGTGGTAAGGTAATTTATGCCTCAAGCCCTTTCTGGTGAAGTAAATTATGAGTTAATCCCTTTTATAAAATCATAATTTCCATACTGTTGAAGATGTAGTCAAGTACATACTCGGCAAGTTCATACCAAGTACATTCTCACCAAGTAGACGTTTGCCAAGTATATGCTTACCAAGTACATATTTACCCACTTATTTTATTTTCGAATATATCAAAAATTCTAGTCTCGATCAGACCACCTATAATTATTTTATTGTTGAATTTAACAAAAAATTTATTTTAGTTCCCTGCCTGCTAGAGGTAATTAATCTGATGTTATTTTTGGATTGCTGTGTTCGATTTTTGGTTAGGACACTTAATATTATTTTATGTCAGAATTTAACAAAAACTTATTTTTGGGGTTGTATTCGTGCTTAGAACAATTAATGAAATATTATTTTTGTTTTCCCGAATTCGATTCCCAGGCAACTCACTTCATATTATTTAAAAAATTGTGGGAAATGCATTCTTACACATTCACATACGATCACTGTATATCGTCTTACCTGAACACTGTCTCACGCTCGACTGATATTTTACATGTACGTTGTCAATTGTCGAAGATCGGGAAAGGTGGAGGGGTAATGAAGTTGTATGATGAAATCGGGTAATGATGTCATCACGTGTAATCGTACAAGTCCATAATTGCATAAACATGCAATGAATATTTACTATGTACATACACACATGAATAATTAGCAACTACACAATAACCAAGGTCGTATGTCCTCTAAGCAAGACAGCGAGACTTCAACTGTCATATACTGTTTCATTTGTTTCAGTCTTTGTGATTATTATTAATATGGGTGGGAGGTGTTACACTTGCACCATGCTAGCATTCACTATTTACATTTACCAAGTGTGCACATTATACCAAGAGAGACATATGTTAGCTTCCGAGAAACGTTAGCTCACAACTGAAGCCTTATCGTAAACATGTTGTCCATAGGATATTGCAAGCAAGAACATTTCCTGCTTTATTCCTGTCAAGTCAACAAACTCGTATCAGGAAAAACAATCGCGTGGGCGCTTAAAAATGCACCAGCACCCACAGATAGAATATTCCAATGAATTACTCTGATAAACCATTTCATCATGTAATAGCAAAATACGCACACACACTTTCACCTATATGCAGTCATGTCTACTGTTCAAGAGATCTAGCCTCTCGGGAGATTTGGTAGAGATATGGCCATGGTTTCTCTTGAATTCTTTTTACTACTCTATGTGATGACCTGGGTATTATTTACACGACATTAAATTTATATTAAAATGCATTTAGTAAAATGGTACATGCATATTCACCTTCGTCAGGACCTGAAGCATAGAATGTAAATACCATTGTTAGTGTTGACTTAGAACTGTTTCAGTTAATATCTTTTTTAACTTTGTCAACGTGAACTAATCTAATATAAAAACTTGGTGTTGATTGGAGTTGAAGCAAGGTTTCATATCTTAGTTAGCTTCATTGGGAAAATTTCTGAACAACTTTGTGTGGATGTTAAATGTATCGGAAATTAGGTTAACATTAAAAATGATTTACTTGTTTAACACTAATCGGCAACGTCAATTTTTTTAGGTATATGGTTGTTTTTTTTTTATATTATATGTTTTGTGAGGTAATTTTTCCTCCGATTTGAATGGTAGTAATTTCATATATGCTTGTGTTGAATTTGCCATTTCTAAGTGTATGAAGTTTTGAAAAAAGATTTTTATATAGGTATGCTTTATTTACATATATATATATATGTTATGCAGTTTGTAAATGTGTGTAGCCTTCCTAGCTAAAGCAATCGCTTGCATCTTTTCTGCGAGTCCATTGTTATCCCTTCCAAAGATGACAGACTGATACAGTGATGGGAGGTAGTTACTTCTTTGTTGTTCGATGATCTGTGATAGCTTGGTAGAGAGATAGTGTAGACAGAGTGAGATAGGTAATGGAACGGTATATTGTTCAAGTGATTGTTGTGTAGTGCATTACAAGATGATATGCATATAAGTTATGTAGAATATAAAACATATTTTAGTCGGAAGTTAGCTTTGGTTATGATAAGATGTATAGTTGGAGTGAAATTAATCATGTTAGTAAATCAATATGTAAATATTACTTATAAGTCTCCTTGACGTGATGTGAAGCAGGGTGTAAGTTCTCTATCGTACTCTTGTTTTCCATCTTCGATCGTTGTTTCATTGGTCGATGGGTAGTTGGTTTCAGCTCATTGCTCATATACTACTTGCATTTGGATATTCATTATGTCAATACTCTAGTTAGTTTTCTTGATACACTATTATAAATATATAATTATCGTATATGTTTTTGAATCAATACTTAAATACTTATTATTTTTTGTATGGTTAGATATATTTTACTCTTTGGTTGAATGCTCAACACTCCAGATGCAAGACTAACCTACCATATTTGGTAAAGATTGGTAAAGATTGAAAGTTTGATGGAAAGATTCCCACCATTATAGATAGAAATGTACATTCTCACTATATTTTTCAAAGTATATCGAGCTGTCGACGACTTTCAAGCTCAAATTATAAGTTATTTTTAAATTAACCCCCATATACATAAAATCAATCCAAGGTGTCAGTCGAACATGTGTGAGTAATTAGCCAATGGGAACAACATTGGCAGTAGTTGAACACAGTTGAGAAACACATATGCTTTCATTTATGCGAAAGATCTTCAGGTGTGTGGTAGGTGTCTTGTTAAGTAGACATATTCTCTCTTGGTATCTTATGTGTAGTTGCTAATTATTCATGTGCATACATTTGTATTTGTGTAGTCATTGGTAAAAGTGTATTTGTTAAGAGTGTGTGTATGTATGCATGTATGTTTGGATGCATGCATGGGTGTACACATGGGTGTGTGTGTACATGAGTGTGTATGCATACATGTGTATTTTGTATATATTGATTTAAAATTTCACTATGCATGAGTAGCCAGGTGTGAGTGTGCTACTAATAAATAATCTAATTAAATATAATTTCTTTAATTTGTAATACTTTTGGAATCTAATATGGTAGTCGAATGCAGGTTTTGGATATTTGCTGACAGTTGAACTAAAGTGAGTAATTGACTAATGAGAAGCATTGATTTAGTAAATAGCCAATGAGAAAATGATGGATCGAACAAAATTGAGTAAATGCATAGCATGCGTGTAATTGGTTAAATGAAGGTGAGAGAGATATAAATGTAAGTCGATCACATGTAAGTAATCAATCAAATGCAAATGAGAAACAAGTACCCTTTGGTATATGTATGGTGTTAGTCGAGATCTTTCATATGATTATGATAATGTGTAAATAGTCTCATTGCGCAAATAAAAAGTAAGTTTCTTGAGTGGGAATTATTCAGTATCAATCCGCCTACCTGTTAGAGTTCCTTCCTGTTGGCTCTCCATCCTATGAAGCTCTGATATTTCTGGTAGTTCTGCAGGGATAGGTGAAAGTGTGTGTGTTTGTGTATGTGTGTACGTATGGTTGTAGGTAGGTGTGTGGATTCGCGTGTATGTATTTATGTGGATATGTATGGGTGTGTTAAACAGTCTACCATAATGAGTTACAGCAACATAAATTCAAAACATATCAATCAAATTATTGAAACATTAGAAAAAAGCTTACTTTTCAAAAAGGATAAAGTCCAAGAAACCATAAAGCTCCAAGAAAATGTTAAGGTTCATGAGAATATAGAAAATATTAAATTGTATGACTGGTTAAACTGTAGAAAGGGATAAAGTGTAAAATATGTTAAAGGTTAGAAAGTATCATAGTTTGAAGGTTATGAACGAAAAATAAACACAGCTTCAAATATTCTGTGTGGGAAATGATATCTGTAGCATTCCATTCACCGGTCGTAAGAGCTCCTGTCCTGTTGCTCTGAGCCATTGTGCAAGCCAACTGAGATTACCGGAAAACGTGCTGTGTGCAGGGGTATAGGTGAAAGTGTGTG
Organism: Dryococelus australis; assembly: GCA_029891345.1. Lineage (NCBI taxonomy): Eukaryota > Metazoa > Arthropoda > Insecta > Phasmatodea > Phasmatidae > Dryococelus > Dryococelus australis. The sequence goes on along the minus strand of CM057009.1, from coordinate 3,435,084 downwards.
TGTGTGTGTTTTGCTATTACATGATGAAACAGTTCATCAGAATAATTTGTTGGAATATTCTGACTGTGGGAGTTTGTACGTGTTGAAGCTGCCCACGCGTGTTTTTCCTGATAGTTTGTTGATTTGACAGGAACAAAGCAGGAAGTGTTCTTGCTTGCATTGTTCTATGGACATGTTTACAATAAGGCTTCAATTGTGAGCTGACGTTTCTCGGGAGCCGACATCTCTCTCTAGGATGTGTATACTTGGTAAATGTGTATAGTGAATGCTAGCATGGTGCAAATGTAATAATACCTCCCAACAATAATAATAATAATTATTATTTAAAAGTCTGAAACAAATAAAATAGTTGATGACACTTGAAGTTTGGCTGTCTTGTTTTAGAGGACATATGGATTTAGTGATTGTGTAGTTGCTTATTATTCATGTGTGTATTTACATACATAGAAAATATCCATTCATGTTTATGCAATTATGGACTTGTACATTTACATCATATACATATGATTTCATCATTACCCGATTACATCATAAAACTGCATTCTCCCTCCACCTGTCTCGTCCTTCACCAGTTGACATAGAACATGTTACACATCAGTCGAGCAAGAGACAGCGATCGTAAGTGAATGCATAAAAATGTGTTTCGCAGAATTTTTTTGATATTCAGTGAGTCATGTGGCAATCGAATTCGGTAAACCAAAAAATAACATTACAGTAATTGTTCTAAGCAGGAATATGACAACAAAAATAAATGTTCGTTAGTTAGAAAAATTAAATAATATTAAGAGTCCTGACCAATAATCGAACACGGTAATCCAAAAATAATGTAGATTAATTACCCCTGGCAGGTACCCAACTCAAAAATAAAGTTTTGTTAAATACAGAAATAAAATAAGTGGATAATTATATACTTGATTAGTATTTACTTGGTATGTTCTTGCTGATTATAGCTTGAACGGTTTGAAAATTATGTCTACCTATGCTTATAAAAGGTCATAATGCATAATTGACCACACCATCGTGATTGACATCGGGAATGATGCCTATATTATGAATTTGATGACTATATCTGCAACTGTTCGGAAATTATGACTATGTTTATAAAATAACTTAATGCATTATTGACCTTACCAGAAAGGGCTTAAGGCATAAATGGCCTTACCACCATGATGGATATTTGGTACAATGCCTATTTTATGAATTTGATGACTATAGCTTCAATGGTTCGGAAATGATGACTATATTTATAAAATGGCTTAACTCTTAATTGATGGTCTGCCTTAACCAATGACAAATCTCAGCATGGTGTGAAATGTGTAAGGGGATTGGAGTGCCTAACGAACCTAATCTCACCTTTATCAGCACCGTCTAATGTCTTAAACAAATGGACACCCAATGTCGGTAAGGATGAGACAGCGAAATTTCCTATGCCGTCCGACACCTCTACCAGGTTAATCACATGCATATGATGTCGATAAGGGTGAAAGTGGTCCAGAAATGGTTCACTCCCCTACTTGTCTGAATGACCATAACAGAACGTACAGCCTCGTCCATAGTGTTGGCTCAACATTGGAGCACTGCAACAGGCGTGGACTGGTGGCTTGCATGCTATTGTGTTGGCTTCTGTCCAGAAACCACAAATGCCTGAGACTGAAATAGGCATATGAACGCCGTCGCTGGCATGTTGAGTGGTAAAATGTAGTGTTTTTGGACGAGTCCCGCTTCAACCTGTCCAGTAGTGTGATGGCCACATACGTGTGAGATGCTACAGTGGTGACCGCAATTTGGCTGCTTTCATTTTGGTATGGTATAGGTGATAAATGCCAAGTGTGATGGTTTGGTGCGCCATTGGATAAAACATGTGATCTCGACTCGTACATATTAAGGGAAATCTGAATAGTAATTACATCAGAGAGGTTTTAGAGCCCAAGGTACTGCCCCTCCTTCTGGCGACTCCACATGCCATATTTCAGCATCACATTGCCTGGCCACATTTGGCGAGGAATTTGCAAGCCTTCTTCAATGAACGAAGGGTACCACTGTTTCCCTGGCCTGCGAATTCTCCTGACACATCTCCCATCAAACAAGTCTGGGCTATGGTTGGTCGGTGACTTGTTCGTCACGGATATCCAGCAACCACTGCTGTTGCTTTGTGAACGCTCATACAAACCACGTGGAGAGAGATTTTGCAGGAACATATCCAGCTCCTCTTTGATTCCATACCACGATGTTAAGGGTTCTGATTGCAGCACGTAGGAGCTTCGGGCCATACTGAATTCTCAAGGACAGAAATCATGTACAGTTCTGTAATCAAAATTAATTGTGTATTGTCTTGTACCTATTCTGTGGTATAAAATTCATTTCAGTCGCATGTATCATCCTTGGTGTTGCATTTTTTTACAAATGTTAGGGTATTTCTAGTGATAGTATTTTTATATTATCACCAAAATACTGGTTGTTTTACCATATGTAATGTCAACAATTAGAAATTTTTATAATGAAAACAGTATATATAATTACAGGGGACTTAACTCCACATCAGGGACCATTACATTAATGCAGGTTAAGGGGATACTTAACTCTGTGTAGGTGACCACACTCACACAGAATACAAGTTCGTTTTTTTTTAATGACCAGTGCATTTTTTTTTTGTTTCGACTGGTCAGTCGAATTTTTCTTTGGGTTGAGTCTAGCACAGGGATTTGCACTAACTGTGGTGGATTTCATTTGCACAATCGCCTGGGCAAGTCGTTTTTGCCTGTGTTCGACTGCAAATTGTAGTTATACCGCCTAGCATGTTTATCCAGATATGATCTGCAGGAATTTATCTATAGTTATATTATGCTATGCGAGTTAGGAAGCTACACCAAGGGACACTTCGTTGTGTATTGTATATCATTGTTTCAATATTTGTCACTAAACATTTGAAATACTGAATACAACACATTTAAATGCATTAAATAGGGTGGAAACTCCTACATATTTGTATGATGGGTGTAGGTAACTCGTCCAATATCCTGACTTTCTTGATGGCCACTGTTTAGTGTGTACTGTATAAAATCCCACACACACACACACACACACACACATATATATATATATAATATATTCATATTGTCTTTTAAAAAGTGTGTGTATTTATCTCCACTTTTAATACGCTCTACTGCCCGTACTTCTTGAGATGGGCTATTACTTGATTTGTCCTTTATTCACAGAAATAACTTGCCGAAGTTTGTCCCCATGTTGTAGAGAATATGTATATATAGGTATAGGTATGTGTATGTGTGTGGTCGCAAGACACAAGTATTTTACTACACAAGTTAAACATCCTTGCTACATGATATGGAAGCTAATTTAATGAATGCCAATAAATATTTTCTTTGCTATGAAATATAAAATTTTATTTTACGATTTTTTTTAAACGAAAATTATTATAATGAATTCAAAACACAGCAATTGCCATGTATGTACACATTCAGCTTAAAAAACTATTCACAGATTTTTTATTTCAATTTAATGTGGAAATATAACTAAGGAGACTGCAGTTCTTGCAGTACCACAGTGTCTTTATCAGGTCAAAAATTCATACTTCAATGTCAGTGATAAACAGACTAATTTTTGTTGTAGCCACTAATAAATGACAAGGTTGGTATTTTCGTACAAAAATGTATTTGAATTCATTCAATTATTTTATTTTTAGTTTTTTATGTATGAATAAAAATGACTACTCAAATACTACATACTTGTGCAGTAATTAAGGACGGGACATGTTTTCGCATGTAACACAGTGCAGCAGTGTTTAAAATAGGTAAAAAGTATACCGTAACATCGTCGAGATTTAAAAGTTTGGGAAAAATAGACAACACTGGCCAAAAAAAAAAAACTGAATTCGAGGAATGCAAAAGGACTTTTACTCAAAACACAAATCTCCTTGAAGTATGCAGAGCTCCAAAGAACAACTCTGCTACCTGAAACCTGGTGTCTTTCGACGATGTTCGAGGGGCAATTGCGTTTTCCCTGCTCTTCAGATGTATAGATTTCTGTAAAGAGCACCCGGCCATATTGCAGAGCTTCCCAGTCCTTGTTTTTCGGGCACCAAAGCAAATGCCATTTCCGATTGGAAGGCATCAATGGCAAACCCAACACTGGTCGTCAAACCAACAAGCTACATGTGTGCATTCTCCTGGTCATTTTTATTTCACCCGCTATTTGCCATCGATCTCCTCGCCTGTAGGACAGACAATATACTTATCCCCCATCGCCACAGTTGCTCGTTGACCCAAACCTTTGTACAACTGTTTCTGTTCGAAATGCTGTCCAATCTCTCGACACGACTGTGTGCAATCGCGAACTCCTCGGTTTACCAGCAATTCTTCGACCTTATTCCAACTTCCTAATAATTCGACTTCGGGTAAAGTCGTCCAGATGTATCCAAGATTGTCTGTTCGCCATATCCGACATCATACATCAACTATTGTCGTATTCAACCCGATGTGCACTTTGCAATAGCTTTCACTGCAAGACTGAGCTCACACTACACTCGTGATTTATACCTTTCATACACGCCCACAATACAGCACTGCTTATATGCGCATGCCCTACCATACTGGACTCCATGCGATCTGATCCGCCTTTCGGTCTTGTCTAGCTCTTCATTCCACTGTTAATTTTGCACCGTGGTGTAATAATACGAAAGACGCCATGGAAGTATTGTGTGATAGTGACAAATATTTTGATCAATATAATCTTTCTAGGCATAAAAAAAATTCCTAATCATTATGAATTGTTCTCCAATAAAGAAAACATAACTAAAGGTGAACATTCACAGATATGTGAAGTATGTTAATTGAAAACAATGTATACAGCAATAGACAAATTGTGGTAAAAGTAATTTATGTATGTTGTAAATTGTCTGGAAATATCTTCAGGAATATTTACGTTTACCACCACATGATAAAATACAAGTACCTTTGACCATAATCTTTAAAGTATGCATTGAAGAGAGATAAATTAATTAATTTATATTTCACCGGAAGACCAGCGTAAAATTCATGTACATGTAAGCAGTGTAAAAGTTCATAAATATATATATATATATATATATATATATATTGTAAAAAGGAACTGAACAAAAAATACATGAAGCGAGCTAACTTTTTAATGCAAAATCAGAGCCTATGTTAGATACAGTACACGATATATACTAAATACATTGATGAATACAATATTTTATCAAAGATTTGTACTGTAGACTATATTTTATACTGTATTTTTATTTATATAGTAAAAAGGAAACATTTGAAACTACTTATTTTCAAATTTTATTGTTTGGTATATTATGCAACACATACTTTTGTAAGTCAGTTCAAAACCACTTTACAATAGTGTGTCAGTTATACAATGTAAACGGGCATCGTTGAAGTCTGATAGCTGAAAATGTCTGTTATAGAGAAATGTAATTAAATTTATAATTTTTGGGGTACATTTTATTTATTTTATAACTAATGTATTTTATGACCTCGTATCATATATAAATTCGCCTACAGACATATTTCCTTAACAAATATGGCGAACCTACAATAATACAGAAAAAGTTTAAATGCATGTAATAAAACAGAGAAATTTAAGATTTCTTTAAAAAAAAAATGATTGTCAACTGCTTGCCTGCACATCGTCGTTTCCTGGCCGCAGTGTTCTGCGATCTCATTAGAAGCATGATTTCGGTATTAGAACATGCCTTTTGCTGCACTTTTTGTGATCTTTATTGTTTTGTGATTTTGGTCTATTTTGATTAAAACGGAATGTCGGATAACGAGACAGTACTGTACCAATAAAAATAGTTTTTAGAAATTATGAAAATTATTATAAAAAATATTAATTATCTGGTTCATGTTGCTATAAAAGAATTACGACAGATAGCAAAATCGATAATTGTAAATTATGTAATGATAAAGAAACGTGATTTTTAAATATAGTTCTTTCAATTATTACAAATTAAATAATGACAGTACCAACAATAATATTAATAGTAATAGTGCACTATGTATAAAGACATAGCTGCATGTACAATTATAGGTGTAGTCATAGCTTCGAGTAGTAGTGGAAATAGTAATGCAGTACTGTCAGACAAATAAATATATATTTATTACAGTAGTTAATAACCAAATTAATTTAATTTTGATGAATATATATATAACGAAAATACAGTAAACCATCAATATATCATAAAACTGTTCACAGAAAAACTGCTAAATTTTATGGGTGATAATGAAGTTGATGTTCATATTTTAAGATACAAATTTCCTGGGAATGATTTGGGAATGATTATGTGGTTGTTGATTATTCTTTGTATTGAGATTCAGCATTTAAAAGTTTAATAAATTACTTAAATTAACTATGAGATAAAATAGTTTATTAATTAATGTAATAGCCGATTCAGTCTCCTTTGTTGCACTATAAATATTGGATTCGGTTAACCAACACCTACAGTTGATATGTTTGTTAATGCCACCACATTATTACCTTCCATGGTCGCAACACCACCCTCTTATGCACCATCGGTCAAGCCATCTGCTGTGCCATCCATGACTTTGTTCAAACCATCTTCTACAGCACTATCAACACACTGATTTACCACTCAAGCTCACTTTGCCCCATATGGCTAATGAATATTCACACACATAATTCCATGATAAAAGGAAAGTGTTTTCAGGAATGTTGTATTTTATTTTGTGTTAACACTGTCAAATAAAATAATGCAGGTTTCATTGGCATAAACCATTTTTGGGTTTGCCTTACATATAGCAAAATAGTTAAATTTAAATAAGAAGTATAATTTTTATCTATACGAGATGTCAAAATAAAGATTGGTAATTCTCTGTGTAAGATTATACATTAACTGATAAAACTGTAAAAAAAAACTTTTTTAGATATAATTTTGAGGTTTTTAATTGAAACTATTTTTTTAATTGGTTGAAGATGTGGTTCTATTTTTGTCATACTTTAATTGACAATAGGATAGTGTGAAGATAACTAAATCGGCTAGTCTGCGAGCAAGACCATGCATGGCAGCTCACAAGACGACAGCCATGCCTGCATATTTGCGATACGTATTTCATTTGCCACAACTATGCATGGTTATGTTTGTCGTAGGAAGAAGGTACATGTTGTAAGTAACCTGGAAAAAATTGTGAAAGAGGTATAGGGGTCGAGCATATGCCAGTAAATTGTATGAATGAATAGTGATAGAGTAGGTAGGTAGATGGGAGGAATGATACAGTGTCAAACCTAATGAGCAAATATTGTTAGAAAGGAGGTGTACCAAAGCCAGCATGTAAATCTTCTGAACGATAGTTTTGTTATATTCTGGTTTCATTTAATATTACTTAATCTCTTTTTAAAGAAAAATAAATTTTGTCAATTAAATAGAAGGAAGGTTCAATGGAGGGGACTGAATTGGTCGGGTGAAATGAGGGGGATTTAAATGTTATTTCTATATTTTTTTGCAAATTATTTTTAGAAATGTATTATTGATTCTAATTTTAAAAATTTTAACGTATATTTGAGGTCACCACAGGTACATGTTATCGCACTCATCCAACATTAACGCCTAAAAGGTCAATCAACAATATTTACACCATCCTTTTAATGTTCCTGTACCTATCATGTTTACATACTGCAAATATTTCTTTTTTGGTTTTCTCCGAGAATTAACTATCAAAATTTATAGTTTAAAGGTGTCATAGATTCCAAACAGTTTTTAGTTAGGTTGCTAGTGTGGTGTGTGGTCATACAAATGTACATCCTTCATGCTTCAAATCACTACAGATCATCTGTTGATGTTCCTTGCAAGCCATTCATTCGAGTAATTTCCAAAACTGTAATGTTACCATTAGCTGGACAACATATCTAAAAGGGGCTGATGCTAGAACACATATTAATTTATTAAGCAAGAATGTGCCTTTCGATCTCGGCTTACTTTAATTGGTCAATAAGATGTTTGTAGTTAGATACCTAATAACATATTTTACTAAGCTTCGCATTTCAACCCAAATTTTGAACTTGTTTTGGTTATATACTGTAACAAAATTAATTTTTATTTGGACATAACCCTTTGATTGTATTTATTTTCCTGAACTGGAGATCGAGAATCATATATAACAACACAAACACAAAAATAAATAAAATTATTATACCAAAAAGTTATTTGTTGTCAACAAATATATAACATAAAGAGTTCTGCAGAAGGATTGAAAAAGGAATTAACAATAGAGACAAAATCACTAGCACATGTAATTAAATGATGAACTTGAACAGTTTATAAATGCATAAACACATGCAAACAACATGTAACACAACCAGCGCAGCACAGGCGATCATGGTCGCGAAAGAAAATGTAGATGTATTCACGTAAATTGGACAAAATGAGGGCAACACAACAAGCTTCCCTTGACGACGGCAGTCACGATGTTTTGGGAACTGGAAACTGCTCATTTTTAATGTAATGCACAACCTGAATTACAACTACAGACAGATTGTCAGACTGACGAATGAATAACACATTTTAGCTGTATCTAAATATGTAACATATTCTTGGTGATAACATTTTCAAGTTCTCGAAATGCTGCATTTGTTGTCGATGTGAACTATGCATAGTAAGGACCAACAATTACCAGACATTAAGCTATTATGATCGTGGAAAAATCTTTATTCTACCAGGTTTAACATTGTCATACTGTGAAGCTACAACACATCTGGCTGCTCCTTGCCCTTGTAACTGTTTGTAAAACTGCATTAACATGACAAGCATGCTGTGTTTCCTAATTATTATAAATTATATGAAGTGGGGTGATCAACATGTTAATGGAAATAGTCCAAATTTATTAGTTAATAATAAATGGTTGAGGTTTGCTTAATAATTAAAAATGGAAATGTGTAAGCATCTAGCACATGCGAGTAAACATTAATAAGGAGTGTTAAAATATAGTGTAAAGGGTGATGGCGAGGAGGTAGGAATGGGTAGTGAGAAGAGGGTTATGATATAAACCCGGAAAATGATTTGATAAGTATCAATTGATAGTCTACTGGCCATGCTACCAAACATGATGTTTTCGAATTGTATTGTTTTTTCTTACATTTTAGAATTTTTGGATTTTTATAACCTTTTGGGGGTTTTTTTTCCAGTATTAAAATTTTTTCCCGATGTTTATTTGTTAACTTTCACGATTTTTTAGAATGTTCGGTTTAAGGTCGTGTTGAGGTGACATGAAGTCAAGTCGAAGTCACCAGTGGCCATTGACTCGCTCATCTCCATCATCCTGGGGAGCAGAGTCAGAACCGGCTTTTTTATACTACTCGTATTGTTCAAAAACTGTTCAAGAAACCGAACAAAAATACATTCTCCTAATCTCAGACGCGTCTTCGCATTTTTCTGGCCATTAACTTACCACTGGGCTGAGCGTCGGTTTTGCAATGTTACGCTATATTCTAGATGCGCACGACTGGAATAAACATGTTACACGACTCGTTAGTACGAGACGTGTCTTCCAGTGTATCGTGCCGCCTTTTGTGTAAAACTCATCTCTTTCGGAGACGATTGTGTACCTATGTCTTTGTGAGAATATATTAGGTGCTGTTTTCCCTGGTATTGTGTTGAGAAGTAATTTAGAATCTTTGCCTAACATGCGGGTAGAAGTAAAGTTTCAGAATAGTTTTTTATCGTATCAGACTTGATTGCTGTCATGGCAACTTTTCTAATCCTTCCCTACATTGATATCGTGTTCGTAGTAAGTAGTCGCATCGCACGTAGCACTGGGAGCAGAATCGCCGAACTGCGGGTCGCGTCGCGTCGCGTCGCTGCCTTGTGTAGGTATTGCAACGGCGCGCCTCCTAATCCTATCCGCGCCAGGCCGGTGGCTGCATCGCGTATACAACGTGGCTTGCGCAACACGGGATAAAAAAAAGTAGGGCGGGGTTTTGGCAGAGGAGTGCAAATGGGAGGGGCTCGCAGCCTACGCTGCTTTTGCACACGGCCCTTTATTAGCGGGATAACTAGCCAAAAATCTCGCCACCGCAGCGTTGGTTGGCATACTTGGAGCAGTAACTGGAGCAATGTGCCCGGGGGAAGGGGTGGTGGCTGGTGCACACGGCTCGTTGCCCCATCTAGCGCCAGCCCACGGAGACCTAAATAATTTGATCATTATTTATCAGGGTTGGTGGAAATGACTTCTCAGTAGTATGCAACACTTCCGGCTGCTCACGTAATACCTGAATCTACAGTCACCATGTATAGAGTAGTAATGCATAGTTTTTCCAGTTGAAATCTGATAATACCTTTTTGACGGACAAATGACAGAAATGCACACATGCAGTGAATATCCGTATCCGTCGTCAGCCATTATACTTTTTCTATTGCATTGTTCTGTTCCTTTTGTTTGTATTTGTATAAATCCACAAATGTACATATATATTCCAGCTTTTTGTACATTTGGAGTAAACACACTTTAATATTACGATGATTATAATAGTAGGTTATAGACATAATTGCTAACAGCTTTAATTGCTTGGTGCTATTTTGAAACCGCCACCCCCGGGTGTATACCATGTGACCTGAGCAGTCGAACCCGCAGAAGTTCGAGAGTGCAACACTCCCCAACATACCGCTCAGAAAAAGTTCGGAAACCCTACATCGAAGTAGTGTGCTCAGAACGTCGTACTTTTTTTCATGGCCTGCGTTGTCCCGACTATGTTACGTCCATTACCAAGCAGATTGAATATCTTCACTTTGAAATTGTACTTTAGGCCCGGAACCGCCTGACTGTCGAAAAGTTGACCAGCTCGCCACCAGACCGAAACTATTAATATCGGAGGACAGCCTGGGAAGCGCATTCCCTTTCGGTAAACCAGGCATGGCGGCCGCCCGGGAGCTGCCCACTTTAGCTAACCTTCGTACTTCGATGTTATCCATCTGCGCCATAATGAGGCATGCAATGAGTTTCTTCGGGCTAGGAGAGACTATACGACATGAAGTCTGAGATGCGTCCGTAGTTATGATTCCGCTTATCTCGGATATTAACACTTGTCAGGTACCCTGACACTTCATAGAACAGCGATTTGCTTCCGTTCCCACCTGCGCATCCACAGTACAGCGATACCGGGTATGGAATGGAGCATGTTACCCGGAACAAATGCGGCGATGGATTATGGTGTTTTCTTTCTTTATAGTGACTAAAGAAAGTCTGTGCATATCTGATCTGGCAGAAAGCATCCTTATCGTAAATTCTGTAGAGGAATTTTTTTTTATTTCGAAAACAGTTGCTTCATATCATCCAAAAATAGCCACTGCGGGTCTTTGGTTCGCCTTGTGGCTAAATTAATTTGGGCCAGCGGCCAACATTAAATAAGCTACTGCGTACAAAAATAATTATGAGAAATGAAGTATTGGACCAACGCAAAGAAAGTAAGAAACAATAATGAGAAATTAAATAAAAACTTACATTTTTAAAAAGTTTACCAGGCACAACCGTTTAGAAGGAATTTCATTTTTGGCTCCGCACTTGTCGAACTCTGCTTTGACAGCGCTCGCCGGCGTACCACTCTAGACTACTCGAATAGTGGCTAGGTCACTCGCGACTTTTCGCATGCGGGAATCATGGTGGACTTTACTGCGAGAATGCAGCGCTCGCCGGCGTACCACTCTAGACTACTCGAATAGTGGCTAGGTCACTCGCGACTTTTCGCATGCGGGAATCATGGTGGACTTTACTGCGAGAATGCAGCGCTCGCCGGCGTACCACTCTAGACTACTCGAATCGTGGCTAGGTCACTCGCGACTTTTCGCATGCCGGAATCATGGTGGACTTTACTGCGAGAATGCAGCGCTCGCCGGCGTACCACTCTAGACTACTCGAATCGTGGCTAGGTCACTCGCGACTTTTCGCATGCGGGAATCATGGTGGACTTTACTGCGAGAATGCAGCGCTCGCCGGCCTACCACTCTAGACTACTCGAATAGTGGCTAGGTCACTCGCGACTTTTCGCATGCGGGAATCATGGTGGACTTTACTGCGAGAATGCAGCGCTCGCCGGCCTACCACTCTAGACTACTCGAATAGTGGCTAGGTCACTCGCGACTTTTCGCATGCGGGAATCATGGTGGACTTTACTGCGAGAATGCAGCGCTCGCCGGCCTACCACTCTAGACTACTCGAATAGTGGCTAGGTCACTCGCGACTTTTCGCATGCGGGAATCATGGTGGACTTTACTGCGAGAATGCAGCGCTCGCCGGCCTACCACTCTAGACTACTCGAATAGTGGCTAGGTCACTCGCGACTTTTCGCATGCGGGAATCATGGTGGACTTTACTGCGAGAATGCAGCGCTCGCCGGCGTACCACTCTAGACTACTCGAATCGTGGCTGGGTCACTCGCGACTTTTCGCATGCGGGAATCATGGTGGACTTTACTGCGAGAATGCAGCGTTTGGACAAATTGCAAATCTGTCGATTTCAACACATTGCCATCTATTAAAAAACTAAATTTATTATATTTGATGTTTTAAGAAGAAAACTAGCTAAACTAATCAACCCAATGATTATTACAAGTATCTCACGAAACTTGAATTTTATATATATATATATATATACAAATAACTAGAATATTAGGTCTAAAGTCTTTTCATTGGCAATTAAAGGGAAAATCTTGCTATGGCAACAAATTATTTTACAACAATACAATAGTTCGAAGTTCTAAGCAAGTGTTATTGATGAGTAGAAGAATTGTCATATTTCTTTCGCAATACTTTTTGTAAAGTTAGTATTTCCTATATGATACCTTTCATGTTATAAATGCCTATTCACTGCATATAATTTATTAAGTAATCTTTATCTGTGATTGCTTGCTAACATAGTAAATTCCAAATATATACAAATTTCCTGATTACTCAGTACAGGTTTACAAAGTGATGTATATTTATTTATTTATTTATGCGTTATTTTAGACAAGTGTGTGGCAGCATTGTCTCCACCGATGTCGGTGTATTTTTTTAACTTTGCTTACAAGTAAAAAAAATTCTCAAAACAAGTAATGTATCATTTACACTGCACTACTAATCGTGCATGAATTGTTTCTAATTACATTTACTATGTAGCTGAAAGTAAACTGTAACCTTCACTGTAATTTACGCGGACATTGTTTTATCAGCAATACGAAAATAAAATAAAAATTTACAGTAGTTGTAAATACCGGGTGGGTGGGGACTTGCAAATACGGAATGCGGCATACAATTCTACGGCAAAGTGTAAGGCGAAAATACCTTCAGGTGTAATGACATTACAAGCATCGTTTCTGATACAAACAACGTTAAATGTTATGAAAGAACGTTAATGCTATTACACATACGCAGTTTACAGACCTTTGCAAACATTCACAAGAGGTATTCAAAGTTGGCTCCGCGCATTGCTACGCTTTAGTCATCATGTGTAATGCATGCGCCCTGCACTCGGCCCAGCATGGAGACGTCAATCACTGTGGTACCAGCATGTAGCCACGCGATTACGTCCTCAGGCGACTGCGACGGGTTGTCTGGCTGATACACCGGAGACTTCAGGCGAGGCCACAAACAAAAGTCCAGGCGAGAGAGGTCTGGGGACCGCGGTGGCCATGCCACAAGTCCCCCATGGCCAGTCCACTTGACATGCCACGGATGTTTGCAAATACTCAGATCAACTACTTTCTTCAACCTTAACACTGCCTCGTCACTCACGTCACAGCTTTACACCACCACCACACTCGTCCCATTAACACACTCTTGCTTCTACTCGTTCCAGACATGCCATGTCATGTCATGTCGGTTTCCTCAGATACTAAGCCTCAAATGCAATTTCACCTAAATGTATTTTTGCCTTACATTTTGCCATAGAATCGTATGCTGCATTCCGTATTTGCAAGTTACCATCCACCCACCCGGCATAAAATTTCAGTACTTTTTCCATTGCTTCGCCCTGCGAATTTAATTAAGTAAACGTAATTTTACTATCCCCCTCAGTTCTTTTACAGCTATCATATTAATCTTCATATTATTTTTAATTGTACTATTTCCTATTCATTATATTACGATTATTGTACGCAAATAGCAAGCACGTTCCATCAGCAGGAGTTTTGTTGCCTCAACACATTTGAAGTAGTAATACTCCTTGCCACTAGACAATCTTGTATACTAGTAGACTTACTCTTTTGTCAATTTGGTACCATAAGTGTTAAAATACAGACATTTTTCACATATTTCGAACCGTGCAAAGTAACTCATACTGTTATATATAAAGTAACACTATCACACGTTTTAAACGAAGTCTTGTTTCGTTGGATTGCCAGTGTAAAATTTCGAACACGGTATGCTTACAAATGTAAAATTACGCAAGATTGATATGTGTATATTGACACTCGCAGATGCTTCATATTTTTCTTTTTATCCAGATCATTATGTAAGTTTACACTTGTCTGATTTCTGTAAAAGAATGAAATTGAAGATCTAAAACTATACTAACATTTAATAAGTTTTATTCAACGATTGTGTAGTACAGATAATACACAAATTGACAGTTAGGGTCTTGGAGTAAGTGCGTTTTTTTTCACAACTTCGAATGTGTAGTTTAACATCAGGATCATGGTTAATAAAGCTATATAGTCATTTGTTTGTACAGATACTTATAGTTCACATTGAACGTATTAAAAACGTTAGCATAAAATTATACATACTGAGGTTGTTTTTTACAAATTGACAATTTTTTTAGCGTATCTGCGTATACAATTTGTGGCGTGAAATTTTATAGTGGTTGCTTTCGAGTGCTCAAAACTTCGCTTACTTGTCAAACGATTTTAAATGGTTATTGAAATAAGTTTTATTCCTTATGATGTGTTCGTTCCAACAAGCCATTTACGCCACAGAATACTATTCATACCTATTTCAATTCCTGCGTTCTGATTGTGATCCCACGCACTGCCAGAGACCAAGTCGCCCTTATAGCTCCACTTAGAGCAGGTTGGTCGGCATTTTAAAGGTCAAGTGTTCTAGATGGATGTAAAGATTTCGGAGAGAAAGGTTGTGACTGTACAGTGTAATAGGCCTATATTACAGCGCACATGTATTCTGAGCATACTGATCTTTGTTTAAATGTGGAACATTTCCTTCAAAACCCTTACAATATTTCTTCATGTCCTTATTCCGAACCTTTTAAGATCTTCAGATGATTGCCGAATTCGCAATAAAGCGTAAATATTTCTTAAGGCTGTAAATTAATAATTTATTTACTATTGTCGGCTTTGACTACCAAGCATTTTTTCTACCTATATCCTTGCAGTTTCAAGAGAATAATCTTGAAAAGTGTTGCTACCACAATAAATTGCTCGTGAGATGACGTGGAATCTTTTAATTATTTTTTTTATCTACGCCCGTAATTTATGCAGGTGCCTCGGAGTTAAACAATAACAGCATTATTATAATTGATGCTTCCTTATCCAGGGTTTGGATGATCGACAATCAGCCTTAACTCAAATTTAAATTTACCTTGCATCAATTTTTTTCTGCCAGATATAATATTTTTTCCTCTTTCTCAGAACGTGCTTGCCACTTGCCAGCAGTCAGTTTGTATGGCATATGCAAACTGATTTCAAATAATCAAATACATACATGCAGTCTGGACATCCTAAATCAAAGGTGGGATTAGTTTATTTTCATTTGTAGTGCCATGTGAATTTTGTTGTAAGAAATGTTTGGCCGTTGCTGCACACTAATAGCAACACAACGAAGATTTTGTTGATGACCCTGCATAGCACACTTTACCGCATACACTGGCAAACAGCATTTAATAAGTAATCTCCTCAGCAGAACAAGTAAGGCTGCTTGTTATTTGGTCTTCAGTGTCGGGTAAGTAGTCCTTGCACATGCACAACTGCTTTTCTTCATCAACTGTTTCTCTAGGAGTTGCAGAGTTGTTCTTACATCTTTAATTGCGAAGTTCTTCGACATCAGAAACAGTTCTTCCTTATATATGTGAGTTATTCACCGCCTGATCCTGTAATAAAAATTTTGTGTAACAGTCAATGTACGAAAAATGACCTTACTCAAAGAGTAGCGCATATTAGCAGCTAGTTCTTTAGAACATGTGTAACGAAACCAAACTGAAAGCACAATATCGAAATGTAGGTGAACAATATAGAATGCTTAACTAAAAGTATCGGAGAAATGCGAGAAAACTACATTTTCATAAATTCACATTTTCGGACGGAATTAGAAAATATTGAATATCAATTAATAACAAAACCAGGCAGTAATATATGTTCCATAACTCTAGGGTGCGCTGAAGAAAACACAATTTTCGTAAAATTTGTGATATTTGAGTTCGAATGCCGTCCGAAAATACGAGTGTGTGAAACTCGTGAGAATTTTGAGTTCTGAGTGGACGACAGCCCACAATACAGGTCTCCCCCTACTCATACTACCCACTGATGTTGGAAAGTGGCATTGAGTTATCGTCGTATATTGAGGCCAAAGTGTGGCGGTGCATCGTCTCGCTGAAACCGCTGCTAAAATATCCCCAAGTACATCCGAAGCAAACGAAGATCACTTGAACTGAAATGAAACCTCAGGTAGTGGGAATTTCCTATTGCGGTCAACGTTTTCCCATTCAGTGGTGGTGTGTCATTAATACTTCATCATAAATTTGTCCGATATTTGAAGTTGGAAATTTGAATTTTTGCCGAGATTTGGGAAGAAATCTTCCAGTGCGCGAGTCTGAGACAGGTGAAAAAACTGATGCCAAACTTGCCTACGCCTCATTCTGGTAAAAACATTTAATCCTTTCCGATCTCTGTGCACACTTTCCACATGTTTTAATTTTAGAAAGGGTATCTTTTCTCGTTTGGGTTAAAGTATGCATAGGAACTAAAGTTACTTAGAAATCGTGGCTAACTCTCGTTTTTTATGTACATTTACCATTGTCACAATGTTTTATGGCTGTAAATGTCATTAATCGTCTTTTCTAGACCATTTGAAGAAAATTCAGATGCATGATGAAAAGATTACGTGCGTCAAATAATTAACCCCTAAATAATGTATCAGAAAGGTACCCTGGTGTGAAAATATAAAACAATTTTTTATTCGTTGCTAAGATTTGCCATTGTGAAAAATGAAGTCAATTAGCATGTAGTGTTATCAAACAGAAGAGTATGCAATGTCATTTTCGATTTCTGTGTAAATGTGATAATATGAGATTCATTCTCTTTCGGCTTTGTTTATTTTAGGAAGTCTTCATTAATTGTTGCTTAACATAGCTTATTGTGTGCGGGGTCGGATTTAACATACTGTCGCCCTAGGCAACTTCCTATATTTTCTAAGCCTGAATCTGGCCCTGAGTATCTGCATTAGGAAAATATTTTTATTTGAGAATTTCGTTTGGCAAAATCGTAATAAAATATTTCTGGTAACAACGCATCGATGGAGCATTAACAGGCCATCCCGAAAGGCTGCCTGTATATTGTGCAAGAACCTTTTGTAAATATGTTGAATAGCTTCGTACAGTTTTTACTTGCTAGATTTCTGTCATCCCCGAAATTTGTATGATCTTTGCGAAAGCTATTTCTGCGGGAGTCTCAGCTGCAAGGTGGCCCACTCAGGCAGGTCAGATGGCGCGGCCAGACAGATTAGACATACTGTCTAAAAATTGAAGGTTCAAGAATTTTAAGTGCCATCAGCACCGTTGTTAAACACCATACATTTGTAGACCTCAAAAAATATGTCATTTGGGCGTAGAAATGCTTATGGTTTTTACCTCGCATAGTATTTCACTTCTAGGATAGAGAGGTTTCTGGGTGAACGCATCGCGGAACTGTCATATTTGACGAATAGTGAAACATATTATTTAGCTAAATATTTTATTCTATGATTATTATATCAATTATTATATGCAGTAGTTCTAGCATTTGCTTATATATCTTAATTTAGTCAAATGAATTTCCTCTCGAGAATTCCCATGCCTTAAAATATAGGGCGACGTGAAATAACACTGTTGTACCAGACCAACTTAGTGTGAAGCCGGCAAATGACAAGGTTCAGTGTATAATATGGTCTGGTTTCGAACCCCTAGCTCAGCGATGGTGTTTATTGGTCGTTAATTTTGTTGTTATAATGATTGCGGAGAGCATTTCAATGCCATGTTTGTAACAGTAATGATTGACAAATTAGCAGCTCTAATGGATTTACGTGGGATCTCACCCTTGATCTGATACACCTAAAAGGATGAAACTTCCCAGCCAGCGGGTCGAACAGTCTTTATTGGTTCCCAAAGCAAGTAAATTTTAAAAACTTTTTTTACAAAGTTTTATCAAATATATAATAGGTATGGTTAAATCTATAGCGTATATAATTCATGTTTTCCCATATAATTATGTGCAATATATAAACTAGTGCACATTTGTATGGATGTGCTAAATATGCAATCGCACTGCTCTAAAACATCATCTTCACTGACAAAACATTGTTTGCCCGGTATGTATTTTTCATTTATCAACCCACATTAAGGTTTTTGGCTCAAGTTTGGTGCAAACTGTGAGCAGGTCAATGGCAATATCATCATCGACATGGACATCCTGCCATTTCGTATAAGTTACGTAATTTTCAAGAGCTTTCTGCAAAAGTCATTTATTTAAATATCCACCTTAACACGCGGTTTCATCGTGACTATGTACCGCCATGTTTTGGCCTCGATACACGACGATATCTCAACGCCACTGTCCAACATCAGTGGGTAGTATGGGGAGATCCCGATCGTACCTGCAAAGTCGCCAGATCTAACGCCTGGGCATTATTTGTCTCTGGGTTCATGTGAAGTTTTAGTGTAAGACTATGCGGTTGATGTAGACGAATATCTGGACTGCACTCTTATTTGCTGAACATATATCTGATGTGTTCGCATCTATTCGCCAATTTATGGAGAGATGTTGCGAATGTGTGTTCAGAATGGCAGCATGACTTGTAACATATTTTGTATCATTCTTATGTGTGCAGTGTTCATTAAACTATACCCGACGTGCATGATATCTAGCCTACATTTAAGCGCTACATCGCCGCTGAATGCGTCCCTATCACAGATATTACACGCCACAGACTGTATCGCTTGATAAAATTAGCTTCGTTTCGTGTGAAAATTTATTTCAGAAGTGTGCCAGTGTTGTTTCCAGACACAATTTATAATAATGACTCGGATAGTTCTTTGGTTTAACGATACAATCTGTACAGCAGAGCAATGGTGAGTTATTTCTAAACTCACAGGTGGGTGATGCAGTAACAATTTATTTCCAAAAGTAATTAACAGAAACAGATTTTTAGAAACCACCATTTAAACATATAAACAAAATAAACGGCTGGCCATTAAAATCGTAACACTGACAAGTACTTTAACGATGACAACCAGATTTATTGGACAGAATACCAATCATGCACAGGTAACATGATTACTCTGGCAGCTCAGTTTGACGTACATAACATGTGTGAAAATCAGTACTGTGTGACCCCACCACAGGTGCAAATAACCGCTGCTACGTGATGTGGTATAGAAACGAACCATCGTGGTGCTGCAAGTGGAAGCGGGATTCGTCGGAGAAGACGATGGCATGCCATCCATCACTGTAGGTCTCGCATTCCACACACCATTGCATCTGAGCAGTCAGGGGCAGCCACAGTAATGGAAGCCTGGACAAGATGCCCAGTTGCTACAGACAGTTACACATCGTGCATGCGGACACAGATTGATGTCAGATGCCTGAAGTCCTAAACGAGGGTGTTTGATGTGGCTGTATGGTCAGTAATCGCCATGTGCCCCAGATGTCTGTCCTCGTGCTCGTTGGTGTGACAGGGCCATTGGCTTCATGCACATCGCTCAGCCCATTCGTCCTCGGCACACTGATCTCACATCCGCTTAGCTGTGGTTTCATTTCTTCTAACATGATAACCAATTTCGCGGTAGGGTAATCAACAATCCCAATAGGTCAGTATGGTTATGTTCTTCTACGTCGCCGCATACCTTTTCCGTCTGTGCACACAAATGATGGGGATAAACAATGCCACTCTCTCTCAATGGCTCCTTGACCTCCACATAAATACCGCTTAATGGTGTCGCCATTGGTGCACATTGTGCGCCACTCGGCTGTAAAACTAATCACGCCATTGTCTTATGCTCTTACATACATTCCTCCAGTGTGTAGTCCTTCTAAAATGTGTTCTTCTTGGTGTTGCATTTAAATGGGCTGCAGTATATATTAATACAGTTCTGAAGCCATTTAATTTGTACTCTACATACTGTTTACCACTGATCAGGTAAGTAATTTTCGAAATCGGAGGAAAGTTTGGAATTTTAGATTTAATGTTGCTACTCCATTACGGTGATCGTCGAAGAATATTGATAGAGCAAGTTTAACGACAAATCATATTTTGTAGATTTGTTCTGATTTTTCGTGGAGTTTTCTTGATTTTAAAAGTCATGATCTTCGATAGGTCACCAAGAGGATTTGTTAGAATCTCCTACCTCATAGCCATAATCTAACTAAAATGACTTGAGCGTGAACAGCTTCTCAATAGCAGTATATGGGCAATTACCCTGTGTGATTAAAGCCACATTTATTGTGCCATGTAATGTATGCAACTGCGAAATAAAGACAACTGGGTGAAAAATGCAGGAATGAAGTTTGTAATAAGCGGAAACTGTTCGAATTGTGGAGTTAGTGACAAAGCTAACATACGACACACACATAAAACTATAGTGTGTAATCTTAAGGCCCCTTGTTTGAACAGTTTACTGATATGTCATATATTTTCGAACTTCTTAAAACCTTGTATTGTTTTCTTTCTTGTGTGTTTATCTACGACTGTAATATTGTTTACTTAATTAATAGGTATACCTCCAACATTAAATCCACTAGTTTACTCCGAGTGGACATTTAAAATGTAGAATTGTGTCGGAAACGACAAAAAGGGCTTGCAATAATTACAGGGAAAATATAAATTCTGCTGCTAGAGCTTGCCAAGTAAAGAAAAACTATTCATATATGTGCCAGATGATGGAAACAATGTTCGACCGAATACTATAAAACAACAATTTATTCTCTGAAAATATATCATGTGAATTCTTAGCTTACTCGGCCTGAACTTTCTGGCCACTCCCCTTAGCCGATGAAGGAATCGGCCATTATTAGATATGTACTAGTCCGCCAAGCAGTATAAAATCAGTTTTATAAATTGGATGTTATTGTTCGATTTTCGATTTGGCGTAGCATAAGCGAAATCAGATTCTAATATGGCTGACAACCCATTTAGAATATGGATGTGATTTAAAAATTTGCTATAGGCCTAGTTAAGAAGGAAGTGAGAATCTAAACGAATGTCATAAAAATATTAGGAGGTAGCAACAACGATAGTAAATGTTGACAGCTAATAAAGAATAGGAGATATGTGGTATAATGAGGTCAAGGCCAGTTGCCTATTGTGTGTTTTATCCGCAAGAGTAAAGCATTTGTAGCTTGTATGAGGAAGAATGGGCTAAGTATGGTATGGTGGAAGGGGATTAGAAACTTTTAATCTACATTTTATTAAATTGTTATATTGGTATTTTGTAATTTTTTTTTAATACAATGTGTCTAGGGAGCATGTGTACAAACTCGGGTACATGATTCATAACCGGAAAAGAAGAAGAATTATATAGGACACCCATGGCCCATCTCAAATAAAAAGGGCTGTAGAAGCCATTAAAGGAGGAGGGCGACAAGTATTTGCGAAGTGCATGTGTTAAAGGAGTACAATTTGGTATACTGGCTAAGTAAAACCAGATCCTTGATAAAGGGAAGGTATGGTACATCATGTAAATAATAAGGGTTGGCACAATTTGATTGCACACAACATTTACACCATTGAATTGATTGTGGATATCATTGGATGAAGCGGGACATCATAATTAGCACAAAAGGCCCCAAGGTTGCAACTCTCTAGGACCCACCATTTCTGGTTAAATCACAATATATGTATTCAGTGGCAGCAATACTATTGCCCGGTGAGTAGGCAATCCTTCCTGCACCCGAAAGGATACAGTGGGGATTTCCTGCCGAATGAGTGTGGCCAGGAACCAACACGCAGCAAACATATTAGCATTAGGAAATGTGCTACACCAAAGTGTAGCTGTGTAGGTGGCAGATTGTGCAGCACAAGGTAGAAATGAAAAAAAAATAGTATGTTGTTTGTAGTAGCTGTGACTGTATCCATGATACACATGTTTGGTTCATCCACTGATTATGTGTGATGTACAATGCAGTCGGTGTTGCGATACGTTGAGGGTATGATAATGACTTAATGGACCCAGTAATGCAACTCTGTAAATATGTTTTCAAACACATCTAAATTCCGTGATGTATCAATGCATCATCAGTTCTGGAGGTACTACCTTACAGTACAACAGAACAGGCACTGCAATAATTCAAGATTATGCAGGTGGCGTATCACAACCAACTTCACAAGTGTTAATGTTCACCTCCAATGTCAACACAGTAGTTCATATGGCGTATTAGAGATTGGCGGACACATTGTAAAACTCCTGGTGTGTCGCACTTGATCGCAGGCAGCCATGACCCTCACTAACAGGTCCTCTTCAGATGCCACGGATGTCTCGTATACACACGCCTTAAGAAATCCCTGCAGCGAGACTTCCATCTTCAGCTTTGTCGCAGACAAAGCTGTGGTGTCGTGTTTTTTTGTGGTGGGGTTATTCCTCCATATTGATTTTTATTTTTTAGATGGAGAATTTATTTGCCCATCTGTAGACTGGCCCTCGGAATGCATAACTTCATGAGGTGGCTCGTGACATGGGGGCAAAATATACCAATCTGATACGGAACAGTTGTCAAGTTGTCAGGTGCAGAGATGGAGTCGAAGGTCTCGCGGTTTTTTTCTGTAGTGGAGTTTTTACTCATCGGGTAATCCAGCCATCGGGTCTATCTCGGTTACATATCACATTGGGTGCAGATTCACCACCAAAGCACATGCCTCACTTGGTCCTGTGCCTTGTGTACGTGCGCCTGGTGATGGGCTTATGCCGGCCGAGGGACGAGGTCGGATATATATATGTATATATATTTATTTATTTATATATATATTATGGTACTGTAACACTACTACAAGTGAAGGAAGAACCTAACCACCATCGCGACTTTTTCTGTTGCTAAGTTTTTTACTCCTAGGACAATCTACTCTTGTTATGCATAATGGTATATTATCCTGGATCCATCGCATGCGAGAAGGGAATGCGGGATTTTTTCAGAGTGTCTAGCATTTATAACATGCATAAGCTCATTTAACATTCAGGGGAAATGAGCACAATGAGGGCCCTTGATTAAGTTTGAGGCTAGTAGCAAATG
This sequence comes from Dryococelus australis, assembly GCA_029891345.1. Classification (NCBI taxonomy): domain Eukaryota; kingdom Metazoa; phylum Arthropoda; class Insecta; order Phasmatodea; family Phasmatidae; genus Dryococelus; species Dryococelus australis. The sequence continues at coordinate 3,411,633 of CM057009.1, read as the reverse complement.
AGGTCTCAAGGTATTTTCGATGGTGGGAAATTTCTCCACTTCAACTGAGATTTTCTATTTTCTCTATTGCGGAGATCTTCAACCATCTGGCATACGACTCATCGCACGAAATGGTATAGTGTCGGACCCCTTCTGGCGTGAAATGGGCAAGTGGGATTTTTCCAGAGCATCTGAATGTTTTGTTTTTCACAAGCCATGATAAACTCCTGTGCTACCTTTCATAATGTGGAAGAGTAAAATCCTCCAATGACTGTTTACAGCTTCGTGTGAAAGCCATGTTTTCATTACAATGTGCATTTGGCAATGTAGCTGGCAAATTATAAAAGCCTTACTTGCTCTCTCTGTGTGTGTGTGCGTGCGTGCGTGTGCATGTGTGTATAAGGTCTGCGATTATCATGTCTGGAAATTTTGTTAGCCCTATCAGTTAATCGAACCTGGTTCACCGAGATGGGGGTCAGCTGTCTGGTCACTGCACACAAGCAAGTTTCTAACACCGAGTTGAGTTACTTATGGGGTCTGCTGGCTCAAATTGAGGTCCTCTTAACTTAATTTCGGGTCCATCCGTTTTGGCAGTTGTGTGTGCTCGACGGTGAAACTCGTATAATACCGAGAGTGAGTTGGGGATGGAGGGGATTGCATACATGGAGGGAAGTCTCCATCGATTTGGAGGTTTTCTTGAAATCCGAGTTCGAGTCCTGAGACACAATTGCTTCCTGGCCTGTCATTCATTCGGTGTAAACATGGTAGCTGAAGGATCTATCCACCTTTTTTGGCTGCCGGACAATGGACTGGGTCCTGTGGTCTTTTGTATGCTGGTATATGCGTGCAATGAAGGGAGATGAGGGTGGTGTAGCTGGGGAGGGACAAAAGGGGCTAGAAAGTGAGCGACATGTGTAAGCTCTGGTGGTAGATGTTGAAAACATGAGTTACCAGTGCACTGCAGGGGCGCTGTCGATGATGGGGCTGGGATGATGATGATTGGAGGATCTATAGATAGTGGATGGTGTCACACAAACTCGATTGGTCGAGTTATGACGAGCAATTTGTGGAGTGGGGCAGCTATTCGATAAATTATAGTGCATACAGCCATGGAAACAGAAATGTTCTTCTTTAAGGAATTTGGGATAGGTGATATATGAGCTGAGTATATTATCTGCCAGGTATTCCGAATATCACAACGGTTCCAAGCCACCATATATGCATCAAACTGTATTTTTTTTCAATGTTCCAGCATATACTCGGTGAAACATTTTTCTATTTGTGGTGAACTGCAAATTATATTTTCATTCGCGTTTTCGGTTGCTTGAAATTTTTTCGCAGTAAGTGTTACATATTTTGGTGGGATAGAGCCTCGTGGCAGTCACAGTGTGTTTCGCAGCCCATTTGACATATTACTGTATTTTGTGTACATACCAGGCACTGGGAGTTTGTCTCTGTACACTTACCAGTGTCGTATACATGATGATTGATATTTGAAGGTGGAAAACGGAACACAATTTGTAAGTACATACAGTTTTATTTTTTATTTTTTTTCGCTAGCGCATGTAATATTATGGAAGGAATATGCGAGCTCAGTTTGGATACTTACATCGACTGTTTTTTTTTTTTTTTACTGATAGAGATGTACATATGTCCATGGTCCAATGAATGCCGAAGGATGGAAATGTGTTTCCGACAAATTGAAGATATGAACATTACCCAATTAAATTCTGAGCATGAAACTGACCTTATTATAGCTTTATTCGCTTGGACGTATCACCGACGATCGGTAACAAAATTCGGAAAGCCCAGGTCACATCGATTCAAAAATACTCGTATGCATTCAATATTAATGGGAAGGGGACTTGTATTCTCTTCCATGCTGCTGCCATAATCGATTTTAATGGTGGTATATTATTTTAAGGCATGTGAGATATTTTTCTGAAGTGTCTGGTTCCTTTCTTCCACCAGTTTGTCTTTAGCCATATATAGTTCGTCGCATGCTATTAGGGTACTGCACGAATTGCAGGTGCGAACAATATAAAAATGATAGCGCATGTTAAGGCTTGAATATGTACTGTAGCTATTCGATAAGCTTAATTCTCACAGATAACTGGCTGGTATGTATATGAGAGGAATGTGAAAGCAGTGCTCGGGCTGCTTAAAACAATTCGTGGAACTCGTGGTGTGAATTGCGATAGGCATGACGATATGTCTCTGTATTTAGCAGTGCAGGTATTTTTTAATTGTAACTTTCCAGTATGATTTTTTTTTTTACAGTCCGTGATTTTTCCCCAAACAGGGTACGAATCAGGATAATGATGGGTCGATGTTAAGGTCTCGGCTTCGTATATTTATTAAATAGTTTCTGTTTTTTCCCTACTAGTTTATTTCCCCGATTCTTTTTTTACTCACTTAGGGTGCTAATATTTAATATGTATATTATACTTATTTTTTTAAATTCTGAACTTAGCATGGATGCAATATTTGGAGGGTTTCTTCATATTCTTGTGTAACGTCATGTCATGGGAGCACTTAGAGATCTTCCCCTAACACTTCCTTTGTTTAAACGTGTGACCTTTATATTGGGATTTCTAATGTTGCTTCTTGAGCTGGATGTATATTTATTGTTCGCATTCTTTTCGAAATCTTATCTGCTATGGTATTTTAAGCCTCTCACTTTAAATTACATCACATACTTTTTTTAACTGTTTCCTTTTAGATATGTTACTTGAATGAGGAGCTGCATTTGAATGGCTTGTATTTAGAGCTACGTCGGGACTGGATGGATCTGATGATGTATGGACTGCGAAGAGGGGAGCATCGTCTTGACCCAAGATGGAACATATTCCAGAACAATGTGTCGTTACTGTGAGAAGAAATTTTCTGAAAGCAGCAATGCTCGGCGACAAGGGGCTAACTGTATTCGGAATGTGGAGCATGCTACTTTCGCACGTGAAAAATATATTTCGCAGTTTGGTCGATGAAGTGGCAACCTGAAAAGGTATCTAGAAACCTGTACGGGTCTACCTTCGCTGCATGCTAAGTGTTATCTGCCGACATTGCATCGGAGATTAAATGGGATTGCAACTGGTGCTACACACACTGGATAATCGTCGAAGCAGTAAACTTCAGCTGTGAATGTCGTGGGCAGATTGTTGATACCTTGAACACGAAGGAATGAAAAGAAAACATGTGTAAGGAGTTCCATATGCATGCCATTACGATGTAAGAAGTGCTCTAAACAGTTTACTTACGCCGACTGTTTAAAAGTTATTTGAAACAGGGTGAATGAGGTGCATCATCTTTTGATGTAGGCCGAACATGTCATCCTTCCTACTTGTAGTTCACAGCAAAGGCTGGTTACAATGTAACTTCGACAAGCGAATCAAGCTACACCTAACAATTCACCCAACTTTGCATCGCAACCTAAGTAAGTAAGCTGAATGTAAATGGATTTTTCCTAAAGGAATCAGCATTCAGTGGTGTTTAGAAAACATATCTTGCTCCAAATCCGATGACTTCGACATATAATGTTTGCTCATTCTGACCTGTATGAAACAAAATTAATAAACCAACTTACAGAGGAGGTGGGGAAATACTGAGCCATGAAATATAATTTATGGTTGGACTGTACCTATAGTAAACCAAATGTGTACAAAAAGAAAGCAATCGAGACCTCGAACTTACCTGTTTATTATGTGGATAACATGGGACCCAGTGTTGAAAAAAGCATAAAGAAGGTATGCCACGAGGAAGAAGAAATTATATTGAAGGGCTCTGGCTGGACCCTCGATTTGGTGGATCATCTGCAGCTGAGAACAAATGGAATCTGACCCATCATCGATGACGATTACACGCAATAAAAAGTATCCACGATTCGCGATATCACAATTTACGTTCGGTTTTCACAGTGTATATGTACAAAGAGGCCTAGGCATGTGAGAAGCCTAGGGATGGGCGATAGTTATGCCTTTAAGGCGCCCACAGTGCTGCGAAGAAGTATTTTGGTTTTGCTGCAACCTCTGTCGTCGGTGCGAGTGGCAATGGTAACATCGTTTCTTACCTCTAAATTGCCAATGCCTACGACAAGAACGAATGCTGCACTCGTCAACTCATCACCAGGTGCAACAATATATGCGCCATCGCCTCCCATGATGCACTGCAATATGTCTATGACGACATGGACATATATATAGGTAGCTGGGTTCATTTTATGGTGCTTATTTTGATAGAGGTCTTAGTGAGTGGTATATCATCGCAGCAAGTGACGGTACCTGGCATAAATATTATGTAGACGTCAGCAGAAGCACCAACGGGTTCTTCAGATGGGACATGTGCAGCAATAGCCATCTTGGGGCATGATGTCGACAGCGCCATTGACTTCTTTAGTTGAGACATCTTCAGTGGGGTCGACTGCAACTTCTTACAAACTGAAAGCACAATTTCTTACTGCAACATCTGTTTCTTCGGCTGTTCCATCCAGTTCTTTGGCTGACCTGTCTTCTTCAGAAATCGGGACCACGCCTGTATGTATCGTCACTACCAGAGAAAACTTATTATTCCTGCAGCTACTGCCATAAAGTAATTACACATCATCACACCGCATAGCACCATGAATTTCGCGGTTGCATGAACAATCCCAACCACTTTACATATCTGTGCTTACAGTGTGTGTTAATTTTCTACCTCATCAATAATTACTGTAAACACATAAGATCATCCAAAGTAAAACTGCAGGCATCATCGATGCCTCGGTGCTGGATCTGCAATAGAGTTTTCTTGCGTCCTGCGTCGGCGGAGTGATAGATGGTGATTTCGATCAAATTGCTCCACTACCAAAATCTGCTGCGACCAGTATGAACCACGAACCTGGCACCTCGTCACTAGGAGCAACATCTCTTTCCACGAAGACATCTTTATCCGCGGTACCTGCTCCTTCCGATGTGACAACAGCCGAACCATCAGGAACCGCTAGTGTATCTATGGAACTTTCAGTTGCATGTCTGTGTTGCTGCTGCTCCAAGGACTTTGCCTTCAAGCTTACTGCATGGCGATACGAAGTTCACGAGTGCCTGAATAGTTGCTTTTGTATATAACAAATTTTAACTGAAGGTAATGTTTATACGGATGCAGACGAACATGAATAATTTTGTAATAATAAATTTGAATAAATTAAAAAAATCAAAAATGTAATATTTTTTCTTATTGCTCCTATATCGTAACCAGTATATAAACTGTTTTCATTAAAACATCAGTGTTAAAAAAATATTGGCTAATCGCTAAGTTTTTAATGGTTTTAATACATCATTTTCTTTTAAATAAATTAAACAAAAACAGCTCCAAAATATGGTATTCATAAGCCATATATATATATATATATATATATATATATATATATATATATATATATATTGGTTGAAAATAAATATAACAAAATGTTTAATACATTAAACATTTCTGTAATTGTACAAGGGAATGGCAGTATCTTCGTTTGGTATCTGTTGTAGAAAAATAAAAAAAAAACCTTATTGTTTAGTAGCTCAGTAGTTAAAGCACCCGACTCCTGTTCGAGAGGTTGTGGGTTCAAATCCCTCCATGATTTTTTTTCTTTTAATGTTACCAAGTGTCGTGGTAAAGTGTTAAGTTTACGTAATTTAACTTTTATTTATAAATCGATTTTACATTAAAAGTACATTCTGGTACATTTTACTGTATTTTTCAAAGATTTGGGCATTTTTCAAACGACGAATAAAACAAATTTAGATAAAATAGTTCTAATTATGTATAAATGCATCGATTCCTAGATCTCTGATCACAATTGATTTGACAAAGTCAGCCAGCTGCCTGACCCACGAGAACAGTGTTGTGGGAAGAGGTACCGAGCAGCAGGATGGTGAAAGGGGTGGTCGACGCTTTTCAAAACGGATTAGCGCTGAATTTTTTTTTTGGGAGAGGGGAGTTGGTCATGGTTGTGTGTTAAAAGGATGACATGTCTTAAGGGGGGGGGGGTTAGTATCTTTGAGGGAGTGGGGGCGTATGTATTGATAATTTCAATATTATTTCCGATGATATTTGGGGCAGTGATATAAATTGATTTAGTTAATAGATAATTTATAAAACATAAATAGGGTTTTGAGGGTTGTACGTTGAGTGGATAAGGTGGAGTGACGAGATGGGTTGGAAGTTAAGGTGTGGTTGAGGGGTGATGGTAATGAGTTTTTAATATTAGATGGGGCGGGGTGAGTGTTACACCTCTTAAATCCAATGTGTGGGTCCTGACATTAGATTACATAATCGATTTGATATCGCGACCGTATGCGCCTTGAAAAGACTAGCCCGGTTATATATAACACTCAATACTTACGCCTTAAAATTTATTAAATTTTAGTGTGACAGTTCACAAATAATGTACAGTAGAGAACATATTTTAATACACTTTATTAAAAATAAATACAATTTGAATTGACATAGCAACCTTTAGAATGATTGACAAAATATATAGCACAGCAATAATTATCACAGTTAATAATTTGTTTAATTGATTACAGTTCTTTGCATTTGTCTTGGAGCAGCAAAAGAGAAAAATACAACATTAGAAATATAATCTTTGCTGCATAACAACAAACCTTTTAAAAATGCGAATTCAAAATTCAATTTATTTAACAACTGATTAGAAACATTACCATTTTCTTTGACTAGAACACAGCACCCATTTGACTAACAACTCGTAGAAAGGAGGGCAGCAATTGACTTTCCCAGTGAAGCCTCAATTCCATAAAATACTTCAAAAACCATCAAAAGGTTAGCAAAATATTTACAGCAGGAGGCAGTCGCATAATACCCATTACAGCTTTGACCATTAAAACTTACAAAAAACAAACAACGTATTAAAAATTTCGCTGGAGACAGCAAGAAATAGATTCTCATAAATACGTGGGCGACTAACAAGGACAAGTAAGATACATTAAAACAAGAGAGACAAAGCTACACGATACCATAGTTAAGCTGGAACATGATTTTTAAGGGCGACCGAAACCAGAATTTTGAAATTGTCTAGCCTTACTGCAAACCCAAGATACAACAATACCACACAAAAAAAAAAAACATTAAAAACCCAACTGCAAGGTTAGTATTCTTTACAACCTACCGTTTTACTGCCCTATTGCTCAGTAGCTAAACTGGTAAACTGCATCAGCTCAGTATAACATAATGTCGGCTTTGTCCACTGCTGAACGAAGGTGAGTGTTGGTTAAGTCATCGGGTACTAGCGAGGATCTTACGGCGTCAGTTGCAGCGAAAAGTAGCAGACTTAAGACGGGCGTAATGTAGAGCAGACGGCCGAGCAAGTACTAAATAAACTATCCTGGCAAACCAAAAATTACGACGCACGAAGGGGTAAGGGGAAAGCAAGGAGGGAGAATGGGGTGTAAAAGGAAGGGGATCCGAGCAAATAGTACACCACCGCGCAGAAATAGATGGTGGTAAAAACATTAACGTGACTGCGTTAACGTCACAATAAAAATACATTAAAATTAATGGCTGTCCCAGGCCACCGGCCACGCTTGTGACTTCATCGTGGACAACTTCTACCTCCTGTCCCTGATCCCTGTGCCACAGCTTCGGCATATCCTATCTACTTATTATGCTTGAATTCTTGACTGTGTAATGTATTTGTTGTAAGTAGCAAAATGGAAGTCCTCGATTGCCTGAGACGTGAAAGCAAATATTTCTGTACAGATAAGCACCTTAACTGCTAGTCAAACGAATAGTATTGCATTTCAAGCTTCATCAACTAGTGGGTTGAATTGTATCTCATTTTATCCTTAATTCCTTTCATATGCAAATGATGTAGCATTGCGATTATAATTAGATTTCAATGCGTTGAGGATGTAAACATGGGTTGTGTGTGTGTGGCGGAAGGCACAATATTTCACTGTCGCGGTTCTTACACCATTGAAGAACTTCACGTGCTGCATGAGATGAATGCCCGTGTAAAACAGAATTACTCTTCTACACGATGGGCTTGGAAATGATCAATGAGTTTATTAAATATTTCTTCGTTTATATACACAATGCGTTTCCTGCTGTCGTAGGGAAGGGAGGCGATTTGACCGAGTTGCAAAAAAGGGATGAGCATCGGCTTTCGGGCCAAGGGTCAACAGCGACGTTTGTGAACTGTTCACGTGCCTCTGTGGTAATGGTGTATCGTGCGTGGACGAATGGCAACATTGGGTGGGTGAGTGCAGATATTTGGGCGGCTCTTAACAGCGAGGTCTTGAGAGCCGATGAGGGTGATTGAAGTGAATATGTAGCGGCGCCGGTATGGGGGGGGGGGCAGATGAAACAGGAAATCCCCGAAAAGACCCGCCGATCAGCGGCATCGTCCGGCACGATTCCCACTTGCGAAAGTCTGGTGACCCGGCCGGGGATTGAGCCCGGTTTGCCTAGTTGGAAGGCGAGCGTGCTAATCGCTCAGCCACCGTGGCCCCTGCCCCATTGGGATTAACCTTCATGGAAACTGGGAGCTCCATGCGCCATTGAGGTGAATGTCGACTAAGGCGGTGCGTGAAGACCAACCGATAGATTACAGTGAAACAGCGCACAATCCAAATGAACCAGAGGGCATCCAGACACGTGTCTACCTCAACAGTTTAGCGAAACCTTCTGCGAATGGGGCTCCGGAGTAACCGGAGGGTGACTGGTTAATTTTACATATGATGTGAGAATACACAATGTGAATGCAAATAGATCTTAAGTAGGGCTTTCAAAAGTGGAGAGAAAAAACTGTTAGTAGATTGCCCAGCCTTTCAAAATAAAACCCAACAGCATTTTTGTTGACACCAGCTATTCTTGCCTCAGACAGTCCTTTAGGCTTCCTCAGGGTAAGACTGTTTCTCCTGCAAACCCCATGAAACCAATCTTTCTTAGCCGTTTCGGTGTCTGCCCGATAACTTACTACCTCATTTGTACATTTCTAGGCATAAACATATGATATTATACGGAGTTGTTTGAGTCATACCAAGCCCCATGGCTTTCTAAATATTGCACGTCATTTGCGAGAGACTTCTCAATTTTGTTCGAGCAAACCGAAGGGGATCCCAAAGATGTTCGTTTGCTTGTTGCAGGAACCCTATGTATTGATTATTTGTCTCAATTCTTGCACGCAAAATTGTAGATGGTAATTTAAATAATTGGTTTGCTCCTTGTAGCACATTCTGCTCTATTACAGATGATACTGCCTCTTACATAGCATCCTTCTTCCACTGTAGCCCTAAATTCTTTTTATAGTGTCTTTTCATATGAAAATAAATACAGAGGTATTATTTTACAGCATTTGCTAACAATATATACAAAGCTGTACCCTATCAGAACAGCTGCTCAGAGTTTTATAGTACGATATAAAGTGCCACCAGTTATGTTCAGGTTTCACAACATACGACACATCAACCATTTAAAGAAATACGGTAGTAAATATACGAGAACACTTAAACTGTATGTGGAGACTAAAACGTTACATGCTATGCATAGTGCTTACCTTTAGTAAGAAAAAATGTTACTTTCGACAGGAGACTAGCAGGAATGCAAACCAAATGTTAACATGAATAGTAAGTTTACTCTAATACTGTAAACAACATGTGCAAAACATTTAACATACCTACATAGCATACATAGAAGAGAAATCCTATGCAAAAAATATACCCCATGTGCTGTCAAGTATAGGGTGTTCATGGTAAAGTGAGGGCACTTTTTGAGGCAGCCTCATCAGACATAATAAACAATAAATACATTTTATTAAAGCCTCAGATTTTTGTATTGAGTATGGTGTGCTGTATACACTTACATGACTTGCATGACAGTGTTTACATTAAGAAGTGGATGAAGGATATAAATCGGCAGAAAGAAAAAGTTACTAGGTCTTCAAAAGTGCTCACTTCACCGTGAACAGCCTATAAGCCATAACATCAGCTTTAAGTGCTGCATGTACTAGTTCAGAGTGGCCACTCTTCTGGAAAACAGGGAAAAGTAAAGAAATTTCGTGAAGTTTATAAAAACCAACGAATTGTGGAGTTTTAATTATATATTACGTAAATGTTTTCAATTATTTTCAGCTGTGAATATATTTATCATTAATGGGTGTCAGTGAATGTTACAATCTATGTAGTTCACTTCTGTATTGTCATTAACATTCGTTTTTATATTTTCATAGGGAGTTGAACAACATACATGTTGCAGGTTATATAATCTAGTTAAAAAATAAAAATAAACCGTGTTGGAAATTTCACTCTGTGAATAGGCATTGTATGTATTCAGTAGTTACTAACATATTAATATTTTTTATATTTTGATTTTCAATTTGGTTACTATTCATCAGCAGTTGTGTTCCATTTGTTAACGAGTTTATATTCAATTTATATCCCCTAATCTGTTTTACCAAATGTCTGCACTGTATATTAAGGTTCATCAATGCAAACGTCATTGTAAAAATAGTATGTTATGCATACTTTCTCAGGGAATGCAGTGATATGTGATATATGATACAAATAAAAGTTTTCAGTGTACGGTATATTTGGGATAAACTGTATTCTCAACTTGTCTATGCCATAGCCATTGTTCAACCTAAAATCTGTGTGCACGAGATGCTGGCTTCAGGTGTTCACTAAGTATATGTGCAGTTTTATGTTTTGAACATTAGGTCGTTTACTTAAAAATACTATGATTATGGCTGCTTCACATAGGTTGTTTATTTGGTGTTCTCTTCGCATTATATAAATTAAATTATAACATATAGCATAAGCAAAGATTAAGTCAAACTGAGCAGTCACAAAAATGCATTTTTAGTCTGGAAAACCTGGAAAAGTATGAAAATTTTGAAACGGATATTGAGTGGTCACCCTGTTATAGGTAGGTACGGTTCGAAGTATGTGCATGAAATATAATCTTTTTTTAATGTGCATTACCTTTATCCCCATAATTAACACTACTCATGAGTTTTTTTATCTATACACAACCCAGGTTTACACAATGTATTCCAACGTCATACTACTTATCGTTTCTGTGCTTTTCATTCTCATTTGTGTTTAGCATAAAGCTTTCCTCTAGAATAGTTTGGATCTCTTCCTTGTGCGAACGATTTCCTAGGCCTAGCAAAGGTTGCCAATAGTCTCATGCTTTCCACTGACACATTTCAAACTTCGACTGAAAGCATAGTCGTTAAACCCACCATCTTCGGGCTTCCGTCATTTCTCTTTGCTCTCAAGTTCTAAATCAGGGAACAGCCGTGATAAAATACCAAAATGCTCATACTCAGCTATTTGTAAGTTCCTCCAGCATGGCTATTACGACGGCAATGTGCAAGCAGGTGTTTCAGATAATTAGGACACAGCTGTAAATCAGTTCTTAGTAAATTAACTTTGTTTTTTTTATTATATAGACAGACCAGCACAGACTATTTATTTCTTATTGTTCATGCAGCAGGTAATCAGTTTGTCCCACGGATTTAAGCATAACGGCAGCTTCCCCTTCCTAACATTTTTTAATTAGCTAACATAAGAAAAGAATAAAGTATGTGCTTATCAGAAACCGTAATTGTGCCTCTAAAATAATTTCAACTGTATTAAACTACACACTAGCGTATTTCCATGAATTTATATTTTCTTAGTTCTTTTAGGTACAGGTAAATACATAATTTTAAATAATGCAATGAACATAATTTTGTTCGGAACTGTACAAACACCAGCATTATGTTCCATATCATCAGACCTATATATATATATAATTGTCAGCAACTGTTTTTGAGACTGCGCAATTCAAGTCGCAACAGTGAATTTACAGAATTTTTGGCAATTTTGTAATTTCATCATACAATACATGTCTTTCCCCGATTTCTATGATTGAAGTTACCTCTTTATCGAGAAAGTAATATCCAACTTTTTGCAATGGCACTAAACCCATAACCTACCGACTAGGCCCATTAAATCAAAAGAATTTAGGTGGTTAATGTTAACTGGGCCCTCACTGCCTATCACTGTAGGCCCATGTGATGTATGTACGAACGTTTATTTTTCATAATTTTACCCCTATTGTGTTCATGAAATATGATACTGTAAATACTGTACTCGGAATGGCACTTTTGGATGTTGTTGCGTCGACATTTAGGCCTTGTGTGCTGTTATAATTGCATAATGACAGCACACAAGGCCTAAATGCCGACTCAACAAGTACACTGGATTAGTTAGTTTTGTACTGTGTCTGCGTGGTAGACGAACCGCTTAGCGCACGATGTACAGGTTGCATAGCTGCAAGGCTTTATAATTCAACATTTGACGAAAAAGGGAATTTCAAAGAGAACAGATGGCCTGAAAGCGATACACCAAGGGAATATATATATATATTTTATTAATCTGATCACGGTAGTTAGTAATCTGTCGAATAAAATCCATAGCTGCAATTTTCGAACGTTACAATTATGGCACGCCCAATTTTCCTGATGTTAGAGGGCTGATAATGCACACATTTAAGAGCTCCGTTTACATAAACAATATTCTAGATTTTGCTGTTTAATATCATGTAGTTATTTACGTTCATAAAAGCATTCCCGAACCTCTTATATTAAGGGTGCATACCTTCCTCGATAATCATTTTGGGTTTTAAGTCGTATTAATGGTGTCTTACCATTTTGCATGAATAATCACCTCACGACGTTTATACCATTTGACCTGAAACAACTTGTATTAGATCGTTCTGTTGTACTCTGAATTGAAGTGGATACGATTGTTGTATCCCGCAATACTACTTGTAACCCGGGTTTTTGCTAAGCAGTTGGTTTAGTAAAACGTTTTAGCTTGACTTTGTCATATTTTGACCAGTGTTATCTCCCAAAATTGCGTAAAAGAGAGCTTATTAAAAAAAAAGTCACACACTCGGCTGTACATTTGTTATGCAAATTTTAGTTTAAATATATTTTGTGGTTCCAGTAAGTTCTCACCTTAAATGTTTCAGTTGGTTGCATGTTGTAAACGGCGTCATATTATTACACTTTAATTACTTTGTATCTTTTAAAAGATTATTTGTATAAAAAATGGATCGGAATCGGTTAACTAGTTGGTCGGTTTGCCAAAAAGAAAGGTGAAAAATAATAGATCATTAAAGAAAACGTTACTGCGCAAGAGAATTTCACGGGACGCGACTGTACGAGTGCTGCGCACGACACCAATATTTATCCCTCTTCCATTTCCCTCTTTGACCTTTCGCCGCGACGCCTCCAAGTAGATTGCTATTAAAAAACACAACCTGCGTGCTGTTCGCTGCTGGAAATCCAACACCTATAGTCCTGCTCCAAGTTCACCACTTGATATTCCCGATCGCATACGAAAGTGGTCTTTATGTCTCTCATGCTGCGTCTGTAGCACGAATTCGACAGTTCCACCAGACGTTAAAAAGGATTTGAGGCGAAGGCTGAAATATTGTCTATGAAAGTCTATTGGAAAATGACTAACCTGAAAACAGGGAGTTAAAACTCGTTATTAGGACCTGCAGTTAGCTAGCTCAGTGGTCTGGCCTCGCACTGCTGGGTTTTCGACCCGGGGTTCTCACATGGCGGACACTGCCGTGCCGTGATTTTCTCGGGTTTCTTCCGTTTCCTCCTCTGTCTTGATTCCGTCGATGCTCTATCTGAGTCTCATCCATTCTTCTTGGCGTCCGGGAACGTAAGGCGTGTTGCTCGGGTAGGGCAGCCTGCTCTCATGTGTTGAGATGCTGTCGATACTGTTTGTTTTACCACCACTTGCCCTCAAATTAGGCGACTTATAGCTGTTTCGTGGTTACATCAGCACATTTGAATACAACCTTTGGAACAATTTCATTCCCTAGACTACATAAAGTTCTAGGTAATAGGTGAACACGAACTCTTACGTCTACAGCAATGTTGCAGCGAGTTAATTAGCAATAGTACTTCGTGCTAAGTGTCTTCTGTACAGTGCAGTAGAGTAAATGGGTCTGCATTTCCAACAGATCCATTATCCCATGGGATTCGTGAAAGGTTTATTTTCGTATGTGGCGGAAGGATACACATAGGACAGAAAATAGGAATTAAGCAGGGCTCCCGGAAGCACTTAATTATTCGCGAAAGAAAAATTTGTTAATTTTAACATGACGAATTTTAATTGACTTAACACAGAATAAACACTTCCGTGTGATATTTAGCGGTATTATTTTTGTTGTTTTACTAATCTCCCTCGTTTACGACCGTACAACGCTGTGAAACAATGTTTAGTGGTGTGTTCGAGTTGTCGAGGTACTCCGGACAGTGAACCGTCGAAGGGGTTGTTTACTCGAATCGTTAAAATGCTGCTTGTATCAGCGTTGCCGTTGACGGATCACGAACTCCGGGAAGCTGAAGAAGAGCGGCCGCGGAGTTTTTGAATCGGCGGTGCAGCGCTGCCGGGCTGGTATGGGAAGCGGAGTGCTGTGGGACCCGAGGAGCTACCAGGCCCGTGGCCAAAAATGGCTCGAGCCCGCGGTGACGTCATCAGCTGCTCGGGGTCAAATATCAGACATGCTCTGCTACCCGGCCCGAAAACATCCAACTCGAGTGGCGAGCCACGTAAATACGCGCGTGTGTGCTTTGTGCACGCTTCGCCAGATGGCAGTTGGCTCACCAGCGCGCCGACTTTATTCCAAGATAGTAATGACGCCTCCTGATTTTGTTAATCTCATTGTTGGTTTGCCGTGAAACCTGGCAGCGATTCATGACTACCACGTTCGTGTTCCATAATTGCACACTCAAGTTATACTTAATTATTCTGCACATTGATCAGCTACTTTTTAAGACTTTGTGGAATCCTTGCTCTCGTTTTAACGTCAGTTGGTTAATAGGCAAAGGGGGCGAGTTTGGAGGCTTGCTTCTCAATATCACAAAAAAAACTGCATACGCATGCATGGCTTACTAGAGACTCGAACCCGGAAACTCGTGGTCTGAATATGACGCTTTGACAGCTTGGCCACGAAGGTTGCAAGTTAGCCAACAACTTCATGACGTAGGATGTGTTTTGTTGACGCTTGGACTGTGAAACAAACGGACAAGTGAAATGTTTATCTGTTAGCTGTTTTACTTCCGTTTCGTCAATTAATTCACAGGCATAACTTCAGCAGCAGAACAGGATTAGCACTCGCGATTATTATAGTCGGACATATCACGTTCATTTCATTGTGATTTCAGTTCCTCGGTGATATTAGTTTAATTCCCCTGAAAATAAAACCCGCCGTTTAAAAATTCGTTCTTTAATAATTAGTACCAGCACCAAAACCGTAGGTAATCCGCCCAAAATTTTGGAATTTAACGACTTAACGAAGAAACGCTGTATACACATATCAGCGATCCGATGGTTAAGAAGATCCTCCTATGTCTTACTTAACGTAACTGGGAAACAAGTGTCGTAGGAACTAACATTAAGTTACCGATATAACTAACCTACTTACTGTTCTCTACATTTGTATGCGAATAATTGTTAAAGACTTAGACAACAGGAAAACGTGTATTAAAAATAGTTCTGAGTAGAAATAATTTTCCACATGATTTCATAATGATCAGTACAGTCGTTAGTAAGATAATATATAAGCTCATAGCAATAATATTTTGGCCAGAGTATCTTCCAAAATGGCGGGCGATAGGAGCTATTATGTTGTGAATTTAGTTCACAAAGAAACACGCCAAGATTGGTTTTAATAAATTAATGGCACACACCACCAGAAGAATGCACAGCCGCTTGGAAGATTACAGAATACTTTATAGAAATGCTAGGTGGCCAATTGATTTATTTATTTGACACAAGAAAAACAGCCTTCATGTCAAATGAGATAACGACTCATAAAATATATTACTGGACTACTTTAATTTACTTTATCATGCTATTTTTAATAGCACTTAGGCCCTATATATATATAGGGCCTAAGTGCTATTAAAAATAGCATGATAAAGTAAATTAAAGTATTTTGTAACACACCGGTAACAGGAAAATCAAACTTAAAAAAAAAACACCGTAACGAAACCCATTATATATATATATTTTTTTTTAAGTTTGATTTTCCTGTTACCGGTGTGTTACAAAATGACATACAAAATATGCGGATTATTGATTGTAATAACTATTACGGTACTATGAGCATATAAACTTTGGATGAAATAGTCGAATCGCTGGCCAGAAATGGCATACTAAACCGAAATATTTGTGTGGCCTCTATTTTGAAAATACAAATAATATGTTCTGAAATCATATACAGTTAGAGTTGATTAATTCAAGTATCACTATTTCACAGTGTGGTGTACAAAAGAGGCATTCCAATCGCAATTAAAATTGGTGCATTATGTAGTGTGAGCCTAGCAATTTTGTTGGATATGGCAATCTAAATTTATATATTTATATGGCCGTCATTTTAAAATGAAAGTATATGGCATGCTAAATGTATATTTGTTTAGGATGAGTTATCATAGCACAACTTGTATGCCAAATTTATCAGGAATCGATTAAGTGGTTCCCGAGATATGACAAGAGCATTATTGACCATGTGATACTATATTCCAGAATTGAGGGGGTGGGGGGAGGCTTTGGATCATCACGTTTAACAGTCGTAATAAGTAATGTCAGCCAATAAAGTTTGGTTGACGTTGACTGTAGTAAGATGGTTTGGTAGCTGTGGTATTTCTAACCTAAAATACGTATATGGTCATCTTGAAAATGAGTGCTTGACATGCTATATATATATATATATATATAATGGATTACCGTAGCATTATTTTATGGCAGATTTTGCGAGAAACGATTGAGTAGTTAGCGAGATGACATAATGAATTTGTTTTTTTCTTGTGGTATCGTCTCCAAACACGCCAAACCAATGAGAAAACGAGTCTGGGTGATTCCATACGAAATCATCAAATTTTCTATTAAAAAATGGAAGCTGCGCCATTTTTTATTTTGATAAGATTTTTTTCCTATGCTACCGTATCCTCAAGATGGAAAAAAAATTAATTTAGTTTTTTACCTACAAGTGGATGATGGCATCCATTTTTCATACACACTGCAAGAAAATTTCTCATATTTCGGAGGTTTACACAACTAGCCGTAACTTTTTTTAGGATGTAGCTTATTATGGAGTTTTTAGTGTCATTTGAATGCTTACTTAAGATAATATTAAATTGTATATTTATGTTATAAAATAAATTTTGTATTTTCAAGATGGGGTCCATCTGCGTTCAGCATTCAGATGACTGTTTAAGCCCACTTTATACCCCAGCTTGCTTCACCAAAGTTGCATTTAGAGATCTGATCTTTAATAAAAATTTGCTGTTTTCGAAGCCATAAAAGTTACATAGGGGACGAAAATAAAAATTTGAGTTTTTTGTGAAAGATACTCCTGATGAATAGCTATAGGGCACAAGTGGTCCATTCTGTTATCATCCCTGTTGAATACACGGACCTTTGAAGAAACGAAAAATGTCGAGATTTAAATTTAATATGTTTTCCATTATGTAATCCCATTTCATTCAGAATCAGATTAATTAAAGTGTGTCAAAGGAATGCAAATGTGTATTACCTTTGCTTTAGTTGAAGAATGTGCCAATATAAGTATTCTTTTTCGTTCTGGCAAGTAACCTCAAAACATCACAAACGAGCTTTATGCATAACAAATATCTAATCACTGCACACGCTAATTCATTCTAGCTGTGGTACCATTCAGTTAAATTTTACTGCTATGTCTATATTTTAGTCTTCGTTTTTTACATTCGCAATTCAGTTTTCACTCTAATTTACAGTCACGGTTTGTACACTTATACTAATATTTAAAAATTTCAAATTCTATATTTATGTAGCAATGTAACTGTGTAGAATGTGCCATTCTCTCTAAGAAAACCACTGATATCTCACTAAGTTTGTTTCTTATGTTGTGTGTTCTTCCAGTGTAGGTTACTACCTCGAGTGGTGACAACGTTATTAAAATATTCACTTGTTTCAGACATACAAATTCCTTTCTAAGTTTGAAGTGAGTTCGTGGGTATTTAGAATGGAAAAGTATGACCTTGTGCTCTTCATCTCCCTCCACAGTTTTTTTGCCTGTAATAGTTTCAATCCACCAGTCACAATCAATAATAAAACACACACAATTGTTCAAGTGTGGCAAAACAGCTTGTCGTTTGGTGATGGTTACAACCACTAAATAGTTTTGTAATATTGAGTATTAGTAGACAGCAAAATTGTCTCCATCTACTGGAACACAACCATTATGTATTTTGATTTATTTATGTAGTTGCATTTTTCAATGTTTTTATATTGCACTGCCCAAACAATGTATTAACACTTTGTACCTCTTGTCACCCGAATAATGTTGACATTCAGAATGAAGTAGGATTATATAATTCAGAACAGATTAAATTTTAAAATTGACGTTTTTTTTTTTTTTTTTTTTTTTTTTCCCCTTTCTAAGGTCGGTGTACTTGACAGGAGTGAAAATAACAGAACAACTTGTGCCCTATAGCTATTCATCAAGAGATCTTCCTTTAAAAAAAAATTCAAATATTTGTTTCGTCCCCGACATAACTTTTTTTGGCTTCGAAAACAGCAAATTCTAATTTTTTCCCAAGTCGGAGACTTTTTCTACGAAGGAAGCCTTCAACCCAGATAAATTGGATTTTTGCAGGGTGTGGTATAAAGTGGGGTAAAACAGTTATCTGATTGCTGAAAGCAGATGGCCGCCATCTTCAAAATATAACATTTATTTTATAATATAAATATACAGTAACAATATTTTATATAATCTTTTAAATTACACTAAAAAACTCCACAATAGGTGACTTGCATAAACATCCAAAATCTGTGGAAATTTGTTTGCGGCGTGTATGAAAATCGCTGGCATCATCCACTTGTTTTAGGTAAAAATCTAAATTAAGGTTTTTCTTTCACCTTGATGACAGTGTAACATAGGCACAAATTTCCATCAAAATCAAAAATGGTGCAGCATCAGCCTCTTGATTATTTTACATGGAATGACCCTTCTGACTTTTTTGCTGGCAGTATGGATTGTCAACATACTCATTTCTGTTCAAATCGTTTGAATTACGTCTGAGATATGACGTAGCGCTCAAATGTTTAAAACGTGTTAATTTTCAAAATGAGCATCCAGCATAGCCTAAGGGTGTAAAAATCAAATTGCCTTACTAAGTACTGCAGAAGTACACAGGCTGGTGAAAATCAGTGTACAGATATATATATATATAATGTATTTAGGAGATTATACACACAAACCTACACTGACACTCCCAACACATACACACAAACAAGAAGGTGATTTCATAAGCATAGACTTCGTTTGGAAAGTAAGGTAAAAACTGCGCAAGCTATAAAGTGTTCACTTTTGATCAGGTGAAAATTGTATTTTACTGATTGGTGACCAATTTTTGAGTGTAATCATAATGTGAGCATGAAAATGGTGAACACGTGCGGCTGTTACTGGATCATGAGTTAGGCTGGAATTGTAAAGTACTTTGTGCTGGTCAAGAAATCTCGTCATGATCCGATAATCTGGGGGGATCATATTCGTATCGAGATCTTGAATTTAATGGTTCCTTCTTAAAGTAGCATATGAAATAAAGTGATCAATGTCGATCATGTGAAAAAAATCTTACTGTGCTGAATGATGTGACTTAGCTTGAGTGTAGCGGTCGTTCAGAAAAAAATAACTGTCAGAGAAAAAACAATTATAAGCCACAGAGTGCATTATGTTGGTGTCATCACTTTTTTTTTAAATTAAATACTTTATTGAACAGATATTCGCAAGATAAAACACGACCAGGCTTTCTTGGTTAAATGTGCAAAAGTCTATTGTTTTTCTCAAGTGTATAAAGTATTTGAGTATAATAATATATAATGCGAATATTAATTTGTAACTAGTGTAATCTGCAAATAGTTTGTACATATACGTATTTGAAACATTAATTTAACAGTGCATAATTACTACATAATGGGATGAGTGATTGTGATATGTTGATTATCACTGCACATTACAACATAATGGAATGAGTGATTGTGATATGTTGATTATCACTGCACATTACAAGCTGATCGATACACCCTTTTACTGAGAAGTTATTACTTCCAAAGTTTTGTTAAATGCAGAAAATGTGATTTTGGAAATGGACGTGTCGCGACCATGGTTATTGGCATTACAGTCGTACAACATTTTATTGCCATAGGTTCAGTACTTAAAATGTTGAGCAGAAGGTTATACAGGCAGGTATTCCCCTTTTGTTACAAGCCTATCCTTCCAGGGGAAGTATGCTAAAAACAGCCATTTCTAAATGCGAATATAATTCAACATCAGCTAGTGAACCACGGAAGTAGGTACGTTTGGGATGTCGGAGGACAAGGGCTGGGGGGCTGTAGTGCCTTGGCGCCGTCCGCCATCTTGGCATTTTCCCTCTTTTCCCTAAAAATTTCTCGTATTTCCCTTAAAAACGCTAATTTCCCTTTCCCCCTTAAAATTTCCTCGTTTTTCCTAAAATTTGTGAAAAAAGTGCTTGCTCCTCAATCTGGTTGACTGATTCCTCAATGTGGCTGAGGTATCCCGAACATCACCCACAATGAGGAATCTGAGGAGCTGATAAAATAATTTTTAAGTTTAAATATATTTTTATACTTAAGAAATTTTAAGACGTGAGTATTGAGTGTTATGTATCACCGGACTCGTCTTTTCAAGGCGCATACGATCGTGATGTCGTCGATTATGTAACCTTATGTCAGGACAATCATATTGGATTTAAGAGGTATGCCCCAACCACTCGCCCTATTTCAAAACTCATTGCAATCACCCCAACTTACCAACACCCCTCACCAGCGCCTCACCCACTATACAATCTCGTCACCCCACTTTACCCCCTCTCCCATTACCTCCTAGCCAACCGATCATCAAACCCGTATTTTTATAAATGTATCTAACATTTAATAAAAGCAATTTATATCTGCCCCAAACATCGTCGGAAATTATATCCAGAGTATCAGTACATTCAACCCTGCGTCCGCCCTTCCTCCCGCAAAAACCACCAAACCACCCGCACCACTGGAGCATTTATTATTAAAAACCACAAAAATCTCTAGGAACCTATAACATTAAACCCCCTTCCTTTGCTCTCCCATTTAATCCCCTTCCCCCAACATCAGGACCCCGAAACATCACGAAAAGAATCAGCCAGCCCCTTCCTGCTACCCAACAGCTCTTTCCACATTACTCATTCTGACCTTATCAAATGAATCGTAAAACGATCGTACATATAGGAATCGATGCGTTTATAAATAATTAGTTTATTTTATTTATTATTTGAAAGATGCCCAAATCTTACAAAAAAGAGTAAAATTGATCGAAAATGTATTTTAAATGCAAAATCTGTTTATAAAAGTAAAATTATGTAAATTTTACACTTTCCTATAATACGTGGTAACATTTAAAAAAGAAAAAATGCTCGTGGAGGGATGGAGATTTGATCACACAACCTCTCGAACAGGAGTCGGGTGCTCTAAACACTCACCTAATTAAGCAACCATAAGGCTTTCTTAAAGCTGATACAATAGCCACCAAACAAAGAGGCATTCCCTTATACAATTACAATAGTGTATTAAACATTTTGTTTTGTATATTTTAATAAATGCATATATGGGCCATGACCACATTTATTTGAGCGATTTTTCATATTAAATTCATCGTATTTAACATTTGAAAATTCTTTAAAGCCAAATGTTTTATTAAAAACTTTTGTTATTTTCAGTCGGAGTCTGAATCATATGCGACTGTACTCACATTGATTGCTTTTATATAGTCTTTTTTAATAATTATGAAGCAGACAACATGTTTTCATAAGTATGCTCGTAAGCAAGTGAATATTTACAGGCATTTTATTTTAGGTAAGTGACTATAATTTGCGAACTCTGAGGAAGCAGGCTCGTGAAATTCAGTTGGCAAGTATCATTTATATCTCCAGGAATGTATGTGTAAGCCCTATATAACCATATTGATTAGCCAATATTTGCTTCATAGTGATGTTTTTTAACGAAACCAGTTTATAACTGACTGGTAACTCTATAGTTAATCAAAAAAATTACATTTTTGTGTTTAAAATTTATTAAACTATATTACTACAAAAACACTAAAAAAAAAATTGTGCTTGGCGACGTAAAGTGTGCATCCTTATACAGATCATGTAAAGTGTGCATCCTTATACAGATCTCAGTCCTTTGTTAGACATAAAACGAACTTACTCTGGCACTTATAAACTTCGTGTCGTCGTGCAGTTAGCTTGAATGCAAAGTCATTTCAGCACTGGCGACACCGATTGAACACTGAAAGTTCTAGAGATGATACACTAGTGGACCAAGATGGTTCGGCTGTCGCCATGTCTGAAGGAGCAGGAACCAGGAATGAGGTTGTCTTCATAGAAAGAGATGTTACACCTGCTGATAAGTTGTTAAGTGATACATTCGTACTCGTAGGCATTGAAACTTAGGAGTTACAGGAATGAAACAATGTTACCGTTGTCTATTAGGCCGATAATGGGAGTTGCAGTAACGCAGATATAAACTTCTTAGCACTGTATCCTCCATAGCCATCGCCGATCTATAAGCTTCCCACTTACCTAGGTTCCTTGAATATACTCATTGTGAGTGGATATTTTAATGTGTTCGTAATCCACGCCAAAGACAAAGATATCAATATATTGCATATGTGTTGAGTGGACCTAATCCGCCAATTCTTAGTTGTAGATGATCCACCGAATTGAGTGTCCAGCCAGAGCCCTTCAGTAACATTTATTGCATATGTGTTGAGTGGACCTAATCCGCCAATTCTCAGTTGTAGATGATCCACCGAATTGAGTGTCCAGCCAGAGCCCTTCAGTAACATTTATTGCATATGTGTTGAGTGGACCTAATCCGCCAATTCTCAGTTGTAGATGATCCACCGAATTGAGTGTCCAGCCAGAGCCCTTCAGTAACATTTATTGCATATGTGTTGAGTGGACCTAATCCGCCAATTCTTAGTTGTAGATGATCCACCGAATTGAGTGTCCAGCCAGAGCTCTTCAGTAACATTTATTGCATATGTGTTGAGTGGACCTAATCCGCCAATTCTTAGTTGTAGATGATCCACCGAATTGAGTGCCCAGCCAGAGCCCTTCAGTAACATTTATTGCATATGTGTTGAGTGGACCTAATCCGCCAATTCTTAGTTGTAGATGATCCACCGAATTGAGTGTCCAGCCAGAGCCCTTCAGTAACATTTATTGCATATGTGTTGAGTGGACCTAATCCGCCAATTCTTAGTTGTAGATGATCCACCGAATTGAGTGTCCAGCCAGAGCCCTTCAGTAACATTTATTCTTCCTCGTGTTATTCTTCCTCGTGGCGTACCTTCTTTATACTTTTTTAAACCCTCTCTTCGGTGTTATTTACATTATAGATAGGTTCATTTGAGATCTTGACTGCCTTCCTTGCGCGATCATCATTTTATGGCTCTGGTTTATTATAGCTGCATTCCATCCATATATTATATTTAACACCACCATATTTTTCTCCACCACATCTGTAAGTTGTTTTACTCAATTTTGTTTCATATATGTCAAAAATGAACAAACATCTTTCGTCGAAGACGTCATATTTGGAGCTACATAATATTTTAGAAGACCCCTGAATGCAGATTACTTCAGGAAAAATCTATTTGCATTCGGCTTCATCTCACAGGTTATTTTCGTCGGTTAAGATTACGAATTGAGAGGTGTAGCATCTGACTCTCCAGTAGAAGCTTTAGTAGGGCCAGTTTTCGCTGCAAACCACACAGAGGAAATATAATCTGTTCCAACATTATCGGATGAACATCACTTTTACATCATTTAAAATGTATATTTAAACTGTCTGTGCGGGCAAACCATTTAGAGCACTTCTCACACCGATATTTCATGCAGATGTACTCCTTACACATGCGTTCTTTTCATGCCTTTGTGTGTCATCAGGATTTGCGAAAGTCTTGTCTCAGTAGCTGCATAGTAGTCTCGATGAAGGCAATGAACTGCCGATGGCATTCACAGCTGAAATTTCTGCTTCCATCATTTTCCAGTGCTTGTCGCATCAGTTATCTCAATGCAGCTCCGGTGCAATGTTAACAGATAACACTTCACATGAAGTGAAAATAGACCAGTACAGGTTTCGATATGTCTTTTCAGATTGTCACTTCCCCGACCAAACTGTGATTTGCATTTTACACATGAAAAGTAGCATGTTCCAAATTCTGCTTTATACAGTTGACCTCATGTCTCGAAGCATTGTAACTTTTAGTATATATCTTCTTACATTAACAGCAATGAAGCCTTGACGAAGTAATCGAAGACTGCCCTGCTGTAGGTGTTCTATCCGAAGAAGTCGTTTCGTTGGTGCTATCGGTGCCATGTGTGAAGACAATGGTGGTGTTTCTGCCCCATCTGAAGAAGTCGGTAGCACTGTGCCAACCTCATATGTTGATGGACCAGCAAACTTTGGCTCCATAATATATTCCAGTTGCTTACACGAGCTGAGACAAAGTGCCCTTCACAACAGCCACTGTCAAACTATGCTTACTAACTGGAATCCAACTTCTTATATACACTCAAGCAGGCTCCATACCATTCAATGTTCCACCCACCATAACTCAAGTTTACAGAAACTAGAGTTCAAACCAGCCGAAACACAAATATTCCTACCATCTGTCAAACTAACATAACTTAATGTACTAAACCCGAAAAAGCAAAGCTAAATTACTATTGTCCAGAAAAAAAATCATATTTATTTTAACCACTCATGTGTTCTACAGTCTAGCATTATTTCAGCCACTTAAAAAAAATTTGACATTACCAGACATCAGAAATGCACTTCAAGCAGACTGCGACTAATCAGCACTTCGAGTAACATTCAACTTATACTTACAAATGAACAGTGGGTCAAGTAGAATTATATTTAAAATCCTATATAGCCAAATAAAAAGTCAGACACCGTCATGTCTACCCCAGCAGCCATACATTCAAGGCCAGCCAAATCACAATAATCATAACCATCTGTCCTCGTATCATAATCGACTGATACCAGACCACCCAATGTACCAGCCATAACTTATTTCTATGACCCAAGAAAAACTCAGCATTTACTAATCAACCATACCACCCAACATGCCAACCATACCATCCATCATACGCCAAGTGTAACAAGCAACCATAGAGTTTATGCCAGCCCATAACCTAACACCTATTCCATCTACTCATCCAAACGACACCATGTATAGTCATCACCCATAATACACACTATAACACAAGCATACCCCCAACTATTTAGTTTGTGCAGGCCTTACCAAAAATATACCTATTACCCATACCATCTGTTCTACTGACACCAGGCAAAATATACTTACTGCCCACTATAATTAAAGCAAACCTCGACCATTCAGCCAACACAAGCCTTACCCAAATTTTCCTACTCTCCGCACCTTCAGTGCTACTAGCCGGCACCAGACAAATATACTAGTCATCATACCGCAAAATAATATTTTAAAATACGGCAGCTGTACGAAGCAAACATACAGCCCATGACATACCAACACATTTCAAATAACACGGAACAATAATATTTTTCCCACATCATCAATCATACCAACTGAAACCAGCCAATTACACTGACCACCCTTACCAACCACTTTAAGTCAAGCCTGCCTTAGCAGTGTAGGACTCACAAATACACACATATACTGACCATTCTATTTGACATACACCAGTCATATTTAGACAAGTATAATGGAAACTATACCACCCTACATACCAACCATACTATCCATCATAACCCAAGTGTACCAATCAACTATACAGTCCAGGGAAACACACAACAAAAATTTCTAACATCTGTCAAACTAACATTACTGATTGATATCAGGGCACTAAACATACCATCTCCAATGACCCAACAAAAACTCAGTCATACTAATTTATCAACCATGCCACCCAACTCACCATTCATACCATCCACCATTACTCAAGTGTACCAAGAAACCATATAGGTCAGGCCAAACCATTACACTATCATACCAACAGCCTATACATTCGGCTCTACCAGCCACACCAGACAATTATATTAATCATACCACCTAATAATACTCAAATACCGTAGCTGTACCAAGCAAATGCATAGTCCATATCATACAAAGCCATTTCAATCACTGCGACACAATCAGCTTCTTCCCATACCATCCACCATACCAATACACCAGCCAAATACATCTGACTACCTATACCAACCACTTTGTCAAGCATACCATAGCAGTTTAGGACTCGCCGAAACTCATATTGACCATTCAGTTTGTCATATGCCAGCAATCTTTTGATGAGTATGCTGGAATCCCTACATACCAACCATACTATCCATCATAAATCAAGTGTACCAGGCAACTATAAATTTGAGACCAGCCTATAACCTAATAACCATTATACATGTTCTACCAATCAACATCAGGTCAAATATACTCTCCACCCTTACCACCCGCTATAACTCAAACAGCCTCGACCATTCAGTTCACACGCACGCTATCCAAAAAATATTCCTGTTGCCCATACCTTCTGCTCTTCCGACTGACACAAAAATATACTTAGCAGCATATTACCCATCATGCAGTACAGACTGCACCTACTAAAATAGAAAAAAAATCATATTTCTTAACATCTCTGTCATAGCATCAAAACTAACAGACACTTACCAAATATTCAAGAAATAATAACAACATACCCAGACATATCTACCTCAGCAAACCAGCTGTTTGTACCAGCCATCCATTCCATTTACCACACTGACCAAACATAGCATGTACCATCCCTCCAGCATACCAAACATCAATATCATGCACTATATTAACCAAAAACACTTGATTACACCAATAGCATACCAATGAAACCCACCAGGTATCATATCTCTTGCATACAAAATAAATATATTGATAACCCCAGTAGTATTGACTTAAAGATCATACATTTCACCATAACACTAGCTTACCAACATGCCACCTACCAACCACAGCGACCTCTATACCAGTTAACCATGCCAGTCATATCAACATAAACCAAACATATACACTGATACCAAAAAAACAAATTGCATCCAAACCAAATATATCATCTATTATAACTCAAGCATATATCATCCATGCTATAAACTATACAGACCATATTAAACACAGACCTCAGACATACTGACCATTCATAACAGTCAAATATATTGACTACTGTATCGAATGACATTTCATCTAATCTTACCAGTTATACATATAAATAAGCCATACCGTATATACAACCAACTCAATATTCCAATATTAAATTCCAACCAATTCCATACCATCAATTTAACCATCTACGACAGCCATACAGACTTATGTCTCAGAT
The DNA here is from genome assembly GCA_029891345.1 of Dryococelus australis. NCBI lineage: Eukaryota > Metazoa > Arthropoda > Insecta > Phasmatodea > Phasmatidae > Dryococelus > Dryococelus australis. Next base: position 3,384,173 of record CM057009.1, on the reverse strand, counting down.
ACTATACCATCTAATCATGCTAACCAACCGTACCTGCCAACCGCTCAAGTCCTCTCGCACTTACTATACATTCCATGAAACCATTACACACATATCTATTATTCATACCATTAAGCCATTCTCCCCACACCATCGAAGCTAATATGTCATACCACCAAACCTACCGAACATGTGATCATTTTATACAATATCAACATAACAGATATACCTATGATTAATAAAACTAGCTGTATATCAGCCATACTTTAAGTCAGAAAGTTCTACAATTATTGTAAATAACCCTACCATCGAATCAACCGTATTATCATTTAATACTGAGAGAACACTCGAACAAGATGTAAAAACTGTACAAGCAAGACCAACTGCACACTCAAGTCATACCATTATTTCATGCCATAAAGATGTACCAGCCATGAAGGCAACCCATCCATACAGACAATATGTATAAATCATTCTGGTTACCTGTGCTCACATACCATATGAGCAGACAATTTCACGAGACAGCTAAGGAGACACGCCCAGAAACCATGCCAACAAGTGTCATATACATAACCATACCACTCAGCTCTGACAACCAAACATTTCATTAAACCAGTATTTCTATAATAACAGTAAAGATAGGGTGCAGAGCTGTATAATTTAAGTGCTCATTGTGGATCGATTGTGGAGCATGCAGACATTGCACAGAATCAGTGCTACAAGTTTTAGAATGTCTCTTTAAATATCACTCCAAGTAAACTGGCAGTGACAAGGTTATGTGGAGTCTCATATATTAACAAAATTTCATTTTTCTTATACTTCAGCACGATGCGAAAAACATTACCAATAAAAATTAATTTATTGTTTCTGCAGCTTTTAAGAAAATGTTACATTTGCTGTACAGAGGCCTATCACTTATACCGATATAATCTTAATTAAATATGATAACCAGCATTCCCACCAAACATATTAAAACCAATATTAATCTACCATACATCCAGATATTTCAACCATCACACGATATCCACTGCCATAACATAATCCATGTCAAGAAACAAACCAAGCAGCTATCCCTACAAAATATTCTGATTCATAATTCTATCACACGAATTCTGGACTACATGAATGGATCATAACATCACTCATTCCCACAGTCCATGCCTTTAGAAGAGAACCACCAATACAAAAATGGCATATCACCAAGTCACGCCAGCCATGCCACCAGACAAACAGTGCTGACTCCTTACTGCTTTCTCTCAAGTGCTGTGTTCACACAATACCGTCACATCATAGGCCTGTTTAACAACTGAGCGATTTTATTTGGTTGCAGTAATTTGTATCACGATCCTGCTGGTCGCAGGCGAAGCCATTTAATAATTCCCTATAGTCAGGTAGGAAAAATCAGTACATGCCTATTTGCTAAGTGGATGGCGTCGACTTGTTTTCAGCTCTGGATAATTTTATTGAATTCAGGGTCCAACCCGAACCCTTGGCAACCATTTGTTCTTCCTCTTGATATAACTTGTCTTTACTATCGTCAATAGTGCTTTCAATTGTTCCTACATGATACACAGCTACATTCATGGTCTTGAAGATTTGCGGCATCTCCATGCAAAAAAAAAGTACTTGTTCACCTATATTTTTCACAAGACTGGCACACAGCCACCAACTGCTCACAGCAACCGATTCCTCAAAGCCATCGACTACTCGAAGCCACCCGTCGACTGGCTCCTGTCGACTGACTCTGGCCGACTTTACTCCTGTTGATTGAATAACAACTAACCTCTAAGTGATGTGTATATTCATTTATATAAGCATGCAGGTAATTCATTGTGTTATTGAAAGTGGAATCGGCAGTCAACAATTTGTATTATGGTGCATGGTCGATGTTTGGCAAACTGTTACCCGACTAATTCTCGAGCTAAATGAACAGATTCTAAATAACTCACCATCGATACCGTACACTCGCGAGCATGCCCATGAATATTGATGTAGCACCATATTAGCGGGACCCGAACCAGCGACACATTTGCCAGCATCTTCGATGCCAAGAAGCATGACTACCTGTTTACGAAAGATTTAGCAAATCTTACACGAACTCTTCATCATTGTACTAACTTGCCCTCTTGAATCACCTATCGAAACTCATTGTGAACAATCCATCTAACTGGAGGACTATTTGTGGTTCAGCTCATGTAAGGAGCCTGGCTTATGCTCACAGATCTTCTGTGATACATTTTAAATGTAAAACATATGGGAACAATCTGTGAAACCCGTCATACTCGTTCGCCCCCAAGTAAACACCAAGATACCGTCACATAGGAGTACAAAATATATTACATTGTATTACTTTAATATGCCAATAAGCATATATATACATATATAATTTTATTTTATTGATTAAAATTTATTCTACATAAAATTAAGTATATTCTGGATATTTATAAGTATATATAAATATACATGATATATATTATGTGCATATATGTCTATGTATTATGAACTCATGTGAGGTTATCTGTGTGCTTTCTTGGGTGAATGAGTATGAGGGTTTTCTCACAGTGCTCCCACAATTTTTACATTTAAATTGTTTGACAGAAGGTCTTCTAAGCATAATCCGAGCTCCTTACAAGAGCTGAACCAGAAACATTCCTCCAGTTAGATGAATTGTTCACAATGAGTTTCTATTGGTGATTCAAGAGGGCAAGTTCGTACAATGGTTCGAGAAAAGTTTTGCGAAATGTTTCGTAGACAGGGAGACATGCTTCTGGGCATCGAAGAGGCTAGCAAGTGTTTCTCTGGTTCGGGTCTGAATCAGATGGTGCTACATCAATATTCATAGGCATGCTCGCGAGGGTGCGATATCGATGGTGAGTTAACTAGCATCTGTTCGTTTAACTCGAGAATTCATCGGGCAACAACAGCATCGACCATGCACCATATGACAAATTGTTGATTGCCGACTCCACTTTCAATGAATGTAGTGAATGATCTGAATGTGTATATATATATATATATATATATATATATATATATATATATATATATATATATGCATGAATTAGAGGTCAGGTGTTGTTCAATCGGCAGTAGTCAGTCGACAGGTGGCTGTGAGAATTCGGTGGCTATGAGTGAGTCTTGTGAAACATATAGGTGATCGAGAATTTTTTTTTTGCATGAAGATGCTTCAAGCCTTAAAGACCACGAATTTAGCTGTGTATCATAAAGACACAATTGCAAGCACTGATGATGTTAGTATCAACAAGTTATGTCAAGAGGAAGAACAAATGGTTACCAAGGGTTCGGGTTGGACCCTGAATTCAATAAAATTATCCAGAGCTGAAAACAAGTCGACGCCATCCACTTAGCAAATAGGCATGTACTGATTTTTCCTACCTGACTATAGGGAATTATTAAATGGCTTCGCCTGCGACCAGCAGGATCGTGATACAAATTACTGCAACCAAATAAAATCGCTCAGTTGTTAAACAGGCCTATGATGTTTCGGTATTGTGTGAACACAGCACTAAAGAGAATGCAGTAAGGAGTCAGCACTGTTTGTCTGGTGGCATGGCTGGTGTGACTTGGTGATATGCCATTTTTGTATTGGTGGTTCTCTTCTAATGGCATGGACTGTGGGAATGATTGATGTTATGATCTGTTTATGTAGTCGAGGTTTCGTGTGATAGAATTATATATCGGAATATTTTGTGGGTATAGCTGCTTGGTTTTTTTCGTGACATGGGTCATGTTATGGCACTAGATATTGTGTGATGGTTGAAATATCTGAATATATGGTGGGATAATTTTTTTTTTATATGGTTGGTTCATGGGAATGCTGGTTGTCATACTTAATTAAAATTATATTGGTATGAGCGATGGGCCTCTGTACAGTAAATGAAGCATTGTCTTAGGATGCAGAAACTTAATAAATGAATTTTAAATGATAATGTTTTTCACATTGTGCTGAAGTATAAGAAAAATGACCTCTTGGTTAACATGTGTGACTTCACCTAATCTTGTCGCTGTCAGTTTATTTGGAGTTGTATTTTAAAGAGACATTCTAAAACTTGTAGCACTGATTCTGTGCAATCTCTGCATGCTCCACAATCACTCCACCTGCTTCACAATTCCCCACCTGCTCTGCACCATATCTTTGCTGTTGTGAACAGAATGGTTTGATGAAATGTTTGGATGGCAGAGCTGAGTAGTATGATTATATCCCATATGTTGAAATTGTTTGTGGGCGTATGTCTCCTTGGCTGTCTCTTAAAATTGTCTGCTCATATGGTCTGTCAGCACAGGTAACCAGACGATTGGTATGATTATCTGTTAGATGGGTTGATTTCACGGCTAATACATCTTTATGGCATGACCTAATTATATGACTTGATTATGATTGTATAGATGTTACATCTTGTTCGAGTGTTCTATCATTATGAAGTGATAGTACAGTTCGTTCGATGGTTGGGTTATTTACAATGTTTTAAGAACACCTTCTGAATGACCGCATGTTTGATATATACCTAGCTTGATTTCATATTATGTATATTAAGTATGTATGGTATGAAATGATTACATGTTTGGTTGGTTTAGTGGTATGGCGAGATTATTTCTGGTGGCATGGACAGAATGGCCTAGTGGTATGATTAATTAATTAAATTGTAATGGTTTTATGGAATGCATTAGATAGTGCGAAAGGGTTAGAGCGCTTGGATGGTACGGTTGGTTAGCTTTATTGGATGATATGGATTATTGGTATCTGAGACCTAAGTCCGTGTGGCTGTCGTCGGTGGTTATATTGATGATATGGATGTTATGATAGCTTGTTCGGAATGTAATAATGGAATATTGGGTTGGTTGGACATATGGTATGGCTTATGTATATGTATAACTGGTAAGGTTAGATGAAATGTCATTCGAGACAGTAGTCAATATATTTGACTGTTATGAGTGGTCACTATGTCTGAGGTCGTTGTTTGATATGGTCTGTATCGTTTATAGCATGGCTGAGGTATGGTTTCTTTAGAATAAATGCTATATTTGGTTTGGATGCTATTGTTTTTTCCATATCCGTGGAAAAGCTTGGTTCATGTTAATATGACTGATATGGTTATCTGGTATAGTGGTAGTTGCGGTTGGTAGTTGGAATGTTGGTATGCTAGTGTTAGGGTGAAAGTTATCTGTATGGTACACAGTACTGCTGACATTATCGATATAATTATTTGGTATGCAAGATGTAGGATACCTGGTAGGTTTTGTTGGTTTGTTATTGGTATGTATGCTTAGTATAATTGAGTATTTTTGTTTGATATAGTGATTGATATTGATTTTTGCTATGCTGGAGGGATGGTACATGCTATATTTTGGTCGGTGTGTTTAATTATGTGGATGGCTGGTATAATCGGCTGGTTTGTTGGTATTGAGATGTTAATATGTCTGGGTATATTGTTTTGTTTCTTGAATAGCTGGTAAGTGTCTGTTGGTGATGATGCTATGGCAGATATGTTAGTTATGAGTTTTTTATTATATTTTAGTAGGTGTGGTCTCTACTGTATGATGGGTGGTATGTTGCTAAGTATATTTTTTGGTGTCGGTCGGAAGAACAGAAGGTATGAATATTAAGTAAATTTTTTTGTAAGGCCTGTGTTTGAACTGAATGATCGTGGCATGCTCGAGTTATACTAGGTGGTATGGGCGGAGAGTATATTTGGTCTGATGTTGATTGGTAGAACATGTCGAATGGTTGTTAGGTTTTAATAGGCTGATTTCAAATGTATTGATACTTGGTACACTTGGTTTATGACGTATGTTATGGTTGGTATGTAGGAAATCCAGTATACTTGTCTACAGATTGCCAATGTATGTCAAATGGAATGGTCAGTATGCATGTGTATCGGTGAGTCCTACACTGCTAAGGCAGGCTTGACTTATAGTGGTTAGTAAGGGTGGTCAGTGTAGTTGGCTGGCTGCAGTCAGTATGATGAATGATATGGGAAGAAGTTGATTGTTTAGCGGTTTTTGAAAATTGCTTTGTATGGCATGGCATGGCATGGCCTGTGTGTTTGCTTGGTATGGCTGTTGCATTTTTGAGTATTATTGAGTGGTATGATGTATAGTTAATTTGTCTGGTGTCGGTTTGTATAGCAGAAGGAATGATCAGTTGGAAAATTTGGGTAAGGTTGTGTTGGCTGAATGGTCGAGGTATGCTTTAGTTATATTAGGCAGTGAGTACATTTTGTATGGTGTCGGTGGAACACAGGTATGGGTAATAGGTATATTTTTTGGTAAGGCTTGTGCAGACTGGATATTTTTTGGCATGCTTGAGTTATAGTGTGTGGTATGGGTGATGAATATATGTGGTATCGATTATTAGATTAGATGGAATAGGTGTTAGGTTATGGGTTGTTCTCAACTCTATAAGTGCTTGTTACACTTGGGGTATGATGGATGGTATGGTTGGCATGTAGGGTGGTATTTTTTCCAGTATACTTGACTTAAAGATGACTGGTTTGTGCCAAATGGAATAGTCACTATGTTTGTGTATCGGTGAGTCCTATACTGCTAAGGCATACTTGACTTAAAGTGTTAGGTATGGATGGTCAATGTACTTGGCGGTTGTATGTCGGTACCGTGGATGGTATGGATTATGTTAGAGGACAGATGGTAATGATCATAGTGATTGGGCTGGCCTTGAATGTATGGTTGCTGGGGTAGACATGATGGTGTCTTGTCTTCTTATTTGGCTATATTGGATTTTATGTATAATTCTACTTGACCCGACTGTTGATTTGTAAGTATAAGTTGAATGTTACTCGAAGTGCTGATTGGTCGCAGTCTGTTTGAAGTGCATTTTTGATGCCTGGACATGTCAAGTTTTTTAAGTGGCTGAAATAATGCTAGACTGTAGAACATGTGAGTGCTTATACTAAGTATTATTTTTATCTGGACAGTGGTAGTTTCGGTTATGTTAGGATATTAATATTTTCTGGGTTTTAGTAGGTTTGGTTTGGTTTTTTTGGGACTTTAGTTATGTTAGTTTGACAAATGGTAAGGATGTTTGTGTCTCTGCTTGTCTGAACTCTATAGTGTCTGTAAACTTTAGTTATGGTTGGTGTAACATTGAGTGGTATTGAGCGTGCTTGAGTGTATATAAGGAGCTGGGTTCCAGTTAGTAATCTTAGTTTGACAGTGGCAGTTCGTGAAAGACACTTCGTCTCAGCTCGTGTAAGCACCTGGAATATATTATGGAGCCGAAGGTTTGCTGCTCCATCAACATACGAGGTTGGCACAGTGCTGTCGACTTCTTCAGATGTGGCAGAAGTACCACCATTGCATTCTTCGTGCATGGCACTGACAGCACCATCGACTTCTTCGGATGGGTCACCTACAGTTGTGCAGTCACCGATGACTCTATCAAGGTTTCGTTGCTGTTACAGCGAGAAAATATTTACAAAAAGCTACAGTGCTCGCAGACATGAGGTCAGCTGTATTCAGAATATGGAGCATGGTACTTTTTCATGTGTAAAATGCAAATCACAGTTTGGTCGCCAAATCACAACCCGAAAAGACATCTCGAAAACTATACTGGTCTACTGTGTCTTCCTTTTAAGCGTTATATGTTAATATTGCATCGGAGCTGTACTGAGGTAAATGACACAACAAGCACTGGAAAATCGTTGAAACATAAAATTTTAGCTGTAAATGCTATCGGCAGTTCGATGCTTTCATCAAGACTCCCATGCTGCTACTGAGACAAGACTTTCGCAAATGCTATTGAAGCACGAAGACGTGAAAATATTGCCTGTGTAAGGAGTACCGTCCGCATTGGGATATCGGCTTGAGAAGTGCTCCAAGTCATTTGCACGCACCAACAATATAAATAGACATTTTAAACACTGTAACAGTGATGTATGTATCATCCACCGACGTTGAACAAGCAGATCGTCCTTCCTCTGTGTGGTTTACTGTGAGAACTGGCCCTAGCACAGCTTCGACTGGTGAATCAGATGCTACACCTATCAATTCCTCATCGCATCCTACGACAATAACCTATGAGATGAAGCTGAATACATATAGAATTTTCCTGAAGCAATATGCATTCAGGGGTCTTCTAAAATATTATGTTGCTCCGAATCTGACGTCCTCGAAGAAAGATTTTTTTTTTTTCATTCTTGACATATACGAAACAAAATTTAGTAAATTAACTTACAGAGGAGGTGGAAGAATATGGTAGTGTGAAATATATGTGGCTAGAATGCAGCTATAGTAGAGCAGAGCCATACAGTGATGAGCACGCAAGGAAGTCGTTCAAGACGTCGAATCTACTTGTCTATAATGTACATGACATCGAAGAGAGTGTTTAAAATAGCGAAAAGAAGGTATTCCACTATGAAGAAGAAATTGTAATGGAGGGATCTGGCTGGACACTCGATTAGACAGATCATCTACAGCTGAAAACTAACGGATTCTGTCCACTCAACAAATAGGCAATATTTTGATGTCTTTGGTGTGGGTTAAGAACACATGAAAATATCCATATTTCTTGATATCACCATGTGTGTTTTTGCAAGGAGCCTAAGTATGTTAAAAGCCTATGGGTTAGCGATGGTTACATCTCTAAGGAGCCTACAGTTCTGAGAAAATGGTAGCATCGTTTCATTCCGCTAACTCTTGAGCTTTGATGCCTACAACGAGTATGAATGCATCACTCAACAACTAATCAGCAAGTGCAACATCTCTTTCTATGAAGACAGCCTCATTCCTGGTTCCTGCTCCTCCTGATATGACGACAGCCGAACCATCTTGGTCCACTAGTGTATCATCTACAGAGCTTTCAGTGTTCAATCGGTGTCGCCATTGCTGAAAGGACTTTGGCTTCAAGTTAACTGCACGACGACACGAAGTTTATAAGTGCCAGAGTAAGTTCGTTTTATGTTTAACAAAGGACTGAGATTTGTATAAGAATGCACTCTTTACGTAGATGAGCATAGATATTTTTAAAAGTGTTTTTGTAGTAATCTATTTTAATAAATTATAAACATAAAGATGTAATTTTTTTTATTAACCCTATATCGTAACCAGTCTGTTATAAGATTTTTTCGTTAAAAGCATCGCTATGAAGTAAATATTGGCTAATCACTGTGGTAATAAAGGGCTTAAACATACTTTCTCGAGCGATAAATGATACTTGCAAACTGAATTTCAAGGGTCTGCCTCCTAAGAGTTCGCAAATTATATTCGCCTACCTGAAATGCCTGTACATATTCGCTTGCTTATGAGCCAACATGCGAAAGAATGTGGTCTGCTTCATAGTTATTTAAAAATAATACAAAAAGACCATCAATGTGAGCATTGGCACATATGATTCAGACCCCGACTGAAAATAACAAAAGTTTTTAATGAAACAATTGCCTTTGAAAAGTTTTTAAAATGGTAAATGCGAATACCAGTAAACACATTCCAATAAATGTGGCCATGAGCCATATATACATTTATTGAAAAAATATATATTACTAAATGTTTAATACACTATTGTATTTGTATGAGGGACTGCAGTCTTTTCACTGGGTGGCTATTGTACCAGCTTTATGAAAGCCTTCTTATCGTTGCTTAAGTATCTCAGTGGTTAGAGCACCCAACTCCTGTTCCAGAGGTTTTGTGGGTTAACATCTCCATCCCTGCATGAGTTTTTTTCTTTTTTTTTTTTTTATGTTACCAAGTGTCATGGAAAAGTGTAAATTTTACGCAATTTAACTTTTATAAACTGATTTTACATTAAAAATACATTTCCGATTAATTGTACTGTAATTTTTTTTTAAGATTTGGACATTTTTCAAATGATAAATAAAATAATTCAAATAATTTGTAAATGCATCGATTCCTAGATGTCTGATCTTTTTACGAAATATTTGACAGTCGGCCAGCTGCCTGGCCCACGAGATCAGTGAGGGAAGTGGTGTTGGGCAGCAGAAAGAGGATGGTCGAAGCTTTTTACGAAATATTTGACAGTCGGCCAGCTGCCTGGCCCACGAGATCAGTGAGGGGAGTGGTGTTGGGCAGCAGAAAGAGGATGGTCGATGCTTTTCGTGATGGTTAGGAGTCCTAATTAGGTGGGAGGTTTGTGGAAGGTTGGGGGGGGGGGGTAAATTGGATGGGTGAGCAAAGGAAGGGGATCTTATGTTATAGGTTCCTCGATTTTTATAATGTTTTTGTGACTTTTAATAATAATTGCCAGAGGTGGGGGTAGTTTGAATGTATTGGGGGGGGGGGGGAGTGAGATGGTGAATTTATTGGTACTTAAAATATAATTTCCGATGATGTTGGGGGCAGTGATATAAATAGTTTTTATTAATTGTTAGATACATTTATAAAAATATGGGTTTAATGATTGGTTGGCTAGTGCAACATTGTATAGTGTTTGAGGCGCGGGTGAGGGGTGTTGGTAAGTTGGGGTGATGTTAATGAGTTTTGAAATGGGGAAAGTGGTAGGGGCATACCTCTTAAATCCAATATGGTTGTTCTGACATAAGGTTACACAATCGATGACATCACAATCGTATGCACCTTGAAAAGACTAGTCCGGTTATATATTACACTCAATACTTACGCAATAAATTTTTTAAGTGTAAAAATATATTTTAATTATAAAATTATTTCTTTTATCCGCTTTTCAGATTCTTCATTGTGTCTGATGTTCGGTATACCTCAGCCACATTGAGGAGTAAGCACTTTTTTTCACAAATTTCTGGAAAAACAGTGAAATTTTGAGGGGAAAAAAGAGAAATTGGGGGAAATTCTATGAATGTTGATTTTTTTTTTAAAGGGGTAAACGGGACATTCCAAAATGGCGGACAGCGCCATTGGTGCCACAGCCGCTAGCTCTAGTCCTCTGACGTACCAATCCTGTCGACTTACGGACACCAGTGTTCCGTGTATTATGAGATGAGTTGGATCAATTTAGATTTTTCACATTGCACGATTATGCACAGAAATCCTACCTAAAGACGATATGACGTAAATATAGAGGTATCCAGGCTAATTGTGTCCTTGACTCTCATCAGGTTATATGGCAGTCATGTGACATTACTGTGTACATGTATAAATAAAGTGTGCACACGTATCCATGATGGTCAAATGATGACGCCCATTTTTGTGTCGAAGGTCCGAGTGTTAATCCTGACACAGTTGGAGTTTTCTGGTTATAAAATGACTGTCCTTCTCTTACGGCTGTATTGCTATCTTACTGTGGAATAATTCGGCAAGACACAAAAAAAAAAACGACAGTTAGTTTGAGCTCCACTTACACTTTTGTAATATTCTTTCGAAAGGCTAAGAAATATGGTAAGATTGTGTTTACATTCTGTATGTTCATTTTCTTCACATGATCACAGCCAACAAAAATATCATAGTTTATCCTGTTTGGTACCATAGCATGTATAAATAAAAGTTTAGGGAGAGACGGAGAGAGTGAGAGAGAGGTGTTTTGTTTGACACTTAACAACGAAGTCTCTAGCGCTGGTGTAGGTGAAGTGAGTTGAGAATGGAGCAGCGGTCGAAATATAAGGGCGTCAGTACACAGAGAAACCCTCCGGCCAATGGCAGCGCCCGCCACGTTTCTTACATTCGAAAATCCGGGTGACCTCGTCGAGAACCAGACCCGTTTCGCTTTGGTAGGATGCAAGCAATCTGGGCGCTATGCCACCACGGCCCTTACAGTGCATTTATCACACTGCGAAACTTATTATTTTTGACGTCAATGTTTCATTTAGTTAATTGTGCATTTGTGAAACAATACGACATTTTAAATTCTCTGTAAGCGCTGAAATATGTGTTGCGGGAGGTCGTTTGAAGTGATATAAGGTTTCAAAGTAAAAAGTGTGTCGCCCATAGCGATCTAGCAATCATCAACATGAAACATGCGGATAGTACTTTGATACTAGATATTTGTGCCATCTGTGCATTGACAAACCTATGCGGGACTAATTCTGTTTTCCTTGTATAGTTTGTGTGAAGTGTAGGTTGCAGTGTTTGTACATTCATTGTTTTTTTCGAGTTTGTAGTTATAGACTAATCTAAAGCTGAAAATAAAAACTATGTGTGCATGTGTTAACGTTGTTTGGAATTTTTGCTTTGTGTGTGTGTGTGTATGTGTATATATATATATATATATATAGTGAAATTTTCACACAGAAAAAAAACACTCATTCCACTCGTGAAGACAAATCATCGCCATTATTTTGGAATGCAAGTACGGTAACAGAACAAACCCTGGGCACCTCATATTTAGTCTAATACATTTTCTTTATATTTGCGCAAATGTTTGAACAAGAAAAGGATGCTCTGAGCATTTGTCATTCCACAGATTTTGTGGCAGCTCACAAATCTTAAAAATGACTGCTGTTTCTTCAAGGAACCTTGTATTAAGTACAGCATGTCAATAAGAAGTGGGTTGTTGGATATCCCAACGTCCCATTTGCTATCCGACATGTGCACGCGCAGACGATCTTCCTGTACGACGGCCGACAGAGAAATACAGTGTGCAGTGAGATGAAGATGGGGAAAATTGTGAAAAATTAATAATTATAGCTTTCCGGCTTTTGTGTCATTACCTCTTAGACTTGCTCAGAATGAATTTATTGTTATAGTTCGTGGCCAATACCTGCAGAAAGAAAAATCAGTGCGTCCTGGTATCAAGTAAAGCTTTTAAAAAATTCTGAAGTTGTATTAAGTTTTTCTCTCCCCGAAACGAACGAATTGTTACTGTATTTTGGTATGAAAACTAATTGGAAGGTTCTTTTTGTTAACCGGTATTTTTACATATTTAGAATTTTTCACGGTAACATAGTGTAGAAATCACAAATGTTAAGTTCTAAAATATCATTTTAATGCTAATTAACATACATGGTGTATGTATAGGCACTTTTTTCATTGTGTAAGTGGTTAAAATGGGGCAGTATTCACAAAATAAATTAAAATAAGTGTTTATTGAAAATACTCCAGTTGGCGAAAAATTACACCTGCTGCTGTTGCTTGAACAATGCTTGCAAAAAGAAATTTGGACGTGTCAAAGACGTTAAAATTATCTTAATATTTATTGATGTTCCAACAAATAAATTCAGAGGACAGCATTATGGATTTGTAAATTTCAAAAGTACATTTTGAAATATCAGACTGAAATAAAGCTAACGTTTTTCGTTATCATTATAATTGCTTTCATTAAAAATCTTATGAAGGTGAAGTATGGAACTAGATTAAAAAATTTTAGGGTTTTACCAATGTTACTAGCTGAATTGGATGCATTTGGTAGTTCAGCAGGAGCTGACAATTCTATGTATAGTTTCGTCGAAAAAAAAAAATTATATAGAAGAATCGTTAAGATATAATTTAGAAATGGAAAATAAACTGGGTGAAGGAAGGGAAGACCGAATATTCTAAATACATTACCCTTTTTCAATTTCAATTATATTTAAGGTTTTAAATTAAACATTTTAAGATATGTAATATAATTAATTACCAAAATAAGTTGCAAAATTAAATTTTCCATTCTGAATCTATACATTTCTTCTGGTCCCTAAATTCAACACCATAAAAATGATATAATTTCGAACGATTTGGTACTTATATTCCTAAGGAATCGATACATTATTTCAAAAATAATTTATGTTATAATAAATTTGATTCTGTTATATGTAGTTATATATATTTTAAAGTCGTAGATGTATTTTATAAAGGTTCCAAACTTTCTGATTATTCATAATTCTTACATATTAATCAAACAATCGGTATCAGCATTTTAAATTTCTTAAAAAAACTCAATTTATTTTCCATTGGATAAATAAAATATTTAAATGTTTTTATTATGAAGAAATTATTGAAATTAATAATGTGAAAATCGAATAATAGATTAAGTGATTTGACTCAGACATAATAAATTTACTCATATATATCCATAAACCAACTGGACTTAATATGTTGAAAATGAACATTTTTATAGACATTTAGATGTGTATGTAAATAATTTAATTATGTATGAAATTTTATGTGATTAGCATACAATTACTAATACATAAAAAAATTTGTAATAGTAATTGAAACGAGCCTGTTATAAACTTCAACATTATGCACACATTCCACAGAAGCATATGCTGTGTGTGGACAAGCGTTGTCTCTTGACAAACTGTAACAAGAGTGCTGTCGCATGAGAGGTAATATGTGCGGATGTGTCCGTGTACAAGATATAACTGACCTAATGCAATATCGTCGGGATCCCCTGAATCACTATCACAGGTGACCTGTATTCATTCCCTATAGCTTCCCACACCATGATGTGAAGGGTAATATTATCAGTGCCTCTCTCCACAGCATTGGAAGTTTGTGTCGTATTCCCTCTGCATTGTAATGAAGCACATGTTAGCCATAAGTGGTGATGCAAAACCGAGATGAACTTCTGAATGTGGTGCGACGCCTCTCGTCACTTCGTGACTCCGGATTACGATACTGCTCCAAACGCCGCCGTCTCTGATCTGGTGTTAACAGCAGCCTACACGGGAAACTGTGGACCTGGAGTCAGGCTGATGGCCAGTCACCTAGACTTGTTGCGGGATGACATGGGCAGTTGTGGTGTGTCCAGTAACAGTGTCTGGGTGGCAAGACGCCGATTTTGAGGGGGGGTTGTGTGATGCTTGGCAGCGATTGGTATTATCTATATCTGTGCCCGAAAGCTTCAAGACGGGTGTGGTTGCCCTCGCGTACCCGCCGGTTCCAACATCGGGCCACCGTGACGTCGGAATGCCCCTCATGTGCCTTGCACTTTCACGGTACGTCCGTCTGACCTCGCACAGACCCGCATTGTGTGGCCTCTGTAACACTCCGTCAAGTGCTAGTAATGCTATCTAATGAGTCTACTTCGCCTGTTGTATGGGCGGTCCCTTCCCTCACTGTTCGCAGACTGTGGTGTAACCACTGATACTCTTTTTTGGTGTTGCTTCTAGATGTTATAGATCGTTTCAGCTCTTACGGTTTACACACCCAACGATGGTATGCACGTTTACCGTTTGGAGCATCCCTTCATATGAAGTTTAGATTAAATTTGTTAAGTGAATCGGTTCTGTGGATGCGGCATTGTAACCCTTTGGTCGCCATGGTATAAAAATTATTGAAGTCACGTTTCCTTGTAAAGTTATATACCTGTGTCGATTTTTAAAGCTTTTGGGGAATCCCCTGAAATTTTTGAGTTCTTATTTGTTGTGTAGTTGTCGGTTAACTTCAAGAAGATGGCGTAAATTTTAATTTGTGACTAATTAACAATTACGGCCCTCTAACTGTAATAACAGAATTTGTTGAATATAATTATTATAAGCATTGGTGAACATAAGTATTTTTGTAAAGTTTTTCCAGTGTTTAAATACTTTTTTAAAAGTTTAACATCAGTGAATTTTCAGTAAGGTGGCCTCCGAGCCGAGTTGGAGAGTAGGCATTTAAAATTGCATAACAAAGCCTTTTCAGCTAAAATGTTTTATTTTCTAGATTTTTATAATTTTTATTATTTGTGTAACTTCGTATTCAAAGTGATTAAACGATCTTGGTAAAAGTAATTGTAAATCAGTACGACTACAAACCAACTAGTCAGATAATGAGTTGAGAACAGAAAAGTCAGTGGGTTCAGTTACGTGTAGGCTAAATTTAAAATCCTTCTGTATGGTCAGGCGCAGTCGTAGGTTAACTGAAATTGTAGCACACACGTCCAAATGTTTGAAGTCTAGCTTTTCCCCAAATTAATCCATGCATTTTTTAAATTTCTAGTAATGAATATCTGCCTCTGCCCTGCACTTCTCCGTACCTGTCTTATGATTGGGATCTAAGAAAGATACAATCATAATCCCATTTGCTTCTCTCTGCGATTCCAGTGTGCCCAAAATGTATTCAAATATAGCCCTAATACTGTAAACTGTTCTTATTATGTGTCTGATATTTTCAAGAATTTGTTAGGTTTAGGAGCGTTCATGTGACGCATGTGTTTATAATATATATTGATTTTGAATCACTCCTATTAGCTGGGTATTCCTGAAGTAAGTCGTATCAAGCAATAGGATTTTGTGGACTTGGTCAAATAAAGAATCGGCTGCAACTGTTATCCTACGCTTGTGTTAAACGTGAGAACGGAGAAGCAGCTCACATCAGATGGCGCGTCTCGTCGTGGCTATTTTCTGCATGTGACAGAAGCCATGCTTTGGGAGTCCGTCTTAGTAAAAATAGCTCGCGACTGTTGCAGGCTCCAAGTAGCGCCGCCTCTGCACAGTACTTGCGACTCGGTCGGTACAGTCGTTTCACTGTTAAGGTCTACTTTCTTTAATGCACGTAATAAGTAACAGCGATGGGGTTGTTGGTGATGCCGACGTTTCGAGAATGCTTCACTCGTCATACATGATACTTGATTATTGAAATGATATAGGTAATGCGTAGAAAATATTCGGAAATGGTAGGCCTATAATCTTTTAATAAAATCTCAGCTGTCTATATATAATTATGCCGTGTTTAAAGTAATATGAAATTAAAAATAAATTACTTAAGTTACACATTTGATTTTTAATTGCTTAAAACAGCGATAAAAAATCCAGTATGACAATGAGACTCAGAAACACTCATCACTTTAAAGCGAAAACATGTTTAAGCTCGAAGTTGTGTACTCATTTTCAAATAGTATTCATTCTGGTGATTTTGGCAACTATGTACAATGACTCGCATTAATATTCGGCCACCGATGATTATCGCAGATCCGTGGCCTTATGTTATATTAGAAATGAAGATAAACTTAAAACATATTGCACAATCATTCTTGTATGCTTTAAATGAAATAAGCGATAGCCAATAATGGAAATGAGCAATAAAAATTAACAAACAATATGTTTTTTTTTCCTTCCCAGGCTGCATAAGTACTCCACTTTAATATTCTGCCATCATCATTCAAACACAAACAAAACTTCTTTGCATACTAAACAAACCGTCTTTTAGTACCTGGTAGCATTGTCATTCTGTTTAATTACTTCTCGCAGGCGTTGTGGCATATTAGCAATTAATTACCTGGCATATTAGCAATTATTTACCTGGTATATTAGCAATTATTTACCTGGTATATTCGGAGACAATCTTACTCCATTCTTCCTTGAATCTTTTCTCTAATTCTTTTGTGGACCTAATTGTAGTAGTCCTTAGTCTTCTTTTGAATTCATCTCACATATTTTGTATGGGATTCAGGTCGGGTGATTGAGGAGGTGCGATAATGACTTTGGACAGTTATACAAAAGCCAACCCTTGACAATGTACACTTTTGTTTTGGGCCATTAACTTGGTAGAACATAAACATGTTCCTAATGCGTATGTTTTCCGCGCTCTTGTGTAGGTTTGCTTTCATAATGTTGAGATAGTCTTCCTTTATCATTGTTCCATCGGCAGGTACTGCCTCTCCGACACCCGCTGAAGATATATAGCCCCAGATCACAATACCATTTCCACTGTCTTTCACAGTAGTTTGTAAGTTCCCAGGTTTTAGCTCCTCCTTTGGCTTGCGCCATACTGTTACCCTGCCATCAGAACCAAAAACATTCATTTTCGTCTCATCGGCAAAACTCACATAATTCCACCAGTTTCTGATAACTCGTATGGTTTCTGGATGGACGTTCTTTCCACATTCATTGAGTACCTAATTTTCTGATCTTTCTTTATCTTCCTGATTACTAAACGTTCTTTTCTCTCTCTCTCTCTCTCTCTCTCTCTCTCTATCTCTCTCTATCTCTCTATATCTATCTCTCTATCTCTCTCTATCTCTCTATATCTATCTCTCTATATCTCTCTCTCTCTCTCTCTCTCTCTCTCTCTCTCTCTCTCTCTCTCTCTCTCTCATTTTTTTGGCTATCCTTTTTGAGGTATCGAAACTATTCCGTCTTCTTGCTCAAACCTTATGATGTCTCCGATAGTGGACTTCGGCAGATTCACGTGCTCCGCAATTTCTCGCTGAGATATCTTATTTGTATGAAGAACGATTGCCTATTGCCGCTGTTCAAACATTGTATTCTTTCCCCTACGTCCCATTTTCCTGACTGACGCAGCCTACAGAGCTACCCAATACAACATCTCAGCGCAGAGAACATGCAGGGAATGACACGAGGTACGAACGCAATGTGCCTCATGCCCGTGACACGCTTCCACAACAACTGGCCGAATATTAAAGTGGCGCACTTATGCAGCACACGAGGACAAAATATTGTGTTTCCTCACCTTCCACCGCTAATTTCAGTTATTGCATACCGCTTATTTCATTTAAAGCACACATGAATGTTTGTGCAATATTTTTTAATGTTTATCTTTGTTTCTAATGTAACATAATGCCATGAAACTGCGATAGTCATCGGTGGCCGAATATTAATGTAAACCACTGTACCTATGTACGTTTAAGACTTTGATGCGCGAAAGTGTGATGGGATAAAGCCCTTTCTTACTCGGCATGGGTGCAATAATGGATTTTAATTGTAATATTTATTTTTGGTTGTATTCTAGCTGTTAACGAGATCAGTTAGTAGACAAAAATTCACACCATAGAATAATATAAAGTTTTCGGATGGTCTCGCGAACAATACCAGGCAGTGAGTTGCTGGATTATGGTTACTATACGTAGAGCTGTAGCGGTTAGCCTGCTCGCGTCCCACCAAGAGAAACCGGGTTCAATTCCCGGCCGGGTCACTCCCTATGTGGGAATCGTGCCGGACGATGCCGCTGGCCGGCGGGTTTGCTCGGGAATCTCACGTTTCTCCCGCCCTTGAATTCCGGCGCTGCTCCATTCCCACCTCATGTCACCCTCATCGGCTCTCAAGACCTCGTTGTTAAGAACCGCCCAAATCTCTCAACGAAGAGCGGTCGTTTTCCGCTGACATTCGGACATCAAAGTGGAAAGGAAACAAACGCTGTGTCTAAACAGAAGCTAATAACAATATCAGTTTGTGGAATCTTACATCGTACGTTAGTTCACTGAAAACCACAGCACTTTTTATGAACTTAAGTTCTTTTTAGCCTACTTTACGAAGGAAAGAAAGGCTTATGAGATCACTTTTCTGTATGTGTGTGTATGAGTGTTTATGCATATGTGTGTGTGTACAGCTGTGTATACATCTGCGTGTGTGTGACCACTTTTCAATTTTTCAACCCATCAACCGAATCTCACCAACCCTAATACACACAGTACTTAGTAAGGACACCTGAATGTTATATTTTTAGACCACGTCGGGCACTGCCTTTCAAAATGGCGGCCATAAAATTTTTTCGGTTATGTTATATCTCGGGATCCATTCAGCCTATTTTAATCAAATTTTGTATGCTGGCAGACCATTGTATAAGTATTCAATTTTGAGATGAGTATTGTTGTTAGTCCCACATTATGAAAAATAGCACCAATTTAAAAAATAAGGATTTGACATATCTCAAATTATTCTGCCAATTCTCACTCAGTGTGGCATGTAGGTAGGTGGCACTAAGGTAGGTCATGTAAACGTAAGTGATTGAACTTGATTAGCAACTTGTTTTCAAAATGGCGGCCATTCAAAGGTTTTTTTTTAGTTTTAGTATATCTGCCATGCCATTTAAGCAATTTCGACCAAATTTTGTGTACTGAAAATATCTCTTACAAGAGTCATATATACCAACAAATAACCACGATTGTCTGCATTATTGGAAGATATCGCCATACGAATATATAAAGTTATTATATCATAACTAGGTAAATAATTAAACGGTTCCTGTCAAATTTGGCATATCTTGCCATACTGATGCAGATGTCATGAGGTATTTTTTAACATCTCAGACACTTATTTTCAAAATGGCGACCATATCGCTATTTTAACTTAGAATGCTATATCGTCGAAACTGTGTAATCAATTCCAACATAATTCTGTCTGTTGACAGTAGTCATTACAACTATAGACTGTTCACGTTAAAATGAGCACTTTTGAAAGCCCTGCTTATGATCTACTTGTATATACGTTTTGTATTTTTCCACCTTATGTAAAATTTGCTTTGTCATGGGCCTCATCACTTTATTCATGCGTTGGTCAAGTAAAACTGTGAAGTTATTAGAAAAGTAAATATTTTACAAATATGATCACCTTTACGCTTCGATGCATTTGAAAACAGAGAGCTAAATAAATAATTTAAGTTATCACAAATGGTTACCTTACCAACTTTACTGGGCGCTTGTCACTCAAGAGTGTCCGTGAAAATATATGCAGGTACGTGCAGTGACATTTTTCTAAGGTTGATTTTAAAAGTGCTAACTTTATCGTGAACAGTCTTTATCAACTGTATCTAAGTAGAGCATCTTTTGTCCGCCATTTTGTAAGATAGTGCCATGCGAATAAAATGAAGTTTCTATATCTCGGGAAATAATTGACCAATCTTATCCAATTTGGAAAACAATTAGTACTGATGCAGATGATAAGTGGTATGTTTTAAGGATGCCAGACACTTATTTTAAATATGGCGTCCATATAGCTATTTTTTAGCTTAGAATGCTATATCGTCGGAACCATGTAATTAATTTCAACTAAACATTGTATGCTGACACTATATATTACAACCATCAACTGTAATGTACATAGAGCACTGGTTGTACGCCATTTTGTAAGATAGGTCTATGCGATTAAATCAATTTTTTTGCCATATCTCGGGAAACAATTGTCAAATTCCTTCCAAATTTTGCAAACAAATAGTAATGCAGCAGGTGGTGTAAACTAGTATGTTTTATATAGGTCATGCACTTATTTTAAAAATGGTGGATACATAGATATTTAGCTTATATTTCAGTAATGAAACTAATTCCAACTTAACTTTGTATGCTTTCAGTACCTATTACAACCATCAAATTTTGTCTATGCAGAGCCTCATTTCTCTGCAATTTCATAAGACATCCCCCACCACTAAAAAAAATACATTTTTACTTCATATCTCGAGAAACAATGAATTCATGCTTTCCAAATTTGGTGAAGATGATGTGCTGTAGTAGCCCATAAGAATATATGTATTTTTTAAATATGACATAATTATTTTCAAAATGGCGTATATAAAATCATTTTAGTTTTGTGTGCTACATCAATGAAACTTTGTAATCCATGTTAACTTTAGTTGTTGGCAGTATACAATCATCGAAATTTCTACTACATTGCTTTTTGTCCTCCATTTATGAAGATTGCCACATGAAAATTATGGAGTTTTTATGCCATATCTCGGGGATCAATCAACCGATTCCCACTAAATGCTACAAATGGCCATGTAATTGTTTCATGATTTTAATTGGTCAGACAACGATGTTCAAAATAGCAGCTTCATAAATAATTTAGGTAAGATTGCCTCTAATATTAAACAGTTTAACCAAATTCAATCAAAATGTGTATATAGACACTATACATTAGAAAAATCGTATATAGAGCCTCTTTTTGGCAATTTTTTACGATAGCATCAAGTCATATAATAAAGTTTTTTTGTGTCCTATACCAAGGACTAAACAATCGATTACCATCAAATGTTTCACACAAGTAGCGCTATGGTAGGCCATGCAAACTTACATGTGTTATGTGGCTTAGTCACTTCAAAATAAAGGCCCTGTGAATATTGTAGATTAGTAAACCCTATCATTAGAAACATTAGACTGATAAAATCCGAAGTTGGTGCTCCGAATCCGACCTCCGTAATGCAGTTGATTGAACACTAGCTTATAGTACGAGGTTTTCTGGGTTCGAGTCCCGGGTAAGGCATGCGTGTATTTTTGACTGTCTCGCTACTGTTGAATATGTTTCGGGTTTAGTTTCTAAAGTTATTGCTTTCAAAGATAAGTCTAGTCCTTCCCACCAATTCAGCTTTTAAGAAATTATTAGAAAAATAATTCCACCCATGATGAGGAAAACGGACTCATTAGTTATATCAGTAAAATCTTGTATTTAGTTTGATGAAACAGTTTTCATAGCTAACACAAATAATCAAGATTACAGAATTTTAAGAAGTCTCGGACGAGGACATAATACTGATTTTACAAAGCCATTCTCTGTGAAAATTTGAGATAAAATACTTTAAAATTATTTTATTATCAAATTGCTAGAGGATTTGAGCTAAATATATGAAAGTTTGTAGTCTTTAAAGAAATATAGAAATGTTTAGTTATTAAACGGAAAACGTTTTTTGGTTAAAGTGCAAGAAAACTGCTAAGACAAATTCAGAAATTGAAATAAAGGCGATAAGAAGGTGACTCAGAAAAGTATTTGTTCAGTTTCTAATTAAAAAATTCAACATTTTAAAAATAAAATAATATAATTGTCAATGCACGGAGGCGTAATTAGTGATTTGTATATATTTATTAGTAAAAATTTTCTGAGAAAGCAGTTAATTTCTTTCGGACTTAATAATTTTGCAATGCATTTTGTTGAAGAGGAGTTCGGAAATTTTAGATACACATAAGAAATTATTAAAGGATATAAATATATTTTAGCCTTTTTTTTTAGTTTTTTGTTTTGCCATTCTAATTAAAAGTAAATCTGCTAAAAATACTGAAAGAGCTCTCGAATCAATATTTTTTCAAAGAAACCAGTCAACTTATAAACTCGTTAGGGTACAGTTTTAAAACAATCTGTTTAAAGAGCTAATGAAAACATATAACAATCATTTTGAAATCTATTTAGAATTTAAGTCCATTGTTAACAGGTTTGATTTTACTTTTAAAAAAATAAAAATTAATTTTTGCATTTAATGGTAAACATTATATCAATACACAATACAGTATTGATATTTTAGAAAATTTAGTACAAGAAAATAATAATACTGAACGTAGAACTATAAATGTTTAGCCTACTGCAAGCAATAAATGTAATGAAATTTTTTTACAATAAAATGTAATTATTAAAACAGTTGGCGATACTGCAAGAATAAGTAAATTAAAACGAATTATGGTGTTAGGTTGTAATACTAATTGGTTAACAAATATTTTTTAATTTCTTATGTTTTAAACTAATATGCATCTATTACAAAATATGAACGATAAGGTGGGTTTTTTGTGTGCGAAATTATGAAAATGTATTATCCACGTACATACTGTGTACGAGCATTAAGCACCAAGGAAGAGAGTGTAGATTCTAATTTTTAGGCAGTGATAATTCGCATATTCTGTGGAGTAAGAAAAATAATATTCGTAAATGCATTTTTTCCGCAATCAAAATGAATGATATCACGTTTAAAATAACATGCAATAAACGACAAGGCACAATGTAAGTAATGTAATATTCACATTCATTTTCGTGAATAGTGAGTCGTATTTTAAATAACATGTAATAAACGACAAGGCACAATGTAAGTAATGTAATATTCACATTCATTTTCGTGAATAGTGAGTCGTATTTTAAATATTAATAATGCATTGATGTCATTGTTTTCTTAGGAAAACACTGTTATTTTTTAAATGTTTAAATATTTATATTTTCACAATGCTTGTTAATTATAGCCAAGAAATAATTTTTGTGAAATATTAACTTCGATTTTAAGATAGTTTGCACATAACTTAATGTTGTGTCTTACTCTCGTCCATGCTTTGATATACAGCGTGTATAGGAAATATGTGTACAAACTCGGGCACGTAATTCGTGACCGGAAAAGAGGAAGATTGATGTAGGACACCCATGATCCATCTCAAAATAATAAGGGCTGTAGCAGCCCCTAAAGGCTGTGTGCGATAAGGACATTACCTGTGATATTAGGCAAAGTACTGAAAATGCATTCTTATGCGGAGCAAGTAAACCAAGATCCTGGATACACGGTAGGTATGGTTCGTCGTGCACACCCCCATGATGTGAAAAATAGGGGTTGGCACCCTTTGATTATATGCATCACGTACACCGTGAGGTTAAATTAATCATGAAAACCATGGGATGAAGAAGGACGGCGTAAGTAGCAAATAAGCCCCCCGTGTTGCAACTTTCTAGTACCCACCGTTTCCGGTTAAATGGCAAACGAAGGGTATAGTGGTAGCAATAGCATGGCCTAGTGAGTAGGCAACCCTTTAGGCACCCGGATGAATTCAGCGGGGAGTCCCCGCCGAATGCGTGTAGAGTGTGTGGCGGTACTTAACAGCGAGGTCTTGAGAGCCTATGGGGGTGACTGAGGTGGGTATGGAGCTGCGCTGGAATGAAAGGGCAGGGCAAACGGGAGAACCCCGATAAAACCCGCCGACCAGCGGCAGTGTCCGCCACGATGCCTACATACGAACATCCGGGTGTGACCCGGCTTGAAATTGAATCCTGTTCGCCTCGGAGTTCTCCCGTTTGCCCCGTCCTTTTATTCCGGCGCAGCTCCATTCCTCAACACTTATCGGCTCTCAAGACCTCGCTGTTACGTGCTGCCTCACACTCTTCATCCATTCGGCGGGGACTCCCCGCTGAATTCCTCCGTGTGCAGAAGGGTTGCCTACTCACTAGGCCATACTATTGCTACCACTGTACCCTACCTTCATTCGCGATTTAACCGAAAACGGTAAATCCTAGAGAGTTGCAACACGGGGGGCTTGTTTGCTGCTTACGCCGTCCTGCTTCATCCCATGGTATGCGCAATCAATTTAACCTCACGGCGTACTGTTTCATGTAATCAAAGGGTGCCAACCCCCATTATTTGCATGATGGGGTGTGGTACGACGGACCATACCTACCGTGTATCCAAGATGTTGGTTTACTTGCTCCGTTATACCAATTTGTGTTCTTCTAACGGAAGTACTTTGCCTTATATCCCACACAATGTCCTTGTCGCCCACCCCTTTAGGGGCTACTACAGCCCTTATTATTTGAAATGGACCATGAGTGTCCTATATAAATCTTTTTCTTTTCCGGTCACAAATCACGTGCCCGAGTTTGTACACGTTTCCTATACACAGTGTAGATAAACATAATGCTGATCGCATTGTAATTTCTTATTTTTATAATTGGGATGACTTTTGAAAAAAATGTCTCTTGGCATTTTTTCTTTGGCATCTAACAACATACTGACCGAAATTTTCTTCAGGTAGTTTTACATTTATGGACTTCTTTCTTGAATTTAGAATTAACGCTCCAAGTACAATATTGGATCTCATTATTAGTACTTCTTTTCATGATCATTTGTTTATAAATTCCATTTTATCTCCCAAGGATTTAAGTTTCTTTATTTATTTTCTTTATGTCATGTGATCCATTTATGAGACTTTTGAATTAGTAATTTCATTTTATCAATGGCTTTTAAATATTTAACTTCTTTTTCTAAAGTTACAATTTTATTTTTGTATTTATACCCACAAGTTTTCTAATCGAGGGCAAAACGTCTTCATAAACACATCTTTAAGTTTAACCGCAGCAGATAATTTATAATTAGAAAATGTTTTGTCTTGTATTTCAATGTTCTACATTTTACAGCTGCCCTCAGCTTTGAACCAAGGTTCGTTATTTTCGTCCAAAATGAAATAAGCTTTTCGATTATTATAAATTAGGTATTTAATTTTCATATCCAAAACAAGTTCCTTTACTAAAAATTAAAATTTTAATAAAATGTAAAATAGTTTATAAATTAGAATGTTTTAAATCATTGTCAATATTCCGTCCATTAAATAATAATACGATTACATATTTCAAATTTTTACCGAACAAACAGATGTTTCTATTAATAGTAATAAGTATTTTTGTGAACTCGTTATATTTATCAAACGTATCGTTCGTGAAGAAATATAACAAAGCATCCATGCATTTAAAAGCAAACTTAGCTGCCTTTATAAGTCAGAAAATTTTACATTTGCTTTATTCAATTAGTTTCCCAAATTTGAAGATTACATCACCCAATTTAGCAAAATACACATTTTCATAATATGTCAAAATTGTCCCACAGTAGGAATTAAAAATAATGCTTACATTATAACTATATTTTAATCTAATGAAAAAAGAGTGTTTTTAAATATCCCTTATCTGAAACTGATAATCAACGATGCAAAATGTGTTATCGTCAAACTACTATTACTCCAAAGGTATTTTCATTAAATTTTAAAACCAGATCATAATTTGCTAAAACTTTTAACCAACCTGTAATTAAAAAGAGTTTATTAATATTTTTATTACTAACATTTTTATTCAAATATGATGATTATAAAAGATGTAGGACTACCAGTCATAATAATAAAATGTATTAATAGTCTTACGTTCACAAAAGTCCACTGAATTATTCCACTTATTATAATTAACTAGTAGTGGACCGTACAAGAATTTGATATTTTAATTATTTATACTTTAAAATCAAGAAAAAATATCGAAGACTAGGATGCATAACAGAATTATGATCAGTTGAGTGTTGATGACTTAATTAGTTATCAAGTTCATTCATGAGAAAAGTCAGTAAATTTTTATCGTTAGTATAATTTTTCTGTCAATAGATCAGTTTTCTTGTTTGCTAATTTAATTTGCATTTCAATAAGAATATTTATGTGATTTGGGAGACATGCACGAGTTAGTTCAAGATCATATGGATTTATTTTATTTGGACAAACTCCGATTGATCTGTGGTTTCCATGATAACCTTGCTTAATAGCTATTTATTTATCATTGCGAGTCCGTCATTAACAAACTCTAAATTTGTGTGTTTTTGCCATGTTTTGAAAGCTTTTTTTTTTTTTATATTTACAATATTTATTATATTTATGCTAGGGAAATGCCATTTTAATATATTTTATTGATACAATACTATTATTACAAATTTATATAATATTAATTATAAATGTAAAAATATTTGAAGTAAATATTAACATATAAATATTAAAATATTATTTAATTTAGTTGATGCATTTGTGTTCATTTTATTTGTTTTCTTAAATTGTCTTTAACCCAGCATAACGATTTAGTTACTTTTAGGGTCTGTTTAATAAGTGTATTATTATTATAAATATTATGTCATTCTTGTAACAAACTTAAAGCAATATTATATTTTTCAGCTTCGCTTTTTGAAAGTAAATTTGAATTTATAACACAGGGTCTCTTTTTTTTTTAGTGATGAAACGTGATTATTTTTGAGGTTATGGAAATAGTTATTTCATTTGTATACTACAGATGTAATTAAAGTATTGTTAAAATTTAAACGTTTCAAATGCAACTTGTTCATCTTTTGTTTTGTTCCTGTGATTGCTATTATTACTTTATCTCACGTCAGTTATATACAATCCATAAGTCTTTGTATCAACAAATTAACCAAATTTCTTAGATTTTTCATAACTCACACTGTAACAAGATTTTGTTACTGTAAATGACAAATACTTATATAATTACACTGAATTTTGTTGATTCACTAAATCGTATATTGTAAATCTACAGCATTTGTTCATTGGCAAGAATTGCTTTTGTGTAAATAACGAAAGGATTTTATGTTACAAACAAATAGTAGACAGCTAATAACATTGCCGCGCTTCATTTATATTTCCTGGTAATTCCACACATTCCGAGAATAGTCTGCCTGACTTGAGGAGGGTTGCACTTTTAAACAGTATTCCATTTGGTAGAATGTTATTACTGTGGCTAACATCAAGAAAGCAGCAAATGTGATGATGATAAAAAAATAGTTATAGGCTTTAATTTCGTGGATGTTTGAAATATTTTTTAATTCTTCATTAAAGGAGTATGAACAGCGAATTCCGGACTAAAATTTTAGATAAAGGATTATAGTAAAACAACGAAATGAAATTCAGCTATTATTTTATCTGGACTATCGTAGTCGCACAGAAAAATAATCATACAAATATAGGAACTTATTGAAATGAAAAGTCGCGAGTATGAATTTCTAATACATATGTTTGTGTGTATGTGTATATATATATATATATATATATATATATATATATATATATATATATATATATATATATATATATACACACACACACACACACGCACGCACGCACACACATTTTTGCAAGCGGAGATGAAATAATTTGAAAATTTACAAAAAATTAATTTTAAACCTGTTGTATTTGTACACTTACTAAAAGAACAACAGCTGTGCTTTTATATGAAAATTCTGGCAGAAATATTTATGTTCAGTAAACTGCTGATACCATCTTAGAAGTTGAAGTTAAGATGTGTACTAATGTTGATGGATCATCACTTCCTACTATCCATTTATCGTGAGGGCTACTTCTTACATTGGCCGACAGGATAAAGTCCATTTTAACTTGTTTGAAAATAATGTCTCCCCCCCCCCCCCCCCCCAAGTTACGGGTTGCAACATTAATTTTGTAGCAGCACATGCTAGGTTTTGTAAATGTATGTGATTTTAGCTGTGATAGTACAAATATGTACTTTTCTCGTAAATATTTTAAGAAATTATAATTATTTCTTCATACATATCTTGTATTCGTTCAACGATTCTCTAGACAGCGAAATGTAATAAGTGTGTTAGAAATACGAGTACATTCAGTTAGTTTCGCATGACTGCCTGTGAATAAAAGATGAAAAGTAACAAAAATATGCAACAGAATACAGAAATAGAGAAAATAAAAACACACCGAAAAATTGAGCAGCTGTCGGCAACATTCATTTTCACCTGTATATTTAAAGTTACTTCTTGTTTTCTTGTGGAATCAACATACTCAATTTTATGTAAGTTTCAAACTAATTACAGTTCCGCCGGGAGCTCAGTAAAATCTTTGTTTTCGTTTCAAGGTTAAATACCGCATAAGTTAATAACACGAGATTAAATTATTGAAAATACGTGTAACCTATTACAATAAATAACGGTGTTTGAATGCATCTGTAGCGTAGTGGTTAGTGTACTTGCTTCTAACGTAGAGGTTCCGGGTTCGATTTCAGTCATCCCCAATGGGGATTTTCACCGTTTTAGTTCGGTTAGGACATGTCTGATTTGTTCTCCTAAAGTGTGTTCTGTGCATTCCTAGCTATTCTACAATTTGTATAAAATAAAAACTACCATTAAACAAACGAATTACTGTCTAGAAATTCAAATAGTAGCTAGTGATTTTGCAGGAATATAATTCGAGAATTGCTACATACATTGTTGTATTTCTACAGGATATCCGTCGGTAGCTTACAGTACTTTTTTTTTGTACACATACTGAACATATCATGTACACTTATCAAGCAATTTCTTGCAAATTTTACAAAGAATTTTTGTAGTGCTACGTAAAAATTTCTCGGCGACTATTTTCTAAACATTTTCTTTGATAAAGTACATAAAATGTTTTACTGTGCACATTTCCACCAAACCTTTAAGTTTATATAATCTCATGTAAAAAACACAAAAAAATACTTGTTGTCTCCCACTAGTTTAGCTACTGAAAGCAAGCTATATTTATAAGACGAAGTGGAAAAATTAACATAACAGCTGAACGAACAGACTAAGTGGACCGAAAGACGTTTGAGGAGATGGCCCAGAGTCAGGTACGGTAGGCATGCACATATGAACAGCAAAATGCACCGTGGGCTTGTGCGAAGGGTATAAGTATGAGCGCAGTGTACACTCAGCTTTGCAGTGGAAGCTATTGCGTAGTGCACATCAGGTTGAACGATGTCGAGTTGCTGTCTGATATGACTAAGGCAGTCCCGTAATCAACATCTGGACGACTTTACCCAAGGTCGAATGATTGGTCATTTGGAATAAGGTCAATGTGTGGCTAGCGTGGCCGAGAGATCGCTCGTAGCACCCTGCCACGAGCATGGACGACATTTGGAATAACCTGAACAGCTGTACATAGGTTGTTAGTCGTTATCTACGAGCAGCCACAGTGATGAAGCACCGGTAATACAGTGAGGAGACACCTGCGGCCGACAGCGGGTGGAATTGCAAAACTCGTGCGAAGCACTATTGTTTTGGTTGTAACCAATATTTGGTCCATTCAGTAACTTATTCCTTATAAAATATTAATATTCTCTGTCTGCTTAATAGCGATTGCTTTAGCATCCAGTGCTACAAACCTGACTATACCTGTCCTGGGTGTGCGTGAATGTTTACAATGGAGTTAATGGAAGAAAAAAAAGACGGGGCAATTCTAAAGAATGGCTAACCAAATACTAACACAATCTGGAATGGAATAAAATAAAATACAATTCAGCAAAGATAAATATTTATTCAATTATGTAATACTACAAGGACTGGGTTATTTTGTAACGGTTTTAAACAATTAAAAACTTACTGGCACCCACGCCGTGTCTAACATCCTGCACATACTGAGTGCTCGCATGGGATTCACACATTTTCCATCACATGTATGCTTGCACATGAGTTAACGTTGAGTCGTTTTCCCAGCCACCTATAGAATAACTTGCGCCTGACCGACCTGGCGTAAATTTCCTTAATGTGTGCTGCATGGAGGGGAACAGTAGCAATGCGTGTAACTTTCTTACGAATACCGTAATGGTGTTTTGGCGATGTCTGTTACGAATCTGGCATAACAATGTAGCTGATGGTGGTAGGATGCACAACTCTTTGTAATGTTCGATACTCCCACTGATATATTTCTAAACTGTATGCATCTACGTATATGTAATTAGAGCAGTCAGTGTAGATTTTCTTTTGGATATTGACAATACAACTTTGTTTTCTGAGAGTTTTCTTTTCCTGTATTAAAAATGAATTGTGCGTACAATGACTCACAAGTAATAAGACGTGGATTTACCACTTCGAGTCAAAGTCAAGAATGAAAAGCGTGGAACGGAAACAATTCAAGTTACAAACACGCAGAAGGTTTAAGACGGTCGCAAGTGCAGTGAAGGTGATGATACAATACACATCTTTGTGGGACATTCATGGCGTGCTCCTTGTTGGTTTCACGGAGCGTGGTGAGACTGTGAATGCGGCCGCGTATCAGGAGACATCAAGGCGTCTTAAGGACGCTATTTGACGTCGACGAACTGGTCTTCTTGCACGAGTGGTGGTGTTGCATGATAATGTCAAGCCTCGTGTGTCGCCCGAACCACACCAGCCCTACTGCTTACCTGGCATTGGCAAAGTGTTCCCCATCCACCGTACGGCCCGGACTTTCATCTGTTTGGCAAGATGAGAAAATATCTAGAGGGAGGACGATTTTCCAGCGACGTCCTAGTGGAAGACGAATTGGTGGTGACTTAATGAGCAGGACATCACTTTCTATTGTTAGGGAATGGAAAACCTCATTTTACACTATTACAAGTACTTAAAAAAAATTCGTTGGTTATGTTGAAAAAAATCAGTGGTACCGAAATAAATAAATGTTTTGCATCTAGACCTAGTTTACCCGCCCACCTACAAAAATAGGTGCACTTAGTTGTTTACTTCCCCTTGTATGTAAAACACTCGGAACTGAATTTCTACTAACCGTGCTTACTGAATTTATTAGATCGGTATTTTTGAAAAAGATATTTTGTGTCACTCGAACTCAATTTTTCGCAACATCATTCAATATCGTGCAGCACGAAACAACTAGCAGCTGTTAGCAACCAAATGCAGATGGAGCAACGAAACAACTAGCAGCTGTTAGCAACCAAATGCAGATGGAGCAACGAAACCTGATGAACGAGCTGTCCAAGCAGGTGATCAACACCAGGTTCCACTAGCCTAGACAATTTAATTTCATCTTGTCTTAAATGAAATTTACAACTTTTACGAAGTGCATTAAAAATTAAAGATTATATTAAAATGTTTAACATGTCTTTATTCACTTGAGTGTTTAGTGTACAAAAATGCTCGTGTTTTTGTTGCGCCCTTTGTTTTTGCGAATGTTTCCAACCCAATGTGTTATGCTCCAGACGCCAATATGTCTGTGTGTAAATGACATGTTCGCCTCCCTTTCCTATTGACGTGGCGCTATTGCTAGGTTGATTTCAACAACCAAAGTTTTATTTTACCCTTCCTACCTACTCATCATTCAGGGAAAAACTGGTCGGAATAGTTACACAGAGCACATGTTTCAATACTGCTTTGTACATTACAATTATCCATGTACTGTGTCCCAAAATATAAATATTAAAAAAATGGTATGGCCTAAATATTACAGCATTTCTGTAATGGTATGGCCTAAATATTACAGCATTTCTGTAATGGTGAAAAATGGGGTAATCGTTCCTACTCCCTTTTTTTTAGTGCCAGATCTGTAAATCGCCTGTAAATTGTGTATTACAACCTTGTTTTAAGTGTTTGGTTAGTAAAATAAGATATTTATATGCCTCGTATGGTGGTATCTGGACAATATCTATAGCATATGTTGGGGAACACGAAAATATGTTACGTTTGCAACTTTTCTTGTGTGTGTGAATGTTTTGGTTTTTTCGTTAACATCTGAAAGAATATTCCAGTGGTTTTCAGAATATCGTCAAAACTTATTTGTGTTTCTGGTCAGATGATATAATAGCCACCCTAAACATTTACTATACATGAGTGTTTTCGAAAGGGCAGTAATATATTAATATTTTGGTTAAGAATGCCATATCTATGGAAAAATTAAATGTATTTCAACCAAACTTTGTGTGTGTACTTTACCTAGTGTAAGCATTCGGTAGACTTAATGCATTATTTTGTTTGCCATTTTGTAATTAGTGCC
Source organism: Dryococelus australis (assembly GCA_029891345.1). Taxonomy (NCBI): domain Eukaryota; kingdom Metazoa; phylum Arthropoda; class Insecta; order Phasmatodea; family Phasmatidae; genus Dryococelus; species Dryococelus australis. The sequence goes on along the minus strand of CM057009.1, from coordinate 3,351,583 downwards.
AACTGAAATAGTTTTTGTATCGTCTCTCCAGAATCGTCCTGACAGATTGCTGCCAAATTTGGCCTACAATTATGTATATGGCAAGCATATACATGTCAAGTCTGCAGAACATTTTTAAAAATAATTTTAACCTATTTTTGTATGTAGTAGAAGACAGGTTAACAATAAATTCATTTATTCATAGATTTTGTCCGGCATCTTTTAACACCATATGTAATAAAAATCTGATATAATATTAATAGTTTAAAACCGTTTGTTGTAGACCAGATTTTTTCCATCGTAAGTCATCACACTACATATACACGCCAGGCCTGGTCACGACATGTGCATTACTTCATTGGTTACGCGCTGCTGACTTGAAATGTTGCTGGTTATATTAATACTATGAGCCGACTGCAGTTTGTGATTAACAGATGTTTAATATTTGCGAGATGTGGTAAAGAGCGAAGTTAGGCTAGTCACATCATTAACTCTGAATTCACAGTGAAAATGTTACGCTAACTGGAAGTTCGAGGCTTTCAGTTAGTGCCGACTTGTACAATACACACCGAAGAAAGATTAATCCACCGTAGACATTGAAGAAATAGTATTTGTTAGACCATTTTACATGTGCTGTTATTGTAAAACGTTTGCAATCATTTCAGATGTCCAATGTATACGAATTTAGTTTTCTGTGTGTACAACTTAAGGATAAATATGTATATGTATTTTATTACCATACTCTAGACTTAGAGTTTCCAAAACGGTTTGTTTTAGTGTTCTTAATTTTTTGAAAAGTAATCTACCAGTCAGATGTGTTTCCTGGCATATCTTCGCAAACAAGATTCTTATTATTGAATACATTTAGTAAAAATTCGTCAGAACAATGAAAATTGTCGTTTCATTAACATATTAAAAACAAAAAAGACTTTCAATTTTACTAAAATTAATTGGCCCTGGGCATCTTACATCTTAGATTATGTTTATTTAAATTTGATTTTGCCTATCACGCCAGGAGGTCAGTTGTAACACCCATGGAAGAAAATGGGGCGGCGGGCGGGTGAGTTACTCTAAAAACGGAACTCGTCCCTACCTTACCCAGAAACCGAACATAGCAGCTTGTAACGTGAAGTCGACTTGAGGCGCTCTTATAACGGATGCATGGACTTGTTTGCAGTGTGTTTATAATACACGTTTTAAAAAACAATTTGTCTCACGTGTGTAGAACCTGTTTGCACACGAAAAGAAATAACATTTGACACTAGGGCGGAATACAACTTAAAACTTCTGACGCTTGTTGCAGTTGCTATTTAATACTCTTCTTCATGGCCAGAAATGTTTTCTGGCTTAAAATGTCCAGGTGGGTGAATTTCTTGCGAAATTAGTGTAGTATCCGCATTAAACTTTGCTTCTGACTTGACTTGCTAAGGATGTTCACGATAAAGTGAGCATTTTTAAAATCAACCTTAGAAAAAGTCACTGCCCCCTACCTGCACATATTTTAACGGGCGCAATGAGTGATATGTGTCCAGTAAAGTTGGTATCGATAGACGGGAAAGTAGTTCCATGTAATGAAGTCGAAAAAAAGTGCAAGGTAACCATTTGTGATAATTTAAATTATTTCTCTCGCTTTCTGTTTTTTTTTTTTTTGTGCATCGAAGTGTAAAATTGAGCAGATTAGTACAATATTTACTTTCCTAATTATTTCACAGCTTCACTTGATCGACGCATGAATAAAGTGACGAGGCCCATGGCAATGTTAATTTTACATAAGGCGGCAGAACACACAACGTGTATACAAGTAAATCTTAAGCAGGGCTTTCAAAAGTGCTCATTTTACCATGAATAGTCTATACCAATATGGTCACCGCTTAAAGTTCTGTGGCTACTCGCAGCACGACGAGAAGACAGCACACCAGTTCAGAGCCCTGCACGCAGAGGCGATGGCGCACATGATGCGCGTGTTTGTGACGCCCTTATTGCTCCCTCGCTTCTAAGCCTCAAACACAAACAACAGCTCCAAGTCGGCCGGTCACTTAAGCCGGCCCTACACGATGCTAACATTTTGTAGCAGTTTTCCTACCCAGTTTCTGCTACCGCGCAGGTTACAATCCAGCCTCCTCTGGAGGGGTCTAGCTCCAGGTATAACATTTTCTGCTAGCGTTTCTGCTCCCTTGTAGGTTACAATCCAGCCTCCTCTGGAGGGGTCTAGCTCCAGGTATAACATTTTCTGCTAGCGTTTCTGCTCCCTTGTAGGTTACAATCCAGCCTCCTCTGGAGGGGTCTAGCTCCAGGTATAACATTTTCTGCTAGCGTTTCTGCTCCCTTGTAGGTTACAATCCAGCCTCCTCTGGAGGGGTCTAGCTCCAGGTATAACATTTTCTGCTAGCGTTTCTGCTCCCTTGTAGGTTACAATCCAGCCTCCTCTGGAGGGGTCTAGCTCCAGGTATAACATTTTCTGCTAGCGTTTCTGCTCCCTTGTAGGTTACAATCCAGCCTCCTCTGGAGGGGTCTAGCTCCAGGTATAACATTTTCTGCTAGCGTTTCTGCTCCCTTGTAGGTTACAATCCAGCCTCCTCTGGAGGGGTCTAGCTCCAGGTATAACATTTTCTGCTAGCGTTTCTGCTCCCTTGTAGGTTACAATCCAGCCTCCTCTGGAGGGGTCTAGCTCCAGGTATAACATTTTCTGCTAGCGTTTCTGCTCCCTTGTAGGTTACAATCCAGCCTCCTCTGGAGGGGTCTAGCTCCAGGTATAACATTTTCTGCTAGCGTTTCTGCTCCCTTGTAGGTTACAATCCAGCCTCCTCTGGAGGGGTCTAGCTCCAGGTATAACATTTTCTGCTAGCGTTTCTGCTCCCTTGTAGGTTACAATCCAGCCTCCTCTGGAGGGGTCTAGCTCCAGGTATAACATTTTCTGCTAGCGTTTCTGCTCCCTTGTAGGTTACAATCCAGCCTCCTCTGGAGGGGTCTAGCTCCAGGTATAACATTTTCTGCTAGCGTTTCTGCTCCCTTGTAGGTTACAATCCAGCCTCCTCTGGAGGGGTCTAGCTCCAGGTATAACAGTTTTCGCACCCATGGACATACCTGAAAGAATAAAATAATGTGTTCTAAATTGATATTCTACCTAAGGAACTGCGACAGACAAGATGGCGGACACCCGAGTAACAACCTCAAGGCGTGTATTTCCTTTTATGAGAATATTACTGGTTCTGTAAAACGTATTTTTATACGAAATGAAACTTAATGTAAGAGTATATAACAGGAAATATTTCTAATAACTCACACGATCATAATAAAACAATAAACACAACTTTAAAAAGTACGTGATAGTTGTGGATTTGTACTTGTATATACCATATCACAAAGCCTACTAGAAGGATAGGCATAGCTTAAGAATTTTGATGCGCGGTTCCGCGCTGCTAACTTCAGGTTTTAGATTTCAAATCTCCGTCGTTTAACCAAATGTTTTTAGTTATTATATGATATATTATTGTTCTATATGCTCTTGTTTAGAAAAAATTATTTCTAGAATGCACTTTCTTACTTGAGTAGTTGAATTTATTTCGTTAATTCGTGTCTAAACTTTGCTTTGGGTGGTGATCGCAGAAATGTTATCTTTGCATAAAAATGTTCCTTTGAAAGTAAAGTAAAGTAATGCCCCTTGATTCCATCAAAAACCTAAATAATTGTTCTCACTTGTTTTGTAGCGTCCTTGCGCAAAGCTGTATATTAAGTAGAATAAGGGCCGGGTACCAAAACAATCCCGAAATTTAAACTCGCAACGTCTTGTAGCAAATGTCTGTATCAGCTTGACCGTAAAAATTGATTCCAAGAGAGTTGTATGGTAAGTAGAAAATTTCTAATCGGTTTCAACCAAGTTTGGTACGTTGATAGCGCTTGATATGAGCAAATAAATTAGAAAGCGATAGCATTATTAGTCCGCCATTTTGTGAGTAGTGCAAATAAAGAAAATAAAGGTTTTATATTATATCTCGTGAACCATTTAACCGAGTTAAACCAAATTTGGTATGTTCTCAGTGCATGATGTAAGCATTTTATTTAGAACCTGATAGTTTTATTGGTGTTCCAATTTGGAAAATAGTACAAAATGAAAACAAAGCTTTTACATAATATTTTGGGAACTATTTAACCGATTTAAACCAACTTTGGTACGTTGGCAGTAATTGGCGGAAATATAGATATTTTAGGTTTATTTGCAATATCCACAATATCATGTGACCAGTTTCGACCAAAATTGTTATCTTTTACAATCAACCATAAAAATATTTTAGATTAGTAAGCCGTATGACCCAACCGACTTTAATAGGTAGCAGTATTAGGACAGTATTATGTGCCAATACAGTATGTCTAATAAAAATACCACCAAATTATAAAGTAGAGCTTTTATGTCATGTGTGGGACCAACCAACCAATTCCTACCGAACTTTGCATATATTTTCAGTTTGTCTGGCATCATTTACGTTATGGCAGTTATATAAATCTTTTATATACGTTTGTCATGTGTAGTAAACAATTTAACCGCTTTCAATTAAATTTACTACACTATGATTAGAGTAGCCTTTAGAAGTATCAAATATGCTTAGGGGTAATCTTTTGCCGACTTTTGTAAGAAAGTGCCGGGTGATAAAATACCACATTTATGCCATATCTCGGGAACCAATAATCTAATTTTCACCTAATTTTGTACACAAGTAGTATTATAGCGGAACATGTAAACTTATATAATTTGTGTGGATCAGTATTTTTTTCATGATTGTACAATATAAATTATGTAGATAATTTAATCATATCTATGAAATAGATTGACTGATGTCAACCAATCTTTTTATATTAATATATAATTAGATGCATCAGATATGCCTGTGCAGGGCTGGTTTTGGGCCCTTTTGTATGATAGAGTGGAATAAGAAACTAAAGCTTTTATGCCATATCTCAACCAGTCAATCTATTTACGGCATGTAAACATGCATGATTAAATTTGTTCATAAACTTGTTTTCAAAACGATGCTCCTATAGATATTTGAAGTAACTAAACCCTGCCTAACAAAACTTTACTAAACTGATTACTACCGTTGTTGATGTTCGGAAATTTACCTCTGTAATGTCGTTGACTGCTCGCCAGCTTACGTTAAGATGCATCCCAGACAAGGTACGTGTATATTTGTAATTGTCTCACTAGTATTACACTTGTTTCTGGTTATATCTCTAATGATAACACTATAAACGAGACATCAATGCCCAGCCTATCTAACTTTTTTTAAAAAACGTCATAAAAAATATTGCATCCATGTAGAGGAAAGAAGGTTCATTAGTTATATCGAAAAGTTCTTGTTAAATTTAAATTTCCAGCGATAGTAAACTTCGGAATGGAATAAGTGTTCGGAGATATATCAATGCCGGTACTTAACAGTTTTGTTTGTGCTCTTGTTGAAAACGTAACTATTTTTGCCGCACTTCCAAGAAGTATTAATGCGCGTTTTCGTTGGCAGAGTTTTTCCGTCTTTGGAAATGTGCCAAATACACAATAAAAACGTCAGTTTGAGGCTTGCATGTTAATAATGAATATTTATGTAGAATACGCGGGTTGGTATGTGCTTGATACTCGTACAACTGCAAGTTCTCCTGTGCTAGGCCTACGTGATATGATCTTATTTTAAGTTTGGCGGGCAAACGTGGTGCCATTGCATTGGCCACCTCTGGCTAGCTGCTCTCCTAAGAATATCTGGCTCGCGCTACAGCCAGCCAGCCACGCTAGATCCAAATGTGTGCCGGGACGGGCGCGAGAGTGATTCGAGTTTTCTTCGCAGCAAAAATGAATGCTTGCGAACTGTTCGTTAATTGCTCGTAGGTAATTTTTTTTTTCCGGCGCGCACGCGACATGGGACTGTTGCTGTCCGTGTTAGTGGTGTGCGTGGGCGTGCTTGAAGTCATCGCTTGCATACGTCACTTCCAAAGCGGCTACCTTCCGCTATGGGCTCCGCACCATGTTGTCCCCGGTTTCACGAACTTACACGAACTCTGGCGAACGAAACCGAATTCCGACTACGACTGTTTTACCATGCCGGGTGAAATAGCGTCAAGCGATGACAGTTTATATCTGGCAAATTCAGTTCAGTATTATCGTGATCAACTGGATATTTCCTCACTTGAAAACATTTCTGAACTAACACATGAAGAAATATTATTTTCGGATACTGACTGCGCAGATAATGCTCCTGGGATAGACAGTGCTTTGTCTTCGCGCCAGAATGTTTTCGGAAGCAAAGAAACTGACAGAAAGGACATTTGCTTCGATGATATTACACTTCGTGGAAATAATTCCGGATTACGCCACAACCGCAACTCTCAGGACATCGATGTTCTATCGAATAATATTCTTTCTCTGGACACAACAGAATCCAATCTTTCATCGTGTGCGCATGCAGAAAGTTTGTTACAACAAGATTTTGTTTCATATTCCGATAATTTGGTTGATTCGGAAGAAAGTGCGTCACAGGATAAGCCGTTTGACTCTGAAATTTTAAAATTTACTTCGCCGCACAGAGTTACAGATAAATCTTCTGAAGTGTCGAATACTCGCACAGAGGTTTCTTCGCCAAGCAGAGAAATAAGAACAGTTTCCTCCGTGGATTCTAGCTTTCAATCATATTCAGCAGAACTTTATAGTGAAGTCGATCTTCCGAATGAGCAACAAGCAAACGAAACTGGCGGATTTCGTAAGGAATTTTCGGCCAAAGCTGGCGATGTTGTTACTGAAAATAGTATTTTTTGTGGTGATAAAATCGAAACGTTTCCTAGAGATTGCAAGGATAATTTCGTGGCCTCTACAGATGAATTAGATGAATTAGATGAAATTGTGGACCCAGAAACACATTCACCGGCCCCCTATACTTCAGCTTCGTCCATCGAAACTACTGATTCAATGTACCAACTGTTAGAGCAATCAGCTTCATGCAACATAAAAGACGAATCGGAATCGATTTTGAAAAAAAATGGTAAAGATGTTACAGGTGGTGTTGGGCCACATGTTTCAACACCAGGTACGCCAAGAAAATCGAAAGCAGACATTAAATGGCCTACATTTACTGCAGTTCCTGTTATTAAGCGGCCCTCGGTTCCCTTCACAACAGAAACGCTTACATCTTTTGAAAATTTTGATATAATTGATGATATTACAGACGTATCCTTTGACAGTAAAAATACTTGTGTATCAGAAAAATCAGAGAAGCCGTGTGGAGGGCCAGTAAATACCGAGGGTAAAAGCATTCCAGTACTGGAAGAAGCTGGGAAAAATTTGGACAGTGAAGCAATTGATTCAGCTGCTGACGAAAATAAGGATAATGTTGGCGACTCGATATCAGACTTGGGTATTATTGAAGAATCACCTATTTCAGTACTCCCTGGCAACGAGTTTTCAAAAAAAGAAATTATGTTAAAACGCCGTAGGAGCTACAAAAGCAGAAGACAGAGCTCTAGTTTAGAAAGTGCATCTGGTAGTGAAAGAGATGACAGGTCGCTAAGCGAAGAGAGAACCGGCGTTAGAGAATCACGAAGACGCTTACGAAACTATTCAAAAACTAATTCAGCTGAAGACGCAGCATGTGTCGAGAAAGCGGAGATTTCGAGCTCAAATTTATCGAGATCGCTCAGTAATCCTGATTCTAATTCTGCGGGGGAATTTTTACAAAATTCACAAACATCTGCAGACGTTAAGCCGGGTGTATTAGACCACAATCCAAGAAATGAGTGCTTAATGGCAGAAAATTTGGCAACAGGTGTACAAACTGTAGACGAAGAAATCGTTCAACAACTTGATAACATGATACAAGATGAACGAAAAAATATTATTTCTCCACCACCGGATAATTCGTCCGTGACATATATCGCTCCTACTAATGAAGATTTAAGTGAATCGGAAAAGAAAGCGTCGTCGAAAGAAGCATTTTGGGTAAGCTAGTGATGCAGACTTAATGCGACCTATTTTTCCCTGGAACTTAGTAGTAGTTTGGTTTCCTTTTTAAAAACAAAAGAAACCCATTTACTCTCACGAATAACAAAAGAATGTATACCTAGAAGACAGTCGACAGCACAACGACGTGTGTGTGTGTGTGAATGCATGATTCTCCTCTACCTCCTGTGTTTTGAAAAGAACTCGAAGTGATGACGAATGTTTTATGCAGTAGTGTTCCGCCAATTAACTGTGCATTACTATAGAAATTTAGATTTAAAAAAAAGTACTAACGAACATGAAGAAGCCTATTACTATAGAACATATTTGTGAATTTCGGTTGTCCTCTGTAAAATTTATTTTTCCTTTTGATTGAGTCATGTAATATGTTTGTTACCAATCTTGATATTTGTAATGCTTGATGCTTGCCTCACGAAGTTTTTATTTCTTCACAAGTGTTGAAACTTTGCTGTCATTGATATTGTTCTTGTCAGTGGTTCATCTTCATTTGAGTGTTGGGAATGCACACATTTTGACTGAATAAAGATTTTGTAAAACATCTCATCAATGCATATTATAAGTTTTTTCTAAATAATAATATATATTAATTTAGCTTTCAAAATTGTCTTAAAAATAATTATTACGCTCTCTTCACACTGCATATATAGTACTGATGAAGTTATCGTTCTCCTACTTATTTGGCGTTTGTGATTTTTCTCTGTAATAACATTAGCTGGACTCTTATAGCAAAATTGCTTAGTTGTAACAGCTATGGTTTGCAGACTTCGGAAATTTTTACCATTAGACTTATAAGCTTGTTCATAAGTAGTCATCAAGTACGTATGAATTACATTTTAACATCCATAAGTCGATAGTAAGTGCAAATTTTGACTGTTTTTGGTTTCTTTAGTAACACTGTTATTCAGAGTTATGCATTTGTGTACAGTTATCAAAACAGTCAGGAGTGACTTGTTGTGATAAATAACAATGTTGACAGTATTTGCAGTATCTTGCAGTTGTTACAGGTGACGTATACTTTATTAAACAGGCTAGCAGTGAACTAATCGAGTGCAGTCAAGGCGAGCAATCCTGCAAAGAATGTTGGTGTGCACACATCGTATCAGATGTTTGGCAAAGTAAAATATTGCTGAGGATGCCGGAACGCTTTATACTGTAGGCAAGTGTGTAAAGGGCGAGATGCACACCAGCACAGCGCTGGCATAGTGTTTGCCGTCTGAAGTGGAGACTGTGTGGAGCCGAGTCTCTTCTTTGCTCGGGGACACGTGTTTTTCCTGGCCAGCCTGAACAGTGCATGGCACTAAGGTGAAGCACTGATGGGATGAAGACACGTACAAAACAGAATAACCCCGAGAAAACACACACCACGGTAGTGTCCCTACCCCAGCAGAATAATTTCCGTCTCGCCGAGGTTGTAAAACGCCGGTACCTTTGAAATAACATTTGCTCATTAGAAAGTTAAAGCTATTAAGAAAAGTGTTTGAATGTTTGAGTAACATTTTTTTTCCATTCGATCCATGTTTAACTGTATGTACGTTTGTGTGTAGAAATTTTTTTAATAGTGTTTTTTTTTTTTTTTTTTTTTTCCCCCGATTTTTTTTTCGATTTTTTTTTTTTTCGGTTTTCTTTCAAAAAATACGTTTTCAAAAATTTCCGGTAACGTAGAAGCGCTGCCACGTGCGACATTCCATATTTTCATTTCATTTTGTCGAAAATATTTATATCTGTGCATGGCTGTTAGACTTCCGAACGTGAATTTTTTTCTTTTTTTTTTAAATCGAGTTGACATGAAACGTTCCATAAACACTCAATAGTAAAATGTTAACCGAAGGTAGGCAATCGTAGACGTTAAGCAGACACTTAGCATTCAGAAAACTGTAGGTATTGTTAAATATTTAGTATCTTGCAGACTAATTTCTCTCTGTGTATCTGAAATAGGTGTTGTTTCTTTAGATTAGCATTTTAAGTATATCGCACTGTCAGAGTAATACGGCCACAAGTCAACAGTTTTCAGGGCAGAATTTTTCAAGTTTAAGCGCTATTTTTCAACATTCACCCTTGAAAGAGGTAAACGATTTTTTTTTTTTTAAACATATATATCTCCCTTGACTAAGTTCGTTTACATTATCGAAAATAAGTATAAAAACTTGAATAATATAAAATTGCACCCGTTAAAGTATACTCACTTAACATTCAGTACACATAATAATCGTTATTTGGCTTTTATTATTGCAAGTAATGTGTATGGCCTTATTACATTTGAAGGAATGAAACATAGTTTTTCTAATTGTGGCATTTTCTCAGTTATGGCCTTAGCCAGTGCAATATACTGCATCGTGTGGTACAGTAGTTTCCAGTACTAAACAGAATGCCTTATTTAAAGCGGCGAGTATTATATACTTTGTGGCTTTATATTGTTTTTCCAATTTATTTGTTGTGTGCGTAGTGCTTCACGTACTTTTACGCTAGTGCTGCTCATAAATGATGTAATTAAATTGTGTCTTCCATATATGTCAAATATTCCTAGTTGTGTACGGTGTTACACGAACATACACTCGCGCTAAGCATTAGTAAAACACAATTTACTCCTTGCATCCCACATTACACGATTTGTTAATCGCACCCAACGCATTTCAGTTTTGAAGTTTCACTAAATGTCATGGAAATTGCAGCTCATTGTCAATAATTCTCAATTTGAAACATTATGCACATACAGGAAGTTGTAGTTACAGGTTTTTTAGTGTGTACAGTTGGGTTTTTGGTAGTCCTTAATACAACATTTACACGTTTTTGTTTCTTGTTGAAATACTAGTATGATTCGAAAGTGAATCATATTGCAGTGCCAGTATGTGAGGGGCGAATTAATGCACTATAAACAAGAATTGACTGGTATAAATAATGAGACTACTTTCCTCAACATGGGTGCAAATTATAATAATCACTTTAAAGTCGAGTTGATAGGAAGGAATTGTCTCGTTGAAAGCAATATCATTAAAGATGAAACCAGAAACACATGCCACAGTAGTGAGATAAATAGAAATACACATGTTCCTTACCCGGGACTCGAACCCAGAAAAACTCGTACAATAAGCTAGTGTGCAATCAACTGCATTACGGAAGTCGGATTCAAGTATCAACTTTGAATTTAATCAGTCTAATGTTTCTAATGATAGAGTTTACTAATCCAAAATATTTACAGGGCCATCATTTTGAAAATAAGTGACTGAGTCACTTGAAACGCATACGTTCAAATAGCCTACCATTGCACTACTTGTGCGAATAATTTGGTGAAAATCAGTTTATTGGCCCCAGAGGTATGGCATAAATCATTCATATTTATCATATGATGATCTTTATAAATGGAGGACAAAAAAGTTGTGTGTTAGCATATTCGATGATTGTATACTGCCAGTATACAAAGTTATATTGAAATCCATTGTCATTTCTTAGATGCAGCACACTAAGCTAAAATTATTATGTAGCCGCCATTATGAAAACAAGTGTCCTTCACATTTAAATATATGTATGTATAGTTATATGGCGTAGTACAGTACAAATTATTCGCCATATTTGGTAAGAATGGGTTGGTAGTTTCCAGATATATGACAAAAACATAATTTTTATTGTGGAGACAACTTAACAGAATGGCAGAGAAATGAGGCTCTGTATAGACAAATATTATGGTTGTAATAGAGACTGCCAGCATACAAGGTTAAGTTGGAATTTGTTTCTTTGGTGAAATTTACTGAGCTAAAATATTTCTGTAGCCACGAATTTGAGAACAAGTACCTGCCCTACTTAAAACAAAGCAGTTTACACCACCTGCTGCAGTGCAAATTGTTTGCTCAATTTGGTAAGAAGCTGTCAATTTTTTTTTACCGAGATTGGAATTCATTACTTGGTTTTGACGATGAAGTATACAAAGCTGATGCCTTTGTTCCCGCCATTTTTAAAATAAATGTCTGCTACACTTAAAACGTACAATTTAACATGATCTGCCGCAGTACCACTTGTTTGCAAAATTTGGCAAGATTCGGTCGATTCTTTCCCAAGATATGACATAAAAACTTTATTTATTCATATGATGTTATCTTACAAAACGATGGGCAAAATATGCTACTTGTAGATACAGTTGATAGTTGTAATATATACTGCCTGCAAATAAAGATAAGTTGAAATTGATTACATGATCTCGACGATAGTGTGTTCTAAGCTCAATTGGCTGGCTATATGTCCGCATTTTGAAAATAAGCCTGTTATAGTACTCAGTTTAAGTGAGTTTTACAGTGGAGATTTTGAGTTTTGTATTTGTTTTGTATCATAGGGAGGTCAGGGAATAAAAATAATATATATATATTTTTTTTGCAATAGCAATCTTCCTGCGACTGTTACTACGTCGCGACAAATTGGTGTCGCCTAGTTCTCCTTTCATTTCTGTAACAACGTGCGTTTTGTTCTGACGTGTGATTACAGATGGGCTGATGTCCTGATTACGTTTATAGAAGGAACCATGATTCACCAGAATATTCATTTCTTTTGGTTATTTGAAGATACTGTGTTTAGTGTCCTTATCTTTATTGTTTCTCATTCCGGTAATGCAGACAGTAACAAAATAAAAACGTTTTCATGTTATTTGGTATTCATTTTATGTTTCTTTACATGAAAGATTTCAGCTAACGTGCACAAAGTGCCTTGAATATTTTCTATAAATGCCAGTAAATTCTTAAGCACATATTTTCTCATTTCGGTAATTATGGTGTTACAACGTTAACAAAATGGAATTGCGGTGTATAAATGTGAATTTTATAGTGATGGCATGGGCTATCAGCTACTGCACTTGTCCAAAGTACATAAATTTGGAAATAGTTATTAGTACAGCATGAAATGGGTATCTTGTATTAAGTTTTGATAATTTGTAATACAAGCATATATCGGAGGCCTACCTGTTAGTAAATTAAAATATCACTATAATTCGAGGTAAAGGTAAAATTAATGTTTTATGTCACGCAGTTATATGCTGAAACACTTTCCATGGGACATCAGAAATTAAAGTGCTTGGAACTACACAACTCCGACTCGGCTCCGATAAATTTATATGAGCCATACCAGAGTTTCTGCTCGTAGTTTGGCCAGTCCGGCCAGCGCATAATTGTTACAATTTCCTTCCAAGATAACCATCACGACTGTTGTGTACATGGACATCTTCAACACCTTTATTAACCGATTAAACTAGTTATGATTTCATCGCATTTCACACTAAACAATGTAACGCAGTTGCAAATTTCTTTACAATATCTCCATTATTGTTAAAGTTACTAAAGAAATCATGGGTTCGATTTGGAGTGGGATGTTAATAAAATATCTAAATATGATATAACCACATGAAACCAGTAGATTTGAAGTGATATTGAGACACATGTGTCCAAGTTATGTGTTGTGTTTGTTCTAAACGCATCATTTCGTAGGTATACAAGATAATGTTCTCGTGACAAAAAAAATATGCATTATATGTAAAGGAATATTCAGCATGAGAACGGACTATCAAAGCGCTTTCAGTTTCCTCAGATGTCCCAAGAGATGACTGTCGCTTCAGTGGTGTGTGTACTGGCGACATCATGAAGATATGGGAGCTACAGGCAACCAGTAGGCAATGTAGGTGTTCTACTGTATTGCCTTCAGTGATCATTGCTTAGCATTCAGCACTTCTTTACCATTTTGTGACTCGTAGGGCATTCCAATTTCCATCTCATTCTATTATGGTTCATCAGTGGTAATAGTAATCTGACTGTCCCGATATTTAACTAAAAGAAAAGTAACTGATAACTATTTGGAATTTGTGGAGAAAGTATTTAAAAAGTAAATTGGTTATGGAACTAAGTACCTGAGTTACCAACTCGCTACTAAATCAGCTTTGTACCATCTTGAAGGAATTCTGCAATATAATTGTTTATTTCAAACTACATGATAAACTAAGGTAAGATAACTGAGATGAAGACACGTATGTGAAAGCAACCGATAAGAACATGCGAGCTGTATGGACCTGATCGGTAATTTACACATGTAAGAAAGTTTGACTGTAATTGCAGATTTTGGGTCATTGACTCTTGCATAAATGTTATATATACATACAATATATATAGTAATAATTCAGTGAAACACTTTGCAGTTGGATTTCGGACAATACATGCAAACTACAATGTGTGGAGGTTTTTTTTTGTAGAAATGTGCTACTTAGCTGGGCAACAAAAATAGTGCACACAGAAGGATTCGTCGGATGTTCCTGAAACTTTATTGCGGTAGTGATACAATTGCACATGATCACAGAGCAGCAGGATATTTACATATTGAGCTGTGGTACGCTATACAGTCCTCTTCAGTAGTGTGTTACACCCACTTGCGCTGTGAATACACACTGCAGTGTGGTCTCCCATGGAATCCGGAAGATGCTGGGTGTTGTCCTGAGGCAGATGGTCCCACAATTATTGGATGGTGTGTTTCTAATCTCGGATACTGTGCAACAGCGGCAGCGGGAATTTCAAATGGTTCCACACATGCTCAATTGGGGACATTGCAGAGGTAGTCCCGGGCGACCCCTGCCGTTTGCGGTCAGGTGTTATCCTGCAGGAATAATCGAACCTGAAATCCTGGCGAGAAATGGGATTAGATAGGGACATCTCATCTACACACCACTGGGCCATTAATGTTCCACATAACATGACGAAAGCTTGTGCTGAAACACAAATAATGTACATACAAAATTTAGTTGGTATATGTGTGTGTAATATATACACCAATAAAATACACATGAAAGCAAAGCAGCACCCTAAATTTTAAAATGAACTTAGCAATTAATAAATAGTGATCATTGTATTTTTCATTCCAGATCTGCACAAAAAGTTTTAAAACTCGACATGTATGTGGTAAATCGCTCGATTGATAATAGAGTTCATAAAACACAATGATTTGTAAAATAGCATTTGATTTTAAATTATTAAAAACATTGATTTTTGCAAATTACAATTCGTGTTAAATATGACTAGAATGTGAAATAGAGCAATTTAAAAAAGAGGTCAACTTTATTGGCCTATTAGAGCCTCCTTTTCATAAAACTAAAATGTAAAACAATCCACATAAAAATTGTATATAAAAATCGAAGTTTTGGTGGATGCAGCAACTGACCCATAGCAGCTCCTACCTAATGAAATTTAATTGACAAGCCCAATTAACAATTGCTATCAATGCCCAATGCGAGAGTCGCGGATACAAAGCCCATTAAAAATAGAATTCTTTGTAGACAGCAAAAAAGACTAAAACACAACGCGTTGAAACATGATTAACACAGCAATGCTATGTTTCAATTAAAGCCGAGACCAAATTTAGGCTGGCTACCGAGACCACAATAAAAAAACACTATCCTTAATGCATACCCAAGACAACACATATATGCCACACAAACCATAAAAAGTAAAAAGCCCAGCTAACACACAAACTCAAGGTCCACGACTGACCGTTTAGAATAGCTTAAACACTTGGTAACTCATGCGACGAAACAAAATACAAGGTGCTTGATCACTGCAGCATGTGTGTTGGATGACAAATAGGCATTCTAAATATTATAGTAGATCTCCATGAACACATTCAGGCGACGACAAGGTGTAGCATAGGAGGGTTCAAGCTGTTTAAGGACTCATATTGGCATGTACATAAAAAAGGTATAATGCGTAAGAGGAGGGTAAATAAAGGGTGGGGAACAGGGGAGGAAGAGGGGAGGGAAGCAAGCAGACCATAGAGCATACCACTGTGCATTGTAGAAACTGACGAAGATGATGAGCGCTGACGGCACAAACTGATCGGCTGTTGTAGGGTATGGCTCTTCAGGCCATAATGCCTGCCGTGGAGCAAGTATGCCGCTCGAGAGTGAGATTGGGATTTTGGTTTCATCAGTGACCCTCCAAACCCAGGCGCGATGATCATCAGTTCCCATAATGAAGTGGTGCTCATTAAAAACAACACAGCGCCTGTTTGTGGTGTTTCACATTGCTTTGGTCTGGCACCACTGCAAACAGAGCCGATGTTGTTGCAGAGTTAATGGCAACACATGTACTGGACTCTGGGATTGCAGATTAGCCTCCTCTAGGTATCGGGAAATGGGTCGTGGGCATACAGGTGTCCCAAAACTTGCCAGTATTGTGGACCAGGTCGCCATGGGATCCTTCTGCGCCTGGCACACGATCTATCCCGTAGTCGACTTCGTACATCCTAATCTAACCCTCTGTGTGGGTGTCATCATCTATCCACTGCTCCCAACAGCATCTGACAGTATGGTCCAAGCATTCCGCATGATGGCCTCTATGGCATACAACCACCCTGCGGTTTTCAGGCCTATTATGAGTCCTCTCTGGATGTCCGTAAATTGCATAAAGGGGCATATTTTGCATCTTCCTGGTATTCCTCTTCAATCTGTACACTTGCTTATTATTGTTTGGCGTTTCTTGCATTGATTCAGCTGTCCACGACCACTGGTGATGCTTGCAGTGGCACTGCTGGGGGCGCGTTCCAATATAAATGCACCAACATGATGGGATCATGTACATACCAGCCCATACCGTGCTGTTTACATAATTTAATTGTTTTCACATGGTTTCTTCATATGCACTATTTTTATTTTCTTTAAAAAAAATCTTTATTGTTTAGTTTAATTTGCCACATTTCTGAGCCCTCATAATCTCTAAGCAGTGGTGGCACCTGGAGTTTGGCTACATGTTGTGATTGTTGTACATGTTTTGAACAATTAACAAATTTTATTTTTATAAGTTGCTTATTTCAAAATAAATTGTTGGAGTACTGTGTTAGGAAATTATTGTTGCAAATTGGATACCATAACTCTTTTAGACAATTATTAATTTAGTTTGTAAAGATAGCTCTATCGAATCATTTGTCAAGCGATACAGTGCAAAAAAAAATATTCTGATGATCTTAACATTTATTTGTTGACTCAACTAAAGTACCAGCAGAGGTAGGTGCTAAAATTAATAATTTCTAAAATTTTAGCTGTAAATCATTTAAGACAAGACTCAATTAAGTTCGATAAATGCCAATAGTTCCATTGTCATCTAGTTACAAATTTGACTCTTTTTTTTTATTCGAGCTGTAAATGTGTTAGAACACGAGGGAAGAGTCGGTATCTGCTTTTGCTTCGAAGTTGGTGTATACATTTCTGGCAACATTTTATTGGGTGCTGTCTTGTTGGATATGGCTCCAGGAGTGTGCTGAAGGAATTACGCTACTTCATTCTCCACAGTGTCACTGATGTGGTTTCTGTCGAGAGTGCTCACAATTGTTAGCCCCTGTGATCGCCAGTGATTACCCAAAAACGTCCCAAACTAGCACACCTATCGTTGTGCAGTATGATGCTAGACAATACATTCTGAAAGATGGTGCTTGCCTTGATAACATAGAATGTGTTTTTTTGCCATCATTGTAGTCCAAGCTGAAGCAGAATCCATACTAAAACACATTTTACTGCTATGCATGCCATTGTTTGTTGGTGACCTCTTGTAGCCTGAGGTATAGATGGTTCAGACTCGAGGGAATCCTCTGCAAAAGAATGCATGCATGCATGCATGCAATCCTCCGCGAAGCAGACACCGTTGAACTGTGCAATGAGGCAATGTAAGACATTTGCAGTGTTCCAACATTCTGCTAACACTCGAGACGAAGTTGAATGGTCCATCACTGCCATACGAATGAAGTGTCTCATCCTGTGGTATCGACACATAACGTTTGTCTAATTCCGGATTTTCTACTCGTCCTGTTCTCTTCAGTCCACTGCTCACACTCTTGCATCATTGTCGTGGCATTATGACCTGTATGAGCAGCAATTTCGTGGTATTAAAAATTCTCCTTCACATAAGCCATCATTCAGTTAAAAAATCCATAATGTGCTTAGAATATCCCCTATCACATCGACAAGGCATACTAACTCAAATAAGAATGTATGTAGCTTCTCGCTGAAGATGAACAACAAAACATGTATGGATCCTCAAGAGGCCTCAGAGGGCGCTGCTGCATCTAGGCATGCATAATCACATTCTATTGCATATCATACCCTGCTTACCATTTCCTGTGGGATTAGTTTCATTTTCATATTTTCATCATGATGCTGCATTTTCACACACATCAGTGTATTTTACATTGAACGACCATATTCAGCATTGCTAATTCTTTCTGCAGCATAGTCAAATTCGCGAAGAGCCCTTGCTGCTGAATCCATAATGTCTTCTTTACTGATGTAGTATCCCATACCAGTAGGACATCTGGGTTACACCGAGAGCACGATGTGGCAGGCAGGCATAAGTAAAGTATGTTTTTTTGTGCCTTGTGGATAAGAAAATAATGGTCAAGTTCTTGCAAGATGAAGGAATTTCTGCTTCACCTACTCTGTACTAGAGTTCTTAGACCAAACTAAAGCAAGCCACCACTTGTCATACTCATGTTAGATACGTTATAATTTCTGCTAGTGCCATTGTTTTTTGTTTATCTTCTTCTGACAAAAAGTGCATGACTCACCTGTCATTGGAAATATCTTTGTCACTATAGCATTATCGGGAACTGGAACAAAGGTGGTGAATTTGTGCGTGCTTGAAGTCGCTCTTCAAGAAGTTTAATTTCTTCTCGGTAGTCTTGGATTAGATAAACTTTGAGGGCTTAATATTGGCCTTACATCATGATAATAGCTGTAACATTTTCATAATGTTTTCTCTGTATGGTCGTTGGAGACATTCATTTTCGAAAGTCTTCTCACAGTCTTTGCTCCTGTCCTTCTCTTTCCCAACTGTCACCTACTCCTTTACCATGAGTTCTTTCATAAGAAATGCCGCCCAAACTTCGTTCCAAACTCATTTTCATAATGTTACATGTTTGAAATGTTTTTAATTGAGCGGTTCAACCATGAGAAACAGAACCTTTTTCATATCTGAAATCAGTTCTGAACTTAAAAATTCAGGATATCAATTTCTTCTGAAATAATTTAACGACTATTAGTAAGGCTTGTGATTTTCTGGAACATAACACAGTCGTTCACAATTTAATTCTATAAGTAGTCTTACAATATATAGGCTGTTCACAGTAATGTGATCACTTTTGACGCCCTAGTTACAGTTTCCTTTCAGCCATTTTTTTATCCTTGAACCACCTTTTTTTTTAATATGTTTTGCCATGTAAGTGATAATCACAGCACGTGTGTTCCACCACACTGAGAAGTTAACGTCTAAGGTTAAAATAAAGAATATTTATTGCATATTGTTCCAAACGAGAGGGCTTTCAAAAGTGCTAACTATACTATGAATAGCGTATGCAGTCACAGGATAAATTTGTACCCGGTCGTTGTTTAAGTGGAAGAACTGCGCATCATCTACCAAAACGAAAACAAAATAAAGAGAAAATGTCTCGTTTTCTTTTAAATTTTCCTTTAAATAGTTCAAGTAATAATGATTTTTATACTAGGGCTGATTCAGAAGTCATGGCAACTATTGTCTATCTCCCGAAAATGATCCAACACAGGAAATGTACTATCTACAGGTGAAAGTGTACTAAAAGTACTTTTTAAAGGTGACGCTACGCGGGATATGGATGCAGCAATGTCCGGCAAAGAACACAGACAAACATGGCTGCTTGAAATCATCGTTTAATTATTTTATTCTCATACATTCTGTATACTTATTTGAACGGATACGTATCATATGTGTACAAGCTGTTTAACATTCTTCAAAGTAGTATCTGTGGTTGTCCATGGTTCGTTGCCAGCGATGAGGCAGACGGGAAATCGGCTGCATGAGATCCTTCAATGTGCTCTACATCTCGTCGAAATGCTGTGACGATGTCTTGTTTGTTGGCAAAGTGTTTACCACGCAATGGCCTCTTCACTTTGGCAATAAGATCGTGGTCACACGACTAAGATCGGGACGGTGTGGCAACATCTCCCATCCCCTGCGCTGTAAAGAATGTGTAATAGTACCTGCTGTGTGAGGTCTGGCATTGCCATGTAAAACTATAGCGGTTCCCCCAACAGTTCAGGGCGTTTCTCTCGAACAGCAAGGCGAAGATGGGACCGCAGAAATGACAGGTAGTACTCTGCATTTACAGTACAGCCCTCACGATAATAAATCAAACGGAGATTTAAAGCAGTCATGTTTGTCTGTGTTCCTTGCCGGACATTCCTGCATCTATACCCCATGTGGTACAACGCACTTGTCGTACACTTTCATCTGTACATAGTACATTTCCTGTGTTGGGTCATTTTCTGGAGATAGGCAATATTTGCCGTTACTTCTCTGAATCAGCCCTCGTATATGAAGAATACCTTATCACCATTACCATTTTTTTATTTAATGATTCTAAAACTTACCCATAGTATTACTGTAAGTTTCAAAGGTTCACCTGTCGACAGTTAACCATTGCTTATCTATATGAAAGCAATCATATTATGCCCTTCAAGCTCTGCTTTACTCATATTCCAAACATTATATTGGGAGTTCTGAAAGTGTTGGGTATAAGTTTAAGGGGTGGTAGGGCACACCGGGACAAACATTTGATATGAGGAACATGTGTCCGGAAATGCCCCCTCTACCGTGCTACAGGCGCCAAACTATGCATACGCCGTTTGAATTTGGCGCGCTGCCTGGGCCAATCACGTGTGGGCCAGATTGGAACCTGCCTGCTGGTGGACCGCAGACGACAGTCCCCAATCCCCACGCACGACGGCAAACAGCTGATCGCAGTGCATGAACAAAGATGTGTGAAGCATTGCTCACCTTTACATTAGCTGTTCGAAGTGATGTCCTCCGACTTGCAAGCAGGCGTTATTGCGGCCAACCATGTTGTTGCACACCCTGTCAAAAATACAGGTGTGTGTTGTACAGCATGAGTACGTGAGCTGGGGCTTTATCATGTAAGAGCATCTGCTGCCCCATGGCGATTGGCACATCTTACATCAAAACAGGCAGCACGTATTCCAGAAATCGCAGGTAAATCTCAGGCGAGGTGGTAAAATGAACGGTCTTGTAAATATGGGTAACTATTGACGAGTCCAGGCCAAATGTTCGCCGCAAATTCGTATTAATGATCATATATGTGTTTCATGTGTGTTGTTATCACTCCGCATGTGACTGTTTTTCGTATTAAACATTCCGTCTCGCGAACATAGCCTCATCACACCACAATAGGATCTCACCAAAGTGTGGACTGTCACTAATTTGCGCTAAAAATCACTCAAAAAATTGCACACGTAGTGGAAAATCATCTGGGCGTATCGCCTGCACTTTCTGTAGGCTATTTGGGTGTAACTGCTGCTCATGTAACACCTCTCAAAATTTCGAATTACTGACACCCATCTTGTGCGCAATTGCACAGCTGTTCGTGTTGGGTTATGCTGCCACACGACCGAGAACTTATTTGTCAAAACTGGCTGTTCTAACACTTATCCTTCTTAGCCCAGCTTCATGAGGTTTTGCTTAAAGCTGTCCTGTGTCACGTAGGTGTCGAAACTCTCATACGATTTTTTTCTTTTCGGCTGCCGTCTATTGGACGTAAATTCGTGACGCCTCAACTGCAACTCCGTGCGCCTCCCCGTAGACTGCTAATTAGGCAGACATTTACGATTTCATAACCTTGCTTTCACAGATACTACTGAATTTCAAACTGAACGTGCGTCTTTTGACGCCTGTAGCTTGGTAGGGAGATGTTTCCGGAGACATGTTCCTCATATCAAAATGTTTGTCTCGGCCTGCCATGTCGCCCCTTAAATGTATGCCGAACATATGCCCAACTTGCGGTATATCCAGCCAATAATTGCATATATTAAGCTTGCAGGCTGTGCCTGGCATAGCACACATTATGGTGGCTAAACCATACTTGTAAGCATTCAAAGCTCTACCACAGTTCAACTTAATATTATGAATGTAGCGCCTTGTATCATAAGTTTGAGTCTCGGCTTCACCACTTTTACACAAATTCTTCGTTCTCGTGTCGTCATTTCAATTTCAGAGGCAGTATTGTTTATGTTTGATTATAGAAAATTTACAAATTACTAGTTGTTTAGTATTTTTGTATCTAATTTTACTGCGTGATATTTCCTGCTTGCAAAAGGCAGCAACTTATTGGTAAAATACAACTATGTTCCTGACTTTTTACAACACGCAAATAGTAAAAAACTCGTAAAATGTAAATTGTCTATATTCGGGCGTTGTCAGTATTTACTGCGAATCCGAAATTTTGACGCGAAAACGGAGAATTACTGCAATAGGGGTTAAAGCCGAGCATTGACATTCTGGTTTGTAGATCAGACTGAGTGCCACTTCCTCCAGTTGAATTCCTCCCATGGGGCGCAACTCGGCAAATTGAAGAACGATTGTTTCATTTGGATATTTTTTCTTGAATAGATAATGAAAATATTAACATTTATTGTATGCGAATTCCAGACTTTTGCCCGTCTTCACCGGAAGTATAATGAAGATTGACATTTTTTTTCAACTTTTTGTAATACAGGTGACTGTATATTTAAAATTGTTGAAGGTTTATGTTTGTTTAAAAGTGCAAGAATTTTATATCACGTGATATGGAATGTACCATTTTACAACTAGCATCCCTAACATTATTTTTACAAGCTGTTTATTACATATTTAAAAAAAAAATATATGTTTAATCTTAAATGTGAGAGACCATTCGCACCACAGAGATACTTTAATTTCGTGGCAGATATAACTCGACGTCAACAAAATAGCTGGAATAAATGCGGTCCCGGGTCTTGACTGTGCTCAGGTTGGTAGGACGTAGGCGGGGAAGGTCTAGCGAGCCAATCACAGGAAAGCAACAGTGTCATCTATTCTTACTGTACAGTCAGCGTGCATGTAAAGTGAACACGTAAGTCTTGGGGGAGGTATTCACGAAAGAGTAAGTTATAGCACGTTCGGGTACCTAAAGAACGCCCTACTATTCACAGTGAAGTAAGAGAAATTATTGGTAATGTAAATGAGTTTCCTCGATGACGAGAAAGATGCTGGGAAACGTATTTATCCCAAATCCCACGAAACGAGCAATAGCTGCGACATAGAAATAGGTTGCGAAAATATTTAAAATAAGTAAGGAAATGAGTGCATCAAAACCAACAGATAAAGTGTGTACGTTAGGGAAAAATAGTGTGGGATGACTTCGATCTATGCGTAGTTTGACGCATAATTCAAAACTTTTATGCTAGCAGAAAATGAATATCTACTTTTAAAAAATCTACTGTCTGTACTACGAAAATACCAGAATGGCTCAAGGTAAACAATATCGATTATAAAGAAGAAATTTCTAAAGCAGATCTACTTTGCGTTGTTAAACGCCAATGCTCAGCTCCCAAGTAAGTATTATGTATACGAACTTTTTGAAACCGCCACAAATTAGTAAGGCTGCCCCCATATGACTGTTATTTGAATGCCAGAGAATATAATCTGGAACACAGTCAAATCTCGTGTAGTTGATAAATAGATATCGCAAAGAGCCGACCAGGTAAATACAGACGAGGCTATAAACAGTATTTCAGGAAAAGGATGGAAATCAGCTGTGTCATATGTGAAAAGAGAAGCAGCATAATATTTGAAAAACGATCGTTGCATGGAAGAAGAAATAGAAAAATTTGTAATAAGTGTAGCCCTAAGTGTTGACAGAGATGGTGATAGTGACAGTAAGGTGATAGTTGTCATGATGACAGTTGTAGTGATAGCAGGTTGTAGTAAAAACGTATTGTGCTTCAACTTTCAGGAGTCGAGAACTTGCATTAGAAAACGGCATGTTTAAACGATTGTGATAAGTGTAGCCCTAAGTGTTGACAGAGATAGTGATAGTGACAGTAAGGTGATAGTTGTCATGATGACAGTTGTAGTGATAGCAGGTTGTAGTAAAAACGTACTGTGCTTCAACTTTCAGGAGTCGAGAACTTGCATTAGAAAACGGCATGTTTAAACGATTGTGATAAGTGTAGCCCTAAGTGTTGACAGAGATAGTGATAGTGACAGTAAGGTGATAGTTGTCATGATGACAGTTGTAGTGATAGCAGGTTGTAGTAAAAACGTATTGTGCTTCAACTTTCAGGAGTCGAGAACTTGCATTAGAAAACGGCATGTTTAAACGATTGTGATAAGTGTAGCCCTAAGTGTTGACAGAGATAGTGATAGTGACAGTAAGGTGATAGTTGTCATGATGACAGTTGTAGTGATAGCAGGTTGTAGTAAAAACGTATTGTGCTTCAACTTTCAGGAGTCGAGAACTTGCATTAGAAAACGGCATGTTTAAACGATTGTGATTTTATTAACGGTGAACATTTCAAGTTTTACTGATGTATCGATTGATGGACGTAATATGCATGTTTTTGAGTTGCGTTTAAAAACCATTACTCTTTAGCAGACGGATACCACGTAACATTTCTGGTCAGGTATGCCTTTATCATCATCTTCCTTGTGGTGACAGTTTGTCATGTCTTCTGGGATTCCAGTTTTGCTCCTATCGATTATTGTAGCCTTAACAATAATTTTCAGGGAATGTTTAAATTTGTATTTGTATTTGCATAAATAGCAGTTTATTCATTTTAAAACAGCACAATTGAAAAATAAAACATAAGGGTTAAAAATAAAACATAAGGGTTAAAAATAAAACATAAGGGTTAAAAATAAAACATAAGGGTTAAAATGAAACATAAGGGTTAAAAATAAAACATAAAGGTTAAAAATAGAAATTGTGTATACTTTGAACGGAATTTATTATTACTACAAGATCATTTTTCACTGCGAATAATTTTTGTAAGTCCGTCAAATTAATTCAAATGCATTTTTACTGTACATATTATTAGAGACCGTTCACGGTAAAGTGAGCACTTTTTGAATCTGTTTCATCAGACATAATTACCAATAAATGCATTTCATTGCGGGCTCGGACTTTTGGTTTTGGGTATTGTGAATGTGTACACTGTGTTTATTATTCACATGGTAGGGTTTACATTAACAAGTGGTGGAAGGATATAAATTGGTTGACAGAAAAAAGTAACTAGGGCTTCAAAAGTGCTCACTTTACCGTGAACAGCCTATAATGATGAATGATGCTTAACATTTGTGTCTTGTCCTCGCCCTTATTTATTACTTAACACCAGACAGATGTTTTCTTGTAACTCCAACAAATCTCTCTTTATTCACTGAAAATTTAAAATGGTCTTTTGGTATAATATTCTTATTTGCCACGAATGCACATTATAACAAATGTTGCTGTGATGTATCTGTACACTCGGGGAGCATTAAACCATTGAAAGCTCGTATGCCATATAATGGACTATAGGAACTACTCTACAGTTTTTGACATTCCCAGATGTGTCGCAGACGGTGAGTAGTAGTATCATCTGCAGGATGTACCTGTCTTCGTCGCCACGTGTCCCGGGAGGTGGGGAAGAGCTGCACCTCCCCCCCTCACGGGAACGTTTGTTAATTTGGTCGCACAATATCCAATTTAAGGTGATGTATCTGTACACTCGGGAAACATTAAACCATTGAAAGCTCGTATGCTATATAATGGACTATAGGAACTACTCTACAGTTTTTGACATTCCCAGATGTGTCGCAGACGGTGAATAGTAGTATCATCTGCAGGATGTACCTGTCTTCGTCGCCACGTGTCCCGGGAGGTGGGGAAGAGCTGCACCTCCCCCTCCCCACTCACGGGATCGTTTGTTAATTTGGTCGCACAATATCCAGGTAAGGTGATGTATCTGTACACTCGGGGAACATTAAACCATTGAAAGCTCGTATGCCATATAATGGACTAAGGAACTACTCTACAGTTTTTGACATTCCCAGATGTGTCGCAGACGGTGAGTAGTAGTATCATCTGCAGGATGTACCTGTCTTCGTCGCCACGTGTCCCGGGAGGTGGGAAGAGCTGCACCTCCCCCCCTCACGGGATCGTTTGTTAATTTGGTCGCACAATATCCAGGTAAGGTGATGTATCTGTACACTCGGGAAACATTAAACCATTGAAAACTCGTATGCCATATAATGGACTATAGGAACTACACTACAGTTTTTGACATTCCCAGATGTGTCGCAGACGTGAGTAGTAGTATCATCTGCAGGATGTACCTGTCTTCGTCGCCACGTGTCCCGGGAGGAGGGGAAGAGCTGCACCTCCCCCCCCTCACGGGAACGTTTGTTAATTTGGTCGCACAATATCCAGGTAAGGTGATGTATCTGTACACTCGGGGAACATTAAACCATTGAAAGCTCGTATGCCATATAATGGACTATAGGAACTACACTACAGTTTTTGACATTCCCAGGTGTGTCGCAGACGGTGAGTAGTAGTATCATCTGCAGGATGTACCTGTCTTCGCCGCCACGTGTCCCGGGAGGAGGGGAAGAGCTGCACCTCCCCCCCCCCCCCTCACGGGATCGTTTGTTAATTTGGTCGCACAATATCCAGGTAAGGTGGTGGTTTGCATAAGCTGGAGGAATAATTTTCAAATATCTCATTGTTTAGTTTTCAAAAATTCCATCATCTGAAAAGTTAGTAAATGTTTTACAATAAGTTATCGGAGCTATACGAATTTTATTTAATTGAAAATATTGAAATAATTCTTTAACGTTAATGTAACGATATTCACTTCCATTAATATCATGTTCCTTGTATTTTTTACAACATTCGTTTCAGGATATGCTGATGTAGTGTGATTATTTTATTTACATTTCTGTGAGCAGTTCATATCATGTACTCATTAAGATATTTAACAACATAAGCCATTCGATGCAAAATTTCATCACGATTAAGTGTTGCTACCGACTTAGCTAAGAGTGTGACTTCGAATTATTGACACATTTAATCTCATGATGGTGGGGAAAACTAAGTTTACCTTTTTTCAAAATTTATGCATTATGACGTCCTTGAATTATAGCCCAGCATGTGAATCAGATTACAGTTTTAAGTATCCAAACCTCTTGAACTTGTATCTGTAAATGAAGGTAAGCCATACGTAAAAGAGAAGGCATGCTAGTTTACGTAGTAGAAGACATGATATACCACATCAGTTAACACCCACACGTTACATATTGTGCTAACAGACAAGAGTAAGGCTCAGCCAAGGTAACTCGTATTAGCAAACTGCCCGTTGTTGGGAGGCGTGCAGTTGAAGTGAAATCTTAGCTGTATAAGATGTATCCAAAATTCTCAGAGGACTATACTTTCTTATGATGAATGTATTTATTTCAGTGTTGACATATCTTGTCAGATTTCAGTATATGCTATTCCTTATGTCACACGGAGCAAATAAGATCAATATCGTGTTCACTCTTTCATGAATGAGAGTCTATAATATGACCAAAATCCGACAGTGTTCAAAATAAGGCTTTTGCATATTTTATAAACACTTTTCGGGTTATAAATCTTGTATTGCAAATATGTAAAACCAGTTGGTTGGGATAGAAAAAAAGATCTGTTTGTTTTATATTGAACAAGTTATTTGGGGTGTTTGGGTTACTTATACGTACACGAATTTTCACTCCACAAAAATTTAAGACTGTTCCTAATACATAAACCAACATTTTGCAGTAGCTATGTTTTAGTTAATGTATTTGAGCTCGTTAGTATATGAGACATTTAGAACACGTATTACACTTTAAGATATGCCCACATAAATGTTGACTCTTAAACACACCTAGATCCAGACTTATCGGAACGGGGCCGTTTTGTAAACTGGAATCATAAACGATAGCAAAAAAATGAATATGAAATCTGTGAATGAATCGGCCATGGTGTAGGGCATGCTTCAGCGACCTCGACCACAGAGAGCGCAGTAAAACTAGAGCATTTCTTGAAAATAATTATTTTATGCTATGGACTTAATATGAATGTGCGAAAAAGTAGCGGACTTAAAGACATACTTGTAAACTGCATGAATATATGTTGCCTTGAAATAAATAAAGCAAACACATGATTTCCGAGAGGAATTCATGAAAATCTTGAGTATAATATATTTTGACTAACTCTAGCTCTCATTATTAATGAACACATCGTCTCTGGTATTCCAAAACCTCGTATCTCCATAAAACGAAACTTTTTCAGGGACAGCAAAAGTAATTATAAAATCTTTAATTTATGCTAGTAAAATAGAACTAAATAAGATATGTTATGTGTTTAAAAAAAATCAATACTTCGTATTATCAAGCACTTAACTTCACATTGTCTTGCAGGAGTATAAATACTGTCACTTTAGTATACAGGATTCTGTATTTTCCCATTTTCTCGGTAATTATTTTACATCCTGTCATAAGGTTTCATAAACCACTGAATATCGAAAAATTGTATCCAAGATACTTAAAACTTCGATATCTGTGGTAGGTGGAATTACGAGGTTTTCGAGTCACAACAACGATATTGTTGTGTAGCGAAATAATGATCAAGAACTTTACAAGCAGCAATTATCGTTGCATGTATCATGGCACCATGTGGCTATCCTCGTCAAAGATAAAGGGATTCTGGAATGGAGCTGTAAAATTTTGTTCGAAGCATTTCCGAGAATGAGCTTTTAGCAACCACTACCGAATAAATTGTGTTTAATGGAAGTGACCTGTATAAGATTGCATTAGATTATGACTGTTCATATCGCCATGCACTCATTTCGTAGAGGGTAGATCAGTCAATAATTTGTCGCATATGTGCTAAAGTGACGAGGAGAAAATTGCAAATTGGTGAGAGTTTGGCGAATAATTAAAAATATTTAGAGTAGGAAGGGATGATCATGAAACACAGTGTCCTCTTTTATATTTTGTGTGGTTTTGGTCAGTCCAGTGAGATTGAATGTAATTAAATTACACTGGAACGCTCACATTTAGACAATAGTGTTTTCCAGTCGGATAAATACACTCATTTGCAAAGAAAATGATCACATTGAAGGTGCCATGGCAGGGGCACGAAAGGAAGTACAGGCATAGGACACGGTAGTATATACAGTGAAGTGATCACAAAAAAAAGTATTCATACAGCATGGTTTTTCCTGATAGTATTTGTTTACATCAATAAACTTAAATATATATCCACAAATGAATTACAACATGGCGTAACATATCTATTCACAACAAAATTAATATGCAACGGCCGGTACAAATCTACAGAATAATAAAACCTATAATGTGACAGCCATAAAAGTATTTATTCAGTCGTGGTTCAACAGCAAATTGTATATCGTTTACATTAACCTGGCTCAAAGTTGAAGTGTTTCATGTTATTAGAATAGTGTTGGCTTACAGATCTAACTTGATGGCTGATGTACATGTAGTTTACCTCGCAGTACTTTGTGTATAAGTAAAAAAACACAGGATATACAGAAAACAGGAAAAGATCAGGACGCCTTAAGAGCGTATCTGCAAGAGGTGAATGAATGTGATACGCTCCAAGTGAGGAAACATTCACGAATCAGCGCTCGAACCATCGTCAGTGACCTCCAAACACACAGATGGAAATACGCCCGTAACACAAACAATCCGCAGCAGAATCCATCATGCTGGGTACAAGGCACAGACTCGATGAAAATAGTCCTACACCAGCGAGTTCAATAGGAAGAAGATATCGGATTTTGCTCGTAAATATGTTAAGGGAATAGATTTCTGGGAAATGTTATTTTTATATGTGAGAGTTTGTTTCGCTAATTCGGGTCAGATGGTAAATTGCATCCTCAGAACATAACCCCAACTGTCAAGCATAAAGAAGAAAATTGAACGGTTTGGTGTAGTGTGTGTTATTCTGGTGTAGGGGATCTGGTAATAGTTAAAAATATACTAATGCACTCAGTTATATCGACATATCGAAAGGTCATTTGAAAGAAAGTGCTTCAAAGTTAGGTCTACAAAATAATGTAATTTTCCAACAATACGACGATCCGAAGCACACAGTGTGTAAAACTAGTGTGTGGCTATTCTATCGCGTGAGAGAATCATTGAAAACACTTCCACAGTCCCCGGATATAAATCCCATAGAAAATCTGTGGGGCCTATTTGACAGACAAGTGAGAAAAAAGAAGTGCGCCTCTTGGAATGAGTTCATTGAGATACTTAAAGAAGAGTGGAACATATAGACAGTATAACCAAGAAACGTGTAGAATCTATCCGTAGGAGACAGTATGCTATAATCAGTACCAGTGGTCTTCATGCTATGAATCACTGCCAATAGTCTTCATACTAAATATTCAACTTTACTTATGTATCGGATATGGACACCAAATTACTTTGAACCATTATTGTACATACTTTTTTGGCGATTAAATTTTAAGTTATATTATTCTGAAGATTTTATACTGGCAGTTGAAGATTACTTTTGCTGTGGATTTGTGTCTTTTGTCTTGTAATTAATTTGTGGATATGTATTTTAGGTTTGTAATAAACAAATATTATCAGATAAACTTTGCTGTATGAATACTGTATGTGATGACTGTATCCAGAAAACATGACAATACTGTACCGCACCAAGCATGTATTGCAAAGGATCAACTAATGCAGGATGCGATCTCTGACACATACAGGTGGGAAAATGCTTGTCGAATTCGCCGTCGAAGCATGCTGCGTGTTCACTGGTACTAAGACTGTGTATTGTAGCTATGAATGATGGGCATGCCCCGTAGTGGTACAGCCACGAAAGCAAACTGCATTAAACGCAAATGGAACACATGTCGGGCTATTACGATACTGTGTTGCAGCCTTCGTTGTACTCGCTCAATTTATTCATGGTTGTCGATTTTTCTTTCAAATTTGTGTAAATGCATATTTTGTTAAAAACACTAATAAATTATGATTTTCTGTTACATCTTGGAAAGAATTGGAAGTGTGAATATGTTTCAATGGGAAAAAATATTAAAAATAATTGGAGTGCATTCCTAAATTACTTCAAAGTATTAATTGTGATTATTATATAACAAAGAAAGTATTGTGTGTATGGGTAGTGGTTGAAAAATAAAGTAATTATAGTTCTTGGACCACTTACTTTTGATGTTACTTCTGACCCTAGAAGAGATCTCTTGTTAAGAGTTTATACTGGTAGCAGCAATTATTATTCCACGAAAATATTTCTCGTTTTAATACAGCAATTTGACTTAAAATTAAAAGTTATGCAGATAATACTTGTTGAGGTTATGAAAACACCAAATACAAATGCTGAAACAGTTAGACTATATATAATGACAGGAATATACTAGCGAGTCTTTGCATAAAAATATGTAGCATTCAGCTGATAAAACTAAAATTTATTATTTTTTTATGGCAAACGAACTGGAGGTAAAAATGTTTTCAACAATTTAAAAATAAATTTTTATTGATAATCTATTTGATATAGGTTGCACAGCGCATACTTCATGAGGCTATTCAGCACACGCTTTTTTAAGTTTTGAATAAAACATTAATAAAGCTTAAGTAAAGTTAATAAAAGGCATGCAGTATTATATCTGATTTGGCAAAACATCTGTATTAGACGAGCCCCTAATAGCGAATTACACAGCAGCGCTCTCTATGTGTCCAATTTCACATTCTCTTCCAGTTATCTTCTGTATGTGTGAATAATATACATTTAAAACAATGATCGCTTAAGTATTTTCGACTGGAAGTAGTAAGCATTTGGCCTTTACTTCTAAGAGACTATGAGACAAACTCTTAGAAGTAAAGGCCTTTACTTGTAAGAATTGTTGTCTTCCTTCAGCAGATTTGATAGCCTCCTTTCCTTTGGAAATAAAGCCTTAGATTATCTTCTTGTCTGTATGTGTGTGAGTGGCCATCCCTCATCGTATTAAATTCGCTTTCTTTCAACAAAATTAAATAGAAATTCGTATTTAACAGTAAACTGTAAGTATATTGTACCCCTTTGGTAGTTGGTCAAAAGAGGTAAACAAATATTGGCACACAACATAGCCTTGTAGGCAGTCTACAGCTACTCAGAAAGTATACAATTTATGGGAAAAAGTTATATATCCAGTTACACTCGTTGACTTTGTAAACGTATCATGTTTAAAGTTATATTAATCAATTCATGTATACAACTTGTTATAATTACACAAAAATAATTATTTCTGTAACTGTGTTTTTAGGATTTTTACCAAATTGGGTTTTAACATATAATTTATTGACACACTGAAAAAGGTTCGTAATTTGTATATTCATTATTAAATATGTTATTAATATGAATAAATATACATATATTGTTTTCAATCAGTTCATTAATATAATAGTTTTATATTCCTATTAGAATTAGTAAGGTAGTGTTCTAATATATACTAATGAATACATAAAAGAAACATTTTTATGTACAGCATATCTAATTAACTACAAAAATCTAACACTTATATTGAGTTAAAAGATTTAATCGAAATAAATAACAATGAAGCAAATAATATGCTAAAACTAAATATGTATCAAATAACATTTTTTACATATACAATGTATTATTTATAATACTAATATTAAATTCTTTATTATAATAGTAAATATTAATGTAAATGGTAATAATACAGCCAACTATTTTTCAAATGATATTCTTTTCGCTTAGTTCCATAACAAAGGCGTAATAGTGTAGTGCGAGATTGTGCACGAATAGGTCCAATATTACCAAATTTTCTGAAGAATTAAACACTTTCTCTGTTCTTTATTCCTAAACTGTATACAAATAAATATATTTACAGTTGTAACAAAAACATGTACTACATGCATTTATAAATATAATAATCGATTTAGTTCAGTTTCTTAGAAGTACCTTCAAAATTTAAAAAAATGTAATTAAATCAGCCAGTTATAATGCCACACTTATTAGGGCATTACTGCTGTAATATTACCACTAAACTATATGTGGTGAACTTTGTCGACTTGCCTTTGTTGTTCACAATAGAAAACATGCACATGCTCTCTCTATGTATAAAGCTTGTTATGTCTGTTCGATGCAGTATGCAGAACACAACATAAAACGTTTATTTCTTCATTTATTCCAAAATAGCAGACTAACAATATACATTTCAAAATTAAATGCTTACACGTAGCTTTGCCAGGTTACAAAATTTGGTTTAAATCGTTTGAATGGTTCTCGAGATATGACATATCTTCATAGATATTTAAATGGTCCCCATTTTAAAAGTAAGTGCCAGGAATGGTCGAAAACGATGAAAGTCAGCTATCCTTACCTAAATACTGTTAGTGTACCATATTTGGTGCATTCAACAATTTAAGGGGGATGGGGACACATATAAACACACACACATATGTGTACACAGACACACGGTGTTATGTAGCACCTTCGTGTCACAAACTTGAGCACCCATATGTACTCTTGTTACAACATAGGGATGGTACATAAATGGAAGGTGGGATCCAGATTCCTGTGTAGAATAGAATTTACTACTGAAAGTGCAAATTATGGGCGTGCTTCTCTTTTACTTATTACATAAAAAAGTTATATAAAAAGTATTAAGTACACTCATAGTTTAGCTCAAATTTTTATCAAACACAACATTATAGTTATATAATTATATATCATCTGTGGGCAATAATTGGGGAAGTAAACAACAAAATACATATTTCCTTTTCACAAAGATTCTAATAACCGTTTTCTCTTGGCAAACAACACACACACACACACACACACACATATATATATATATATATATATATATATATATATATATATATATATATATATATATATATATATATATATATATATACATATATATAACATTTTTACAGTAGGAACCTATCAGGAAAATTGTCCTTGAAAACATCTACTCTATTTTTTTGTCGCATTATTATATTATAGCCCTGATTATATTGTTAGGTACCTGTGATTGCTTCATTTGAAATATAACATCACTGAGCATTTTCTTTAAATACCTCATATTTTTAATTAAGTTGAAAAAAATAAATAATAATTTCATAGTTGAACTGTCCAAACAATATAATTTAGTATTTAAACATCAGATGTCGCTTCAGAAGACAGAAAGTTCGGAGCACTCTCGAGCACATGCAGCAGGCATAAAATAAATTTCGAGGTTACTTGTTCCTGATTGAATAATTCTGGCGTGACTGTGATGCCGGCCGAAAGTATTGGAACCATGGTCGAAACGACCATGCCACGATTTGATGTGCGGCTCACATCACAAGAATGATGAAAAGGTTGGCCACAAGATTAATACTGGGAGACAGGGAAACCGCCAAAATAGCGGATAAAAACACTATTTCATCACATGATGATAAAAGAGTCCAAAAGTGTGTGAAGTAAGATGGCTACATGCTGTATGGCGAGAAAATGAAGAAGGAAGTAAACTGAGCGGA
The DNA here is from genome assembly GCA_029891345.1 of Dryococelus australis. NCBI lineage: Eukaryota > Metazoa > Arthropoda > Insecta > Phasmatodea > Phasmatidae > Dryococelus > Dryococelus australis. Next base: position 3,317,248 of record CM057009.1, on the reverse strand, counting down.
AACCTATATATACCAAGGTATGCTGAGGACTTCGTGGTCTCGCGTGACTAATTTATACATAAATTGAAAATCAAGAAAGACGTATAATAAATCACAAATGCCATTTTTCATTTTCATAATTGCAAATTAAGAATTTTTACAATATTATATATGTTAAGAATCAATATACATAAAGAAATCATTTTTTCAACAAGAAACATATGATAAAATAAACAGATATATGTTTAAACATTACACAATGTTTAGGTGGTAAAGTTTGTTTTACAACTACAAAGTTAAAACACACACAATTAAGCATAAGTGGGCCGTGTTCCAATAGAAAAATGTCATTTGGTGAAACACCAAATAAATCCAAAAATAATTGACAGAATTACATAGACAATAAACAAGTGCCAACACAAAAGGCACACACTACCCTTCTGAAACCAGGACACGTCCGCAAAGGTGTGGCAAAAACAAAAGCTTCAAAATAAAAATTCTCACAAAAAATATTCACATGAAAAGACAGCACTATAACAAACTTACATTATGAGGAGGAGGTGGCAATGGGATTACAACAGAAAATTTTTGACTAGAGGGTTGCATAGGTGCACAAAACATGGATTTCGCCAAATGGTGACAGCAAACACAATGCAAACTCCGCAACTGAAGATAGACTAATAGAAATAACATAAATGTGTTTGGGAGGTGGAGAAGGATGGGGATGGAGGAGTTGCATAACATCATGGAAATTAGTGGCCTTGGGCTGGGGAAGGGTATCAAGTTCCGTAATGAGGGAATCGTTGGGAGAAAGATCAGGTAATTCCGAAAGTTGCAGGGATGTAATATTGGAAATAAGTTTAGGAATGATAAGATAATACTACGCATTCCCATGTCACAAGATCTGCAACAAAGGAGACCTTTGGAAAGGAAATATGGTTTGTGTTCAATAAATGATTTTGAATTTTATTTTAAATTGCTGTCCTTTTCTTGGTGTTCTTTAATGTCTGTAAAAACTAATGAAAAACTATACAAAACATTGCAATTTAGAAGTACTTCAGATTCCTTCAAAAATACATTACATTAAACATACATGATAGCGCATCTGAAACTACAATTTTGATATCCTTTTATGTGTTGCACTCTAAATTTTAAAGAAGAAATTCTAACTACCCAAATTCCAATTTTTTCAAGTTGGCTTGGATGAAGCAAAAGCCACGACAAAGTCTGGTTGTCGGTTTCGAGAAGAAATTCTGCATGTTCCAAATATTGCCTAAACACATCTATGGCAAAAACCATGGCCAAACTTTTTCTTTTGGGGAGTAAAAGTGTGGGATGCAAATGCAATCAATCGGCTGGCAACAGCCATCAATCTTCTGAGCCAGGACAGCTATTGCTTGACTTGAAACATCAGTTTGGAGGATAAATTCCTTGCTAGAATCTGGCATACGTAGAACAGGAGGATAAATAATATCATTCTTTAGTGTGTCAAAGGCCTTTTGTGCTTCTCAAATTTAACAGATTTTTTCTATACTTATTCAAAAGTGCTGCATTTTCAACTAGGTGTGGGATAAATTCGCCAATGAACCTTGCTATACCTTTCACATCTCATGGTGGAGGAAATTTTTTAATTGACTTAATCCTTTCTGGATCAATGGAAATTCCACTTGAAGAAATCCTATGTCCCAAAAATGAAATTTCTTGAACTGCCTATTTAACCATGGAAGGGTTAACAGTACGACCTGCCTTTTCCAAACAAGAAAGAGCTTCTTTGGGGTAATCCAAATGTTGTTCAGAACTGTCAGAAAAAATGACAAGATCGTCCAAATAGTTATAGACAAACTTGGATTTTACATCATGAAAAATCACATCTAAAAGAATGGCAAGTGCTTGAGCACCCGTGGCCAAGCCAAATGGCACACAAGTAAATTAATAGTTTCCAAGGAACACAAAAACCGGTAATTGGTTTGGAATGTTTTGACAAAGGGATTTGGGGATATGCCGCATTTAAATCAATAGTTGTAAAGAATTTTGCTTTTTAAAACCAATTAAATGCCAAAAGGAGATCAGGAAGAGGAACTGATTCAATTGTAATATTTTTATTAATTTTTCGTTTGTCCACAACCATCCAATGTTTACCAGTGGTTTGATACCAAAGAGGCTGGACTAGCATATTGGGAAGTAGACTGTTCAATAACACCTCTATCTAAAAATTCTTGAACTTGATTTCTTAAAATTTCCATCTGTGGTACTGCCAATCTATATGGATGACACTTGATATTTTCCTTGCTAAGCAATTTTACTGGTATTCTAACAATTTAGTGAGATCTAACTCAGTGGTAAGAACCTTGGGGAAACTTTTACACAATTTCTCAATAGCAGGATGCTGCTGTTCGTCAACATGCTCAAAATGATCTACAATTTGATTGCACTCTGCTCTAGAGTAAGGGGAAATATTACTTTAGTTGAGAGCCCACCAATGGTATTTTTATCAGGAAAAAACTGAAATAAAATGAATTAATCTCGAATATCTAAGAGTTAGACCAGTAGCAGCCATGAATTCTGTACGCAAAATAAATACGAAACCAATTGTATGGAAACTAGTAATTTGTGTGGCCAAGAGAAATGATCAGTTTTCAACTTTAAAGTTGCACAAGGAGAAAACTGCTGTGTCTGCCTTGATGCTGTATATCATTGTGCCTCAGAAAGTTCAACCTTCAACAGACCTTAAATCTTTTAATTTCTCACAAAGTTTTGCAGATATAATTATATGTGCATATCCAGAATCAACAAGAGCACTAACCAATAATGTCCCTAAATTTATCTTAACATAGGGTGTCTTAAACTTTTCAATGCCCACTACATTAGGGAAATTTACTTGACATATTTCAAATTGTTTCTTTTGAATGTGGTCGTAAGGACCGAACAGCAGTTGAAAGTGCCTACAAAGGTTCACATTGGCAAACTTGCCAGAGTTGCAAGGAAAATCGATCACTTGTCATCCCACGTGACTAGTTTTTTAAACTGGTAACACTGGTCAATCATGTGGCCGGGCATTTTACAATACCTACAAGAAAGTTGATTGTTACGTGCAATAGAATCAGAGGGTGTAGGGGATTTGTCATCATCCGATTTCTCTGTCTGTTCTTTTTTAACAATTACATTATTGGTGGAAGAATCATGAGACAATTTCTTTCTTTCAGTACAATGAAATGATTGTGTGGCTTAAAGATATGCTTGCATTTTTGGTCAGTGTATCTGATGTTCTGGGAATGTATACATGCCCTATCCAACTCTGCAAAAGTGTTGGGATTAGAGAAAAACATCAAATGAGAATGCTCTTGAGGTTTTAAATATTCTTATATGGTATTAGCCACTTCAGATTGAGGGAGGCTTAAATGCAATATGATAGCAGCATCCTTAACACTGTTCACATACACAGAAAGAGCCTCCTCGGCTTATTGCAAACAATTAAACATTCTCAGTTGCAATTTAGCATGCAACCTTGAGGGAATAAAGAAATTTAGAATATCATAATTATAGGCATAAAATGAAACATGTTGTGACATGGTTAAATTAGTCCGTTCACTAAGCGGATCTTGAATAAAAGGATAAATGACTTCAAGCAGTTAGTTGTGCTTCTGGTATGATTTTACTCTGATGGAGTTTGGCAATCACTTTCAAAAACTCTAAAAATGTGGGAACATTAAGACCATCAGTATCAGGGAAGTTATGTTGCATTTTTGCAAGTGGGTGAGTAATTTTGCCAAAAACAGGTGGATACATGAGAGATGGTGAAGATGACATGTGCACAGGTGTACTGAAAATGGTGATCGGTTGGAATGAGTATGAGGTTTGAACAGCTGGTGTGGTGTGAAGGGTAGTGGATAAATTGTTAGTTGAAGCAAGTGTAAAAATGGGTGGGTTGCCAACTAAGTTAACTGAAATGGGTTGGGTGGTGACTGGAACATGGTGGGATGGTGGATTAACAATAACACTAGCAAACTCTTAGGTAATTGAGGTGATGGAGGTGTTGGAAACATCCTCGTTACTGTAATCAATAACACAGATGGAAAGTGACTACAAATTGGAAACCGTCTCAATGATGGACTGGGTCTGAGCTGTAGTGCTATCGAGTGACTTAAACTGAGCATCTGACAATTGCTCACCAAACTTGGTTAAAAAATTCTCAGCACGTCTTTCAAGATGTGCTAAACAGTTTTTTAACTGAGGGTAGAGAAATTTTCGTAGTAGTGCAGGAACAATACTCTCCGTGAATATCAGTCTCTGACAATTTGTCCAAAGTAAAAGGGACATTTGCATTTAAAGCAGCATGCGACATGCTTCTAAACACTGCTGCTGTGTTTTCAGGAAATTGTACACCTCTTAGGGTGCACTTATACTGCCATTCATCCTTTAAAAGGAGTTGTGGCACAATACAAAAGGCAATGGCACCAGAACACAGCCATATTACAAAACACACACACACTTAAATTAACTTTGTATAATCACAGAGCTCTCATCACCACCATTTGTGCATGCCCAAGTCTCAAAGGGACACTGCAACAAGCATGCACAAATAAAAAAAAACCTTATCTACAAACAGGAACCACCAGCTACTACCACCACATGTTATGTAACTCCTTTGTGTCGCAAACTTGAGCACCCTTAGGTACTCCCAAGGATGACACATAAATTGAAGGTGGGATCTAGTTAGATTCCTGTGTAGACTAGTGTTTACTACTGATAGCATAAATTATGTGTATGCTCCTGTTTTACTTATTACATAAAAAGTATATACAGAGTATTAGGTACACTTATTGTTGATCTCAAATTTTTATCAAACACAACATTATAGTTATAAAATTATATATCATCCATGGGTGATATAATTGGGGAAGTAAATAACAAAATACTTAATTTTTAACAAAGATAATATTGAACTATTTCTCTTCCCAAAGAGATATATGCACTGACATTCTGCTTGTGATTTTCTTTATGAGATGTTTTCTTCCTTTTCACTCCTTAACACTCCTTTAGAAGAAGCCGTAGAATTTTTAGTTTCAAGAGATGCTGGTATGGGCTTGTTTCTCTTTTTATCATTCAGTCTCTCTAAATGATCTCTTCTGGTAAGAATCTGTGCACATTATTAGAATTTTCGTTTCTGATGAGGAGGTAGTTGCGGGATTGGGCTTATGTCATTGAGATATTTTGTTGGGGTATCATTAGATGTTGAGTAACTAGGAGCTATTTTACTCTGGTTTGTATTCTGAGAGGAGATTTCACTGGTGACTGACTAGGCCTATTTGGGCTAATAGGTGCATTAGTATGTCAATCAAGTGTGCCAGTGTTCAAAGATGCAACATGAAAACATGGTTACAGAAGTACAGAATCCATCCGATATGGAATAAAAGTGGCCAGGAATTGCATCAGAGCTAAAAGGGAAAATTCCATTAGCCTCAAATCCTAAAACAACTTTGCCCACAGTGGCAGCTTTCTTCCATGCATTACCAATGAGCTGTCCTGCTTGATATCTGGTTATGTTCTGACTTGGGTGTTGTCGTATCCACATGGTAGCCTCTTTATCGTAGTTTGCCTTCAATGGCCCTGAAAACGAAAGATCCAATGGTTGAAGTGATTGAGTTGTATGGCTGAGCCAACAAACTATAACCTGATCTTCCCTCTCAGCAGTTTCCAAAAATCTAGGGTACTTACATTAGAAGAATGTCCATCAAGAATGAGTGATGTTTTCCCTGTTGGTTTTCTTGGCACAAAATGTTCTGCAAACCACCGCAGAAACAGTTTAGTACTTATGAGGATTTTGGATTAAAGTATATGTCTGAACCAGTAGGTAGTCCATCATAGAACTCCTGTTTTTTGTTTATCCCTTTCATTATAAGGACGTGAGGTATGTATCGTTCATCTGTATTGAAGCATCTGTCCTTCTGCATTGATACATCCTATCAAAGTGATGTTTTCGCACCTTTCTTTAGGTGTCGCGGTATGGACACTTCTAGAGCCTTTACTTGTTAACACTTTTCGTGGTTGGTTAATGAGAGGAAGCCAGATTTATCCACATTAAAAATGTGACCTTGTTTATTTATCAGATTATTTTCTTCTTACACTGACTGCAGGATTGTGAAAAATGGACACGTCTCCTCACGATTCATTCCTTTACCTCTAGCAACAGAAAGACCTTCGGCTTGTCTTATGGTTAGGTATGTATTTATCTTGTTGAATGTTCATCTTTTCAGCAAACTTGTAAGCTATCACACAATTTGGTTGTCTGTCATGAGCAAATCAAACGTTTGAGAGATGTTTAATGTAACGAACAAGCCTCTTGTCTTTTTCTGTACCTAATGTACCTTTTGGTCTAAGACCCCTCTTCGTGCTGTCATTCCTCTCAATTCTCCGAGAAATGGTCCATTCTGGAATGCCATAATACCTCTCTGCCTCTCTCGTACCTATGCCCCCTTCCTTCACTCTAGAAACCGCTTCTACTTAAGTTTCTTCTGACAAACTTGCCCGATGTGGCTTTCGTTGGTAACAATTAGGCATCTTCTTGAAACAGATATAAAAACTTTCTATTAGGGCTCAAACTTTAAGACAGGTAAACATCACAGGCAGATGAACAAGCATATTCCAATTAATAAAATGTAAAGTTATAGTGTTAAAAATATTTTCAACAAGAAAAAATTTAACATGTAATACGAAATCCACAATGTTTTATTGGTATAAGGAGTAAAATTGTATATTATTACATAACAGATTTTTGGAAACTATTTGCTGAGACTATTCTTGTGACACTGCAAGTAAAGTAGCTCAAATTTTACAATACTTTTTTAAAATATGAAAATATATTTTCGTGTTCAAACAAAAACTTTTGACTTAACATGAATTATAAACACAAAACTACAAATATTATTTCGTAGAATTATTTTTATAACATGTTGTAAATGTTAACTTTTAATAGTTCTAATGCTATATAAGATTTACAACTAGTTTCCGAACATTTTTTTGGATAAAGGTTCAGTGTATAAATACTGTGTGCAAACATTATTACTTTTTTAGTGAATAATTATTCATCTCGAGGAATGTGTATCAGTTAACACTTCAAATAAAGTATTTTGTAGCTATTCGTTAGTAAAAAAAACCATAAAGAATACAGTTACAATAAATATTAGTTTGACATTGCGGCATCTCTTCTTAATTTTTGTGCTGCATCTGTACTAATGTTGAGGGAGAGATGCCACACTTTCAGACAGCAGTACGGATTTTTTTATTGCAATCTGCGTACATCACACGATTACACTATACAGAAGCAAATAAAACCATAAGTTGCAATAAGTGTATGGACACAAATAGTAATGAAGCATTAAACGTACCTTCGTTAAAGTTTTTCAGGCCGAAATTGTTTGCTTAGCGTATGGTATCAACATGGCGTCGCTGTGTGGATACAAAACGGACGTTCCGTTCGATAGGTGCTGCTATCTATGCAGGAGTGCATTAACTACTACGAGTGCAGCATCTCACCTGCCGCGGAATTCACACACACACGATTATATGAGTATAATTTTATAACTTTTTTTTTTAGAGTATTAGAAAAATTGTCTTTGTGAACAATTATAATTTTTTTTTGTTACATTATTATATTATGGCCATGACTATATCGTAGGGTAACCGCGATCGTTTCATTTGAAATATAACATTGCTGAATATTTTCTTTAAATGCCTCATTTTTACTTTTGAGTTAAAAACAAAAAAATAATTTCGTAGTTGAACTGTCTAAACAACATAGGCCGGGTTCCGTTCCCTGCACTGATGCGACCAGCTGCATAGCCGCCAGTTGTCAGTTGTTCCGTTACTCCATGCGTTTAATGCTGGGCTGGGGAACGGAACTACTTCCATGCTCTATTTTCGGCGCGTAATTTGAGCGTATTGTTTACGAATGGCAAGACATTTACATATACGGTGATGGTAAACCCGTGATCCTGTCGTACGATTTGACAGGATAACTTGTTTACAATTGTTATATATGTAAACGGGGCATAATACAATTAATCGAATATTAAATATTTAGCAGCCACCAAGAGTACATATCAACCTCAGAGTCGTACGCACAGCAGTAACATGTCACAGGTTGGCATTCCAACCTGCTTTATTTTCGCCCAGTTAGTTATGTTTGCTTGGGTTCTGTTTACTGTATTTCATTGTAAAAAAAAAAAGGAAACTGTGTTTGGAAAGAGGTGGGTGGGTCGGTCTTTAGATTAATCAAACTTACTGTTAGTAAATTCGCAACCACTTAAAAACGTGTTTTCCTATGGAAATCCTTACAAGTTTACTTCACTAAAACACGTTTGTTCGTCATTAGCATTATATAATCTAGTTACAGAATCATTCAGTACAATCAACATTGCACACGTTTCCTAAAACCAACAAACTTGCCCTTGGTCACCGCCGATGTTAACCTCCAAATACGCACGTTTCTGGCATTTCCCGCCACTGTGACGTCAGCGCATGGAACATTTGTGCTTTTTCCTCTTGCAGGTTATGCGTGAGATTGGCCGGAAGTAGAATGACGTAGTAGGTGCAACGATGCTCATGTGCGAAGGGATCGGAACTACTTCGCTGGGCATATTTCGCATTGTGAAGGTAACGGAACACTGCCATAATTTAGTATTTAAACAACAGACGTCTCATCAGAAGACAGACAATTCGGAGCACTCCCGAGCACATGCAGCAGGCAAAAAATAAATTTCGAGGTTGCTTGGTTTCTGATTGAATAATTCAGACGTGACTGCGGTGCCGGTTTAAAGTAGTGGAACCATGGTCGAAACGGCCATGCCACGATTTGATGTGCGGCTCATATCATAAGAATAATGAAAAGGTTGGCCCCAAGATTCAGCCAAGCCGGGAGACCGGGAAACCGCCAAAACGACGGATAAAAACACTATTTCATCACATGATGAAGAAAGATTCCAAAATCGTGTGGATTAAGATGACTACAAGCTGTATGGCGAGAAAACGAAAAATGAAGTAATCTGAGCGAAAACCTATATATACCAAGGTATGGTCTCTCGCGACTAATCGATACATAAATCTAAAATCCAGAAAAGCATATAATAAATCACAAATGACGTTTTTCATTTTGATAATTGGAAATTAAGTATTTATACAATGTCGTATACGTAAATAATTAATAGACTTAAGCAAAACTTTTTTAAATAAGAAACATAAAATAAAATGCACACACACACACATATCAACATTACACAAATTTTAGATCATAATGTTTGTTTTACAACTTCAAAATTAATAAACAAAATATTAATCATAACTAGATCACGTTCCAATAGAAAAAATATATGTTTGGTGAAACACCAAATCAGAACAAGAATAACAGAATTACATAGACATGAAACTTGTGCCAACACAACTGGGCAGCAGACAGGAAAGTGATCTTGTAAACCTTTCTTTTCTTCGGAAAATAAGCTAAAAAAATCACCGATTAACTGCGGCAAGTAATTCCTGACAAATATAAGACAAAAAAAAATGTTTTGTATCACTTTTCCTTAAAGTGATTACTAAGGGAGCTATACACCCCCAAATTTCGAGTTTTGAAACGATTTTTTGTATCACTTTTCCTTAAAGTGATTACTAAGGGAGCTAAACACCCCGAAATTTCGAGTTTTGAAACGATTTTTTGTATCACTTTTCCTTAAAGTGATTACTAAGGGAGCTATACACCCCCAAATTTCGAGTTTTGAAACGATTTTCGTTACAAATATCAGGATCTACTTGAGATTAAGTAACAGATCGATGAATAGTCTTTTGTAGAATTGAGATCTTATACGTGTGAAATTTCAATTAGTAATATCACCCCTCTTCATGAGGAAAATTGGGGTGCTGATTCATAACAAAACACAGGGTGGCAACACTTATTTTACTGATAAAAGGGGGATTATATTACCTACTGCATTTTCACAGGTGTAAAATCTACGTCCTACAAAATATTATCCATAGATTTATTTCTTAACCTAGTAGTTCCTGATATTTCTAACGAAAATCATTTTTTTTTTAAATAACTCAATATTTGGAAACGCATAGCTCCCTTGAAAAATAACTTAAAGGAAAAGTGGTGCATATATTTTGGTCAAGAATAATCTGCGGGAGTCTGTAGGTGCGATGTTGTGTAACTACAGGGTTATTATAGGGTAGGTACTCGGAATTTGGTTTGGCGGAAGGACAAACCCTGATATGAAATCGCACACTGGGAATCACCGCCACAGGACAGCTGACCACTGTAAATACGTGCGTAGCCTGGTCTGCTGAGTATCATTTTCATCTGATTGTAGCTTGTGGAGGTGTCTACGGACACCTCCTCGTTAACGTGGTGCTGAATTCGCTAGCGGTGGCGGTAAGATTTAGGACCGCTCGTTTGCTCATAGTCACGTTACACCTGATGACGTCATGCCTTCGCCTCAACGTGTTTGGTCTCTGTCAATAGGACAGTGCTCTTCGACATGTCCGCAGTCGCCAAACTTTGTCCGGGGAACACTCGTCCGCGTATGAGGGTCATGCCAACCGCCCTTAGTTCTCCTGAGTGGATGTTATTGAGAATATCCGAAAGTGCCATAGAAATCATTCATTCACTACCTAGGATAGATACATGGTAGTAGATCGTTATTAGGAAAGCTATAGTATTCGTTAGCTACTGGCTGCAGAAATCTCGCGGTGTCCATGCCCCATCATTTTCATGTATTTATACGACTCAGAGGTGAGTCTAGACGGACATTAGACCCCCCCCCCCCCCTTTTCCCTTTTTTCCTGGTTCATCTGGTCGTTCAGTGGCTTTTTGATGCACAATAAATCTACCAAATAAAAGATATTCAAAAAGATAATCATTTAAGTACTACAGATGGATTAAAATCGTAACCGCTGTTTATAAAACGAGAGAATGTTTTCTGATTACACTCGACATATAATTTCAAATTATATTATTAAATCGTGCAATATGTTATGTAATTTAAATATTACATTTCTTATATTTTATCCAATTTTCATACCCACGTGTTTGAACCGGTCCAATTATATTAATGTAGAGATCTACCTTCAGTAATTTTCCAATACTGCCTTCAGTCATCAAGCTTGGATCAGATATTTCGTATGGAGTTCAAACATGTAGGAATGTATCTAAACTGTACTAAACATCTTTGGTTTTAATGTATGGGTGTTTAATAGAAATCATACTGACAGCCGCCTTTCAGTTTTTAATTTATTAAGCAATTTGCACGTTAAAATTCGCAGCAACTGTTTAAACTGTTTTATAAATGGCGGCTATATATTTTAGGGATCTATTTAGAACTTATCAGTGCAGCTAATCAAAAGTGTTGCTGCTTCAGACGTCTTATGTATGTTGTACACTGGCGGAATTGAAAGATTTTCAGACCCGAGGACCTAGTGCTTTATCTGATAATGGCCCATGTGTACTTTTGGCCTAATATTTATTTTTTTGTACAGCATTTGACTTATATTTTGGGTTGCTCTTCAACTCAACAATAGAACCCTTGAAACTAAATAAACATACCTATTCTTACTGACCAAATAACTTAATTGATATTTTGTAGGTACTTGCAGCTACATTTACTCAAAATAAGTTTTAAGTTCGTAAGTCAAGTTGGTGTTGAGGTTGAGGTTGAGGTTGAGGTTGAGGGTGCCGGTTAATGATACGAGGAATGTTCGTTCTAGTTCCTTGCTGGACAAGTGTTTTTTTTTCTTCTAAATTATACTTTGAAATATATATATATATATATATATATATATATATATATATATATATATTTCATTCTTTTTAGTTATTCTCTGTTATTAATTTATCACATTTATTTTCTATAATAAAAATGTAATTTTATGTACACTTCTCAATGATGTCAGTTGTAATACAAGGCTATCATTTGTAATATTACAAATAAATGTCTGCAGATTTGAGAAGAAAACTCTCTTTAGCGAAATAATTCCTTATATTGCATCAGGTTAGCATCGTAGTCTTAATAAATCGCAGACCTAGTAGTGAAAACTATTCGTGAAGGGACATACATATCGTGTTTTGGGCATCGTATGTAAATTGTATCTCTTCATGGAGAAACTGCGTAACTTTTACCCCGTATTTGGATAAATTAGCGCAAAAGCGGTACCTTGATGTGTAACATAACCTAACATACGTGTAGCCTACATGTACTTATTGCTGTTCATTTACATACACGTACATGTACACGTACACGTGAAAAGTCACAGCTTACAGTGCAGTAGCAACGCTAACTAAAAACACGCCACTTCATATTTTAGAGTTTGGTGTTTTTTCAAGAATTTCCCATACATTTTTAATTTAGCTCAGTTATTCTGAGGCACTCTTTGAAAATATATAGAAATCTGAACTGTCCAACGTGCATATTTCTCGTCGTGTCATTGCTTGTTAAATAGCAATTCCAAAATATAAGGTAAATTTTTTGAGGTGTTATTATTTAGGGGTCTCGTGTCTTGGAACTCATGAGGGTGTTTTTCCCAAAATATATTTAGTTGATGAGACATTGCAGTGTAATTTTCGGCTTGAAATAGACAGAACCGGGGTTACATACAACAGACTTGGTTGGAAATGTCGATACGGCAGAAAATTGCAACACATTAATTATTCGTAGAAATTAAAAGTAAAATAACTTAGTAGGTTGCATGCATCCGCGTACAGACGACTTGTTAGATCCGGTTGATTGTTAAAGTGACAGTAAAATAACTTAGTAGGTTGCATGCATCCGCGTACAGACGACTTGTTAGATCCAGTTGATTGTTAAAGTGACAGTAAAATAACTTAGTAGGTTGCATGCATCCGCTTACAGACGACTTGTTAGATCCAGTTGATTGTTAAAGTGACAGTAAAATAACTTAGTAGGTTGCATGCATCCGCTTACAGACGACTTGTTAGATCCAGTTGATTGTTAAAGTGACAGTAAAATAACTTAGTAGGTTGCATGCATCCGCGTACAGACGACTTGTTAGATCCGGTTGATTGTTAAAGTGATAGTAAAATAACTTAGTAGGTTGCATGCATCCGCGTACAGACGACTTGTTAGATCCAGTTGATTGTTAAAGTGACAGTAAAATAACTTAGTAGGTTGCATGCATCCGCTTACAGACGACTTGTTAGATCCGGTTGATTGTTAAAGTGACAGTAAAATAACTTAGTAGGTTGAATTCATCCGCGTACAGACGACTTGTTAGATCCAGTTGATTGTTAAAGTGACAGTAAAATAACTTAGTAGGTTGCATGCATCCGCTTACAGACGACTTGTTAGATCCAGTTAATTGTTAAAGTGACAGTAAAATAACTTAGTAGGTTGCATGCATCCGCTTACAGACGACTTGTTAGATCCAGTTGATTGTTAAAGTGACAGTAAAATAACTTAGTAGGTTGCATGCATCCGCGTACAGACGACTTGTTAGATCCGGTTGATTGTTAAAGTGATAGTAAAATAACTTAGTAGGTTGCATGCATCCGCGTACAGACGACTTGTTAGATCCAGTTGATTGTTAAAGTGACAGTAAAATAACTTAGTAGGTTGCATGCATCCGCTTACAGACGACTTGTTAGATCCGGTTGATTGTTAAAGTGACAGTAAAATAACTTAGTAGGTTGAATTCATCCGCGTACAGACGACTTGTTAGATCCAGTTGATTGTTAAAGTGACAGTAAAATAACTTAGTAGGTTGCATGCATCCGCTTACAGACGACTTGTTAGATCCGGTTGATTGTTAAAGTGACCGTAAAAGACTTTCCGAATGGAAATATTTGTGTTCGTCAACGTGTTCGAGTTAGCATGTGCTTTCGAAATTGCTCGATGAGGAATGGAATGATAATAGTGTGACTCGCAGAGCTAGGGGGGGGGGGGCAGGCGGTATTTTTAGCGGATGTTGTGAAGCGGGGTGGCCTCCCCTCCAGTGGCTTGGCACGCGTGCGCCCGCCCAACTCTGGGAAGGGGAGCTGCATCTGTGCGCAACAGCTTTGGGGGCGAACTAAGGAAAAAACTAGCCGGCCGCGCAGCGTAGATGTTGGGCAAGATAGTCGGCGAGTAGTGGTAGTAGTCGGCGAGCGCTACCAGCGGGCAGTTCATAGTCGCGTGTTGCTACGAGAGCCTCTGCGAGACAGCCCGAGAGGACGCTCGCTAATTTTACCCTCCCGAACGAAAACTCGAGCATCGTACGCGCGGGGTCGAGAAGAACTTGAGTCCCATCAGGCAGAGCGGTTCTCGTCCCCTTGTAGAAGATGGCAGACGTCGAAGTCCAGATGCAGTTCTCCACGACCGAAAGGAAAGTTCGTAAAGTAAAGAAAACCAGTACGAAACGGCGCGAGAGCACAGACAATGAAGTTACCATCACTGAACTGGGCAGCAAGGAGAACCACATCACCAACCACGAGCAGGGGTATGTGCTGGTCTCCCTCCTCGCACCACGAAACAATTGTTGCTCCGCTGCGAACCCTCTTATACAGAGATATCTATCTGTTCATGGCCTCTGTATAACTGTGGTCTTTACATATTGCATGTTGCCACCACCACTTCCGTCGGATCACCGTACTACACATTCGCGGTGCATTTGTCGCCACTAGGGTTCACTCTGCATGCTGCGAGTGTAACAATTCTGTTCTTGCTGCTTACAGTATACGTGTGCTCATGCCGTGAGCCGCGGTCCTTTACTAATGTCGTTCTTCCGGATCTATGTGTAACATTTTACAGTCGAATCTTTATAGAAAGGGATAACTTATAAAGGAGAGAAAAATGCATTAGAACTCTCTCTGAATGCCTGTCTAGTTCATTCTTTCCGAACTAACTTCGTAATCCGATCGTTTTAATGAATTTCCTATATCTTCCCGATTACTTGCAACTAACGATCAGTTAAAAAATATAGCCTAGGTGTCATTTCGTTTATGTAGCTGATAATCTTTTCCAGGATTCAAAGAAAGTGATAATTTCTGTCTTGCCGTTTAAAATTAAACAGTTGTCTTATCAATGTTATTTAGACAAAATGTAGTCAATAGTTGTATTGTTTCGAGTGCTTTTGCCTCCAGTAATTGTAACATCCAGTGCATTTCGTATTTTAATATTAATGCCGTATAGAATACACGTCCCGTTACTTTTGTAGTACAACTTAGCATGTAAAGGAATATTGTGTATTTTACCATTAAAAATTGTAACAGCTTTTTTGTAACGAAACTATGCACATTATATTAAACAATGCGATTTTTATTTGTTCATTTTAAACATTATGAATTTTCGGCATTGCGTAGCGATACTATTGCTGCATGCCGCTGTGACGATTGTGTTACCGATTATTTTTATTATGTAGACTATCGAAATAAATAACGTGCTTTTACAGTCGCACTTACGCTATATAGTTTTTTTTTAAGTTATGGTACCTATCTTGAATGGGCATTAGCCAGAATCATCGTTCTTTTTATATAGACATTGTGAGATCATTTGGCGCCGTTTTAGTTTTGCATTTTTTTATATCCGTTTGTTACATTTCGTTGTTCTGTGCATGTATGCCGGGCGATCAAACTCCGGCCCTCTCCATGACAACCTGAGCCTAGTAAAATTGTGTGGCATGGTATCACTACATACACATTTACAAGAAGAACTGATGCTACACAATTCTAACTTAACACTAACATACAGTTTGTCTCAAGCATACGTTTATACATCATAAAAATCTAGTGGCGTTTTCATGTATTTTTATAATACACGAAAATTTCTTCCGGAAATAATTTTTCTCTCATCTTGTTAACTTTTGCATTTTTACGTGGCGTGTGTTTATATTTTGCGCAGCGCAATTGTTTCCGAGGTTTTTTAATATATGAATTTAATTTCATTGTTTAAAACAATTTTTTGTTCGAATTTACCTTCAATTTTGAATTTTTCATAGTGGTACCAGCACATATCCCTTAGTTATTAATAAAGGTAATAACTAACTTATGAATATAAAAGTAGGATTTTGTGTGTTCTTGATGTGATTAGCACAGCGTGACCATTTTATCTGGCATCTAATAAACCTTATTAATGGTAATTTTTTCTTCAGAAATCTGTGGCCAGAAAAACATATTTTTTATTTAAATTTTTGACACGTGTGTGTTTTTGGATGCTACATAGAGACTGAATATTAATGATCATAAAATATGCCTCTTTAAAATTTGTTTTGAAACTTTATAATTTTTGCGTTCCTGAAGGCCTACCTCACCTTAACATGTGGGTTTTTCTATTTTTCCCCATCATCGTTTATCATTGGTAATCCACAGTCTCAGAACACGAACATCAGCAGCCAACACCACACAGCCCAATTACGTAACACTTTCAATGCCAATTACGTAACATCAGGAACACAAAGTACATTAACATTAGTAATATTAAGTTCAGTAGCTTATGCGGTTTATTTTTAACCCAATTGCATTTACTGAATGAAAAGAGTCTTTAGTCATCAGTGGCATTGAGTATTTTAATAGTGCAGAGCTAAGTACTGGATTCGTGGTAACCTCCAATTCATGAAAAGGAACATGCTTTGTCATTATAGATTTGGACAGAAGTAGACATTGAAACAAGCACTTCTGTCTTACACCACATTTTTTTAAATTGCTTCATAATATTCTTTGTCGTATCTTCCCTTGCTATGTTGCAGTTCCTTTTCCATATCATTTCTAAGTATAGATGTAATCGTCAACTACCACCACCGCCTGAATGTATATTGAACACATGTAGAGTGAGTGAATAGATTTGGGCGGTTCTTAAAATCGAGATCTTCAAGAGAAGATAATTACAAATTTAGAAAAATGATCTCCCTTCCTTTATTTATACGTAAATTGCTATTTGTAACGGCAAATTTGGTATTTTCTTCCGTATTGCTGCGAATACTGGCAGAAATAACGTCCTCCGTACTAAAACTTTACGGGACTATTTGACTTATTTGTTCGCATAGAGACTATCTGTCATGTCAGAATTGAATCAAGCTTATTGTACAGAATTAATCATATTCTAATTTTTATTTTACGTTTTAGCCGTATCATGTTTGTTTGAAATAGAAGTGTTGTAATGATGTGTCTCAAGAGAAGCTGATGATTATTTATTCTTTTTCTATCATCTGCATGCAACAATTTAATCATTTAAGTTCAAAGTTGTATATTTTTAATTTTTTGTACCTATATGTTACATGTCGACAGTACTTCTTTAGGAAAGGTTCGTTAAAATTACCCAGGTGACTGCTCCGCCCTCTCTTCTGCTGTGTCCAGTGCAGCCAACGGCAATTTGTTGGAACACCTCCCGTTATCGTGTATTTTATCTTACTGCTTTCTCTGTGAAGCAGATGTGTAATTTTATATTAAATATGTCCATAGCACAAATGCCTATTCCGCATCCACTGGCTGTTCATGTAACACTAGTTGCCAAGTCTCGTGTACACGGGAAAATGTTATTTTTCATTTAATAGTCACTTCGACCAAATAATTTTCCGCTCTGAGGGTAACTTACGATAATCGGACTGCGAACGTCGAGAATACCGGATGCAAACTCATCCGGTTAAGGGTGTTTTTCCTCGCGGTGGTTTTTCACTCACGTTTCACAGCTCTCTCCATTCAATCCGGGATATTAATTTCAATCAAATAAAATCAACATTTATTCAAATAATACGAAATGGTGTGAGTGGCTGTATTTCTCTAAAACGAACTGTGACTTCTTATACGAATGGCCGGTCATTTTCAGGTTTTGTTTATGTACAACATATACATTTTGGTGTTTTATCTGGCGTGTCTATAGGACGAATATTATACTTGTCACGCATTCAAAATTTTTGCGCCATCTGTCCTTTTTGTTGTCGACTTAATGTAATTTTCCTTGTGGGCGAATGGTTAGTTCGCTTGATTTATATTTGGACTCCGTATTTATGAATATTCATACATAGTTACAGTTAGCAATACTTTAGGTTCAGTGTAGGAGTCGATATACGCTATTGATTTTTACATAATGTGTTAATAAAGATAACTTACGATAATTTAAAAGTTTCTTTAACATGCGTACACGATGTGGAGAATGAGCTAATAATTGGCATGACCTCGCCTGGTTCGTGTAACCTATTGTACTTGTCTGGGCATAAAATAAAATAATGTCCAGATGATTGGATATCCACGAAATTTTTCTTGTATCTTAATGCTTAACATTTTCTTGTATATATTGTTCACGTAAAATTGAGCACTTTTGAAAGCCTTGTTTAAGATCTACTTGTGTGCACGTTTTGTATTCTTCCGCACATGTAAAATTAACATTCCCATGGGCCTAATCACTTTAATGGTGTGTCGGTCAAGTGAAACTGTGAAATTATTATAAAAGTAAGTATTTTACAAATCTGCTCATTTTGGCACTTCCGATGCAATACAAAAAAAAAGAGAAAGTGAAAGAAATGATATAAGTTATCACAAATGGTTACCTAACACTTTGTATTCGACGTTAAGACATGTAGCTAGTTCCGTTCTATCGTTTCCAACTTTACTGGGCGAATGTCACTCAGTGCGCCCCTTAAAATATATGCAGGTAGGAGCAGTGATTTTTTTTCTATGGTTGAATTGTAAAGTGCTGACTTTATTGTGAACAGCCTTTATAATGCCTTGCACCCATCTAGAATATACCTCATACGTTTCCGTCGGTGACAGATCAGGCGATCTACCTGACTAGGGCAGTCACGGAATGTGGTCTCTTGTCGCAGTTAAACGCGATGTGGATTTTTTGGAATGGGCCTGTCGGCCTGGTGGCTTCCTGCTGGAGAGTAGGAACCCGGTCAGTTTTGACAGTCAATTACTTGATGTTCCCTAGTTGACTTGAAACGGGCATCTTTCATATCCATTGCCTTTTTTTCTGACCTTGTTTTTCGTTGTTAAAGTATGCGTTGTACAAATATTATGTTTGATGCTTCTTGCGAAATGTTTTACAAATATGGTCATGTACTAAACAAGAGCGCGGTGTTCATCCGGAAATACAATGGTATGTCATTCGAGACACCAGTCAGTTCAGTGCAGCCGGGTTTTACAGTAACTGTGCTTATTCGGGGTAGCCCGAGGAAAGGGTGAAATTAGCATGCAAAATAAATTATATGAAACAACAAAGAACTTTTGCAAGGGAGACTAGATAGTTCTTTGCGATTATTTCTTTACGAACACGAATGAAGAAATTGATCGGCGATACAAACATATCCGTTCAAAAATAACTATTTTCTCTCGGAGTTGCCTGTGTCAGACGTCTAGAACCTTCTCTACGCATGGCACACACTTAACCTTTGCACAAAGTCCGCTCTGTAGAAACACTGCGCCGCACGGAACCAGCCATATTCCCCGGAGGGAGCGTTGCAGTTTCATGCCAGTGATGACATCTTTAAACTTGTTGCTTTGTCTATAAGGTTGTATTACACTCAGGCATGACATTAATCATCACTAAAAATGGACCGTTAGATCTACATATGAAGGCGACGATTTTGTCAGAATAATGGCAGTTAATAATACGACATAGGTAATCTGATATGTATGTACACTTGGACGAATGATAACGAAATTCTAATTATTTATTCAACACCGCATGACAAACCTAGTCTGCGGAAATTGATGGCATGTGTGGACTGCGACAATGTTGATTTTAATGAACATCCTTGATGCTGCATAGTAATATTACACAAACTTAAAACAGGACGATCGTACGTATTGTGAAGTACCTACTGTAATCGGGAGTATCCGCAAGGAAGCCTGCACTAAAGCGGTGTGGATCTAGATGTCTTTCACATTTCTGAAGAGTCATTATTGCTTTTCTTTACTTCCCAAACATTATAATAGACTAGCAAGTAGCATTTGCATAACTAACGATCAGCTCTTTTTATTCTACTTGATGAATGAGTGATTATGTTATGAAATCACATTCATACTTGGGTGTGTGTGTGTATGTGTGTAACACCTTAACATTTTCTACCATAATCGTTGTTATTGTAGTCAACACTGTTAGCATTAAATTCAAAAACGAATGTTTTTATTAGACCGCCGTTTTAATATGGCGTCGCTTAAATTAAAGTTCGTATGTCGTATCTCTGAAACCACGTGCCCGTTTTCCGACAAATTTGGCGCACAAATTCTGCTGTGGTAACTCACCCTAAACTTGTATGATTAGTATATTAAACATTTTAGCTTGGCATGCCATATCTACAGAACCATTCTACCAGTTTCACTCAAACTTGGTCATATTAGAGTAACAATAATACGAGTATTAAATATGCTAATCCCTTGCTATTTTGATCGCCATTTTGAACGATAAAATTGCCTGAAAAATTAAGCTCCTGTATCTCGGGAACTGTACTCGAGCTATTACGTTCAACTTTGGCTTACGCATAGTACTGTGGTAGGCGAACATTGAAAGATACGATTTTATTAATTCAGAGACTTATTCTTAAGGCAGCGTAAGTATAAATTATTCAGGTTGGTATGCAATATATATATATATATATATATATATATATAACCATTAGATGTGTTTTGACGAAACATAGTTTGCTGAGAGTATGTGCTGCGAGCATGAAATACGTTAATTCACAACCTCTGTCACGATTTTGTATGCTAGCGTCATATGAAACAATATTGCTATTACGCATCATCTTGGGAACCAATAAACGAATTACGGCTAACTTTGGTACACAAATAGTCCTTTAGTAGGCAACCCTAAACTTATACTATTTTAGTACATCAGGCACATGCTTTCTAAATGATGATCCTCTACATATTTTAGATTAGTGTATCATATTTACCAAGCACTTAGACTTGTTTTTACCAACGACAGTACATATGTGACCATAAAGTAATTAATTTGTAGAGTTTGGCCTACGTTTTGTGAGCTAGCGGCAGCGGGAATAGTTTCAAAATAGTAATTTAGAAACTATCAAAAGGAAAACCTTACACAACATACCAATAGACATGTCGCAAATACTATAAATGTTGTTACTTTTATGGTTTCCTCGATTTTTTTAATATATGTATTACAACTGTAGACAATCTCATCGATCTGAATCCAACTTGTATTGTCGGTAGTTCTTATTGTGCACACAGAATACGCTGATTACTTCCTTAGTGTGCCTTTCGAAATAAGTAACCTAGAATTTTAACTTAAACATCATATGTCAGTAACTCTAAACCAGTTCCCAGTACATTTGGTACGCAAGAGATAATATAGAACGCCGGATAACATTTATATGAAGTAATATTTTATTTTAAAATCAGCAATGTTGTTATTTTAGTGTTCCGTCCCATACATTGGTACCATTGCAGTGATTCAACTCGATATCGGTGTGGTGAAATATCTTGTGTATACATTAAGATCACCAAGTAACAGCATCAATCATCCACGATTCTGGGGAGTATTGACCCAAGGAAAAAAATGTGTAGGCTTACAACGTATCTCCAGAACTACTCGATCAACTTCTATTAAATCTAGTGGAAAATTGTTCTGCTTCGAATATGTTTAAGCACTTTAGTGCTGTATTTTGAATGCATCACAATATCTTATACGTATGTAAAGTATGCTAATTAGTTATATCGATTACCTCTTGTAACTTATTATTAATTATACACTATCATTTTTCGCATGTATTCATAATTGCGATATGGTCATGCTCGTGGTGAGTTCGTCAGTACATGAAATATTTTACGAAGATATAAGATGCTGTAAACACGCACAGGAAGGCATAATTTAAAACAGCTTCTCAAATTATTACCACTGTCCACAATGTTCTGCAGAACCTTTCATGACGACTTCTTTTTTTACGTAGAAAATTTATTTGAACTGAACTTGTTGCGGGGAGGTGTGTGTGTGCGTGTGCGTGCGTGTGTGTGTTTTTTTTTCTCACCAAAGAACATAAGACTGATTGCTCCCAAATTTGGTGCTAAAGTATTTTCAAAGTAGGATTCCCTTTTAATTAACTTCGACACAGGCTCAGTAGGTAACAGCTAATTCTACCTTTAAGATGTCGACTATGTCTGCGGAAACTCTGCGTGATTCTCTTCGACTTAGACGCGGATGAACTTCAAAAGCTAACAGTAGTCCCGCATTTCAGAAATGTCGCGGATTTGTACCATTTGCGTATTTTGGTATTTTGAGAGAATAAGAAGCTATCCTTATATTAATACTTAAAAGCGTGATATACTCTCAAATTGTATTAGTGTGTTGGTACAGAAGAAAGAAGTGATTACAGTACCATTACGTCATGGCCATTTTTCAGCCCCCTGTGACATAGGAAAAAGGCAACTTTACTACCTCGTCTTGAGTCCTCCTCACGCCTAGATACGGGCATGGAAATCAAGTGTCGTGTGTTATCCAGCTGCAGGTTTGCCCACTGTTGTAAATGCTGCTCCAATTCACGAACCTTCCGATATCGAGGAAGCTAGTGTCCCCTCTGGTCCCACAGATGGTGAAAATCAGATAACTGAGCAGGCCATGAAGTATTGAAACATAAAATACACACACGCAGGATACGAGAGCTGTGTATGGATGAACGTCATCGTGCTGGAAACTGGATCCTGGGGCGTCATTCTCATTCTATTGTCCGCCTATCGGGAGCCGATTTACTCCGTGGAAACAATAAGCGGGGTGTAAGTTGCCATGACACAGAGTGTAATAGAATCCTGCTTTTCAGAACATCGTCAATTTCTATACCCCTGGCTAGCGATGGTCTTGTGTGGTTGCTCTCCCCATAAGCGAAAAAGTGAATGAGAATAGTGTTCCAGGTCACTTAGTCAGGGAAGTGAGCGCGTGGGGCCGCAGAATGTCTCAATTGTACAACTGTGTATTCAATTACCCTCGCCTCATGTCACGACCAGTAGCGACTATCATGATACGGCTTCTTTGACCATCGCGCCGGTAGTAGGGAATGTGGGCCAACGTAACGTGAGGCAGGTATTGTAGTGTTCAGCTGCAGTCCTCCAACCTCTGGCATGGTGGTCATTCTTCTCCAAATAAAATTATGATTCTTCACTGAGGAAAATATGTCGCCAGTCTGTAGCATTCCAGGTTGCTGTCTGCTCATTAAACTGCAAACGAAGGCTTCAATGTTGAAATGTTATAGGCAGATCATGTAAAGTTCAACAGGCTTGCTTGCATATTTTCATGTTTTAGACATGTGCACATGCTTCTTGTGTTGGAAATCTTGTATGGTATTGAAGCTGCCGTATGCTGCTGTGTTGTAGACTAGGAATATTTTGGCGTCGTCCGTGTCTGACAATCAAACAGTCCTGCTTCCTGCTGGTTTGTTGGTGTCCTTCAGGACCGATCGGCTGTGTACGAGTACCTTCAGGTGTCCATTGCTTCCAACACAATGTTTCTGTGAAATTCGAATGACTCGTGACTCGCAATTTAGCATGCTCTCCACCCTTTCTTGCAGTACCTTCAGGTGTCCATTGCTTCCAACACAATGTTTCTGTGAAATTCGAATGACTCGTGACTCGCAATTTAGCATGCTCTCCACCCTTTCTTGCAGTACCTTCAGGTGTCCATTGCTTCCAACACAATGTTTCTGTGAAATTCGAATGACTCATGACTCGCAATTTGGCATGCTCTCTACCCTGTCTTGCAGTACCTTCAGGTGTCCATTGCTTCCAACACAATGTTTCTGTGAAATTCGAATGACTCGTGACTCGTAATTTGGCATGCTCTCTACCCTGTCTTGCAGTACTTTTAACCCACCCTAAATCCATCACTTGCCCTTACAACTGTCTCGTACGTCTTCTCGGCATGTCTATTGCTCATTAATCACACCTAGCAAGTATCGTGCACGTCGCATCGCATGCGCTGTTCTGAAGGCTGTTTCTCCTCACACACACACACACACACACACACACACTGGTGTGCCACCGAACTAAACTTCAACAGTTTGCATATAATTCAAAAATGTAATTTTTTTAGCAAATTTTCTGTTACCAAATATGTTTTACAGGGACCTCAGCTTTTATGGTTGTGTGTATAATCGTAGCTTGTTAGGTATCCTTCTAGCACTTCGACTATTGACTATTTTCGACTCCGTACTAACTTTGCTCTACGCAAGTTTTCACTATCTCCCGAGTTTGTGAGCATAATTTAATTTGAATATAACGATAAAATGTGCCCTCTTATGTCACTAAAGCACGTGGGGGAAACCATGAAAGGATACCATCCATTCGCGAGCATAACTTGTTGGTGTTTGGTGTTTCAGGCGTTTTTTCCCCACTCCTCCTTTGCACCATAATTTTAATCACAATTTTAACATTAAATGTTTTGTACAGGAGGCGGTTGAGGAATTGCGTAGGTTTCGGCTCATAATTTTAATTTTTTATGAATTTACTATTAGCCAAATAAAATGTAAGTAGGAAATTTTTGAAAATAGCTTAGTTACTTTCATAGAGAAGGTTATAATATAATTTTTGAGAGGGAGATGTGTTCCACCGAAAAAAAACGGCGAAGAGAACATGGCCCATAAAGTATTTATTCAGTGCTCCTTTCCGAACTAATCTTTGTAGTGATATAACGTTGCGCATGCTAATTGTTACCGATATAATTAATAATAATAAATATTTTTGAAAATTATTTTTGTCCTGTTTTTAATTATTTATTAATATTCCTAAATCATTTTTAACATTTGGAGTCCTATAAAATACGTATAAGTTTCCACTGTTCAGAAGACATAAATTGTGCCCTGTATGGATTCTGACTATAAGGCCATTGGTTGCACGGTGAAAATTATCAGCTCGGTATCATGTTCTGTCCAAACGAAATATTGACGAAAGTGTACAAATGCCTCTTATAGCCCAGACAGTATGTAGGGTTGTCAGAGACGCAGTTCCAGGTACATTCATTCGTAAGACAGTACTGGAGTAATAACATCGCTTAGTATGTAGGGTTGTCAGAGACGCAGTTCCAAGTAGATTCATTCGTAAGACAGTACTCGAGTAATAACATCGCTTAGTATGTAGGGTTGTCAGAGACGCAGTTCCAGGTACATTCATTCGTAAGACAGTACTGGAGTAATAACATCGCTTAGTATGTAGGGTTGTCAGAGACGCAGTTCCAGGTACATTCATTCGTAAGACAGTACTGGAGTAATAACATCGCTTAGTATGTAGGGTTGTCAGAGACGCAGTTCCAGGTACATTCATTCGTAAGACAGTACTGGAGTAATAACATCGCTTAGTATGTAGGTTGGCCTATTTTTATGCACGTTTTTGCTTGGCAATAACTATTAACACAAGTAAAAAGTAATTCAGTTTGGAGACAGAATAATACAAAATTTATTTCGTATTCAATTCAACAAATATAATTCAAAATTAGTCTTCATTACAAGCATATATCTCTTTAATTATTGTGAAGAAGTATAATTTTAAAGTCATCACCTTCAAATTTGTAGTAGAGAAAATAAGTTAATATTTTCTGTAACAATTCAAAATAATAAATTTTATAATTTATAAATTACGTTTTATGAAACTTAGAATGTACTAACGTACTGATGCTGAATGCAATATCTAAATAATTTTAAACATACAAATATAACATAAACCAACGACCTTAATCTATAGAGTTTACGATGAACATCTCATTTAATTAGGAGCTTTTATTTCTGTCAGAGTTTTATATTCAATAACCCTTACGTTCCAAGTTAGTATAAATGTTAATATATACACATATTAATATGCAAGCCTTTTGTTAGATTGTTTTGCCTAGTGGGTAGGGCAATTTAAAAAGCTCCAATACTTTGTTGTTTTTTTTTTTTCTTCTGAAGATGAAATTTATCTCCATGTGAATACTCAGCGTGTAACGTGTTGTTCACTGTTAAATTCAGTAATGGAATCTAAACTGCTCGACTGGCTTGATAATTCGTTCCCTGAGAAGAAACCCTGTGGAAACCACACAGCAAGTTAAATATGACTTTAGAACAAAACTATGTAACTACCGCCTTTCACTTGCAAATGGAATTTCTGAAAACTCGTTCTTTATTTTATATCAACAGTTTCGCATTGTGGTAGACCGATTGAATTGTAAGTTAGTGCCAAAGAACTCGTGAAGAATGTTTTACCTTCACCACAAGCTTTGAACTACTTCATTCAGTTTCCAAGCCAATATGAAGAGCGTGTTGTAAAAATCTAGTCATGGGAACATTTCGTGAACGACATTGGCTATCTGAAAAAATTCCGGTCTCTATTTCGTTAAAAAAAAAATTTTTTTCTGATCATTAAAATAAACCTGCATCATATTAGCGGCATCAGTACACTTATTATTTCCCAGGGGGTCTGGGACGGTACCATGGCATCTAAACGCGGTACGAGTGGAATGCAGTTATGTTATACTGCAGTATGCCTAAATATTGGACTATTTGTGTGCAATAAGGCACATGTGTCATCTATACTGGTTTTTTAAATCATCGCAAAACTATTTAACAATTGATGGTTTTTACCAATGTCAATAACTTATAACTTTTCGAACAGATTGTGTAATAAAATAAAACTACAAACAAGTTTCGACATACTTCTGCCCTTTGATCCTATGTTTCTAAGGAAAATATCGGGCCCACTTGATAATACAAGTTCAGGTTGATAAATATCATCCGCACCTACCCCCCACTTTTTTTCCCCTTCAATTTTCGCAAAATCACGGTACACGTTTTTAAAACCTTTTATCTTTTTCCGTAAAATTTTCAGAGTTTCAACAGTTGCTTACTTTTATTAATACTTAACCCACAATTTTAGCACATAACCATCGCGTTCCATTTTATTACTGCAATCGCAAAGTTAGATATTGATCATGCTTGTTCCTCATACAAGCCCAAAAAAATTAACATATTTTTCACTACTCCGCTTGATTATTATTTTCAAATAAAATCCGCAGAAAACAATTGCCGAGAGAGGATCAGAAGGTAATCTGTGAAGCTAGCCGTGAAAGTATTTGTATATGTCACATTGACGATCACATGCGCGCCCATGCATCACAGGCTTGGTAACAAGCCAATCAAAGTAACCTGAGTCATCAACAAGTAGATTTTCTAAGGTGGAAATTCATTCAACTCTCTCACTCTATGCTAATAAATATTGACGTGGATATGATAGCCTTTCTGTGTATAAGCTTAAGGGAGAAAAAATGAAATGAAATTTTCTAACAGTTTTTCTTGTTTGCCATGCAGGTATGTACATATAGCCGATTATAACACAACGGCATCGGGCACTGGAGCCGAAGCCGTATCTACTATATATCGGGTAAACTCAGGGCGGCCATTTTTGGATGTGCTCTTGACCTTGACCTTTTACTGGCGTCTTTTTGTCGCTGTTTTGTCTTCAAGTTAGTTTCCCGATATTTCCTTAAAATCGCCCGACAATGCGTGAAAATTTTCCGTATTTCCCTCGAACATTGGAAATGTTTCTCGCAAATTGATCTTTATTTTCCCTCCGTTGCGCCCATGCATCCCGAAATGTCCGGGAATACCTAAAACAGACATTTAATGAACGATGGATTGGTCGGGGAGGTCCAGTAAGTTGGCCTTCACGTTCCCCTGACCTTAATCCCTTGGATTTCTGGGGCACCTGAATGTTTTGGTGTATGCAACCTCCATCAATGATGTACAAGCACTACAGGAACACATCATCAATGCCTGCCAGCACACCCTAGACCAACCAGGAGTGTCTCAAAGGGTGTGTGATTCCCTCGACGCAGGGTACAAGAATGCATTACTATGAATGGACGTCGCATTGAGCGCCTACTGTAGCGATGGTAAACAAGTGCTTATAGCTCTTAGGGTATGGGTTTTCGGACCCATGTTTATTAGACATGTTTTTTCTTGTTTTTATGCATACTACCTCCTCGCAAAGTATGGAATGCTTTTTTTTTTTTTTTTTTTTTTTTCCCCCAATAACTATTTTCCTTTCGATTCTGAAAGAATTGAAACTCATTGCCACCCGTGATCAACTCCTAATGTCGTGAAAATTTTTTCGGCTGCTTATTTCCAGCAAAGAAATACGGTCTGCCTTATCAGGCGTATGTACTTAGTTCAGCAGCCTTCCGCACAGCATACAAACTAAATACCATATCCGATTATATGTTTTCTTATATAAACAACTCACAAAAAGTTTGGATTATACATACACAATGCAGAACAGTGTGGAATACACAGAAAAGAAAGCATAGCAATTGGAAGTTACCAACGGCTCCGATAGAAAACGTGAAATGCTAAGTGTGTCTAACAAATATAATTGAACGGTGTGTCTGACTAGGTAAGGTTTCTTTCTTGCGACTGCAGCGTAGTACGGTGTGTGGCTGCCATGTGCAGTGTACAGGTCACTGACACGCCGTGGCATGCTTGTAATCAATGTGTTGATGTCATCATCTTCCGGACGAAGGTTCCATTCCATCTGGGTGAGATCTGGAAGTTTTTATGGAGGTTGTTTGTGGACTATTATAACCTACTTTTCCAGCTTATCCAAAGCATGTTCAATGCGTAAGTGCGTTCTCTGTTTATCCCAAACGAACTACATAACTACTACCACCCTAATTGCCTTATCTCACAATATTCCAAACTTTTTGGGAAGTGTATACTTCAGCGGTTCCGTTGCAACGAAATTCTCATATATCAATCGAGTGTCTTGTATTGTTCCATAAACATCACTCAATTTCCGTTAGCAATTCCTTCTTTTCATTTCTCTAAAGTAATTCACTTGCATTTTGAAGTAGTTATTATTCCAGTAATTTAATTTTAATGAGGATCGCTTTCCTAGTCCGCACCATTTCGTTACAACATACATTGTCTGTTAAGCTTTCTGCAAAAAAAAGTCTTCATTACTGAACAGTTCTCTTTCCGTGACTTGTTTTCAATATTTAAAAAATCCCAAAATGAGCTTTTTATTTATTTACACCGCTTAACATGCAAATTGTAATTTGCATGGCGTGAGGACAGAAAACATATCGTGTCGGTTGCTAAGCTGGGGACCTCGGAAATCGCTTTAAAAATATTTTTTTATCCACTACATTGCATGCTTTTCCTTGCATGTTTCGAGATAGTGCTGTCGTCCACCTGTTCGACGTGACGTCACGGGCTGTTACGTAATGTTCTAGAAATATCTCGCCCTTCGAGCGACCTCACTTCTTTGTCCACTTGACTCGGGGGTCTCTGCTAGGCTTTCAAGTTAACTATGAGAAAATAAGCAACTACTTATTGCTTGTCTAAACTATATAGTGATTATAAAATTCTTTACGTGTAAAATTTGTTTCTGAATAAACAAATAACATACGTTTAGTATTAATTTTATTTGGCCAGGGCCAAATATAAGTCGCGTACTTTATTATTCTACATAGATATAAATTATTTGTACACATGTTTTATTTATAATACCTATCAAATCGTCCTAATTGTGAAACATTTCGAAACATAGAACACGAGTTTCTATAGGTTATTCACGGTAAAATGAGAACTTTCGAAAGCCCTCTCATTTGGAATAATAGTTAATAAATATATTTAATTTTAGCCTTATATGTTAACTTCCGAGTGCTGTGAAACGTAAATACTGTGTTTATTACTTACATGACAATATTAATTTTAAAAAGTAGGTTGAAGGATGAAGAATTGTCTTAAAGGAAAAAGTAACTAGGACCTCAGAAGTGGTCACTTTACTCTGAACAGCGTATAAGAACTTTACCCCAATCATCTTTGCATATGTTTAGTGATTTTATATAGCTCAATGCGTGGCTGTCGGCAACGAAAAGGCGAATACGGGACGTAAAATGTATAATGTATGGAATAAATTTAGGTTTTGTATTTTTGCCGTTCTATTTTAGTAACATGACAGAATATGTACAAATTTATTGAGAGATTGAACGCATTTATCCATGCTTTAGCGGTTTCTGTGTGTCATTCAGCGACGACTTTAAGTATTATGGTAGCGGACTCCATCTTTTGGACTTTTTGGGGAGTGCCTTCGCTAAGAAATTTATTTCCACCCGTGAAACAGCCGGCTTTTTGCGATATTTTGTATAATATTGCTATTTATGTTTGCAGTCAAATTAACGCGCGAGGAAAGCTGGCTAACTAATACCACAAAAACTTGATTTTAGAACAAATAAGTTACACCAATTTGTTATTGTAAAATTGCGATGTTTCCCGAGAAGGGGCCGGAGGAGTGATACCAATTTAATTTTCCTAAACATTTCCAAGGAAACTTTGTATTAGTTTTGTATATTACTTATTGTGCGTTTCTGAATGATCAGCAGCGTGTTTTTGAAGTCGTATTTCTTGGTTAATGGCATATGGTGCGTGGTTTTCAGGTTGCCTCTTGCCTTTCGCTTGTCGAAGGTCGTCTACAGCTGGTTTGTTTTTGAAGTCGTATTTCTTGGTTAATGGCATATGGTGCGTGGTTTTCAGGTTGCCTCTTGCCTTTCGCTTGTTGAAGGTCGTCTACAGCTGGTTTGTTTTTGAAGTCGTATTTCTTGGTTAATGGCATATGGTGCGTGGTTTTCAGGTTGCCTCTTGCCTTTCGCTTGTTGAAGGTCGTCTACAGCTGGTTTGTTTTTGAAGTCGTATTTCTTGGTTAATGGCATATGGTGCGTGGTTTTCAGGTTGCCTCTTGCCTTTCGCTTGTTGAAGGTCGTCTACAGCTGGTTTGTTTTTGAAGTCGTATTTCTTGGTTAATGGCATATGGTGCGTGGTTTTCAGGTTGCCTCTTGCCTTTCGCTTGTCGAAGGTCGTCTACAGCTGGTTTGTTTTTGAAGTCGTATTTCTTGGTTAATGGCATATGGTGCGTGGTTTTCAGGTTGCCTCTTGCCTTTCGCTTGTCGAAGGTCGTCTACAGCTGGTTTGTTTTTTAAGTCGTATTTCTTGGTTAATGGCATATGGTGCGTGGTTTTCAGGTTGCCTCTTGCCTTTCGCTTGTCGAAGGTCGTCTACAGCTGGTTTGTTTTTGCGTGTTGTATAGATTCAGGCGTTCAGCAAAGTATCTTCCGTTCAATGTCTTGCCCGGTGACAGCTGTTTGTTTAGCTTGCAGACGTGATTGATGGCTTTTTATATATCTCAAACGCTCGATGCGGAGCCACACGGCGTGTGTGAAAAGTGGGAAGGAGGAGGGCGGGGATGTTATTTTGATCTTTAAGAAAGCATACTTGTATAGGCATAAAAATACAGTTAAAATTGAATTTGTGTTTGTTGGGAATCTAACGCTAGAAGAAAAATATCCACATAGGATACTCAGTATCAAGCGTAAGGCATTTAATGTTGTTTTATATTTGTATTAAGTGAAAGAGTGTATATTTATGTTTGTAGCATTGACCACAAATTGAAGGGAATGAGGCTGGTTGTAACGGGACTCGGTTGCTGTAACCTGTCTGACGAATTGTGGCCAAATGTGTAACGGAGATGTGAAATAGAATTATAGCTGATAAGAGTTTAAATTCACATAGGCCGGAAACCATCATCATCCTTTAGAACTCTCCACACCAGACATATGACAATAATTGAACCAAAAAATGCCCTTTTTCTTCTTTTCGACATCACATCTAACTACTAACCTAACTATGAGTCACATTTTTTAGTTTAGTTATTGCAAAAGTATGCAGAAATGGCACGTATGATGCATTTTTAACTACCGGCATAATGAAGACATGGAAGAACAATGAATACATTTTAGGACAACCTTTTCTTCATTATTTGTGAATGTTTTCTCATCATGGCATGAAAAGCAAACGGCACATACACTAATTCATTAGGCTAATATGTTTATATATAAAGTGCGAACATGCATTTACTTTTAGTCATAGTTATGCCATTAATATTTATTCAGTATTGTTGATTGAAAGTTATATTAATTTCGCTATGAAAACATCAGATTTGTTACCTCGAAAATCAAAGACACTTAAGGAAACAGTAGAAGTACCATAATGTCAGCACATATAATACGATCTTCATGAGAAAGTTAAAGTTATTTTGAGGAGGTGCGAAGTCCATGCATTAGGGTTTAAGGGTGTGTTAGTGCCAAAACATACCTTATACTTTAGAACCCGTGCACAGAATGTAAACTTGGAAAGGACATTGGTGTTATAATTCAAGACCATGTGGGATGATTATTTTCAAAGTGGCGACCATATTAAGTGATTGGACGTGTTATAGTAAACTGTTAGTCCACCGTTTTGGCAAACAGCGATACTTGAGAACAATGCAATCGATACCAGGCAAATAAGTAGAAACTGTATACAAGTAGTATTGTGGTAGCCCACCTAAATTTTAATTATTTTATCAGTTATTTGCTTATTTTCATAATGATGGCCATATAAATATACTAGATTTGTATGTCATATCTACCGAACCATTAGATCTATTTCAGCCAAACTTGGCATCGTTGTAGTACCAGTTTCAAGCCTTAAATTTTTTTTTCTCTTTTTTGTGGAATACCACCACCTGAAAATTTATTAACTTTTTACATAATATCTCGAGGACTGCTCAAACGATTCCCTTCTAATTTGATATTATATGAAGTTATGCTAGTGCACTGAAAATGTTATTTGACGATTTAATGTTCATTTTCAAAATTGTAACATTTTAATGTTTTTAATTGATATTCTGTAGCAAACCATTTTACCTGTTTCAAAGTTAGTATGCTGGTAGTAATTAGCGCGAGCATTATATTTACTTATTCGTACCTTAGTTTGAAAGATAGTGTAACCTATCATGTAAATAAAGCTTCTATTTCATACCTCAAGAACTTTAGAAACGAATCCCAAAAAATTTGTACTGCTGATTTTATTATAGCAGCCACCCTGAACTAAGGAATTTTAAAAGGATGTGTTATTTATTTGCCTTGTCTGTGTATGTGCTATGCCTCTGTAAATGTTAAACTACTTTGCACCTTATGTGGTATGCAGACAGTACTGATCGTGTGCACTAAATAAACTTCTTACTAATATTTTATCTCTACTATATTTTAAGAGTGTGTTATAGAACATTTTCGCATCAATAACTTTTCAGCCGAATTCCACCTCTCTGGTATGAGAGTAGTGTGGTCAAGGCCACCTGCAAATTGTGTAGAAGAGTGTGGCCTACTTTATAAAGGTCGTCTCATCCTTTTAATGTTACAAGCTATATATCTGGAAAGATTAGACATGTTTTAAGCCAATTTGGTGTATTGAAGCATCTAGTGTATGCAAGAAATTAGCCACGTAATTACTCCAATAGTTCTCCATTCTTTTGTGTATTATCGCCAAAATATTACAGTTAAACGTAATATGGATGTCTGAAATTAATGTTTAGACACTTTGTACCTTAAAGAGTGAGAAACTATTGAAAGCAATATGATGGGACTGTGTGTGTATTTGGCGGTATAAGGACAAAGTTGGGTGTGTGCGAGCGTATGTAGCCATTCAGCTGTAGTCAATTCCATTTGCAGCAACGAGTGGCAGAACTACAGCTGTAGAGGGCATGCTAAACGTGACAAGTTTTTCTTTGTAGCAGCGTAAGTGGTTTTTGAAGTATTATTGGAAATATGATGACGTGATTGAGGTGCACAGACAATAGAGGATAGAATTCGACACCACACCAAAGTCATGTATAACAATGATACAATTACGTGACAAGTTTTGAGAGAGATGGGACCGTAATGTGAAGAAAGGACAATGCGACATGAAGAGAACAATGGGCAATTGTAGTGCGAGGGCTGTGTTTCACATATTCCCGTGGGGAGGTATAGTCCATAAGGTAAGCTGCACATGAGTCAGGTGTCGGTGTCTATCAAATTTTAAAGCAAGTAAAGTGGATGCCCTACATTTCCATGCTACTTCATGCTGCAAATGAAGACGGCCCAGATAGGCGTGTCAAATTTTGTGGGTTTGTTGTGAAAACATGCAACGACAGCGAACATTTTACAAATGTGATTGGTTAGTCTGATGAGGCAACAATTAAATGGAGTAGAAATGTCAACCGCCACAACTATGTGTAATGGGCCGATGAAAATCCCTACATTGTTGTAGAGAAAGCTGTTGGTCTCCCTGGTTGAACAGTGTGGTGCGGTATGTCTGCCAGAGGACTTCTGGGGCCATTACACTGTTGATGGATTGGTGACAGGTGAAAGTTACCGTGCCATGTTGCAGAAAAACGTTGCGCCAGCTATTCAACAACTCACCCAGATGACGATTTTATTTCCCAGCAGGACGGTGCGCCGCCATATTCCTATCGAGATTGACAATCGCTCCTGGATGAAACATGTGTGTGGATGTGGATAGGCCGGCGAGGAAGGATTCAATGTCCACCCAGATCTCCAGATTTTACGCAGTTCGATTTTTATGTGGGAGGAACTTTGAATAGCACTGTGTACACCACAAAGCCACAGACACTGGATGTCTTGAGAGATGCGATTGTGGCCGCATGTGAATCCAATCCCATGAAAACCATAGCTACTGTTTGTTATCCCGTTCTACAGCTTTGCAGATTATATTATTCTTGCAGCTGATGGCGACATTGAAAAAAATAAGAATTTATAACTCTTATTAACATTAGCACAAACTCGACATTGTCGATATAGGGTCAAATGCAAACAGTATTTCATGTTGTCTTCAATAATAGATTCTAGTGTGTAAACATTAATTTGAGACATCCGGTATGTCAGGAGTAGCTGTGCCGTTTTCCATCAAAACTAATAGAAAATCTTCAGATTCGTTAGATTTTTCTAAACATAAGATTTTACAAAACTGTTAAGGCTCATTCAAATTACTAAATAATTAAGTGAATATATGAACGAAGCTAATCAATTATGTGAATAACCTCTTGAATTTTTTTAATTTTTTTAATTTTCGCATTTTATAAGTGGCAAAGTAATTTACAATAACTGGTTAAGAAGGGGATACTAAGAATGTCTGATTTTAAAATTGTATATGATTAATATATTTTTTCTACAGTTCAAAATAATTGTTGAAGTTATCAGAGTAGCACAAATAAATTTCTGGAAATGCATTATGTAGATAGCCCATAGTTTTCAGTTTTGCCACAAAATCCAAAGTAAAAGTAGCCAGAGTTTAAACCTTAACTGTAGGCAAATAAATTGCTGGATATCAAATTAAGTGCGTCGTAGGGTTCCTACGACATCAAGAAAAGCTTAGGTAGAAATCCAAAAAAATTTGGCGCATGCTATAATGCCAGAATGAGCATAATGTGCTAAAATAATGAAACTTGGAATGTTATTTTTCAAATTATTTGGAATATAAATAATAATTTCGCTTCTTATAATGTCGCAAATCCGTGAAATATCCTCAGAACATTTGAAAACAATGTAAGCACTTCAGTACATTTAAACCTTCATTATAATAATCGAAACCATGGCATAATCGAAACCATGGCATTATAAGAATCGAAACCATGGAATTGTGTTTTTTTTTTTTTTGCAGTGGAATTTGCCGACGTGTGTATTTATAGACACTGGTAATTCATACTCTTTCCTTTACAAAATAAAGTGAATAGGAAAAAACTTTATTAATATTTTTAACTCTTATAACGGTGTAAGAGTTTCAGCTATACTGAAAATTGTATGTAATTATCATTACTCATTATAAACTTGTGGAGCATTCAGATTTCATGCATCCATTTAATGTTCCGTTCTGGCCCAGTAGGATTGATTGGGTGGTTTAAAAATTATTCTGAAACAACCTATGGACAATAAGAAAATTTTGCCTCGTATTTAGTACCAAACTGGCAGCAAGCATTTAAAATTAAACATTCAGAAAGTTTTTGTACTAGAATTGCATTTAGCAAGCTAGAGTCTTTGGATATGCTTGGTATGAGCAATTCTTTGTCCATCGCGCTTTTCTTCCACATCTCTCATACGAAAAAGGAAAATAAAATATTCGTATGCATTTTATATGTTAGCTTAATACTTTTTACTGTATTTTTTAATCAAGGCTCTATTTATAATGGTGTAGCTCATTTTTGTAGTTAGTTTAACATTTGTTGGAATTGGGTTTGTGAACGGTAATACAGCGTCAAGAATAAGATTCGTGTTGTAAATTCCGATGGGAGCTCAAATAATGAATCCAATTAGTGCTCCCTGGAATGTACTTTCAAAGTAACAGTATATCCCCTTGAAACCTCCTTCATTAACGGATCACATTTATGAGAAAATTATACGACATAGAACTATGTGATTTATAGCATTGTATTAAGAAACTTGGGAAAAAAAATTGTGAACTATAGGTGTACTTCTATATGAATTTGTTCCATAATCCTTACAATATCTAAGCGATATTATCTGTCTTATACCATGTGTTATGTAGCACATCTGGCATGACGGATTCATAACATCAAAGTTTCATGCAGATCAACAAGAACAAACCATGTGTTTCACAAACCCCACAAGAAGAAATCGATAAGATCTACATCAGGAGACCACATTGCCTGTCAGGTCGGTCCCCATCGCCTGCTATCAGACTCCATGGCAATGTCATGCCCATAACAATCGCGAACATTAAAACTCAAGTGCGGTGGTGTACCATTCTGCTGTAGTATCCCACCTAGTTGCCGAACGGAGGGCATATTTGTCAAACATGTCCAAATAAATGTCCCCCATTACAGTTTCCTCAGTGAAGAAGAATAGTCTGATTAATCTGTCCGTCGTCCCAGACAACACATTCGCCTTCTTGCTATCCCGGACATGTTCTCAAATTCTGTGGTGTTTTCGGATCCCCACATGCGTACGTGTTGCGTATTTATCAGTTTTTCCAGACATGTGAAAGGTTGCTTTGCTTTGTCTGTAACGATCATGTTCGCTAGGAAGCTGAATATTTTTATTAATCCTGCCCAGAATCTCAGTAGCAAGCTATTCATGTTGTGGTCGAAGTTGTTCACTCAGCACTTGATGGACAGTAGAGCATGGGATTTTCAGATTGTGCGATGCTCTACGAATTAACTTGGCGTATTTCTCAGGAAGGCCTCCCTAACCTAGTAACTATTGACTTCGTTTCCACAAACCACACTACGCACTTTTTTATCCAAACGATGTCTAGCTGTGCCACTAGTGACACTAAATGGCAGCTGAACCAATGGGAGATTAAACTTTTTGAGATTCTTAATACACTGTATTAAGTCGCACATCATTCTAGCTCAGCTAGTACTTTCAGTTATGTAATCCGTATTCAGGGAGGTTTCATGTATGCACCCATACAACATGGACATATGCTGCAACAAAATTTGAACACAGTGCAGGGCACATTAAACAACATGGTACTGAGACTTAAACAGCTGGTGTCAAACTGACTATAACTAGTGTTACAGATGGGCTGAAAACAAAATTTTAAAATTTTTTGATGAAATATTAATTATTTGTGTGATTTAGTTTTAGTGTTGGGCACTAATGCATTTTTAATCAAGTTGTTTCAGCTGCAAATATTTAAAATTTCAGTGTATTGGTTCATTTAATTGAGTGAAGATCAAATGCAATCAAATGTTTATTGTTGAGACTCTTTAATAATGGTTATAGAAATATAGTTTATTAACAATTTTTGTGTCAGTATATAAGAGAATTGAAACACATGTATTATATTATATATATATATATATATATATATATATATATATATATATATATATATATATATATATATATATATACACACACACACACACACACACACACACACACACAAGCTGTTCGGAAGCTCACCCGAAATAATTAGGGTTGTAATTCTTTGTGGAAAATGAGACAGACAACTACAGCCTAACTCAAATCCCATGGAGTTATACGCCCTTGAAATCAAGTTCAGAATTGAAAATTTTTGCTAAATATCAGAAATGGCGTGGAATTAAATTACGGTTCTCTGGATAATGTGTAGTGTTATCGAGATCTTCAACTTACGAAAAAAATTGGGGGTTAAGATCTTCGCCATCATAAAAATAACAGAGACGTCTATCCTCTTATTGTGTGTAATTATTTTGCTTTCAAGTTTTATATAATTATGATGCTGTCTTATTGAACAGTCCATGCCACTTAACAAAAAAGGGTCCTCTTTTGAAAGTGCCTAGGACCCACAGTTTCCTTTTAAAATGCACACAAGGTTTCCAGCGGAAACAGTACAATGCCTAGCAAGTAGGCAATAATTGATACTCGCGGGGATAAACACATCGTAAAAACAACCGATATTGGGCCGACAATTCTCAACTGCACAAGCGAAACATGACATAAGGCATGTGCTGGGCTGAAATGTGTAAATAACTGAAGTGTAGGCATCATGTCCCAATTCATGTACGTAGGAAGAATGGGCCGACATGCATTTAATGTACCGTGCGGCCGGCTGCAGTGGTCCAGCACGTAATTTCTACCAACAGAAATATCCAAACCCATTTATGCAATGTTTTTCGCAGTTGACCAATTCATAAGGGAAACTGATACATTGACCATCATATTGTACTGTGCAGTTGTTTAGTACTTGCTGGCTCATTTGAACCATTGTGTATGTTTAAGAGAGATCACAGTGACAATACATATTAGTATGTATGCACATAATACGAATTTGGTACTTTAGTACATTCCCCACTTAAGTCCACTTAAGAATATTCGGCCGAATATAATTTGCTTACGATGTGCTTAGCTCCATGTGAATAAGTATAGCCTACATGCCAGGCATTGTATCGTCACCACTGAATCCTTTGTGTGAGTTTTAAAAGGAAATGGTGGGTCCTAGTCACTTGTAACATGAGGACCTTTTTTTAAGTAGTTCGTACTTCTCAATACGATGTCGAAATTTCATCAAACTTTCAGGCTAAACAGTAGTATGAATTAGAGGTTGGCCACCCCAATTATTTTTATGAAGGCGAACTGTCTTAACACCAGTTTTATCATAGGTTGAACACAAACATTATCCAGAAAATCTTAGTTTGATTTTTCACAGTTTCTGATACTCGGCAAAAATTTAATTTCTTTACTTTATTTTCAAAGGTGTATATTTCCATAATTGATACAGGGTATAAATTGTATTGCATATGTCTACATCATTTTTCACAAGGAATCACCTCCAGAATTTTTTTCGGGTGAGTTTTCAAACAGTCAATGTGTGTGTTTGATAAATACATTCTGCTGTCTTAAGCTGGTTTTAGCTTTATTGAGTTTCATCTACTGATGAATGCTGATTGTCATCTCAGTATATCCATAAAATATAATGGGCTTTACTTTCCCCCCCCCCCCCCCCCCTCAGTTAACACCCTCTTTTTTGCATTTTGCACTTAAAATCTCCTGGGATATAAGTTAGCACCAGCACGTTTATTTAAGTATACATAGTTTTGGAAGCCGCTATATAAACCAAGAAAGCGCAATGCAACTAAACTATTTCAATTAACATTATGATAGAATATTTTGACCAAGTGATGCATATTTGTCGAGATATTTACTATAACATAAAATTGTACTTTTCATTGCGGTAGGAAATAACATACTAAATGAATGTGTAGTATCAAGTGCCTGCTAAGATGTGTATATAGTATTGTTCTTCGAGATTGTCTGTTGCTTGAGCATCTTAAACTTTTCTCATTTGGTGACAGTTTACAAGAATTTACTAGCTGCTATTAAACTTGTTTTGCTGCCTTGTAAGATCAAAGATCATGTATAGTTCTTTGTACTTTTATATGAAAAATACGGAGATTTTTATAGACAAACCTCAAAAATGTTTAGTACCATCAGAATTTCTGAGAAATACTAGGTTGTGATAATGGTGCAAGAGAATGGGATGAAAGTACACACTGGCTGAACAGAATACCTCGACAGATGTTACGAAAATCTTTCTATAATTTGCCTACTGTACCAGCGAATATCCTTCATGTGCTACCATTTACAGTAACTGCATAACTTCGAGGTGTGTACAAGACAGAATTATCATATGTCCTCCATGCAGTCTTCCTCATGATATGTAGCCTAATATCTTTACTGTTTTTTATGCGTCAAGTACACAGCTCTTGGAAACATTGTTTTTGTGTTCAAGAATGAAAGATCGCTAACCAACAACTTTTGTTCATCAGTTAAATATGAAACTATAAACATAAATGGAACTTGTGTGCAGAATTGAAAGCAATAACCACTATATTCTGCTTATATAACACCTTTCTGTGATAAGTTCAGCAGATGGATGTTCTAGGTA
The DNA here is from genome assembly GCA_029891345.1 of Dryococelus australis. Classification (NCBI taxonomy): domain Eukaryota; kingdom Metazoa; phylum Arthropoda; class Insecta; order Phasmatodea; family Phasmatidae; genus Dryococelus; species Dryococelus australis. The sequence continues at coordinate 3,277,063 of CM057009.1, read as the reverse complement.
ATATGCAAACATCTGATGGTACAGTCAATAAACTTAAATCACAGGATGTCCTATTGCACAGAGTTAGTCCTTTCGCCGATTGTAAGTGTTGTTTTTATGGAGCTCTCAGCACCTTAGGAAATATGCAATATATCAATGTAGTATATTGTACCATGATATTAGGGAATAAAATTTAGTTATGTGCTAATGTGTCAATAGCTGTGTGTGTCTAATACTTTTATTATATTTTTTAATGAAGTGTGGGTTTGTTATAGTTGATTTTCAGTGGCGAGTACACGAAGGCGATGTCGAAGGACTGGCATTCCGGCCATTTCTGCTGCTGGCAGTGTGACGAGTCCTTGACTGGGCAACGCTATGTACTGCGAGATGACCATCCCTACTGCATCAAATGTTACGAATCAGTTTTCGCCAATGTCTGCGAGGAATGCAATAAAACCATCGGCATTGATTCCAAAGTAAGTTTTATTAATTTGCCTTTAAGATGCACTTTGAGCCAACCTTCAAATATGTGTGATACTGTACGGTTTATGAAACATATCCTTTATTTACTGTAGTTTAGTGACTTTAAAAATTTATGTAGCTTGCCTTTCTTCATTCCGAGTGATGTGTGTGTTATTGTATAATATAGGTGTTGTTAAAGTACTCAGTGCTAAGACTATGATATAAGTTTCTGAGTATATGGAAACAATTAAATAACAATGCGAAAAAAAGCAGATTAATGGATTCATTAATAAATTCTTAACAAGTGATGGGTAATATAAAACAGATAATGACAGCAAGAGTGGAGAGGGTGTTAGATTTACAAGTAGTGTAATTTATGGACTGTCGAAGATGTGGCCCAGGGTGTGGTGTGTGGAGTCAGGTCAGCGATCTCAGTCTTCGGACATGTTGGATGTGCGTGACCATGCCTTTCTTGGGAGTTGACCCCAGGTGGTCTTGACCTCGGAATACTTGGAAAATCCAGAAACAATAGAAGCATTAAAAAAACAACTTAAGATGCAGCTTATTAAAATTCATTTTTCACTTATACCTTTACATTATAAATTCGCATATCACAGCCACATACATTAGATGGCTAATGCTCACTCATTTCAGGTAATGCAACAACTTTCCTTAAGTTTATAAATTGTAAAAATAATATCCTTAATGTGCGAGTTATCTCCGCCTCTTTGCGAAGTGCTTAAATGTCAACTGCCTCGACATTTCATTAGTGTCTCCAGAAAGTACAAATCCAGAGATTTTGCCATATGTATTCTTTACATCGCTGTTCACTACAAGCTCATTGGAGAGATCTGCGAGTGTTGAGAAAATCACCACCTTTTCCATTAACTTTATCATATTCTTCTTCACCTGCTTCTCGAGCATTTACATAATCTAGTTTCATTTTCTTTGTAGTAGGGAGTCTCGACAGAATTCATGAATAATTGTGTTTTAAAGTTCGTCCACTTTGTGTGGCAGTTTAGAAAGTACGTATTTTGCAGGAACTGTTTGTCTTCCATGCTGTATACCACAAGCATCAACTACATATCCATTACTAATAATGTTCTTGTTTCCCTATTTATTAGCAATAGAGACTGGCATGTTTTAATTGTATGTTTGTAGTATTATCAGTTGATTGTCTGTATGGACAGTATCGTCTTTATGGTCGGGCATAAGCTTTGAGGTCAGTATGTTCGGTATGTTTTTAATGTTCAGTATGATGGTACACTATATTGCCATTAATGATCGGATACACATAAGAAATTGCTCTACTATAGCTCTTATTTTGTTAGTACGATGTAGTTCCATCATTCGTCACTATCACAATCTCTACTCTTCTAGGAAGCACAGTTTGAACAATACACTCCAATAAGTAATGCTCTCATTGTATTCGCCAGATGCATACACGTTTCTCGGAATGCCAAAGCATATAAGGGGTTTGGTCACTCCACACAATGCTCTTCCATTGTTCTAGTCTCCACAGTTTGTGTGTTTTCCAGCACTATAATTGGTGGAAAACGTTAAGTGTTTGGTTTATGTGCTGCAGCTCGTCCTTGGAATCAAAATACAAACGCCTCTCGATTAATGGTGCGAGTATTGGCATCACTTCCAAATGCCAATAGAAAGTCTGTGGCCATGGTTTCTAACAAAGCTTGCCGGTTGGACTTCACTACATGTCAAAGGTGCCAGCTGCCCCAATGAAAATTTTGGCTTTCCTCATTGAGGTTGTGATTTTGTAACTCCTTGGTGTTTCCATTTCACCGCTACATCACTCACTGTTGAACTTGGTTTCTGAAAATTGCCAGAAATCTCACTGAATCTGTGGGCAGCAATAAACATGCCTCACTCAGCTCTCGCAGTACATCAAATTCGATCGCTGTAGTTAGTTAACCTGTCTACCGAATTCTCACGGCTTTATGTAGATTCACGACGTGCTTGTGTGATGTGTGGGATTATTCTACTCTCCTTTGAAGGGGTTTTCCAGTGTTTAATGGCAATTCAGTGTGTTTCGGTATATGTCTGTTTGGTATAATTGATATGGTTGTTGGTATGGTTTGTATCATTAGTTTGATTGGTATGTATAGTATACGGTTGCTATGGTTAGTATGTATATGGTAAGGTATGTTCGGTATAGTTGTAATTGTCATTGTGGTTTGTGGTGATTGTGATATTTATTATGCCGATTAAGGGTGTAAGCAATGATAAGAATTTTTAACTATACTGTATTGGTAATGTTATACTTTGTATATTGATAAGTGAGTGTAAAATGTCAGGATAGTGCGTTAAGATAAGAGAGTAGCTTCCAAAGGAGCAGCACTACACCCGACTGTAAAATAAACTTTTAATTACTGATGATTTTTCTTAACAAAATACATTATATTGCTTTTCTTCTTAGATTCAAATTGTTTGTTCTTGAAGTTTATTTCTCTGGTGTATTTGTCTGTACTCTCCACTTGCCTAGTTCCCTACCTTGTCATTTTCCAGTTCGAGGAGCTCTTGGGTACGGTATAATTCGTGCAGGAGTACGAAGCAAGGGCCTTTTTTCGGCAGCATAGATGGAAACATTAATATCTGGAGAAATGGTGCTAGGTGATATTAAGTCAGAAGATACTATGGCTTCGACAACTTTTACACGAATAACGTTTTATTCTTAAACAATTCTAGAAACAAGTGGAACCTCTTTAATCAATGTAGCTGTCTCACCAGGTGATAAAGCAAGATCTTCTGATAACAGAGCAACTTTATAGGATGGTGTAAGAGAATCGCAATTTGAAAATATCCCATTTGAATTTTGGATGGGTCTGTTACTTCTGAAGACATGAATTCATTATTACTGAAACTATCAGAATTCAAAGGCAAAATTTTTTGACACATGAAAGACGACTAAATAAAGAAACAGAGAAATAATATTTCCTGAGTTCACGAGCATCCACTCATTGCAAGCGAGGTTGTAATATTTCTTGACTCGAACATATATGTAGCTCGGTCTTCTGGTTAATACTTGGAGTAGTAAGAATAACAATCCTATTGCATATTGCAAATTTAATTGCCTGAATAGAAATATGGCTGTCATTACTACCAAAAATGACTTCTTTTCATTTAGTAAATTTAACAGTGGACATGAAATGATGCAGAAGTTTTATGACTCTGTCGATGATTGACAATTTACTGGGATTTGTAATGCCAGTTGTTCCTGGCAGAGAGTTCTTTAGTCTTTGACCTTGAAACTTCACTCCTGGGAAAACCAAAAGTGCTGGACATGAAAAGGGGACCATTTACACTCGGGCAAAAATGATTGCCCCATCAAATCTTCATTCATAAAAAGTTGCATTGCCAGCCTTTTTCGAACCTTTTACTGCAAAAGCATTCTAAATATCTCGTGAATATTTGGACAGTTGATTTCGTCTAAATTATATGTAATTTGAAGATTATTTCCATATTTCCTGTAGTCCCATCCATTAAACATGTTGACTTTTTTCGATGTGTAACTTGTCATCCAAAGTAAACTATTGGATTATGATTTATAATAACTGTCTAACCTTCGTTTTGAGTCCCACTAAGGGTATATGTGTGTGTATGTATGTGTGTATATATATATATAATCAGACAGCATATTTGTATGCACATTTTTCTTATTTCATTCATAGAAACTCCAAAATGTAATTTATATGCAGTGACAAGATATTATAAAAACCACCCTTTTTCATGATTTGTAAAAACTTGCTTGTATCTTGTGTCTGACCTTGGAATGGCATGTTTATTATACTGTTTGCCAAGTTTCATGGCTGGAAGTTTCTACAGCCATCTTGTCTCCTCTTTAGTTCCCATTTCTCTTTACAGTGCTGTCCTCTCAAACCATCATTTGAACTACTGTTGATTAGATTTTTTTGTGCATCCATTTCTAATTACAGACGTATGGTTTTGCTTATCACAGGCAATAATTTACTTAGATTTCTCGAAAAGAATTGACTCGACACTTAAGTTAAACTTGACAGTGCTATGGTTTTTCACCTACATTTGGTTCTGAAATGTTTGTTACTCCTCACTCTTTGTAATACAATTTTTTTATATTGCTCTGTACTGCTTTCGATACCTTCTCGACTATATTATATATTTTCTATCAATCTCTTGTGAAATTAAAGACTACATGTTCGCACTTTTCTTTCATATGTTCTTGAAAATGTAGCGATTTCAGCGACAGGTTAAAGTACTCCGTTCCACCAAGTCCTTAACTTCCGTTCTATCCTTGGTAAATGTTAATCCGACATATGGCATTACTTTTTTTATAATCTTCTTGTTTTGCATTGAACTATTAAGGTTCACTCTTTGCTCTTTATATAATTAATTAAATGGCATTTCCATGTTCCTCGTCTAATTTTGCACACACAATCAAGTCATCTTGATGTGTCACATGCACAAATTATGCTGAAAGGAATTTTTTTGAACTCTTGTACCCCACATAGCATTAAAAACAAATAATATAAAAAAAATTCATATAACTTTCCTTGATATTATATATATATATGTATGTGTGTGTGTGTGTGTGTGTGTGTGTGTGTGTGTGTGTGTGTGTGTGTGTGTGTGTGTGTATCACCAGCACAGTGAAGTACTCTGCTATTTGTTTCACATTTGGAAGAAAGTTGTGTTCTTTGGGAATAATCTTGTGATCTTGTGGAGCCATGCAAGATCTACTTCGGAAATTGTGGTCCTTGCATTTTATAAGCCATCGATGTAATTTTCAAGATTTGGATTTTCTGACCTTCCATCATCTTTTTTTTTTGTTATTGCTAGAAGTATTTTTAAGGAATGTTATGCTTTGAGTTTACTTATGGAAGTATGCTTCTATTTGGCCTTATTTTCAGTTCCGACAATGTTTATGCCTGGTAACCTACCTAGGCCTTCATATTTTTTTCTGAATTAATCGTCATAGTTACAAACTGCATTCCCTTCAGACATTGTCCTGATTGCTACAACTGTTTTACTTGCTCGAGTAATGATGTTTATCAAAATCACCACAATAAAAGCAAGCCCCAGAATGGGGCATCTGGAATCTGAGGTTTGAAATTCTCTTCTGATTTGATCACAGACCCATCATATGCTTCCAGTTTAATGCCTGTAAGTGTTAGCTATACCTCTGAAACCAATTTTTTCGAAAATAAACGGCTGAAATGAACACTGCTGGCATCAACTCTTTTCTATTGTATGGGACTGAAAAACCCATTAGTGATACTCATAGGTAAAAAAAAGGTAAACGTAATGTAATTTGCAGCGTAGCTGCAAGTTATATAGGATGTGTTACAATGCTGTGTAACTTGTTGGAACAGTGTGATTTATAGATCATTTAGTTGCGCAACATCAAACTGAGGTATAGGTAAGCAAAAACATATAATGCTGTGACCACATACAATTTAGTTACGACTCCAGAATGGATAGTGCGTATCCAGTGTGAAAAATCTTTTGCCAGTGACCAATGACTCAATTTAAGAGGACACATTTCAAGGGTGGATAATGGTGCTTCAAAGGTGTTTGTGGAGGTAGGCCATGCATCCCCGTCGGGAAACTTTCCCAATAGTACAGTACTTCTAGTTCAGTTATTACTTATATACGTCAAATAGGGAAAGTAAAAAAAAAATCAGCAGGGTACCACATGAACTGATGAGGCATCATAAACAACAGCAAATCGACATGTGAAATAGCATATAGATTTGTCACATATATGAACTTCAACTCAGTCTTATTTTGACAAGTGTTGCAAAGTGCGGATCCTGTATAATTATTGTAAGTGAAGTGGGCAATGGCTGGATGTCTGTGAAAAACCCAAACACACTGCACAACCAAAGTTAATGTCTCCCAATATTTTATTGTTAGTGTGGTGGACATTGAGATTCTTCCAGCATAGTCCATTATGAGTTTGTATTCTCCTGTGGTGGAACCATAGCCACTGTCTCGTACTGTGCGGAAATTAATAAGATGCGCCGACAATTGTGTAAAAAGAAATATAACCATCGTCGGTCAGTGGGTCCTCTGCTCTTGGTGTATGGCAAACCCTACTTAGAAAACTTTATGAAACAGATTATGAGTAACCTGAGGTATGAAGTAACTCCGTGCCCTCTACATCTTTCCAGACTTAGCACCATCAGTGTGTCACATCTTTATTTTAATAAATTCTTAATAACAGGGGATGCAAAACCAGGGCTAATGCAGTAACTGTCTTATGATACTTCCTTGCTTTACTGGTGACAATTCTTCAGGAATGTCGTTCAGAGCCTCGTGAACTATTGGCAGAGATGTTTTAAATAATGGAAGTGTGATTACTCCATTTAAAACTCTGTAGTTATGTGGAGTACTAAAACGGTTACTTACTTCCAAGCAATATGGTAGTATTTTTTAAAGTGTGTCTCGACGTGTTGACAGCTGCTCCTGTATTAAGTTAAAAGTAAGTTTCCTGCGACAGTGCCCTGCTGATATTCTTTTACCCTATGTGTCCTAACCATCGTCATCTTCGTGTGCACATAACACTTGTGGGAAAGGGAAAATGAACACCCGGATGCAATGGTACCACATGAATGAAGGTTTTATTGAATAAATGTACAAGACTGCAGAGTGTGTCAAACAACAATGTCAGTATATTGTGTAGCTTCCTTTAGCTACAGTGCAGTCTGGCAGTTGTGGTTAGAGACGATCATAAAGGTGTCGGATGTCAAATTGGTAAATTGTGTTCCACGCTTCTCCCACCTGTTAATGCAATTGGTGGAGGTTTCTTGCCGGTATTTCAGACCGTACAAAATGCCATCCCACCATATCCCTCACATGTTCAATGGGGGACAGGTCGGGTGATCTCGCTGGCGAGGAGAGTTGACGAACACCATCGAAAACGCGTTGGGAAACACCAGACGTGTGTGCACAGGCATTCACCTGCTGGAAGAGGACATCTCATTGGTGTTGTAGGAATGACAACAAAATGGGCTGGATGATGCTCTGGATGTAGTTTTCACAGTTCATTGTTCCCTCAACAAACACCATACGTGTACGATCATTGTAGGCTATCACTCTCCAGACCATGATACGAGGAGTCCTATATGTTGCTGCCATATATAATCTGGACGTTGCCGTTCTCCTGGCCGATGCAGCACTCGCAAACGACCATCACTAGCATCAAGGCAGAATCAGCTCTCGTCACTAAACACAACTCCGCGCCATTCATCCCTCCATTTGCATCGTTCGCGACACCATCCGAGGCAAGCTGCATGGTGATGAGGTGTGAGAGGAATCCTGGCGATCAGCAACCTTGATTGTAGTCCAGAGTCCAGAAAATGGTTGGTGATGGTCCTAGCTGACACACTGGGTGCAACAGTGGCCTTAATCTGTGCTGTGGTCGCCGTGAGATCAGCAATGGCTGCTCGTCTGATGCTGTGGTACAGGCGGGAATCCATATATATACCACTGCCATCTGGAACCAGATTGATGAACGTGTGCACCTTCATTGGACCACCGGCGCCACCAATGATGCACAGCAGACACTTCACGTCCTACGCATTGGGCAATTCTTCGGAAGGACCATCCAGCCTCCCTCAGGCCCACAATACGACCTTGTTCAAAGTCCGTTAATTGCATGAAATATTGTCGCCTATGCCATAGTGTTATGCCTACGCTGCTTCCTACACACAGGGCGATGCTTGAAACAATGGACTACTCTTTCACCGAGTGTACTACAATTGTATTGGGTGCAGTGGATTTTTGTCTAGTATGCTGTTCTTACTCTGTCCTTATCACAACACTGTTGATCATTGCATGTACTGCCCTCTTATCAGTGATCATGCGCATATGTAGTATCTACGTCACTGCTTTAGTAGTGTTAATTTTCCACCAGTGTATTCTTTCTCAGTTTCATTGTGATTCTGTACATAAATGTGACGTTACTAATTCCCCCCCCCCCTTTTTAACGTTATCAGGCTTGTTTTAAGTATTCCTGGGCCTGTTGTAAGTTTTCATTTTTAAAACTTGTCATGTTTATATCAGACCAGTCTAATCAATTCACAGTGCATAAATTTTAGTATTATATACACTACCAGTCATTTTGTTACGGAAGCAAACTTTCGAGCACTTTATAACACTTTTATATTAACAGTTTCCAGAACGACATTATTTTACTAGTGATCTAGATTACGATTATATTACTGCAAAGCCACATGTGGGTAATGATATGTATGTTTCTGTTTTTGTATGTTATCCTAGTATGTGTAACATGTAAAACATTTTCAATTTCAGGACTTATCGTACAAGGATAAACACTGGCATGAGGCATGTTTCCTATGCAACAAGTGCCGCGTTTCGCTTGTTGACAAACAGTTTGGGTCAAAAGCGGACAAGATTTACTGTGGCAACTGTTATGATGCCCAGTTTGCTTCCCGGTGTGATGGTTGCGGTGAAATCTTCAGAGCAGGTGAGTCATACCTAACACTGTGTAGATCTAGGAAGTAATGTAGAATTTATAAGTTAAAGGCTGTTCATGTTAAAGTGAGCACTTTTAAAATCAACGTTAGAAAAAAGTCACTGCCCATGCCTGCATATATTTTAACGGCTGCACTGTGTGACATGCGCCCAATGAAGTTGGTAACGACAGAAGGAAAAGTAGTTCTATGTCTTAACGCCGAATAAAAAGTGTTAGATAATCATTTAGGCTATTGTTACTTAAATTATTATGTTTGCTTTGTTTTTTTTTATGCATCAAAGTGTAAAAATTGACCAAATTTGTAACATATTTAATTTTGTAATAATTTCACACTTTCCCTAACCGACGCACGAATAAAGTGATCAGGCCCATGGCAACGTTAATTTTACATAAGGCAGAATACACAAAGTGCATACAAGTAGATCTTAAGCAAGGCTTTCAAAAATGCTCATTGTAACATGAACAACCTATAGTATTAGTGCAAAATTCCAAATTTGTCTTAAGGTTTGTAAATTAATTATTTTTCGAATTTCTTAGCATAACCTAGGTAACCCTATTATCTCGTTTACGACTATTGTCACGTAGTATTAAAAAATGTGTTAAGTGACGGTTTTCAAGAGATGCGAATTTTCTTTGAATTCGTCTGTTCTTTAACTCACTTTGAATTCATCATGCGAAATAAGAGTTTAATAACACCATAATGCACAAACAACCAATCGCGACTATTTAACAAAGTCTTTGCAACAAGAAGATCTGAAAACTTCGAGTGGTTGATGTTCTTGTGTGCGAAGCATGTGTTTGCAGGAAAAAATATAGTGTGGATAATTTAGTTTTTGTAGGTGTCATTTCCCTATCTAATAACAAAAAAAGATGATCTGAACTGACCAATAAATTCATCTACAATAATATTTATTTTTCATGCAAACATCCTTACTTTCGTCTCCTAAACAAATTATGTAAAAGCTGCAAGACAGACTTTTGGATTTATTAGCGACATTTTTGCATTTCGAAGAAGAAAAAGTTAATTGCAGGATAAAATTTACACATTTTATTGACATCTGCAAAAAGAATATATATATGGCAACACAAATGTTTTTTACCTCGAGGATAACTGTCGTGGATGTATAGTTAAAGAGGACTTTTTTCTTCTTCGAAATGCAAGTATTTCGAAAACACTTAGAACCCGTGCAGTAACCTCCACTTTCCTGGCTGTCGTCCTCAAAGAATTTTGCATGCCTGGCACCTCTTCTAATGTCAAGAACATGTGACAGACATAAAATTCCAATCTTCAGAGGGTTTTTGATTATACTGTACACATTCTAATTAGTATTGTGTACATAATTGTTATAAAACTGACTTGCAGTATAATTTATTCTCCTTCACAGCCTTGGTTCAGATTCCGTGCAGATCTTCATTTATTCCAGAACAACTGTCGTGACACGTTGAAAATTTGCCTTTGCTCTGTCCGCATCCGGTATTGGGATCATTATATTTTTCACTTCTTTAAAGGGATGGGAGGCGAGACATTTGAGATAAAACTTCTTGGCCTGTTTGGACGAATTTTCATGAGCTTCTTTCCCACCTGACGGGATGTGAACTCTATTTAAGACCAGTCTCCATCAGAGGTCTCAGAATCGTTCTGTTATGCATTCAACTTATTGACGACTCCTGCAGGTCGTCCTCAACTACTGCATTTCTGAAAACTTCTGATAGCGATACTGATACCGTGAGTCCTACACTTGACTTTCGGGTAACACCGTCTGGTCTTAACAAACACTACTGCACTAACCTTCAGATATAGGTCGTTTATACGCCTGTGAATAAAATTATTGTAGTTCTTATTTGGTAACTATCCGAGAACAGTAGAGGTCTCTAAATACAGGTGCCACTTAAAGGCATAAAGAGCGGATCTTCACAAAAAGTTATGTACATAGGGCTGTTGATTTTTGTAGCCTCTTCACGAATTGTCAAGGTGTGCTAGTTTCCAAATGTAAATGTCTGAAGGCTGTCTAGTAAAAATATAAAAGCATTAACAATTGTCGAAAAATCACAAGTGAGTTATGGATGCAATGTCGGGACACTCCAGAATGCACACTCACAAAGAACATTAGTGCTGAAAGCCATGTCGATGTCAGTTCAAATTCTGCACAGGTTCCCAACAATTGTAGCTATCTTTTTGCCATGTGTAACGAAGCAACAGTCTATAGCTCTCACGCAACAGTTGATCGTAGATCACAGACAGTATTTCAGAATGTATATTTATTATGTCGTACAGTTTTGGCTGCGACCTGTTGGAATGTAAATTTATTTCGTCTGATATCCTATTTGCGTAATCTATACATTGAAAGGTTGAACACTTTTCGGGGTGTTTGGGGGAGTGATTTTTAAATAAACATCTTTCCTCCTGGAGGCCGCCTGAAGTATTATTTCATCCTCGTAAGAGGGACTTGTCAGACATATATATCATCTTTATGCTCACACTGGCTTCCTCGAAAACATTTTCTAGACACCATTGTTCTATCTATCTTGCCTCGAAGTCCAAATTTTCCATTGTGTTCTTGGAAACTGGCATTTAGTTTGTTTTCTAAATGATCATCCATTGACATGGCAAAATTACCATGTGGCTATGTGGTGCGCTATTTAGGGTTTGATTCGTCACTTTGATATTTTTCTCTCCTTTTAGACGATCTTTCCCATTAAACCTCGTAGTTTAACTGGCTGTTATTGATGATGTTCCAGACACAGCTCATTTGAATATTTACCGTTTCTATTGTGTCATTAACCTCAGCAGTGCTCTTTTTGACATCCTCTTTTGTTTGGTTGTCATTCTTTGTGTGGAGCATAGTTACGTGGCGAGACATTATCCTAAAGTCTCTTTTCAAATTATCACTAAATTTTATGGACACATTGAAGTTCACAAACCTGATATTTCTGGCTGCTTCAATTGTCCGATTTTATAAATGTCAGCAATGAACACTATACCCATGTTATCTTGCCTGCTCAAACTTGGCTGTTGTATACTGCTTACCGTTATTTACTTGTAATTGACGATATCCTTTCGAAATGATTTCATATCTTTTCTTCGCTACACACCTTCATTATTATTTTTCATTTTTTGTGTGAGGTATCTCTTCATTAGGTTCTCATGTGTGTTTGTACCCTGTGACATGACAATCGTCAAAACCATTGCTTCTTGTTTTATCATCAAACATTGTAACTCCACTGGAAACTTATGACAGTTTTGCTGGTGAACGTTCATATTGACAATAGACTATAATTCTATATTCTCGATGTATGTAAACACGCCAATAATCATTGCGAAGACTTAAGCTGGCTCTTCCATACACAGGATACAGCCCTACTCTATGTTTTCTGCACTGTAACATTTGAGTATTTGTGTGAAGCTGTTATTGTGATGTGTCTCGTGAATTCCCAATATATTGATGCAAGAGTGTGTTATGTATAAGAAAATTGTAGCTGTGGCTGCTGTCATCTTCCTAGCAAGGTCTTCTTCTGTGTTCCGACGGTGTCGTCTGACAAGGCCAAATAATTCTCTCATGGCATTAATAAAAAACAGACCACCAACCAGCGCCTACTCAAATGGTTAGTGGCATATTTGATATATTCCCTAAGAAACTGTTAGTTCTTCCGGGATGAAAAGTACCGTATGTGCTAATTCCGAATATAATCTACTCCTCTACCAAATTTCATCCAAATCCGTCGAGCCGTTATGACGTGATTGAGTATCAAACAAACACAAAAACTTCCGCATTTATAATATTATTATGATTGTTGAGCTGATTTTTTTAATGGTAAAACATGTACAACATTTGTTTATTTGAAAACGCCCTTCTTTACCTACTTGAAGAGGAAGCGGACACATCATTGAAAGCTTTTAAGGCATCCCACAGAGGCTGTCCTGGTTCGATTTCCAACACAGTCACTACAGATTTTTGCATGTGGGGAATGTAGTGAACGTTTCTGTTTACCATATGTGTTTCTCGGAGTACTCCTGTTTCTCCAGTAATTGCATTTCATGCTACTTTCAGATATGTTTACTACAATGAATGCTGGAGACATCGTTAAGTGTCTTCCAAATTCTCAACACAACACTATCACTTGTTTGTGGTTGTATCATTTTCACCAGCTTATGAAGTAACAATGCCAGATCATCATCACCACTCTCGACATTGTGATTTGGTCACGCTGTCGGATAGCATGTGAAAAAAGCTGAAGTATGACTTTGAAAAGGCATGCAATGTTTATATGGGTGTTTTTTCGTCGCCAACCGATAACCAGTATGTGTTAACCTTCTGTTTCTAGCTCTCCTTCATTATTTCTTTATCGCTCTTAATGAAGTGTTGCAAGAATGCGAGAAAAAATTGAGTTTGGCTGTATTGGTGACACTGCCGTTTGCCGTTTGTTTTGCGTGAATACGTCTACGTTGACGCGTTCGGGCGCCTTGATGTTTATTTTACGTTCCCGGCACCGCTTCACTCGATCATATGGGGTTTTATCAATATCACTTGATTGCTTTTAAAGTACTCTTTCCAACCGTGTACGATTTCTGTATTTCGACTTGGCTTCTTGACGAGTATTGGCCGAAATTGTGTTGTTTTCTTCATTTTTATATTAAACTTATACAATCTCACCATAACCATGCCACACAAATGATTTTATACACTCAATCGATTGATCTTGACGAGAGCTGTTTATTGAAACTTAAATGAGTGTCGTAGCTTCTCCTAGTCAAAAGTTATACTACGCGGAAATTATGAGACGCGGCGAAACGAACTCAAAATTGCGTCGCCCCCCCCCCCCCCCCGCCCACGGTGCTTCGTAGTCCTCACCCAACAAGAGATATTTTTGATCTTTTGGCAATCGAGTGGTGTAATAGAATTTTTTATGTAGACGATAGATCCGGAGCTGCAATGTCAAACTCTATGCCCCGATTTTGTTATCATCGATTTTCTGGATTCCTCCCGCTATGGTTGCAAATTTAAAAACTTATTCACGTCAAAAAAGCATATTTGGGAGATGAGGATTTTTGTTCAGGAATCTGAGTTTTTACGTCAATGAAGAATGGCAGCGAAACTAAATAGAATAGGGGAAGCATCGGCGAAATCAAATAAATTGTGTAAGTAAACGAAAACTATGTAGTACACTTTTCCGTAGGTTTTGGTGTTCAGAGTATGTATGGCGTTGTGTAACAGACTAATCTCTTCACATCATCACCTGCCCTCCTTCGACGACTTTGGCCTGGAGCAGTATTACCCGCCATAGCAGTTATACGTCGTCAACAGATAACTTATTGCACAGAAGGGTTAATTTTATACGGTGCCAGCAAAAATTTCGATGCTTTCGTATCTCCACGTGTGTGTATGTGTTTTCTGAAATTACAACCCATACATAAAGTTACACAACGCTTTTTCAACTTCCGAGAATTCATTTTACAGACTGACTATTTATCTGGGTCATTCAAAGCACTTTGCCACTTTGCATCGGGAGAATTGAGACAGCTGATTGCATGCAAATCTGTGGATTGGTTTCGTTCGAAAAGGAAATGAGGTGGGAGTGCGTTATTATTCACCAACAACGTGGGTAGGCCAAACCCTGTTCAAGATGTATCATGTACAACCTGCCTTTAGTTTCACATCGCCACGTGGCTGGGGCGATACCCTTCACGCAAGACGATCTACTATGCTCTAGGCACGCCGAGACTAAAACATCGCTAACATTACTTTTAAAGAGAACAATATTGTGTATACATAGTCGTCAGTTAGCGAGAGATAGGTCACCCACAATAAAGTTTTGCAAAACGTTCTAATTTACAAAATAGAAATAAATTTAAAAACATACTTAAAGACTATACCAAATGATTTTATAAACTTGCAAAGTTTTTTCATTAGGTTATGTGAATGGCGCTTGTTAAAACAGATTCATGTTACTAGAATATTTTATATGATTTTACAATAATTCGTTAGTTCACATTTAAATATAGGTTGTTCGCGGCAAAGTGAACACTTTTTTACTTAACCTTTGAGAAAACAAACACTGTCCGTTGGTTGCACAGATGCTACTGTGCACGCATCCAGGAGGCTTAGTGGACAGAAAATGAAGTAAAATAGTTGCCTGTCTTCGCTTTATATTGTGAGTGAACGTTTAGATTGATGGCATATCTAGTTTGTGTTTTATCTACTTTTGACATACACATATGAAGTAGGCTACAAGTTGGCACGTTAGCAACACATTTACATTCTAAACAATTTGACGTTTTTATTTGACTGGCGCATACATAGTCATTAATTCAGTGGCAGTGTTAATGTTACATATGGCGAGAGAATACAAAATGAGTATAAAAGTAGTTCTTCAGCAGGGCTTTCAAAATTACTCGATTAACCGTGAACAGCCTATACCTACATAGGTGTCTATTTTGTGTTGATCGCACACACATGTGTATGATCAAATTTTAATAATACTTATATTAGTTTATTTAATTTAATAAAATATTTCTTTCCTTAAAATAGTGCCGAATACATTAAAAGTCATTCCTTTTTGTACAACATACCTAATAAAATTTTAATCGGCCGTAGTAACAAAAACAAACAAGTTTGTGAAATTTGTGTAATATGTTTGATGAAATTCCAAACATTTCTTCTCACGTCTTGTGAGGTGACGTCCGTAGCCAAGTTCTCTCGAGCATCACATTCGTAGCCAAGTTCTCTCGAGCATCACATTCGTAGCCAAGTTCTCTCGAGCATCACATTCGTAGCCAAGTTATCTCGAGCATCACATTCGTAGCCAAGTTCTCTCGAGCATCACATTCGTAGCCAAGTTCTCTCGAGCATCACATTCATAGCCAAGTTCTCTCGAGCATCACATTCGTAGCCAAGTTCTCTCGAGCATCACATTCGTAGCCAAGTTCTCTCGAGCATCACATTCGTAGCCAAGTTCTCTCGAGCATCACATTCGTAGCCAAGTTCTCTCGAGCATCACATTCGTAGCCAAGTTCTCTCGAGCATCACATTCGTAGCCAAGTTCTCTCGAGCATCACATTCGTAGCCAAGTTCTCTCGAGCATCACATTCGTAGCCAAGTTCTCTCGAGCATCACATTCGTAGCCAAGTTCTCTCGAGCATTACATTCGTAGCCAAGTTCTCTCGAGCATCACATTCGTAGCCAAGTTCTCTCGAGCATCACATTCGTAGCCAAGCTCTCTCGAGCATCACATTCGTAGCTAAGTTCCAGCCTAGAAAGTCAGGTAAGCCATATGAGTGTTCCTTTTTTTCTTAATAGAATAATTAGTATGCTTATTTGTGTAAATAAAAACTTGTCATGTTCACCAAAATTTTGAAATTTATCAGAACTAATGTTTTGGTTTCCAAATATGGTTTTGTTTACGTATATTTCAAACAGTAGTTTTCTTGCTGCGATAGAGCCGCAGAAGGCCAGGCGATCTGACTTGTACCTCCCACTAGCTGGAGCCAGTAGCCTATCACGACTGTGCGCTGTTGCCTAGTTCGCAGTGTTGTGAACCATTTCAATATGATTAGGTCACTTTTGAAATTGGCTCATTTTGCTGAATAAGTGAAAATCCTACGACTGTAGCTTTAACCTTCGTGTTTTACATTAGATGGGAGTGTGCATGACAGTTGGTATAAACTCACGACTATTTTACAGAATGAAGGATATTCTTCGTTCTTACCTTGACAGGAAACCATATTTTGTAGGATATATATATATATATATATGCCTCTCTTGCTATGAAATCATGTAATAACAAAGTCTGAATCGTGCTTGGTTGACACGAGATAATACTGTATGCAGCACAGCTGTTCCATTCCACCCAATGTTGATGTCCTCTCTGTTATATAGCTTCAGTTCCTCGACGGGCTGTGAATGTTTCTCAACGGGTCCCCCTCCCCCCTCCCTGCAGTTTTCGCGTAAATTACGGCGCTAAATGAACATTGTGTTATCACCAGTAGTTGGTTGCGAAAAGGAAGTGGTTTACAAAGTTGACATATAATCTTTAGTGTGCGTTATCTAGTGACTGCAACGTATTTATTACTGTTGCATACGAATTACATGTTATTTGTGCGAATCGAATCTGTATGAAATATTACCATACAAACGTATATGTAGTTTTGCAGTTCCATAAATAAATTTTCTTAACAGGAATGTGTGAATATGCAGCCCCGTGCACATTGAAAACTTTACACCTTAGTCAAATACAGGTCTTGTTACCGCCATTTTGCAGAAAATCTCCACTAGATGGTAATTTATGGAGGTCGTTCGGCGATTAGATTTCTACACTTAAAAAACAAGGCGGACTAACACTTAATGTGACTGAGCATACTACCCTTCGTTACTAGTGGTGACTAGATTTATCTCTGCGTATGGCCCAAGGCTTTGAATGCGGGCAACATATGATATGGAACTAGTTATACACCAGCCACTGCACACATTTTTCCAACTAGAGAATCCTTATAACTAGATAAACCACGGAGACACATCGTTAAGTACAGGTATCTGCAACTCTCCCGCAGAAGATAAGTTTTAATACCTACCTGATATGAAAAGATAAAAACGCCACGTTAACTGGATTAGCGCATTTAAGAGTTAATTTACTTCGCCCCAGAGATAACAAGTAAAAGCCGCAAGCATTTCTAGGGCGAAAACTAAAGCTCTCCCACTAAATATGTAAGTGAAATTTAAAACTGTACACATGTTCTTAGTAAATAAAAACTGTACACATGTTCTTAGTAAATGAAAACTGTACATATGTTCTTAGTAAATAAAAACTACTATTACCCTCAAAAAGTGGAATATTTAAATCCAGAATAGTTTTCTCTGTGTTACCAAACGCCGAAAAATAATACAGGTCTTGCTTACTCATTTTTATATAAATTTCTCTCACTTTGTGTATTGGAGCAAGCGCTACCGATACAACTAAGTAGCTATTTCTTGTCTAATAGTAGAATACCATAACTTACGTTTTTTACTTATGTCAAATGAGAACAATGCATATGATTAGTACGCTGGAAGCGTATGTCTCTTTACACTCTCCAGAGATAACAAGGGCCACTCAGATGTGTCAGTGTAGTCACTCGGCCAGGGTGAAAGTGCACAACCCAGGCTGGTGTCTGCCTGCTGGTCGGTATCCCATTACAAACGTCCTGATTCGCTCCAGCGGTACACTGCCAGCAGGCGGCGAGTGATCTCCTAAAGTCAGGAGCGGATATAGACTTTCAGTTGTTTTTTTTTTTTTTGGGCTGGGTTGGGAGGGGGGTCATTTTCCCCTTGTGCAGATACAGTTCTAGACTTTCTATTTGTGGCATGGGAATATATCACTCTCTCATAATAATTTTACGAACCAGTATTAAATCACTCAAATTAAATCTATATTTTGAACAATTATGGTATTATTTCATTTCCGTTTTTAAACATTCACAGGCTAGTTTTATGTCTATATAAGTTTTTTTTTGGGGGGGGCTGGGGTTATACACCTTGTGACCCCCTCCCCACTCTGGATCTGCCCCTGTCTCAAGTATGGTTGGCGCCACTGCATTTTTTTTCAAAAACTCTCATAAATGAGCTATCATGTGGCTACCTATAGTTGTAATTATTAGTTACTTGAAATGCCTCGAAAAGGTCTCTTTTCAATATTCACATGGTGGTATGATTGCATGTACAGCAACATTTGATTCAGGAAATCTTATAATACCTTTTATTCTTCATGCGTGACATTAAAATGGCTGTAAGCCTCATGACAAGTGCATCAGTGATTTGACATTAATTTGAAAATCAGCGCATTATAAAAAAAGTATGTGAGAAACTTATGTAAGATGACAAATACAAAGTCCATTACACGCTGCAAAAAGAGGTCGGTAATTTTTGAATGCCAAAGAATATGCCACTTTTCCAAACCATTTGTTACCTTAATTGTCCTATCGGTGAGTAATACATGAATTCTATCGGCTAATACCATACACTCCAGCTAAATGATTGAATACGTTATGGAGTGGATGAGTTTATTTTTACTTGTGCCATAAATTAAAATCAGATGGCCCTTGGTAAACAGTGTTTGTTGTAAAAGATGAGAATGTTGTCAGTGTTCTAGAACGGCCTGCCCTAGAACCAATTAAGTTCCAAACAAAACATTATATGGCAGGATACGCAACTTCGCAGCTAATCGACTGAGTTAGCGCAATTTATCAAGTTTACCATATAACAATAAACATTGTGAGTCACGTCCTGTAATGCGCCTATAAAGGTTTGCAGTTGAAAAAAAAATTAAATTAATCCCTGTCTCAGTAATCTTCCGGAAGACATTTTTGGCGATCCTGTAGATTCCGGTGTATGCTGGGGTAAATAAAAATAATACATCTGTCGTTCCAAACAAAAATTATTCTTTTTTATGTCAGTTTAGTGCATTGTTTTTTATTGTAATACTGTGTGTTCGAGGAAAATAGTAACACTGCGCAAAATTAGGTTTAAGTATAAATTTATATTAAGGAGAATGGTGCACGAAAGCTGTGTATTTACCTTATTTTAGCCAAAAGTTGTTTTGCACATAATTTTTCAACATTTTTGGCGCGACAAGACGTAAAGAATAATTCCTAACACCTTCTCACATTGATATATATTCACTACCATTACTACTATTGGAGCACTGATGGAAGGTAAGAAAGAATATCTTATATCTCATCTTCCATCAGTGCTCACACAACAATAAAGGTAGTGAATATTTCACAATGCAAGAAGTTGTTAAACATTAATATTCACGTCTTGTCGTCCCAAAAATTTCGATAAACCCTCTGAAAATTATTTATAACGAAAAGCTGGTAAATATACTGTTCTCGTGCACCATTGGCCTCAAATAACATGAGTCATAACAAATCCATCTTCTACTGATATGCATTTAGGAATGATTTACCCAGATATCCATTCGAACGCTCACTTAAGTTGTAAGTAATACACATCGCCCAAAAGGAGATTTATTTACTAATGACTTGTATGGCAATTTATAAACAGGTTACACTGCAATGCGACACATGCGCGAATAACTTTTGCTACAAAAAATATCTTGTTATTACAGTTTTACTGTTGTGCAGTGAGGTGTAATATTATCGTCCTTGAAGAGGGACTCAAAGCCCTGGAAAGATGTACATGAGGAAGGAGAGCCTCAGAACATTAGTGGTCACCAGTGACTGAAACTCTTTGAGAGATGAAATATTTGTACAGCCACCAATCTTTGGCTCGCCAAACGATAACTCTGCCACTTGCAATCCGGTGTCTTTCAACGATGATGGATGGTTAATTGGTATATTCCCCGATCTCTCCAGATGTGTGGAATCGCTAGTGAGACTAAATTGGCTCTCATCTATAGAGCACTCAACCCTATCGCTGAACTCACCAGTCCTTGTGTTCCCAGCACCACAGCAAACACCATATCCGATGAGTATGCGTCAATGATTCACACCGTACTAATAGCCAAGTGAACAGATCACATGTGCGCAGGTTTCTGGCCATAGTAAAACGCGAAATCGGACATCCAGTAGTGTGTTGCCATCGATGTCTCCTCGCCTGTAGGACAATATACCGGTCTTCCATCGTTATAGTTACGTGTGGACGACCACTTAAAAACCTCCGTGGAGCTGTTCCTGTTATTCGAAATGCCACCCGAGCTCGTTGCCAATAATAAAACACAGATTCACAATAACTTAAGGTCTTCCTAATTCGCATAATATTCTAGGTAATCACATTTATGCATGCGGACATTATTTAATTATACATGACCCGTCACATTTTATTGTTTAAAATAGGGTTGCAACTCTTGATTATTTGTATGATGGGGTGGGTAATTCAATCAACATTCTTGCTTTCTTGATAGCCACAATTTGACATCTTACAGTACAAAATCCCATGTATGTACTGCAGGAAATATTCATATTGTTAGTATGTATTTACCGCCACTTTTAATGTCTTCTACTTTCAGTACTTTTCTAGACTGACTATAGTTTGTTGACATCATTGGGCTTCTCTTACCCCTAGGAATAACCTACCAAAGCAGTGTGTGCGCATACACACACTATGGTCCATTAAAATTTCAGCGCTAAGAAGGATGTGAATTATCACAACCACATATATTAGACAGAATACTTATCATACACAGGTGACATGGTTACTCTTGCAGATTGGTGTGACATATAGGACATGGTCGAATCAGTACTGTGTGGCCGTATCACGAGTGGCAGTTACCGCTATTACACGACACAGTATTGAGAATGCTGCTTCGGAATTGGCAACGTTTATCCATTGTGATCCTGGACGTCCTGTGGCAGGCCAGGCATCGTCCGACTATGGACCTTCCTTTTTTTTGATGGGGGAGAGATCCAGTTAACACACAGGCCAGTGAATTAGTGTCACGTGGTGGTAATCCAGAAAACGTCGAACGATGGATGCCACGTGCAGTCGCTCATTGTTCTCGTGGTGCAAACCCCTGGTGGGGGGGGGGGGGGTTTATAAAGATAGGTGACAACAACAGGCTCCAACTCTTCCGCGATGTAATGGTTGCTGGTCAGTGTCACGGCGATGAGCATTAGGTGCGAACCGAAGTGGAATCCAGTGGAACCTCATACCCGGTGTTGGGCCGGTATGAAGATACATAATGCAGGACTCGCCCAGGCGTCCGCCGAGGTACCACCAGACATTGGCGTGACCAGTGTGATGTTGCGAGCAGAAGCGGAATTAGTTGGAGAAGATGATGACGTACCATTCGTCCCTCCAGGCCCGACATTCCACGCACCATTGCAGCCACAAGTGCGTGTGGTGAGCAGTTAGTGGCAGCCGCAGTAATAGGAACCTGGATATGATGCCCAGATGTTGCATATGTCGACGCACCATGCTTGTGGACACAAGTTGATGAGCCACATACCTGAAATCTTGAACTAGGATGTTTGATGTGGCTGTATGGTCCGTAATGTCCATGCGCACCAGGTGACTCGTTGGTG
The DNA here is from genome assembly GCA_029891345.1 of Dryococelus australis. Lineage (NCBI taxonomy): Eukaryota > Metazoa > Arthropoda > Insecta > Phasmatodea > Phasmatidae > Dryococelus > Dryococelus australis. The sequence continues at coordinate 3,255,119 of CM057009.1, read as the reverse complement.
CGGAAGGCCCGTTGGTTTCCTGGATGTTGCTCATCATTTTTCTCCTCAACCCACTGTTCTCATATCCGCTTCTGTTTGGTTGCATTTCATCCGATGTAAGAGAGAATTTTGCGCTAGGATAATCCACAATCCCGATAGGCCACGATTCTCCCACTGTCAAAGGTGGAAACCAGTTCATATGGTTGTATTTATTGTTCTTTGATGCAGCATGCTAACCCCATCTATGCATGGGAACGTGCATAGATTTATAACCTACTGTAAAACTAAGTGTTATGTGTGAGCCCGCGGTAAGGACGGGAGCTAAGTGCATCTCAGGACTAGGCCCTATACCCTACAAGGGAAGGAGATCATGCAAGGAGACATGCGTCGTGGCGGCAAGGGATTGGGCTGCCATGACCGCAATTGAGGTTATGACAACCTCCCCTAAGTGTACTTAAGTTATAGCTGAACTATTATAATAAGAGAAAGGGGGGGAAAAATAGGTATATACACCGTAAAACCCCTTTCGACAGGAAATAATTCAAATCTGTTACATGCATTAATAGAAAATTCTACATGAGACAGATGGGTAGGAGCCATGCTCTTTATTAGTGGGTTGAAAAATACTAGTAGAGACGGGGCGGAACATCTTTGAATTTTATAATTTGACTCTGACTCGACCAGGGTGATGCTTGCTCATCACTCGGGTGAGGGGAGTGGCGCAACTGAGCCTCACCTTCGCTCCCCCGTATCCCCAGTAGATCGTGAAATCTTAAAAGAAAATGAGCTGTCAGTGTGTGTCAGCAGTGCCAACACTCACCAGCTTTTACCAGTTTTTAAACAACACGGGCAAACTATGTGCCCTGATCTCCGCTTGTATACCGCTTAGCAACACGGGCAAACTATGTGCCCTGATCTCCGCTTGTATACCGCTTAGCAACACGGGCAAACTATGTGCCCTGATCTCCGCTTGTATACCGCTTAGCAACATCGCCACTGACACAAGTGTTTAGTTTTTAAGCTAAGTGGCGCATCACGTCATTTCGCTGCCCTACTTATTCCTAAACGTGGGGTCCTTCAGACCTTCATTTGGTTGCAATTTTAATGACCAGCAGTGTAATTATGCAACAAGAGAAGTGTGAATGGCAAAACGTCCAACTGATTATTTCTGAAAATAATTTTCGGTCACGTCATCGTTTACAAAATAACTAAAGACGCAACTTCTGTTGAACTTTTTTTCAGTTAATTTGTTGTTTTTGTCCGCATATGAACTTCCAGTGCTGCATTAGTATAGCATCTACTATATAGTCCATTCACTGTTACTTCCAACTTTTCTGAAGCCCTGCTAAATTTTACTTCGTCTATTCCTCCGCCTCTGTCCGACAAGGCTTAACTAAGGCTGCTTCGGGATTTCCAGTATATACGTGCAATTACGTACATTTGCGTACCAGCAGTAATGTGTACTTGTCGAAACTATTCGGACATGTCATCACCTATTCATGTTGGACTGGTCGCACCTCCTGGCGGAAATTTCAGAAACTATGTGACAACAGAAAAATGCGGTGCAGTATGGTGTTATATAGTGTCTGCGTTGCAACTTAGATGGTTATGTATTAATATGACACGCATAACCTTATAAACATGTGGTATTTATTTTTGTGTCATGGTTTTGTACGTTGACTTCATACTAGTTTAAGCGCTGAAACATGGCTTTAGCCGGGAATGAGTAATTAATAGAAGCATTAGTGCTCGCATATTATTTACGGGAGGGAAATAAAAGACGGCGCAGAAATATTGTACACTGGTCGCTTGGCAGAGCAGCAAGTTTGTTGTTTTTAGCGAAAACTAATACACGCAAATATGTCAATATAATGTATGTTTTTGGTCATCGTACACTTTGAGTACAAATTGTACAGCAGAAAAACAAATCGCAGCATACACCTGGGAAATATGCTGCAGAAATCTATAAAACGCTCAGCATTTTATTCATAATTGGAAGCACCTTTTATTTAACTGACAATTATTTACACTTCCTATTCACGGAAATAGGTGACATAAAACTGTTTACATAAAACAGAACGACATTTTGTAAATACTTATTAACGTTTAAAATTTGACACAAAACGTACACGTTAATTTTCACAACTGAAATAAGTATGGTGATTGCCGTAAGTACGCAAAGCAAGTAAGCAACTTTGTGTACTTGCCTAGTATAGAGCCTGTTTGTACTATACTGGGAATTCGGACAACGATAGTATACACATGGCGACGTGACAGGCGGTGCCGAGTACCGATATGTACTTAGAGTATTCTGATGCAACCTAAATACTTGGCGTTGTTAGTGCGTGTTGACGTCAAAGATATTTTCGTCTGAGCGCAAAGAGTGTTTGGGTGGAGTGCCGCGGGGCTCTCATTGAGCGCAGCTCGTTGAAGAAAGGTGGACAGGACACCGCGCGGTCGTATAAGGACTGGCCGATTAGCTTATTGCGTCACTGGGCATTACCTACGCTGAGCAGCGCGCTGCCATGTTGAAAACACCGGCCCAGTCCATTTTCAGTTGGCGTCTACTTATTCATCGACATGCATTTCTCGCACTATTTTTTGTTACGTTTTTACCGTAATGTGTATGCGTGAGTAGAAGTCAGTTGATGGCCACTTACTTTTACCGTAATGTGTAAGCGTGAGTAGAAGTCAGTTGATGGCCACTTACTTTTACCGTAATGTGTATGCGTGAGTAGAAGTAGGTTGATGGCCACTTACTTTTACCGTAATGTGTATGCGTGAGTAGAAGTCAGTTGATGGCCACTTACTTTTACCGTAATGTGTATGCGTGAGTAGAAGTCAGTTGATGGCCACTTACTTTTACCGTAATGTGTATGCGTGAGTAGAAGTCAGTTGATGGCCACTTACTTTTACCGTAATGTGTATGCGTGAGTAGAAGTCAGTTGATGGCCACTTACTTTTACCGTAATGTGTATGCGTAAGTAGAAGTCAGTTGATGGCCACTTACTTTTACGGTGCTGGATTTTGCTCCGTATTCCTTTACTGAAGTTGTTTTTATATTGTTTAGTTTATTGTGTTTGATTTCGGTGCTTTTTGATACATTTAAATTTAGTAATGGGTTATGTAAACTAATTCGCGTACGTTTTAATACTGTTTTGTTTTTAGAAGTACAGCTTGATAAAATGTTTACGCGACATTCTGGCGTGTTATTTCTCACACTAGCTGTCCTAAGAGCACGCTGTTCATGAATGTACTATACAGTAATCACCGTACATATGTTTGGGTTTCTATTTATTTATGATTCTTCCGCCCCGAATATCCAGCTTCTTATGACTACATTAGTAGTACAGATTATTAGTACTAATTATTGCTTCAGGAATTTGCTATTTCCTTTTTGCCACAACGTCAATAATGATTTATTTGTGTACATACGATCGCGCGCACATCGTAGAGTAATGAAGTAACACTCGCACGATCTGATGAGCTGCACTAATGAATGATGTCACAATTGGTGCCGAGCGAGCGGCTCACGACGTTTGAGTCTCTTCTCACGTCTTTCTACACTTTGTTAACGAGGCAAATCGCGTCGCAAGTTCGAATCGCATAATTCCGCATGCAGCCCGCGGTTCCTAGATACGCATATCAGAGCTGTGTGCAATAGGCGAACAATATGCGTTGCAGTATGCTCGAAGGACGCGCATGATATCCGCCCATTTTCAGGTCACACGTTGGACCCGCCATGGCCACATTGCATCCGTGTTTGGCCGACCTACTTTGCCGAATATGTGGTCACTGGTGGTGTGCGATATACCGATGTATTGATCACGAAACAATATTTCTGAAGTATTGCAACTGCATATGGTACAGAGGTGCAAATCAGTAAATCGCAATGTTAACAACATGCGATATGTTGCCATCGATTTTCAATATTCTCTTGGAGCTATTTATCGTACCGATATAAAATTGTCAACATATTTCAAAACTATATTAGTCATCCAGCACGTATGTTATGCATACTATCTAATGAGCATTCAGTAGAACATAATGTGGGATCTAGCAAAATAGTTTAACAACTATTATTTAAAAATCCGTTTTTTTTGTATTGTTTTTGGAGGACGGCAGAGGTGGTGATTGTGTAAATACAAAGTCCGCATAAAGAGAGCAGTGTAGCAAATTTCATACTTTTTCCCCCCCAAGGCTGTAAATGTAAAGCAACCACATAAATATTTACAGTACATTTTGGAATGAGACCAAACATGTTCTAATACTTTCTGAATTTGATTAGGTAGTGAGTAGACAAGAGGAATAATTTTGTGAAATTCATTTCACCAGAACATCATCTCGCTGGAAAATGTATCATTTTTTATTATTTCGTATTGTTAACATGATTGGCAAATTGGTCCACTGAATATTCATAATTGGCAGGTTCTGGCACTCCACGCAGTAAGTTAGGAAGTTGTGAAGAATGTATTCAGCAGATATATGCTTGGATTAACTCGCATTGCTTTCGACAAGGACTGTCACTATTTTTAGGACGTCGCGCAGACTCGCATGGAACTGATAGTCCTCGTCTTTCTCGGTTCTGTTACTTTCAGAAATGAATTCTAGTTGCTCAAGCTTCCCGTTCTCCTGTAAAAGAAGCTGTTCGATTCGGTTGGTTTTGAGTAAAACTACCTACTTACTCTGTCACCATCAGTGTTGCTGACACAAGGTCACCACCAATGATGACATCCGCCATTCCATTATCAGCAGCTTCATTTGTGACATAACATCGCCTAGCTCAGACACTTGACTCGTCACAGGATGTATACTGTTTCACTATCATCTATCAGAAAACCCATCAACTAAGTGCGAATATTCTTTGTAATGTTTCCAGTATAAGTGATGGAATCATCGGTAGCTGCACTTCTTGTATTTTTTTTTAACTATTTTACGTTTTCCCTGCGTATGTGCTCCTTCAAGTTTGCTATTTCCAGGACCCCATATAAGAAACAAAGTTTAGATATAAACTCGCACATTACATATGTACTAATCAATTGATACCTTCGAAAGCAAGAATTTGCAAGATTCATATTTACAGTGCAGTGTTGAAAGGAAAGAACCAAAAAGACATCAGAAAGGCTAAAAGAGTATACAGCTATTATTAAGGCAGAGAAGGGACTAGCCATAACATTAGAAAAAGATTAGGACCAAAAAAACGACTTTGCCTATAATATGAATTGACGGAAAAATCCGTATTCGTATAGGATGTTAATTTTTTGTCCCCTCGCTACATTTCATGCTCGTACATTTCATTGTATGGCAGTTTAGTAAAATGTCAACAAGACATCGAAAAAAAGACAGCAAATTCCAAGATCGCTGAAGAGCACTGGTGCCATTCAACAAGTTTTATCTCTTAGGGCTAATTTAGAAAAAGGAGGCAGTACGGGTGCATGCCCCCCTCCCCCCCCCCCCCGACCGTAGGCCGACATGTCAGCAAGTAATGATACAGTGGAAAAAACACAGAGTTTTCGCAATGCAGGAACTGATGTTTATCTTCTATGTTGCCGGTGAGTTTAACATGTGGGATCTGACGATTTATTTAAGTTGACACGCGTTTTTTTAAATTTTTATAATTAAGTTGACACACGTTTGTATAATCCCTGCTTCTTGAGAAATAAGTCAGCACACAGCATCATATACTGAGCTTTCAGCATCCGAGACATTCCTGGTATAATTCAGGAACATAAGTCGGATAGTAGCACCGATGATAAATTTGCGATTGTCATCTGAGCCCTGTAGGGCTACCTCGAACTTGTAGGACTATATATTGGGTCGACTTTAATAAAAACTATGTTAGTTATATTATAAACACAAGGTTGAATCAGCAGATCTGCTGTTTACTCTGTGTTGAAAGTTGTCAGTTACTTTGTGTAAATTTTTATTAATATTGCGCTTTAATAGCTCAAGTGTTCTGGATAATCTTCGATTATAATTTCAAGTACTCAAAAGAAAGCTGTATTCATTTTCTCATAATTTTCCCCATCATCTTAATCATAAGTGCAGTCTTCACTAGTACAGAGTAGTATTTTTTTCTATTCTATATACAACGTGTAAAAAAATGGCGTAGGTAGTGTAACACCGGGGTTGCGTAGAGAAAACTGTGACGAAAATGTACTGGTCATTTTACATTATGGCAAACTGTTTGATCGCGGCTCCATGAATCTCGGGTATAATCGTGTGTGGGTCACCATTACCACCACACAAAGAAGCTGTTGAACCTAATGTCCAGTCCACTTGCGAGGACGCATGTGGATGTTGGGGTCACTTTGTTAGACCGCTAGTTCGGCTCTTACGCCTGCACTTTAGAGAAGTGTATTAATATGTACTGTCATCACACGATGTATCCCGTGGGGGACTTCACTGTACATTCTGACTAACTGCCTATATCGCAGCACTACTGGTGCGATGTCCATACACGTTCGTACGCGAGATTCATGAGATCAAACGATTGGCCATAACAAGAATGACCCGTATATAGTCTTCCTCAGTGTTCACTTCTGTGCGCAACCCCGGTGTTAAAATCCGCCATTTTTACACGTTTTAGAGAAAAGCCATTTCGCTGAATATATCGGAATTAAAGTACGTTAAATGCTCTCTTACGACATGCACAATGATTCTTTTCTGAAGTATGGAAACTTCAGAAAGTGAGAGATTTACTGTGTAGCCAAACGCCACCGAACACCCATTGTTATATGTTCCAAAGGCGCCAGCCGTGTAACTGGCGCAGTGCCTGACATTTTTCTCCCGTTATTACAGTGTTAACACTTCAGGGCAGCCTCTCCACCAAGTTCCGGTAACACAGCTTGTGGAATTGTACCCATTATTCCTGTAGCATGGTAGATATTTGACTTTTGTCTGACGATCGAGTGATTCTGGCACACAAACGACGCTCCAGCTCAATACAAAGATGCTTTGTTTGGTTTCATTGAGGGCTTTCAGCATGACAGTTTAGCAGTTCCACCTGATTGTTTTCAGATAACAATGCAAGTTACCTTTACGGACAGGAGAGTGAGTTATCATGCTGATACGCGAAAGGCCATTTGCATACTCTTTCCACAGTGTAGGTTTTAGTTTGTTGATGCATGTTGCTATATCAAGAACTGAATTTCTGATTTTGAACTAAATTACATAATAGCATACAAATATTTCCTTTGACGTATATTATACCAGATGCTTGAGGCGTAGTAAATATTTGGCCTTGCCCAGTCTTGTCCTCAAAAAATAAAAAAATACGTATAGTGAAAACCACATTTTTTGTGTTTATAAAAGTTTACCAATTGAACCCTCTTAACTTAAAAGGGTGCCTGAAATTGGTGTACAGGATATATCTAAATTCGACCGACAAAATTCGATTGCAGGTTAATCACGAAAAAAAAAGGCGGAGACATTAATACGACTTATGGTCCAAAGTGAATAAGTCTTAAGGAAGGTGAACATCTCTGAAGTTGTTCCTGAAGCACTAGTTTACTACAACTACTGGAGAAAATATTTCAGATGGAAAATTGGGTGCGTGGACTATGTGTAAGTTAATAAATTGTGGCGTGCTGATTAATAATATATATTTTTAATCCCAAGTATGCTACCGCGTCGCGTAGATTAAGTAAAAAAAACTGTAGAGATTGTGATTATTTACATTAAATAGTTTGATAACGACAGGCGGTGTTATTAAATATATTTGTTTCGTTATACATCAAGACGCTCGGTGTTCCATCTGAACTATTTTCTCCAATATTTGTCATGCACGAGAGCTTGAGGTCAAATTTCAAAGATGAGCGCCTTTCTTAGCATTCACTTTAGACCGTAGGTCACATATTTTTTTCGCCGTCTTTTTTTTTTTTTGTGATAAACATGCAACCTAAGTTACTTGTTCGAATTGAGATAAACTCTGTATATAGCTTAAAATGTCTTGGTGAATGCCTGAGTTCGTCGATACATAGATAAAAATCTAAAGTAATAGTCGAACCCCAAACCAAAAGAAACAGTCTCATACCATTACTCTATCGCCTCCAAATTCCGCTGTTGGCACGACACAATCATGTCTATACGGTTCGCCTGGGATTTTCTAGGCCCACGCACGTTTATCTGAATGCCATATTATGTAATTTGACGCATCACTCCATAATTTCCCATTGCTCCATGGTCCAGTGACTGTATTTGCACCACATCAAATGATGCCAGGCAATGGTGCGTGTGATTAGTGGCTTCCTGACAGCGGTATGGCCGTGAAAATCAAGTATCGATCACTTCTGTAGGTAGCGAGCCAGACGAAATAAAATCCCATCTATTATAGACTCGATGTTAGTACACAACGTCAATGCATGGGGTGGTTTTCAAGCGATCACTATTTCTACCATCGCTACATGACTGGGCTGTACCTAAATATCATGGCTATCAAATATTGTCTCCGGTAAAGTTTTACTAAATTATGAAATTAATAAACAAATTTCAAAAGACATTAAGCCACTGTCTTTCACATGTTAATGTGCTTCAAATAACTGTGTTGCGAAAAAATGTGTTTATCAAAATTGTATTACTCGATGCTTCTGCAATTTTTTTGTCGAAAATCTGAACTTTTGGTACGTTTTTAGTGGTTAGTTCGTCTACATTGACGGCATATGCATACGCTGACGTACAACTAGAATATGTATACAGGCTGTTCGGAAACTCAACCGAGATATTTCAAGAGATGATTCCTTGTGGAAAATGAGGTAGACACATATAATGCAACTTATAGCCTAGTCCAAATTCTAAGGGAGATATTCGCCCTGGAAAATGGAATTTATAAATAGTATTTACTGAAAATATCGGAAACGGCGTGGAATTAAACTACGATTCTCTGGATAAGTTTTAGTGTTATCGAGATCTCCGGGCTTTAAAAAACCGGTGTTAAGACCTTCCATCTTCATAAAAACCCGGTGTTAAGACCTTCCATCTTCATAAAAACCCGGTGTTAAGACCTTCCGTCTTCATAAAAACCCGGTGTTAAGACCTTCCATCTTCATAAAAACCCGGTGTTAAGACCTTCCATCTTCATAAAAACCCGGTGTTAAGACCTTCCGTCTTCATAAAAACTCGGTGTTAAGACCTTCCATCTTCATAAAAACCCGGTGTTAAGACCTTCCATCTTCATAAAACGTATAGGTATTGCCACATTCTAATTGCATACAATTTTGCCTCGAGTTTGATGGCTTTCTTATTTCGCCTTATTGAACAGTACATCGTACTTAACAATAAAGATCATGTTGTTGCAAGTGCCTAGGACTAACTATTTCCTTTTAAATCGCACACAAAGTTTTCAGCGGTGACGATACAGTACCAGGTATGTAGGCAATACTATATACACGCGGATGTAAACACATCGTAAGCAACCGATATTGGGCCGACTATTCGTAAGTGGACTTAAGGTGTGAAATGTACGAAAGTAACACAATCGTATGCTGCGCATATGTAGTAACATGCATTGTTGCTGTGATCTCGCTTAGACGCATATGAAGGTTCAAGTGTGTCAGCAAGTACTAAACAACTGAAGAGTACGATAATTATTACGATGGTCTGTGTAGCTGTTTCCCTGCGTTGGTAAACTGCGACAAACGTCACGTGGCGATGTGTCATGTGGTATGGGTATTTCTGCTGGTACAAATTACGTGCTCTTAGACCACTGCACCATACATCAAGTGCATGTGGGTCAGTTCCTCCCAAGTAAACTTCGACTTACTATCTGTACTACAGTCCTATATACATGTATGCCCTGCACACACCTTTTGTCACGTTTCACTTGTGCCTTCGGGGATTAGTCGACCCAATATTTGTGCTGGTACAAATTACGTGCTCTTGGACCACTGCACCATACATCAAGTGCATGTGGGTCAGTTCCTCCCAAGTAAACTTCGACTTACTATCTGTACTACAGTCCTATATACATGTATGCCCTGCACACACCTTTTGTCACGTTTCACTTGTGCCTTCGGGGATTAGTCGACCCAATATTTCTGCTGGTACAAATTACGTGCTCTTGGACCACTGCACCATACATCAAGTGCATGTGGGTTAGTTCCTCCCAAGTAAACTTCGACTTACTATCTGTACTACAGTCCTATATACATGTATGCCCTGCACACACCTTTTGTCACGTTTCACTTGTGCCTTCGGGGATTAGTCGACCCAATATTTGTTGCTAACGATGTGTTTTCTTCCGCGAGCACGAAGTATTGCCTACGTGCCAGGCATTGTTTCGTCACCACTGAAAACTTTGTGCGCGTTTAAAACGGAAACAGTGGGTCCTAAGCACTTGCAACATGAAGGAAACAGTTGTATGCAATTAGAGGGTGGTCGCCCCTATTATTTTTATGAAGGCGGAAGGTCTCAACGCTGGCATATTCATAGGTTGAAGATCCCAATAACACAAACCATTATACAGAGAATCGTAGTTTAATTCCACGCCATTTCCGATATTATGCGAAAATACTATTTATAAACTCGATCTTCAATTGCGAATATCTCCCTTAGGAGCTAGGCTAGGCTCTAAGTGGCATTACATATGTCTACTTCGTTTTCCACAAGGGATCATCTCCCGAAATATTTCGGGTGAGTTTCGGAGGAACCGATTCTGTATATACCGCTTGAACTGTCCACCTCGTGGCCGCGGTGGCTGAGCAGTTAGACAGCTCGCTTCCCACCAAGACGAACGGGATTCAATCCCCTGCTGGATCACTCGGATTTTCGCAAGTGGGAATCGTGGCGGACGATGCCGCTGGTCGGCGTTTCCCCGCCCTTGCATTCCAGCGCTGCTCCATAGGCTCCAAGACCTCGTTAAGAGCCGCCCAAATCAACTGTCGCCTCGTATGTTATACGGCGAGGGAAAGTGTGGAAGTTGCTCATTCTTTTACCTGGGCTTCTAGTACCATGAATATAAATGAATGTTTGTACGGTAGTTCGGAGGCCGCTGTGGGTGTTAGTTTGCACCTCAAGCCACACTTTCTCAAATACAGAACGCACGAAGATTGAATGCATATTCCCACGAGCATCTTGAATGGCTTACAGTAGTCACTCGCCTTGGATGAAAACTGTAGCAACCTTAACGTGAGTTTTCCCCTCCCTTGCATTACATCGGTGATCCATCTCAGCCTAACTTTGCTTGAATGAACGTTAAAGACTTCTGTCAAACACACTCCGAGTCTCTATACACTTCCGTCCTCGTACCAGGGAAATTAATACAGGTGCGGCGCCTTAAGCTACGATATTTAAATGGAAAATCCCGGAAACTTTTGCCTCCGTGCGTTATTTTTTAAGATAGGCATTTCAAACAAAATGTATTCTTTACAAATATTTTAGTTGAAGTTCCTTACAGCGGAGACTTTTTCATAGCATGTCAAACCTGTTTGCAAGAAGTTATTAACATTAATGTTTTACAAAAAAGTACGTATTGTCTATCGACATTGAAAATATACGCTCGTAGGGATCTTCTCCTAAAAAGTTTGAGAAGAATACATTCTGCCCGTAACGCATATCTTTAAAATTAACGCACTGAGGCGAAATTTAGTTAACATGGGACTTATTAAAATTTCGCAGCTGCCAGCCGGTAGGCAAAGCCCTAAATATGTGCGTTTATAGTTTTCTCACTCATTAGCCTACGTTCTTTATTGCTGTACGTGCATAGTAATAATACTGCTGGTTATGATAATAATGTTAACATGTGCTGGTTCAATTGTCTCCTTCAGAGTCCGGTTGCGAGACACTGCTTCGAAGGGCCCGAGTGCAGGCTGGAGGAGATCAAATAAAACATTTATGAAAATGACTCACACAGCACTAGTGGAGACAAGAAATTCTACTTTCAACAAGGCCAAGTAGTTCTCGACTTCTTGGCCTTGTTGAAAGTCAAGTTTGTGGTGTCTACGACTATAAAAGGTGCTTTCCTACAGTCGGCCGATAAATTTCAGGGTGAAGTATTTGAAGATCCTGCTAAGTTGAAGAGCTACATTGTCACACATAGGAAGCATGCAAAAGTCACTCAAAAATATTGCTCTGGAACACCGTACAAACTGACTTCTAATGATTTGGTGAACATCGGTCGTGAAAATAACATGGATCAGCCCTCCAAAAATGAAATGACTTCAGGAATCGATTTATTTGTGTAGGAAAAATCAATAATTAAAATGGTAAATTTTTCACCGGGGAAGCAGTAAAATTCACAATACGTAGCTTCTCAAACGCCGGGTTTAAATCGCACATTCGTGTACTAATGCGGAGCGGAGGAGGGATGGCGCGGAGTGATATGGCGATCGCTGATAGGACAGGTTGTTCGTGCTGCTGAGGGCGGGCGCCGAGTGAGTGAGTCAGTCCGCCGCGCCGCCGGCCTGTCCACATCGTTCGCAGCCAGTCAGACGGCGGACAGCGTTGCGAGATGGCCGCGGACACGTTGGCGGAGAAGCTGGACGCGCGACTAAGGTTGTCGGCCACTAAGACCGTGGGCGAGGATCGCATCAAGAAGGCGCGCGACAACGACGAGGATGTCGCTGTACTCTCTACCTTCATGCCGGATGTAAACAAGGAGGGATTCCACTGCGCTCTCGACAAGCTCTGTCGTCTGGGCGACCCCAAGAACAACGCCACAGGTACACCCCCCCTTTCTCGACCTAGTAACACTGTCTTGTAGTCTTACACGAACGTCGTACATACAGCGCGAGCAGTCAAGTTTCTGTCCCGCCTCGGAAACACACTTCAAACTATTTCTATTAACTTTGGAATCTTTGCTAATACTTGTAGTTGGGTACATGTAGCATTAGACGCTTACTTGAATTACAGGACATTCGGCAGATACCTAATGCGTGCAGTCTGTACGTTCACAATTCCTGTATAGCACAATTTCCAAACGACGGGTGGTCAGTTAAGTACAGTCTCATATACCGTATTGAAATGTGTTTATTAATATTTTAATCTCTTCCCTGGCGATGCAGATCGTCCGTAAACATTCCAGACACATTTCTAGTTTTCAGTGGTTGCTCTGGGTTTTGAATCTCACATGTGACTTGTTTAAATATAAGGTTGTCCTCAGTTTCTGTATTTGTCGACATGCGGTAGGCTTTCTCATTTCAATCACCTGTAGAAGTTAACAGAGAAATAAACAATTTGGACACCGTGTGTGAAATTTCAGAACGCAAGGAATTTTAAAATACGGCAAAACATGTTACTGTTGATCTCTCTATGGTACCTGTATGGTACGATTAGCCACTAGAAAATAGGATTTCAGTTGTAGCATTTGGCCAGTATTGTAATTTAATTGTACAATAATATTGCGTGTTTTTAAATGTTACCAAAAATTGCCATAATATTAACGCAGCCCTATTTTGGAGTATCTGACAGTGACGTTCAGGACTGTATTCGAGCTCGCGCCCTATGGGTGGGTAGGCGTATTTCCGCTAAAGTGAATAATAATAAAAATAATAGCGTAAGTTATTACAGTCTGCGTTTATTTTAAAAATCAGTGATGGGAGTGTCTCCCACCATATGTGTTCTATGGTCCAAGCGGTTTTTTTTTACTCAGGACAGAGGATGCACGATTACCATTCGTGAGGTAGTGTGTTCAGTTCTTCAGAGTGTGTGTGACGAGTCCCACGTAATTTTCCCATTTTCGAGACTTGTATTAGTCTCTGCTTTTCAGCGTCTCCAGCACGCGGTTGTTTGTTGTGGGGGGGGGGGGGGGGGGGGGGGGGGGGGGCTTTCTAAAATGTACCTACACATACATCTGTAGTGGAGTATGCTAACTTGTTGAAACTTAATTGCCACGGTTAATATAGACCTAAAATGACTGAATTGCTGATTGCGACGACGTCACTTGAAAATAATCAGATTCCGCCCAACAGTTAGGTGAATTAATAATATTTAATGATCAAATTTGACATGGGAAAAGAAAACTGTAAAATGTATGCAAAGCATAATTTATGGCAATCCGGTTATGGCCAATATGAAGTTAGTTGGTCACTAAATCGTATTAAACAGTTCTTTCGAAGGAATTTACCTTTAACCTTTTTTAGTCTTTGGATGTTTCAGACAAAAATTATGCTGTGATCGTGTGTGTTGTAGCGCTCGTCAGGTCTTCAACACCGATGGCGTGACGTAAGATCATGATGGTATTGCGGCACCGTCCGCCATGTTTCCCGCATGGGAAAATTACTGTTTGGCCCTGCTGGGAATCGAGCCGCGGTGGGAGGTCAGTAGTCACAGACTGATGTCACACCGCCATGTTTTCTTGTTCTCGCGTGCGGTCGATCTATGTAAACACGCATGGTTGCGTGTTACGACTCCTGCCTGCCTGCCTGGCTGGCTCTTGAAATGTGCTGCGGGGGGGCTTCAAATGCTTGTTGTCCCACGAAACTTAATTGAACGTACAGCGTGCTGATCTACGAAATATCACGCGTCAGACGAGGGCTGTTGAGTGCTTTCAAGACGTCACGTACATCTACAAAGAGCTGTACCTCAAAATATACACTGCAGATACATACACTGCAGATACATACACAATTACTCAGGGCCTTGCACTGGGCCTCTCCGCCACTGAAATAATAGGGTCACCTCTGAAAGTCCCATATGTACACACAGTGTCTAGAACACTGCGCGCCAGTTGAGAGTCTTTCGCTTAGTGGCGATGGCGCAATTGATGTGTATGGCAGTGTCGCCCTTACCGCTCGCAGGCTTCTCGGCCTCAAACGCGGAAGAAAGTACTAGGTAGGCGGTAGCTTTAAACTTTCCAGTTATTTTAGTTTGTAAAAACTCTAGCAGTTGCGTAGCCAGAGATCTCTCGTACGGGAGGGGTTCAGAAAAAGGAGCGAGGGTTGGTGCTCAAAGGCAGAAAAATTATTTCGTATTGTGCGCAAAAACGTACAACTAGTATACATTATAGGTGATGTCATTCGCTTTAAATTTTTAACAAATCCATAGAATCTTAATAATTGTATGCCAAAATATCAATATTAGTTTTACACAACAGTTAAACAAGGGCAGCTGAATGGTGCTGCCTGAATTCAAGTTAAAAAATATTAAACAAACCTTCATAAACAGCCACAAATAAAATGTACGTAAAATTGTTCTTTTATTTAAAAAAAATGAAAATGAGAAAAATCTGATTAATCCTTTACTCCTGCGCCAAGTCAGGTCCAACATGTTATAATGAATGGATACATGTGTGCCTGTAAGTGCCCAGTGAAGTGAGAGTGCATTTTAGAAGACCCAGAGAACAGTGCAGCACAATTCTGGCAACTGGAGATCTAGTTTAACAAACTGAAATAAGAGATCTAAGACGTTGTTGCGCCTGGTTCAACATAAGAGTGGAAAGGGTCAAGTAGATATAGATACCTTGGATATTTTCATGTAAATTATTTTAGTCATGCGAATTTGTTTGTTTTTTGTCCACTCGTTATCGGAGAAATCGTTACTTCGACATGCTATTTTGCAAGAACTATGAAATCTTGTTTTTGTGTTCAAAGGAAATCTCACGTAGGTATAAAAGTGCAGTAGTGTTCCGACACACAAAAATTATGAATATTTTACTATCCAGCACCTTCTACTTTGAATATTAATTAAGCCTGCGTAGCCTTTTGGTGTAATCAATAAAAATATGTCTTGAATGCATACATGGTTCGTAATAGTAACGTAAAACACTGTACAGTAAATAAGTTATTTTAATTATTAGATAAGTAACGGGCAGTTGTATTTGGCATATTTTGTACAGGGATCGGGAATGGAATGCAGGTTGGTCGCCTGTTTATATTAAACACTACAAATTATTGAATTCGATAATATATTTGATTTAATCGATGAAGTGAGATTTTTAGGCTTTATCAAAGTGATGGACTTAATTTTTAATTACATAAATGGCGTTACTTTTTTTTATAAAACTAATAATTATACATTATAGAGAGAACATTTTTATTGTATGTTCCCCGTAATGTAGGTCAGGCTTTTTTCAGTTCGTCTGGTGCCATTCAGTGATGCCAACTGCAATTTGGATATCGTCCATATCACTCATTTTTATACAATTTTATTGCATATGTGTTTTAATTTTGTTGTGTGCCTACCGAATGTAATTGTTTTCCCCATTCGTCTTGTAGTCAATGACTTGAAGTGCAGCATCGATTTCGCTCACGTCAAAAATTGTTCTCTAACTTTTTATTAAATTTGTGTCTTTGTTAATGTTAATGCCAGCGTGAAAAGAATCATGCGTCGCATTTTACAAGACATGGCGTAGAATAAAACGAAACCATGTTTAGCTCGTTAGGTAAACCTTCCGCCGCTGAGATCTGTGACTCGATCCCAGGCCCGGGCGAGCGAGCGAAAATGATCGGTTTGAGGGTTGTTGCGTAGATAACAAGGCAGCCACTGCTGTAGTGAGTGTTTCCTCCTCTTTCATTCCGCTAATGCTTCATCCCACTCTCATCTCACTTTGCCCAATCAGCGGGCTCGCCAGACGACTGACAGTGGCAAATATATGTGACACTTTCTCCCTAAACTGAATATTTAGGATGCAGTTTTCGAATTTTATTTTTACAAAATTTCGGAAACAGACTTAAATGAAATTGCAGTCCTCCGAAAATAGTTTTATGTTATCTGACTCTTCAACCTTAGAGCAAATTGTCATTAAATACCTCCCACCGTAATAAAAATAAAAATACAGATATATTTTTGCCGTCGGAAATAGCGACAGTTTGATGCTGGTTTATTTAGCAGTATGGCATATTGAACTTGTTCGCTGCGACTGCCCGCGTTTTCAAGTAAACCGTATACGGTACAGATATCCATCCGACTGCTAAGGTACAGTCCCTTGCACGTAGGAGAGACTACCTACATGCGTGTATGATATGTTGCTGTGCCTACTGTACATACGATGGTAGCAGACATTTCTAATCCCCGGTTGCACCATCATCTTCCCCGATCCTAGTTCTGAACCAGGGTACAGTTTGATCTTGATTCCAATGTAAAAGTGTTGCACAAACGAAATTCCATGATTATTGATCTCCGATTCGTCGATCTTGGTTCCAAAGTGAGAGATCGAAATTATGTACGAGACAAATTTTATTATTGGTTTGTAATATATGACGTCATGGAAGTAGGCGTGTTTTTCACTATAGATAGAACTAGATGTGCGACGTTTTATCTGTTTTAAGTGAATTATTGTTGTACGAATCTTACTGAATAATATTCAAGTGCGTATAATGTTGTTTTAATTTCCCAAGAAAACAATCGAACAGTAGTTCAATCTGTTGGCATGTTTTCAAACTACATTTGTCGATGATGGCTGCTGATCTTGGATCGAGATTTCGAACCACCAATTTCGGCAGTTCGAAAAGAAATTAATCTCGATCTCCAGTCTAGAACTCGAATTGTGCAACAGTTTTCTTTGTCGATCTTAGATCCGATCTCGGATCGAGTTTCGAACCACGATGGTGCAACCCGGCATAACACTTACTGTAAACATGTACAATACATTATAGGCTGTTCACAGCAAAGTGAGCACCATTAAAAAAGTCTTCTAAATTTCTAAATTTTTCCTTTCACCTATTTCCATCTTCCTGCTGCTTTTTAATATAAACATTGCTTTGTGACGAATAAACACGGTGTATACATTTCACCACCCTCAAAATTTAATGCCCGATGCTGCAATAAGATATATTTATTAGTGGTCAGATCCTGTTGGGAGGGCCTTATAAAATTCTCACTTTACCGTGAACAGCCTATAACAAGCTTACAGTACTGAAGAAGTCTGTATATTTCTGGCGACAGTCGGTGTGTCATTCCCTGCAGGAACCATTGGTATGGACTACGCCTGTTTATTTCTGGCGACAGTCGGTGTGTCATTCCCTGCAGGAACCATTGGTATGGACTACGCCTGTATATTTCTGGCGACAGTCGGTGTGTCATTCCCTGCAGGAACCATTGGTATGGACTACGCCTGTATATTTCTGGCGACAGTCGGTGTGTCATTCCCTGCAGGAACCATTGGTATGGACTACACCTGTATATTTCTGGCGACAGTCGGTGTGTCATTTCCTGCAGGAACCATTGGGTGTGTCATTCCCTGCAGGAACCATTGGTATGGACTACGCCTGTATATTTCTGGCGACAGTCGGTGTGTCATTCCCTGCAGGAACCATTGGTATGGACTACGCCTGTATATTTCTGGCGACAGTCGGTGTGTCATTCCCTGCAGGAACCATTGGTATGGACTACGCCTGTTTATTTCTGGCGACAGTCGGTGTGTCATTCCCTGCAGGAACCATTGGTATGGACTACGCCTGTTTATTTCTGGCGACAGTCGGTGTGTCATTCCCTGCAGGAACCATTGGTATGGACTACGCCTGTATATTTCTGGCGACAGTCGGTGTGTCATTCCCTGCAGGAACCATTGGTATGGACTACGCCTGTTTATTTCTGGCGACAGTCGGTGTGTCATTCCCTGCAGGAACCATTGGTATGGACTACGCCTGTATATTTCTGGCGACAGTCGGTGTGTCATTCCCTGCAGGAACCATTGGTATGGACTACGCCTGTATAGTTCTGGCGACAGTCGGTGTGTCATTCCCTGCAGGAACCATTGGTATGGACTACGCCTGTATATTTCTGGCGACAGTCGGTGTGTCATTCCCTGCAGGAACCATTGGTATGGACTACGCCTGTTTATTTCTGGCGACAGTCGGTGTGTCATTCCCTGCAGGAACCATTGGTATGGACTACGCCTGTTTATTTCTGGCGACAGTCGGTGTGTCATTCCCTGCATGAACCATTGGTATGGACTACGCCTGGAACTGTGTCGCTGCCACCTAAAGTTTTTTGTCTCTTATACACGAAAACTGTGAGTCCTGGGCATTTGCAACAAGAGAGAAATTTTTTTTAATAGGTCATGCTTCTCGTTAAGCCATCTATAAATTTTGATTTAAAAAAGTTATTTACAATCAGAGGGTGGCCGCTTCTGCTATTTTCATTACACTGGGAGGAATTAATGTGAGTTTGCTGTTAAGTTGAACATTACGGTAACACAAAACAATATTTAGAGAATTGTAATTTTAATCCACTTCGTTTCCTATATTTCGCAGAAATACAGTTGAAAAAATATCTTCAAAGGCTCATATTTCACTTAATATTCAGTTTAAGTAGAAAGTGTTCCATATAATGTTGTAAGTCCGCCCCACTCTGTATAGGCAGACCACGTGGAGGAAGGACTGCAAAACATAGCTGGTCTTGTATTATTTAATGCTGAACACCGTGCAACTAAATTGCATACCCCGACAAAACATTGGTCCTCATAGCAGCATTGGTGGCATACATATGCTAAAACCACTGTGACCAGTTTCTCCACAACCTCCACGCCTTTAATTAGGGTAGCTATAGACAGGGAAAATAGAAAAATGTCAGGGATTGTATTGTAAAGGACTTATTAACGTCTCCCTGGTGTTATGCCTGAAGGCTTCTCAGGGGACGGCTGACGAACTAACTTATAGACTAACTTTAAGTTAGGCTATAAGTTAGTTATATATATATAAGGGTATAAGGGGGACGCACCCCAGACCAGTGGCTCGCCAGCCGACTGCGCCACGGAGGTCGACGAAATGTCAGAGCATTTTCCTGATTATTTAAATGTTTTATTTTCTTACTTATAATTCACCTTTTCACAAGTTTTCGGAGTTCCTGTCATTGGCGTCTTTGCGGAAAGCTAATTTGCTGACAGTTGTTTACAGTGTTTCCAGTAGCATTTAAATGCAGCTAATTAATTGCTAGTGTTTTTTGATTGATCTAGTTTGTAATGAATTCATTTTGTAAGTAATGGGTGCACAAACTAACTCTGTCAGAGAGTCTAGTAAAATTCTGTTTTATAAGGTGAAAAATATAAAATGTAGTAATTTTCTTTGCGAGTACATTTTCAAACGTATTTCTTGTATTCAAGGAGCGTGTTATTTAATACTTATAAATGTTACGTTAAGGTTATTACAAAATAAAGCACGCATTCTTATTACACTCTGCTTTGGCCTTTCCTCTTCCACACTGCACTCATTAGTGTTGATCAACGACTGGTGGGTTGGTGTGTGTAGCTTTTCAGATCGATCTTTACACAGCTCCTTGCAAGGTACCACTGCATTGGTAATTTGCAAATCATGCAACATTTTGTGAACCATTGTAATAGAGGGGTGGGGTATATTATTCCCATAATTTTACAATATTGTATCATACATGTTTCAGTTATATGTTACTAGTACCATACAAATATTTTCAAGCTAGAAAATCTGATTTGTATAACAAAAGTTGGAACACGTATGCTGATAGTGAAATGACTGAGATAATATTACAATAAATGTTTCACAAATGTCAAACCCAACGTAGCGTGTGAACTGTTGAGAAAGACGCATGCGTCTAAAAGTTTAATACAGCTCGAAAACTAATGGGGCGAAAAATAATTCACAGTTCCTTGCACAGTGCGTATTGCCCAGCAGTAGGCTACATCTTAATTGTGGAAACACGCCGCCATTTTTATGGTATTCCAGTGTGAGTGACCATCAAGGTTGTGTATGTCGTTAATCAAGGTCGCTAAACAACTCGCATATTTTTTCTCATAACAGACAAGCCAGATAAATGCAGGCATCACAATAAGATAGATACCCAGTGTACTGTTTAGTGGTGCATTTGGTTCCCCCAGTTTCACTTCGCTATTGGTACTCGTCAGTAGGCGTGGCCAGGCACTTTTGGTTCCCCCAGTTTCACTTCGCTATTGGTACTCGTCAGTAGGCGTGGCCAGGCACTTTTGGTTCCCCCAGTTTCACTTCGCTATTGGTACTCGTCAGTAGGCGTGGCCAGGCACTTTTGGTTCCCCCAGTTTCACTTCGCTATTGGTACTCGTCAGTAGGCGTGGCCAGGCACTTTTGGTTCCCCCAGTTTCACTTCGCTATTGGTACTCGTCAGTAGGCGTGGCCAGGCACTTTTGGTTCCCCCAGTTTCACTTCGCTATTGGTACTCGTCAGTAGGCGTGGCCAGGCACTTTTGGTCGATCATTCAGTTTTTCACTTGATACACGGGGTTCATTGAATGTGTCACAAATATTTGCCAACTTCGCAATGTAGCGGTGTTCAAGATGCTTAAAATTATTACTTTATTTTTCTTGTGATATAAAATAATAGTATGATCAAATTATAACATTAGAGGAAAGTGGCATTAAAATAATTAATGAAACATATTATAAGGATTTTAGATATATGCCTATATATTTTTTTCGTACAAATTTCAAAATAGAACGAAATTAATATGTTAGGCCACAGCTCGAAATAATTGCTCATGTTATTGGAATGTAATGAAAAATGTTTCTTTGAGACATTTTTATGCAATTCATTCGTAATAAAATGTTAACTTTCAAATTAAAATGTATTGTTAAAGTATTTAGAAGGTAAACCTTTACAGCTCATGAATAAAGTTTCAGATTTCAAATCAATTGCAACGTGCTACTGCTATGACTTCAGTTAACACTTAAATTGCAACGTGCTACTGCTATGACTTCAGTTAACACTTAAATTGCAACGTGCTACTGCTATGACTTCAGATAACATTTAAATTGCAACGTGCTATTGCTATGACTTCAGATAACACTTAAATTGCAACGTGCTATTGCTATGACTTCAGTTAACACTTAAATTGCAACGTGCTACTGCTATGACTTCAGTTAACACTTAAATTGCAACGTGCTACTGCTATGACTTCAGATAACACTTAAATTGCAACGTGCTACTGCTATGACTTCAGTTAACACTTAAATTCAAATATAACTTTGTGTTGCGATAACTTTTTGAAATGTGTACGACTCAAGTTAAAATTTTCATATCTGTGCGTTAAAAAATATGATTGCCGTTATATTAAAAATGATTTGGTGTCACGAAACCGTGGAACATCCACAGACTCTATCAAAACAAGATACGTTCTTAAACAGCGTTAAGACAGTGTCCTACCGGACACTTAACTGTGTTGAACTATGTTTGACATACACGTATTTCTTCCCAAACTGAACTACTAAACGTGCGCTCAATATGTTCACGTAACCCCAGACGAGGACAGAATGGTAATTTCAGGGTATCAGGTATGTTAAGGTTTTGGAGCCCTCCAACACCGTTAAAACTGTTTTTTTTCAGGCCGCTGTATCTTGCGTTAGGAGCGTGTACTGGAGTTTGCAACAGACTTTCCGCCAATCAAATATGGTCACCGCTTGAACTCTCATTAGTACACGTAGCATGACGAGAACACTGAACGTCAGTTTCTTTTCTGTCTGTGAACAGCTTGTACTCCAGGAAGCGACTTAAAAGCGTAAACATGCTGTTGTGAATTCCCGATAATGAGGAGGGCACAGGATTTCTGTATACCTCGGGTCACTCGACACCTTTGTGATATGAGCTTGGCGGTCGTTGTCTGCCAGGAGTTGAGGTCCCTTCTTGTTCACCAACGATGGTCGCTTTCTTCATAACTATTAATGCATTTAATCAATTTCTTTAAATACGAGGCCGTGAAGAAAGAACTTATTGGACTACACCTAGTACAGTTGACCATGTTAACAGAAATAACCTTGTGAAGCGTCCATTTTTTGTTTTGGAAAGGGTTCGGGAGTTTCACCGATATCCAGTCACTGCCCATTTCACGTGCGATTATCGTACAGGATCCACTTCTCGCCATACAACACGATACGCTCTCTTAGGGGAGGTAGGCTAATAAGATCACCTTCCCTCATGTATGCGTGTTAATGTACATTTGTGTGTACTTATTACTAGCATTAAATACTCTCTTTAACAGCTTCTTTCGTCCAGCATTTTGTAAGTTAGCGCTGCCGAAAAGTAATACATTTTAATTTATCTTGAGAACTACAAAACCTATTTCCCGATCAACTTGGTGTGTGCATAAATGCGCTGTTCATAACCACATACTATTTTGAAATATATTTGTATTTTTAAATGGCGATTTTAAAAATATTTTGTTAGTACACTATAGCCAACCATTAAAATTGTGTTAGCCAAACTCTGTACGACTGTAGTAATTATTTTATGTATTATTTTGTAATATATAGTTTTGATGATATTTCGAACAATTCGACCGGGAAGTAGATTTTATACACTCACTCAGTCACATTCGTCCCCTATAATTGGATGCACGGATAGTTGAATACCTACAGTGTGTGTGTATCTGTCTTCTTTTTAACAACCTGGCATTATATCTCTTGGACAATGTAATCTAATCTTCATATGTAGGTGTAACATTGTTTTATAACTAGTTTATTTCCGAAGTGGTGGTGATATTATTTTACGGTGCACATAAATTAGTTCTGTTTTTTTTTTTGCTGTACTAATTATAACGTGTACAAATTAAATGTACAGTGTTGAACGGCACACTTATTTCTCTGTTTTACAGTATGACAACGGTGTTTTATACACCGATCTCAGCATGGCACAAACTTCGATTTCTTCGCTGGATAAATCAGAATGGTGATATTGCAACCGATCTTGGCCACCATACTGTACCACGTAGCTTTAATTAGGTTTTTACGAACTAGGTTCATAAAAAATTCGCTAATTTATAACTTTAGTTGTCTGCCATTTTGATGGCACTTCCACTGAAAAATTACTGTTGTAGAGTTTTATATCTCGGGCACCACTCTACTTTTACCGCTAAATAATTTGGAGTAGTATTTTTTCTTGGTCAAGTTGTAACATACTTTATCCTACGGCTAAGGCCTTTAGTATGTATGTATGTATAGAGAAAAGTATGATTATGTGTGTCGTTAACGTATGTTATCCTGAAATCCGTTATTGGTTCAGTCGTTACGATGCGTATGTACCCTCCATCTCCGTCGCTGGTTCACTTGTGTCCTGTCTGGATGGTAATTTTCATTTACTTATGTGGTGGACATTTCTAGTGTAAGGGTTTCATTTTGGGAGCTCGTGTTTTCTCCCCTTCTCTAATACCCTGTTTATACCACATTCTCCATTGGAAATTAAGCATTTCTTTCTCAGAATCGCTTCCAAGGGAGTGTTCTTTGCTTCAGGAATTAGCTCCCCTGTGTTTCAGCACCTGTAAAGATTGAGTTTTATGAATGTTCCCATATTACCAGGTATAGCGATGCATAGTTTGAAAGAGCCTAATTATATCCTCGAAAATGGTGTGACTTTCACATAGTAGCAAAAAAATTTTTCTTCTCGTTAATCATGTCATGTCGATTAAAAATAAATGTTATTTAAAAACCAGGCTTTTTTTCTTTGAAATTTGTTGCAAAAAATGGTTGCATACCACCACTTATTTCCATTAAATTATTTGATGACTGTAGTGAGAGATATTGAAGTGTTTGCTAGCTTCGTTCACTTTAACATTTGCAACGTAGGGTTCCTAGTGACCACCAGACAACTGTCACATGTATACAACTTGCCCCCAATGCCACAACCATCTCATCCATGATGAACATTCATCCGAGGGTTCCTAGTGACCACCAGACAACTGTCACATGTATACAACTTGCCCCCAATGCCACAACCATCTCATCCATGATGAACATTCATACGAGGGTTCCTAGTGACCACCAGACAACTGTCACATGTATACAACTTGCCGCCAATGCCACAACCATCTCATCCATGATGAACATTCATCCGAGGGTTCCTAGTGACCACCAGACAACTGTCACATGTATACAACTTGCCCCCAATGCCACAACCATCTCATCCATGATGAACATTCATCCGAGGGTTCCTAGTGACCACCAGACAACTGTCACATGTATACAACTTGCCCCCAATGCCACAACCATCTCATCCATGATGAACATTCATCCGAGGGTTCCTAGTGACCACCAGACAACTGTCACATGTATACAACTTGCCGCCAATGCCACAACCATCTCATCCATGATGAACATTCATCCGAGGGTTCCTAGTGACCACCAGACAACTGTCACATGTATACAACTTGCCGCCAATGCCACAACCATCTCATCCATGATGAACATTCATCCGAGGGTTCCTAGTGACCACCAGACAACTGTCACATGTATACAACTTGCCCCCAATGCCACAACCATCTCATCCATGATGAACATTCATCCGAGGGTTCCTAGTGACCACCAGACAACTGTCACATGTATACAACTTGCCGCCAATGCCACAACCATCTCATCCATGATGAACATTCATCCGAGGGTTCCTAGTGACCACCAGACAACTGTCACATGTATACAACTTGCCCCCAATGCCACAACCATCTCATCCATGATGAACATTCATCCGAGGGTTCCTAGTGACCACCAGACAACTGCCACATGTATACAACTTGCCCCCAATGCCACAACCATCTCATCCATGATGAACATTCATCCGAGGGTTCCTAGTGACCACCAGACAACTGTCACATGTATACAACTTGCCCCCAATGCCACAACCATCTCATCCATGATGAACATTCATCCGAGGGTTCCTAGTGACCACCAGACAACTGTCACATGTATACAACTTGCCCCCAATGCCACAACCATCTCATCCATGATGAACATTCATCCGAGGGTTCCTAGTGACCACCAGACAACTGTCACATGTATACAACTTGCCCCCAATGCCACAACCATCTCATCCATGATGAACATTCATCCGAGGGTTCCTAGTGACCACCAGACAACTGTCACATGTATACAACTTGCCCCCAATGCCACAACCATCTCATCCATGATGAACATTCATCCGAGGGTTCCTAGTGACCACCAGACAACTGTCACATGTATACAACTTGCCCCCAATGCCACAACCATCTCATCCATGATGAACATTCATCCGAGGGTTCCTAGTGACCACCAGACAACTGTCACATGTATACAACTTGCCCCCAATGCCACAACCATCTCATCCATGATGAACATTCATCGTAGGCGTAAAAGAATGATAGCAAAGATGGTATCAGTAGCGGTCTTATGATATTAAGTTTAAGAGAGTGACTGTAGAAAGTAAAAAATAACAATAATTTACTTCTTAACTTTTAATTACAGGGCACATCTCTTTTTTGTTTTCTTCCGCCCTAAGAAAAATACCAACAATTTTCAAAATCAAATAGCTTTACTAAGTTTATGAAAAATTACATTAAAATATCTAAAGATTCTTTAAAAACTTTAAAAAAAATTAAGAAATTACAATAAAAATTTGTCATTACAAAAAAACTATTCATATTGTTACAATTTCTCTCTAAGCCAGTGGGCTAAATCACGTTCGTTAAAAGGATGGATGTCTTAATTAAATGAGTTAGTTATTTCCTAATTTTATTTACAATAACTACAAACAAAAGTCATTCGCCCGAATTCTCACAATAAATTGATATCGCTTGCTGAATGACTTCAATCAATACAATTTATAATTATCTTAAAGAAAGTAATTAAATTATATAATTAAAAATCAGTCTCAATAGACAGTGTATCAAAACCTATTCAATTATTTGATCAATTATATGTTCATATTTGAGAGTTCCAATATTTACAATAAAATCCGTATTACATGATCATTCAGTCCCACCTCAGTTCAATCCTGATTCTACCAGTCTGTAATGTTCTAGAATACTCCGAGCGCCCTCACCCACAGTAGCCTTCACTTGTCTGTTTTCATGCGCTCTCGTCCATTCGAACCACGAACACCTCGTCCGTCTTCGTCTCGCAATCTTCCGTCGTCGTCCGCCAGACTTCGGTCCGTTGGACCGCTGCAATATTTATAGGATCGTAGGCAATCATCCAGAAATTTCTCTAAATCCTGCGTTGTGCTGAGGGTCCTAAATTTCAGAATATTCTTTGGCATCTTCTACACTTGTTGGCTTCTCCAGCAGGGGGAGGAGGAGGGGCTGTGACGCCAGTCAAGTCTCGTCGCTGTCAATCATTTCCTGGGTGCCCCGGGGGAGGGGGGCTGCGACGAGGCAGCGAGCGCGTCTGCCTGGAGAGGGGAGGATCGAGGTGGTCACCCCCCCCCCCCCACAGAGCTGGACCACAAATTACGGGAGCTCGCGGCCGGTGCGAGGTACAGCGCTTAACAATATATAGTAACAGAAAGATATACAATTACTTAACTGGCACCAATTTCCCCCAATTTACAGTTTGCTATATTGCCCAATACATGTCTCGAGAAATACCAAAACCCTTAGTTGTGACCTCCCCGTGAGTCCGCCGTCGCTTAGTTGGCCAGTGAAGTTTTCGCAACCGCCGTCCACCCCAAAGCGGTGGAGAACATCTTCGAAACGGAAGTAGATAGTCGTCCAATACAATTCAAAGGTGGTGCTGACGTCACAAGGCGAACCCCCTCTCAGTCGTCTCAACCGCCACTAGGTGGAAAGGAACGCCGCGCGCTCAGTATCAAGCTACCAAGCACTCGCATCGCGGAGTCTAATGCCTCCTCGGCTGCCGTCACCGGGCAACGTAAGTTCCCATGATCGGTGTGAGGCAGCGTGACTCCGTTACACATTTCAGCCTCTTTCGTGACGAATTTGTGTATGTGCTGAATGAGTAATTTGAAGTTTTTACCTGTTGCGCTGTAAGTGGTAAGGAGAAATCCCTTCGTGCTTTTTATCAGTTTATCTACATAACTTTTGATAAGGGGACAAGAGAATGATTAGATATGTCAAGCGTTATGCAACACAAGGCGTTGAATTGTTAGTGTCTGTGCTTTCGATAGTACTGCAAAACAACTTGATAGTCTCTGCACATAAACGTAATTGCTTATTTACGCTGTACATAGAAGGGATATTTCCGCAGTTATTAATATAACAGCATAATATCCATTAAAGTTGTCGTTCTGTCAAGAAAAAACAAAAAAAAAAGTCTATAATAGCCCTGGGATATGCTCTTCTAGTGTTAATGTTTTATTTCATTGGAAGGCGTAATAAAATGACTCCACCTTTGCAACATTGGTCAATTTAAATTTATTTTCTATTTTTAGGAAACTTAAAAAAAAATTGAGGTTTTCCTTTTATATTATACGTTTCGTCCTTGGATTTTTTCTGTTTCATATCGATCACGGTATACTGGTTCTTGGACTGGCTGGAAATCTTAGACATTTCATTTAAAATTGATGTGTGGCTCAGGTACCAAACCAAGGTCGATTGTGTTTGGTACATTTCCAGATTCATTTATTCTTAACAGATGATGAAGCTGGAAGTACGTCCATTGCACTGCAAATCTGCTCACTCCAGAAAAACTTATTTGTTAAACACAAAAGTTGGTAAATTGGCATAACGATGGAAGATATTATAATTTAATGTTTCGTGTAATGACACGTGCATACACGTCTTACAAGGGCGCTGCCTTCGCCGTTCTTGTGACGTATACAAACACTCCACATAACGTTGAATATGACAAGATGTACCCGCTAATTGTCAGACGTGGATAGTGAGCGATACACATGCCGAAAACACGGAGAGAGATGATCTGCGGGATGTTGGGGACAACAAGACTGCGAGAGGCAAAATAAACGGCACGACGAATTGACTGTCATTTGAGTCATCGTACTTCATAGTCGGACCTCGTTGGGAGCAGGAGAGATTTGAAGGTGCTCATACATGGTGGGCAATTCCTAGATGACCGGGGCACATCATCTGAGAAGTCAGCCATTCGATTTTCATACAGACACGAAAAGAGTCAACTTCATTGCTGACAATCCAGCAACTTAAAGCAGTATTAAGAGAGTATCTCGTATCTTTACCAGAAGCACCATGTGCCTAGCTCAGGTAAATACGCGATCTCGATTTACCTTTACGTGTCTGGTCATTAACCCGTCGACATCGTTGGCTTCGTTTGAAGTTATATGAGCAAAGAGGGAACAACGTAGAGTGCTTCGCACTAGCGAGATAATGTCTTCAGCAAAGCATCACACTTTTCGGTACAAACAAATGGCCGCCGTGCAAGAGTTTGAGGCCTGTAGGCGAGCGCTCCAATCCAGTCCTCACGTTACTGTGGCGCATGTCTCCTTACTAATAGCACACAGTAGGCCAGGAGCGCGATTCTGTCCCACTTACACTTATCGGGAGTCCAATGACGCGAGCATTGTTAGTCGGCCGTAGCGAAGTTGAAGGTATTGCGATGGGCGACCTCTACGGTTCGTGCCATAGCGTTATTGTTATTCCCACAATGTGCTGTAAATCGGCTCCCGAAAGGCGGAAAAGTGAATGAGAATCGCGTCGCAGGAGACTGGAACGTGGGCTAAACATCTGCCATGATTTTTTTTCTACTTATAATTGATTGAGCTTCGACTGCGTGCGTGTTGTGCGTACGGGTGTATTATTGGATGTATCCACGTGCAAAGCGGTCCTACGTGGCTTAGTAATGACCGATACGCTGCTGTGCCAAGAGTGGGTCAGACTGTTTATGTGAGATCATAGTCCCCCTTCTTTATACTTACAATTATGTATCGTTGGATATCAGCGGGAACCCACCCTCCCACCAAGTTCTTATTATTTATTCATTCTTACTGCCGGAAGTATACAGCGATAAGAGAAATTGTTAGTATTCCTAAATATTAGTGTTTGCGGGAAGAAATATAAACATTAAAAGACTTGCATTTATTATGCAACCGGTATTTCCTAAGAAATTAACAGAGAACAACTTGCCATAATTTAAAAATTTTTAGTAAGGCGCCTTTAACCAACTTTCACAAATCGAGACTAAGGGCCTGTATTATGACCTGTAGTTAGTTAGACATCGGGTTAAACTTTAACTGCCACATGGAGCAAAAGAGTATATTGTGACCTATAATTATTGCTAACTAGAACTCTAAGGGGTTAAACTATCTACTACTTAACTGGTAGACAAGCACTTGTGCCTTTAGATAAGCTTCAAATATGGCATCCCAGACATCAGGTGGTGGTGTTGTGGTTATATGCATGTTGGTTTCGGAGTTTATATAAAATATGAATTGATATTTTTTTGTTATTTTTAAGTTTTATGTGTGATAATCCTGCAAAATGAAAGCAGTCGCGGCTCGTGAATTTCAGAACCGGTAGGGCTGCAGTTTGATAGTGTATATTTAAGAGGGAGGCATAGAGTGAGCTAATGAACTTCATAACAATTTTTAAGTGTGAAGGTAAACTTTACAATATTCTAGGGTTGTGTGAATATGACTTATTGTTTCAAAAAAAAAAAATGTTGGAATTCAGGAAACTGAAATGAAAACGAAAAATAATTTTATGAGAACACGGCTTTAACGAGTGTTTAACGAAAATCTGAAAATTTAATTAAGTTTTCCATTAATATAGAGGATGATTCGCAGAACCCGTATAACCCGTTTTCTCGGAAACAACACGACACCGGTGGTTCGCGAAAAAAGTGTGATAGCAATACCCTATATGAAGCATCGAAGATGCTTTCCCTCGAAGATGCCGTTGGTAAGGGGGAGTGAGCTTTGAAATTGTAAATGGGAATGTGGGTTCGTATAAGATATCGTTGGGTGGATCGTCTAAAAGGAAACAACATTTACTAAATACACTTTTTTTTGACGTGCATAGTTTACGCACAATAAATTAAATCATCTAAGCATATAGTTTGTGACGTGCGTAGTTTACGCACAGTGAAAATTGATCGCAAACGTGGTTTCCTTGTTCCGATCAGAAGGAAATCAACAAAATATGTTGTTTCTCTGGCGTGCATACCTTGTGTACGTACAACCAAAAGGACGTCGGTGTACTGTAAATACCGGTATTGTGTGAGAGAACTGAGAACACTCATTCGCACACAATACTCTTCACAAGTGTTCTAAATGTCTACCACCTTGTATCAGACACGATCTGTCTGTGGTGTTGCTTTCTGAATGGAATGCCGTTTACAAACGAAGAAGCATTCAACATGCTTATGATACTAGGATGTCATCGGAACTGCTGAGCTGCTGCCCGTTTGTATGCAGAGATACCCACAACACGTCCATCACTCGTAAAAATTCTTCCAGAATTTTGCTTATCGCGTGCGCACAACTGGGCTAGTTCAACCGACACGCAATAAACGTCATCGCAACACATGACCTTTGAGAGACGAGAGGGCTGTTGATATACTTGCTGCCATGGTAGTTAATCCTCATGAATCTACAGGGAGGATTGCCCGCGACTCAGGATTGTCTCAAAGTACAGTGTGGAGAATCTTGGCTGATAATCGTTTACATACAAACCATGTACAGTTGCACCAAGAACTAGGAAATAATGACCTTCTTAAGTGCATTGATTTCTGCAACTGGTACGTGAGCAAGGACCGTGCTTTCCATCGCAGCATTTTGTGGACGGATGAGGCCACATTCAAGAGTAATGGTGACGTTAACTTACATAATGCCCATTACTGGTTTGCAGTCAACCCATATTGGCTCCGTCAAGTGGAAAACCAGCATGTATGGAGCCTTAATACTTGGTGTGGCCTTCTCAGACATCGTGTCATAGGAACATGCATTTTGAAGGGCAGTTAAATGGTGCAATGTATGCAGACTTCCTAGAGAATATTTTGTATCAGTTGATTGAAGATGTCTCTCTCGCTCTGAGATGAACACTGTGGCTTCGACCGGATGGCTGTCCTGCTCACATTTCACGCGGATCTCAGTTAGTTGCTGACATGTTATTCCCCAGACTGTGGATTAGACGAATGGGTCCTGTAGCTTGGCCACAATGTTCACCAGACTGGTCTCCAAATGAACCCTGTTTGTGGGGGAGAATTCAAGACATCGTCTGCTGCATACGTCCAACGACGAGGGATGACATGAAAGACAGAATCAGAGCACCATCTGGATCTCTCAGCTGTGCTGAGGTCCACCGAGCATCCGCGAACATAAGAAAGAGAGCAGAGTCGTGTCTGATAGTGTGGTCGACATTCCAAACACTTATGAAGAGTGAAGTGTGCGAATGTGTGTTTCAATTTCCCATTTCACAGTAATTCTCTCGCACTGTAACGGTATTTACAGTACACCCGAAGTCCTTTTAATTTTACGTAAACTAGTTATACACGCCAAAAAACAACATGTTTCGTTGATATCCATTTGATTGTAGTAGGAATAAAAATAGTTTTAATTTAATTTCACTGTGCATAAACTACGCACGTCACAAGCCATGTGCTTGATTTATTTTATTGTACGTAAACTATGCATGACAGAAAACAACTGTCTTAGTAAATGTTTCCTTTTTGATGATCTATCCAACGATACCATACACGACCCCTGTTCGCATTTGCAATTTCAAAGCTCACCTCCCGTACCTCTACCTCCTGTATCTTTGGGGAAATGGAATTACTACCAATCGATGCTTGATATAGGGTATAGTTATCGCAATTTTTTTCGTACACCCTCGGTGTCGTGGTTGTTTCTGAGAAAAGGGGGTGATACGAGTGCTGTGAATCACCTGTATATGGTCAACTAAATACTTGCACATAATCGACTGAATTCAATTAAAATTGTGAAATCAAACTTTCGTAGTGTCATTAATTACCATAAAGTATAACAAATTGCTCTTAAATATTTCCTTAAAGTACATTAAAAAAATAATAGGCATAGCTTTCTAATAAAATTCTTGAACTTAAAATTTAATTTGCCAACATTTCAAGTCAAGTTTCAAGTAAACATAAACAAATGGACAAAGAACGGAATTTTTCATTTTGATTCACTTAAACGAACCTTCGAAAACACTGAATATTCAGTGAACTTCCAATTTCCATTTCTCTTAGATTTTCATTAAGTACTTATATTTCTTACCGAAATCGAAAATAAAAGATCTTATTTTTTCTAACGATTCAGTATACAGGTCCTTCAAAAATGATGGTGCATGGATAAATCATCTTTACTTTTGCACCATCCCTCTTTGAATAATCCAGTATAGAAATCTTATGTCCCAAACATTTTTGTTGATAAAACATTATTTTAACATGGTAATTTACTCTCTCATTCCCTATTTATTCTGTAAAATTAAATATTCCCGTCATTTTATTTTGTCACTTTAAAACAAAGATATTTGCAACACTACATATAAGCAAATTAATAAAATTAGTTAAAACAATTTTAAAATTTTCATGAAAACAAGAGCATTTTTATTCACACCCACACTGCCATTTGTGTTTATCATACACGTCACAATTAAATTTTCTTTTATTTCTTCGCTGCCTAGCTAATTAAAGCTGATTAAGTATTATATAAATCAGGAATAGGTCGTCCTTTGTTTTTAATTTAATTTTTCTTCGCTAGTTATTACTGAGAAAAAGAAATAGATTGTAAATCCGCCACATTAATTTTGTTCATATTAAATTTAATTCAAACATAGTGAAAACAGCATAGAAACCTCTAAATGCTTCACTTGATACCTGAAGTAATGAATAGCTTAATGACAAGAAAGCAATCTAAATGCGCGCGTCAGTTGGTCGTCTCCGAACAGCACCCCTTCCCCCTCGCCCCCAGCATATAGCTGCGTATTCCTAGTCCCTGCCACCGGCGTGGCGCGACGTGTGCATACGATAGCGTCCGCCGCCGCAGCCCAGCCCAGTCTAGCGCTGTACAAGGTATATCTACATAAACACGCATTCGCTCGTTACTCAGTTGAGGAGGTCGACCTACGATCGTTGGCAGAACAGAAAGCTCGAAACAATCTTAATAAGAATTCTTTTCAATTGAGAACAGCTGCGACATTAAAAATTGTTTACTGTAATTGGCAAATAATTCATGGGGAAAAAAAGGGGGGGGGGTGGCTGCAACCCTGTAGCCTTATAGCAGGAACCGCCACTGAATGAACGTAAACCTGGAAAATGATGATGATGCAAAAGATGAGTATTGAAAATTATAATTTCTTTAAAATGGAAAAAAAAAATTAGGAATGGGCTTACTCATAATGAGGAATCGGATGCCATGGAATTGAAAGAAAGCTTCTTTTTTTTTTCTCCCTGGCTTGTAAATATATTTTAATATTATTAAGAAACTCTGGCACTAAATTCAATGTTGGGTTGTAAGAAACGAGTCCCATGTTCACATGCAGTGTGATAACCTATATGTTGTATATCTGGGTTTATATAGCCGAGAATTACGTAGTTGGACTTTGACGACTTCTAAGCAGACGAAAACACAGTTTTCTGTAAATTGATTTAAATAATTTCAACTTGTGCAGCTGCATACTATCGGAGAATGTGTTACTGTTAAATACGATCAACATTGCAGTAAAATATTTATTTTTTAAAAAGTACTATATAAACATTTCTAATTAAAATTTTCTCCCTGCGTTGTAATTCACTGTAAAATGGCCAAAACAATTTTGTATCTATTCCAGTAAATTCCTTAGAAACGTATTACATACAATTACAATTATTTCGAGGCACACAATAATATTATGTACACGAAAATATGCCATGTTACTGGAATCGTCACCATTCCAACAAATACACTCGTAGTCACACAAATACACATAGTGCACAGAAATTGATTGATTCTATCTGAAAGTTTAAATTAATTCGTTTAAATTTTTTAGAGCAGAGTTCACTATCGTGTGTGTGGTGCGCATATAATTTCTATATTTTTGTGCAAACTTCT
Organism: Dryococelus australis; assembly: GCA_029891345.1. Lineage (NCBI taxonomy): Eukaryota > Metazoa > Arthropoda > Insecta > Phasmatodea > Phasmatidae > Dryococelus > Dryococelus australis. The sequence continues at coordinate 3,220,551 of CM057009.1, read as the reverse complement.
CTTTGTTGTTTGTACAGGGACACGTTTCCTGGTGTTTTAAGGTACATTTTTTGCATGTTTCGGGTATACACTTAATTTATTTAAAAATAGGGTTCCTGAAATTGCATAGCTATGTCTATTTGTGTTGTATTTATAAAAAATAATGTTCGCGCACAAAAATTAGAATTTTTATATCAAAAGCTTTGCGACTATAAATGTGCTAATTAAAAAATATACACCCTAAATATCGACTTTCTCTTACCACTTCAGAAATATACCAGTTACAATTACGACAAACCCGTCAGTGTTCTCATAAGAATAAATTCTCGAATTTTTTTATTTAATTCGCTTTACCTAAAGAAACATTAACATACATGTTATATTCAAAACTCGTCTCGCACTCATTCTTTACAACTTAACATAAGCCACGACACCAGAAAATAGTGATTTTTATTGAAAACATGCGGTAACAAACCAAAACCTCAGAATACTTAACTAAAGGACAACTTAACTAAATGAATGTTCCTAATACAGGTTACCATCAGATAGCTTATCTATGGAATAGATATTCCACGCATTTATCTACAGGTCGAAATACAGGTTCTAATTTAGTCGAAAGATTTGAGCAGCCCTTAACAACGAGGTCTTGAGACCAAGTGATTTTAGGTGGAGGTTAAGGACTCTTGCCTGGTAGTGGCGTAGGAGAGTTGGTTTATATTGGTATAATGGACATCAAGCAATGCCTACAGTTAAGAGTTTTTGGTGCATAAATTAAGGCACCCGCCTACCTGAAGATGTTTAAGGCACAGCGACAATGAGGCCGCACTGGCACGCGCGTCAACTAAATCAGGTTCTCAATCGCCGCTACCCGTAAACTGACGTGCAATGCAGGCTTTAAGTGTCCCGCAACGTGTAACTGTTAACAATTAAGGCACCCGCCTACCTGAAGATGTTTAAGGCACAGCGACAATGAGGCCGCACTGGCACGCGCGTCAACTAAATCAGGTTCTCAATCGCCGCTACCCGTAAACTGACGTGCAATGCAGGCTTTAAGTGTCCCGCAACGTGTAACAGTTAACAATTAAAGCGGCGAAACTTGAATTATACAGGTTGTTCCGCGACTCAACCGACATACTTCAGCAGCGTGTTATACAGATGTTTGGCAACAAAAAATGTCATATACATTTGGTGGCTATGCAGTCCCATTTCATAGTTACTGGCACTTAAATGCAATAAAAAAGAGAAATTGGAATTACTCAATATATTTCATACAGTTGACTACATTCTTGTTGTAAGTTCTACACAAGATGTTTTCCCCAATCTGACCGTAAGCTGACACTGCTAGTGTCAGCCACTCGCGTGGCCAGTCTTTGTTATCCCGGTCGTACCCTCGTGGTTCGAAACTCTATCCGAGATCGCGTCTAAAATCTGACCGTAAGCTGACACTGCTAGTGTCAGCCACTCGCGTGGCCAGTCTTTGTTATCCCGGTCGTACCCTCGTGGTTCGAAACTCTATCCGAGATCGCGTCTAAAATCGACGCACAAAACTATTGCACCATTCGAGTTCAGAACTAGACTGGAGATCGAGATGAAGTTCATTTCGAACCGCCGAAATTGGCGGTTTCAAAACTCGATCCGAGATCAGCAGCCATCGTCGACAAATGTAGTTTGAAAATACGCCAACAGGTAGAACTACGGTCGATTGTTCTTGGGAAATTAAAACAGCACTATACGCGCTTGAATATTGTATATAGTGAAAAATACGCCTACTTCCATGACGTCATATATTACGAACCAATAGCAATATTTGTCTCGTACTTAATCTCTATCTCTCACTTTGGATCAGTGTCGAAGGGTTCGGAGATCCAGATTCATAAAATTTCGTTGGTGCAACACTTTTACATTGGAACTAAGATCAAACTGGATCCTGGTTCGGAACTAGGATCATTTGATGTCGGATCGGGGGAGATGTTGGTGCAACCGGGCATTAGTGTGTCGAGGCGAGTGGCTGTGCAACAATGCCAGGGATGTTTACACATGCAGAGTACGCAGACATGGTGTTTGTTTACGGACATTGTGATGGATATGGACGTGGTACAGCAGTTGAGTATCCGCGCAGGTGGATTGGAAGATGTGGGACAGTCCTATGGCCGTCGCGCTCTCCAGACCTCTCCCCGTTGGACTTTTTCTTTTGGAGCTACCTGAAGAGTTGTGATCAGACACACGATACAGGCCATAACTGACGCCACTAATCAACTTAGAAATGAACTTGCAGGCATGCAGTGGTAACACGCTATGGTAGGCTACAACGTATCGCATCATGTTTACGGTCAGATGATGCACATTTTGAACAGCTCGTATGAGACACTCAACATGAGTGTAGTCAGTTGTATTAAATATATCGAGTAATGCCAATTTGTGTTTTTGTTGCATTTACGCCCCTTTATCTCTGAAATGGGGCTGCATAGCCAACTTGCGCATATGCCATTTTTTGTTGACGACAAGCTGTATAACACGCTGCCAAAGTATGCCGGTTGAGTCGCGGAACACTCTGTATTGCTGGAAAGTGTGTAGTGAAGTTAATCACAGGATTTTTAAACAAGTTGGGCTTGAGAATGTTTACAGTGTGCGAGCTATTTTAAAAGTTGTACTGTCGACTAGTCTGGATTCTCGTATATTTACGTACGAAAACTAATTTCGAACAACACTGCAGCGCAGTTCAGGCGCCGGATGACGGACGCCCTAACGGTACTTACGGTTTTGGAAGCTAGCACAGGAAAATAGAGTAATAACAAACTGTAGATTACGTTTTGCCAACGTTTATGCAACGATTTTCCTTTTTCGTAGCACACTTAATTTCACCGTAGTGAAATGTATACATTGTCTACGTCAGAACTAGTGGATCGAGAGAACTGCATCTCTAAGATGGTAAACTATTTTATCTAGTACGATTTTCCAATGTTTGTTAACAAAAACCTGCGGAATTAAATTGCAGAGATTAGCGGTAATGTATTTCCTACGCGCACCTAGGAACAATGTTTTACGAAGTGTCCCAAAATGAGAGATACTGGAAACATTCAAATATTACTGCATACAACGCAGTCATCTAATTTGAATTCTATTGAAACTTTTTGGGGTGTTAAATGTGACCATAACATAGGCACTTTAACAAGCTACAGAAACCGGAATAGAAACTGTAGAAGGGAGACATAATACTTTCGAAAACACCATTATGTTTCCATGAACGCCAGAGAGTTTTAATGATGTAGTACTTCAGAATGGCTGCCTAGCTAAGCACTGATGATAAGTCTCAGCAAACTAGAAATACGAATATCTGGTCCATAATTTGGTATTCTTTGTCGTATTTATACTGCAGTAATTGTTTGATTATAAATCATTGAATGTAATGGGATTTAAATTTTGTAAATAAATGTATTGTGAATGAAAATGCAAAAGATATATGATGATGTGGTGCTTACTATAAGTGACGTTAAATTGGCAGTTGGACGGTGGTTTGAGAAACTCAATCCTGACATGTGTCTAAACATTTCTACGTACTTTCGTATCGTTAAAGTACTCGGCGAGACAAATTTCGTAATAGTGGACCACGTCTCGTGTTTTGCCATTAAGCGGTGCGTGATGGATGCGGATGTCGGGATATATTGTAGCCGCTGAAAGTGCAGCTGGCGTACTAACGATGACACAGATCGGCGTTAATTGTTGGCATAATTAGGCGTGTGGGGACTCGATGGACGTTGTCGGTGGGCTGTGTTACTCTTGTGCCAGCTGTGTTCTGCGTGCACAAGTCGATATCTCGACACCGTCAAGGACGTTTCGGCGGAGCCGGTTACTGCGCTATGACATCATCGTTGCTTGCTTGACTAACTTAGCCACTTCTTACCTGCAAACAGCTCCCTCCCTTCTCTAACTCTTCATCCTTTCCTCAAAAGGACATCCCCTCCGGCCCCTCGAGCAGCGTGCTCTGTTTCAGCCACCAAGGCTGCTGTTCGCTTGCGAGATGGCGTGATAGATAACTTGCGCGCAGCCGTACTTATCATACTATGTGAACTAATATTCACACGCAAATATTTATACTGCTGCTATATCAGCCTACTTGACAAAAAACTATTTCAGTTATGTCGTGTATTCTATTGCATCTTTGACGGCGGGCGGTCCTAGTAAAGCGATGGTCGATTTAGAAGTGAGCGGTGAAACGTATAGATTCGATACTATAGAAATGAAGTGAACGGTGAAACGTATAGATTCGATACTATAGAAATAGCAGTGTAGAACTTGTGCAAAGTTCCTGTCATTTGTCCTTTCACAACACTAATCTTTTTATTTTTGTAGACTTCGTTTTAATATTATATTACACTAGCTGTTGCCCGCAGCTCCATCATAATTGGTCTTCTTTTTTATTGTAATATTATGGATTAAAACATAGGATACTTTTCATCCCAAAAAAACCAACATTTCCTTAAGTAATATGAAAAAACAGACCAACCAGCGCCTACTCAAATGGTTTTTATATATTCCCTAAGAAACGGTTCGTTTTTCCGGAATGAAATGTACCATATGTGCTAATCCAGGATATAATCTACCCAGTATCAAATTTCATCCTAATCCGTCGAGCCGTTACGACGTGATTAAGAAACATACACACAAACTTTCGCATTTATAATATTATAAGTATTACAAGAATTGCGGTCCAATTGATAGATGTTAAAAGCAACAACAATAATTTTAGTAGTAAAAATGTATCATTTTCGAGCTACATTTTGCGAAGAGAACTTCAACGGTATAAAAGCCTAGGCAGAAATTGTATATGCGGATAAGTTAAAGAATTGTTCTAGCTGTTTCGCCAATAGAATAATACATTTATATTTTTATGTCATCTACCCTTCACGATCGCGGTCATATTGATCTCTGGTATCATGAGAAAGCAAAACTAAAATACTCAATTGTATATCCTTCCCGGACAGATATGTACCTCAGTTTCCACGGTTGTATAAAAATGAGCGCGATTTTTCTTTAGACCACGTTAACGTACGTGAAAATCTTTCGTAAACACCTACATTTTTCTTTAGACCACGTTAACGTACGTGAAAATCTTTCGTAAACACCTAAATTTTTCTTTAGACCACGTTAACGTACGTGAAAATCTTTCGTAAACACCTACATTTTTCTTTAGACCACGTTAACGTACGTGAAAATCTTTCGTAAACACCTACATTTTTCTTTAGACCACGTTAACGTACGTGAAAATCTTTCGTAAACACCTACATTTTTCTTTAGACCACGTTAACGTACGTGAAAATCTTTCGTAAACACCTACATTTTTCTTTAGACCACGTTAACGTACGTGAAAATCTTTCGTAAACACCTACATTTTTCTTTAGACCACGTTAACGTACGTGAAAATCTTTCGTAAACACCTACATTTTTCTTTAGACCACGTTAACGTACGTGAAAATCTTTCGTAAACACCTACATTTTCAGCTGAGAAATAGTATCAGTATTACTTTTGGTTTTGACTGAATTTTTTGGTTGCTATTTGTAATTGGAAATTACCCTGCATATTGGAGTGGTCATTCATACAAACAACTTTGTGTGTGTGTGTGCGTGCGTGCAGAGGCAGTTGATTAAGTACCCGAATACAAAACAACTGAAAGTTTGAAATCCGACTGTCAAGAATATATAACGAAGCCGAACAGTCTAAATTTAAAAAAAAGTAATTGTATTCATGTTGCTACCTATAGAAAGTGATCACTTTTGAAAGCCCTCGCATTTGGAGTAATAGTCAATAAATATATTTTATTTTAGCTTTAGGCGTTAAATTCAGTGTGTGGTGGAATATACACACATTGTTTATTATTTACATGGCAATATTTATTTTAAAAGGTGGTTAAAGGATAAAAATAATAACTGAAAGGATAAAGTAACTAGGGCCTCAAAAGTGTTCACTTTACCGTGAACGGCCTATAGCGAAGTTATCCTTTGTGACCGTGCATCGGCGTGAAATGACACAATGCTAGCGACAAAAACGCAAATGTTACTCGAAATAGATCGATTAGCGACTATAACGTAGACGGGAGCGTTGGAAAGTGACCAGCCTAGCTCGACGGGAATCGTACCTTCTCCACGCCTGCATAGAAACGACATGTAAACAGTTGGGCTGGATATTTTCTTCCTGTCAAGTTGGCAGCGGTTCGCGCGGCACCTGTGGCCATGTATGGTTGTGGCAGCGCGAAGGCCTTCTGATTGGGAGAGACCAGCGTCCAACATCTCCATAGTGACTGTCGCGGGTTAGTTAGATGGCTGCCATTCCTATACGAACACCAGTCATCCTTGAAAGCGTTTTTACCCTTGATTGGATGGCGTGTTAGTAGTAATTTGCCACTGAAAATTCCAAGTTCTTGACGACTATGTGAAACGTCTGGCATGGTTTGTTTTTCGTCATATCAGCGCTGTTATCAACTGTCACATTTTATGACGGGCGTGTCGTGAAAAATGGCCTTCGCATTAGTAGAAACATTTCTCATACTGTGCAATGCACCAAGCATACAAAATAATAAGTTAATGCTAAAGCGATGTGTGGTTCGAACTGTTGAGTAGTCAGTCGTGTCACGAGTTTTCCGTCTCCAAGGTGTGGTTCGAACTGTTGAGTAGTCAGTCGTGTCACGAGTTTTCCGTCTCCAAGGTGTGGTTCGAACTGTTGAGTAGTCAGTCGTGTCACGAGTTTTCCGTCTCCAAGGTGTGGTTCGAACTGTTGAGTAGTCAGTCGTGTCACGAGTTTTCCGTCTCCAAGGTGTGGTTCGAACTGTTGAGTAGTCAGTCGTGTCACGAGTTTTCCGTCTCCAAGGTGTGGTTCGAACTGTTGAGTAGTCAGTCGTGTCACGAGTTTTCCGTCTCCAAGGTGTGGTTCGAACTGTTGAGTAGTCAGTCGTGTCACGAGTTTTCCGTCTCCAAGGTGTGGTTCGAACTGTTGAGTAGTCAGTCGTGTCACGAGTTTTCCGTCTCCAAGGTGTGGTTCGAACTGTTGAGTAGTCAGTCGTGTCACGAGTTTTCCGTCTCCAAGGTGTGGTTCGAACTGTTGAGTAGTCAGTCGTGTCACGAGTTTTCCGTCTCCAAGGTGTGGTTCGAACTGTTGAGTAGTCAGTCGTGTCACGAGTTTTCCGTCTCCAAGGTGTGGTTCGAACATTGATTACTTAGTAAGAAATTGATTTCGTGGCATTAACTTCGAGGCGATGGCCTTGTCTTGGGTTATTCCGTGATTTTTTCAGTAGTGTTTCTTAAGTCTGTCTTATTTGTCAAAAAAAAATGTAGCAATGCTCATTTGTATGCGTACACGAACATTAAATAACGCTTCAATGTTTTTAGCCAGGTCATGAGAAATAAAGTTGATATTTCGATAAGCTACAGGCATTTTGTGCACTTTTAAGTGCTTCGTAAAAATAAAAAGTGTTCAACAGCATAGCCCAAAATTTGAACACGGGAAGTTTACACCGATGAACCACTACATTATGACCACCCCGACCCGGGAAAATGTATCGCGCGGATGGTTACATGTGATGCGCTAGTGTGTGTGTGTGTGTGTGCGTGCGTGTGTCACACACGTGGTGATTCGCAATTAGACCGACAAACTTCGGTAGGTGATTCTTCATGAAAAATAAAAGGAAAACAAAAATTCACTTTATACCTAAACCGAATATTAAGGGTAGGCATGGGCCCTTAAAAAACGAGGTTTTAGATCGTATTTGTGCAAAATATCGGTAACGATGTAAAATACAATGACAAGTCTCGGAACATTATTGTATGTTATCGGGACCTTCAATGTAAGAGCCAATATTTTGCACAAATACGGCTTTAAATCTCGTTTTTTTTTTTAAGGGCTCATGCCTCCCTTAATTTTCTGTTTAGGTATAAAGTGTCATATGTTTTCCTTTTACTTTTTCATGAAGAATCACCTCCCGAAGATTTTCTGTCTAATTGCGAATCATCATCCTGTATATATGGCAGGTCTAGTTTCTGCGGCGTCAGAATGGGAAAAGCGCCCGATCAATAAGAGTTTGACAGATGTTAGGTTGTGATGGCACGGTGCCTTGTTACCAGCGTCTCTGAAACGTCTTATCTTGTTGGTTGCTCTCGTTCCGCTGTTGTGAGCACGTATTAAAAGTGGTACAGCGATGGGGAAACTACGACACGTCCATCTTGTGTCGACAACGGCGCAGAGAGGAGCGGAGGCTGTCGCGCTTGTTCGGAGTTACTACAGGGCCACAGTTCGAGAAATCGCATAGAGGCACAACAGTAGCGACCAGGAAAATGTTTCGTAACCCATGGCTCATTGGACACTGCTGCAGATAGGACTGCTGGGTCGAATACTCTCGTACCTCCATGCCGACCGCACGTACATCGACAGCAGAGCTCGAACAAAACCATCGACACTGGACTGTGTATGGTTGGAAGCGCGTGTACTCAGATTGCCACCGGATGGTATGGCACATGGTTGCACTGTTGGGCGGACATAGGCTGGATGAGATGCGATGGACTGGGCGATGGTTTCATGGAAGCATTTGGGACCAAGTTCATCCGTTCATACCAACAGTATTCCCTCCTGGCAACTGTCACTTCCAACATAATGCGATATGCCACACTACCAGGATTGTGAAGAAAAACTTGTTTATCAATGCAGTTAACCTCGGATACTATATGTATTTTCCTTTTTTACATTTCTTTCCATGTTGGTTCATTTAATCACATTGTTGTTTACGTAAATATTAAACATTACCATTTTCTGTGATTACCTCTTTTGATGCCCTAGTTGTCATATAAATTAATACTTTTAATTAAGTCTAGGTGGCATTTTAACGGTCAATGCTTCTCATCATGTACGTTCATTTCGTGTGGGACCCCTAGCGAGTGCAGCATACTGATTTTCGAAAAGTGGAATTCGTACGCAAAAATAACCATTCGAATTCATCTGAATTCTTACGCTCGAACTGTATTTTCGAGCATACGCCCCCAGATGGGCGTCAAGTTTCATTGTTAATGCATCTGCAATGGCCATTATACAATTTTTCTGCAGGGGCATTCTCCACAACCAATAGTGCTGGCCTTTATTACTATGTGAATCTGAATTCTTGCTATTATAGCCCTTTTTTTTCTGCCGGAATAAATTAGTGTTCGAATACACCCAATTTTTGGCAAACGGATAGCCTAAATTCTGCATCGCTGAAAATGTGGGTTGGGTATTTGTGGGAGAAAGATGTTCACAATAAAGTTAGCACTTTAGAAATCAACCTTAGTAATATGTTACTGCTGCTACCTGTATATATTTTAACGGGCGCACTGAACGACATGCGCCTATTAAATTTGGTAACGATGGATAGAAAGTAGTTCCGTATCTTAACGTTGAATAAAAAGTGTTAGGTAACCATTTGTGATAACGTGAATTATTTATTTAGCTTTTTGTTTTCTTATAATATATCGAAGTATAAAATAAGTAAAATTGTAGAATGTTTAGTTTTCTAACAATTTCACATTTTCACTTGACCGACGCATGACTAAAATGATGAGGCCCATGGCAATGTTAATTTTACATAAGACGGAAGACTGTACAACATGTATACAAGTAGATCGTAAGGAGGGCTTTCAAAGGTGCTCAGTTTACCGTGAACAGCCTATATAGGATATTCACGATAATGTAAGCGTTTTTTAATTCAACATTTGAAGAAAAAAATACTTACTTGTACTGCGTATTAACTGGTCATTAATATTAATTGCTTCATCGTGTCGGTAAAGTTGGCAGCGAATTGCAAAATGTAGTTCAAAGAATGAACGTATGATTTAAGAAATGTGTGAATCTGGGACAAAGTAAATGTTTTCTTTGTGTTTTGTAAACTCTCCGTAGGATCATTTTCAACATATTTAGGTTTCTTACGACTCAAAAATTTAACTTTACTGACGTACAAAAAGCATAATGGCCGTAATAACTGTTCTACTTTGAACCATTTGATGACGTACAGGTAATAACGATATTATTCGGACATATATTTAATACTACACATACTAAAACATTTCTTATATTTCATTGCGTGCTACTGTACGCTATGAGTCATGATAAAAATAAATAAATAACCTAACACTTGCTCTAAATATTGCAATTTCAAAATAAATAACATTGTCTACCAACAAAATTATCCGGACACATACCATTGGACACAAAGTTCACTGAAACACTTAAAAATAAACAACTGGTTGGAACAGCGTTACATTTGATAACTTACAAACGACGTGTCATGCTGTGCACTAAAAGTTTTCTTTTTTTCCCCGAGGAGAATTTGTCCCATTCTTCGAGAACTCTCGTTATCAGTTCTTATAGGTCTGTATTTAACATCTTGAAGTTTAACCCATAAATGTTTGACTGGGTTCATATCTGGACTTGGTGTGGAAGATATATCTGACCTGCAATCCCGAGTTTTTCTGCACCTTTTCGTTAATTTTGGCGGATAAAATTAAGGTAGCCCTTCTTAAGATGTTCTCAATGAAAACGAGTTCACCTACACCAGAAGCTGATGTACGGCCCCAATGCCATTATTTGCCCATGCTGTGTTTTGCAGTCCCCCTCAAATTGTTGTTTACCAGCTGGTGGTTTGGATTTTTGGCAGACTATTTTCCTATCATCTTAACCATGCATGTTGAATTTTCTCACGCCTGCAAAAGAGAACTTTTTCCCAACAAAATTCTTCTTTTTATCTTGATACACATTTGCGAACTCAAGTCGTTAACGCTTTTTCTCTCAGAAATGTAGGACTTCTTTAGTGCGATCCTACCATTCTAGCCGGCTTTTTTCAATGTCATCCCAGTTTCTTGGGCATGACACTCTTAGCAGTAACTAATAGAACTTTACTAGCCAACTTAGTAGTAACTAATAGAACTTTACTAGCCAACTTAGCAGTAACTAATAGAACTTTACTAGCCAACTTAGCAGTAACTAATAGAACTTTACTAGCCAACTTAGCAGTAACTAATAGAACTTTACTAGCCAACTTAGCAGTAACTAGTAGAACTTTACTAGCCAACTTAGCAGTAACTAGTAGAACTTTACTAGCCAACTTAGCAGTAACTAATAGAACTTTACTAGCCAACTTAGCAGTAACTAATAGAACTTTACTAGCCAACTTAGCAGTAACTAATAGAACTTTACTAGCCAACTTAGCAGTAACTAATAGAACTTGACTAGCCAACTTAGGAAAACTTTTCCTTATGTTCTTTATTTGTCTGTCGATAATTGATTCTTCTCTGTCTGCAAGGACGATCAGCGTCTTGTTTCAGCACTATCCCATCTTCATTCTTAAATATACGGATTATATCGGCCTCTGCACTACTTTTCTTCATGAGAAGCATTTCGCCAATCTTCTAAATCTTTTGTCTTTTCGTGATGCCAGTTTTTGATTCAAAGTAGTCTCCTTTTTATTCTGCCACAAGCTGTTGTATCAACGACAGCACATTTGATACCAAACTCCTGGACGTCTGGAACTCTGTACCTTCAAAGACACTGCGCCAGAATAATTCTGTTATTCAAGGAACCCTCGTCATTTCGCATCATTTGATGTATATTTGCGTGTTCAAATAATTTCGTTATTACCTTTGTGCTGCCCGAATCGAAATGAACTCTCTCTCGCTATTTCAATGCGTACAAAATGATCTAAACTGATAATGTGTGGATATCTCCGATAAAAGGATATTATACTCTTCACAGTCTATTTCTTAATTTTTGTTTTATCAAATAATTCATCTTTTGGTTTCCTAGGGAGAACAGAATTTAGAACTGTGTAATGTAAAAATAAACAACCATTGAATACGAACCGATATTAAGACATGAATTTGCAGCTAGCGTATTTATAATCACTTATTTCTCTTGGACTTGAGTAAATACAGTATACTGTAATATTCTGAACAGTGAAATGCAAACATTATTCATTGGAAGTAAAGCACATAGGAATGTTTGTTGCTTGTGGCAGGAAGTTACCAATTGGCTGAAAATAGATATTATGCGGGGCTTTTGAAAATGCTAACGTTAGTCAGAATGTCTTATACTTGTCTTGTCCGTGATGATTGCAGTCCATAAATCTGCGCTATGGAGTTACGTTCTTTCATGAGGAATATTTTCTCCCACAGGAGTCCTCTATAGCTGCACGCGGTACATAGCTCATTGTTCTACAGTCAAAGGCTATCCACGGTAAAGTGAGCACTTTTGTAATACCTCTCGTTTGTAATAATAGTCAATAAATACAATTTATTTTAGCCTTAAACGTTAACTTTAGAGTGCGGTGGAATACACACACTATGTTTATTACTTACATGACAATATTTATTTGAAAAGGTGACTAAAGAATAAAAATAAGCCTGAAAGTAAAAAGTAACTAGGGCCTCAAAAGTGCTCACTTTACCGTGAACAATCTATACTAATGATTCGAACGTAGAAGTCAGGTATGTCAAAATACAATTAAAACGAGGGGGGGGGGGTGCTTGTGTGTTCGTGTATCATCTGAAGAGCCGCACCAAAACAAATTGAATTAGGCTGGTAAATTGCATTAAAACAATAATGACTTTCGTAAGGTTTTTTTCTAATTTGCCTGTAAATGACAATCGTATATACTCGTGTGTATTTATTTCTAGAAATATGGAACTCTATATTGCATCTTACTTTCTATTTCATCTTACCGACCAACCAGATAAAATAATGCAGTCACAGAAACCGTCAAAATTTGTTCACTGTTGAAGTTGAACGAATGCATTTACTGGTACAGAAACGTCCACATCAGTGCCTGACCTAGCCCGTCAACAGTCGTCGCCACGCGTGCATTTTTATTCCTTGCATGCGGGCCTCACGAATATTGTTAGGAGTGGGGGGGGGGGGCGTCTGTTGGACAGCTCGTGTACATATATTTGCGTCACTATTTATTTTAACACCTTTGATTATTTTTTGTTGAGGCGTGTGTATGTTAGTACGTGTGCTTGGAGCCAAGGTCCTTTCTTGCTATGGTAGTAAATCAATGCCTCGTTGTTCAGTTCCTCTCTCATTCTCTCTCTCTCTCATTCTTTCTCTCTCTCTCTCGCTCTCTCTCTCTCTCGCTCGCTCTCTCGCTCTCGCTCTCGCTCTCTCTCTCGCTCTCTCTCTCTCTCTCCTCTCGCTCGCTCTCTCGCTCTCTCTGCTCTCCTCCTCTCCTCTCTCTCTCTCTCTCCCCTCTCTCTCTCTCTCTCTCTCTCTCTCTCTCTCTCTCTCGCTCTTCGCTCTCTCTCTCGCTCGCTCTCTCTCTCTCGCTCGCTCTCTCTCTCTCGCGCTCTCTCGCTCGCTCTCGCTCCGCTCTCTCTCTCTCGCTGCTCTCTCTCGCGCTCTCGCTCTCGCTCTCCTCGCGCGCTCGCTCCTCTCCGCTCTCGCTCGTCTCGCCTCGCTCTCTCGCGCTCTCTCCTCGCTCTCGCTCTGCTCTCTCTCGCGCTCTCTCGCTCGCTCTCTCTCCTCGCTCTCGTGTTAACTTTGCCACGTTAAAGCATGAAACTGATATTAAAATATATAAAATTGTTACAGAAAATATGTACCGCAGCTAAGCTCGTCAATGATGTAATTATGTCTCATATTTAAATATTAAAACAATGTGATTGCATTCTAATATCATCATTGTATTTTCTTATATATGTACTGCATGCACCGTTTTGCATAGCAAGGGATATAGGGCTCACGTAAACATAAAACTAGACAAAGTGAACCTTGTTTCAATTACTTAAACGGCACAAGATTATATTAAAATTAATATTGTCGTGATACGAGCTCATCATTTGCTGACTTAGGCAAATTTGTGCATCTTGTGTGTTAAACTTGCATAACATCACACCTATCAATGACACTTTCTTACATGGCTTTCCCAGGAATCGAACCCGAAACCACGTCCGAATAGAACGCCTGAATAATAAATTATAAATATTTTTGTCAAGTACCCCATAAAATAAACGTTGAGCAACTTCATTGTGTTTTGTTTCATTTAGCAGTTACATTTTAACATGGCTGTAATAATGAATATAATTCTTTGGGCAGCAACTCCACAATTTTTTTACGTATGTGTGGATGCGATTCTACTTCTGCAGGTGCGATACTGTTCTTATTGGTAGTTAGGCGTCTAATCCAATAAATGTCAATCTGCGAAGACGTAAAGTGCCTCGAAGTGTTGGGTGCATTGTAAAATGGCTTGTCAAAATTTTCGGAATGTAGCAGTATCGGCATACCTGGAACGCTGGCTATGAAAATTTCAGGAGTGTTCGGACCTTTTCGCCGTCAGCTGGCTGCTCTTGGTGGGAACTCGGTGTACATGGTATAATCGCGGGGACTTAGAGGATCGGTCTGAAGCCCCGGCCTTTGGCCGAGCCGATCGCGGGTCGGTTTGTGGTATGGTATTGGTTGAATCTCCTGCTTAGGAGGAATCCTTGATGTGGGTCTTTGCCTGGAGGGCCGTTACTGACGGCCAATACCCCGATCGGAGTTAATGGTAGTGGCACTTGCTGCCTCAGTGCTCTGGGAGTGAAAGAGAGTGTCCGACTTGAGTATGTATGTACCCGGGGGAATGAAAGCAGTGTGCCAGCCATGCTGGGGGGGGGGGGGGGGGGGTTCGAAGGGTTGAGGCTTGCTTATGAAGGGACGACGGCCTAGTCCATCAAGTAAGAGGACCCGTTCACGAAGTGCTTCCGTTCGTAGAGGTTGGATAGGCCTCACCCCCATCAAGGTGGTGTGTATGGATTTAACTGTGCAGCGAATAAAAGCACGTGAGTGCCTAAAAATGGTCTGTCTGATAATGGATTTAAGATTGCTATCTGGCCAGTGCACACAGCAATACTTGGACTTACTAGAAAGGTGGCTGATGTGGCTCTTGATTTCCTGGATGATGATAAATGCTGGCTGCTGTGCGTTCTGTCGTATCTTGCTCTGAAAGTTGTTTTGTGTCTAAACCTACGGGATCGGATACAAGAGAACCGTACTGCCAACATGCTGAACTCAGTTCAGAAAACTATGCCCCAGGTCATCACTGTCCGCCATTTGGAAAGATAATGCCACTTATAAAATAAAGGGTTCAGGGTTGGAACAGGAGCAGTTAACAGCAAATTAAGGAATGGAGAAAGTGACTGTTGGTTACTATGTTACACCGCTATGTTCATGCACATCTTGAATGTTTTAAATTTATGTATAAAATAAAGTAATTGTTTTTTAAGGTAGTGCAAGTTGCTAGGCGTATTACAATGCTACGCTATTTGACAGAATTTTCTTTGTCTTTTTACAAAAAAAAATGTTTGAAAAGTGTACCGAATATATTCAGTTTTTGTACAAAAAAATACTGTAACCTATTGACAGATATCCTGTAGAACTAACAAAATGTGTGTAGTAATTCTCCAATTATTTCCTGCAAAATCACAAGCTACTTTTTGGACATCCACAAAGTAATTTGTATTTTGATGTTACGTGGTAGTTTTTATGTTATTAAAATTATAGGTCAGTCAGGATTGCATGGAACACATTCATGCAGCCTAGTCAGGCATGCCCCAAGCCAATTGCGACTTGTGAAATTCCCAGATGGGTAATGAGAATCGAACCTAGAACATCAATATTAGAAGTAAGTACACAAACCACTATGTCACAGATGCATTCGTACACAGTTATATTTTGATAGGTTATACATACTTTCAATAAGTAAATCTCTTGTTAATATGTGATATTTTGCCCTCAAAAGAGAACAGAAAGTTTTCACTGAACTCGTGGTGGAACTGTAATTAGTTTGACCCTTAATTAAAAGGAGTATGGTGGTCCCATGTAAAAACAAAAATGTAACTTTGAACATACTGGAGAAAATGAATGCTGCCGACAGATGTTGAATTTTTTAGAGTTTTTATTTTCTTTATCCCTGCATTCTGTTGCTTGTGTTTTGTCACTTATCTATTCAAAGGAAACTGTGTGAAACCATGTTAATGTACTCATATTTTGCAACACACTTTTTACATTAAGCTGTATAGAAAAACATTATGGAATACAAAATATTAAGAAATAGTTCTAAACATTTCTGAAATAGATTTAAAAGAAAATATGGGGAATTTGGCCCATAACAATCCCCCTCAGGTAAAATCACCACAAAACATTTCTATATACATTCTACACTTAAATTATTTGATCATAGTCTTCTGTTATTATAGTACAGCCTATATTTTTTGTCAATTTTTGAAATAAATAGAAATATATGAGGCATGTTAAATACACAAAACTGCAAAATGATCATTTCACCCCACACGTGGTACAAAATGATCCTCTGTTTAAATCAGATGGAGAAATAGCTTTTTTTAATGTGGTTTGTAAACTAACTATTCCAGTCACACTAATGTAATTATTTATCGAATGCAGGATCTCCAAAAACATTTTACTTGCAACAATATTATAAATTCATAGAAATAAGAAAAATGATACCACTTATCATCCATTCCTTATCTTCGGAAAAATTATAATATAAAACAAAAACAAGTTCTGACATGTTGTGTGTGTTTATTACAGCTTCCTGTGGACATTTCTCTTTGCAGTTTTACACTTTTCGTTGCACAAAAAAACCTGTATAAGTTCCACAGTCATCTTCAATGCCAGCACATGCATCATGTGCTCACATTCTACAAGACACACATTGGAGCCATCCCTCCCTTGGCAATGAATAAGGAAGTAGTTCATTGCAATAAATACATTCACTTTGATCAACATCCTCTCAGTTTCGCTTGCTTACAGCTGAGATTTATTATTCCTCTTGCCACCTACATTAGACGTAGACTTAATTGCAGCACATTCATTTGGATTTGATTGCTTCTGTGCTGCAACCAAATTGTGCTTCTTTTATTGTGTCTTGGCTGTTTCTCTTTTTGACTGAACACTGTTTCCTGGCATTTTGGGTACATGTTTGATTGGAGAGGTGGTACAATAAATCTTGAGCTGGAAGGTGATGTCATCTGTTATGGTCGTTATGAGGACTGTCATCAGTGTCTGCAGGTGGATGTGATCTGGATGATTCAGCTGCTGGGGATGTGGAACAAGATGAGGGTTTTATTATAAAAGAGGGATGTTTACTGGCACTAGCTTTAAAAAGTTCCATGATTTTCTTGTTGCTTCTGTGGCACAGTGTTTTGATTCTTTTCAAACTCTTTGGGTTCATCAGGAACATCAGGTTTATCAGGAACTTCGGGCTCGTCTGAAACATCGGGTGAAGCTTGTTCAATTGTCTCTGCAGATACAAAGTCTATATCTGTAAAAACATCAGGGTTGTATGGGACGATGTCAGTTTTCCTAAATCATTTATGACATTTAGAGGAGCGCAGGCTTTCAGATATGACTCGCCAAATATTTGACTAATCTTTAGTAATGTCACCACTCTCCCAGTATGGTTGTTCAACCACTTTTCAAGTGTCATATCATGGTAGTGGCTCAGTACAAAATTAGGCTTCGTATGCCCCTCTTATCAACTAGGCCTTTCCGGGTTTTTACATTCTTAATTATATCCAGTTTGCGGGGGCACAGGCCCCTCAGACTGAAGGGGAACCCGGTCCTCGGGCCCCGCGTCCCATTCCACCACTCAGGAACATTCTAATTTGTGGCCAGCTGTCACCAGGCCATATTTGCTCCTGTGTTAAGGGGAAACATTTACAATCACGGATACCTGGGCATATAGCCCAGGTACTCATCACTACCAGCATGAGTCCTACCTCATTCTGACCTCTGTGCCCCCAAAGGGAACCAGTGGGGAAAGCGAGGTAGTGGCTCATTGGGAACATTGTGCTGATGTAAAGGTGGAAGTCTTGTGTACAATTGGGAGGTAGGCACAAAAATGGTAACAAATTTCTTCCTCGCCTTATCAGTCGCCTTCAAGATTTTGGTGTGTGATAGATGCATATTGAGGATTAGTAGAGCAGGATCCTCTTCTGTGGGCTTGACATGAGCTAGAAAATGAATGCTACCAACCTCATCCACCTCGAATCACTACAAGCAATCACACTACCATTGAGTGACCATTCTGCACTTCTTGCTTCATCCTTTTCATGTTAAAAATTAACATCGAAGGAATGAAGTTTCCGCCTGCTGACAAAATCCATTGTGGAACTGCCCATTCTGCTGATACCACTCACCCGACATGCTTTCTCCCTTTCTTTGCAAAAATTTTGCAGATCCTACCAGGAACAGTACTCAGTGATGTTTCAGCCATGTTAAAAAGTGTGTGTGGTGGGAATTATGTCTTGTAATTTACGCAGTGGAAGAGTGAAAAGAATTTGTTGACAGCTGGTTAATGAAATGCTCGATCACGAGCCGCCGATGTTGACTCTGTACATCTCAGAGACAGTTCTCGGTGTCTGCGACGAAAACTAAACTGTATAGCCAGTCCTTGCCAGCAAGTTTGGTTTGGTTACAAAATGGATGCAAAATATGGTTTTTCACAGCTAATTGATAGGCCAGCAATTTAACATCCAAATTAGTTTAACCATACATTCTGCTCACCATGTCTACAATATGAGCTACCAGCTTTAAAACCCACCCATATATATATATATATTTTTTCAACAATGGTTTAACAATGGAGAAGAATTGTACGTAAAAGGATGATGGACAATTTGAGGGCAGTAAAATTAGAAACATTCTGTGTAGTGTAAAGAATGTTCCAACTTGGCCGTGAATATATGTTTTATCGAGTTAAACATTTACACCTCTGGTATACAAATAAGGAACAAAACCATGCTATCGTGCAAAATAATCCCTCAGAGGGATCATTTTGTCCAAAATGCAGTATTTACAATCACAAAATATCCTTAGAAAAAAAAGCTATATTAGAGTATATGAACACAAGATATTGTACGACATTTGTGTATACTTTGCTGTATTGAAATATTCAGTCTTGTATACATTTACACACACACACGCACACAGCGACATGTTTTTAAACCACTCACCTTAGATCAGGCACTTTAAAAATGGTTTTTCTCATTTAAAAAAAAATATTTGCTGGCTCACACTAAACACCAACACACTGACTCGTTGCACATCTCTGCACTCAGTTCTGGCGGCAGCCACTAGATAGTGATAATATTTTACCCGCAGGGATCATTGTGGGTCACATTCACCTACATATGTGTACTATCGCAGCTACAATCACTTTCATTTACAAAACCTGGCCTGTATGTTACAAAATTAATGTTACCAACTCGTAACTTGAGGGGGAACACATTCTTTTTGAACCAGTCAAAATGGACTTTGCCCTGTCCTCCAAGGTAAGTAGTGGCCCTCACCATTGGTGGAGTCTCAGAAGTGATGACTCATTGCATTGGCCATTAGCGCACATTGCAACTTGAACTTCTTAAATGGTATCAGCAGTTTACTGTCTGTAAGTATTTATGAAAGAATTTTTATGTAATACTACATATGTTACTCTTGTAAGTGTACAAATACAACAGGTTTATAATATAGTATTTTTTATTTAAATTTACAAAAATTTGTTTTAATACAAAATTATTTAATCTATGCCTACAAAAACTTTGTAATGTGATATATATATAGTCATATATTTTTATGCTTATTGTTATGTGCAATTATAATTATGACAGTCGGGATAGATTAATTTAAAATCCAATATTTTGTTTTTCTGTAACGCTTTACCTAAAATTTAAGCAATATAGTTTACTAATAATTACCTCAAGCAAACTAATTTAATTAAATAACTAAAATCAATTTGAATAAAAAAAGTATCAAAACATTTTGAATTACTTTATAAATTATATGTCTATATTTGACATTTCTAATATTTACAATAAAGTCTATATCACATGTACATTCAGTCCCAAGTCAGTTTTGTCCAGGTCCCACCAGTCCACAATGTTCTAGAGTTCTCAGAGAGCCCTCCTGCACAGTAGCGTTCACTTGTCTGGTTTAACGCCCTCGTGTCTGTCTGTTCACGCCACAAATACCTCGTACACCATTGTCTCGCAATTGCCCGTTGTCTGTCCTCTTCACCAATATCCTGGTTACCACCCTCATCCAGAAGGCTTCTACCAAAAGACTCCCGACCCTGGGGCTGTTGCAATATTTATAGTCATAGGCCATCGTCTAGAAATTTCTCTAAATTCAGCATTGCCCCAAGGGTTCTAGTGCCCAGAATATTCTTTCTTATGCATCCTCTAAACTCATCGGCTTCTCCAGCAGGGGGGGGGGGGAGGAGGAGTAGGGTCTGTGATGCCAGCCAGGTAGCTGCTGTTAATCGTTCCCCCGGCGAGTGGGTCTGCCTGTGGGGAAGGGTGTTCAAGGTTGGTCACCCACCACAAAGCCGGACTGCGCATGGAGCTCGTGCCTCGTGTGTCAGTTAACATGTAACAGTGATTTATACAAACTTTGATAACAACTAGGACATTACCATAAGGCCCATTCTACAATGCACAGATACGTAAGAAAATGGAACTCTGAACACATAAATGGAATGAACGGACAACCCGGGATGAATTTTTAACTGTTCTACAATACAAAGAAACATACAGTCTTGCAACTTACGAAACCAAAAATACTCAACATCGCATAAATACTATTGCCATACCATGTATGCACGTTTATTAAAACAAAACTTATAATAGCCACGATAAATCCATGCACGTGTGACTCTGTATTCTATAATGGCCATGTAAACAATTATCAACAAACCAAATACTTGATTCTTATTCGTTACGCAGATTGATGAACATGGAAGATTTGGGAGTTGCCCAGCTTTATTATTTGTATCTGTACGTTATCCGCGTCCGCATGCATCTCATTGTAAATGGAACACAGTGTGTGTTACGTGTCCTGCTTCCGTGATTATAGAATGGGCCTGGCCTCAAGAGCAAAATATCCCTAGGAGATGTAGACATGTTTTCGTGTACATGGAATAAATTGTATGTAATAAACTTACATCTGCAGAGAAAATTAAAATTTTGTTAAATGAAATAAGCCCACTAAAAATGTCTACCTTTAACGGTAAACATAGTGTATTTCATGCATATATTTTCACACCTCTGAAAAACAATTAAGCCCGGCAACATAAAGCTCCATAAATTTTTATGGATTATAAAATTAATAATTTTAGCCTAACTTTTATTAAACTTTCGTCCTCATTCCTGGAAGAAAATTATACATATATGCAGTACGCTAATTTAAAATATCAGACGACAATGCGAAAATAAAAGCAAACCCATGAAAATCAAAGATAACACATCCTCATTGTTTTTGGCCAGTGAGATCACATGATACAACAGAGGCGCATACCATGCAAAAGCTAGATGAGCTTTTCCATCACGTGATCGTAATGTGTCTCCTTGGAACACATTAGTCAAGGTGTAGCGTGCTTACGTGAACGTCTTGCCCAACTGCCATTTTCATGGATACAGTGCTGCGTTCTGGAGGCATTGAAAACTCAAATTACTGCAAGAATGTTTCTGTAGTTCTACAAATTCTTTTTTTTTTTTTTTTTTTTTTTTGCACAAGTACAAATGCAACAGGTTTACGGAAAAAATTGTACA
Organism: Dryococelus australis; assembly: GCA_029891345.1. Classification (NCBI taxonomy): domain Eukaryota; kingdom Metazoa; phylum Arthropoda; class Insecta; order Phasmatodea; family Phasmatidae; genus Dryococelus; species Dryococelus australis. The sequence continues at coordinate 3,198,972 of CM057009.1, read as the reverse complement.
AATACTAGCATTTGTATTATTACAAGGAATTTTCATTTCAGTTTACTAAATATTTTTAATGTGTGGTTTCATCTCTTTAACTTTTCCAGTCAAATTCCACAACATTTTGCATGCAAATAATACTGCGGAAGACTTATTTGTTCAAATTGCTTAGTTCTGATTCAAAGCCCCTCAAGTACAAATTGAATTATAGCTGATGCACAAAATTAATTCATTATAAAGCTAATTTAGAGATTTGCCATTATAATTGTGTTTATTTAAATCTTACGCAGTTATTAGATTTTTGTATTGTCAATTAGCATCCTGTAGTATATGCCATCAAATTTTTCCGTTCTTCTATAGAGGTAAGTCACTATAAACTGTCAATTTTATTTTAAGTGAAGTTACTATTTAATTATTGTATATATATATATATATATATAAAGTACATTTAAATAAAGGTGCCTCAAATTTATCATAATAGGACAGAGCATTCAAATACATACAGTTGTCTGAGTTGTGTGGGCGAACTTAAGAAATTAATTCATTAATGCCCTCCAACTGGACCTCCAAAAGCACGGTGTTTTAGGGACTGACAGTAGGAGAGTTGAGTCGAGAGTGATTTGGGCTGCTCTTAACAATGAGGTCAAGAACCAATGAGGGTGAAATGAGATGAAAATGGAGCAGCACCAGAATGCAAGGGCAGGGGAAACTGGAGATCCCGAGAAAATTCGCCAACCAGCAGCATCGTCCGGCATGATTCCCACTTGCGAAAATCCGGGAGTGACCTGTCCGAGGATTGAACCCGGTTCGCCTTGGTGGGAGGCAAGCAGGCTAACCACTCAGCCACCATTGTAGGACATGAATCTGGATATTCAAGGGGCCTTGGGGTTCCAACGTGATGTACACCAGCTCACTACAACCACTGCTTATGTGACCACGTAGCCATACTTTTGGACATTGGTGGATTGGGCAGGGTGGTCCAATTGTCCGACCACCCTACTTAACACATTGGGTTTCTGCATTTGGAGCCACGTTAAAACACTTGTACGACACTCCTGTGAATACCAGAAAGAAATTGAATGCCAAGATTTGTGCAACATTCAAAACCATTAAGAACACACCAGCCATCTTCAGTGATGTACACCACAACATGATGCAGCACTGCAAAGCATGCATCACATGCAGAGGAAGCAGTTTTAGCAGCTTATATAATCTTTCTGTATGTAAAAAACCAGATTTAAAACACACATACATATGCATATTTCTTAGTACCTGATACCACCTTCTTCCCCGCTACCTCTGCTCGATATTATCACAGTTTTTGTGTATAATGAGTTAATGATGGATATGGGAACCTTAATAAAATAAGTTCCAGTTCAACTCATGTACCTCCCCTCTCAGTATGTAATACTTGTTCCTTGACAAACTGTATAGCACATACCTTTCTTTTCTAGTTGAATTTAAATTGAGTAGATTGAGATAAGAATGACACAAAATATGTCAACTCTGCTATTGTTCAGTTCTACAACCTTCAGCTTAAAAAAATATGTTTTAAAATGTTAATTTATTAATGTGACAAGAAATATTTGTTAATTGTATGTTGCATTAAATTGCACATTGCTGTTGTTTGGAGTAATTACTCATTTTGGAAGCACCATACTCTACAATACTGCCTTTTTGTTCAGCCCAATTATTGAGCTTCATCACTGCGAGGGTGCTAAGCTCTTGCAATCTTTATTCCAGTTGTCTATAAATGTGATGCAGTGGATGCAATGCTTGTGGTACAGTGTCTGGTATAACCTGGCTACTGGTATCAATACTTTACTACTTCATACAGAAGGAACATATTAGTCATCTTAGACAATGTGTACACACCAGCATGTTGGCAGGCCATGATCACTGGAAAGCACAGTACCATGGCGAACAATGCTATCCTGCACACAGTAGCTTGTACAATGTGAAAACCCACACATAATTTTACCCGCCTCTTCACGTTATTGTACATTTTGTCTAGACGGGATCTCATCGGAGTATTATTTTCTCTTTGCAAAATGTTTATTTTAACCTCTCATCCCTGTCCTGGTCTTTATCTTCATTTGTCTGAATATACTTGGTATACGTAATTTAACTAATGTTAATTTTTTTTTTTAAGGTACCAAGAAGATGGAATACAAAACTCGTCAGTGGCATGAGAAGTGTTTCTGCTGTTGTGTGTGTAAAACAGCAATAGGTACCAAGAGCTTCATACCTCGTGAACAAGAGATCTACTGTGCTACTTGCTATGAAGAAAAGTTTGCTACTCGTTGTGTAAAGTGCAGGAAGGTAAAGTGTCTTTTATTTCTAATAGTAACGTACACTATGAAGGCTAAAACTTGACCAGTTAATCAGCTGCATAAATGTTTGTATTACAAGCAAATTACTTTTACAATTTCACTGAAGAAGTGGGTAGATAGTACATACGTTCACACACGCCTCAGTTTCAAAAGTAGATAAGTACTAGTTTTTCAGTGTAACGGTTTCAGCATTAGTTCAGAGCAAATTACAATTTACCCTATCATTTCACTGTGTAATCGGATTTCAGTAGCCTTCAGTCATTGATTAGAGTATGTTCAAACTCAAGTTTTGCTATTGAGAAGTAACGTTAATTTAAAAAGAAAATTAATACTTTGTATACAAGGTGAATATACACTATGCCAAGCTATTACAGTTGTATGTATTACACATTAGGTGCAACTCTGCTTTCTGTTGGCATTTTGCAGCACTGTGGGCTGTCAAATCGAATGTACCTATTACATATGCACTGCTTTCTAACAGTGGTTACCTTGCAGTCCAGTGGAGGAGAAAGGTATTTTATGGTCCTCCCAAGACTTCTCTTTCAAAAAAGTATCCAGGTCTTCATAACTTCCCACAAAAATGGCATTGTTTGACACAATTCAATCACTTCTGCCAACAATTGTTCGCTCTAATTTCCTAAGTCTGCCATAAAATATAACACACATCTGTAAACAGTATCAAAATAGAAATGTTTTTTTACACAGACTGTGGGGGAAAATAATTATCCATAGGATCTTTCAGCCCGAGACAGGCTTGGGCATGCACGGTGGAACAACCATGACGTCTGCTGTGCTGCAGATAGCAGATTACGCGACAGCCCACCACACAGAAAGCAGATGTCTGATCAGAACAACCATGAAGTCTGCTGTGCTGCAGATAGCAGATTACGCGACAGCCCACCACACAGAAAGCAGATGTCTGATCAGAACAACTATGAAGTCTGCTGTGCTGCAGATAGCAGATTACGCGACAGCCCACCACACAGAAAGCAGATGTCTGATCAGAACAACCATGAAGTCTGCTGTGCTGCAGATAGCAGATTACGCGACAGCCCACCACACAGAAAGCAAATGTCTGATCAGAACAACCATGAAGTCTGCTGCAGATAGCAGATTACACGACAGCCCACCACACAGAAAGCAAATATCTGATCAGAACAACCATGAAGTCTGCTGTGCTGCAGATAGCAGATTACGCGACAGCCCACCACACAGAAAGCAAATATCTGATCAGAACAACCATGAAGTCTGCTGTGCTGCAGATAGCAGATTACGCGACAGCCCACCACACAGAAAGCAAATGTCTGATCAGAACAACCATGAAGTCTGCTGCAGATAGCAGATTACACGACAGCCCACCACACAGAAAGCAAATATCTGATCAGAACAACCATGAAGTCTGCTGTGCTGCAGATAGCAGATTACACGACAGCCCACCACACAGAAAGCAAATATCTGATCAGAACAACCATGAAGTCTGCTGTGCTGCAGATAGCAGATTACGCGACAGCCCACCACACAGAAAGCAAATGTCTGATCAGAACAACCATGAAGTCTGCTGCAGATAGCAGATTACACGACAGCCCACCACACAGAAAGCAAATATCTGATCAGAACAACCATGAAGTCTGCTGTGCTGCAGATAGCAGATTACGCGACAGCCCACCACACAGAAAGCAAATGTCTGATCAGAACAACCATGAAGTCTGCTGCAGATAGCAGATTACACGACAGCCCACCACACAGAAAGCAAATATCTGATCAGAACAACCATGAAGTCTGCTGTGCTGCAGATAGCAGATTACACGACAGCCCACCACACAGAAAGCAAATGTCTGATCAGAACAACCATGAAGTCTGCTGCAGATAGCAGATTACACGACAGCCCACCACACAGAAAGCAAATATCTGATCAGAACAACCATGAAGTCTGCTGTGCTGCAGATAGCAGATTACGCGACAGCCCACCACACAGAAAGCAAATGTCTGATCAGAACAACCATGAAGTCTGCTGCAGATAGCAGATTACACGACAGCCCACCACACAGAAAGCAAATATCTGATCAGAACAACCATGAAGTCTGCTGTGCTGCAGATAGCAGATTACGCGACAGCCCACCACACAGAAAGCAAATGTCTGATCAGAACAACCATGAAGTCTGCTGTGCTGCAGATAGCAGATTACACGACAGCCCACCACACAGAAAGCAAATATCTGATCAGAACAACCATGAAGTCTGCTGTGCTGCAGATAGCAGATTACGCGACAGCCCACCACACAGAAAGCAAATGTCTGATCAGAACAACCATGAAGTCTGCTGTGCTGCAGATAGCAACAGCCCACCACACAGAAAGCAAATGTCTGATCAGAACAACCATGAAGTCTGCTGTGCTGCAGATAGCAGATTACACGACAGCCCACCACACAGAAAGCAAATGTCTGATCAGAACAACCATGAAGTCTGCTGCAGATAGCAGATTACACGACAGCCCACCACACAGAAAGCAAATATCTGATCAGAACAACCATGAAGTCTGCTGTGCTGCAGATAGCAACAGCCTACCACACAGAAAGCAAATGTCTGATCAGAACAACCATGAAGTCTGCTGTGCTGCAGATAGCAGATTACGCGACAGCCCACCACACAGAAAGCAAATGTCTGATCAGAACAACCATGAAGTCTGCTGTGCTGCAGATAGCAACAGCCCACCACACAGAAAGCAAATGTCTGATCAGAACAACCATGAAGTCTGCTGTGCTGCAGATAGCAGATTACACGACAGCCCACCACACAGAAAGCAAATGTCTGATCAGAACAACCATGAAGTCTGCTGCAGATAGCAGATTACACGACAGCCCACCACACAGAAAGCAAATATCTGATCAGAACAACCATGAAGTCTGCTGTGCTGCAGATAGCAGATTACACGACAGCCCACCACACAGAAAGCAAATGTCTGATCAGAACAACCATGAAGTCTGCTGTGCTGCAGATAGCAGATTACGCGACAGCCCACCACACAGAAAGCAAATATCTGATCAGAACAACCATGAAGTCTGCTGTGCTGCAGATAGCAGATTACACGACAGCCCACCACACAGAAAGCAAATGTCTGATCAGAACAACCATGAAGTCTGCTGTGCTGCAGATAGCAGATTACACGACAGCCCACCACACAGAAAGCAAATATCTGATCAGAACAACCATGAAGTCTGCTGTGCTGCAGATAGCAGATTACACGACAGCCCACCACACAGAAAGCAAATATCTGATCAGAACAACCATGAAGTCTGCTGTGCTGCAGATAGCAACAGCCCACCACACAGAAAGCAAATGTCTGATCAGAACAACCATGAAGTCTGCTGTGCTGCAGATAGCAGATTACGCGACAGCCCACCACACAGAAAGCAAATATCTGATCAGAACAACCATGAAGTCTGCTGTGCTGCAGATAGCAGATTACACGACAGCCCACCACACAGAAAGCAAATATCTGATCAGAACAACCATGAAGTCTGCTGCAGATAGCAGATTACACGACAGCCCACCACACAGAAAGCAAATATCTGATCAGAACAACCATGAAGTCTGCTGTGCTGCAGATAGCAACAGCCCACCACACAGAAAGCAAATGTCTGATCAGAACAACCATGAAGTCTGCTGTGCTGCAGATAGCAGATTACACGACAGCCCACCACACAGAAAGCAAATGTCTGATCAGAACAACCATGAAGTCTGCTGTGCTGCAGATAGCAGATTACACGACAGCCCACCACACAGAAAGCAAATGTCTGATCAGAACAACCATGAAGTCTGCTGTGCTGCAGATAGCAGATTACACGACAGCCCACCACACAGAAAGCAAATATCTGATCAGAACAACCATGAAGTCTGCTGTGCTGCAGATAGCAGATTACGCGACAGCCCACCACACAGAAAGCAAATGTCTGATCAGAACAACCATGAAGTCTGCTGCAGATAGCAGATTACACGACAGCCCACCACACAGAAAGCAAATATTTGATCAGAAACTACTAAATATATTTCATATTTGCACTGCAAATTCACTGTCCTTCTAATACTTACGCTGATCACTTTCGCCTCTTATTTTACATTTGTAGTGCAGTAAGCCATCTCCTTGAAAACCTTCAATTTAATAATTAGAGGGCATTTAACACACTGTTCACATTTCAAACTTTAGTTAAGGGACATAGAAGTTACATGTAGTTATTCAAATTTGCAGTTAATGTACGTACTTAACTGCAGCTGTAAATAATTTTTTAAGGGATGGTTTTGACAGAATGTTACGTATGAATGTAGTAGTTTGTTTTCTTAGTGCTTATGATTTCATTTTAGAATTTTTGTGAAACCTGGCTACTTTAAAAGACATAATCATAATATAATTAAGTAAAATTATGCCAGGACATTTCAAATAAATATTACATAATTAATTTAAGAATAAATTTTGTAGGTTTTCACAGAATGTCAAGGACTGTAGCATAATATTAATATTTTTAAGCTGTTAGCTAGTCTGTATTTTACATTACATACACACCTATTTTTCTCCCTGTTTTCATGCGTATTAATTATAAGTGAAATATTATAATTTGTAGATAGAATATAATTAAAGGTTCAATTAACTAAAAATAAGGTACTTTTATGTTAACAGAAGTATAAAACGTTTGTGATACATGACATTTTTAGGAAACAAACCAAACTTGTTATACATGGGGTGACATTTCAAAGGTTTGATTCACAAAGTGTGAAGAAACTGTGAACAGATTATACATATACTACATGTGTATAAACAGGATGCGTCAGAATTTGAACGACAAACTTTACTAAGGGATTCCTTATGCGAAATAAAGTGGGAAATATACAGGAAACATATTACGTAATCTGAATGTTATGAGAGATACGAGCCCTTAAAACTTGAGATTTGAATATTTATTTTTGCAAAATATTTTAAACAATGTAAAATTAAATTACAATTCTTCAAAATTGTTTTATGTTATCAAGATATTCAACTTAAGAGCAAACACTAATTAATATAATTCACCGTAATCAAAATAACAGGGGTCGCCACCCTTTTATTGCATACAATGAGCTTTTGGTGCTTGTTAATTGAACAGTAGGAACTAATTTACAAAAATTTCCCTTTTGTTGCAAAAGCCCAGGAGACACCATTTTTGTGAAAAAGGTGCACAAATCTTTAACTGCAGCAATACACTGCCTAACACGTAGGCATCTATGGAAAACTGCTGTGCCCACTGCATAAATGTTGGAGGGAGACATTTCTAACTCTTACTGTAAACATGTACCATACATTAATAAACTTACAGTACTGATGCTGCATGTTTGTTTCTGTCAACATTCAGTACGTAAATTTCGTGCACAAGTTGTAGTATTGAACTACAGGTCTGGAACTGCCATTAAATGTTTTGTATGTGTTTTACACAAAACTTGGGATTCCTGGACATTTATAACAATTGGACCATTTTTTTTCAATTATGTCATACTGCACAGTAAACCAGCATGAAATGTGCTTAATTCATGATGGTAAAAGTCTCCAGAAAAAATATGACCACCATTGTTATTTTCATTACGAGTTTAGGTATTATAAAGCTTGCTCTTACGTTTAAGATTTATATAACATAAACAATGTTAGACGAATTGTAATTTTATTTCTCTTAGTTTTTGATATTTTGCTAAATTACAGTTTAAAATCTCAATTTTAGAGTGCTCATATCTTGTTTAATATTCAGTTTAGGTATCAAGTGTCCTATATATTCCCGACATGATTTTGCATTAGGAGTTACCTCTCAAAGTTTGTCAGTCAAATTCCATCCCAGCCTGTCTGTACACTACCTTCATATGTACATATATCAAAATGTGTGTGAGTGATAATTATGTTCACTTTGTAACCGAGTTTCATTTTATTTTGGTGTGTCACTGAGTTTTGCATCTATAACATAATTTTGAAATTAGAAAATATTGTTTGATATTGTGGGGAGGCATTTAATGAGGAAAGTCACTATCATTTACAAGGAATAACAGTGGAAAAACTTATGGGAAAAAAACTGCAATTATTACAGCTTTTATGTGCTTATTATGTTTGCTAGAAATGGCATGGTTTTGTCACCTGGCTATTATTGCAGGTTGTTTTTATATTGCTGAGTTTTGGAATGGAGTAAATATGTTTGCACAAGTCATAAATCCCTATCTGTAGCTACACATTTCTGCCAGCAATTCATAAATATTTAATCCTGCCCTTGAAGTAACTTGGTTCCTGAAAGATCGGAAGACTCTTGCTGGTCTAGCCCCATTTTTGAACACCCTACCTTTCAGGAAGTTAATTATGATGCATAAATATGCTAAAACTGAGGAATATGGAGAGTGCAGGATGACATCAAACGTTGTTTCACCCAGCTTCTGCTTAGAGTATAGGACCCTTATTATTGACCACCTATGACTGACAACTAACTGCTGTTGCATGTCATCATTTTGTGCACAGCACAAGATAGGTGTAATTGTTTCACCAGAAGAAAGTAACTCGTAAATGGACAGTGCCAGAGCTCTCCTCCACACAAACAGCAAAACCTAGTGTCTTATTTCCCTCAGTTTTACAAATAATACCAGATCAGATAGTGTGACAAATAGCAACCACAACCACTTGTTTGTGGTTGTCATACAGAATCCATTTATCTGCATCACAATACAATCTAGTAGAGCGAACCAACCAGTTATGACACAGCTACGATGCAAACTTTGTGAATGCCTCCTGTTGGGAACTTATGTGTATTTTGATATCACTAGTCCTGTATAACAGAAGACTAGAAGAGTTGAATTTGGACAGTTGCTTTTCTGCCATTTATTTCTGATCAACCTGGTATGTAAATCTTGTGTATTGTATTGAGTGGACCGATGGTTGACTCAGATGGTAAGTCACTTGCCTCCCACCTCTTAGGTCTCTAGTTCAGTCCCAGGTCCCAGTAGGCAGGAAATTTTGACTAGGGGCTCTCTCATGGGGAGAATGGTGGACATTGTCATGGTGTAGTGGTTCCCTCAGTGCTCTCCCATTTCCTTCCCCATCTTCATTCTGCTGTCTCTCCAGCCTCATCTCATCTGTTCTTTGGACTGGCTGGAACAACAGGCCTGTTGCTTGGGTAGGACAAGCAGCTCTGATTAGCACCAGTGTCCAGGCGGGTACTGCATGTGGGTTTTTATTTTCATTAATTTGAGATTTTATTGTATACTGACTTATGTATGTTGATGTAGTAGTATTAACTTTTTCTCACCTCTCCATAGTATGCTTTACAGTAAGAAAATGATCATTTAACAGGCTGATGCTCTGAAGGCCAAATTCAACTTGCTCACTGGAATTTATTGCCATGCCGTTGTTACTGATACATCATAGTGTTGTTGCTTTTAAAATAGTTTTATAATTTTAAGCATGATAATTTTTGACATTGTTTTAGGTTTGTATACGTTTTTATATTGATCATACATAATGTAAAGTTTACATTATCATATAAGTACTTTATCAATGTCCGAGGAGTTGCATATGTAGATATGTGCTGCAATTATTTTTACAGATTATTACTAGTGGTGGAGTGACCTACAAAAATGAGCCATGGCATCGTGAATGCTTCACGTGTACCAACTGTAACACATCTCTTGCTGGACAGCGCTTCACCTCGCGTGATGAGAAGCCATACTGTGCTGAATGTTTTGGAGAACTGTTTGCTAAAAGATGCACAGCTTGCAGCAAGCCCATTACAGGTTACTCATTGGTTCATATGTCAATTTATAGAAATAACTGCTTATGTTATTTTATTGAAAATTATACAGCTGATGGTGAGTGAGTGAAGAGATTTGGATGGCTCTTAACATCAAGGTCTTGAGAGCCGATGAGGGTGATTGAGGGGAGTATGGAGCAGTGCAAGAATGAAAGGGCAGGGGAAACAGGAGATCCCTGAGGAAACTTGCCGACCAACGGCATAGTCTGGCACAATTCCAACGTACGAAAATCCGGAACGACCCGGCCGGGGATTGAACCCGGACCGCCTTGGTGGGAGGTGAGCAGTCTTAACTGCTCAGCCACCTTGGCTCCTACAGCTCATAACTCATTGTGGTGTAATTGCATAATCATGTGACATTTAAATGAGAACTAAAGTTTAATTACTTATGATGTACAATAATCATTGGAGGCATGCATCCACGAAAATAATGATTTTTAAAAGATTTTTATTTTAAAATATATTAAACCGTACGAAATTTAATGAAAAATTCCCGAATAGTGATCATTCTGAATGGAAATATGTACTTTATGAATAAAAGTTTGATGGGTTCTGATAAATAAGCAGACATGTCTTGAAAATAACTCACATCATCATATAAAAAGTTGACGGTTAAAACGTATAAATTTCACATGTCCAATATTTGCAATCACACACACCGATCCATTGTAACGTCCATGATGCAACCACACCGTTTCACATGCAGCTATCACAGCACACATTACAGTATATTTATTACTGACTTATCACAAAATCGTAACTTGCTTAGGTAGGTTTTAAATAAAAACATAAACAGGCTTGATGTGATTTGGTAATTTGAAGTATTTTTGGAGCAAGAAATAATGAATGCTGTGTTGAGCAACAGCAACACAACCACGAAATGTTGCCACTTGCCAGCCGCCACTGCTGCTACCTTTGGGTTTTACCCCCCTCGCCATTACATCTAAATATATTATAATAAATATTTGAACATAAAAATCTCTTTTCATTTGTAAATTACACATTCAAAAATCATTATTTAAGCTGTAATAGTTATGAAGTGCACTAAATTTGGAATCTTGTATCATTTTCCTGCTACTATTAGCAGTGTGAAACTTCCCAAGAGAGACAGCAGCAATCTCCGCTCCGCCAACAGCCTATTTGATATTTCTTCCTCAGTAAAAAAAAAATCACCATTTGACTAGAGCCTGCGCATCGTATTTTACGCTGATATTTTTTATATATCAATTTCCACCAGGGCTACCTAAAAATTAAAATATTTCAATAAGCAATGTTTAGTGTACACATATCATATCAAAAGACTTTGTTGAAGAAATATTTTAACTGTGAACTATTTCTTACTAGCCATTGCCAAAACTTCACTGCTCCCACTGTTCTTTAATTCATATTTAATACAAAATAAATATTACAAGTTAAGATACTAAGTTAGTTTAATTTATTCAAATATATAATACTTTTAAAGTTACAGTGTTATATAATTGTGGTATTTAAAAACCAGGTAAACATATTACTCTTAGTGTGATTTTGCAAAGATTTGTTTAAAAACATCCGAAGAAACGTGAATGGACTATAACTGTAAATTCTAGTGGAACTTGCTGTAGAATATGATGGCAAAGCTGACTCAACTATTTCAGGTTTCTTTGCTTTTATTAGATACTTATGAATGATGAGCCTAGAGACAAAAATATCGGAACAAATCTTAATGTGGAAAATCACTGCAGCACAATGTAAACCATAAACAAACAAAAAAAAAACATTGTGGCGTAAACAAATACAGTATGTGATACAGTAAAGTACTCGTGGAAATATTAAATTGTGTTTGGGAGGGGACAGTCAAGTAAATCTCTTAGCAACAGTTTGATCCAAAATACATTTTTATGTATGAAACCACCTCGGTACAGTATGGGCATGCCACTTATAATTTTTACAGTCACGTGTGACAATCTGCTTTATACACAGATTTGTAATGTTTTTAATATCATTAAAATTTATGCCTGCTTAGGCATTAACACCCAACATCCCCTCTCCTCCTTTGTTGCACCCCTGCAGGTAGTTGCTAATTATTTTTAATACTCATTTGACTATCATTGGTTTTATGGAAGCAAGTATCCTTTGCTAATCATTGTAGGTCATAAGTCATATTTTATCTTATTTTGTATATAGAATATGTCCTTAGCATTTAGTCTTGGAATTAAGAATAAATGTATGTACAAGTTACTTTTAAAACAGTGATATTGGTGTTAATTTACAGGAAACATTTGTCCTATTGAATATTGGTTGTTACAATACATGCATTTTAGTGGCTCGTGTGTAAAAGGACACTGCAAAAAGCAAACACCAGCTTACTCTGCAACAGGAATATTCAGAGCAGAGAAAATTAATAGATGGCATAAGAAACTAAAATGAACAATACTTTTCAAAATCTGTCCTTGGGGAGAAAAAAATAATTTTACTTCATGAAAAGTTAGCAAGTACCTAATGATAGCTGCTATTAATAATAATTTTCTCATTGATGGTTTAAATGACGAGTTCCTTGTGGTCATTCGGTCTAAAGCCACTTGTATCTTAATACAGTGTGGATCGTGAGTGTAAATAATGTATTCATTGCTTGTGTCAGATGAGTGCCATTCCAAATTTATGATTAAGTTGCTAATGCTAGCTGCTTAACTTACTGTTTGTCAGTTTGTATTGAAGCACAGTAACTTTGTAGTATGAATCCTGTGTTTGGCACGTATTGTCATGATGTGTGGCATGGCTGGCACAACCTCCACTGTGGCCGCATGTTGTCAGCTACCCTCACGTGGACATCGCCTCTGGTGTGTCTGTTTATGCTAGGGCCTCCAGCTGGTTCACATTGGGGTGGTGGCACAGCACCTAGCTTTGGCATCGGCAAGGTGTCCCTGCCTCAGATGGCGTCTCTACTACCATTTAAAATGTGGTATCCTGGACGGACATAGTAGATCTTAGGTAGACTTTCATCAGGTTATCAGGCAGGTCATCTCCCTTATCTCTCCATCCATCTGACACTTCTTTCAATGAGGCTCTTCCGAGTTGTGTTCGGCATCGGTGGGGAGAGCCAATCAGAGGAAGTCAGTTCACAGCTCTGGTCCGCTTGCTCCGTTGTTGGGCTGGGTTCATTGCTTTCTGGGGTGAGGCTAGCATCGAGACACGTGGAATCTCCTGCTCCTCTCCCTCTTCCTCCTACTCCTCATGCAACTGGATATTTACTCACTGGATGTCATCTCTGTGCACCTTTTCCCATTTTTTTAGGCATCCCTGACAACATAAGTGGTGTGCTCGAGCCATTAGATGATGTGGCATGGCCCTGCCCACCGAGGTGTATGTCCCACACAGTTATCATGGGCCCCAGCTTAGTGTGGGTGATTGTGGACATAGACAACATCCCTGACCCATAACACAAAAAGGGCTGTTTGGTAAGGGGAGGGGGGATTCTGGTGCATGTAGCTCTCTTGGCACCATAATGCTGCTTCAGTGCTAGTATCCTGCAGTTGCAGATGCTGGGTGATGGCTGTAAGTTTGGCATTACTCTCGCACAGTGGCTTCCTCAACCAGAGAAGTTCCGGCACATTGGTTAGCGTTGCTGGCATCTCCTGCATCACCAGATTCACCCATTGCTGCAAACAGAATCCGGCATTTGTCAGGTGTGCATTCCACAACTGATAGTACACCTTAAGATCTTGGTTGTGGTATTTGTTGGGGTTGGTGCATAGGTCATACATGGGTAATGTAATGTCTGGACTTACAACCAGGTCGTCTCTGCACCATTGTCTCCAACACTCCCCCCAGGTACTGATTGTACATCAGAATGATTTGTGGGAAGCCCCACCATGGGAAAAACATTTTTGTAAGCACTGCACAGATAGTGGGGGTCCTTGTGTTGCTCACTGCACAGGCCTCCATCCAACTGCTAAACAAATCCATGACAACCACAGAGAATTGCTTCTAAAGGGGTGTGCACAGGTATAGTCCCATCAAGTCCATTTTTGTGTTCTGGAACAGTTTTGTTGGGTGGCAGAGCCTCTGGTTTTCACTGTGTACCCATATTTGGCTTTTTGTCTTGTCCCTCCCAGCTATCCACATATATTGGTAGGCATCCAGCACAAGCTGTGTCCGTTGGAATTGCTTGGCTACAGGACATTATGTCTGTTCATCTCCTGGGTTGCCTACTAGCATATGATCATGAATGTACCTAAACATTAGTTCTCACACTTCAGCAGGGTATATGCACTTACCAGCTTTCACTGCGTAATAGCCTGGCTTGAATTATACTGTCACGTGCATGCTCAGTTTCTTTCACAGCATTAGCACACTGTTCCTGAAGCTACATTTTGGTAGGTGATGTTACTTGTGTGTCTCACACATGATTGTTTACGTCTGGCTAGGTCATGGGTGGGTGTTTTCATGGCAAAGTCCACTGCAAATGAGGTGCAGAGGTGTCATTTGCTCTCTTCCTCCCCTCCTTTAGGGGTTGTGCAACAAGGGTTGCGCCAGTGGAAATAGGGACTCTCAATTCTATTCGTCTAACTGCACTTCACTCTTGTGCAGGTCATGGGACATCAGGTCCAGCATTTAGTCATATTATCCTGGCACTTGTTTGATGGTAGAAAAACTGCCACCCCTCAACGTCCTGTCGGAAATGCCACACGACCCACACTATAACTAAGCGCTCGCTGATTACTATGGTTCTATTGTTAGGTTTCATCAAACTTAGCTCTATCGGAAGGCACTTTCTGCAATATTCCAGATTTGAAAAACCGGTCAATGAGGAAGTGATTTAAATGCATAAATATAAGGTAGCCTGATGATGCAAAGTTCAGGGAATATGGAAGGTGCGAGAGTTTGTAATGATTTTCCGCAGTCGTGGAATACCTTAATTGGTAACCTCAATATGATTTTTCTGGTTTGGAGTACATACTTCACTCATTTGGAATTAATGTATTTTTGTAATTAGATTCAAAAATAATTTTTCTTCGTAGATAAAAACTGCACTGATAAACTGCTCGCAGAGTCAAATAATAAATATTTAATTTTAAAAATAATTATGAGATTGAAATACTATAATATGATTAGTTTCAGGTTTTTTTTTTTAATTACAGATGTTAGATTCAGCAGAATGGTAATTTTAAAATTGTTACCATAATGAATTCAACTGATGAACTTATTGAGGCGATTCCTTATGCAAAATCAATTGGGAAATATATGGCACACTTTCTGCTTAAGCTGAATATTACAAAACAATAAAAACCCCTTGAAAATTTAGTTTTTAAATGCTATTTTTGTGAAATATCTTAACTCAAGTGAAATTAAATTGCAATTCTCCAAACATTGTTTTATGTCATCTTTATCTTCAACTTAAAGAGCAAACTCTTTAGCTGTACCATGAAAATAACAAGGGTTGCCATACACTTATTGCAGACAACATTTTGACCATCAGGATTTATGAATTGTTGATGCTTGTTTGGTGAGCATTATGATGCAATTAACAAAATTGGCCTTCTTTGTGCAGCTGCCCAGTATCCACAATTTTTGTGTAAAATGCACACCAACCTTTTGGCGGCAGTGATACAATTGCAGGTGTGTTAGGCAATACCAATGTTTGCTGCAGCAGACACACTTACTGTCACCAGAAATAAACATGCAGTTTCAGTAGTGTAAGTACATATACATATGTTGGTAGTATTGCCTACATGCTAGGTGCTGTATCCCTGAGACTGAGACTTCGTGCACATTTTACATGAAAATGGTGAGTCCTGGTAGTTATAAAAGAGGGCCATTTTTTTAAATTAGGCCATACTGTACTGTTCATTGACCAGCATCAAATTATCCTAATTCCTGATGGTTAAGAAGCTGTATGCAATAAGAGGATGTCCACCACTGCTGTTTTCATTACTGTGGGAGGTATAGAAGTATGCTCTTAGGTTGAAGATTACGATAACATAAAAAAAATGTTTTAGAGTATTGGAATTAAATTTCACTTCATTCCCAGCATTTAGAAAAATACAGTTTAAAAACTTTATTTTCTAGGACTCACGTATTCATTAATATTCAATTTAGGAAGAAAGTAAGCCATATATGCCCCACTTGAGTTTGCATAAAGAATCGTCTCATGAATTTTGTTGGTTGACTTCAGCCCCACCTTGTGCATTTTACTGTTAAATTTATCACTTTATGTGTGTCTTGAATTTTTATGTTTTAAATACTGTAAATCGCATAAATGTAAATTAATTTGGAAACGAATACCTTTTTATGAAGTTTAAAAATGATTAAAACTAGTAATATTTTCTTACATTAGTTTCCAAGTTGTTTGATTGAACAGCTTTAAAATATTGACCATATAAAGAAAATTGAGTTCTGTGTTTGTGTACTCAATAAAATTCAACAAATTTGTTGACTATAAATTATTACTTTTATATAATGTTCACAGGTATTGGTGGTACACGTTTCATTTCTTTTGAGGATCGCCATTGGCATAATGATTGCTTCATTTGCGCTGCATGCAAGACTTCGCTCGTTGGCAGAGGATTTATTACAGATGCTGACGACATCATCTGCCCAGAATGCGCAAAACAGAAACTGATGTAAAAAGCATATAAAAATGTTATTGTTTGTAGTTAAATGTTAATTGCCAATTGGTTAACATATCTCAAATTTGAATAAAACTCTGTATTCAATGTACACATGCATATTTTATCATGATTTGGCAGTGTGTAATTATGAACAGCAATTTTTAATAAGCATAATAATTAAAGTAAAAACTTTATTTTATGAAACTGGTTTACTCCTGAGATAGGGGAAATTTAACTTCTAATGGTTTTGTTAAAGTGAGACAGTCATCTCTAATATTTCGTAATATGGACTTGTGCCCTGGTCTGAATGTCTTCATTTTGACGCAGTGAGCCGGGGAAGTAAACCTTTAATATTGTAACCATTACATTAAAAAAACTAGTGTTGGATACTTGTAATCTTCTATGTCATTTTTCACTTAATTACATGTATTTCTACTAATTTTTTTTGTTAATTCATATTTCATTGTTTTAAATTCTTTCATCAAGATTTTTTAACAGTATTCTATTTATGTTTGTAATCTGAGTCTTTATGGTATTAATAATGTAAACTTTTTCCATTTATCTGTAGTAGCCATAATTTTTTTTTAAATATAGAATCCTAAGTGTTTTATATCCAAAGTTTGTATTTATCGTATAACTTCTTATGGTATACGTTAATAATGTCAGTTTTAAATATGATTTTGCATAATCAGCAAGCTAGAACACTGGATGTTTGTTATTTACTTTAAGTGTGTATTACTTGTATTGTTATGTATGTTACATTAATGTAAAATCTGTGCAGTAATCAATACTAACACATTTTATGTCTAGTGTAGTTTTTATGCTAGAGTAACTTAAAAGTTTCTACTTTACAGTTTTTGATGCTTTAATTTTTAGTTTAACAGGTCATATTTACCAAATTGCTGTTAATGTGTAATTTGTGATGTCAGTTGTTTAATAAGTAATATGTAGCCATTATCTTCATTTATACCGTATTGTGTATTGACTCCAAGGAGCTTGGATTTCATGTTTATTAGAAGCAATAAACAATCTTTAAAATAAAAATTTTATTTAATTTTTAATTTTTATTATTTGTTACACATACTTTTCATTTTTTCCCGTTGTAATATATTGCTGTGTTGCTTTTTAGCCAAGTTTTTTTTTATGTGTAGTAGCTATTAAAACTTAGTAGTAGCTGTTATTAGCTTTGTAAAATACTTCTTAAAGTGAACAGTTTTAGTTCTTTGGTGAAAATTGATCAGCATATTTCACTGCACTTTTATTTATATGCATTGTAAAGTTGTTTTAGGAAAGGTAATAAGATAATTTTTTGGTTAAAGTGAACTATTTCTTATTATATAATATAACACAGAAGAGAGTATAATTTTTGTAGTTTTGATGTCAATTATGCCTATATACATCATGAAAAAATATTTTCTTTAAATAAAAATACACACTACCCAAGTGTTTTTTCTGTTAAAATTATTTCCAACCCGTCAGTGATTATGATTCATATTTTTAATTTTTTTTTAAGATTTAGGAAATACTGAAAATCAAGAAAAATTAAACTTTCTGCAGTCCTTTTCACAGTAAAGTGAGCAGTTTTGAAAGTCCTCTCATTTGGAATAGAAGTCAATAAATATATTTTATTTTAGCCTTTGACATTAACTTCAGTGTGTGGTGGAATATTTACACTGTTTATTACTTACATGGGAATATTTATTTAAAAAAGGTGGTTAAAGGAAAAAAATGGCTGGAAGGAAAAAGTAACTAGGACCTCAAAAGTGCTCACTTTAGCACGAACAGTCTGTATTCAACACAATGTTTAAAAAAAAAAATCTTAATTCCTCACTTTTTTGAGAATTCAAATTGAAATCCTATGAAATCCAGTACAAAATTACTTTCATCTGTCCACACTACAGAGCACAAGTGCTATGGCAAGGATTTCATGGTTATTATTTACTGCTTGCTGGCATAAAAAAAGTTTTAGAAAGGAATGCATGTTGATGAAACAATCCACTGTCATGTTTGCACCTTCGTTAGTTACAATGAAAGAAACCTCTCACTTTAGTCATTGGTTGAGATTACTTATGTAATGTTGAGGCACTTTCACATCAGTCTTCAATGGTTGTTGATGCACATTGGACTATAGATACATAGTTACCAGGGTGTCCAGCGGCCGGGAAAACTGAGAAAAGTCAGGGAAATTTGGAAATTGCCAAAATCACATAATTCCTGCCTACCAAAGTTTTCACTAAGCATGCTTATTCTTGCTGTTTTATAAAAACATCTCTTATTTAATGGTTTATACATTTGCCAATTACCGTTGCGACTCAAGTCATGTTTCATGTGTATAAATACCATAATATGGTATATAATTTATACATATTATGTATGGCAAGCGTACCATACTTTTGGTTTAAGTACCTCGCGCAATGTTGTGAAGTAGGCAGGTGATACCGTAGTTCCCAAACTAGAATGCTGATTTTATGGCTGTTGTACCTTATGTTTTGCTATAGTACCATATTGTTGCAGCCGAGTACCATGTTTTTGGGGTTACAGAGTGTGGTAAAAGGTTATGGAAGCCTCCGACCGCCATTGGCGAACGACAGTACTTTATTTAGCAGCTTAAACTTGTCGAAAGCAAAACATTAATTGTTACATTGAGGGATAGGAAATCCATTTTGGAAACTTTCATGCTTGAAATAAACGTAATATTTAGGATTGCCAAAATATGCGGGGGTGTTAGCAAGATAATCTTAGAAAATTATACATTCACACCATCTTCCTTTGCCATATTGCAATGTGTGTACAACCTAGGGACTTGTTTATTATAAACTTGTTTCGCAGTCTTTTTACTAGAAAAGTAGAACTTTGGCGGAACTTATAGTGAATAATGTGGTTGTAGTAAAATGTCTAAATTTTAAAAATCTGCATTCAATCCTACTTGGGTTCTTGACCCAGTATTTTGTTGGTGCACAGAAGTTCTGGACAATAAATTTCCGGTGTTTTGTAAATAGTGTAAGACTGTTTTGGCCCTCAGTAATATGGGCAAACAGGCTGTTTCGAGCCGTATGAAAGGTAAAAAACATCAACTTGCAAACAACGCAGCGAGTTCTTCAAGCTCCATTGGAAGTTTTTTTTAAATCCATTCCTTGAGCTGAATCTCAATTGTCTACAACTAAAGTTGACGACAAGCATCTTCTGAACCAGTGGATCCTTCAGGTAGGCCTAACGTCAAAACATCTCCAAACTATTCGTCACAGAATTGTGATGTGCCTAGCAGACCCCAATCTGTAAGTTCTGAAGGGCTCTATGGATATTTAACCAAAGACAATGTTACAAAAGCCGAAATAATGTTGTGTTTGAATCTTGTTATGCAACATGCTTCGCTTATATCTGCTGCTAATAGTGTATCTTTGTTTAAAACAATGTTTCCAGATAGCGAAATAGCTGAAAAATGCAGTTGCAAAAAACGAAATTAGCATACACAATTGTCAGGCCTTGCACCTTACTTTCAAAATGAAATTTTAAATACTGTTGATGACTGATCATTTAGCATTTGATGAAATTTCAAACAGTTGCTGAATTCAACAAATGGATATTTAAATCAGATTTTAGGACAAGGAAAAGAAAGCTGTTCCTACAAGAGATTACAATTCTACATTTCTGGGTCTCACAATTGCAAACAATTTGTTACTTTTGTTTAAGAAATTTTTGCAGACATTAATTTAGAAAAAATTACACAGATTTACATGGACAATGCGAACAAAAAAATCTTTAGCTTATTTTAGAATCACAGGACAGAAGACAACCAAGATGCTGGCATTTTGCTTAACATTGGCAGCTGTGGGTTGCACTCTCTCTTAATTGTGCTTGTAAAGGTGTGGCACCATGTACCTGCCAGGAGAGCTGATTTTATGTCCATTACAGGTTCTTCGGTGTTTCCTCTGAAGATCTGTTAGATTCGTTGACTTGAGAATGCTGAGGTTGGGGACAGAGCTTTAATAATACTCCCAAGTGTACAGAAGTATGTTGTGCAGGTTTCTGTTAAAAAAAAAAAAAAAAAAAAAAAAAGTACCAACATGCAATAGTTTTCATGTTGCAGAGTCCGTAAAAGACAAAGCCTTAATTGCGAAATAGGCATTCCTGAAGTCTGTGGCTTTAGAACTTGAAACTTTTTTTTTAAGGGAATTCCAATTAAATGCTCCATTGGCTCCAGTCCTGTACAATAGTATTTCATTGCTTGTAAAGAACTTAAAGGAAAATATAGTAAAACGAAATGTTTTGAAAGATTTTCCCTGCCTCACAAATCCCACACAGTACATATATATCCTGAGAATATCCCAAATATATTCTTGCTGGAATATCGGAATTTCCCTGGGAAATTCCTAGATAATTCAGAACATATTACTGGAATGTTCCAGGGATATTCTTTGAGAAATATTAGTATATCCCTAGAATATTCCTTATACCTCTTTTTCATTCCCAGAGATATCTCGGGAACATGATTTATATATGTTCTGTTTACACTCCCAAGATACGCGAGGGACATTCTTCGAGGAATATTAGGGTATCCCTAGAATATGCTCTCATACCTCTATTCATTCCCAGGGATATGCTATAAATGTTCTGTTTACTCTCCCAAGATATGCCATGGATATTCTTTAAGGTGCATAAGAATATCTGTAGGAAATTCCTAGATTCGGAGGAAATTGCTGGCATTGGCCACTAGGAGCACCGGTGTCGCTCTCGTTTATTTAGTAGATTTCGCATGCTCTTGGCCACCATATTGGTTCCGAAATTGGCCGCTAGGGGTGCTGCTTTTTTTAGAACTCAAAATACCATTTGGAAGAGTGCAGGATCGAACTTCAGGACCTGGGGTCACCGGTCTTATGCTTTAGACCACTTGGCTATCACGATGTGTGTTAGGACAAAAGTTTATAAGTAGTATATAACTTGGAGACGAATAAATATCATCTTGCCTCTCATTATAGACATTACATTTTTTATTTCTTATATAATTTTTAAGTATATTAATTTTTTTATTGTTAGTATTTTTTTTAGGGTTTTTTTTAATTATTTACTATATAATTTTTATTTCTTATGTAATTTTTAAAGTTTTTTATTTAACTATCAATATGTTTAAAAGTAGTTTTAAGAATTTTTTTTTATTATATTACTTTTTATTATTTTGGTTTAACTTAAATATATATAATTTAAGATTTATCTTATATAATTCTTAAGAAATACTTAAAATATAAATAAAATACTTAAGTATTTTTATTAAACTTTAAAGTGTATCGAATGACTAGTCTACAAATTTGTATTTGTTAGACAGATAAGAATATGTCGTCGGAATATATGATTGCATATATAAAAACTGTTTTAGTAAATATATGCCAAGTGTTTTATATTATGAACATTGATTATACACACTTTTTCTATTATTATTTACGTATAATAAAGTGGAACAGATGAATATTCCTATATACTCCCAAATATCCTTAGGATACAAATAAGAAAATGGAGATTTTTTTTTTAACTCCATTATATCCCAGGAATACAAACAGTAAGATGAGAATATTCCTGTTTACTCCCAAATATTCCAGGAAAATTAGGAGTAAAATGAGAATATTCCTATCTACTCTCAAATATTCCAGACATTCAAATAGTAAGATGTGAATATTCCTGTTTACTCCCAAATATCATTGGGTCACAGAGAGTCCCGTTTACTCCCAAATATCATTGGGATACAAAAAGGAAAATGGGAATACTTTTATTTACTCCTAAATATCATTGGGACACAGAGAGGAAAATGAGAATATTCATATTTACTCTTAAATATGCCAGGAATGCAAAGAATAAAATGAGAATAGTCCTGCTTGCTACCAAATATTCAAGAATACAAATAGGAAAATGAGAGTATTTCCATTTACTCCTAAATATTCCAGGAATACAAAGAGGAAAATGGGGATATTTGCTTTTACTCTCAAATATCCCAGGAATACAATAGAGATATTGGGAATATTCGCAGAAAGCCCGTGAGTTTCCAGGGATATCCAGATTACATTAAGAATGTAAATAGGATATCCCTGGCTTATTCTGTGCTGTGTGGGATCTTTTGCTAACAAAATCAGTTGAAATAGGTTATGAGATAAGAATTGCTCTCTTGTAGGCAAAATTATAAAAGAGAGGAATACTGGAGTTGAAAAATGAGTCGTAAATTTTTGCAAACCATGATTTCCAAAATGAAGTATTTTTCTCCTCTTCACTTCAAGTTGACCAAAGTTCTTTCATGTTTTGATCCATTGGTAGCTACACAAGCAGTAGTTTCCCAGAAACGTTTGTCAGATATCTTGGAAATTTATTGCAAAAACAAATGGATATCTGGTAACTTAGCTGACAAAGTACACTGGTAGTACAAAGAACTGTGTGCTTTGAAGTGTGTACAGGATAAGTTGGCTACATATAGATGAAATTCTGTAACACTAGACAAATTTTGTCTTGAGCTTCTAGTATTTGGTAGTTTTGAGCATTTGTCTCAATTCATAAAGTTGGCACTGACATTCTCATATGGAAATGCTTCACTGGAAAGGGACTTTTCCATCAATAAAGAGTGCCTTTTAGAAAATGTGAGAAATGAGTCTTTAGTTGCACAGCGTAGAATTTTTGATGCGCTGGTAGCTGCAGGTGCGATTGACAGTCTGCAAATATATAAAAAGTTGATCCATGCTGCACAAAATGCTAATGCATACTACAAGGTTACTATAGAGAGAAAGAAAAAGGAAATATTGGGAAGAACTAAATAAAAACAAGAGAAACGAAGGCGAATTGCAGAATTAGCTGAATTGGATGCCCAAAAACAATCAATATTTGACAGTGCTGCCAAGTAAGCAGCTCTAATAGATTTAAAAATTGCTGAGTCTCAAGAACTGAATACATATTCTGTACGCCATCTACAGCCAGAATTTGAATCACCTTTTTATATTAAGTGTACAATCTTATTTTTGCCTTTTGAATGTTTTTATTCTTTGATCCATAATTTTAAAATGTTGAATGTAATGGACTGGACTGTATGCACTTACATAAAGTGATTGAAGAGATGTCAATAAGCTGGATTTATACTTGCAGTGTTAAAAGTTCTTTTATCTAATACATATTCGCTACCAATCAAGAGGACACAAGATCAATTGTGATAAAACAATTTCTGTTGAAGATATCACTGCCTGGAATATGTTTCGATAAGTTTATAACCAATATTATGTAACTGTGGCGTTTCCTGACAGTGTTTGTAAATTATGTATTGTTATTTCCATTTTTATGAAAAATCTTCATTTTCTACTGGAAAAGTAGGGAATTTTTTAATCCTGGTTTGCAGGACACCCTGATGTAATGTTCAAAGTGATTTTGGCTGCGTTAGATCAGGCATGCTGGTTTTAGCACTGGCTAGATGTTAGAGCTACGTTTATGACTAGCGACTCATGCTGGATGTGTCGGTTGGCGACTGGGTATGTAATTCTCCACTGTTGGAACGACAATATGCTTGGTCGGGACAATTATCGGTCTGGAAGTACCTGCCTCACCAGGGGTTACTTCGGTCACTGAAGAAGACGTAGCTGATGGTTGCTGACTGGAACAGGCTACTCTAGTTGGAGTGTGGTGGGTATTGGTACTGTGCGGGCTAACACAGTACTGTTGATTCTACTTCACACACTCTTGGCTCCAGAACCAGGGGTTGGCTGCACCGTACCTTATCTCAGTACTGTTAAATAGAGCACACACCACTGGATGGTACTCTTGGGCTATGTGAATGTGCACAGGAAAATATGTATGTATAGACTGGAGATGGTCGTATCTCCAGAAGACAGGTGAGCTGAGCTCTGACCCTTTCTGTATGCCTGCTAAGAGAAGGCGGGGCTAATATGCAGGCTTGATTGGTGGTAGTATAGGCCACCTTTTGTTACTCCCTCCGCGTGCTGTGCCTTTTCCAAAAGACATAGAGGTTGGTTTGACATTTAAAAGATATTTCCCGATTGTTGTTAATTTGAGACATCCTTATATAGGTGTATTTCCAATAGTGCTTGCTGGCACAAGCTCTGTGCTCCATAATCAGTCCCCTGCCACAAGCACGTAGACCTAGAGGGTTTAGCTGAATGGGTCACCTTCCTACTACTATTGGGTGAGGGTCGCAACAGGCATTAGGCCTTCAGTCTCAAGCAAATGTCACTTCTAGCACCGTAAGCGCTCTGGCAGAACCCAACTTGAGGTGACTGTCTCACCCCTGTTGGATGAGTTGCTAGTGGTTATGGCTCTACCGTTTTATCCCCCGTGGCATAGAATGGGTGGCCGTCGAATGGTTTATGTGTGTGTGTTGAGACGTACGGATTCCTGATGGGACTCCACAGCCCTACTCTATGATTCGTAATAGTGCAGCAATACCTGGTCTCGATTGACGATGTACGGTAGATATTATTTCCTGTGGTTAAGGGAAATACCTCTAGAAAGGATAATCTTAGTGAAAGGAACAATCTGTATTTTTTTAGAAATAATAAATATAGTGATGCATGCTACCTCCTAACCAAGCAGGGAGTGAACATGGAAGTATCCTACGCTTGACAGTTGTCGGTGACCTGCTCCTAAACTAACCAAGAGAGCTAGTGGCATTGATGGCTATTAAAACAACTCTGGTCAGAGCTACTTTATCAGAGGTGTCTATAAGACATTACATAAAAGGGGATACCACTTCTTTAAGAGAAATGGGTGTAGTTGCTCCTACCAGTAAGTAGAGGCGGCTGCTGATCCAGGAGGAATGGCAGTGGATGGTGTGTTAAAGTCTGCAGGTTTTGAAGAAGAAGCGCCTTGAAGATGCTGGCGGTGGTTGTCGACAATGAAGCCTCTGATAGCTAGTAGTCACTGCTGCAGAAGTCTCTGGTTAGGGGATGGCAGAAGCTTCAGGAGCTTGTAATAATACAATGGTAGCAGCCTCTGGTGGCTGCCGAAGACTGTTGACAGTAGACGAGCTACTCGAGAAAGAAATAACTCCCGAGCGCGGGCGTGCACGGACTTATATAGTCCACAGGACAGCTGCAACGTCGGGCTGCGGTGGGAGGTATGGCGTCGCTTCACGGCGTCCCTCTCGTGCGAGTCCGGAGTTGAAGTAGATACCCTCAGCCCAGCGCTCGGCTTCGTGCATATTCGGCTGTACTCGGTTTAGCTCCGAGGCGGGTGACGATTGTTTGGCTCTCAGTGTGGCAAAAAGGGTGAGGGGGTGCTTGCTGGCTTGCGCAACCTTATTTTCCACGAATTGAGAATCGCTCTCCAGGTATGTGGCGATCTAAGAACACTCGTGTAATCTATTGCTGGGTTTGACTTTCTCTCGGGTTACCTAGAAATATGTGAGTGAGATGAGTAGTAGTCGTTTAGTAGTGGAACAGCAAAGACGCACGCGTCAATTCGTCCCCCCCCCCCCAATCCGTTGCGATGAGACTCATCGGGCGAATTCAGCGGAGTAGGGATACTAGTAGTAGTTCCCCTCATCATGTAGGAAGTTGAAGAAAAAATTGATTTCTAGGCAGGACCCTTAACTCTGGGCCGCTTGACTGCTGTAATTGTGCTCACGCTGCGTGTTGGGGTCCGCAGGCCGTAGCGCTGCCTCACACTTCAGGGCTGGCTCTCTTTTCCCCTTCGTCTTTGTAAGCTGGAGCGATAGTCTGCTGTGTTCCCCCCTGTGGTGAGGAATAGTGTCAAGGGTGATGCGATGTACCGGATGTACTTTATTACACGTGCCGTTGGCACAATGCAGTATAATACTGCGATTACTTACAAATTATCTATACAGCAATGATCTGTGAGAAAAATACAAAAAAAAAAAAAAAAAGACACGTAAAAAGATGGTTGGGAATAAAAATATGTACAAGCCTTACTTGTGGAAGGCAGGGTGTAAAACTAACTATCACGGAGCTTGCTGTGGTGTAGTTAAAGAGAGCCTAGCACACTTTCTTCGACAACGCATGGGTCTCGCAGCAAGCCAAACAGTTACGTGTGACAATATAGGAGTTCTCCTACCTTAGGCCCTTCATCACCTGGGTTGGTGCTCGCCTCCCACCAAGGCGAATTGGTTTCAATCCCCGACCAGGTCTCCGGATTTTCGCAAGTGGGAATAATGCCGGACGATGCCGCTGGTCGGCGGGTTTTCTCAGGGATCTACCGTTTCCCTCTCCCCTTCATTTCGGCGCCGCTCCATATTCACTTCAATCACCCTCATCGGCTCTCACGACCTCGCTGTTAAGAGCCGCCCAAATCTCCTCACTCTTCACTCACCTGGGCTGGTCGGCTAGCGGAACAATCGAGTACACTTTTAAAGAAGGAATTGAACGTGGATATAATGCACACGTTGGTCACTTTATAAACTAACAAGCAAAGCACTCAACGACATAACTCTAGATTAATAAACCTTGTATCTTTGCTCATTGTGGTGAGTTTATGGGAGCTCTGTGGCTCAGAGTTCTGGTTCGACTCTCGGTCGATATACAAGGTACGTAACAATATTGAGAATAGGCACAAACACACAAAAAAATGAAAATTACATTGCTGTGACACACAAACACTACTTGAAAATATCAAGAATGAAACAGGTAAGAATTCTCGTGGGTGCGATCTTCCCATGGACACTGTAAAACTCAAAGGCATATATAAATGTGTACCTACACATCAGATAATTGAGAATATAATATCTAATCTAACTATTTCTTCTTTGAGGGAGTCCATCTTTATATCGCTATTCCTACTATGTACAAGGTGAAGTCTCGGTCTTAATGTATTCACTGGCACTGTCGGGAGTGAGTATAGGTGATACGTGATTACGAGTGGGCAGTCGGCCACTAATTGTGGAACCTTGGGCTGGTGAGGATAAAGTGTGTGTCTTTTCACTGCGTTTGCACGACAGTTTAACAATGGATTTTTAAAACGAGTTCGATTCTTCTTTATCACTATGGCGAGTGTCTGAATAATTATCACGTATTCCTCGCCGGTTCCTTTCCTATCTCAGCTTAGTAACGGCTGTGTAGGTTATCTTGAGATTTATCACTAGTAGAAAATAGCTCTAATGTGTGTGTCTAGAAGCTAATCTCTCTATCTTTGACATGTTGGCTATTATGTCAGATCTGTAATGAGTCCTGGTTGTCATTAGGGATGTAGCTTTGTTACGCCTACCTCGTATAATCCTCAAGATACTGAGCACTT
This sequence comes from Dryococelus australis, assembly GCA_029891345.1. Taxonomy (NCBI): domain Eukaryota; kingdom Metazoa; phylum Arthropoda; class Insecta; order Phasmatodea; family Phasmatidae; genus Dryococelus; species Dryococelus australis. The sequence continues at coordinate 3,171,046 of CM057009.1, read as the reverse complement.
CACTACAGTTGGTGGCGGGCTTGTTCTTCGCCGGTCTTCCCCTCGGCCTCAGTGCTGCATGGGCCGGGTACGGCTTCATGAAATGAGACATTGGCGTCCATAGTGGCTCCTCATACCAGCCTGGCACTGGTACTGCTTTAGCGACACAAGGGGGCATCAATCTCCGGGGTTCAACATGTGGTACTGAGGCATCGTCTTCAGCTGCAACCATTGGGGAGAACAGTTCCCATACTAAGGACGATGAGGCAGTGTGAGGGAGTGGCAAGGTAGAACTCTCCACCTCGACTGCTTGGATGCCTACCCATGGGGGCAAGAAGTTTCTACACTGAGGCACTGCGAGGGAGTGGCAGAGTACTGCCCTAGACTTCTACTACTGGAATTCTCTCATAACGAGCTGCGGGTTGCTGAACATCGACGACCTCGTCAGAGGTCGAACATCGACGACGACGTGGTCAGAGGGTGGGATGGCCATTCGACCTCGGCGGTTCTCATGTGAACAGGGATAGTTTTCTCTCGGAGGAGAGGGGGTAATAGGACGTCGGAATCAGCGTGGCTGGACTTCCTAGGTTCATTGGGGGTCAGTCGAGTGAGAGGTAGAACGGACCTCTCTTCTTCAAGTTTACCGACGGGATCGTTCTGCATTGCAGAAGACTGGGGCGGAGAGTTGGTGTCTGCACTGCTTGACACCCCTATATTGTTGGTGGTAGTTCCTTGTAGACAAGACTCGGCTTCGTGGAAGCTGGAATGACCTTGATTCTTGGCTCGGGTGTTTCCTCCAATACAGCACTTGGGATTGGAGTGTCGGCTTCTGGCCTGCTCGACAGTCCAATGATGGGTGGTTTTATCTCCTCAGGGTCGGAAATCGGCTTTGCGGTGGCCTTTCGGATGCGTCCCCGCAGGTCTTAGGCCCAATTGGTGTTGTCTTGTTCGCCTACTATGCAGTAGGGACCATCCCATTGGTCAGCGAGGCCAACGCTGAATTGATTGTTGGCTTTGCTGAGGGGATGACTCTTAAGGAGAACTGCTTCACCAAGGTTGAAGCCTCTCACCCCTGTCTTCAGTTATGGATACTTCTTCTTGATGTATGAATCCAGGGCATAGCAGTGCATGCCAGCATGGCTAGTCGGACATCTTCTGGCTGTGTCATATCGGTGGGTTCACTATCCCACTGCCAGTCACCTGGTCGGTGGAGGGTTTGACCCAGAAGAAGCTGACTTGGGCTGGTGTTTACTGCCTTGTTAGTTCGGCGACGAAGAGCAAACAAGATAGTGGGGATATGTTTATCCCAGTGAAGGTTGTCATTTCCCACACTGAGTCGGAGGCACTTCTTTATCTCCTGGTTCCTCTGCTCAGTGGGGTTAGCCTGGGAGTGATATGGAGGGGTGGTCCATGTCTCTAACCCCCATCCTTGACATGCTTACTGCCAGTGGTGGCTGGTAAACTGCATACCATTGTCGGTCAAAATTGCTTGGGGTTAACCCCAGCGTGGAAACACCTCTGCTTGTAATTTGCGAATTATTGGGGTGGTTTCCTGGATGGGTAGCAGAAACGCTTCTACCCACTGGGAAAACTAGTCAGTTAATACTAGTAGGTATATTTTGTCCTTCGTGCTACGAGGATACAGATCCATCAGATTGGCGGCTAAATGTGACCACACCATCTTGGGTCTCTTTGGTTTGGTTGTGGGCAGGGGTACACGGTATGCCTTGCCATGGTAGTATGTGACACAGTTGCTCACATACTGCCTGACGTTGCGGCTCATTCCGTCCCAGCTGTAGCAGGCCCCGATTTCTAATAAAGTTTCTCAGTTACCCAGGTGCCCTGCGTGGGTGTGATCGTGGTGATGGCGAAAGACATCTGGCTGAAACTATTAGAGCACCCATATCTTCCACACTGCGGTAGTTTGTTACGGCTCCACACAATGTCATCCCTCACCTCGAATCTGTTGGGCTGTTCTCACAGGAGGCAACGGATTTCGGGGTATTCTTGTTGGCTCTTCGTAATTTGATGGCGGATGATCCGGAGTTGTAACAGACAAATTTGTTCCTCTGGGCTGCATTCAGGAGGGGAGGGGATATTATCACCCCTTCTTCCGCCACTTTTTCGTCTTCTTCCAGTGACTGGTAGCGAGACAGGGTATCTGGCAGGTCATTACTCTTGCCCTGGCAGTGTTGTACCACGAAATCGACTCCCGTGAGGAAAATGTCCCACCGCCCGAGCTTGGCTTTGGCATTACGTGACTCTCTCAACCATTAGAGGGCCTTTGAGTCTGTATGTAGGATGAAGTGTTGCCCTTCTAAATAGTAATTGTAGTTCTGTACCGCTCAGGTTACTGCCAGACACTCCTGCTCATTAATGTTATAGTGTTGTTCGGTTTCATTCAGTCAAGTCGAAGTGTGTGCTATCACATGTGGTTAGCCGCCTGCATCCTGTTGGTACAGGAATACCCCAAAACCATTTTGACGAGCATTGATTTGTAAAATTAGTGGTTTATCGCCTTGGGGTCAACGGAGTTGATGAATATTCCCAAAACTGTCTTTCAGAGCCTGGAAAGCTTGCTTCTGTTCCAGGCACCACTTCCAACAAGCTTCCTTTTCCAATCGCAGGTGAAGCAGTGCCATGTGGTAGGATATTGGATATGATGTCCCATAGCCAATTTTATATTGTGTTAAATAGCAGGCACAGTAAGTGGTAAAGTGTTTTCATGAAGTGCACATGTTAGCAAGTCGTTCCAAATTATCTGTCTACCGCAAAGCCGGCATGTGCGCCATATTCCACAAGTTAGTAACTGCGAAGAGTTTCGAGAGGGCGGATGTGTAACAAGGTGCCTCGCTGTTCGCACATCTGGACAGCCAGCACCTTCGTTTCACCAACCACTTTCATTGCAATAGTTAATTTTCTCACAAACGTTTCGTTTTAATGCCCGTGTTTCCGCCTCTCACCTTTCCCAGTGCTCGCATTGCCCGGGGAAGATTAAGATTCACTGTAAATCATTGTACTGCTTTGGCACAATTATTCCCAGCATCAGCTAGACAGCAGGTAAAATCTGGTAAGCATTTGTAAGTTGTTTCCCAGGGGAATAACAATAACAATTTAGGTGGTGCCAAAAAAAAAGCCTTTTACAATTTCAGAAGGTCTAACAAATGAATATTCGAAACATTTTTTTCTTACTACACGATAAAATTAACCGATTATAAAAGTTTTATTTACAGATAACAAAATTTACCATCATTGAATGACTATAATTTTTTTCTAAACTTTGAGGGAAAACTTCCACATAATTTATATCAAGAAGAGGTGGGGAAAAAAGGTATATGAGATTAAACGTATTAAACCAAAATTTTAGATTATATCACAATATTTACGTAATTTGGAAACAAATTATGCGACTTTTAAACGTTCGCACATTGACCTATTGGCAAACCACCCACACCACATTATTTGTGCATTAAACAAAAATTGCGCTGAGCCATTTGATTTTTTACATAATGCGAATACAGTTTCTTTCGATAATATTATTGACCAGGTGGAAATCGAATCATAAATTAGACAAATATTTCGCAATCTACCCGAATTCAAGTCACTTAAAGTTTTGACATTTAATAATTCCGATATATTGGATAGATAAAATAATTATATAATGGTTGCCGACTCGAATTCGTTTAAAGACCTTGCCAAAATAATTGATAGTTTTGACAAATACTAGTAAACCTGGATTCGTGATACTTGCCAAAAACTTACAACCTCGTGAGACTGTTTATTTAACCAGGTTGATGCAAAATGTTGGCTCTAAATCGGGTAAATGTGTAAAACACGATTTTGAAGGATATAGAGTTTTCGTGATGAACTACACGGAACTAAATAATTGGATTATTAAATTTAAAAACGTGGTCACTTTACAATTATTTATGTCCACCGTCAGCCAAATTGATAGTGATTTTACCTATGAGTTGGATGCTCAAACTACGGCGGCCGTCAAGGCGTATATCAAGGGTAAAATTCGAACACAAAATATCATAAAATTTACTTACAAAGCGATCGTGGCGAAAACGTTTGAGTACACAGATAAAGAGATTCGTTTACAACCCAATACTGAACTGGGAAAATTGTCAATTTCCGTTCTCGTTGAAGACAATGACTCGCTGGCGGCACGAATCGTGTATAATTTGCAACACTTATCAAAGTAGTGATCGATAGTTCTACATCGCAGCTCAGATCTGGTAACAATTCGTACAGTTATCACTCTCGTACTTATACTATAGATTCTTCTTCAAAATTTAAAAATTTCAATCGAATATCAAATGCAAAAACTATCATGGTGAATGACGAAATTGAATATACTGATTTGAATACTAATAAATACCAGTATTTTGCACTCATTCGATCCGCTTCAAAGCTTTTAATAGGAGAGGCGATGGAATTGATCAACAAGTACAACATTACCTTTTCGTTTCAAGTCGAAAGCAATTCAGTATCTCTGATGGACAATCCCAGGATCAAAACGTACATTTCAAACGCGCAATATCAGCACGAAATTTTTGTTCTTTCAAACACACATTATTTTATGATATGCCATCCAAAAAAAAATGTCTGTTACTAAGAGACTAAACGACAATCAAAGTTTCCAGTTTTCCTACCCATCATGGGGTAGGAAAACGTCTTCCTCTATTCCTTCCACTGATACATTCCTGATTGGTTTTTCCAAATTAATTTTAAACAAAGCAAACATTTTGGATTTGGATGTAAGTATGGCTAATGTTATCTTTTCGTTCGAACCAAATAGCTACGAGCAAAATAGTCAAGAGGGAGTGTTTGAATCCTTGGGGGAAGCTGTTTATTCGCCAGTAGATTTGAATTGGCACATAGTAAACAACCACGAATTCAAGTTGGTGTATCGTAGGAAAGTTAATGTAATAGCTATCAATAAATTGCGAAATTCGTTAAACTCGAATGATGCGTTAATAATATACTTTGCGACACTTACACGTTCTCTAATTTTCATCTTTTTTCGTAATGTTTCCGAACAATTTGTCCGCGTTTTGGTGCCGAATTTGGCCACGTTTAAAATATATTGGACCAAATACATGCCTATATTTGTTATGATGGCTAGGCTAAACGATAATTCTCAGGAAAAACAACTAAATACACAACTTACTTGTGTTTCGTATAAAATGCGCACCACATCCAATAGTTCCATGTAACAATACATTTGAATAGGAGATCTAAACACATCCCTGCTCTACGACAGAAACAAAAACGAAGAAATTGTCCAAACGTTCAGGTCGAATAAAATACTACGATTTGTCACTAGTGAAAACCGTAAAAAAATATATGAACGTCAACAACAATGATGATTTTATGGTCACGGCATCTTTATACAAACCTTCGATGAACGAACAATTTCCATCAAATGCCGAACATATGTATAGTGTGATTGATGGTCGTCATTATGTCGTAAACCTCTCATCCTTTATTGGTAATCCAGGGATTTCTGCCATTTACGAGGATACAGGTCTGGGAGAAATAACCATTGACAACACACGAGACAATCACAAGCATTATTTTCATCGAATAGTACTATTCAAAGCAATTTTATTTGATTCCTATTATTTGAGCAAGTACTTGGAAGCCATACCCGATGGGAACACACACTAGTGGTGAAGATTATCGGTTCACTCATGGGAGATAGCGGTATCGTTTTCAAAAAAGATCTAGCCAATTTATTTAACGAAAGTAATGGTTTCCAAGTCGTTGAAAATATTCAAAGGTACCTCGTCACCATTTCAAATGCTTTCCCCGAAGTTCTAAACGATTGTTTGCAATTCGAGGATGGTGAAAACACAAAAATTTTATTCCACATAAACTCTAGCACGTCTGAAGAAGGCAAATTGATTTTAGATACCGAAAACTTTAAATTTACTGCTGAATTGTATGTAGATAATTTACAATTTATCGAAGAGAATTGCGAGTTATTCAAAATTAATACGTCAAATGCCCATAACAATAACTTGGGGATGTGGCATAAGTATATTGTGGTGATCAACAAAGTTAGAACCAGTTTAATTTACAGCTGAATACATATTTGGACAATGCGATACTAATGATTATGATTTACTTTATACATGATATTTCGATAGCTTCCTTCAATACCATATTGCGATTTATGAAAAGTTATCCAACTGTTTTCTATAACAAGGTTGTAATTGTCAGCATTACCGACCTGAAGAAATATAAATGAAATGCCTTTTACTACCAAATCCATCATTATGATAAAATGTTGAATTATTTATGTGTATCTAGTTCGAGTAAAACAATTAAAGATATTGAGAGAGGAAATAGTTCAAATAGCATTTACATCAAAGGTTTTCATGGCATAAATGATAAAATTATGGTGTATGTGGATTCGACAAGGAACTGGTGAAAAATTATTTCTATTTCGCGTACAAGATTTTGCGGTACTGATAGGCTCGCATGTTTAAAAGTATAAACTATTTTAACCACGCAATATATGATCAAATATCCTTCGAATTTATATGCAACTAGTAATCTCGACACATCCCACCAGGAGTTGATCAGGGCGGCAAAAACGAGTCAGATGTGTGTTTGTTAAAATTCCTTCAATCCCTTTCCCAATTTTAATATCGTAGATGATAGACCATCTATTATGGTTATACGTTGGGAGTCTGAGGAATATGAACCACCTTTAGGAATTCTTTGGGTAAATATTTGTGCAAAATATAATAATTCTACAGTGTGTGTGTTTTCTAAATCGAAATTCAACAATAATAATATTCGCCCGAAAGTATATTTTAATTTGAAAGAAACAAATCCAATACGAATAATAGAAGCGGAAACTCAGATCGAAAAACTAAAAAAAAACCATACCCTTCTATCTATTTCGTACATTCGGGTAAAAAGGTTATTCTAGCATCCCGTATACAGTATGTAAATAATGAAAATAAATTTTACTACAAAATTTTTATCCCTCAACCTGGGAGAAAAAATTTACGACCACCTGCTACACATCAAATTACATGTATGAAAACGACAAAGATTTAAAAGATATTTTACGTATTACAGATAACATCTTTCATTTTAAAAACAATTTTCCGGTAAAAGCAAATCGTAATTTTGACCTTTTTGATGAGGTGGTAAGTTGTGTTGTGCTCGAAGGCACTCAATAACAGTAAGACATGGCGGCTGCCGAGATATTAGCAGCTGCTGGGAAAGTTATACTTTTTTCAACAATTTGATTGAAAATGCAAATGTTTCAAAAACTAAAACCACTAATGCTACTTTAAACACTAAAGATGAAAGTAAAGAGAAGCTGGAATTGGGAAACCAAAAATTACAAAACAACGCCTTCGATTGGCAAATTTTTAAAAAATGTTTGATTACGCCGACCCTCATGACTATCGTATTTATGAAAATAATGCAGGTAACTACAATTATAAAAATCATAATCATATTGATATTTTTAGCACATATTGCATTCATTTATGTACGCCATTATTGAAAAAAAAAAAAAGAATCTTTTTATTTTTTCTACTATCTCTCTCTCTCTCTCTCTCTCTCTCTCTCTCTATCGGTATATATCGTGTGGTATTCATAGTGTTGTAGCAAACTTATTGTTGGTGTAAGTAAAGAAACACATCAAAGTGCTCCAGATGGCTAGGGAAATAAACGTCAACATTATAGCAGAGTCGACCGAAATGACTTATAACAAAGTCGGAAATAAGGATGACGATGAATTACCCTTTTAATCGATAGGCTGACAAAAAAATGTTTTATCGTACAAAGAAGGTGGATATTTCTTTACCTTCATCAAGAAAGATATGAAAAAATCCATAAAGGTATGTGTAAACACAGTTTGTGAGATTTTCAAATTAGCCAAGGATCGACAATTACATCGCACAAAGTATTCACCTGATGAACTCTATGACTTGTTACTTCTACTAAGCGGGACGAAGTACAACGGCCGATTAAGAAAGTCTCTCAATTTAGCTAATATAAATTTTGATAAAAGTTAGATATTTGTATAAAAGTCGCCATCACTAATAAAATAACTGATACAATAAATAAATGTATTGTTTTATTGGTGAAAAATGCATTTATTCCCGAGATTAGTATCGAAATCCCCCAGTAAATACAATCCTCTATTGATCATGTTTATTCGAGAGTTCATTTTAGATGTGTAGAGTGTAAAGTAAAAAACTTGATCTAGGTTTTGTGCACTAAAAGTTTTCATTTGATTTGACAACAGCGTATCATCCTCATCACCGCCCATATTGTTCCAATCGATACGAGATCCATTCGAGTTGACTTTGAGGGCTAGTAGGTATTGTAAACGAAATTACAATAATGTTTTAAAATCGTCATCTTTTACTACTTTAGTAGGATGAATACACGTAATAGGTAGGTTAAATATGGCATCTTTTTTTTGAAAAAAGCCTCTTATTTATCGGTGTCGGTATCATTATCAATAGACGATGGTTGAATGGAAACATGATTCGCTAAATCGACAACTCCTTCGTGCGCGTTCTTCCACATCATCACGAACATGATCGGTGTATATTCCATCGTTCGAAAACCCCTTATCTTTTGTTTTAATTCCAATTCCAGCTTTGATATATCATCTACATAATCTTGACCTTGTAGGTATTGCAAGTTGAATGGATCGAATATGGTCAGAAACACATCAGCGACTGCAGTCATGACCAATACAACATCAAGTATGGACACCCAAGAAAGAAAAACTGCAGCAAATGCTCTAATGGCGAATCCCACCATTTTCAAAGTAGTCGATATTACTGCTCTCGTAACAAATTCTATCGTCAAGACTCTGCATAAATAAATTCCCAACTGACGATTCAATAGCTTTGCACTCTTTTCGATCATTGTGGGTCCGATGTGTTTGACTAAGGTCTTGAGAACCATATTCAGACCGACCTTGCCGAATAATTGCAGTTGGAAATTGTTACTACACAATCTGTGGATACAAGAGATTATAATATCGGCAATTATGTCGAAAATATCTTCTGTATTGGATAAATCATCGGAATATTTGGTCGGAAGACCACCCATTAAACCGAGCATGTGATATTCGTCGATTTGACGTTTACCATTCGTTATCTGTATATGTCAAGCTGTATGGCACCGAATCAGCTTGAAGTCCGATTCGAACCCGAGAATCTTTATCGGAAACTATGGATTCGACATCGCGGGTCAGTATCGAAGGCTATACAAGCCTAACACCTCCCCCATACTCTATGGTCCATAATAAATGTCACAGTGTTTCATCTGTGATGCCTATGTCGCTGAGTTTAATGTCTGGATTTATGCAGAACGCCTCGTGATTGACGAAGTTATTCCATTCCTAAGTGTAACCGAGCATTTGTCCCATTGGTGGTACTTGCGGGCTCTTTAGATAGTACTGATCGATTCCATGAGCCAATTTCACGAAGCTGTATTCGATAATCATGTATAACTGATTTCCGACGAAAAGCCTATAATTTTACTATCTAAATGAAATGTGCATTCGTCACCTGCCAGAGACATAATAAAATTGTCGCAATAATACCAGTTTCGACGAAAGTGTATTGTTTCATCGCCCATCTCTGTCATATACGGTGAAGCATCGAAATCGAAACCAGTTCCTGTCGTGTTTACATGCGGAATAGTAGTACCTTCTTTTAGAAGCCAATAATCACCTATTCCCAACAGGTAGGCTTCTTGATGAACCAACATACACGCATCGCAGTGGTCGCTCCAACAGTTATTTTAGCAATGATATTTCGATTCGGGATCGTTGGTTGGAAAACATGCTCCTTGGCACACAATCACATCTGAATTACCACTCTCAAATATTTTAGGGACATCTAGAGGTGTGCATGCTTTTCCCCGTGGATAATGCAGATTGCATCGAGATGCATCGCAGAATCTTTTTCCACCTTTAAGACGAACCTGATAGCAATAATCAAAAAAAATCCAAGTTTGCCTTTTGTAACTCTACATCTTGAAGAATTTCTACGTATACATGAGAAAATATCTGCAGCACTCACAGCAAGTATTTGTTATAAGATAATATTTTTTGTCTTTCAAAAACATTTCTCAGAGAATTTGAATAATCGAAGTTTGTTGGTCCGGTGAATATGGACATCTTATGTGTGTGTGTGTGTGTGTGTGTGTGTGTGTATATATATATATATATATATATATATATATATATATATATATATATATATATATATATATATATATATATATATATATATATATATATATACATATATGCACATATATAACACAAATGCAATCACAGAGAGAACTTCAAGCTCAGAGTAGTTCGAATATATTTTCGAATCTCAGTAGTATGCATTCATCAACTCATACCATTATCTCAATCAATCAAATTAAATTATTCGATATTAGCCACTCATTTAGTTCATCAACAACTTATGTAAAAAAATATGATTATAATAAGAATAATTTTAAAAGTTTGTATTTTTTTACCTACGATATTCACAAATTAACTAGTGCTGGAATTAGAGGGTTCAACCAGGATTGGTAATTATCGTACAAAACCAACAAAAGTTTGTGTTTGTCTTCCGATTTTAAGTGCTGGCCAATCAACATACCTATTTTAAGTGCTGGCCAATCAACATACCTATTTTATGTGCTGGCCAATCAACATACCTATTTTAAGTGCTGGCCAATCAACATACCTATTTTAAGTGCTGGCCAATCAACATACCTATTTTAATTGGGAAATAAGACAGTGTCGATGTGACCATCAGATTGTGTAGTATTGTGCGAAATAAAACTTGTATTTTTACCACTTCCATATTTAATATTTTATTAAAAAATTGTTTCACATCGCAATTATTTTGCAACAACTTTATGGGCGAGCTAATGGTATGTTCGAGAGCATTTTCCACATAATTTTCTATATCATCGTGATGGTAAAACCATAAATTTACATTTGCAAACACGAAACCCACTCTTGGATCCAATAAAGTTTTATTATTAACACATAGTATTCTTTTGTCACCACCATCCCCACATTCGCCATCATTGTTTTTTTTTTCTTTGGCACTTTGGCTCGAATTAAAAATGATAGAGTAAACGAATCTTCTAAATTGGGTTTTGAAGGGTTCTGCTCGAAACACAACGGTATATGCATCGTCATTACAAACATTACAAAAGTTAAATTTTCTCGTTGTTCGTCACCTATTTTTACATTAACAGAACACCTTCATAAAGGAAATATAACGGGAATATATCTCTTTGTTATCACCGATTGTTAGACTTCCGACAAGTAAATGTCGGCAAAAGTACATTGAATGATTAGAAAGTACAGATGGCATTTACTCAAGTAACACGACAGTGAGAAAAGCATATGATAAACAAAGTTTTCAATTTTTTTTTTCTTTTTTTGCAAATAAACCAATATGTTTGCAATTGGTGTGATATTCAATCTATAAGTCGCGAATCAACCTCGGGTATCAATCGCTCTAAACGGTGGCATTAACGTCTCTTTTGGTTTATGTTTCGGATATGCAAAATACTGCCAAAACGATTCGCATTTGATCAAATTGGGTAGAAACTCTTAGGTGGTTGATGATAGTTTGCGATCGTCATCTTAGTTTTTTTCAATTTCGACCAGAAACAATCTTTGCAAATCAGACTCAATTTTTGTTAGGATTCCTTTTTTCTACAAACAAACAAAATTAAATATCTCCTAAAAAAATTAAAAAGCAATCATTTATCACGTATGCAAACTGATTAAAATAAAATTTTCGCTTCAACCTCCAGTTTGTTTCCGCATCCAATTCTCGAACACAAGGCATTAAAAAATCCATACCACTTCGAGGTCACATATTTGTTGCAAATAGTCTATAGTTGTAATAGTCTTCTAGTTTATGTTTCCTACCAATATGTCTCAACGAATTAATTGAGGGATTCAAGGTGTATGCTTGGTTTACATAAAGGTAGTCTTGAAATGCTGACAACATGATTGTTTTATTGATTTGGTTTTTTATATGCAGTCATGGATTGTGTAGAAATTGATGTGAGCAGTTTTTATTTTTCCAATTTTTAAATACAATGCGATTCAGTAAAATTTTTTGTTCTTTCGTGAGTTGGTGGAACTTTAGAGAATGTTTTGGTAAAACATAATTCCAGTTGTCATTTTTTAAAGTAACCAAAGGTATCATTGGTGTATTTCCTTTGCAAGTTGCAAATACATACAGGAGCGAATTTCCAATGTTCATGACTGGAGTGGTTGGCTTATGAATAACAAAATTTCGTGTGGTATTTGACTTGTTGTGGGATACGATTTCATAAGGGTTGAATTGAGATTATTCAGTCAAAGCCAATAAATCGCATAGTTCATTGAGATATATGTCGGGAGTGAATCGGAACTGAAATGTTTCGAGAGAGTATTGAGGAACTAATGCACGATATTTGTTAACGAAATTCTCATTCAAAGATATCGGGTAGGCGATATTTTTAGCCAGGTCGTGAATAAATACTCCTGTATTTTTTGGATTGAGCATTTGTGATGTTAGAATATTGTTTCCATCGAGGCATGTCAACATCGGAGGTATGAATATGGTTCGAATTCACATTTGTTGAGATGCTCTTAGTAAAATTGTTCAATGCGATTTTTGTGGCAATATTGAGATAAATTTTCCCAATAAAGGTAATCAAGATCTTGAGAATTTAATGTGTAAATAGTTTTGCCAAATGCCTGGCCGCATACAATATTGATGTAGAATTAATTACAAAAACTTTTCTTAAGCCGTAGCATAGGTTTAGCTATGTGGATATACTATATACAGAACATACCACCCCACTCAAGGTGGTGGAACAGCTACATTAATTAAACATGGAATAAATCACCACCCAGTTAACATTACATGTATTACGCACATAGAGGCCACTGGCATAAATGTACGTAAAAATAATATACACGTCTGCATGACCACAGCATATAAGCACAAAACACACCTTTACTTACACAAGACCTCGAGAAATTAATGCAGGTCGAACGAGAACATTTTATTGTAGGAGATTTAAATCGTAAATATACATACTGGGTCTGTAGGATAACAAATGCAAATGGCAGAGTTTATATAGGAATGCAGCTAATAATAATAATGATATTTTTATGCCAGACACGCCAAGATGTATTCCAAACTCAAGATGCGCACCTGATATTTTAGATAAAGCACTCACCAATATTGCAAGCACAAATATTAATGTAGAAACGATTAATGAACTAGATTCAGATCAACTCCCAGTCCTAACACAGATACAGTTTGGTTCCATTTTCACTAACAATATTTTCAGCCAAAAACTTAAAACAACCAACTGGGAGAGTTTTCAGGTGGAGCTTGCAGATGGTTTTGAACAGCCACCAGTCATTACCGAAGCTAGTGACATAAACCCACACATAAAACTCTTTACAGATACTGTAGCAGATCCCCAATTTAAACAAACAAAGTTTATTAATAAAATACAATATACAATGCAAATATACCCCTGATATTGTTTATTTAATTACCTTAAAAAGACAGGCTCACAGTCTGGCTCAGAGAACACTAACTCCTCAGGCTAGAACGAAATACAATAGATTAAAAGCCCTCGTTAGAAGTCAAGTTAAAGATCAGAAAATAAATAAATTCGGGAGTCTAGTTAATGAAGTCGCTAAAAAACAGCAAGAAATGTGGAAACTAAAATGAACACTCCGCTGTAGAAATAAACACATTTCAATCCCAGCTATAATTACAGATACAGGAATTAAATACACTTCAAATAATAAAGCAAATACTACCGTGGACATTTTAGACGAACAATTTTTACCTAACGGAGATGTAGATGACAGACAATTCACATCCGAAATTACAACACAAGATAATAACTACTTGCAGCAAGTAACACGCACAGCATCAGAGGAAATGAAAGTGTTTGAACTAGTTAAAATAATTAAAATTAGGCCAAATAATAAAGCAGGCGGAACAGATAAAATAAATTATGAAACACTTAAAAAAATCCCTCCCTCTAGCAGCATTGCAGTATTTCCTAGTTATAGTCAATGCAATTTTAACATTTGAAGTATAGCCAAAGCTTTTGAAAACAGCTATAGTAATTACTATTCCCAAAACCTGGAAAAAAAACCCGCCCTCCCACAAAACAGATGACCAATTAGTTTGCTAAATAGTAGGAGAAAAATGTTTGAAAAATCTTATTAACTCGGCTCTAGAAACACGCCGACGAACACAATATAATCCACGATTTTCAATTTGGTTTCAGGGCAGGTCATTCTACAGCTCACCCACTTCTAAAAATCGCAGAACAATCTACAGATGGTATCAAGGGTAAAACTAAGGCTTACACAGTCATTACGATGCGGGATGCGTAGAAGGCATTTGACAAGGTCAGGATTACGGGATTAATACACAAACATATTAACTTTAATTTCCCTGATATGTACATTTATCTGGTGGTGCGCTATTTTTGACAATGCAAAGTTTATGTGGGACTAGATGGATCTACATATACAATTAGAGAACTAAGGGCGGGTGAACCACAGGACTCTCCCCTCTCCCGTTTCTTTAATAATATTTACACAGCAGATATCCCACATGCGGATGTTTATTTACAAATATACACTGATGACATGGCTATAATTAAGCAATCAGAAAACTTAAAATACGCCTTAGTAGCCGTGCAAAGACAACATACCACATTAGAAAGATGGCACACTTTCTGGCGAATTAACAAACTTAATTACTACAAAAAAAACGCACTCAACCTGACAGAGAACTTAAAATCTTTAATACAAATATTCCAAATTTTTATTTTCTGCTCAATATTTAGGGGCTAACTTTAGACAGATCACTTAAATGGGCAGAACACATAAAAAGAATCACCAACATAGCCTCAGGTAATTTAATAAGCTTATATTCAATGCTTGAAGTACCTCGATTCCCTCATAGGAAAAAGCTACAGCTCTTTAAGCAAATCGTTAATCCTCTAATTCTGTATGGCTGTTAGATATGGGGTTACGCAGCCCCACAAACATACAGAAAGTTCAAATAACACAGAATAAATTTCTAAGAGCAATATCAGATGCTGGCTGGTATAATAGTTATGAAACAATTCATCGATTACTAGAAATGGACTATATTAAAGATGTAATAATTTCTAGGAACAAACACCTTTATGAAAATTTCAATGATCATGACAACACCTTCATTAATGAAATACCTAAATATGACCCCCTACATGCACGTAAATAAAAAAACGTGATTATCTTAACATCTTAGCCCTGATTTCAACCCAAGGTAGCATCAGTACTGTACAATGGCACTCCCGCACATTAACAAATAAAAACAATGGGATTATTTATTAACATTCATAACACAACGCCACACTATGCAAACATAGTTCACCCCCCCCCCCCAAACGAGTGCACAGGTGTATGATTGACTCGATTTAGAATTCTCTGCCTGTGTTAGGGGTTGACATCACTGCCCACAGTGTGGAATAAGCCCGTCTGGGTAGCTTGACTATCAGTTCCGATGAGTTTCATGCTGTGGGGCTACACTGCTACACCACAACATGCATTACACACCTCCGAATACATAGGTGTACGATTTGACTCGTTTAAGAGTTCTCTGCCTTTGGACTAGGGTTGACATCACTCTAACCTTGTAGGTTGAGCCCATCTGGATAGCGTCACTACCAGTTCTGGTGGAATATGCAGAGCGGGAATGGCAAACTACTAAAACAATTAAAATATCCACACTATAAATCAAAAGGGAAAACAAGGTGTTTTAATTCTAATTCAAACTACATTTACACTACTCTTGGGCCGGCCGAATTCTGTGATCGGTCTGGGACAAAATTCAGCACATTTAATAAAACTACCTGAACCAAGGCATTTATAGCTCATTACACATGAAACACTGGAGCCGAGCTGAGCTCCGCGGATCTAAAAAAACACAAGGTGGTCAAAACTACACACACAGAGTCCCCTCCCCCGCGACTCGTAATTACTTACGCCCTGTAAAGGCAACTCATATGGGTGCACTGGCAGACAGTGTTCGCCCCACACTGTCATCAGGAATCCAAGCCGGGAGGCACACATGGGAGGTCAGGACTGGGTTAGGGGGCTTTATTCTTAAGTTAGTTGGTAGTTCAAAAAATTAAAAATTACAATTAGAAATGTTAAAATCTCAAAACCAAATAAATTTCAAAATCAAACAAAAATTAAAGATAATTAAAACAAAAGAAAAAATTTCAAAAAATCTTTAAAAATTAAAAAAGCATGATAGATTCAAGGCTGCAAGGCCGGTTTTGTAGTTGGTAAGGACATTTCTATAAATTATGCCTTTTGGGAGCCTGATGTAGTTACAACAACTAAACTGGTAAACCCTAGTTTTGACCAGGGCTGCTAACAGCCCTGGTACATAGGGTGCCAGAAATGTGTATTAACAACATGAAACTTTTTTCACAAACGCCACAAGATGAAACAACCAGAGAATAAGAGCGAGGCCAGACCATGACTTTTCAGTGCTGATACCCAAAGCAGGGTTGTCGATGAGCAGCGACTCGGGTTGTAGGGACTCGCCGACATACTACACACGAGTTTAACTAGCCACTTGCATACAATACTACAACATATTCTACAGAAAACACGACACTACAACACGCAAGTCGGGAGACTGGTGGGGAGCTTCACTCCCTTGCCGATAACAGCTACACGTAAATTGATTAAAATAACAAAAATGTTTAAACAGCTATAAACACAGGTCCAGTGCCCAGCTAAAACATATACACTGCAGTCCACCGCCGGCTCAATGATTTAACCCAAGTCTGCCATGCAGCATTTTCTGCTGTGGGAACTTCGGTTCCTGGTCTCGTGACAGCACTGCCTCAGGGAGAATATGAGAGATCGGTGGCGAGCAATGTCGCGAATTACATTGCATACACCTGCTCCACCTCATACACACACTTGTGCTGCAACACCTCTCTCATCCGACAAATGTTTGTATTTATGGTTCGTAGCCACTGTTGATTCCAAGGCGAACTCTGGTAAATTTACCAGCAAAAACTGAGGAGGCTGTGGTGTAGTGTACTCTCTGCAGCAGCTGGTGGGGGTTGTGAAGTGGCACACTTACACTAACCCACACAACACTTATAACACATAAAATACATTTCTACATAAATTTCTGCAAGCGAAATACTACTGTAGGTAATGTCATTTCATTGCACCACCCCACCACCCCCTTATCACTTTCTAATTGCTCCTATTTGTTATGCCTGGAAACTAGTACTCTCTTCTGCTTCCAGATAGATGACTGGCATCTGTGGGTGGGTGGCAGAGTTATGTCACCCGCCTTCTGGGCCATGCTACTGCGGTACGACCCTGGATACATTCCAGCAGTGGATCGACACATTTCATGTCACCCTCATTAACTTCACAAAGTCTATCTTCGCGAACTAACAAATAGCCTACATTCTCCAAACCTAATCCAATAAAAAGAATTATTTGTATCCTCCGCGACTGTCGCATAGTATTTCCCAGTCGCTCTCTGCTTTGCCTGGTTTTCTATATCCCTTGCTAGACCCTTCTTCTTTCGGGGTGTGACAATGCCTACAATTGCGGCCATGGCACCAGACAACCCTGCTCAGCCGTGATGCATGCGACCATTTAATTAATTAAACATGACCTAAGTGGTTTAGTGCTTGCTATGAGATGCATCCCATTCTCTAACCATCTTAGCTACTAATACGCATGCCAGAGGGCATACAGAACTATGAATGTGCTAACGTTGGCATATCAGGATTTGGGGGCTCACCAGAAAAAATTACCCCTGTCGCGATGCATGTCCCGATGCATCTCCCCTTGCATGATTTCCTTCCTTGTAGGTGTAAGGGGCTAGCCCTCAGATGCACTAAAATCCCACCCTACCTTCGGGATTTCATTCCACCTAACACTTAGATTAAGGTAGATTAAAAAATATATAAATTTCATAGAGCTTGTCGGTTAGTTCAAAGAGCACTAAATGATCCACTTTTATAGGTGCTGGAGGCGTGTTGCTAATAATCTATATAATGACTACATTATCGGATTATGAATCAAAATAAACACACATCATAAGCAATGTTCTTTACTAATAAACATATTTTATAAATGTTAAACATAAAATACCTGCCTACTCTCTGTTCTAATAGGTATACTACTAATTTCAACATTTAAAATATAAATAAATATCAATGTACATGCAAATAAGTGGTAAAAAATCCAAATGATTGGCTACTAGTTGCCAAGATAATGCACTTACATTCTCTCCAATGGCCATCCAATATTGCCACATAGTCATCAGAGAAAGCAATCGAAATATCTTGTGCCTTTTTGAAAGACTTGAAAAAAGTTACAGAATTGCTATCTCACAAACTAGTCGAAATTGAACTCGATCGAATCGAGAAGAGAAGTTGTTGCGTTACAGAATCCAAGCACAGATCTCGCTAGACTGAAGAGGGGTTTGCAAGGCGGTGGTATGATTGGGAACACAAAACACTTGAGAAATACACTGGTACCTTTTGGTGGGATTTTAAGGGCCTGTGCCCTGACATGCCCTAAGGCGTTACACTGAAATAATACATGCAGAATCCATCACATGCATATTTTCCATGAATATTACACGAATTCTCCTCTGTCGGGAGAAAGTTACAATGCCAGCCGGGCGTGAGCCTGCCAGCAAGGCTACTTTGTGCAAAAAGGTGCGAAGCCAATGTAACTAGACGAAATTAAATATAGCTCTCCCCTGGTTGATGTAAACCCTAGGGGCATCTACGGTGGCAAAAAGTACAAAGGTTCTGGTCATTAATGAAGACTAACACGATATGCGTGAAAATGGTGCGGACAACTGGAATGCACACGTAATGCAGCCTTGCCCTTGCAAGTCTCAGACGTCACTGAATTTCTGCTGTGGCACGAGAACCTCCACTAGTGAGTTATCGCATTGTGCCGCCACTACTTTCTGTCTTACTTGCTAATAAAATTAAAAAACATATCATACGTGCCAATTAATACTTGCATAAATTACTCTGTATAAAAATGAACAAACAAAAACAGGTTGCACAAGGATGAGATTAGATGTGAGTAAAACATGTGAGATGTTGACACACAACCCACGCAATAAACTCTTTAATAACTATAACACTGAAAACGAATTTTATAGGGGTGTCTCTGAAAACCCCCGAACCAGAGTTCATACGGCATTTGCCGTTTAGCTCTTTTGTGGCATGCCCTATTTTAATATGGTGCACTGTGTGGCACTGGACTGCAATAGCCTGCATTACAATGCATGCATTGGGGGCACACACTTCACTCATTGCACTGATGCATCAGAGCACTGAAGAAGCACATGTGGGGTGAGTGTGAGGATGTTGGTTATGCTGTGAGATGAGCTCGGTGGGCAAACTTTATGGATAGAGGGGAACATAACACATGTCAAATGCCCCTTCCTCTGTGAGACTGCTTGCAGTAGTGCGTCGCTACGCACAACAAGGGCACTGATGTTCCCCCCGCTGTCTATGATGCAAAATGTAGGGGCTCCTAGTGTTCCTAACATTTCTGGAACGGCAGCTGCTGCTGGCCCCTGCGGCCTGAGTCAGTGCGGGATGCCGTAACACCTCCGCACACTATGCTGGTTGGTGGCAGTTGTGGCCACCATCATAACCAGTGAAGGCACAGCGAGCTGGCAAACCCGCATGCCTTCGCTATCTCTGTCGCTGCTACTGCTCCTACTTGTGCTCCCACTTTTCCAGCAGTGTTGTCGCCGGGAATAACATGGGCAGGCAGCAACTGGGGTGGTGGTGATGACTGTGGTGTGTCCCCTCGGCTGTCCTTACACTCTTGCTTGTGACCTGCTGATACTGGCCTCCCCTTCAGATGTCAGCACCACAATAGCAGGTGTCGCAGCATCGATTGGAGGGGCCATGCCCAGGAGTGCCAGCACTGGTAGTAGCACAAGTGCTCGAATAGCGGTGCTGGTAGGCGCTGCGCAGACGAACACTGTGGGCTGACTTTCGGACGTGCCCCTTCTGGTACCGATGCATCAGCAGATATTGTGCCTTGGGCACCCACTTATGGCTCTCCTGGGGAGGGCACTGGCACACCTTCCTCCACTGTTGCTTCTTATTGACATTTGACAGTGATGTCGCCATCGTGGGTTATCTGAGTCGCAGTTCTCATCGTTGAGTGTTGTTTTGAGTGTGAATCTGTTGTCGGTGTTGGGGTGATGTCTTCTGTTGGCGTTGCGTCGTCCCCAACAATCGGACCTGTGTCAAAATGACTCCTGAAGGACATAGAGGTGCCCGGCATCTGCATCATGTGGGTCACAGGAGAGACCCCTCCACTCCGAGGGAGGAGTTGGACCACCATCCTCCCTTTCAACTTGCTGTTCGAGCTCGGCAGTTATGTGGTCATCGTAATGTGTCAGGGAACTGGTGCCACTTCGCCGGTGACATCTCCTGGTGAAAGTCAGATGATGTCATGGCACGTATTGATGTTCTTCTTGTCCACTCGGACCATGAACGTGTTCGGCCTAATGCTCTCAAGTAACTTGTGTGGCTCACTCCACTACACTGCCAGTCCTGAGCAAAAGTTGTGGTGAGTGGCAGGTTAGGGTGAGCAAGTAGGTTTACTTGCTGTCAGGTTTGGAGTGCTAGCGGTGGCCTGGCGGTTGTCAAGACCCACCACATGGCATACTCCCTCTGATGTTGCCATTTATCTTTATGCTTGCGGCGGTAATTCTCCCTCCTTGTGGCACTCTCCCCATGCCGCTGGTGTCCTGCACTTGCAGGCAGTTTTCCCCTGGTCTCGCGAGGTTACGCCCCAAAAGGATTTTGGTGGGTGTTCTGCTGGTGGTGGCATTGACAAGTTGGCAGAGGGTGAAGAGGGCAGCTGGCAGATGTTCGACTCAGCTGTTGTGTTGCTCCCCCTCAAGGAGCCTCACCTGTGTTTTGATCTCTTGATTGCACCATCTTCAAATGACACACCCCGCACTGGGTGCACATTTCCCACAACTTCTTGTCAGTAAACTGAGTCCTGTAGTATGTTAATAGATATTTCGGGTAACCCAATCTTGCAAAGAACTCGCCCTATAGTGCCTTCTAGAAGCTGGTCACTCATGAACTGCTTGTCATGTATGCCTCTACCCAGTGGGAAAATTATTTGACAAAATAACAATAAATCATCTCCCCTGCATACTTCAAATACGGTCACATCAGATCAGAGCTGAAAGTTTCAAATGGCCATCTGTGTAGCCGCGACTGCTGATATTGTGTGTCATCTGTTATGTGTGCCTGGAACTTGTTGCAATGTTCACACAGTTGCACATACTTCCGCACACTGTGTGTCAGGCCATACCAGAAGTAAAGCTCCTTCACATTCCTGACCACCTGGTCTGCTCCTGGGTGTACTCCTAAGTTACTCACGTTCGCATGTGCAAGCACATTTTCCCTGCTGTTATGTGGAACAAATAACCTCAATTTGAGTGGGTCTTGCGGTGAACACACTTACAGCCAGTTATTTAACATATGCCATAGCTCTACTGTTTGCGTTACACACTCGGCTTCTTAGTCCTGCGAAAATGCTAAATCCACTTGTGCACTCTCTACTTCCCAGTACCGAACACATACCAAAACAGTGTTGTTGTCGACACTCAGCTGTTGGAGGCTTGCTTCGTGGTAGGGCTCGTGTGTGTCTAGACGTAGGACTTCGCCCCACTCTGCGGCATTGTGAAATGTGACATCAGCGCAGGGCGCTCTTTACAAGCCATCTAGGAGTTGGTTCTCTTCCTTGCGGACATGCTCTACAACAAAATAATAGGAATGAATGAGCAATGCCCTCCTGGTTAACTTGATGCGTGCCTCCCACATACTATGAAGCCAAACGAAGTAGTGATTGTCTGTGCACAATGTGAACCTACGATATTCTATGAACAGTAAGCCAGGTACTTATTGATGGCCTAAACTACAGCCAGACACCCACGCTCATTAATGTCGTACTATTGTTTTGTTTGGCCTTATTTTGTGCTAACAAAGTCAATCACATGGCGAACACCATCATCCATGCACTGGTACAGTACCACACACAGCCCCTCCTGGCTGGCATCAGTCTGCAAGAACAGATGTTTACTCAGGTTGTACCTGGCCAAGGTCAGGCACATCCTGAAACAACTCATGAGTTCTTGAATGTTTCGTTTGCTGCGCTACTCCGAACAACCTGCTGTTGCGGGGATAACCGGTGGTTATGGGTTCTGATATTATTGCAAATTTCTCTACATGCTCACAAAGTCAGTTAATCAAACCAAAGAAATTCCGCAGTTGTTTCTGTGTGCACAGCAGTTTATAATCGCCAATTAGACGAAACAGTTCGAGGTTGGGCTTCTTCCCTGTTTAGTAGATGTCCTAGAAAGTCTAGACTGGTTTTGCCTAGGTGGCATTTTTTCGCTGCACATGTTGATGCCGTAAATGTCTCGTGTAATGAACAGCATTTTGTAGGAGTCCTACTCCTATTGACCTTTTACTGATCTATAACTCTTACTCTGAGTCCTGTATATTTACTGTATGCCGAGCTATCCACTAGGAGTGTTACTACTCAAGGGGCATCATAGCTCTATGGTTGATGGTAGTCTAGAATTCATTAACACAACACTCTTTGTTACATTTAACTTTCACATTTGTGATAACAATAAACACACAATATTTATTACACAAATAATGACTCTTGGTGATTACAATTAGTACAATTGACTCCATCGACAAGACTCTATGATATGCCTATCCTTGCAGGGATGGGCATATCATTACATTAAGTGGGTGATGGGACTCGAAGTATAGCGTTGCACACAACTGCTACGCAGATTATACTCACCAGTTGGCTAACTGCAAAATGGCCTACAGCTCCTCTAGGCTTGGTTTGTGGTGATGCCCTCTGCTCGGTAGTCGACTCCGGTAAATAATACTCTGACTCCTTGAAGTTGCGGTGACCGTCCGTGGGAGACTATGAGGGAGGGGGTGACGCCTTGAGTGGTGCTTAATTACTCAGATGGTCGCTGGGAATATGGATAATGTTTTCTAAACAATTTACTCGCTCACAATCCATCTTCTGTTCAACCTTAGCTGGTTTGTGTGCGGCGACTTTATTGCCACTACACTATCCCACCCCCCTTATCGAAAAGACTGTCGTCCCGGCTACAGCAGAACTGGTGGTAGTCAGATGAAGAATGATGATCGTGGTTAGTATGTAGTAACGTAGGAAGCCGAGGTGCTCAAGGCATAACCACAGGGAAAAGGATGAATGTCCAGTACCACATTTATTAGTTATTGTAAAGAACCCCCAAGAACTAGACAGCTGGATATGAGGGGAAGGAATTTTGAATTGTGTGTGCTAGGTGGCAGGGCACTCGAAATATTACCAGGGAAATATTACTCGAATAGATAATACTATTAGCAAGTTACATGCCTACTGGCTAAAATAAGTGTATTAGAAATGAATAATTAACCTTAATCTGATGTTAAATATAAAAGAAACATTCGAACATGTTGGCAAAGGTAACATCATTAGTACATGGAGTAATAGTAGTGCTAGTTTGCAGCGCTGGATGGCCGCGCTAACGTTTGTTGGTGGCGACATCTAGTGCACAATGATATGGCGCTTTAAGCCGGCCAGCAACGAGGCCTGTGTATTTACAACTTCAAGAGGCTTAATTCTAGCAATAAATTATGCATAGCACATTAAAAAGAACCAGATAAGTATACATTATACATTAACATTAATGCTCATTAGGGAATTGAAATGGAAATTGGTTAATATTACAGTAGTACATGACACCATATGGTGAATGTTAACCTTCATTCTGGTTGTTATATAAGCAAGACAATCTTACTATCATACTTAAGCCTTAAGCTAAGAATTAATCTAATGACAAAATACAATTTGCTTGAATTAAGTACAAAGTGAATGATGCAACCACCTTTGGCAGTAAGTCAAAGAAAGAAAATGAATGTTTTGTGAAATTTATAGCATTGTTCATATTTCGTACGGTCACTGTTAATGTTTATATGTGAGATGCTATTTTATAGGTTGGAGTGCCTGTCACCACATGCATTTAATCACTGTAGGTGTGTTTTTCACTTTTAACATTATTTTGAGTTCTTTGAAAAAAAGTTCTTACTATAGTATATATTGAAATTCACTTCATGCTGTCTGGTTACATTTGGTTGTTTTTTGGTAGCAACAACAATTGAGTTATACTTATTAGGAGTGTTTAATAACATGCAATAAATTATAACTATTACTTAGGTGTAATCTAATTCTGACATGAAATAATGGTAATATTTGTTTTCTTAACCTATAGCTTATAACACTAATTAACCAGTTTTGGTACATACTTGGAGGTTGGTTTTCACAAAATGGGATATTCACATACGAAACATACAACATTGGAAGTATATATTAATTCTTCATAAGGAATGAAAACAGGGAATAAATAGATTCTATTTACAAGAACTTAAACACTAAGAAATCATGGAAGACAGTAGTCTCAATGTTCCCTTGCATATTTATAATATATTTTTGAAAGTACCGAGTTTCTTTTAGATGTAGTGATATTTGACCATTAGGTATCAATGCTTTTATAAATAATAGTGCTGTTTTAACAGCATTGTTATGTGTACGACTTAGTAATCACGAGAGACAAAAATTATAAATATTCTGAGCAATAGCAAAGAATTAAAAATGCAAGTTATAAATAGTGCCTGGAGCTCTTTTCTTAATGAATAATATACTCTTTAATAATATTTAAATACCTGTAGGTCTTAAAATCAAATATTAAGGCTAACTTTGTAGTTAATTTCCATTGTCATAGCATACTCCATGTTCGGAAGAATTGTTATAACTTAAGTAAGACTGTAAGTTAGGGTTGGTACCCTTGAAAATACAGGATGAACTTTTGTAAATATCGTATCATTGTGTATGTACACACTATGTCTGTAGTAAACCTTTCTATACTTTAATTAATCGATGAACTTATGGGGGGCGGAGTGATGCGTCCCAATAAAATAGATAGTTTTATAAATTTTATGTAAAATGCTTATACTGCAGTTTCAAGTAACAGAATTATGCACATGGAAATATAATCATAGTGGGTGGGATCTAGTATTGAAAACAATTTAGCATCCCTGAACTTACCACCTGAAGAAACTGGAGCCATGTCTTGAAGTACAGGTAATTCTGTGTGACTGATGTGCCAGTCAGTATCAAGCACAGCATTTATATTGTATAAATGTATGCCTTCGTGAAGGGAAAGTTGTTGTAGATGCAATGATTGATGTGTTGGCCAGTGAACATTGATAGCAGTTTCTTGAAGGGGGCTGGCTGGTGCATGGACAACACAAAGATGTGTGGCCTATACAAGAACATGGTCATGTGGGGCAACTTGACAGCCGCAGGGCACATGCAGTTCAACAGTACCTATGTTGTGATTGGTGATATTGATGTCGAGTGACTTGTTTACACACGTTGACACTGTGCCTAATTTTTTTAAGGATTTGTGTGAGGGGAGGGGCATTAGTCAAAACTTATTGGCGGGGAAATAAGCACACCATAGAAAATTAATTATCTTAGGAGCAGTGGATTTTGCATTTTGAAAACAATGATTTGTCATCTGACAAAAGAGTTGCCACCATTACACATTTAGAATTATTGCATGACAGTGATTGTTAGGGGATGAATATAACATCCAGGGGCAAGTCTGGTGAGTGGGCGATTGTCTTGAGGTCAATTTTCAATGGTAAGAGATGGTATTTTGATCGTGCAAGATGAGTCGTTAAAATGGCAGGGGACTGGTTGTAAATGGTAGACTTTCCACAAGGCATGAACGCTTTTAACGGGCACTTGTAATTTAATAACTAGCAGGTTGTGTGAATATGAACATACTGGCAAGTCATGAAAAAAATACTTTAAAATATAGGAAATACCAATGTTTAGAATTAAGTTTTGTTGCAAAAGTTGAACATTTAATTTACTCAAATCATGTAATTGCTATGATTAGTTCACTGCACTAATAGGCAATCTTTGTAATTGGCAGGAGTGAATGAACGATTGGATGGGTTGTTCAATTACTAGATTATTCAGAAGTTACAAAATACTTGTTACTAACTAGTTATACTGGGTTTTAATCATTTCAAACTTACCCATTGCTGACTGGTGGGTTTTCAAATTATAAAAAATGCCATTAATAACTTGTGACAGGAAGTTGACTTTTGCTTCAACTTTGTGTTGAATTTCTTTGATCACTTTAAAACTTGTGCTAAGGGCTTTGTTTGTTGAGTGTATATTTTTAGTAAGAGTGTTAATCTGTTGATCTAGTATGACATCATTTTGGAGAAAATCATGTAAGTGTTGATTAGTGAACAAGTTGCAGTACCAGGAAACCACGTCTCCTATTACCTGGATGCCGTGTTTGACCCTAAACTGTGTGCTGACACCAGTGTGGTATTCTCGCAGTACACCATTCTCAACTGCCTGCAAATAACCATATAAGATTTCCCATGAGCATATGAAGTCAAATTTCTGTCAGCACACATAGTATGTAGGTACTTATTAATGGCTTCTGACATGGTGGGGATTTGGAGCGTAACTTTATAAATAAGGGAGAAACTCTGTTCATACACAAATTCGACATCTGCTGGGGATCAATGTATCCCAGCGTGTGTCCTAAAGGTGGCGGGCATCGATAGGACAGCTAAGAAAAGGGCACAGAGCAAGGCAGTGACCTTGGCTACTCTGTAGACGAAGCAGACTGGAAACATGCCCCACTTATCCTCGTGGGCGTGGCCATCATTGCGGGTTGCCATGGTGACGGCTCCTGCATACACAGAGCATACTCTCGCCTGTGCACAGCTGCCAACAGCGTCTGGTGTTGAGAACAGTTCGTCTGGGCTGCTCGTGCAGCGCAGTACTGGAAATGGGGTGGGAAGTCATGTTCCCCCTTCTCCACGACCCCTGGTCGCTTAACAGTTGCTCGAAGGTGTTGCAGCAGACAGGATTACTAGGCGGATGCCTCGGGCTGGCCGCTTCCTGCTGTGTGAGGCACATGCTAAGTACAGATGATGTCAGCACATCCCAGTTGTAGTAAGCACAGGCTCCCTGCAGTGTCGTGAGCGGCACCCACAGCATTTCATGTCACGTTGATGTGTTCAATTTGGTAACCACATATACTGTAACATAGTTTATAACATATATTAAACACTGCACATAGAAAATAACAACAAATTGCTGTCATCGTGACAATGGATTAGTGGTTTCAGGCAGGTTTAATATGTCGAGTACACGCTGTATAATATTTGGGGGTTCCTGTTTTGTTCATTTGAACATGGATAGTAGACTATCCTAGCACCTCGGTGACTCTTCAGGACCTGCGATAGCAGTGCGTAAGTACTTTCTGCCTTCCCCTATTTCTCACCCATACATAATTGTTAATACACAATGTGTTCTTTCTATGGGAACAGTCAAATGGATTCTTTTGCAGTCTTTGCGCCTGGAGTAAATTGACTTTAGCTGTTTCACAGCTTCGAACAGTATTTGGCACAAGTTATGTGCCCTTTGGGAATGTTGGCCTGAAACAACTTGTGCCGATAGTGCTACCTCTACCCCGTGTAACAAGTAGAATGGGGTAAACTTAGTTGTATTATTACTACTAGTATTGTAGTTAAATCAAACAAACTCTACATACAAATCCCAGTTGAATTGATCAGTGTTAGCACAATCAGTTGTCCAATTACACAGTTTGGGGCTTCTACAAGACTATTACACCTCGGATATAGGCTGTATTTCATAATTTCTTTATACCTAGAGCTTTGAGTAAATTACTAATTAACCAATTTTGATACTGGTACCTCTATCGGTTAAAATCTGCTCTGGGCAACCGAATTATAAAACAACCTGTTTAATAAAGTCCGCAAACGGAGCGACGTCAATCGAGGGGACAGCCTTGGAAACAACATACCGAGTAGAGTACTCAGTCATGACTAAGATGTATTTATTTTTGCAGACAGTGGAGAGGAGGGGTCCTTTTGCTTCCAAGGCCCACGTCTTCAGAAGTGGTTGGGGCAGAATAGACGTAATCTGACCCATCGGTTTTGAATTGATAGCTTTGGTTTTCTGGCAAACATGACATGCTCGTACATATTTCTTTAAGCCAGTGTTCATGTTATCCCAGTCATATGACTGCCTGATTTTATTGAGGGTTTTTAGGGTTATGAAATGTCCTCCACCAAAGATTGCATCATGGTGAGACTGTATAATCTCATTAACATATACTTGTGGAACCAGAGTTAATTTGGAGGGCCCTTGATGTGTATTAATTTTTAAAAATATTTCCCTATCCACAGTAATCTCATATCGACGGTTCAATCGAAGGTACGTGTTGTCGGCCTGCTCTGGAATAAGTTGTGCTAATTTAAGCTGTTTGATGTGTGGTTCTTGGTCGTATTCACCTAGAAATGGTGAGGTGTTAACAGTAATAGTACATAAATTAAAAATTAAATCATCATCAATTTTATATATTCCTGCTCATGTGCATATACAGGCAAAACGTGGGGTTTATTTTATTGATCAACAATAAGTATTTTACATTTGAGCACAGGGTCAATACATGTTGTTTCTAACTGAGAGGTGCTATTTTCCTTAATTATTTGAACATTCACTTGATATAAGATTGTAATAATTTTGCAGAAAGCATGCATTGGAAAAATGTACTCATTTGCCAAACCTTGGCTATTCTATTTCTATCCTCGGATTTGAACTCTCATTTGAAATAATTCTTAATATCATCCCAATGATTTAGGATGTATTTAACAATAATTGTTCTAATCTCAGCTGCCTTGTTACTGTCTTGTAAAATGGCTTCTGCCAACATCTTGTAAAGTGATGTGCATGTCATCACGTGATCTTTAATCTTGTAAGAGTTCTTGTTAATGGTAACTGTATGTGTTTTTAGTTTAGGGTTTAGGGTCCGTAGTAATTCTGCTTAAGGTATCAGGACGAGTATTCAGTTTTCCTTTTACAATATGAGTCTCAATATCATACTCACTGAACACTATCGCCATTTTCTGTATTCTAAAGTTGTGCTCTGCCATAGAGCGGAGATATCTTAAACTTGCGTGATGTTTCAATCTTAAGCCATCTACCATACAAATACTGGCAGAAATGACTGCAAAGGTAACTAATAGCTCCAAGCTCTATCTCAGTAGCATTCCAATGTGATTCCTGAACTGATAATTTTTTTTTAATGTAACACTGTTTGGATTGTGGGTCTTCCTGTAAGAGTGCTCTGCCGACTGCGTCATTACTCGCATTGTAAGCTATTATAATATCATTGTACTAGTCAAACATTTGCAGTACAGGTGCCTGTAGAATAGCTCTTTTTAAATTAAGGAAAGTCTGCTGATGAATCCCCTCCCATCTAAATATTATACTATTCTTAGTTAGTTCGATAAGCAGCTGCTCTGTTATTGCATAATTATCGCCGCAGGTACGATGTCTTGCCAAGGAAGGTACGAAGTTGATTTAAGTTCATCGGAGATGTCATTTGTTGTATAGCACAGACTCTATCGGGATCAGTAGTAAGACTGTTAGAAGTAATTATGTGACCTAATATTTTGAGAGTCTGTTCAGCAAATGTGCATTTCTTTCTATTGACTTTGACATTAAACATGTTTAAACATTGAAAAACCTTATCTATATTGGATATATGTTCTTCGAACGTATTTCCTAGGATAACAATGTCATCAATGTAGGCTATTGCCGCTGTTCAACATAAGGGTCCTAAGAAAGTATTAATAAACACTGTATTAAAAAATATTTGGAAATATTGAGGGGTGGTACTTAGGCACATTGGCATTCTTTTATATTGGAACAACCCTATGCCATCAATTGTAAATGCCAACTTGTATCTGTCTTGCTTCATGACTGGTATAATATAAAAACCTGAAAATAAATCTACACTTGTTATGTACTGCGAATTTTGAAGAGCATAAATAATATCCTCTGTACAAGGTAGTGGGTACTGCACCCTTGTCAAGTACTGGTTGAGTTTGTGGAAATCTGTGAGATATTGTAAGCCACCAAGTTTCCTGGATACACCAAACTTGGTGCAAAATAGAGTGAGTCTGCATCCTCAACAATGTCAGCCTTAACCATGTAATTAATTTATACTAAAAGTTCATCACATATCTTAGGGCTAATCCTATAGTGCAAAGTCGCGATAAGTTTGCCAGTATTTAACTCTAATTTTATTTCGAAGTTTTAAGCTTTGGTTAGCTCTAAAATTGAATTTGCAAACCTGTCATGGAATTTATCAATAATTGCAGTGACGGCCTGGGTTTGAGGTACAGATAACCTTGTGTTTACATGTGGTAGATGTGAGTTGCTAAATTCAAAAGTATCTAAGACCTTACAAGAATGCACGATAGCATTATTATTTTCATTATCAGGGATGCCTGAATAGAGAGGAATTTCCATAGTTTCCTTTGGGTCATGAGAATGGATGAATAAAATATTATATTTTTTAATTGGTATAACATTATACCACTTAATGAAGTCGACACCTAAAATTAAGTCCTGTTGAAGGTTGTAGACTACTAAAAAACTCTGTGGGCAGGTGCGGCCGTGAATACCTAAGTTAATAACTGTTTCAAATTTGGGAGATATTAATATTGATGTCGCTCCAAATAATGTTATTTCTTCTTTTAGAGGGGAAATGTGTTGATTGGATATGACAGTACTAGCCATGCTGCTACACGAGCACCCAGTATCTAACAATGCATAAAATTGTTTGCCTTTAATAATAATGAGGACACGTGGTGTTGCAGTCCGAAGTTCTACATGCTGACAATCCAAATTAGGCGTGATGTGCACTTGCATCATGTATTAGTTTGTGGCTCGGCTCCACTCAGTTTGTTTTTCAACAAAGTGTCATCATTGCAGGACTCGCTACTCATGTTTTGCAAACAAGTGGTAGTGTCGGTGGCGTGATTTAGCGATGCTCGTTCTACGAAAACGATTTTCTGTGTCATGCCAAATTGGTTTTAAAACAGTGTAATCGGTCACCAATGTCTGTTGCAAACTCGAAATTTTGTTTGGGAAATAAACTATAATTGTGGCTTTTGTCGCCCATGTAAAAGCACAATGCCCATGTGCCTTGCACGAGGATGCGCCGGCCAGCGACATTCTGTTTGGCGGCGGTACTTTGGTGATGTGTGGCAACGTCGCAATGTGGTTCATTCCGCTGCATCGATGGTGCAATCGTATCATGGTTAGCACGACGGGGAGAAGTGATGCGCATGCAAATTTTCACGGGGCCAGCAGTGCACACGCTGCTTCTCATGACGAAAATTCACCTGATCGTACTCCACACGTTGTCTTCACTAGCAGTTTACTTATTATTTGCTGAGGTGGATCTTTGCCTAACATAGCGATGTTATGCAGGAAGGTCGACGTTTTAAAAAGTATCGCTGTTTGAGATTTGTTTAAACTGGTTACTAATACCACCTTATCTTTTCTAGTGACTGTGTTTGTTGGGTTTGTTTGTAAATGGCTACCCTTGGCATTGAACTCCACAATTTCAGCATACGATCTGGTTGGTACTACCTTATTAAAAATTGCCCTGCATGTGCTGTTGTCATTGGGGGCGGCGTGCTTTACCCCCTTGTATGGAAGTTTTTGTCGTATGTTGTCCAGATTGAGCTGCTGTGTATCTATGCCCCCGTGTGTTGTAGTTACCATCTGTAGTGTTCCTTGGGGTGTAGTAAGAATTGTGTTTAAATTATTCCTATAGTTACTGCGACCACGAAAAGTAGATGTTACTCTCTGTGATCAGTGAGAACCCCAGTAGGGTATGTTGTGTGAGGGGCCGTTGGTGCCATTAGTAGTTGGGCAGAAATTGTGTTTGTAATCCAGTTGAGGGTTATATGAGGTGTAGAAGGCATGGTGTGGTTGCGTTATGTCGTTTTAAGAGTGGCAGTGAAAGGTGTTGTACTGGTGTGGGGACAGACTGTGCACTGCCTGGGGTATGTGGGTATTGTGCTTGCCTAATGATAGATGTGCCATTTCTTTTTTGAGCTTAGTGATTTTGGATTCAAGTAGTTCCGATTCGGGGTTGGAGCGTGGTTGATTGAGTTTGTTGGCAATGGTAAAGACCAATGTCTATGGATTTTGTGTTTGCAATCATTTAAGGTAGTGTTTCATTGGGAGGCCTTGTCAGCTTATCCAAAACGGATGGCGAGAGAGATTTCCATAATTACATTTACAAAATCTTGATTTGACATGGTAGGATTGTATATGCCTCTGTAGTATTTGAGAGTTCCAATAAGGTGGGCATATCCTCGCATACAGTCTGACATTTAGTGTATGTAAGATATTTAAACCATTCAGAGTCAGCTGCACTGGTAAATGTGTCTTTGAGGACCGTTGTTAAGTCGTGCCATGTAAGTGGTTGTTGGCGATTGTGAGTGAGTTATTCAAATGTGTGTGTTGTGTTTCCAAGCAAGTAAAATTTAACTCTCCTACATGTGTCCATATCTGTTCATCCATTTATGACTGCCAGTTCTTCGAACGCCTCGAGGAAGTCAACTATGTTTTCGTTTTGTGTGCCTGAAAATGATGGCAGTTTTCATGTTGAGAAATGACAATCTGTAGTGGTTGTCGTGGAGGTGGGTTTGCCCTGTCTGGTGATGTAGGTGCAGAGTTGTCGTGTGGAATGTTTGTATAGTGGTGGGTGGTGGGTGGGGGGAGCAAATGCTCATGTAAGTAATGACTCTAAAGCAACATATTCGTAATTCGGAAATCTAAAGAATTCTGAATCAGTTCTGGGTAAACTGGAATGTAATTGTTGAGTATATTGTGAGGGTGGCGCTGTGTCGTTTTTGTAATGTATGAACTAGTGTTAAGGGAGAGGTGTAAGTTTTGGTTCTGTCTGTCAGTGGAAGTGCTCTGTTCTGCGTGCTGAATGAGTGCTCTCCATTTGTCACGGCCGTCTAGTCCTTGTTCTAAATCACTGTTATCTAGAAGTGCAAGTTTTGTGATTTTAGCAGCAGCAGAAGTTTTGCCTTTGTTTCGTGTTTCCATATACAAAAAGCTGTAGAATGGAGTGTAAAAATGGTGCAAACTGTGTGTGAGAGAATGTCATACTAATAGAAGGTGAAAGAAAGATGGAAAATTCTCCATAGCACACACACAACACAAGTGGAGATTTTCTCGCTAATAAGGGAACAGGGTATTCCACGTGGATTAAAAGCAGATTACATGCATTATGTTAAGGTACATAAAAATACAAGCAGTTCTAAATGGGAGCAGAAAGCAAAATGTGAGGACACTGCTGCTCTGGCAAGGCCTCCTACGTAAGCTGCTGATGTGCGCACATGGCATTCTGACCTGTCACACTATCGCTTACTGAGTGTACGCTGGCCACCTGTAAGTAACGGTGGTTTAACAGTGTGCTGAAGGACAAGTCTCTAATAATGACTAAGTGACTAACCAAGGAACAAGGTATACCACTGTAATTGTACTGTGTTCTGAAAGTTATGCCATGTAGAAATGCTAGGGAATAGAGGCAAAGAATGTAAGTCATAAAAAACGCTGAATTTCTATGCATAAGCATGTTGTGGTTTGCGTGAGGGGCAGCCACAGTTGTCGATGCGTACAAGTTCCTAATGTGTAGCGCAATGTGAATTACTGTATATCCTAATGCGTACTCGCCTAAGCGCGAGGTGGAATCGAGAGGCAGCTCCACCAATGTAGCAGTCCTACTCCACCTGACCTTTCACTGACATATAACTCTCACTCTGAGTCCTGTTTATTTACTGTATGTCAAGTTACCAACTAGGAGTGGGACTACTCAAGGGGAAATGTAGCTCTATGATTGATGGTAGTCTATAATTCATTAACACAACACTCTTTATTACGTATAACTTACACATTTTTGTTAACAATAAACATGTAATATCTATTACACAAATAATGATGCTCAGTGATTACAATTAGTACAATTGACTATATCGACAAAACTCTATGATATGCCTACCTTTGCCAGATTATTATGTTACGGTTAATTGTTGTGATGGGACTCGAAGTATAGCATTGCGCATAACTGCTATGAAGATTATATTCACCAGTTTACTGACTGCAGAATAGCCTAGAGCTTCTCTAGGCCTGGTTTGTGGTGATTAACTCTGCTTGGTAGTCGGCTTCGAAAAATAATACTCTGACTGACTCCTTGAAGATGTGGTGACTGTCCATATGGGACTAAGGGGGAGGGGGTGACCCTGTCGCTGGCGATGTGGATAATGTTATTTAATTAATTAATTCGCCCACAATCCAAACTCCATTCAACCTTAGGTGGTTTGTGTGCGGCGCCTTGGTTGCCGCTACAACTTGTTGACCTGCGTGCCATCTCGGAACGAGGTAATCAACATGGCAGAGTAGAGCTCTGGCCCTGCAGCACACTGCCGAAGGCCACAATCACCAAACACATTAAGTGATCCAGTGCAACGATTATTAATTGTGCAAGGATTATGTTTTAAATTAAAGCCTTTCACACAGTGCCCTTTAGTTTAAAATTAGCCCCGCATTAAAGTAGCGTCCTGTAAATAAATGTGGAAAGTTCCCACATAACACAAAGTAGTAACATGTGTGCCAAGGGCGACACACATGGATGCTCAGAACTCAGCCATCCCATATTTTGGGAACCGGACTTGAACATCGTTATCAGTGTATTAAAATTAGTTAAAAGACATAAATGAGATAATTTAATATCACAGAAGTGCAAATTACTTATACTGACATGCTGACACTGTTGGTGTGATGAGGCATGCTCGAACCGCACATACCAAAATTAATTTCACATTTTATTTAGATTTTAATGTTAATTCAAAGTTATTTGAATTAATAGTGTCTTTTTTATATAATTTGAAGTGTAATAAAGTTCTCAGATTCTTTTCAAAACTCACGTTATATTAATTGGGTACATTAATATTTTTCTAAAGATAACTGTCCTGTAATTTTAAAGCCTTTTCTAATTTTGTGTGCAAGCATTATGATTAAAGTGCAATTTAATATATGTATCGTCCACTTCTATGTTTCACATCATTCATTGTCATTTTTTCTGCAAGGGGTTTATGTAATGGTACAGTGTCGATTACAAGGCATCACCGATGCTACACCACCATCTTTAGTCTTGGTTCAACGGGCATCAGGGTAGGTCGCTATGACACAATTCGTAGATAAAGCAACTTTGTACTTAACATCTAACTGCAATAACTTAATTATCTGTAATGCTTTCAATTTCTTTTGTCAACCTCTCGAGCAAACTACCCTCTGGGGAAGACTTGCTGCCCCTCCGGTTTAATCTACAATTAATTATTTTTCGTGCTTACAGCACTTAGCAGCTTCAGCTCATGCGGTGCTTTATTCTGCATGCATGATAGAAAGCTGTGTAATCGTGTACGATCACACTTGATTCTCGAATAATCAGAACTTTCTTTGGACTAAATCGTGTTTGTCTACATTATTCTCGCTTGTGATGAATTATAGAATTTAACGCCAGTTGGCGTTTGTTAAGGTGTCGGAACGGCAGTAGAGATCTGCCACACGTCCGGGCAAGCCATTTGACATTTGTCTAATGTGCACGAGTCTGGCAACTAGTGCCAATGTTTTGGTCAATAAGGATATTGATTAGGTGAGGAGCGGTGACTATAGTTTTGTAATCTTGGTTGAGATAATTACCCATGGCACCAGATATTGTCCGGTTGACAATATCTAGAAGTCGGAGAGCAGCTGTGGACTCTTTCCTCAGGGTCTTTCGGCCGACCACCACGGGAAATTCTCCAAGTGAAGTTGTTGTCTCCCCGTAGGATAGAAATTAATACTGACTGAATAACTCCCTTACTTGTTGCATTGTGGTATATCTGGGGTCCCCACACGCCCATACGAAGCACTGTTATTTTTTATGCCGACTCGTGACCATTTCAATCATGCACCTGTGTCGTTCCTTGCCACACTGCACTGCACTGCACTTGCGCTCATAGAGCGTGCACATACACTGCATTATGGAACCTGTTGCGGTGGGAAAACGGGCACATGTCACAGTATTATTTTATTAATTATCAGCCACGAGTTGCAGTCCACATGCTTGCAGTGTGCTCATGTATATCTACGATGTCAAGTATACTTTTGCATCAGTATGGCATGCTGTTGAGCCAAAATATCCCAGTGTATGTGCAATCTATGTAATTTCAATGTATTCAGGGTGTACTTGTGATGGCGTGCTGCGGAGCCAAAATACCCCAGTTCGAGACCAACTTATATGTATTTGTTCATTTTATTCGCTATCAACTACTACCACAAGTAGACACAAGGGACCACAGGGTCAGTTTAGCATGGGGTTTTCGACCACAGCCCACAAGGGGGGTAATACCCCATCCCGACATGCATAGTGCATTATTACAATTACAACATATACACAATTAAAACACTGTATTGGAGGACCTGTTGTCAAATAGCAGTTGTTATTAAAATTTTACCCTAAATGCACGTTAAACCTTAACTCTAACACAAAATATAAACTTAAGAATTAATAAAAAAAAATCGAGATATTACTTAAAATAATACTATTTCTAGTGGAACATAGTGAACAAATTCTTTGTCTGGCGTGGTGTCAGCTGTTCGCCGATCGATATTATACACTGTGTACCTCTCCTTGGCACCAAAGTGTATACATCTTACCTCGGGTTCAATACTGGTATTTTGCTCAGATAACCAAGGCACTCCTAACATTGCATCACGTGGATTTTTGCAGTTATTATTGGTAGTAACTCGCACAGTTACTGTGGCCTGCCCTATCGCTTTGCTACTATGTTGATCGGTAGCAAGCCTGATCGTGTGGTTGGTGTCACAACAGTTTTGTTTACAAAGTGGGGCTATACAAAATTGTGTGAGGCTGTAGTTTCAATGAGGGTGTGGCAAGGTTGCATCTTAGATAGACACAAGAATACAGATAAAATGTGCTTCATTGCCACTAACCTTATTTACGGGGGCTTACTGAGGTGTTACGTATGTGTTGTACTGCGGGACTGGGGCTTCAAGTGCATCAGGCCCCATTACCCCTGCTTCCCATTTCTCTGGTTGCTGGTTGCAGGTTCCTTGTGCTTGTTGAAGTAACATGTTGGTGAGGGGTGGGGGCGGTTATTTGGGCACTGGCTGGGCCAATGGAAGACCTTGTCCTCGAAGTAATGGCAGGCCCTTTGTGATGGCTTACTTTTATCCCACTTCACGAACGTTTTCACTCTAACTTTGCCTGCATTGTCATTTTTGCCACTGCCACATTTCTCGTGCACTGTTATCACTTGTGCCTGAGGCGGTAAATTTTTTGCGATTTTTTCCGGAAGATTGTGTTTTGAAATTGTATGCTGTTTCACTCTGTTGGCTATCACTGCCACTTGGTGGATCGTAACGTCACCATGCAGTGCCTGAGTCTCGATACAGATGACACGAGTTGCATTGTAAAATTATTGCTGAGTGCACCATTTCCTCTAGGCTTCCATTGATTAACGGGACCAATCTGGTACGATATTCTGGTCGGATGGTTTCCACTACTACTTCCAGCATTCACCACTCAGGGAGTTGCAGTTGGAAGCACCATATTAAGTGGACTTTCCTAATGATGAATGGATTCAGCTGTTCTCCTGGCTGTTGCTCCCATAATGTCAGTTTACTTTGAATCTGTAGTGACATGAACACAGTTCCGTATCTGCTCTGGAAGGAGTGTAAGAATTACTCCAATGCCTAAACGTTGTGTTTTTAAAAAGTTCCATCATGATTCTGCATCACCTTGAAGATGGTTCCGTACGCAGCTTGCCAACTCTTTTTTGCAAACTCTGTATCGTTGTAGTCTCAATATGCAGTCTTCAAGGAAAGCTGCCAGGTCCTTATTTAGTACAGCAAATGTGGGCAGCATTTGAAAGCATGTTGGGGGTGGCTTATTTGCACTCTCGATGTTTTTCATGGTGGATGGTGACATGCTTTCCTGTTGCCTCTCTATTACATGCAGGCAGCTGCAGGCTGGTGTCTTCCTATAGCTGCCTGGTTGAAAGAGTGTCACTAGTGTTACAGAGAGATAAGGATTGTGTATGGTTGGTATAACTGTTGCTTTATTTGGCAGAAAGATTGGCATGGAAATGAAGGCCAGTATCTGTGGTAGGTAGGGAGCAGATAGTATGAGTGGAAGATGTTCTGCAGGTATAGTTGGAAGGCATGGTGTTGTCTGTGCGTGCGGCATGGGTTTTTTTTTTGAAAGCTGCCAAGTGCATACTGTGAGTGTGTTACAGTTGTTTGTTTACGATTGCCATGGCTGTGAAGTCCTGACACGTGAAGTAATCTCCCTGTGCCTGCAGTCTCTCACTCATGTTCAGACATTGCTTGTGTACCATCACTTCACAAATACAATACTGTTAGTTTATGTTACCATCTTCTCCTCGACAGTCTGCTCTGTGGCATGTGGTGACTTGCCGCTGTAGTTCTGTGAAAAAATTTGTCCCAGTTTCATATCACATGTCTTGTGGTTTCAGATTTACTCTGCATTGTTTGCATACAAAGTTCATTCCCGTCATGGTTGCTGTTTCGTTTGCATCTTAAGCACTTGTGGTGGTACAGTGTATGACTTTGGGTGCAATTAAGGATGATTGTTCACTGTCCTTTTCACAAAATATTACCACACCAGTTCGGCTGACTGTAATTTTGAAAATTCTCTGTTACTTTGGTGTCCAAACTATTGACTGGTTTCTTATTATGGGTGTTTTCACTATCCCTGCTAATGATCTTCACTTCATGGTAGTTCACGATGCTTTTGTGGGTCGGATTGGGTTTCTGGTAACAACGACAGTGTTTTGTACCTAATTCATACTTAGCCACTATGTCTTGAGTTATAGGGCACAAGCACTGCAGACACAAGAGCACCGAGGCACTTGCTTTCATCTGGCCAGCAATTGAGAACAAAACCATGCATATGGTGCAGGAGCCTGTTTGTGGAAGCATGGCATGGCATTGGAGGGAGGGCGTGCCTTCCCCTCATGTGTCTGATCCCTCTGGGCAAGCTGTTAGGGGGTATCGACTGGCTGGCGAAGAGCGGAGGGATCAGCACTGCTCACATGACCTGATGCTTGCGATCAATACTTCCTAGCAAGTCCGGACTTGGCGCACCGGCTCCCTTTGTCCTGTGCTAAAGAGGTGGTGGGTGGCCATCTTCCAACACGTGCCCCGCTTCATGGCTACGATATGGCTGTTACTGTTGTAATTTGGTGTGCTTTTTCTCATGTCATGTCGTTTTTTTTCCAAGCATCTAGATGGTTTCTGGAAGTTGTCTAACATTGTGGCTGGTCTCTTGCAGTTGTCCTCATTGTGGGTAGATAGGAAACGTCAAAAGAAAATTTGTTATGCGAAACTTGATGAAAAAATTTTTGCAGTGAAATTTCGGAAGGTTTAGGGGTTCGTTTAGCTGAGGATTTTCGTTAATGGAAAATTATGCCTCACAGAAGAGCGACATTAAACACCATGTAGTGGGGTGACTGAGGGTGAAAGGTGGTTTATTGGGGCGGTGTAGTTTGAGGTTAGGAATGTTTGGAAATACTGTTACTCAGTAGGTGCCAGACATTGCCAGCTTAATGTCAATAAAGTTGTGGTGGATCTGTTGACTCTTGCTTGCCTCTGCATCGTAGGCTGATCACTGGAACGTAATATTACATAATTGGTGTACCCCTCACTAAAAAAAATGATAACTGCTACGTTTACTGAACAGTGGCCTATTTTAACTGGTCCACACATCTTTATAGAATGTATTAATTGTAGCACACAGGTAGAATATTGATTGAAAACACGAAATACTTGAGAAAGACACTGGTGCATTTTGGCTGGATTTTAAGGGCCTTTGCACTAATGAGTTACACCGAAATAATACATGTATATGCCATCACACATATTTTTCGTATATATTATGACTCCATTCATGTCATGCTACAAGCCCCTGTCAACCTGCAGGTAAGAACTTCCAGCTGTAGAATGTTAGCCAGGCAGTGCTCGATGGAAGGCCACGAGCCTAAAACCAGTTGTGTGAGTCATTGTAATTCCCATAAATACCACATGGCATACTTCCTTTTAATGTGGGCATTTCTTGTTTTGTGATTACATTTTTTCTCCTTAATAAATTAACAAGCTATAATAGGATATGATGCAATCCGTTTTATAGTAAAATAAAAATACTGGTGTAAAGTGCCGACCACATGGTCATGTATATATCAGTGGCATCTTGTTCGGGCAAGCAAGGCAAGCAATTTTATATTTAAAATAAATATTAAATACTAACATATATTTAGGCTACATTAAGGTAAATTTTCACTCATGTGGTACACATTCTATTCAGGAAACATACTGCACATTATAAGAAAACAACTCGTTGGCTAGCAAAATCAAAATGTTTGGAAACGCTGTAAGTAATTCTTTCAGCAGGTGGGCAGTCGCAATGGTTTCCCGGCCAACAGAGGGCCGGCAGGGTAGGAAGACCGCCCGGGGAGGGGCTGCTCAACCTGTATTAAAAGCTACAATGGTAGTGCTTACTTCGCCAAACTGAAGCGGACATATTCGAATCTGGCCTAGCCACAGGCAGTTGGCATGGTGTAATTTACAGTAACTAGGTCGATGCGTGGGCACGTTCGTATGCACAACATGATTCATATTGTTTTTATTTAATTTAGTTTTGGTGCTGAGAATGTTATACATATTCGTGCGCGATGTATAAGCCTACATCAAATTTATAAAATTACCGTGTGAGACTGAGAACTGTGTAGATAGAATGAGTGCAATAGAAACATCTGGATGTAAGTGGCGTATGTGTGTGTGTGTGTGTGTGTGTGGATTACGAATGAAGCATTTTTCCAGCAGTGCTTTCACTTTTCAGTAAAGATATTACATCATAACATAGGGACACTTTTATCCACCAAATAACTGCCACATGTTCTGCAACCATGTAAGTCAGTAGTGTTATATGTATATTTTATTGAAGTGTTATGTCAGTGATGGTAAAGCATGCTGTGAAGTGTCAACTTACTGGTCCGAATGCATAAGTAACACCACATATTTAGTTGTCTGCCATTATCTATTCCTACAATCATGTTCAGGCATCAGTCATGTTCCTACAATAATGTACAATCATGCCAGGGCATAGAGTCATTTAGCCCGAGACTCGTGTTTACCCGAGCGGATTTCCATCGAGTAGTTAACTGGGACCCGCAGGAAATTTCAACCTAATACAAGACGCTTTGATAACCCCGGTATGTGTCATTTGGCGCCCCTCTGTGTGGCTTATTCGGACTTGATTTTTCATATGCAATTTCCTCATGTAATTTGAGGCCCTTCTGTGTGGCTAAACTCTGCAGCCAAGTGGGTGACAAGTCGTGGGATCACCATTGCCATTGTTGGCGAGTGTGGAGAGCGAGAAGTCCATCATCTTTGGTGTCATATTCTGGGGGCAATAACGGGTGCATTTTTCCCTCCCTCCAATGTTTACATCTAATTTCCTGGTCGACCATGCCACACACTTATGGTCAAGGGGGCGAACAGCGCACGTGATATACCTGACCCATGCAGAAGCCTGGGCAAACCCCATCATAAACAACTGTCCATGTGCATGGGACAAAGATGCGAACAGGCAGGTCATAACACCTGTGAATATTCCTGGGACCATGTCGTGCAACCATGCAGCCGTGGATGCGATCGGTTTCGCGATGTAGGATTGGTGCACATATACATACAGATTCTGCCGAAAGATAAAATACAGTGATCCTTTGCTAAGTATGACTTTGCAGCAAACATTTGTAGATGCCTCACATGCCATACTTCACCAGCATAAATGCCAACACTACGCAACTAGACAGCCGACAGAACATATTAAGAGCTCGGTAACGGAAGGTGACATGAGCGGGCAGAGTGAGATCTGAGGCCCTGCACAAATTGTCCAAACAACTATCTGGCGAGTACCCTCAACAGTGCAGGAGTTGGACAGTTTGTTTGTAGCCTGTGGAGTATCACCCAAAGATGGATTCGTAGTAATCTTTCAACACACACGGGCTATGCTGCTGCGAGGAATTGTACTCTTATTGGCACATGTGATTTTCTGAACTGTGGAAAACCACTGGAGACATGGTCATCTGTAGTGGCCTGCACGGCCCTGAAAGAAGAGTCAGCTCTACCAGAACTTCATGGTATCACCAGCACCTGGATGATATTTGGCGCCCCAGGTAATATTAAAATTTTCCAAATTCCCAAATCTAATTATTTTACGGCTCCTCAAAACCAGCACATTATTAAGTGTCAAAGTGTTCATTGGTAATTTGTTATTGTTTTCACCTCACATGTTTTTCACCATTTATTTCACCAATGCTTATTTATGTTATGGGAAATATAGAGTGATGTATTTTTAATTGCAAGGGCTGATAGTGTTTTGTATGTTTTGCAAGGGAAAGTAGCAAGTATGTTAGAAAATAGTTCTGACATGGCGCACTTAACTCCACTAGGCGAGGGTCTGGCACTGGGAAAATAAAGATTCCCCAGTCAATGCAAGCAAGCACTGGGGAACGTGAGAGGTAGAGTACTGGATGGCTAAACGAAACAGTTCCATAAGATTCCAACTATTGTAATTAAAATGACTGGTAACCAAAACTGATGGTGCCAGGGCTGTGGGAAATCGAGAACCACAGTGTTATACATCTAGCCTCGAAACTCTCAGCGATGACTGATTCTGGGAACATAGCGTGTTGGTCGGCTTGGCTGCAAGCGGGCCCTGTTGGAACTACTTGCTACATGTATCTTTGCACAAAATACTATCCAACCTACCATGTGTGCTATTTAATACATTGTAAAATTACTCTGCACGGAATAATATAGGAAAGACTGCTAAACAAAGGGTGAAATGATATGGAAATGACAACATATGAAAATGGCACATAACAGAAAACATACATTCAACATTTGCAAAACTTAGAGGCATCATTGGGCTGTTTAAGAGGGCATCTCTGGTGTTCACATGCTTTTGCATGACACACATTTACCTTTAAGTATTTTTTATAAACATTTATGCCCTATTTGTGATGTATGTATTGATGTGCGCTGTGAAGCACA
Organism: Dryococelus australis; assembly: GCA_029891345.1. NCBI lineage: Eukaryota > Metazoa > Arthropoda > Insecta > Phasmatodea > Phasmatidae > Dryococelus > Dryococelus australis. The sequence continues at coordinate 3,127,737 of CM057009.1, read as the reverse complement.
TGGCCACTCGGCCATCGCTACACTTTGATGCACTGCACTTCACATGTGTTCTTGCTTTGCACTTTCTTACACCTACAAGGGCGGAGCAATATGCACATTGATACACTGCAGTACGACAAGTGCAGTTGATGGCTGCACTGAAGAATCTGGTGTGGCAGCCAATTTACTATTGCTGGCTTTAGATTGGCGTGACAGGTGCGACGTGATAGATGCGGTGTCACTGTATTTTGTTGTTGTAATGAAAAAACTGTGGTGCGACACGACACCAAAACACAATTTTGACCACTCATGGCTATAAATACGAAAATTCCCACAAGGCAATCTGTGTCTTGAAGAGAAGGAATGAAGACGAATATTTAGAAACACAAACAATCTCTGTGCAAACAAACACATGAATGTTTGTTTTATAGATTTCCAGTTAGATAAAATTACATGGGTTTCTCAATTTTCTAACATCTTTGGGTTTAACCATATCAATGTAGGATATTATATATAGGTTCTCATTCCAACCTATTTTACTTTTACGAAGTTATATTTGAATGGGCTCGGTTTATTTTATTTCAAGGGGAAAAAGGAATATTTAGCAGATGGCACCTTTATATTTACATCTTTCATCAGATGGCAGTGGCATTTTGAGTTGCATATTATTTTGATGTAGCAGTGGAGAATTTTGCTTGTATGGAAATAACATTCAAATTACTGTAACTTCAAAAATTTGAACCTCAATAAAAAAAAAACAAAATGTGATACTTACGCCTCTGTTCGAATTCGTACAGATTCAGCAATACAAACACACACACACACACTTTGTCCGAAGTTAACTTTGACCTTCTTGAATTCAGGATACAAGTAAACAAAAAAATAATATTTACACTAATACAAGTGTTGAAAGTGCAGCTTTTTCTGGCTCTGTTTGTAAAATGCGTAATCCTTTGAACACATGTTTTACTATGGAAATCCTCAAGAGTTCACTTCACTAAAATTACGTTTGTTCGTCACTAGTATTAAATAATATTTCTTTGAATCGTTCAGTCCAATCAACACTGCACACATTTCCTGAAACCACAGTTTTAAGAAGTGTTAAACACGTACCGATTAATATTACCTTTCACTCAAGAAAATACATTATAGCGGTACCTACACTCAACTATGGTTAAAGAAAGCAAATTAAAAATGATTTACTACAGATAAAATAGTCCGACAACAAAAACAAAATAATATCTTTGCATGTTATTACAAATGTGACCAACTTAACATTGCCTCTACTCTTACAACAAGAAATTACACTCGTTTATTGATGATTGTTGTGTCCGCAACATGACAAATTTAGAAATTATTTATATTCAGAAAATCTACCCCACCCAAGCTTTCTGTCGCGTTGACATCACAAAATACTCATGTGTGATTGGGTGAAGTACTACTTCTGTGGCATTACGCTTGTCGCATCGTGCCTGTCACACCAATGTAAATCCAGCATAAGAAGGGGTAATATGGAATACATCAAACACCCAACCCCCCTGCAAGGCCATTTGCAGCTGCACAGGATCACGTGTGGCAGAGGCACTTCCTCGCACTCCTCTTCCTGGGACAGAGGGAGCAAGGGCTTCTTGCCAGCCCCCAATGCTCCATATGCATTGCCTGCTGCAACTGCTCTTGCCAATCCTGCACCTTGCAGGATGCTGGGGCTGCCCCACAATGGATGTGCACTGCAGGCAGATGCTTCCACTTTCGAGACTGCAGAGGGCAATATGAGCTGGCCGACTCACTTACCTCGCTTTCACTACTGCTGTTGCTTGTGCTGTCATCTCATACCAGGCAGTGTCGCTGCTGGGAACTATCTGGGTAGACGTTAATGGTGGGAGGGGTGTGGTGGAGTGTGTTTGTCATGCTGCAGTGACCCCCAGGTGGCTCTGACATACTTTCTGAACTCATGCTGGTAGATTCATCGCCAATCAGTAACACCATCAGGATGGGCATTGTAGTGTCAGCTGGTGTACCCATCCCAGGAGTGCTGATGCCTGTTTCTGTGCTGATGCTCTAACAGAGATGCTGGTAGGCGCCGTGCCGTCGAGCACTGTGGGGTTAGCTATCTGACACCCCCCCCCCCCCCGAGACAGTGCGAAAGGGAACGTTGAGTTCTTGGCACCTGCTGCTGGTGTCCCTGGAGAAGGTGTAGATACTCCTTCCCCCTCCTCTGCTCCAACCTGGCCCTGTATAGCGATTACGCTGTTGTGGGTCACAACGGACCCAGTTTCACTTGCTACTTGCTCCTGCCTTGCATTTTCTGGGCATGTTGGAGTAGAAACTTCTATGGTTATCATGTCGCCCTCGATCACTCTGACGTTTGTTATGCTGGCCCCTGAAGGGTGTGGCCATATCCGGTGCCTTTGACACTTCGGCCTCAGGTGGTGCAACCCTTGAAGGAGGTGCTACCCCACCTTCCTCCCCTCATACTTGCGTTTTGAGTTCAGCAGGTGGATCGCGATCTTTAGAGTTTAGAGTGCCAGAGGCGTCCTCGCCGACGACATCTCCGGGCGAGAGATGGATGTTGTCCCGGTGTGACCTAACACTCTTCCTGCCCATGCAGACCAAATAAGTGGTTGGCCCAATGCTCTTTGTGACCTGTGTGGGCCAGTCCACTGTGCGGCCAGGCCCACGCAAATGTTTTGGAAGGCAGCAGACTGAGGGTGAGCCCTCAGGTAGACCTGTAGTCTGGGCTGCAGTGCAGGGGCTGGCAGGTCGTGCTTGTTGGAACCCACCTTGCTGCATACTTGCGTTTATGCTGCCTCTGCTCCTGGTACTGTTTACGGTGCTTTTCCCATCGTCTTCTGCTGTCTCCCGTGATACTGTTGTTTTCTTCCAGGTAGTTTTTTTCACCTGGTTGGGCCAGGTTGTGCGAAATCACGTAACACGAAGTTACACTCCCAGCCTTGAAACTCTCAATGATGACTGATTCTGGGATCATGGTCGGCTTAGTTGCAAGCATGCCATGTCGGAGCTACTTGCTACATGTACCTTTGCACAAAATCCTCCCCAACTTACCATGTATGACATTTAACACATTATAAAATTACTCTGCATGGATTAACATAGGAAACACTGCAAACCAAGGGATGAAAATATATGACAATGACAACATGTGAAAATGGTACGTAACAGAAAACATACATTTAACACTTGCAAAACTCTCAGGCATCACTGAGTTGTTTAAGAGGGCATCTCTGGTGTTCACGTTTTTTTGCTTGCCACATATTTACCATTAGTCCTTTTTGATAAAGACTTATGCCCTATTTGCACTGTGTGTAAATATGAATGCTGAGGAGTGTGTGGCGACTCGTCCTTCGCTACACTTGTTGCACAGCACTTCACACACATTCTTGCCTTGCACTTTCCGACACCTGCACCAGACATTCCTGTTGAAGCTCCATGCACACTGATGCAATGCTCTATGACGAGTGCAGATGATTGCTGCGCTGAAGAATATTGTGTGGCAGGCAAATGGACTAGGAAGGGGGTAGCACGGCACGTGTGAGTATGTCCAGCAATTGCGGTTAAGCCCTTGTAAAGAGCACCCTATTTCCATTCTGGACTGAACTACCCTATATTGCACTCACTTGCATTCACTCACACTCCCTGCGCACTGTACTTGTATACATGTCGCACTACTTGGCTGTAGATTGCTGGTGTCTGCTGCAGTGGCACTGAAGTGTACTCCAGGGCATACTGTGTAAAGGCGAAGGACGCAAGCACATGTCAGCTGAAGAATTGGTGTTAGGTGTTCAATTGGTCTGAGAGGAGGAGAATGCAGTAGGTGTCAATATTTTTATAATAATGTGTTTCTTAATTTATTAAGTTGTTTAAAACATATGAAATTGATCACTTACAGGTAAAATGTAAAATGTTTAGGCTCAGAAAACTGCTGTAACCATATTCAAACATGGAAATAATATGGCAAATGGTCACATAGTATGAGGGAGCACCAATGAGAGCATAACTCATTCTCTCTGTGCTCTTGCTCTTTCGTGGTTTCTCTGACGAATTGAGACCACCAGAGAACGTTCTTTGTGACATAATCCGCGCGATAGTAAGAGAGGGTTCCCTGGGCCAATTGAGATGGCCTTAATCCAGACTAACCTCAGACCAGCTCCGAGGAAGAAAATACCTGGATTATTCTTCGACTAAGATCTGACTATGAACAGGGAGTCGATTAAATATAAGTACCTAACATTTACATCGGTGCAATGCAATGCAAATAAAATTGCTCTGCACTTACATCCATAAATACGAATGCAATTAAATACACTGAACTACGGGAGGGGGGTGGGGGGCTCTTTTACCCGCACATTTTCACTCCTACTACATGAACAACTGTGACTAATGAAATAATACGTTACAAGGTTTTTATGGCCACATGGATACATAAGTTGCAAAGAATTTTACATGCATCACTGTGTTTTTAAGTGGCAGTGAATAATGTTTTTTTTCGCACCTGAAAGTTGTTGATATTGTGTAGTAGTTATAACCTAAACGACAACTGGCAGGTGTTACGTTTCTACTGCGACGTTTGGACATGGAGAGCCGCTTATTTCAATAATTGATGAAGTATGATGATTGGTATTTAATAGGTTGGCAACTACATATTTTTTATCAGACAAGATATTCAAATTTTTTATAATGTAACATAACATATATGTTTGATATAGTGTATTTGATGTTATTTATGTTAAAAAAGAGACATAATATTGTATATTATAAGCATTAATATGATTTGTGACTGTATTCGAAATGTAATCGACCTAATATTGCATTTAATTTTCTTTATTAATATTATGTTGGAAAACAAGCTGTTCTTCATGGCGTTTTTTCAGGTCAATACTAATTTTCATATGGTTGATATTTCCTCCGCAAATGCAATCGGTGCAGTTCTCAAGTTGAATATTTAGATTTACACGAGATGTTTGTAGTTTATGTTACATTCGTAGACTGTTAACAATATTCGTGTTGCATGTCATGCCACAAGAATTTTTATTACCACTCGTTGCTGCACACTTCGACAGTTAATGAAACAAGACTCTTTTGTGTTCCATAACGAATCTGAGTGAAAAATATGAAGCAAAAATTTTTAAGCACTTTTATAAAAAATTATTTTTGGGACTGTTTTATCTTATGTGAATAGTTTAGGCTGAAGCACCCTGAGAAAACATCCTTTCTCCATTCTATGAACTTCAATTTGTTGTTGAAATCACTCTAATTTAGTAATTTACACAATTTGTCACCGACAAAATTTTACCTAAACATATCTTTTGACAATTACTAAATGATAGTCATATTCGTTAGCTACATGTGTCAACTGCGCTTGCGCTGCGAGAGCAATTGGATTTGCCTGGGTGCTTATTGTCTGTTTTTTTTTTTTTGCGTCGGTATGCAACTTTTTAACGGTGCCTCTCTGTAGTTTTTAAATATTGAATTCCATTTTGGTGCGACGCAAGAATAAATTTTGCATTGTACCCATAAAAACGTGTATTTATTTGACCCTCAGAGTCTAAAATGTTGAGCTGAAAATGTTTGCTTTGTATGCAATATTATCAAGCAATTTATTTTGCTGTTATATTGTTGTTCAAAAATATATTACTTAATTAAATGGTATCACTTCTATTTACGAAATTATTGAAACCTATCTGGTAACCTTTTATCAGTAATAAAATAGTCTATAATCTTTCAGACGCTTTCTTTTTTGCTCAACATGTCACATTTCTAATGGCCGTGAAATTTATGCTGCATGAAGTACAATTGTGTTTGTTTTAATCGGACTTTTCGTTCGGTTAAATGTAACTACATTTTACTTGCCTTTCTGGCCGTTTAGAAGATGGCTGCCTATGCATTATGTTTTGTTTTCTGATAGTGCTTCCCATGTGCCGTAATCTTTTTTATGTTAGTATTATAGCATGGTAAATAACATAGTGAAAGTATTTGTCTTTAATTTTTCTGGTACGTGATTGACATCAAATACCATTTTTTTTTTTTTTTTTTTAAATAAAGAGGTACATAATGAACAAATAACAATACATTTGTTGGATTTGATGTTAGACGGTGTGATGCCGGTGAGTTTGTATACAATTTAATTTGGAAGTGTTTGTTAAATTTTTACTGGTCAGATGATTAAATTAACGGACTTGTTCATCAGTGCTGAATTTTTTACGCATTTATAATGCACGGTACAGATTCTAGACTTTAACACATTTTTCTGTTCCAGGGTGAAGTGGACGAAGATTAGAAAGCCGGAAACCGAATTGTTTTGGTGTTTATACTAAAGATTTCCGTACTGCGTCCGGTCGGGATTGATAGCATTTTCTGAGGGGTAGTGTTTCATTCACACACCGCAATCATGATGTACACTGTAAGTGTTTTACAACGTTGTGGATTTATGCAGTACAGTTATTTTTCTTGTTATTCAGCATGTATAGTTATGCAGTTGATTTTGGTTTCGTTAAGTAAATGAAGACTGTTAGAATAGTCAGTTACCTATATTATTATTTTCATTGTTGGTTAAGTATTGTTAGCTTGTAGTTGATGTTACCTGCATCACAACTGTGATAGGGGATAAACAATGTCGGAGTAGAGTAGGTGTGGTTAAGCCTCTGCTACAATTATTGTGTCCCCCTGTCCTTGGTGATGTCATGAGAGAGACAATTTGCTGCTACGACAGATGTCCAAAGCTGCCCCTACAAGTAGGGTTTGAAAACTGTTCCCGGGCAGTAGTAAATGCTTTGCACCATATTGTTTTATACTATATTTATTTGTTTTGATTCATGAGCATTTGGCTGGTATAATTTTTAGGTGTTAACTTAAAGACAATTTTGATTGCTGAAATAGTTTATTTATATTGGTTATCAGCTATAAGAACATATTTTATTTAGCCTATATTCACAATGCGATGTTTAACCAAAATTAAATTCCTTAATTGAAATTAATTTTCTCTCAAATTTTGCATGTTTGAAATTCCTATTGTTTCTTGAATTATTTAGCCCGTAACTGCAAGGCACATATTTACATTTTGTCCCACTCGGCAATAGCACACACTACATTCGCCTGAATGTCAATGTTTAGAAATTTTTTTGTTTACTATTACAAAAAATTAAAAACTAACCTATTTGTTGCGGACTGTGCACAAAGGACATACGAGGACAAGTTAGGACATGGCTCATAACGTCACATGATCATGTGTGCATATCAGCGCGCTCGACTTCAGAGAGGACCAAGGACAGGGGACATGGTAATTGTAGCAGGCCGCTTATTGGTACATACGTTATATGGGCCGCATCCAATTGGTACTTGGAGGCGGATGTACCTGAATTCGGACATGGCCTTAATTATCCTCGACAATGACATGTGTAATTTTAATTTTTCTTCCAATGTAAACTTGTGTTGTTTGCTCTTCATCATCATTGCACTGCACTGTGTAGAAATATTACAAACTAAAATAATCTATTTTATTAACTTTGCACACTTTCAGATAAATACAATAACATTCAGTAACAAGAGAAACAGCAGCTAAGTCATAGGTATTCACTGAAGCGATTCCACAGACCAAAATGTACCTACTTATTCAACTAATCAATACTATGGGATTTTGGTCCATTAATCGCATTAATGCACTATAACATAATTACAAATCAACTTTCTTTGCGCCCCATGAGCACAGAAGAGGTTACAGAAGGTGGCCACGCACCAAATAAGTGCAGTCAAACATCTTTTAGTTACAGATTTTGATGCTAGAAGTGCAAAAATTTTTCACATTGCATAAAGTAGTGCTGTTTGTTTTGTATACAACTATAATGTCATGATTATTTACATTAATTTTAGTGCCTACGCTTTTCTTTGTATGAACAATCCTGATCAAATATACTACATTCTTTTCTGTGGGAAAAAGACATTGCATTACATATTAGCCATATTTCGTACAAAATTAATTATGTAGCATTAAAATGTCTAGTATATTTTGAGGAACCACAAAATTGCTTTGTATAAGTGTGAATTGCTTATTAACCGGGATTGTACTGATGAGATTCGACTGTAAATTTACAATCTACAGAAGATACAGGGACAGAAAAGGGGGTGGAATAATGGTGTGCTTAAGAGAGGGCATGGAGGGGTGGGATTAGTGTAGAACCCGATACCACATTGCTTACATGCATGTTATGACATCACCAATATTGTGTCGATGACTTTGTATGTTTTTTACTATTGCCCCATCCCTTACCTATGACAATCTAATGGGGCATCCATGGGAATGTGGGGGTTTTTTTGGGCGGGGACACTTTCAGCATTTATAGACGTTGGTATCGCGAAGTACACTAGAGCACATCCACTCTAGTGTACGACCTGATACCACATATGGTATCTCTTTGCCTCCCACCAAGGCGATCCGTGTTCAATCCCTGGCCGGGTCACTCCGGGTTTTCCCATATGGGAATCGTGCTGGACAGTGCCATTGGTTGGCAGGTTTTCTTGGGGATCTCCCTTTTCCCCTGTTCTTTCATTTCGATGCTGCTCCATACTCACCTCAATCACTCTCATTGGCTCTCAAGACATCAATATTAAGATATGTCCGAATCTCTTCATTCACATATGGTATCGAGTAGTACACTTAAGCTCATCCGCCCACATGTACTACGTGATACCACATCAAGATCATATTTAATAAATTGCTATTTTGCCATTAAAATTAACGTATGATATTTGTAAACAAATCACAATTTTCGGCCCTTTAGCCACACCTTGTTTAGCGTGTCGTGTGTCGTTGAGTTACTGTAATGGGTGTACGACACAATACCAGAACGAGATCATAGTCAATAATGTTCCATTTTGCCACCTAAACTAACATATGAGATTTGTAAACGACGAATCACAATTTCCGGTCTTTCAGCCACACCTTGTTTATCACGAGTCGCGCGTCTGTGAGTCATTGTAATGGGTCCATATTTCGACCACTTGAAAAGGATTGTTTCCATACACATTTGCATATTCCATATAGTTAAACACAATTTCTGCAATATTATACATTTCACTGTATCGAATACCACCTAAAAATACTGCCCCTATCCTGACAGGACCTATCTACAGCAACCTAATTCTACGTGTCACTACAAACATCAAACATATCCAATTATTAATTACAAATGGTAAAGACTATAGTCCATTTTCCACTGGAAGAAACTTTCTCGGAGCCTTGCTAAATATCTACTTGCAGGCCCGTTTTGTATTCTTCTTCCAATTGTAAACAAATATTACCATGTGACTGCCATGTAGCATCTGTCAAAATCAATGTTTACATTCCATTGTGTGTGTACATGTGTTCGTATACTTTCGTTGCACCTAAAAATAAACATTGAAATGTGACTTCTACTTTTATACCTGTCAAATGTGTTGTTTACTGTTTAAAGTTTTTCAAAGAATTCTGTCATATTCCAAAAATCATTTCGTACGAAAATTCAGTTTAGGCCTCTATTGTTTGTGTCAGCTTTATGATGTTTTAAAAATGCCTGAATTGACGATAGTTCTTGTGGTTATTTTACATTGATATATTAGTTTTTCAAGACATTGCACATTACATGTAATGCACGTTAATATTTTGCCATGACTGTGTTTAACACTGTTACAACTGCGAGGTACAGAACTATAGTATTTATCCTTTTGTTATTGATATGTGTTGGGATATTTCTTTAAAATGACTGCCTCAGTTGGAATAAATATTAAAACGAAGGAACAACCAGTCAAATGAAAAAGGTACATTAAAATCAAACACGCAACTAGTGTTGCTTATTTTTTGTCACACAATCTTAAAAGATAGCTGTGAATATGCACATAGATAAGCCTACGGTAACTTTTATTCTGATCATATTTCTATGTGTTGCTACTTACTGTTTATTAGGTTTATTGAAATTTATCGAGCTGGGCTTAGTATTTGGTTGGGACTGTGGCCAATCATGTTACATGACTGTTGACACCTAGGGCAAGGTACGATGATGTAATAAATAAACAGACGTGGATGTAAATAATTAACTTCATCATAAAAACAGTTCACAGTTAAAACGTATAAAATGCACATCAAATACTTCACGCCCACACACAGGACCAGCCAAACAACCACCATGCAGCAACGCCATGCCATTTCACATGCAGTGGTTAACGAAACGCACGTAACAGTATATTTATTACTGCTGTGAAAACACAGATTTATCACATCATAACTTGCCTAGGTTGGTTTAAAAAACACAACATCTACAAACATGATGTAATTTGAAGTGATTTTGGAAGTAAGAATAATTACCTCTTCATCTGCCAACTTCCGATGGTATCAGTCCTGCCATCACATATAAATATATTTAAATATGTATTCAAATATTAAAATCTCTTTTCAGTTGTAAATTACAAATTAAAAAATCATTATTTTGCTGTAATAAGTATGAAATATTCTACAATTGAAAACGTGTATAGTTTAGCTGGTTACTAGCAAAGTGAAACTTCCAGAGTGTGAGAGAGACAAAGAACGAGAGAGCGACAAGCCTCTTCCAGCCAACAGTTGCTTCCTAGCTCGATAAAACAAACCCGTGTCACTATGGCCTATGCACAATATTTTGCTGTAATAAGTATGAAATATTCTACAATTGAAAACGTGTATAGTTTAGCTGGTTACTAGCAAAGCGAAACTTCCAGAGTGTGAAAGAGACAAAGAAAGAGAGAGCGACAAGCCTCTTCCAGCCAACAGTTGCTTCCTAGCTCGATAAAACAAACCCGTGTCACTATGGCCTATGCACAATATTTTGCGCTGTTATTTTAAACTGTAAAAATGAACTATGTTGCCATCAAGGCTACCTAAATATTTAAATATTTCAGTAGGCACCGTTTAATTTACAAATAGCATACTAAAAAACTAGGTTAAAATAATACATTAACTGTGAACTATTTCGTACTGGCCGTTGCCAACACATCGCTGCTCTCGCTGATGTTAATTCATATTTAATATCAAAAGTTATGGAAGATATTAAAATATAGTTTCATTTATTCTATAATACAGTACTCTAAAGTTAACCACAGTGTTATATATTTGTGGAATACAAGTTATTGAAAAAACAGGTTGACATATTATACCTAGGTTGATTTTTTGAAGGTTCGTTTAGAAAAGTCTCTTCCAGTCGGGAATGGACTATAGATATCTGCTACAGAATCCTGACCTAATATTACCTACCTACAACACCGTTAATTATACCCGATACACACATTAGTAATTTACCATTTTAACACTTACTTGTACCAAACATAACTATTTTCTGCCAACATGTAATGCCACACTATTCCTTATTATTAGACGATGCTCACATTGTTTGCACTACGTTACACATATAATTATACATTATACTCCGTACACTATTCTATAAAACTTCACTATATATATAGCATTCTATTTTATCACTGTATTTGGTACATATCCATTTAATGACACATTGATGCATAATAAAACTGACTGTGAAGACTCTGACCACGTACACCACTACCTGTTTTACTCTACTTATGTAATGAGTGGACAAGAACAACTAATCATAATATTTTGACTATTCTACAATACGAATAAACATATAGACTTACAGCTTACGAAAACTAAATTCCTTAGCTGTTGTAAATTACTGCTTTACTCGTTTCAACTACTACCAACTTATTTTACTATATGACCAACATCCTGATGTCATTGCGTAAATCACACTTATAAACAGACCTGTGTAATTGGGTCCTACACTTGACCCGGAGGGGTTTGTGATGTGGCTGAGGTGATGGAAATTGTGATATGAGACGTCGGATTGCTAGCAGCGTACAGGCCACCAGGTCAGAAGTGGCAGGCAATATAAGAGATCAAGGAAAGGCTGTATATATAAGCTGAGGGACAGTAGTTGAACATGCCAGATGTTGAGAGAACATGATGCAGAGAATGGCGTCTTAGTTAGTCAACAGAGGGTTGGTTCAGGCAGTAGAAACACCCACAAGAAGTATTGGAGAAGGTGTTGTTAGGCCTGAGAATACTGTAATTGGTTCAGCAGTCTTGATGACATTGGTGATCACAATATTCTGGTGATGGACACCTCAGGCAATTGCTATTGCTTTTACATAATGCAGTGTCCTAATTACAAGGTGCTGGGGGTTTTTTCTACATTGTGAGTTGTACAGTTTTCATACTGCTGTGACCAACCTACTAAAGAAAGTGACAATTCCTTATAATTACCATCACCATCATCATACCTAAAACTTGTATCACACTTCTTTTCCGGAAAACTGGAAAATAATACCAGAAAATTTTGTATGTGAACATTACTAATCACACTTAATACAAATTTTGTGTGGGCATCACCTATTTTGTAGTAGTATAGTCTATTTCATGAAATGTGAAAGTGAAGAAAGTTATGAAGATCAGGGGATTTTTGCAGCAAAACATTAAAATATATTTTAGTTGGGTTGCTTAACCGTGTTTGCAAATAAGTTACACCTTTGTAAATCAAACATTAATACAGAGTACATGAATACCTGGGTATGTGTTTGCCGACATGCTAAGGATGTACAGAAATTAACCACTTTAATTAAGCTATGTCAGAATAACATTTAATTCTGTTAAATTTTGCAAAACTTACCTTGTTGATATTCACAAGAGGATTGCACATCATGTGGAAGTAGTTTTATATATATATATATATATATATATATATATATATATATATATATATATATATATATATATATATATATATATATACATGTGTGTGTGCGTGCGCACGCGCGAACACACACACATTATACATAGAGAAATGTGTTCATCGGAGGTTTTGTTTACGTGCAGTTTGTGTGTATCAACATGATGCATTTGTGCAAAAACAATGCAACAGAGGAAACAAATATGCACAGATTGATTTTAACCATCTGTTCTGGATTTTACTAGCGTAGCGGAGGGATCAATTGTTGGTTGTATGCTGCTGTGTGTGGAAGTTTGGTGTTCTGTGTGAATTTGACTGTATGATGGCATGTTTACAAATGGAGTTATCAGCAATACATCACCAAGGAGCTATATTCGCCCCTTGCATGGGTAACGTAATTTATAGTCAGTTCATTGAGTGTAGTGAATTTAACTGTTTAATATTGCAATTTAGTGTGGGAATTGAAGGGCTTATGTTCTGTTGCTGCCTAGTCATGTCAAATGCAGAAGACCTAACCAAATTAAACCTAACTTATGTTAGGTGAATCACGGGAGGTGGGTGAATACACACACACATTTAATTATATGTTTTTAACACTATCATGTCTTGGCTCTCCCCCTTGTAATCACCTATCATGAAGTTGGGTTAGGTCTTCTTGCATTTAACGTGGATAAGTAATCCAATTAACATATATTTTACATAAATTTTATGCATTTTACTCTACAATTTCCCTGATCTCCATAGGTCTTCCCACTATCACATTTCAATATATATGTATATTAGAGATTATGTGATGCCCCCATGAAAATCATGTTATGTGTGATAATTTATCTTGATATACGCCATTTTCTGGTATTATTTTCCCATTTTTGAGAAATGCCACAATGGTCAACCATTTTGAAAGCTAGTGAAATATGAAAACATAAAGTTTATACAGTATGTATCAGGAACCACTCAACCGATTATTGCCAAATTTGGCATATAAGTAATACTATTGTATGCCGTATGTTAGGCCTATATGAAAATGGAGGCATTAATTTTTCAAAGTGGTGGCCCTATAAATATTTTAGGTTCATTTGCTGTATGTACCATATCATTTAACAAAATTCAACCAAACTTGTTATGCTGAAAATAGAGTATATATAACAAACATAAAATGTGTCAATAGATGGCCTCTTTTGTCCACCAATTTGTAAGAAAGCACCACAGTAAAAATAATGTTTTTGTGTCATCTCTGAAAACAATTGACAGATTCCTGCCAAATTTGGCAATCAAGTAATAAGTTATTATGGTAGGTCATGTAAACAGACATGTTTTAGTGGGTTGTAAGGTGCCCTACAATATTTTTATGCAAAAAATGGATAAGCTACTGGATAAGTAGGCAGTGGATTGAATAGGGGAATTTCTAAGGGCCATAAAACAGATGGTGAAAGTGGTGTTGAGGGGTTCTACAGGGTAGTGTGCTGGGCCCCTTGTTGTTTACACCATAATGGTTAATGACCTGTGAATAATGGTGGCTGGCAAAGTGGTGATGAGGGGTTCTACAGGGTAATGTGCTGGGCCCCTTGTTGTTTACACCATAATGGTTAATGACCTGTGAATAATGGTGGCTGGCAAAGTGTGGATGAGGGGTTCTACAGGGTAATGTGCTGGGCCCCTTGTTGTTTACACCATTATGGTTAATGACCTGTGGATAATGGTGGCTGGCAAAGTGTGGATGAGATGTTCTACAGGGTAATGTGCTGGGCCCCTTGTTGTTTACACCATTATGGTTAATGACCTGTGGATAATGGTGGCTGGCAAAGTGTGGATGAGATGTTCTACAGGGTAGTGTGCTGGGCCCCTTGTTGTTTACACCATTATGGTTAATGACCTGTAGATAATGGTGGCTGGCGAAGTGGTGATGAGGGGTTCTACAGGGTAGTGTGCTGGGCCCCTTGTTGTTTACACCATAATGGTTAATGACCTGTGTATAATGGTGGCTGGCAAAGTGTGGATGAGATGTTCTACAGGGTAGTGTGCTGGGCCCCTTGTTGTTTACACCATTATGGTTAATGACCTGTGGATAATGGTGGCTGGCAAAGTGGTGATGAGGGGTTCTACAGGGTAATGTGCTGGGCCCCTTGGTGTTTACACCATTATGGTTAATGACCTGTGGATAATGGTGGCTGGCAAAGTGGTAATGAGGGGTTCTACAGGGTAATGTGCTGGGCCCCTTGGTGTTTACACCATTATGGTTAATGACCTGTGGATAATGGTGGCTGGCAAAGTGGTGATGAGGGGTTCTACAGGGTAATGTGCTGGGCCCCTTGTTGTTTACACCATTATGGTTAATGACCTGTGGATAATGGTGGCTGGCAAAGTGGTGATGAGGGGTTCTACAGGGTAGTGTGCTGGGCCCCTTGTTGTTTACACCATTATAGTTAATGACCTGCGGATAATGGTGGCTGGCAAAGTGTGGATGAGGGGTTCTACAGGGTAATGTGCTGGGCCCCTTGTTGTTTACACCATTATGGTTAATGACCTGTGGATAATGGTGGCTGGCAAAGTGGTGATGAGGGGTTCTACAGGGTAATGTGCTGGGCCCCTTGTTGTTTACACCATAATGGTTAATGACCTGTGAATAATGGTGGCTGGCAAAGTGGTGATGAGGGGTTCTACAGGGTAATGTGCTGGGCCCCTTGGTGTTTACACCATTATGGTTAATGACCTGTGAATAATGGTGGCTGGCAAAGTGGTGATGAGGGGTTCTACAGGGTAGTGTGCTGGGCCCCTTGGTGTTTACACCATTATGGTTAATGACCTGTGGATAATGGTGGCTGGCGAAGTGGTGATGAGGGGTTCTACAAGGTAGTGTGCTGGGCCCCTTGTTGTTTACACCATTATGGTTAATGACCTGTGGATAATGGTGGCTGGCGAAGTGGTGATGAGGGGTTCTACAGGGTAGTGTGCTTTGCCCCTTGTTGTTTACACCATTATGGTTTATGACCTGTGGATAATGGTGGCTGGCAAAGTGTGGATGAGGGGTTCTACAAGGTAATGTGCTGGGCCCCTTGTTGTTTACACCATTATGGTTAATGACCTGTGGATAATGGTGGCTGGCAAAGTGGTGATGAGGGGTTCTACAAGGTAGTGTGCTGGGCCCCTTGTTGTTTACACCATTATGGTTAATGACATGTGGATAATGGTGGCTGGCAAAGTGTGGATGATTGTGTTCTGTATGCAGAGTGGGTGTGGAGAATAACTTAGAGTAGGACATAGAACAAGTAAGGAGATATACAGGAAGGAATAAAATTAAGATTAATGTATGAAAAATGAAGATTGTATAGTTGACTGGGTAGAGGGAAAGGTACTTATAAATGGCAAGGGCAGAAAAAATTAAGAGGAATTATCAGATTATAAATACAGTTACTTCCGATTTAACAGAGGTTGCCTAACTGTGGGAGTCATCATTTCAAAGACAAATATTGAACATCTGCCACCAGGCATGCAATGCTGCTATTAATAACCTATGTGCACACTCTTTGCCAGGCTGCAGTCGAGTGCTATGGTACTAATATTGAACAGCTGCCACCAGGCATGCAATGCTGCTATTAATAACCTATGTGCACGCTCTTTGCCAGGCTGCAGTCGAGTGATATGGTACTAATATTGAACAGCTGCCACCAGGCATGCAATGCTGCTATTAATAACCTATGTGCACGCTCTTTGCCAGGCTGCAGTCGAGTGATATGGTACTAATATTGAACATCTGCCACCAGGCATGCAATGCTGCTATTAATAACCTATGTGCACGCTCTTTGCCAGGCTGCAGTCGAGTGATATGGTACTAATATTGAACATCTGCCACCAGGCATGCAATGCTGCTATTAATAACCTATGTGCACGCTCTTTGCCAGGCTGCAGTCGAGTGATATGGTACTAATATTGAACATCTGCCACCAGGCATGCAATGCTGCTATTAATAACCTATGTGCACGCTCTTTGCCAGGCTGCAGTCGAGTGATATGGTACTAATATTGAGCATCTGCCACCAGGCATGCAATGCTGCTATTAATAACCTATGTGCACGCTCTTTGCCAGGCTGCAGTCGAGTGATATGGTACTAATATTGAACATCTGCCACCAGGCATGCAATGCTGCTATTAATAACCTATGTGCACGCTCTTTGCCAGGCTGCAGTCGAGTGATATGGTACTAATATTGAACATCTGCCACCAGGCATGCAATGCTGCTATTAATAACCTATGTGCACGCTCTTTGCCAGGCTGCAGTCGAGTGATATGGTACTAATATTGAACATCTGCCACCAGGCATGCAATGCTGCTATTAATAACCTATGTGCACGCTCTTTGCCAGGCTGCAGTCGAGTGATATGGTACTAATATTGAACATCTGCCACCAGGCATGCAATGCTGCTATTAATAACCTATGTGCACGCTCTTTGCCAGGCTGCAGTCGAGTGATATGGTACTAATATTGAACATCTGCCACCAGGCATGCAATGCTGCTATTAATAACCTATGTGCACGCTCTTTGCCAGGCTGCAGTCGAGTGATATGGTACTAATATTGAACAGCTGCCACCAGGCATGCAATGCTGCTATTAATAACCAATGTGCACGCTATTTGCCAGGCTGCAGTCGAGTGATATGGTACTAATATTGAACAGCTGCCACCAGGCATGCAATGCTGCTATTAATAACCTATGTGCACGCTCTTTGCCAGGCTGCAGTCGAGTGATATGGTACTAATATTGAACATCTGCCACCAGGCATGCAATGCTGCTATTAATAACCTATGTGCACGCTCTTTGCCAGGCTGCAGTCGAGTGATATGGTACTAATATTGAACAGCTGCCACCAGGCATGCAATGCTGCTATTAATAACCTATGTGCACGCTCTTTGCCAGGCTGCAGTCGAGTGATATGGTACTAATATTGAACATCTGCCACCAGGCATGCAATGCTGCTATTAATAACCTATGTGCACGCTCTTTGCCAGGCTGCAGTCGAGTGATATGGTACTAATATTGAACATCTGCCACCAGGCATGCAATGCTGCTATTAATAACCTATGTGCACGCTCTTTGCCAGGCTGCAGTCGAGTGATATGGTACTAATATTGAACATCTGCCACCAGGCATGCAATGCTGCTATTAATAACCAATGTGCACGCTATTTGCCAGGCTGCAGTCGAGTGATATGGTACTAATATTGAACATCTGCCACCAGGCATGCAATGCTGCTATTAATAACCTATGTGCACGCTCTTTGCCAGGCTGCAGTCGAGTGATATGGTACTAATATTGAACATCTGCCACCAGGCATGCAATGCTGCTATTAATAACCTATGTGCACGCTCTTTGCCAGGCTGCAGTCGAGTGATATGGTACTAATATTGAACATCTGCCACCAGGCATGCAATGCTGCTATTAATAACCTATGTGCACGCTCTTTGCCAGGCTGCAGTCGAGTGATATGGTACTAATATTGAACATCTGCACCAGGCATGCAATGCTGCTATTAATAACCTATGTGCACGCTCTTTGCCAGGCTGCAGTCGAGTGATATGGTACTAATATTGAACATCTGCCACCAGGCATGCAATGCTGCTATTAATAACCTATGTGCACGCTCTTTGCCAGGCTGCAGTCGAGTGATATGGTACTAATATTGAACAGCTGCCACCAGGCATGCAATGCTGCTATTAATAACCAATGTGCACGCTATTTGCCAGGCTGCAGTCGAGTGATATGGTACTAATATTGAACAGCTGCCACCAGGCATGCAATGCTGCTATTAATAACCTATGTGCACGCTCTTTGCCAGGCTGCAGTCGAGTGATATGGTACTAATATTGAACATCTGCCACCAGGCATGCAATGCTGCTATTAATAACCTATTGTGCACGCTCTTTGCCAGGCTGCAGTCGAGTGATATGGTACTAATATTGAACAGCTGCCACCAGGCATGCAATGCTGCTATTAATAACCTATGTGCACGCTCTTTGCCAGGCTGCAGTCGAGTGATATGGTACTAATATTGAACATCTGCCACCAGGCATGCAATGCTGCTATTAATAACCTATGTGCACGCTCTTTGCCAGGCTGCAGTCGAGTGATATGGTACTAATATTGAACATCTGCCACCAGGCATGCAATGCTGCTATTAATAACCTATGTGCACGCTCTTTGCCAGGCTGCAGTCGAGTGATATGGTACTAATATTGAACATCTGCCACCAGGCATGCAATGCTGCTATTAATAACCAATGTGCACGCTATTTGCCAGGCTGCAGTCGAGTGATATGGTACTAATTAATTTTAATATTGAAAGTGTTAGTGTGCTATATTTACACTTTTTTAACAGTGAATATATGTGAAACTTGGATGTATTAGAGTTCTGGAGAATTGTCAGATAGCACATTTTCATTCAGAGTAATAAAGTTTTTCACAATTAAACTGGTATCTGCTCATACAAAATGTAAGATTGTGTAGTTTACAGTAGTTTGTACATGCAGAGGCTATTTATAATAATTAACTTTGACACCAAGTGCGACAAAATATCACATTAACATAAATATTATATACTGCGGAAATGATTATATTGCAAACAACATGTGGTTTTAATAAATAAATAACCTTTATTTTCACTATGTTTTTGAAGTGTGAAGAGAGTCAGGACAAAAAAACAATGGCGAGCCGGCCTTAGAAAGGTTTGGGGATTGCGGGCCATATTCATACTATTTGCAAGCAGATTCGCTTGACACAGAAGTACATATGTTACTTTAAAATGTTTATTGAGCTTGCTGAAAATGTGAAACACTGAAAATTCTTTAATATATTTGCATTTTACACATGAAAAACGAGTCATTTCATGGGGGCATGGTTTCCAAAGTGAGCCGTGTGCACTGGCCAACAGATGGTGGCTCGATCAACTATTTCACTACCATCGCTAATGACCTTGCTGTCAACGAGACGTTAAGCCAACTTACCTACCTATTTCGCTGCTGTGTCAAAATTGTCCTTTTAAAAGCAAATTTTTCATCTCGTGCAGGCTCAAAACCACTTTGGTTTGAAATATATTACGTAAAATAATGTAGAAATATTAAAAAAATACTCTGTGGTAGATGTGCTGTCTCTTCAAGTAATATGAAGCCTGCACATGGTGATATTATCAGCAAGCACTAGCTACGGCCTACGAAAAAGAGACAAAGCTAAACTATCACATACAGTGTTCCATTTAATTTAAAAACCTATTATAGAAGGAAGTTTAATTTGTTACACTTAACAGCTGTTTTGTAACAATATAAAATGAAATATAGACATTTTGTCTACAACCTCCTTCCTTCCCGAATATTTCTCCAATGTCTGTTGTTCTAATGTAGGCTGTCAAAATAGTTAACATAAAATTTCCTTGCAATCATTCATGCATCAGCTGATAAAGGATTTTGTGTATGATGCCACACACTGGCTGTCAAGAAATGTAATTCTTATATGATTATATTATTTGTTTACATAACCAAAATGTTCAGTATGTAGGCCTAAAGTAAAAATTTCCCCTCCCCCTCCCAATTGCTTTAACCGTAAATATAGGTTATCCGTGAACCCTTAGCCAGTTATTAGCCCGGAAAATCAGGAGTTTACTGTACCTGGGGGTGGTGATTAAGAGCGATCTTAGGTGGAAAAGCAAGTATTGAGAATTGGTATCAAAGGGAAGAACCCTCCCACTGCATGTTCTGACCAGTCTTTCAACTCTCCTACTGTCCTTCAATGAGCTCCATCCCAATTATCACTGTTGGCCTATAGTTCCCTACATACCACCCTGTCCTTACCTTTTCTACTATCACTTCATCCATCTTGCTGCCCTTCTTTGTACCTCCTCCAGCTCCCGCACCTCCACTTCCACGTAAGGGTCCCTAAATCCATTCTTCCCTTTGCAACCACCCCCTCTCCTCTCTCTTCTCCCTGCCTGTTTTACCATCTAAGGTCTCCCTGCAATACAACCCGTAGATACAGTAAAAGCCTGATATAACGTGGCTGTTGGGGAACATAACTCATACCCCCGTTATAGCTTTCTGTGCTATTCCGGGAGTGGTCGAATATGGTAGAAAAAAAAGCCAGTGTTCTAATGGGGCGTGGCACCTATTTGTCAATCACGGAGCAAGTGTTGTTATTTACTGCCTCAACACGTGAAATGTATAGCCCCTTGCTATCTGAACTTCACTTTTTTTAACTGCATCACTGGACTTGGCAGCACCTAAGGGAGGGATACAGAAGAAGAGAAACGCGCTGTGATGAAGGAGGTCACATGCATTCAAGCAAGAATAACCAAAAAAGACCACATTTTCCAGGCAAAGGATGTACTTAATCCACCATGGGTGGTATTCGCCATGAGTTGTCACTCGCTTTTATGCCACCTGCTGGGCCTGGTTGGGAGGAAGTAAGAATGAGAAAGGAATCTTGCGTCCAAAGGTTGAATGCACGCTTGCACTATAGATAGCATCTATCAGTGCCTCACATGATGTGAAACATGTCACTTGCTCATCTGATTTGCATTTTAAAAAGGAAAACTAAAACAAAAAAGCAAATGATTTGTGGCATGCAATGAAAGGCCGCTTTTCGTCATTAAGCCTTGTCCACAATAGCTCGTTCGCTCGGAAATTTTTTTCGAAAATGGGAAGAGACACCGTATAGCCGCTGTATACACATTATAACCAAAGTGTCTACATCATAATTATAATGATTATGTAGAGCTGTACCCCGTAGGAGATTAATAATTGGCCTGTAAATGTGTGACAGCAGGACATTTGCAAGTATGATATACGGTTTGGAATATAGCCTTGCCATCCCCCTACACAGATCCAATGCCCAGATAAGATGGAAAGATTGCCACAGTGTCTTTTTTTTTGTCTGTTTACAACCAAATGGCAGAGCAGGTATAGTAGGGTCACATAAAAAGGGAATTGTTGTGTCAAAGCCTCACACCACGCCAACGAAATTGAATACGGAAAAACCTACAATATTGGCTGTAAAGAATCAGTGAAATAGATCTCTGCTCTGAAAGGAGGGAGAATGCACTGCCGTTCCCTCCGCCTCATCCATCAACGTCCCCGACTCACGACCACCCGCCGACAGCCCTGACTGCACACTTTCCACTTATTTATTTATTCCGGGGGACATAAATTACCCTACGGTATAACTGAATCCGCGGTATTCCGGGCTTCCATTGTATTTATATTCTGCTGCTTCCTCAATCTTACCTCTCCCATCTGTAAATGTCTGCTTATCACCTTCTTCATTGTAAGATTTTCTTACATTTATCTTCATTTTATTCTCCATGGTCTACGTCTGTGTCAATGTCTGCCTTCAAGTTATCCCCCTTCCATCTCTTCATACAATACATGATCATCTGCACACAATCTTATGTTCCTCCTAATCCCCAAACTCATATCATTTACCATAGTAGTAAACAACAAAGGTCCCAGTAAACTTCCCCATGGTACACCTGACATAACCTCTCCCTCCTTTAATATTAGTGGCCTTAAAATGCACACTCTTAACCGTGTGAGTTAGGATAAGACATTCAGATGTGCGCACAAGAATGTGCGTGTAAATGACAATTCAGAATGTAGGCAGGTGCCTGGACAGGAACACGTGCCAGTCTGCCGTACCTGAATGCCCTCACATTTAGATGTATGTGATGGTGGACTCAGTTGTTGGATGAAAGAATTAGTTACGGAGTTGATCACTTTGTATAAAGAACAACCATACTTGTGGCAAGTCATATCTAAAGAGTATACAAACAAAAATTTGAAAAATGAGGCCTGTGATAAGCTCTTAAAGTTTTGTCATTTATTAGGAATGAGATGAAAAAGGTTTTAGACAGTAAACATAATGGCAGTTCAACTGATGAACTTTACACACCTACTTTGTGGTATTATGACATACTGTTGTTTGCAATGGATCAAGAAATGCCAAGTGCTAGCGTTTTGAACATGGGTGTTGGAGACAGGTCAGTGACTTAGGATGAAGCATACACTGATGACGACGGTGTTATTGAACAGCATGATGAAAAAATAGTTGACATAACCAGAGTGCAACTGGAAATGATCACACCTTTCTGAATCATAGGGTAAACAGGTTAGTATTCAAACTTATTTATTGTAGCCTGAATGTAGTTAATGAATGTAATATAAATGCGATCGGAATAATGTACAACATAGCATTTATCAGATGTTGTACACACAAAAGGCAATGTATTTAGGCACTTCTTTTTGCCAGTCACCTTTGTGTAGGACAAAGGTACTTACATATTCCTTATCGAGAGTAGTTGATGATAAATATCACTTACTTTGTCTTCCTAACAAATTGTGTAACGCACATATAACCAACAATACATACACAGTATTTTGTCTAGTTACGTGTTAATTAGTGTGTGCAAAATTGTAAACCTTGAAAACACTATACCAAAAGTATTTTCCATAACGTTGCGAGCATGTGATAATCTGTAATTAAATATTCTTTTGTAGTGATCTAACTCTCTTTGTGAATATGGTTTCACAAAATTTTTGTGCAAACAAAATGCTGCATCATCCCAAAAAAAAGTTATTGACAGTTTCGTGATTTTTTGGCAAATTGAGCTATCCATTCTGTAATGAGTTATAAAAATGTGTATTCAGTAACACCTCTGTCAGAGAGTCTTCCATTTTTACCTATGTCAGCAAATATAAACTCCTAATTAGAAATTACCAAAGCCATTAAATTTACATTGTAAACATTTTTGTAGTTGCACTACTGGGCTCCTGAATTAGGTGGCAGTACAATATGTACGTGTTTCTTGTCGAAAGCTCCACCACAATTTACAAATAGTCATTTGTGTTCAAAGCCTTTTGTGATTTCCATCCATTCTCCCTAAGAAGTACAAAACTGAAAGGAAAACAAAGAATTCATAGCAATTTACATTTGTGTCCTTGTAGGAAGAACGGCCACCTCTAACACTAGTGGAACAAGCTCAGAACCTGCCCCGTTCAAGTGCATCCAGAAATAAGTGGAAATTGAACATGACAGTGGCTACGTTCGATCTAATGAAAGCTTGTAGCAGTGCCTTAGCAGAACAAAAAATGGATGATTTTGACGAATATGAAGTAACTGACATAACCATTGCAAAAAAAATAAAGTGAATGGAACCCCTGCAGGAAATTTATGCAGAACCACTCATTAATGCTGTGTTGTGGCAAGGTTTGTTAAGCACTGTAGTACCTAATACCATCTTATGTGACCATCAGTGCAACATTAAGATGTTATATATTGCTTCTCAACCAACAGTGTCCTTTTCTCCTGCAACGTCTGCCGAATCTCGAGGATCTTTATTTGAGCAAGAAGCTAGGGAATCCATTATGGTGGCTGGATATTGCAACAAATTTGGCAATTTTGTTAACAGAAATAATAATGTTTAACCATAAATTATGTTTGAATACAAGTGTTAACACACCGGTGGTTCTGTGAAGTGTCTTTTCATTAGCCTTAAATTACATTTTAAACATAGTTCAATTAATAAGGTAATAATATAGGTATTGAATGTCGGGTCTGTTAATTAACTCACCTTCATGTAATCTGTTTTTAGCACATCGTAAATTGTTACGCATGTCTCCTGGATGATAGCACAAATTCCTGTAGTGAATGTTACCTCTTTGAAAGAACAACCAGTTGCTAAAAACCTTAAGAGTACCTGTGAGCCGTTTCTCTGCTGAAATGTACTTCGTCACTGTGTTCGTCTTGCTGATTTCGTTCTTGATAATATCCAACAACATATCAAACAATGCACTATCCATCCTTAAATAATTTTTATAGTCGTCTGGGTAATTTTCTTGCAGCTCTTTAATTAACGGTATGTGTATGATGGCATCTGTATTCTTTCACCCAAATATGTCATTTTGTTTTGTTTTTGCTACCTGCAATGTTGGTAGCTGCCACACATACTGCCGTAGCAGCGATAGCGCACGCACAACTTTTATTTTCACCCAACATGACTGAAACTGGTTGGTGCACCAGTAAAATTTTTGAATTTCCGAAACTCCACTCTGATGGGCGGGTTAGCATGTGGTTTTCACATTTGCATGCACTCTCTTGAGTGTTCCATTGCACATGGCACTCCTGAACACAGGCTTGGGTGCAGGCAAGAAATGTAGTGGTATTTCACAGCATGCACCTGCATGCTGTGGTTTTACTCAAATTCAGGTGCATATGCAGAAGTGCCTTGCTCAGGCATACAGTTAAGAATGTACATGTGAATCCCGCTTTTGCCTTTCCCACTTTCACCCTGTCTCTTCCTTTCCTGAGGAAGTCCCCAATCAATTTCACTACCCATCTATTCTGTAACAGCTCATACACTTTCTTCATCAAAGTACCATGGAGCACCTTATCAAACACCATCTCAAAGTCTATGAAGCAGGTAATTACTTGGCTCCTATCATAAACTGCCTGCATCAGATCCTATTAACAGCCCAGCCAGCTCCGTCTCACATCAGCATCCTTTTCTGAAACCATGTTGGGACTCCTTCAACCAATTCCTTTCATTCATAACATTTACTGCATACTGAACTATTCATCTCTCCATTATCTTTTTGTACTCTATGTGAGACTTACCTGTCTGTAGCTGCCAGACCTCCCCCTAACTTCTCCCTGCTTGTATATTGGGACCATCAACGCCTTCTTCCAACCTTGTGGCAACTTACCCTCTTCTAAGGATCTACCTACCAACACCTCCAAATAGCTCACTGACTCTCTCCCACCTAACTTTAAGGCTGTGTTCCCTATCCTGTCTGGTCCCACTGCCTTATTGCTCTTCAACCCTCTGATTTCCATTGCTATCTCAAGCTCCTTCATCTTAAACTTACTAAATGACCCGTAATCCCCATTAGTTTCCATTTTTCAATCCCCCTTTGCCTCAAATACGGACAAGTACTGGACTTGCAGCATCTCCACTTTTTTCTTTTGTTGTAGTCCAGCCATTCGTACCTTTCAACAGAGGGATATCTTCGTCTCCTTCCATTACCTTCTTAAGATACTAAACATTCCCCCCATTCCTTGCCTTTTCCTTCTTCCATCATGTTCCTTAAAATATATTCTTCACCTGTTTGATCTTCCTTTCAAGTTCCCTGCCTATCTGTTTCATTCATTCCCCAACTCTTGTCATCCCTTTATTTCTCCACTTGGTATGCAATTGTATACACTTCTTTATTATTCAAGGAACTCAAAGAAAAATTCAAAACTGCAAAAGCTACCAAAAAGAAAGTGGGAATTCTCAGCTTACTTCCTAAAAGCTGGAGTGTAACAAAAATTCAGAAAGAATTTTAAGCTAGCCAGTATGCACTTTACTGTATTTAAAAAAAAAGCTGGAGTTTTACCAGCAATTGCGAGTAAAAAAGTCGGGAGAATGTTGGCTGAGGATACCATCATGCACTGACATGACAAAAGTCAC
This sequence comes from Dryococelus australis, assembly GCA_029891345.1. Lineage (NCBI taxonomy): Eukaryota > Metazoa > Arthropoda > Insecta > Phasmatodea > Phasmatidae > Dryococelus > Dryococelus australis. Next base: position 3,101,518 of record CM057009.1, on the reverse strand, counting down.
TGGATACCTGTCTAATAACGTGTAGGGTCCCCTCTAGCCCGAAGAAGTGCCATAACTCAACGAGGCATGGACTCCACAAGTTGATGGAAGATCTCTGGAGAGATGTTAAGCCATGCTGGCTGAATAGCTGCCCAAAGTTCCCTGGTATTTCTAGGTGCAGTATCTGGGGTGCGAATGGCTCTTTCTACCACGTCCCATAAATACGTTATTGGGTTCATGTCGGGGGGATGTACTGGCCACTTCATTCGCTGGAACCCTCCAGAATGTTCTTTGAACCAGTCCAGGACATCCGCAGCCTGATGAGATGGCGTATATCCTATTGAAACAGCCCATCGTTGTCAGGAAAACTGAAGTCCATGAACGGTTGCAAATGGTCATCAAGGAGAGTTTTGTAGTGGTTACCATTGAGTTTTGTGGGTACATGGACAAGTGGACCCAACCCATGCCATGTGAACAAACTCCACACCATTGGGTTTGTGCCATACAGGAACCCTGCCATCAGCCCGAAACAACCTGCATCATGACTCATCTGATGAGGCTATATGTTAGCAGTCCGCCAGGGTCCATTTAGCAACCTCACGAGCCCAAGTGAGGAGTTGTGCTTTGTGTCGTGCTGTTAACAGCAGCACTCTTACATTAAATTTGAGCAAGTGTTCCTGCTCTGTTGGCATGGACAATTCTACCCAACCTCCGCTAGTCACGATCATCAAGTAAATTTGGACTGCCACTGCATTATCTACGGTGGATCGTAATGCCTTGGTTTTTATATTCCCTGTACACACGTGACACTGTGAATCGAGGAGTATTGAAGGTCTCCACAACATCTGAAATTGAATTTCCCATCCTTCTGGCACACACAGTCATGTCCCATTCAAACTCTTGATAACTCACGTCGCCTGTATTTATTTAAGTTTCTGAGTATAAGTGCTGACTATAATGTGTGGAAAATAATGTTAGTAATGGCAATGCATATGTATAAAAACATGGTATTCTTTTTACATTTGTGCAACAGAAGTTTGTGTGACTAATTAAAATATTATTAAATATTTATCTTTAACAGGCATAATAATCAATCTTGTGTTTTCTGTAACAAGCTTATACGGTTAGGATACTAAAATAAGGGGAAAATATCACAATACTAATAATAAAGCTTTTATGTGTGGGGGAGGGGTTAACATCACTCCTTCTACATACTTTAAAATTAGCTTTTACACTATTTGTTTACAAGTTGTTTGTGTGTGTAGTACAGTGGGTTAGTGCAGTTAGTACAGTTTTTGGTTTTAGAGTTCAAATCTCCGTCAAGTAACTAAATTTTTAGTTATTTTATGTGATATATTGTTGTTGTTTATAATTTATGTTATTGTCAGAAAATGTTTATTTCTAGAGTTTCTTTGTATAAAAGCAATAATACTCTAGTAACTGCACAGTTAAATCGGCTTCCTGTAGTTTTATATTTAGCTATGATTTGTATTATTGCTTTTAGACAAAGCTATTCTACAAATAAGTGTTTTCTGGCAATAATTACAATAATAAACAGTAATAATGTATCACATAAAATAACAAAAAAAATTTTGTTACACTGAAATTTGAACTCTAAAACCAAAAATTACATAGTGCGAACCCACGCATCAGCCCACTGCACTTCAGACACAACTTGTACAGTGAGCTGTGTAAACGGTTAAATACATGATAAAAGTTTAAAAGTCCATTGTTTTAACTTTTTTTTAAGTTGTATTTATTGTTTTATTATGACCATGGGGGTAAATTGAAACATTTCCAGTTACTTATGCATTCATTTAGTTTAATTTTGTACATAAATATGTTTTACAGAACCCGTCATTATTTCGTAAACAGATATATAATGTCTGAAGTTTTTGCTCGGGTATCCACCATCTTGTCTGTCGCAGCTTCGTGGGTATAACAAAAATTGAGAACACGTTCTATTACCATTTTGGGCATGCCCATGGGTACAAAAACTGTTATACCCGGAGCAGTTATTGCAGACAACATAGTGGTTTATGGCAAAGGGTGCACTGAAGAAGCAACATTAGGAGAGCATTACCAAAATCTTGAAAGTCTGTTACAGAGAGTTCAGGCAAGTTACCTAAATTGAACCCAGAAAACCCAGGTTGCATGAAAAGCAGTGCATTACATGGGCCATGTGTTAAGCGCAGACCCACTGATAATACAGACAATCACAACACATTGTTGTGGCTGCAGGGTTGGACAGAGAAAATAAGTTAACTCTTAGTTGGAGTGAAAAATCTGAATTAAAACATAATGAACCGTCTCTTTATTACACTATTAGTTTTACATCAAATTGTAGGGAAATAAAACAAGCTAGAGATGCTACAGCTTTAATAACTCTGAATTATGCTTTCCATAATATACTCTGAACAACAGTGTACTTAACTGGCTAGATGCTGTACTAAACAAGACTCTACTTTAAAATAACTTTCGTTAAACAAGTCTTTGTAATTTCTCCTAACACTATAGTCCCTTCTGCGTCTACTCAGTCTTTGCTTATCACTGATTGAGTTGGCGTATACAATCTGCTGGAACTCTAATGATGCGGACCATGCCGACCCTGTAGCGTTGTCGTGATGCTGTCAGTTGGCGTTGACCGCAGCTCTTGGTGACCTGCACATGGTCTCTGGATGGTATGGAAGGGGGGGGGGAGATGCGTGCTGGCCCCTTATATATCATGGGGTGTTCCTGGCCCCTATTTTCGTGCTACTCTGTTTTCCAAACACTCTGCACTTGCCCCGACACTCGGCTGCCCGTGGAACTCGAATGTTGTGGCCCACACCGAGCTCATAGCGTCGTCGTGATGCCCTCAGTTGGCGTCGACCGCAGCTTTGGATGGTATGGCAGGGGAGAGGTGCATGCATGCCTCTTTTATATATCATGGGGTGTCCCTGGCCCCTATTCTTTGTGACACCCTGTTTTCCAAACACTCCGCATCTGCCCCGATGCTCGACTGCCTGCGGACGCTGTTCTGGCCGATGCTTTCAGCATTCCAGGCCTCATTCACAACTTGCAGCCACCCAACATTGTGAAAGATCTGCAGCGTTTTCTGGGATTAGTCAATTATATGGCAACATTTTTATTCAGCATTAGCCACACTCTCCGAACCCTTGCCTCAACTTACACACCTTACGTGATGGGCAGTCCCAAGCAACATACCTTCCATGACATCAAAACAGCAGTCAGCACCACACCCGTGCTGCAGTGTTATGACCCAAGGGAACCCATGGAATTACAAGTTGATGCTAGTCATAATGGTCTGTATGCAGCCCTCTTGCAACATGGATGGCCGGTAATTTACGTGTCAAGATGCCTGGCACAGAACGCAACTGGGCATAGATTGATAAGGAAGCACTCGCTATCTACTTTAGTGCTATAATTTCCACCACTACATATGTGGTTGAACAAACACAGTAATCCACACAGATCACCAACCATTAGATATTATCTTGAAGAAACCACTTCTGTCAGCCTCTAAATGCCTCCAGTATATCTGTCTGGAATTACAGCAGTATGACACGTAAGCATCAAGTTCAAGAAAGGATGTGAACTGTACTTAACAGGTACACTGAGCAGGCAGGGCACCAGTGGAGGAGGTCTGAGAATTAGACCATGACAGTGACAAAGAATTTGTCATGAAGCTGCAAAGTATAAGCATCCACCAGCATCTATATATCACACTCGTGCCACTGTAAGCCGTATCCCACAATACACAATGGCATATTGTAGTTTGCAAATTTTGGCGGCTGTATTAAAGGAGGATTGCCAGAGAGAAAAGGGGATGTACCTGAAAGTGCGAGGGAATACTGGCACTGCGGAGATGAACTGTCTATGATGGCATGATATTCAGGGGGGAGCGTTTGGGTACCACAAGAAATGAGAGCAGAAATGCTGCACAAAGCATGATGTAGTCAGGGTCTGGAAGCAAGTGTTTGAAAATGAAGAGATACACTGTACTGGCCACACATGAAGGAAGACATACAAAACGAGGTCAGTCAGTGGTTGTGCAACATGTTAGAATTTGCCGCTAGTCAACCCCATACGAAAATGCAAACTCATAAAGTACCAGGCTTACCACGGAAGTGAGTAGTAGCTGATATATACCAGTACTTGATTCTGATGGACTATTATTCAGACTATAGACAACCTATCTAGGATTGAGTTTGCAGCAGTCATCAAAATATTGAAAAAACAGTTTGATCGACATGGTTTTCCTACCACTTTGCTCATGGATAATGCCATGTGCTTCACTTGTTTGGAGTTTGTCCTTAAAAGCGTGGAATTCCCAGCATACAATTGCTTTCCACTACCGCCCACTGGGTAATAGAAAAGCAGAAGCATCTGTAAAAATTGCAAAATAATGAAGTACCTGCTAGCATAGGTGGGCCCATGGTTAGCATTTCTAGAATGGTGCAAATATACCCACGTCAGGTATGGGGACATTTCCAGTGCAACTACTCACGTCTCTAAGAACGAGAACACAAATGCCCATGTACGCTGGTCTTTCACGAGTACCGGAAAAAATATCAGAGTTACTGGTGGAAAAGAAACAAAAATACAACGTTCGCTATTACAGAAGGGCTCGTGAGCTACCAGAACTAATTATAGGCCAAGAAGTGTACATAAAACCAGCACATCAATATTCTAACAAATTGTGTTCTCCTGGAACAGTTATGAAGCAGCTTTCATCACTGTCCTATGAATCCACCTCTAAGAAAGACACCAGGGTCAAGCAAAATAGAGAAGACCTTTGAAGTACCAATAGCAGAAAAGAAACAAACATAGGAGGACAAGTATTGCAACAACAGGATGCAGTGCTGAAGAATCGAGGAGACCAGCGACAGAGGAGGATGAGCTGCAGGGCTTTCGTGGGTTTCCTGCTCAAACAGAAGAGCACCTGGACAACTACACAGCAGGAACACTTCCAGAAACTGCGCAGATCACAAGGCGAGATTGGATAAACATGCTACATAGAGTAGAGACTGAAAGAATACAACTCAAAATGATAAAAGGGAAGATGATATGTATATAATATGTATAGTGTAGTTTGTATAGTAGCAGGGAATATTGAGTGAATGAGTTGGCAGCACTGTAAAGTGAGTAAAGACAGTATGCAACATGGTGCTGGGCTAGAAAGACATAGAACAAATGCTCACATCTAATGGCTTAAATATAGATATGTTGGTAATTTTATGACTTTGTTTTTATTTACCTACTTCCTAAAGATCACGTTCCTGCCTGTATGGCTCTGTGTGTGTGTGTGTGTGTGCGTGTGTGTGCATGTGCATGTCCCCCGCGCCCCCCCCCCCCACATTCAATTGTTAAACACGTGAACCTAATTTCACCAAACTTGGTACACATATGGAAACCTGACATATAGTTTTTGACCATGCCGGGCACTTACTTTCAAAATGGTGACCGTTTTAATATTTAGGACCATATGTCACATCTCGGAAACCATTCAACCTATTTATACCACATTTTGTATGCTGACAGCACAAGTTGTGAGCATTGAATTCATATGTGGATATTGTTGTTGGTCTGTCATATTAGAAGACAATGCCACATGAAAAAATAAAATTTTCAGTTGTATATCTCAAACTGCTAAACAATTTTCACCAAATTTGGCACGTAAGTACTACTATGATATGCCAGGTAAATGTAAGTAAGTAAACTTTACTAGGCACTTATTTTCAGAATGGGAGAAATACAAATATTTTAGGTTTATTTGGAATAACTATTTTACAGTTTATCAATTTAAACCAAATTTTGTACGCTGACAGTATCTATTTCAAGCATCATATAAGCCAATCAACAACCACTTTTGTCTGCCATTTTCTAAGATAGCGCTACATTAATTAATAAGGATTTTATGTAATATCTTCGCAAACAATTGACAGATTTCTATCAAATTTGGCAAACAAATAGTACTATGGCAGTTGATATGTACAAATATGTTTAAAGTAAAAAATACTTATTTTCAAAATGGCACCCATCTAGCTATTTTAGCATAGTATGCTATATTGTTGAAACCATGTAATAAATTCCATCTTACCTTTATATGCTGGGAGTATATATAACAAAAATCACATGTGTCTACACAGAGCCTCTTTTATCCTACATTTTGTAAGATAGTGAAACACAAATAAGTAAAGTTTTAATATATCTTGAGAACCGATTGACAGATTACTACCAAATATGCCAAAAAAGTAGTATTGCGGTGGGTAATGTTAACTGATGTGTTTTAGGTATATCAAACACTTATTCTCAAAATGGTGGCCATATAGTTATTGTAGATTTTTATGTTATATCGTCGAAACTGTGCTTTTTATTAGAAATGAAACTTTGTATTCTGGCTGTATGTATTACAACCATCAAATGTGTCCACACAAAATCTCTTTTGTCTGCCATTTTGTAAAATGGTATCTATGACAATTTAAAATTACTTGGTATCTCCGTAAAAACAACCAATTTCTACCAAATTTTGCAAACAATAGCACTATGGCAGATTGTGTAAACTTACAAACTTTGAGAGGGTTGGACACTGATATTTTCATTATGGGGGCCATATAAACTTGTTAGCTGAGAAGTTTTTATCTACAAAACTGCAGAAAAACTTTCAACTTAAGTTTGTTTGCTGATAGTATCAGTTATATTCGTCAAAATTATCAATGCAATTTCTTTCCAATTTTGTGAAGAAGTTGAAATGTGTTAGGCCATATCAATTTATATGTTATTTTACAAGTCTCTTATTTTTCTAATGGTTCCTATACAAACATTTTAGCTTAGTGTGCTATATCTGCGAAACTATGTAACAGATTTACATTTAACTTTGTATATTGTATCTATGACAATCATCAAATGGGCTAATACATACAGTTTTTTGCCTCCAATTATGAAGATTGTCACATGAACAGTGCTGGGTTTTATGTAATTTCTCAAGGACCAATCAACCAATTCATACCCAAATTTCAGGCAAGTATTGCTACAGTAGGGTATGTAAATTAACATGTGTTATGTGCGGTAGGAATGTTTTAATGGTGTTTATATGAATAAATTATGTTAACTTGTTATAACTATGAAATGTTTTAGCAAAATTTATTCAAATTTTGTATGCAAACAGTATTAATTGGAAGCATAATTTATGCATACAAAAATTCTCTTTTGCTGGATTTTTTTGCACAGTAGTTTCAGGTGAGTCAATTGAACATTTTGCCATATTTCTGGAATAATTCAAGTAATTTCCACAATATTTTACATACTTATAGTAGGCCACTTATTGTTTTAAGATCTTCACTAAAATGTTTGTACACCCCTGTTGAGGAAAGTAAGCTCATTAGTTATCAGGAACTTCTTGTTTAAATAAAAGGTTTAAATTGAAATTCCTTAATTTTGTTTAAATCATTTACAGTGTACAGTTATAATTACCATTTTTAATAAATTCGCTATTTACTATGATACAGCCTGTATTAGATCACTGGATTTCACCACAAATAAACTATAAAATAACAGCTGCACCACTTAACTGCATTGAAAATTCAAAAATCAGTTTGAGATTGATGAGTTGCAATCTACTGGGCTCATATTGATGTATTAATACATATCACAGACTTCCTGCTCTTGCACACTTCTGCTTCCAGACCTGTATAGCACACAACACTTTTGCGACTCAGATGCAAGTTTTAAAAACTTGTATGGCAATTTTGACATGTTTATGAACTCATAAACTTATTTCTACACAATATGCTATAACCTGCCTGATACGATCCCTCAAGATTCATAAGTAAAGGGGGGTTCATAAAAGATATTTTGGAAAATTTTGGACAGACTTTGACCTATCCCTGACTCTTATGCATAAAGATTTGCAATTTTTTTGCTTTAAGTCCACCTGTATTCAATTATTTCTTTGATGAAAATGACAAGATTTTTAAGTTAAATATTTTAACCCTGGGAGTTGGGAAAGGACAATAGAAGGGATGGAAGGGATACTGAGTGAGGGTAGGAGAGGAAAAAGAGGAGAAAATAAAGAGAGAAACAGAGCGAAGAAAGAAGAGGTCTCCAAAAAATAATATAAAAGAGGTTATGAGTGCATCTGCCACCAGGCATGTTTAACGAGCTTCCAGGCACTCAATAAATCTAACCTTTTAGTATATGTAACTCTGATCATTCTTGGTAGAGCAGTATAAACAAACATTATTAAGCGAGAAATTACTTCCCCAAGAGTACTGTACATTCACCGACATCACTCGTCCACATTTTCAAACTGCAAATTTGGTTTAAAATGAGTACTTTTGTGAAATATTTAGTTAAAAATAACGCACCCTAACAATTATAGATCAACATTATTTGTGAACCACTTCCTTTTTGCAACTACTGATCATCAAGGTTTACATAATTTCAGTGAAGACTTTACATGCAAGCAACTGAAATACGACGAGAAATGTTCAAAGCCCGTCCCAGAACTGAAGCTTCAGAATAGAGCAGACGCCCAACAATGGGTGGAATGGGACAGCTGTGCTACGTTTTAACTTGTGTCAACTAAGCAAAATTAAGACCTGCTTTCAAAGCAAGGCGGGCATATTTAAATATACATATGAAATATGGTTCCCCCCCCTCATGCACTCTGCTTACTAATGTAAAACACAAACAGATAGAAATTCGGATGTGAATTTTCACCTACCTATTCAGCAAAATGTACATATTGCCAAAAGTGACTTAATTTTAATGAAATAGTTCACAATTTTATGAGCACATATGAGAAACATGTTGCTCGACTCGCTGCACCCATTGTATCACTGTGAACTAGGCAACAGTATGCAGCCATGATAAGCTACTGGCATCAGCTAGTGGGAGGAATAAGTTAGATCGCCAGACCTTCAGTGGCCAAGAAGTTCTATGCCTGGTATAAAAACTATTGAAACCAAAAAGGCTACTTAAAAGGAACCTACATTCTGGTGCTTTCCTCCAGGGCTGCTCCAGCCCTTTGCCTCCTCTTCACATTGTTTCTACAATCCGCTGCTCAGTCACACCAGGACCAGAATGCCAAGTGCCAAGTGGATCACTGCCACCAAGCGACAATCACTTAAGCAATTTCCATGCACCTCCACTCTACCGAGCTGTTGGCTAGGCACTCATCAGCACCCATGCATGCATTCTCACTTCCACCAGCCCCCACGGATGCCTAACTTACCGCTTTTTCAACCCTCAGGGTGCCTACAATTTCACACACTACAGTGGAGCTTTTCTCACCACGCTGTCTCACCATGCCACAGCTGCCTGTTGGGTTCGCACATCCTGTCAACCTAAGCTCATGTGCATATACAACCACAGCTTTGGCCAGCCAGATGGATGTAAGTCCATCTCTGCAAGGACCATATCTGGCCTGCATGTTTGCCAGAACTTAGCCACCGTGACGAACCAAACCAAACCTGACTGACTTCAGTCATTAGACTAGTAAAATTGACTCATCAGTAAAGTTGAGAAAAACTAAGAAAACTAAATAAAATCCAAAACACTGCCTAAGTTCAAATGCTACACTCTCAAAGCAAAACATAAAAATCCTTTAAACCTGAATAATAAAGTAAACAATCATACATCTGACCTGATACACTCCTGTAACTATATAAAAAGCAAAACCCAAGAAATTGAAAACGTGGAAAACTCATGATAAAGCATCGATAATGATAAAAAAAAATTTTAATACCAAATATTTACGATGCAATGATATTAATTAGATTTAATAAGCAGGCATTTTCCAATAACCTGATACCCTAGGAGTACATGTTTGACTGCCCCTTGGTGCCAAAAAGGTTACAAACATTGAGAGGAACTCAAGTTTTACCAAGTGAAAAGTCAATTTTCACTGGCTTCTTGTAGGACAACCAAAGGATTTGATATTAAAATATTAATTTAATTGAATAGGCGTACATCTTCAGAATAAAATTATATTGTAAATATGTATACTTGACTCTCCATTGTCACCAAAAATATTTACAGAAATTGAACTTGAAATCCATTTTCAGTGGCATCTTGCTGGAAAATTAGAAGTTTTGTGATCAAAGTTTCAATTTATTTCAATAAAACCAACTCATCTGACTTAACTGATATGTAAGGGTATACACAATACCCCTTTGTGTTACTAAATAATTTTCAACACATTGCCTGAGCACTGCATTACTCATGACAGGAATAATTGGAATTGTACAGGCCAACCTAACACTGTATTTTGGAAATATTAATTATAGAAGGTCATTAAGAAGCAAACCGTATTGGCTGTATTATTTGCTGCTGTTTCAAAAATTATACATTTTAAAATGAAATATTAATCACTTGGAAATATAAGCATTAACTGCTCTGTGTTGTGCTGTTTTTGGCATGACAAGTGTAACTTCATTTCCATCCCTTACATGGCGGGCAAAGAGAATGGAATGCTCAGCACCCAACATAGTGTCCTTGAAACAAACTTCCCTCTTGTGGCCAGCCAGATGGAGGTGTAGGGATCCTGTGGAGAGGTAGGTTGTTGCAGTGTCTGGACTGGAAGCATTTCAACACCGACCCGATAGAGCTGTTGAATTCTGACCACATGATGTCACGCACATTAGGCCATCGGCCATCAGACAAATTTGTTCAAGGTAGCTGTTCTCGTGTGAATGCCTTATTGTGCTGTGTTTATTATTGTTTGCTTTAAAAAGGTTTAGTAGGATACAATGTACAGTACAAATAACAAACGCTTTTATATTGATATTACTTTTTAAGAGTTATGCTCCACACTGCAGGGGTAATTAAAATAATGGACCAAAAGTGTACATTTTTAAATTTCTGATCGGTGAATAGTAGAACAGAAAATGTGTTTTGGCTATAACATGGGAAAATTTCCAATCCAGTCAACAGTTAAGAGTAAGTTTTTCTTAATACAAATATAAACAATGTAGCCTACTAAATTCAACTCTTAATATGAAAGTTATATGGGCGTATCTGTATTATAACTTTTACGCGGCTATGAAAATATTGCGGAAAATTGATGTTTAGGATTTATTCGAACTGAGATATGCAGATATGTTATTCTTATATTTGAAATACCGTCTGCTCACATCTTTAACCGAACACACGTACTGTCCTTTTTCTTTCTGAATGGGAGAGAAATGGATTATAAAGTTAGGCTACTTCATAACGGAAAATCAAAGAAAGCTGCTCAAAAAAAGTGGACGTACTGTACATATGTAACTTAATGTGTTGGTACAGTGGGGAGACAAAATGAATAACTTGCAGAATATAAGTACATGAAATAAATTTGATTATTTCGTTTGTTAATTCAGTAATATTTGTACATTGCCGAAAATTTCAAATGTTTAATAGAAGTATCGAAGAGCTCGCATGTAGTGATTAATGTATCATTAAATTGTAACCTTAATTATACAAATTAATTTAACAATTTAATTTCTATAATAATATTCAACTGAGATATGCAGATATGTTATTCTTATATTTGCACATTATTCGTGAGACAAATAATGAAAGCATGCTGAAGTTCCTAAGTGAAAAGAAAAATGTACTGAAGATAATAAAAAGTTCTGAGATTTGAATTTTCTTTTATACGTCACTAGCTAATATTTGATCCAAAATCAATATAAAAAAAATTTCCAGCTAGGAAAAGTGATAAACGTGTATAGTTTCGTCAAAGAAAAAATTTGCTGTCAAAGCATTACATAACATTTAGTTAAAATAAAATGAAAATCAGTGTAAGTGAACGTAAGTAGCACGTAATCTCTGAAAAAGTTTTGCAGGACGATAACATGACTAAAATATGTTGGCTAATGTTATGGGTTATACATGTATTATTTTGTTTTGTGTAGGTACGAAACAAACGTGAACTAAAAGAAGTTCATCTTGGGGTAATGTTGGTAATTTATCACGGCTATGAATGAGTCCGCTACACCGTAAGGTAACGGTTTCAGTAATCAATATAACTTAATTCAGGCATACTTAGTTTTGAATTAAATACTTATAACAAAATTGGAGGTTTTAAGCATTCTCTAGAATTAATAGCTGGGGGTTTGTTTAACAAATAGGCATTGTTTTATTATACAATGCTTTTATTTCAGGTAGTCAATAGCTTATGTGTACCAACAATGTAAACAAATAAATGATTCTCAAAGGAATACTAAAAAAAATTGTTTTTGAAGCAGAAAGTAGGGGATCAGCAACTAATACTAAAATAACAATAATTTTTATAATGCAGTGGTTAAAATATGCGCCTAATTTTATTAATGTACGCTGTGACATGCATGTAACACTTTAACAAAAATGGCACACAATCAACGTAAAGCCACGAAGATTTATGCCAGTCGTCAACTTATTAATGGTGGTCTAATGGCACGCCGGCGTAGGATGGCCTTCACGTGATGATGTCACAACAGTGCGTGCAGGCCTTCTATCTAGTTGGTGTTGAGCATGTCTCCTCCCCTTGTTCAATTCAGGTATGATGTATTACGAAAACAATATCTGTAAACTATCTTGGTTACAGTTTTTAACTACTATCAAACAGGATGTGCTGAATGAGAACTGTGTGGGTCGTCAAGACTCGTTCACAAAATCAAACAAAAATGCTACCAAATTGGAGCTCAGAATAACTGAGCTTAATGAGTCATCAACAAATTGTAATTAAAACCAAGAGAATTCCAAAAACATTGCACAAATCCAAGTTGTAATAACACACACAAAGAGAGGAGGTAGTGTATCCGCAATTGTGATTACAATAGCAAGTCATGGTTGTGACACAAATGTACACGTGTGTGGAAACATTGCCTGCTGAGGGGAAGGGGGTGGGCGGAGTCAATAGGTATTTGACTTTGCTGTTCCAGCGGATCTGGCTGTTGAGTGAGTGAGGATGCAATAATGTTAAGATGTATAAATTGTAATTGTAGTAACAGTACTTTAAAAGCATGGTCCAGTAAACATTTTCCAATGTTTATGTTTACCAAGAATTATTTCTAATGTACAATTGTGAATATCATTAATTCTGCCAATTACATTAACATACTTGGTGTCTTGAAATTTTGCTCATTCAGGTAATCTAGTGTCTGTTTGCAAGGAGTAAGTTTTTACTAGTTTCAAGACTAGTGTAGTGTTATCAGTAATAATATATCATAGTAACTATGGAATCAGTCTCTTTTCAAATGGTATTTTTGTATATTTACATTAACAAAATTATTTACAGGGGACTTCTGCAGAGCAGGACAATCGGTTCAGTGACAAAGAGAAAAAACTACTCAGGCAAATGAGATTTGGAGACAATCTCAGCAAAAAGGTGAGATTTGTTTCCTGCAATGACTGCAGCATATTGCTATTCTTTATGCTGATTTTTTGTTTTTATTTCATGTATAAAATAAACATTGCAAAGTTATTTTCTGCTATTATCTATAGTAGAATAAATTACAGTAGAACCCTGTTATAACATTCCCGTATATAACATTTTCCTGCATATAATACCACTATTTCATGGCCCCACAATTTCCCCACAAGGCTTAATGGTTTAGTTTCCTGCATATAACAATGTTTTATATTTTCAATTTTCTGCTTATAACATCAGTATTGGTTTATTTTGTTGCAGCATCTCAATGCAATTTTTCTCGTAAGTAAAATTTCAGACATATTAACAATGCAATATCATACAAACAGATAACAAAAGCATTTTATACTTTAAATATTAAGGATTTTAGAGGTGATTGTTAGGAAAATTACTAAGATATCCATGAGGAGATGAATGAGCAAGCATCCAGAATGTATGTCTATGTGGGATAATTGATGATGCTACAGTCTATGAAATTCAGATCATTGTTATTTTTGCATCAAATGATTCAGATGAAGATATTGCAGAACTTGGTTTGCTATTTGCGTGCAAAAATTAATATAGTACATTAGAATTTGGTTTCGCTTGATGTGCCCCTGTTAGTGTAATACTGTTTCGTGCTTATAACATTTTCTGGCATATAACATTTTATTTTACTGACGCCTTAAAATTTTTTTAACAGGGTTCTACTCCAATAAGTTCTTTGTATCTATTCATATAATGTAAAATTTTATATTTAAATGTTGGTGGGTAGTCAAAACATTGGTTAGTATTAATTATTTTTTGTGTACAATTAATTTATTATCTGTAATGGGTGCAGTAATAATAAATAAATGCTTGGAGAATGTACCTTCGGACAGGAGTAACATCAACTTAAGTGACAGGTGGGACACACAGGTGCCAGTCGTTCATGAGGGGTGACATGAAATGAGGTTCTAATTGGAGCAATGTTGGAATGCAATGGCAGGGAAAAAGGGAGTTCCTTGAGAAACTTCATTGGTCAGGGGTAACATCCACCATATTTCCACTAAATTTGACATCATTCTAAACATAACTTATGTAGTATTTTTAAGTGCACAGAAACACAAAGGAATATACTTGGGCTAATAAAACAATTTACAATGAACATGACTAATGTATGAGAAATGTAAATATTTATGTATTAAATGTAGTATTTTTTGCAAATTAAAAATTATATTGCAGAGATCACAGTTATGAAAAATATAAATTTAAGTAACATCTTTCTTAGCATAATAGTTAATATTAAGTAACATCTTTCTTAGCATAATAGTTAATATTAAGTAACATCTTTCTTAGCATAATAGTTAATATTAAGTAACATCTTTCTTAGCATAATAGTTAATATTAAGTAACATCTTTCTTAGCATAATAGTTAATATTAAATAACATCTTTCTTAGCATAATAGTTAATATTAAGTAACATCTTTCTTAGCATAATAGTTAATATTAAGTAACATCTTTCTTAGCATAATAGTTAATATTAAGTAACATCTTTCTTAGCATAATAGTTAATATTAAGTAACATCTTTCTTAGCATAATAGTTAATATTAAGTAACATCTTTCTTAGCATAATAGTTAATATTAAGTAACATCTTTCTTAGCATAATAGTTAATATTAAATAACATCTTTCTTAGCATAATAGTTAATATTAAGTAACATCTTTCTTAGCATAATAGTTAATATTAAGTAACATCTTTCTTAGCATAATAGTTAATATTAAGTAACATCTTTCTTAGCATAATAGTTAATATTAAGTAACATCTTTCTTAGCATAATAGTTAATATTAAGTAACATCTTTCTTAGCATAATAGTTAATATTAAGTAACATCTTTTTTAGCATAATAGTTAATATTAAATAACATCTTTCTTAGCATAATAGTTAATATTAAGTAACATCTTTCTTAGCATAATAGTTAATATTAAGTAACATCTTTCTTAGCATAATAGTTAATATTAAGTAACATCTTCCTTAGCATAATAGTAAATAATAAGTAACATCTTCCTTAGCATAATAGTTAGTAATAAGTAACATCTTTCTTAGCATAATTGTTAATAGTAAGTAATATCTTCCTTAGCATAATAGTTAATATTAAGTAACATCTTTCTTAGCATAATAGTTAATATTAAGGGGTTAAACAACTCAACAGAAGTTTTGCTCCACCCTTTTTCACCACCTTTTCATATTTTCCCTTATTTTTCATTGGTTTTTTTTTCTGGTTTTTACCAGTATGAGGAACTGCTGTACCATTTATAAAAAAAAAAACTGTGGCAAATACTATCCTTGTTTGCAACTCTTCACACACATGAACACTCCTCACTGCAGAAGCCTTTTCGTGTAATCTGAAGCTGCCATCCTTAGATAGTAACAAGCTGCCATGCATGGACAATAATCTACACTGCAAACTTGCCAGGATATAAATACTCAACTCATCTTGCATCAAGAGCTCTTGAGTTGCTGAGCTACTGATGAAGATCTTTCTCAAAAGTGCTAAGAAAGACTTGGCCAGGAAAGTAATTACACAAATAACAAAACATTTACTTTAACATAACTACGCAAATAAATATTACAAATAGATTACACTGCAAGACCATCAACAGGTAAACAATGGGTAGGTTGAAGTAATTGAATATTTTAAATTATCAATTGTTTGTTTCTAGCTGTGACATAGGCCTACAAATATCACAGTAAGTAGGAATGAATTATATATATATATATATATATATATATATATATATAAAATTATTTTGAGCAATGAGGTCAAACTGCAGGAGACGATTCCTGAAATGATAAGCAGCAAAGTGTGTCATATGGTGATATGTCCGGAAACGTATGGTTTTATACTGGAGACCATTTATTAATTCATAATTCGTGTACAGTACGATGCAGTACACAACATGCTGTTGTGAGGCTGCCATTAGATGAGGGGTTCGAAGTGGCCCCCATGGACCTCTAAGCATGCGTGTTTGCACCGTAGGAGCAACCGCCCGCACATGTTCAAATGTACCATCCTGTATTTGAATGGTGTCAGGCAGCATGAATACATTATTCCAGTGTCTGCACATCGGGAATGAGCTCCACATACACAACGCTCACAGGTATAAATCTAAAGGGTTAAGGTCCAGCGACCGGGTGGGCCATGCAGCTGGTCCATGTTGTCCAGTCCATCGACTGAGAAAGACTTCAAGATGCATCCACATGGTAATGCAGAGAAGTGTGCTGGATCACTGTTATGTAGCAGCCTTGTAACACTTTGTACCACCAAATGCTCCTCTTCCAGCAGGGGAGGCAGGGTCACTTTCAGAAAGTGCATGTATGCCTCATCTGTGAGGCATTGTGGAAGGACGACTGGTCCCACGAGGCAGTTTCCAATAATCCCCGCCCATTGAGGTTGAACTGGTGCTGAGTGTTCGCTGCCACCATACCACGGGGATTCTCTACGTAGCTCACAGCTGGTGGTTTTGGAGGTTGATGACTCCACTCCTTGTAAAAGTGACCTCATCTTTTATTATGATAGATGGCAGAAATCCCAGCATTGTGGTGGCCTGTGGAACCAATGAAAAAACTGTTCCTGCAGAGGAAAGTCCATCTGTAATGAGCCTGGCACACATTGCAAGTCGTATGGGTAGTAACGGTTGTAGCAGAGAAAGTTCCACAGGGTTGTTTTGGTTTACCTCATGTTAGCAGGCCATCTGCCTGGTGCATTGATCACATGTTCCTCCAAGGCCGGTGTACGTACCTGACCATCGTTGTTACCCATTCCCGTGAATGATTCTGTCTCACACAAATGACAAAACACTGTTGCAAACATTTTATGGTGTGGTTGCTGTCGGCAGGGATACTTTTTTCTGGTACACCCGTGCTGCCTTCCTCCCATCACCATTTTCCTGTTCATATGTAAAGACCATGTCGGCATGTTCCCGATTGGAATACAGAGCCATCATCCCATAGTGCTGCACTACACTACGCACATCCACTCCAGGGTGAGTCTGCAACAGCAGTGAGGCGAACTCCGTCTAGCAAGGAACATGTGCATTTCAGGATATATGTCCATTAGACATTTTTGGTTCTTTATCCTCTCTAGGACCGTTGCCTGTAGTTAATCCCCATTGCTCAAAATCACCCTCTGTGTGTGTACATATATACACACATGTGCACTTTGCATGTGTACATGCATGCACGCACACACACACACACACTATCTCTCTCTCTCACACACACACACACACACACACACACATACACACATTCATTTTAATAGTAGAGGAAACGTTATGAAATAAAATTCGCACTTTACAAAAGTTTTCCATTGCATCAGTGGAAGGTGTGAATTTGTGGCTCATCTAATGAAAATATAACAGAGGGGCATGTCTACGATAACTCATGTTGAGGTTTGACAACTAAGTTAAAGAAAATAGTGTTATTAATCTCATTTTAAGACAGTGAAAATGAATGAAAATGTCCATCTTTTATTTATTGAAAAGCCTTCAATCCTCAAGTGCTGCAGATGTTATTCCACATAAAAACATATTAGGTTGTCTAGTAACTCATGTTACATAAAAGGGAAATCACATTCTTGGTGATGTCTCAAATGTTAATTTTCTGCTAATATAGTCAATTTAAAAATTAAATAGTGATGATTGTGTCAAATATACAGTTTCAAAATGAAGTCGGTAAACTTACAGAATCCTTGTAATATCATAACTGTCTTAATGAAAATGTAAGCATTGACATGTTGGTAACTCACGTTACATGTTACGTAGATATCACTTGTGGACTAAAAACCGTTCAGAACAAATAAAACAAAAATGAACGGAAGAAACGTAATTCATGCATTGGTGAATAAATGAGTTGGTATTGTATTTCTATTTACCTAATAAAAAGTTCAATTTTGTAGCATACCTATATGTTAAGTCTATTTATTGGAAAGAACTACATTTCTTTAATGTCAATATTTTTCTTGAATTTTTATTACATCATGTTTCCTTGCATTGTGATTT
The DNA here is from genome assembly GCA_029891345.1 of Dryococelus australis. Lineage (NCBI taxonomy): Eukaryota > Metazoa > Arthropoda > Insecta > Phasmatodea > Phasmatidae > Dryococelus > Dryococelus australis. The sequence goes on along the minus strand of CM057009.1, from coordinate 3,083,121 downwards.
GAACACTCCAGAATTTCTACAATTTGATTTTGTTTCACAAAAGTTATGCCATCTTAATCTATTTTAAAAACCTGTGAGACATTATCTTGACATCATAATGTACATATAATTCGCTTTGGCATATTGCCACATATTGAAACTTTGTGAGCTACTGAATTGAAATAGTACAAAAATTCCATTTGATGTTAACAATCTTGAGCTGGAACCTATTGGTGTCACATTGTCATTGGAAGAGTTGTTTTCATTGTCATCTACAAGATTGTATTGGAACTCTATTTCCGGGTAGTTTTTTTTTTTTTTTCAAAGGAAAACTTTTAACTGATGGTGAAACTTCCCTTGTGAGGGCATAAGTCTTAAAGCATTTTTTTCCAAACTATACAAGGAGCTTTTGTAATTCCTGGAACAGTGTCAGCCTCCTCAAATATACTTTTCACATCCAGCTTCTTATACAATGAATCAATTTTGTTACCAGGCATGTGGAAAAGAATGTTGTTAAAGCCTACTTTGCTAAACTGCAAAAATCAGATGCATTATAAACTAATCCTTTTCCTCTCAAAACTGCCTGTCGAATATGCCTCTTCACAGATCCTCCAATACCATCTACCAGTCCCTTCCCATGCGATGTTGCAAAATAATTCAAAATTATTTTCTTCTTGTGTCACTCTTCAAGAGGCTTCAAGCAGGTAGCAATAAATTTATTCTTTATTTTAAATTTCTGTCCCTTTGACCATGGTCTGACATCACTTACTAGTGTGGGAATCTCTTAAAAAATCTTGGACATATATGCAACAATGGTATCTTTAGAATGATTTAAATTGTCATACAATGGCAAAAGGGTGCTGATTTCCACCATAGCAAATACTACCAGTGAACAAAGATACGTGTGGCTGGTTCCTATGGTAACTTCGTACTTCCTGTTGCAAGTGTAATTTTCCAAGAAGTCTACCTGTACTAGTGCAACTTTCGTGTCATGGTGTGGAGAGGCAGTCAATTTAGTACATTTTTGCTTGTTCCCTCCTTGTGTTTTTGGAATTCGCTGCAAATACTGTTGATATCTGCAACTAGTTCTTTTGCACTGCCTTCCTCCGCAACCTTGCACAGACCTTCTGAGAGCGCTTGCCAAACATACCATTTGACATCACATGAAGCACTAGTCTCTTTCTCTAACGGTTTTCCGTACACTTATAGAGCTTATTTTTAATGTCTTCACAGTTACTTACGTAGCCAGCATTCTTCTGTGTGAGGTTGACATGAGATATTTATCCCAGAAATTTTGAGTGTACTTAGGAAAGGAAGAAAAAATTGTATGTAAGGCATTTACAGCAAAAATTAAATTTTTTATGGAGTTTGCATAAACAAACATTGTGTGGATACTTACTGGAATATTGTACATGTTTTCAATGCAGTTCACTAAATTTACTTTTTCCAATTTGAATATTCTTATTCTCCTCGCAAAACAAAGTATGAGTTTCACAAATTAATTAGAAAAGGTGTCTAGTTTGGACCTTTTGTTTAGAACCATCACTATGTTTTACCATCACTACATCTTTCAGGTCAGGAGATTGCAGACTAATGTTATCGTGTTTTTAAAACTTGATGACCCTGTCAACAGCCAATGAATTATTGTGCTTGTTATTTGCAACAGTTTGATGTATGTCTTTGGGGTCTGTAATTGATTCAAACAATTTCCTAACACCCCCATTTGGTGGCGGGGTTTTAGAATACCACCACAGCCACCCCGTGCATGTCAAAAGAGGCGACTAATCGGGACGCGGTCAGGATCTGAAATTTGTTCGGACCATCATATCATGCTTTTTTCTTCACCTTCTTCTCTTTTGTCATCATTGGCATCTGTCCGATTTGCACTAACCCTGAAAAGGTATGACATTCCTGTGTGTGTTGCCTCGCCGTGAACAGCCGTAGCGGACGATGCAGGTTGAGGTGCGCCTTGACCTAGCGGAATTTACCTAAGCTGACCACTCCTACTTTTGTTTACGAGGGCCTTTTTGTTGATATTGTGTCTTTTGTGTTTGGTGGTTTTATTTGCTGTTTTACGGATGGTTCCAAATTGGATATCTCAACTGGGCGCACCTTTGTGATTGGTGCTTCGCAGTACATTTTTGGACTTCATTCATCTTGCAGTGTGTTAACTGCAGAGCTTTTTGCTATTTTCAAGGCTCTGTATTTTATCTGTAGGGAGTTTCACCGCCTTGTGTGCTCCGATTCGATGAGTGCCTTAGCCATCTGGCTCCACATCTCATCCGCTTCTACCCATGATCCGGGAGAAGCTGGTGGGGGGTGTGCGGATTGGTGTTCACGTTGTCTTCCTGTGGGTTCCAGCCATGTGGGCATCCTGGGCAATGAAGCAGCAGGTATGGCGGCTAAGGAGGCATGCAGTCTTCCACATTCCTGCACATCATTGTTGTGGAGGATGAAATGTCGGTGCATTATGTGACACTGGAGATGAAGCAAGCATCCATTTAATGGAAATGCACATCGTCCCCACCTTCCAAGCATTTCAGAACAGCTCCAATCTGTGAATAAGTTGGCGATTGTCTTTTGTGACCACAAGGTTATGCATCTGGTTGATTTCCTCACCAAGTGAATGCTGCCCATTATTGTCAAACACTGGGGTGGTTGCAGAAGGAAAACGACTAGGACTTCTTGCAACAGGCGTCATGTTGCTGTACAACTTCCCCCACTGCATTCAGCCTTGGGCACACATGAATTGTTATGATGCTGTCAGTGGGGGTACTGGACTTCTGTCCTAAAGCCAGTGATTTTGATCTCTTTGGACCATTTAATAAGCTGCTGGGTGATAGGTGGTTCGCAACCGATGTAGAAATTCAGCAAGTCATCATGATGTATGTGGCTTCAGGGCCTGTATGAAGATTTCTTCTGTGTTGGCATTGATGCCTTGGTTTACTGTCAGAACAAATATTTGGGTGCGCGGTGACCGTTGGAAAGTAATGTGTATCAGTGCCATACAACTGTGTTTAAGGTATTTTATGGTGGAATATAGTTTGTCCGTGAGAGTTTTTGTTAAAGACTGTTTGCAGTAATACACACTGGCATGCGGACTGCCAGTTAAGTTGGCAGCAAATTAAGACTTGACATTATTTTGAGAGTGAAATATTTAAATGTATGACTACTGAAGTCAGGGTTTATTGTTATATAAAATAAACGAGCATGAATCTGTTTATTATTTACACAGTTTTGCTAAAAATTACAATATTTCCCTTAGATGTTGCTTAAATAAAGTGAGAAAGTCCATAGGCTTTCAAAAGTGTGCATTTAATTGTGAACAGTCTATACCTTACTTTTTGAATCACCTTCGTATTCAAGCAATGAAATCAGTCAACCTTGAAATGTTTGCATGGGGGACAGTTGTCATATTGTGAAGGAGTGGCAAAGGAGGAGTAAGAAATGGGAAGGATATATTGGTGTGGGGGGGGGGGGGCAGGCAGGAGGAAATGAAATAGATGCCGAGGAATGAGGGGTACATTATAACACTATCCATTCGTTCAGCATGTTCAAACAATTATACAGCATGATGATGTGTACAGGAGGGAGAGTTAGGGAAACTCTTGGATACTAACTAAACCCTTAACTCAATATTCAGGGGCAGACCTCTTAAACTGTTAGAGACTCCCTCAACTCCACAAAAAACCAGTAAACCACAGCTCATCATCTTTAGCTGCAAATTATCTCCTACAAAAGCACTTATAAAATAAAATGTCTCCATCCTGTATCTCCGACCTATCTTCTCACAAATGTGGGGGCGACCACCACAAGGCTCTTGAAACAGGGATGACCTTGAAACCCTTTTACTTTCAAAGTAAAACAAAATAATGGTAGAACTGTAACACTCTCAGAATGAAACAAATAGTTTCATTAAATAGTTATTAAACCAAATTCATAAAAGGTGCCAGGGGAGGGAGGGAATATATTGTTTAGAAATAAAAGATGAGATGTTCAGATATACTTTACAGTTAATAATTTCAAATAAATAAAATTTTATGTAAAACATAAAGATATCATTTTTCAAAGTGGCAATAAAAAAATATATTAAAAAAATACTTATTTTTGTATCAAAATTTTGGCTTTAAAAAGACTTGAATGAATAAACAAATACATTATTAGAATTTGACTTGTATGGAATACAAAATAGTTAGTAAGAATCAGTTTCATTCCTCAAAAAAACTCATTATTACTTTTTCTCAAATCTTGTACATTTAACACAACCGACCATTGAATACATATGATGTTTTACCTTGTTCTTTTATTCTGATCAATTAAAAAAACAATAATTCTTTCCAAGTCTGCTTAGTGATCTCACACAAATATTGAAAGAACTTCATTTAATTTTACTGCAGCCAAGGTAAATTGCAATTTCATAATAATTTCTAAAATTCAAACTTCCATTTGTCTTAGTCTTTAAGAGTGGGATGTACTCCCAGGTTTTTTTGTGAAATAGTTGTTTGTGCAAATGCGCATATCTCTGTAAATAAATATTTTGCAAATACAACTTTTTGTCAAAAGATAAAAAAGTATTATCCATGCTCCTATTTTTTTACTTTTGTCATATTAAGTGTATTCTTGGAGAAAAAAATTAGTGAAAATGGTCAAATATCACATTTTTTAAGCTTTCCTATGCAGTTTTGTTAAGCAGCAAGAGAAAAGTACAAAGATACGGGTGTAATTAAAATTATGAACTTTCATAGTGTGTAATAAAACCCCTATGTTACACAGTACAGTATCATGATGGAAACACTTCACGCCGTGCGCATAGGAGCGATGAGGTGCTAAAAGTGCATGTTAGTGTTGCCAGTATCGCTCCCTCACTACTTGACCTTGGACGCAGGGGTCCATCCCACTCTTAACATTCATTGCAACTGGGGCACAAATTTATTGATGGGAGGAAGACACCTGTTTACTCAAAATAAAAAAAAGTCTTTACACTGTTTCATTCTCATTATTGATAACAAAGTCCTAAATTACGACTCAACAGAAAAAGACTTTTGTAACCGTCGACACAAAAAGGGATCACATACTCAAAACAAATTAGGTCCTCCTCACCAAAGTTATTTTAACACCTAAGAGACTTCTAAAACATACAGTTATTAAAAACTCAATTTTTACATGATACCGCCTACTAGAGCCCCTACAATAGAAACTACAACTTCATAACCAAGATTACTTGTCTTTTTGATGGCCTATATGTTGTCTGGCCTACCAGGCTCGTCCAGCCTGCCTGTTGCTACTGTGCTGCAGACTCTACTAAGTGTCTGCTTCTCTCACGACTCCACGTGTGACAACTCTTCTCGTCTGCGCCTGCCCTCGAGTGCCCACCTTCCAGAGTCTGACTCTTGAGTGCGTGTGTCCAGCCCTCCAGAGTCTGACCTCTCCCTACTACGTCTCTTTCAATAGGATATCAATCCATAGCAGGCTTCCATCAACAAAGCCGTCCCTGGCGTCATTGCTCACGTCACCCAGCCTTCAGCGAATCACAGCTCTCCGCGCACATGTGCAGTTGCCCGCAAACATATGCTTAGCACAAAGCCACATTGCTTGTCCAGCCCCTGAGCTGCGTACATTCTGTGTGCTGCCCGCAGCATGAAAACGTCTCTCTTTCTCTTACATCACCAGTGATCACATAGCAGTTGAAGCGAAATGTCATCATCAGCTAATAGCTCCAGGAACGTTCGAAATCACCACAGGACAACACAAAACAATTTGGGATAATGATGATGGCTATGTACTGATGCAGTGGAGAAGGCAAACATGCACAGCTGCGGACGATACCAAGAGTGCTGAAACTAAACTCAGCTCTGAAAGAGGACAAACATGTCCAACCCTGGCTCTAGAACTATACACAGGCTACTTAATGAGTATTCTCGGGAAGACAATGTGAACGACCTAACAATCTTATAGCCCAATCCTTTTTAAAATAATTTAAAATCCATCCTGCACAAGATAACATTTTAAGACCTGAACCTTTCACAAAAAGTAAAAAGAATAATAATAATTGTAAATGACTTCCAATAAAACAAATTAAGTCCCCTGTATAAAAAATAAAATAATAAGAATTTATAAAGTTATTACAAATTAAAATCCAAACAAGCCACGACTATTAAGTTAAGGGCAAAGTACCCTAAATGCATGAACATCAAAACAGAAACAAAACAACTTGCCAAAATTATAACCAAAAGCCCAAATTAAAATAAAATTATTAAATCATTACCAAAACACCAAAATGAAAGACTCATATCTGAACAAATAGAAAGAAGGGCACACATAACCCAAAAATGACAACAACCAACTGAACCTTGCCCAGGATCGATCTGAACAAAAAATAAGCCTAACCAAAACAACATAATCCAAAAATCCAATGAAAAATACTAATAATGCATCATAATAAAAAATAGAGAGCTTCCCAGAAAAATTAAGGGGATCCTAACAAAAAATAAACTATCAAAAATGACTTTGCAACAATATCAACCAGCACTGTGCTACATCTCCGTTGCATTTGGTCCAACTAATTCAATAACAGATAGCGCGTTTCTAGCAGAAGCACCGGAAAGATAGTGAAGGAAGCAGGAACCTAAATTGTAGGTTGCGATAATTATTGTCGAGTAGTACAAGATGTGTCAGAATTTCTTACATTTAACTTTAGCTTTATTATAAAAGTAGGTAATCACAAAAATTTTCACTAATTAATAATTATTTTAAACAATAATTTTTTTTGGATTACTGAACATAGTCTTACAGCTAATGAAGAGGATTTGTGTAGTGGTTATAGCAAGGCAAACATTTTTTGCACAACTTGTTCATACATGGTGTGGAGTGGTAATTTTTGGTGAAGAGTTTGTAGACTTCACAAAATATGATATGAATGAATTTTTTTTATTGAAAAAGATTATGCAGCAACAGCTGCATAATTATTACTGATTATCGAACACTTAATTTTTACTTATATGAGAAAACTTTTGTCTTATGTGAAGCAGAATACAGAGTTAAACATTATCCTCTCCGAGGATTTAAATATAGATGTTAGACATACACGAGGGGAAATGTTGATTTAACCTATCTTTTAAAGCAATTTTACTGTATTATATTCGAACCAACATGATACAGTCATTGTCTTGACTATATTATGACATAAGATGTGTTCCAAAAATATCCGAGTTTGGGAACAGCCCGGTTTATTAGATCATTGTGCTTATTGGATAAATTTTCATTTAGATAAGTTATTAATTTTGAGGATGCCTGAATTTGTGTGGAAATGTGTTACTATGCAAACTCAAATTGAATATTTTAGAGATATCTTGGCAAAAAAAGCTGGGAGATTTTATTAATGTGGATAACTTGGTTTGTGCAAATATTAGGTGGGTATATTGAAACAAAAGTGAAAAATGACAACTTTTATTATAATTTCAGTAAGAAATTTGTTTGCCAAAAGTTGTAACAAAATTAAAATCCTCTCTTTCAATAAATATTCTGGTGTTTAATGAATGTTCATTTAATGCACTAGCAAAGCAAATTATCTGCAATTCAGCATGTTTTCATTAATTTATTACTAAAATTATTACATAAAATGGAAATTCAAATATAGGCAAGAACCTCTATGGTAAATACTTCATATCCTTTTTTTTTGTTTGGTTTTGAAACAAAGTTGTCATAATAATAAATAACTTGCTAGAATGTTATAGAAATCATTAGATCTTCATTAAGACTGAGCTTTTATGAAATTTATTTTTTATTTTCATTTCATTTTCATGAAAATTCATAACATATTTCTCATTTTTGTTTAATGAGAAAAAAGTCGCATTCACACAACTCTGGATATGGTGAAAAAGTTTAACATTAATTTTTTTTGTGAATACTTAAATCTGTTTTAGTATTTTTTTTCAATAAAAAAGTAAAAACAATAGGAAAATGGAATTTAGCATACCTAATTTTAGTTATATACAGGGTTCGTATGGTCCTTGAAAGTCCAGGAATTTAACCCTGCCATGACAAGGCCTTTAAAAAGTCCTTAAATTTATGGGTCACATGATATTTCAACAGTGCTAATGTTTCCTAACATTATTAACTTAATTCACAAATATAAAACCATATTTGTCTCTGGATAATTTCTCTGATATCATTTACTTGATGTAAACAGATGTACCACGGTGTTACCAAGATTGACTCGTATGCTTTCTGGCATGCCGAAGCGTATTATCTGACCCCACATGTTTCTTTTATCTTATTCTCTTTGTTTCTTTTTTGCATGACAATCCAGTAGATCATGGTAGAATATTGTCTTGCTGATGGTCTGAAATATTATCTATAGTGCATTTTATCATACATTATTTTTTACCTTGCCTAACCATGGATTATCATAAAAAGTAGTAAATATTGTGTGTGGTGGGTTAGTTGTGGTACGAACAAGGTACTGTGTCAAAGACAAGAAAAGTGTGAAGTCTGGTGGTTCAGGTTTCTTTTTCCTTTTTGGGTGCTGCAACATGGTTGTTTTGCATGCTATGTAAATTGTAATTTGATTGATTTTTGCTGACGTTGTGATAGTGTTCACTTGTGCACAGGGTTTGGGATTCATTTGGGCAATGTTTTAATTTGTACCTGTGTAAAATGGCAGTTCTTTCGCATTCTCCACTACATGCCTTGAAAGTGCTTCGGTAGTTTTCACTTACCACTGTATGTCTTTTATTTTGTACCAAGTAAAAACTATTAATGCTATTTGTTTATTTATATAAGTAGTGTAATGTGAGAGTATCTTATGTTTTTCACAATGCCTGATAATTGTGTATTTAATGATTTTTGGTTGCAAAACCCCAAATTCAGTAGATGACTACAAAAGGGGCTGACAGAAACAAAGCCAAGTGCAGTTTATGTAGCATCATGTTTGATTAGCAACATGGGTGTATCAGCTTTAACAAGTCATATCAGTGGGGAAAAAAAAAAAACATCTTGCCAGGGAGAAGTCAAAACTTGGAATATAATTCTATCTCCACAGTAAACAAAGAGGTGGTAAACAGACACAAGACGGTTGATCTACAAGTTCAGCGGTGATGGAACAAGGTTGAGTCTGGTCCACAAGGACAACAGGTAATTAGCTCTTTCTTGTCTGGCCTGGACACCTTGAGAGCAGAAATTCTTTAGCCTCTTAAAGTGTGCTATAGGCTGCAGTAGACATTTTTCATACAGGTCCTGTGAAGATATTGGACTCTTGTTTAGACAGATGTTTCCTGATGGTGGTGTTGCCAAAGGCTTTTCATTGGGGGAAACAAAGTGCACATATCTGCTGTTTTGGGATCATACTGTATTTTCAGTCTTTGCTAATGGAAAAAAAATTGAAAGGAATATTCATTTGTTTTGCTTTTTGTTGAGAGTAATAACAGGAAACTTCATCAGAAACAGTTAGATTACCATATTTGGTATTGGGAGTCTGACAAGATTATGTCATGCTATATGCATCCACATTTCTTAGGACACTCCACTGCAGAAGACATGTTTAGTTCATACAAAAAAATTAGTTCCGAAATTGGTCTTCCTAGCATTACTTTGCTGCAGCTTTCTATGGATGGTCCAAAAGTTAATAGGTAATTTTATGGCATGGTTTGTGATCAACTGAAAAAAGACGTACTGGCAGTTGTGGGTTACACATACTTCATGGTGTTTTCAACCATGGTTCAGTTTCATTGACATGGTGTGTGGAAATAATTTTATCTAGTCTGTATTTTACCTTTTCAAGGACACACCAGCTAGGAGGGAAGATTATGTGAAGGTTACTGATAGCAGTGTTTTTCCCTTAAAATTCTGTTCTGTAAGATGGGTTGAAAAGTGGACAGTGGCAGCTCGTGCTATTGAAATGTGGCCTCATGTACTCAAGAATGTAAAGTCTATTTTAGAAAAGAAGTTTCCTAACACCAAATCGGCTATCATAGAAGCAGCAGATGATCCACTCACTCCTGTAAAACTACTAGTTTTTCAGTCATTTGTTAAACAAGTAGAATCATTTTTGATAGCATATCATTCTGATGAGTCAGTCTTGTAATTTTTAGGAAAGGATATGTTGAAGATGCTGCGAGGCCTAAGAGAGAGGTTAATCAAAAATGATGTTATAAAGAAAGCAAATTCTTGTGGCAAACATATCAGAATTAAAGTTGCCAAAAAGAAAATAATTTGCCTGTAAACATAGTACACCAGGTTTTGCGGCAGGCAATTGAGTAAAATATTTGCTTCACAAGGATGTTAACAAGGACCATGACATACTACAGGTATGAATGGAATGTCATAATTTTCTCATGGAAATTGTGAAGAAGCTACAAAATAAGTGTCCTTTGCAGTACTCAGGAATCTCAATTGTTTGGATCGTAGAGAAATGAATGAGAACACAAGCTGTACTGCATGCAGGAGCGTACAGTAGTTCTGCAGACAATTATTTGTCAGAATGTTACCTCTGTTGGTGGTGTTACAAATGATCTGATTGTTTCAGCAGCAGGAGCATGGCATAACTGGAAAAGCTTTGTGGAAGAGCAGGGGTGCAAAAAAGAAACGGAGCAGCAGAATTTGAAGCGAAAATGTTTTGCTAATAAAATATATATGCTCAAGGGAAAAAAAAAAAAAGACTTGAAGCTGACATAAATGAACTTAAAAAATCAGCTGATGAGGCACTCTGAGCAGGCAGAAACAACTGGTAATTTAACTATGGTGTCAAAGTCTTACTGCCTTAGAAGAATAGCAAAAGAATAATCTGCAACACTTGCTAAAGTAAATTGTCAGTTATGTGATAAGTTAAATGAATACAAAAATCCTTTGGGTATTATTTACGGAAATTTTTTTGGTGAAAGAGAGTGTGTGTGTATATATATATATGATGTAGTTTGTACAGATACCAACTCCTTCAATATTATTGTCGTGGTTTCATCAAGGTATTTTTTTTATCACACTATTCAGTATTTTCCAATATTTACTTGCAATGAAGGACATAAACACTGTGAATATCTAAACACTAAATACAGTAGAACCTCTCTATTACGACCCCTCACAGTTCTCAAGAATAGGGTCATGATAAAAAATTTGGGGCCGATTTTGACCCACCCCAACCCCCTATACCTCTAACTTGCCATTTTTGCATGAAGTTCATGTTAAATCATCTCTAGTGCATAAAGAACCACTTTTTAAATTAAATATAAATACCGTATTTATATTTTAATAGCTGGACATCTCCTGATTAATTTGATACATAAGAAAGCCATATTGGACTATCCCTTGTTGTTGAAAGTGTGTGAAAAGATTTGACTATGAATTATTAAAATATAAAGTTATTATTAAAGATATATTACGCAGGTCTCGTGGGCGGTACATTGCTATGAGGCATGTAATGATCAAAAAGTTTAGGTGACGTTGCACAATACGTATGTGCACGCCGTGCTCTCACTTTGGTCTGGCTGTGTATGTAGCTGGGCAAGCGCCTAGATCCTCGGGCTGGGCTGTGAAGTAGGTGGTGATGCTCGTGTCAGGGCTGCTCGAGCGTCATTCAGCTGATGCTAATGCCGTGGCCGACAGGTATGACTGGCACACTGCGCTGGTTATGCTTTGTGTCTGGCCGCTGCCACTCCTGTGCCGTCATTACAGGGCCAGTTCACTTCGTAACAGTGGCCCTGTGTTGGGAAAACGTGCTGATAGATGCAATTCATGTCAATGTGTCGAATTTATACAAAATGTACGCGGCGTGTTGGCCTCTGCACTGGCACGATGAGGCCCGGCAATGTTTATGGGAATATAAATATTTAGTGCGGTCTACTTGAAATATTAATTATCCCGAATTTTTTATCAAAAACTTTTGACGTTTACTATACACACGCACGGCCTCACTCGCCATAATATGGTACTGATAACATAAGACATTTTATTTGCACATACTTATCTTTATTCACTTTACACATAAAATTGACTTCACAAGATAAAAACAATTGCCCACCATAAAAAATTAGCATATTACATAAGCATGGGTGTACATAAACTTAAAAATGATCATTAAAAAAAAGGGCATTGAATTTAATTTGAAGTTATCATACATGTACTGATGAAGAAACTAGTCTTTGTAATGTGCCGCTGTTTTTACAGCAAAAGAGGAGGGATAATGGAAGCGAAAAAAACAGGGATGGTAAGGCTGAGGCGGTGGTATGATATGACTAGGACAAAGAATCCTTACTGACCCAGCCTGCAACTCCCCCCTCCCCCCGCTTTCACGGACAATACACCAGTGTCCCATTCTGGCATTAAGTAATTTATTGCTTCACGCTGCTTGTGACAACAAATGTCAAAGTCTATGATGGTAGTTTGAGAAATGTGCGACCACTAACATCAGTAAGGGCTAGTTTGCCATGAACTGAAAACTGTGGATAATAGAAACTAGTACCGCAGTTGGAGAAAAGGTCTACTACAAAAACAAATCTGCGCATAACTGAAACCGTGGTTCAAGATACAGTGGTTGGCGAGGGATTACTGTATCTATTTTTAGACATGCCTCAAATTCACGGTTCCTCGGGATTGGCTCATAATAGAGAGGTGGTTGTAATAGAAGAGTTTTACTGTATATAAAAACTGCGAATACCTTATTCAAAAGAAGCAAAGAGAAAATCAAGAAAAATGCTCTATTTTGTAATATGTTCCTCCCAGCTTTAATTGGTATGTCTTTATACATTCCTGAGTATTGAAGAAAGTAAGTACAAAGAATGTTATTTCTGATATTTGGGCATATCTTTAACAGTAGTGAAGTGTCCATGGAAGCTATGTCAGCTGCGCTTTCCTTTCATAACTGAGCTGAATTTAATTTTTGTTTAATACCTTTAAGAATGAAGGAATTTCATATGCATATATCAAATATAGTTTTTAGCCTACTTTCGAAAAGAAAGAAAGGGTTACGAGATCACTTTCTGGTTTGTGTGTGTCTGCGTCTGTGTTTCCCCACTTCAATTTTTGAACCGAATTTCACCAAACTCGGTACACATATAGTACTAAGAAAGGACACCTGACTTTTAGTTTTCAACCACGCCCAGCACTTACTTTGAAAATGGTGGCCATTTTTAAAGTAGGGCTATATGTCATATCTCAGAAACCATTTAAACAAAAATTTGTATGTTGACAGCACAAGTTGTAAGTATTAAATTCAGAGGTGAATATTGTTGGTTGCCATTTTGAAAAATAGCACCACATGAAAAAGTAAAGCATTTACATGTATCTCGAAAACTACTCAACCAATTTTCACCAAATTTGGCATGTAAGAAATACTGCGATATGCCAGATAAAGATAAGTAATTGAACTTTATCAGGCACTTATTTTCAAAATGCCGGTCATACAAATATTTTAGGTTTATTTGGTATTACTACCTATATCTTCGAAACCATGTAATCAATTCCAACTTAACTGTGTTTGCTGGAAGTATATATATGTATATATCAAACACCAAATGTGTCTACACAGAGCCTCTTTTGTCCTCATTTTGTAAGATAGTGCCACATGAATGAACAAAATATTAGTCGTATTTTGGGTAACAATTAACTGATTCCAACTAAATATGGCAAACGAGTATTACTGCAGTAGGTGATGTTATCTGATATGTTTTATTTATGTCAGACACTTAGTTTTAAAATGGTGGCCATATAGCTGTTTTAGTTTTGTTATATCATCGAAACCATGTAATTAAATCCAGTGAAACTTTGTATGCTAGCTGTATATATTACAATCATCAAATGTGTCCACACAAAATCTCTCGACTGTCTGCCGTTTTGCAAAATTGTATCATATGGAAAATTAAAATTATGCAATATCTCCATAAAACAACTGATTTATACCAAATTTGGCACACAAGTAACACTATGACAGGTCATGTAAACTGATAAACTTTGAGAGGGTCAGATACATATTTTCAAAATGGTAGCCATGTAAACATTTTAGCTCAAATTTGTTATCTACGAAACTACAAAAAAATTTTCAACTTAAATTTGCATGCTGATAATATCTATTACATGCATAAAAATGTTCTATGCAAAGCCTTATTCCTCCACCATTTTTAAAGAAAGTATAACATGAAATAATACAGTTTTTATGCCGTATTATCGGAAAACAATCAACCAACATCTGTCAAATTTGGTGAAGTTTTACTGTGGTAGACCATATTAATTTATATGATTTAAGTGTGTTTTATTTTCTGAATGGTGCTTATAAAAACTTTTTAGCTTTGTTTGCTATATCTACGAAACTATGTATCAGATTTAAATTTAGCTTTACATATTGCATCTATAGCAATCAAATGTTATAACACATAAACTTATTGTCCTCCATTTATGAAGATCGTCACATGAACAATGGAGGTTTTATTTTAATATCCCAAGGACCAATTAATCAATTCATACAAAAATTTCACAAAGTATTTCTACATTAGGGTATGTAAATGAACCTGTGTTTTGTGCAGCAGGCATGCTTTAATGTCATTTATATAAATAATTAAGCTTAATTTGATATATCTATGAAACATTTGAACAAAATCCAACCAAATATTGTATACAAACAGTTTTAATTAGAGCATTATTTATGCATATGGAGATCCTCTTTCGCCTGATTTTTTGCAAAATAGTATCAGGATCATTTTGTCATATTTCCAGGAAAATTCAATTGATTTCCACCGAAATTTTGCACAATTACAGAAGACTACGTAAAGTTACCAATTTCCACCAAATTTTTTACATGAGAGTGGTGTTATGATAGGCCATGTTAACTTAAGTGTTTTAGTGGTTTTGGCACTTATTTTCAAAATGATGGCAATGTAAATATTTCAGGTTGGTGAACCCCTATCATCCAAACCTTAGATTTATACATTTGAACTTGATGCTCTGAATCCTATCTCCATGATGCAGTTGATTGCAATCTTGCTTAATTTAACGAGTTTTTCTGTATTTGAGTCCTGGGTAAGTCACTTGTATATTTTAATTGTCGTTGTTCTGTTTCATATGTTGTTTAATCTCTAATGATATTGCTGCCAATGAGACATCATCATCTATCTACCGTTTCAGCTTTTAAGAACTTCACAAAAATTTATTTGCACCCATGTAGAGGAAAGTAGGCTCATTAGTTATCAGTTACTACAATTTATATTATGATTCATTGCTTTGAGTTAAGTACGAAACCAGTATAATAACTTTTATTAACATACTTAAATTGCAACCTCTTTTACCTCCAATGGACTGGTGTGTGTCTATGGTAGTGTAAAAAAACAAGCTATGTACCACATACAATTTTTTCTTAGTTAAACACATATTTCACGTTTTAACTGTGCCTTAAGACAACTTTTCAACAGTATGTTTATTCCTTAACAGGTGATGAAGTTAATATTAGTTGTACATTTTAAATATAAACTTTAACCCTTGATAGTGTGCTTTACCATGCAAAATATACCTACATATTGTGCGGGGTTGTAGAAGTGCTGCTGCTGTGAAAATGACTTCCACGCAAGAACCATGAACTCCAGCGATGTCTTACGTCCTGGATGTTCTGGTAACAATGTAGCAGCCATATCAGAACATTTGTGTGTGAGTGACAGTGCATGTATCATAGAAACACTGAAGAAAATTCATTCAGTTCTCTTTCTTTTGAGGAAAAACAAAAAAATATTTGTAAATTACAGGCCTATTCCTCCCCGCGAATTAACAACCAAAACAAAAACCTTCATGTGACATTTTCATCACATACATATGCAAATATCACTTCGTTTTGTGGCTGCAAGAAATTTATGAAACTTTTTGGCTGGCCTTGCTTATTATTTTCGAAAGACAAATCGGTGTGGAATACAGTAGGGTTTATTGATTTGAATAATCTACAGAAAGCAGAAAAACTGCCCAAATTGGCTTTTAACCATATTGTATGCTTAAAAGAGCTCAAACAGTTTGGCAAAATACTTATTGAATTTTGCAATAAGCAGTCAGCATCTGATTAGCATTGAGAAGCATTGTGAGAAAGTGAGGGGAAAAAAAAGGCAGATCGTGAGCCATTTCAAAAGAACATGTTTTTTGGCCAAACAAGAATTTGTCTTTTTGTGGTCATGACGCGCCTGCCACTTTGCTCAAGAAAGGGAATTGTATAGAATTCCTGAATGAACTGGCTGATTCTAGTCTCTACAGGTTTGTCCAGTGATATTCAGCTGGATGTAATATTTTCAGTATCTGAGTTAATGATAAGTGAAATTAAGAATGAAATATCAGAAGCTGCTTTAATTGCACTTTTTGTAAATGAGACAACAGATATAACAGTTAATTCACAGTTGTCTGTAGTACTACATTACATTTCAAGTGTAGAGAATGTGGAGGAAAGGTTTTTGAAATTTATTAACCTAAGTGACAATCGAATAGCCAGTGGTTTTTATTAACATTCTGTCAAAAAATTTTAGAAGAATTTGAATGTTCAAAGAATTTAGTAGCACAGACTTACGATAGAGCTGCTGTGATTGCTGTAGAACATGCTGGATTGCATACGAAAATACGAGCTGTTTATGCTCAATTGATTTTGTTCATTGTTACACTTACATATTAAATTAAATTAGGTTTTTTCTCAGTCTGTAAGCTACACCAAACAGTACAAGATATTCTTGATTTTTTTAATAGCATTCTTAGCAGCTTTTTCGAAAAATCAACGAAGAGGATGTAAGCTTTAGATGCAGAGGTGCTAGAAAGGTTTCCGTCTATTGCTCTGACTCATTGGAATTACAGCAGTAAGCTGGTGTAAACTGTGTGTCAACACAGAGAAAATTTAGGAGAACTCTTGATAGCTGTGGCAGAAAATGGTCGTGTGTAGTTTGTCAGTACAGTGAGAATCAGATGTCTGATATCCGAGGTCCCATTTGGTGGCAGAATACACAGTCCCCATCCCCACGAGTCTTCCCACCTCTCATACTTAGGGATTGAGTTAGCATATATTTAGTTGTTAACATAATTCCTTCCACAATTGCATGTTTAAATACACACACAGGTAGAAGGCTATTTGGTTCTCTCTGTAAGTAATAGTCAAAAAAGGTAACTGGTTATTAATGCAGATGAACCAAATCTTAATATTTAGTCTTAAGTTGCTAATGTAGCAGGTGAATTCCTGATTAAGTTGGGCGCTATAAAACATTCCAGACTTTGTGCCTGCTTGAAAGTGTTGCCAACCTGTATTAGAACAATTGTATAGTTTATTAGAAATACATTTTGAGAATTTTTTGTTAAATATTACAAACTAAAATATCATCACAGGTATGGCCCACGGGGTGTTGCCATGCATATTCTTAAGCTCATGTTATATACAAAATTAGCAGGCTGACTGAAAGAAATGTGCATGTGCATATATAATCAGTCTTATACTAATAAATAATTACTCAAAAATTATAAGAATACATGGTGTCTTGAAAAAATTCTCTGGGAAAAATCATTTCACTTACCACTTCATGGAACATAAGGGGGTGGGGGGTTACCAGCTCTACCTACATACAATGTTGCACTTCGCCACTGATCTCCAAGTTGAATTTAAATTTGTTCCTTTTCTTTCTGTTCCATTTTATACATGGGTACTGCAATTCTCAATACGTTGTGTGTAGGCCCCCCCCCCTCACCAAAATAGTGTTATTGTACAATGGAAAATGTTATGGGGAAAGTCTATGAAGTGTTATTTTTATTTGACAATATGCAAAAGTAAGAGTAGCTGTGAGATTTATATAGTTTGTAGTTTACAACTTTGTACAGTTTGTCATGGATGAACTCCATCAGATCCAATAATTATAACAGAAGCTCTAGGTATTGTCGAAATAAACTAAATATTTAAGTAAAAATTCGGTGTATTAAATATATTTTGTTGTCACCCTTAAAAAATAGGTTTATGGCCTTTGAAAAGTCAGTAAGTTTTTTATACCAATTGCTGTTATAACCTTGAATAAACTTGAACTTCAAGAAATTAAAATAAGCCTCTGATGATTTGGAAATCTAATCCAACACCTATTGTTAGAAAGCTGTACTATTCTTATCATAAAACTGTTTTGACATCAACAAATTTAGAAGTTACAGACTACTAAAACTGTCCCATTTAATTGAATCATTTTAAGAAAAGTTCCTTAGCAAGGTCTATAAAGCGGGCTATCCATGGGTGTGTGTCCGCACGCACAAGAAGATGTGGGTCCCCTGAATCAACATCCACCTTCTCACGACCAGGCCTTTTCCACTGCAGGTCAAACTACGCGAAGGCCCGATCATGGTCGTAATATAGGAGTATTTCTACCTGAGTGATGCACAGAGGCCGTTTCCACTGTGCGTGGTTCCGAGCTCGGCAGACACTGCAGTGCAGGCTTGTATCCTTGTCAATCAGTGACAAGGATCGGGACGTGGATATATCTGAATTCGTTACAGCGCGTATGTTGTTTTAGTAGCTTGAAACCAACGTCTAGAGCAAGACAGATCAGCTGGAAATCTGCGAAAACGTAATCCACTGTATCTACATTCAAAAGTAACTGTAGATAGCAACTGTACTGTAGGGTATTGTTATATGCTCATGTCCACTGAAATGACGTGCTATAAAAGAAACCACTTTTATGCATAACTGCAATTCACAACATTAACAAACCACCTACTTTGCAAATGTTAGAAATGCAAATGGTTGCAACATAATCAATAATTTTGAAAACACTCGCTACAAACTAAATAATTTGACAATTTGGTAATCGTAGGCCTATAACTGCTATTTCACAGTGACTACTGATCGTGCAAAACCGGGGTCAGTGGTCCGAGGGTATTTAAGCTGATCACAATAAGCAATTTGGCAAGCCTTTTTATTTCTCCTCTCAGTAAATGTGTACTTTCGTAGCATATAAGAATAAACATTGCCATATGCCTGTATTTTCAAACAAAATGTTAACACGTCACTATTCCAAAGATTAGACTCTATACTGCTCATTAATTACTGTATTATGGCAGAACATTTTATATATTTATACTGTTTAAATGATTCGGATCGCTAGTTGAAAGTTTTGATTCAAGAAAGCCGATAACATGTTATTAAAGAAAAACATTGGAGGAATTCGTGTTATTCATTGTCTTGAAAGACAAAATGGCAGTGATTATAACATCCAAGTAACGTGCTAGAGGATTCAATAAATATAATTCAATAATTTTGAAGAAGATTTGAAGTGAACTTTGATAATGTGAAAGGGCCTAAAGAATAATAAGTTAACTATCAGGCAGTTTATGAAGTTATTGTTGAAAATGAGTGCTGTACAGAGTTTGTTACTTGTAGTATACAATATTCCGAATTATCCTCCCCGAATTTGTTTGTTTGGGAAACAACAGCAATAGGAAAAAAAATTGTTTTGTCATATTTTATATAAAATTTAGGGAGCCAGAAAGCGGCGTAAGAAATCTACAGCAGCAATGGCGTGCAGACATAGCGTACCATTATTCGAGGTACCGGTGGGGGGAAGGCCCGGCCCATGTTGGAAACAACCCACATGGTGTAGACACTGATTCCACTGTGCGTCTCTTCCCACTCCGAAAGAAGGGTTTTTCCGTCGGAATCTTTCATGTATATGCACAGCTACCTGGCGCCTCTATATAGATCTCCATGCACATGCCCGACACACAGCAAATAAGGCTTTTACACAGCCCACTGCCCTGCAAGTATCCCACCTATGATGTCAGGAGTGATGTGTTCGCTGAACATGATTCGGTGGAAAGTCACCTTAAGAAGTCTCTCTCACACACACATGCACGCTCACACACACATGTAGAACAATGGCTGCAGGAAACAGATACCTTCAAAAGTAACAGGGCCAACTGTGATGCTCCATGGAGGTGCCACATTCTTGACTTTAGCCACTGCTACATTGCTAGGCTGGCAGGGGGAATGATTGACGGCTGACCTAGGCTGTCACTGCCTCTCACCACCCTGCTGGAGGAGTTGATGACTTGAGAGTATGTGCATGAAGCATCAGGTCATCATCTAATGACAAGATACATTGGAAATATATATATATATATATGACTTAGGCTTAATACTATTCCTGAGGGCGGTAAACCCTGGTGAAAGTGCTGTGATGAAATGAGTTTATTTACAAGTGTACAAGCAGCACTGTTAACATAATTTGTGATAGTCTCGAGTTGTAATTGTTCTGAAGCGTTTATACTAATGCTAAGCAAGTTCCTGGAAGTCTACGGGGTTTTGGGGCCAGGTCACCAAATTTTCGCAAGTGGGAATAATGCCAGACGATGCCATTGGTCGGTGGGTTTTCTTGGGGATCTCCCATTTCCCCCGGCCATTCATTCTGGTGCCGCTCCATCTTCACTTCAATCACCCTCATTGGCTCTCAAGACCTCGCTGTTAAGAGCCACCCAAATCTCTTCACTTACTCTACAGGATTTTGGAAGCCAATATTACAAATCCAAGAAAGGGCGATTGTAGGTAGAAGTTTTTACCAACTTTGTTTGGTAATATTTTACCACAGTAATGCTTTCCTTTAGCCTAATATCTTGCACCACAATGCTTTCCTGTAGCCTAATATCTTTCACCACAATGAAATATAGAAATTTATGGTGGTAGAAATTACTTAATGGAAGTGAATCCTATGGGTTCGAAACACTGCCAAACAAAATTCTCTATTTTTCATTTCCTGTTAATTGACAATTTTGAATTTGGGAAAGGTGAAATTAGCATTTTGTGACTTAAAAATGAGGCAGTGCCAAGTTCACTTTCATTTTATGCTTTCTCCAGACAGTTGGATTTGTTTTTTTTTTTAATTTTGTAGCAAAAATCTGTGACTGGTGTAGTGTACTAAAACATAGTAAAGAAAATCCTCCTGCATATTTTGTATTAATATGTTCTTGGTAACATGATTTATTACAAGGTGGACCACCTCCATAATTTCACTGTGATGTGTAGGAGTTTGAAGATTTAGCATTTATGTTTAAATGGATTGCTTGGCTACCACACTACTCTGATTTTACATCACTTTTTTTCCTGGGATAGATAAGGGATGCTCTTCATGTTCCATCACTGCAATTCCATCCATCTACTGTGCACGACCATGTTACAACATACGCATGATGCACATTTAAACATTTGTTGAATATGCTCCTTTTTTTTTTAATTTATAAAAATTTGATCCTAAAAAAAGTATGATTATGCCTTGCGTATGGAGACATTTGGGTTTTTCGTGAAGTTTTATGTAGACCAGGGGCATACATTTGTATCACCACCACCACAACCACCCCAACCGCCACTGCCACCATTACCATTCCTATAGGCCGTTCACTGTAAAGTGAGCACTTTTAAAGCCCTAGTTACTTTTTTTCTTTCAACTGATTTATATCCTTCTACCACTTGTTGATGAAAACTCTACCATGTGAATAATAAACACAGTGTATACATTCACCATACCATAACCAAAAGTCCAAAGCCACAATGAAGTGTATTTATTGGTTATTATGTCTGATGAAACAGATTCAAAAAGTGCTCACTTTACCGTGAATGGCGTATACCACCAATACCACAGCCACCACCAATACTATTGCCATTACCACTTGCTGACACAAATCTGGGTCTGCATATCGAGTACCAGAGGCTTGGCTTGTATCAGTGATTATCATTAGTTGTGTAAAGTCAAGTTTAATTTTTGTTTAGGTTGACATGTCCAAAGTCAAGTTGGAAGTAATGAAGCCATGGATAACCCAAAGAATCACTGAAATATTGGGAATTGAAGATGATGTAGTAGTGGAGTTTGTGTACAATCAGCTAGAAGATGAGAAGGTAAGACAAACAAATTTTTTATTAATGAATTTATTTTATAGAGTTTATTTTGTCATTTCAAGAAATTTCTTACTCTTGTGGCCTGAATGTTTCTTACATGAAAACAGTAAATTGAACAAACTATTACAGTAAGTGAAGTTAGCACTTCAAATAATAATGAAAAACTCCGGTTCCAGTACTACCAATGATAATGGAAGAAATCCAGTTGTAAGTGGGTGGTATTAAGGAAAAAAAAAAAGCTTAAATGTAAAATCAAATCAAATTATAAATTTGTCTATACTGAAATGTAATCTAACTCGCTTGTAAGTTAGCACCACAAATTACAATGTTATTAACTTTATCATGAACTGAATTTTTGTTATTAGCTTTATCACTAATTAAATCTTATGCTTTAGAATGTAAATTATGTCTCATAATTGTATGTATTGTTAGTCCATTCACTGTTACTTCCAACTTTTATGGAGATGTGCTACAAAGTTCTACTTTCAAGATATTCCTCCTCATGCAAATAAAGCTTATATAAGTGTAAAAAATTATGCCAGAGTGACAGCGCACTGCATTTGTGCACACTTACTTCAATTATATTTTGCATGATACCTAGTTCTTACAAGTTATTACCAACACGCGTATTTTCTCTCTGTTTTGATTCACATTAGTTATAAATGGAATATTATGATTTATGGATGAAATGTAAGTAAAAATTAAATTGAACCAAAAATAAGATACTTTTATGCTGACAGAAGTACAAAAGACTTTTGATATATGACATGTAGGAAACATCCAAACAAGTCATGCATGGTGTGATTTTTCAAAGGTTTGGTTCAATAAGTGTGAAGATAAGATATTGCAAATAGAGACTAGAACCAAGACATCAATAGTTATTGTATTATAGGTCTTTTTAAGTGGGGTTAGCTTTTTTAAGTAAGTGTTGCCATCAGTCTATTAAAGATAGTCATCTCAATACCACTATAGTGCTTTATGAGTATTGTGCAGTAGTATAATGCTTTGAATTTGCTTCTGGTTAGACAGTTATTAACTTGAATCACTTGGTTTTTCAAAGTAATTTAATGTGTAATGTATCTTAATAATATTATAAATGCGAAAGTGTGTGTGTTTGTTTCTCAATCACATAATGGCTCAATGGATTTGAATGAAATTTGGTACAGGGGTAGATTATATTCTGGATTAACATATAGGGTACTTTTCATCCAAGAAAAAATGATTGGTTTCATAGCGAATATATAAAATATGCCACCAACCATTTGAGTAGGCACTGTTTGGTGGTCTGTTTTTAATATTCGTTAAAGAAATGTTCGTTTTTCCGGGATAAAAAGTTCCCATGTGTGTAATCCAGAATATAGTCTACCTTTGTACCAAATGTCATCTAAATCCGTTGAGCTGTTACAACGTGATAAAAATGTCAACAAACTAAAATAGGATGCATTATCTAAACTAGGTAGTGCCAAAGTAAAATTTATTTATGATATTGAAGTACTACAAACTTGTTTATTCTTACATTTCTTTTCTGTATATTTGTTTTGTTAATTTGGTCAATTTGTAACGTAAATTAATTGAGTTTGGCTATTCTTAAAAACAGACTTTATTTGCTCTGTGTGTGTGTGTGTGTGTGTGCGTGCGTGCGTGCGTGTGTGCGTGTGTGTGTGTGTGTGGGGGGGGGGGGGGGTTGGTTTTGAAGATTCAATCAATCAATTCGTTAGGTGAAGATTTTTATTCGGTAAGGCATTTTTAAAAATTTCATTTTAAAACATGTCTGGCAAACTTAAATCAAATCTTTCACAGATATCAACTAAGGCTTGGGCTATGAAAGTAGCTAGAAGGCAGGAGACGTTTCCTCATGCGAAGGTTTGAGCACGCAGTATGTCAGGGAACTTGTAGAGCTAATGAGAATCGAAAACAAACGTAAGTTCGGCGAGAAGAGCAAGCTGAGCGCCAATCCAGCTTAAGAGTTACTAAAACGCCGGAGAAGATGCAATTTCGGTGACAACAGCATGCCGGATATTTGGCGTTGCAACGAGCTAATGAGACCGCTGAAGAAGCGGAAGCCCGCAGGCGATCTGTTGCTGAAAGTGTGGCACAGCGACGGCAAGCGTTCACTAGAAACATGTGGGCTTTATTTGAAAAAAATACATTTGAATACAATGCAACTCTTGATTACTCCAGACACAGGCTCTTAAAAATGGAGAGAATGAGTGAAGAGCACAGAGTTTGCAGAGCACTGAAATGGGAAGAAGAAACCACAGGAATATGTTATTCTGAAAGAAAAGTATCCGTTCCCCTATTAGAGGAGCCAGTAGAACCTCTGAAACAGTTTTTTTTTTTTTTTTTTTTTTTTTCGAAACAAGAGGAATCGCTGCAGTTTCTGAAGCATATTAGAAAACATAACACTTGTTTCCTAATGGCGTCGTTTGGATCCAATAAAGTTGTTGCAATGCCATGATTTTCACAGGCATTTACTATCCAAGGACAAGTCAATCACATAATTGGATCCCTGCTTCCTGTGTCAGCAATCACAGTTATGGAAGGTTTATTTCACGGGCAATGAGGAAACAGAAACTGAAGTACGTTGTAGGATCATTCAAAGGGCCGAGAGAGAGACGGTAAAAAAATACACCACTACATTACAACAACCGTTTGATTAGTGAATTTAAAACGGCTCTGGAAAACATACCTGATGAAAGTTGTAAGGCAGTAATTCACCAAGACAGTGTGCTGTGCGGACAACACTAGAGACATTACAATGTGCTGATGACCAGCGAGATCGTGGTTGTGATAGCGACCAGTGATCAGATCACTGCTTGGGACATCTATGTCCTTTAAATCTGTAATCTCACTTAAACTTTTTTCTCTAGTGCGCACTTCACGTCGCTTAAATTGAGTGTCACTGTTTTAACTAGTTTCGTTACAGCTTTTGAGGTAGATTTCCTTTGTTTGCACATGTCCGCAAGTTAGAGTAAAATTATGTAGTGTAACCTTAACAAGTAACATGCACACACTGGAAGCTGTCAATTAGTAATCTCCACTTACCGCACACTTTACTGTGGAGTTTTTGCGTTTGCAAAAATTATTATAGCCCGAAAGGCGGTGCTATTCTATGCATGCATTAAGTTTTACCAAGCAGAAGCACACACTTTCTACTGCTATAAGACAATGGGCGTCCCTTGTGTACGGTCATGTTGGCTGTTGGGGAAGCTTAGCTCGCGCCTTTGCTCAACGACCGGTAATGCTGACTCTGACTTTCACAATGTAAGGCAGTGCCCATACTGTTGAATGGGATGTAGCATGCGTTTACTATTATACTTAGGGTTGTTATTGTGAGCTGTATTTGGGCTCTGAATTTATGGTGTTGAATTAAAAACATTATATGATAATGGAGGGCTTAACAAAAGGTTGGAAGTGTGAGGTGCCTCCACCATTTGCTGTGACCCCTCTACTGCTAATGGGTCACGCATTCAATCACAAATGGGAAGGTGTAGTTCATTGAGTATGAGCTCTTATAAAACACTGCAATTGATTATAATCACAAGTGGATGCAAATAAGAAATAGAAAGCACATTATTTTACAGAGTTGATGCTTCACGGTAGCTTTGAAAGTCCAATACTTATTCCAATCAAAGTGCTGACTTACACTCTGTCTGCAATTACTTTATACTTTTGCTAACCTTTGCCTCACGTCACTGGGGACGCCATAACGGGAGAAATATTTACCCACGAGATCAAAGGCAATGTCACCCTGGCCCGTCTCAATGGCCGCACATCTCTGGAGTCGAACTCGGACCGTAGTCTGGTGGTCCTCATGGCGACAATCTCTGTTGTGGCCTTCAGGTGGCGGCTGGATTCAAAATGGCCACGAGCCTCCAATGCTTGTGGTATGTATACAGGACGACCCAGCCTTGTTTGGGATACCCTTCTGTTTCCACAACTGCCGGTGTCTTGGCTGACTTCTTCCCAACGGTCTGCTCGGCCTAGCACCTTAGGCTGGTGCTGCTCGCAGCAAACTTGATAAAAATGTTAACCAAATTAAATACAGTTCAGCTGATGTCATAATACATAGTGTCCCTTCATCTAAACTAGGTAGCACCAAAGTAAAATTTTTTTATGATATCGCAGTATTATAAACTTGGCTATACTTACATTTTTGTTTTCTTTATATTGATTTTGTTGATTTCCTCAATTTGTTATATGAAAAGTAATATAAATGATCATGGTTATTAAAAATGGAATTGATTTGAAATCTGATTATTGGTTTTGTCAATTTAGTATTTATTTATAGTATTGGTTTTGGAGATTAGATCAATCAATTTGTTAGGTGAAGGTTTTTGTTCTGTAAGGCTTTTTTAAAAATGTAATTTTAAAACATGTCTTCCAAACGTAATTCAAATCTTTCACAGATATCAACTAAGGCTAGGACCATGAAAATAGCAAGATGGTAGGAGACGTTTCCTCAAGCAGAGATGCAAAGGCTTGAGCAGGCAGAACATCAGGTAACTTGTAGAGCTAATGAGACTTGGGAACAAATGCAAGCTCTGCGAGAAGAGTAAGCTGGGCGCCAATCCAGCTCAAGAGTTACTGAAACGCCGGAGAAGATGTAATTTTTGCGACAACAGCAGCCAATTATGACTGCTGAAGAAGCGGAAGCCTTCAGGCGATCTGTTGCTGAAAGGGCGGCACAACGACGGCAGGCGTTCGCTAGAAATACGTGGGCTATATTTGAAAAAGATACGTTTGAGTACCATGCGACTCTTGATTACTCAAGTCTGAGGTTCATACAAATGGAGAGAATGAGTAAAGAGTGGAGATTTTGCAGAGCACTGAAATAGAAAGAAGAAACCGCAGGAATGTGTTGTTCTGGAAGAAAAGTAGCCGTTCTCCTATTAGAGGAGCCAGTAGAACCTCTGAAACAGTTGTTTTTTTTTTACGAAACAGAGGAATCGCTGCAGTTTCTGACTTGTATTAGAAAACATAACACTTGTTTCTTAATGACGTCGTTTGGAGCAGATAAAGTTGTTACAGTGCCGGGATTTTCATATACATTTACTATCCAAGGACAAGTCTATCACATAATTGGATCTTTGCTTCCTATGTCGAATATGTAACCAAAGTTTTTTACAGGTTTATTTCATGGGCAGTTAGGAAACAGAAACTGAAGTACGCTGTAGAATCATTCAAAGTGTCGAGAGAGAAACGGTACAAAAAATACACCACTACACTCTAATAACCATTTGATTAGTGAATTTAAAACGGCTCTGGAAAACATGTCCGGTGAAAGTTGTACAGTAGTAATTCACCAAGACCATGTGCTGCGTGGACAACATGAGAGAAATTACAACCTGCCAACGACCAACGAGATAGCGGTCCGAGATTGCGGGCACTGAACTGATTACTGCTTGCAGCATCATGCTGGAGGCGCGCAATGGCATGCTCTTTAGATTTGCGGACACGCACAAATTTTACAGCGGCCTGGCTTACCCGGTGATATTTTGGAAAGGTCAGGAGGGTATCACTTTGACATACCCCAAATTATTCCAACAACTAGAGTACCGATGTTCAATGAAAAGGTATCCTGTATGAATTACTATGCGTTTATCATCATGGTGCACCATAATGATTACAATTTACTTCTGCACTGTAGACAACTTTTACACCATTTTTTGGTGGATACGTTGTGCTGATATCAAGTGTAGAATAAAAGGGCTCACAAGAACTAAACGCCCCAAAAATACAGACACAAGAAAAGCACATGTGGATCTAGTTGTGTCCAGTATATATACTTACCAAAATGTGAGAAAGCCAAGCTGAACCTAAATATTGGCTTTCTATAATAAAGAATATTAATTACTGGGGATCCCCTGCAAAATGATAACATGTGCTAATACCTGAGTCTCTGCAGGAGCCGAGAACAAAATTTTACTAGGCCAACATGGCCGCTTTAGTTAGGGCAGCATTCTTGAAATTACATTTCAGAATCAAAAAGAATCTTTTTTTTTTTAGTTCATGAAGATGAAGTAATACGGCTTGTCTAACAAAATAATGATTAAATTTTCAGGTTTGTGTTCACAAAATAGTTCCAAGCACATGCAGAAGCAGATACAAAAAAAAAAAAAAAACTTTTGTCCTGTAGACGAGGCGAGGCTATTAGACAGGGCATCACCAGCTGGAAGTATCTCAGGATTTTGAATCAGAAATCAGGCTGGAAGTGGCAAACACCATGCCAGGACCAAATTGGTTGTTCTCCTGCCAGGACGACTAGGCACTCGTACTAAATAAGTGGCAAAAGGGACACCGAAATCGTGCAAATGCCACGAGAACTGCTACACATGAAAAAAATGCACAAAACATAAGTTATGGGTCATAAAACATTATCCAAAACACCGGAGGAATAATAATCCAACAGAATCACTTACCCGCAGCGGTCGAGAAGTTATTTTAACATTAAAAGAAAAGGATCCTTGTAGAAGGAGAATTAATATCAAGTCGACATGCCATTACCAAGGTTGAGAAGAAACCAACACAGACTTTTCAAGGACGTTGCCAGACAGTATCGATACTGGACAGCTGTGCACAATCGATATACATTATATTACAATATTTTACCAAACAACAAATACGAACTTCAAAATGTTTTGGTTGAACTATGTTATTAAACACAATAATAATCCTTTGTAAAATTATATTTCAGTGAAATATATGACACATGTCATTTAATGATTGCTTGTTAATATCAGGAGAATAATATTTACTCTAAACTTGCCATCAGCAATGTCAAAAATGAAAACCAAACAACAAAGTGTACAATCGATTAAAATTGAACGGAAATATTTCATTAAAATAATTCATTAAAATATTCTGACAGAATAAACAATCTTTCAATTTACGAGAATAAAATATTACACACAAAAGGTTTATTTTATACTGTGTCACTTCCTAAAGTGCTTTAGGAAAGCCCACAATATTTGCTCAGCAAAAGTCTTTTCATATGCAAAAAGATGAGCAAATAACCTTAAAAATTTTCAGAATAAACACAAACGTGAAACAGTGACGAAAAATAATAACAGAATTAAGGTAACAGTAAATGACAATATTATTAATAACCAAATTAGATGCGGGAAACAACATGAGGATTTTGCAAAATTATTAGATGAGATTCCCACAAGGGAGCACTAAAATAGCACATGTCCAACAAAACAAGAGGGGTGGTGCCACGAAAGGCGGTACAACGTATGTGATGATGGAAAGTGAGCACTTGAGATATATATCTCGAAATCAGAACAAGTTGCAGGCATAACATTATATTCACTTACAGGATGCACTAAGAAATGATGCTGACGTCAATCCTAATAATTTAGGGCAAATGATGATTCTTCCATCATTTCTTAACAGCCGGGGGAGAAGGAGGGTGTGCGTATCCTTGTCTTCGTCTGGTTTTATTAGGAGGGTTGAGAAAGGGGGATGCAGGTGCTGATTTCCTCCAGGGTGTGATTGCTTTGCCCTTCAGCAGTGCTAAGGATTATATCTGGTATTTCGCCTGGTGGGTCGCGGATTTGCCCACGTTGGGGACTTAGTGGGGCACCGCCTAGTAGAAGGGCTGAGAGTGGGTGGAGGGGAATCAAACCCCAGGGTGTGAACGTGATCATGAACGTCTCTCTCCCAGGGAGCTTGATCTTACTCACAGTGAAGGCCGTCAAGAAACGTGATGCCAGCTGTCACTAATAAAGAAATAAAATATAATAATTGAAAATGATTACGATAATGATGTAAGGGTGTACTAATTTCGACCCTGGAGAACAACCTAGTCAGTTTTGCGTATGCTACCAGGGCACCTGTACGGGGCTGGTCTGGTCGGCTTACAAGTTGGGACGAAGTCAGTTGCTGTGATAACTACCCTGCTGTTATGTACCGGTTTAGGGGGGCTTATTATGTTCCCGGATGCAGTACGAATCTAGCAAGTGGTAGGGGGAGTTTGCTTAATGAGTCCCTCAGGCGTAGGAGGTACTAGATAACTCACATGATTTAATTTTGCCCATGGCCAACAGATTCCTAACAGCGGGTCCAGGTAATAATCACAGTTCTCTTCAATAGATGGGATTTCCCTGATTGATTCAATGGGTCTCACCGGGGGTTGAGTAGGAACTAGTGTAGGAATACTTGTGGGTTCGACGTGGGTTATATCGTCTTACTGAGCTAGCTCTCGTAGTGCCCGACAGACTAGTCGTCTGATCTGGCTATTGTGTCCACCTACTTTCATATGCATCTGAATACTGAATGGGAAATTTGTGAAATTAATGAAGTTCTTCAATAGGCTCGTCAGTACACTGAGGGTTAGGATGGCATGCTCATAACCTAGTAGTCGGCGCTCAAGCCTTCCTGGGTGTAGTCTTGTGCAGAATCACTATGGTAATGAGCAAGATAAGGTACCAGTTAGATGATGAGCATTTATGCAGGTATGCACGGGTGTACCACACATATCTCAGAAGTTCCCGGTCTTATACAGACTAAAACTTTATTTAGGCACCAGGAAACCTAAGGGGTTCGGCCCACTCGTGCTTAATTCGTGAAGTCGCTTGTTAATTATTGAGCCACCAAATGCAAGTGAATAATTTACTATTAATTTACTATATTCTATTCATGGTAAGGTGAACACTTTTTAAGGTCCTGTCAAATTTTATTTTTTCAATTAATTTGTATCTTTCCAGCAGTCTTTAATATAAACATTGCCTTTTGTCTAATAACCACAGTGTGTACATTTTACCACTATCAAATGTAAACGACTGAGGCTGTAACAAAATACATTTATTATTGTAGATGTCTGTTGAGATGGCCTTAAAAAGTGCTCACTTTACCGTGAACAACCAATAAAAATATGTGAGAGGGAAATAAATAACTAGCTCACCAAAGGTTACATTTAGCACAGTGTATTTATTGCTGCTTCATGAAAACAAATATGATATGCAGTTCTGTAGAAACTGGTCTAAATTAATTAAATAATTGATTATATGTTACTGTACGTCAGGTGAAGGCAAACCTGAATATTGAATATTTAAATCCAAGAGAAACTCCAAAACGTTTAATTGAAATTGACAGCAAATAACGAGGGATGGTTTTGTCCTGAAGGGACAATGTTTACGGTCTGTTACTGTAGAGTGCAAGGATTGACTCAGGTTAGGGGGTGCAGGGTTAAGGACATCATGATACCTTTGGAACTTCACCTAGTGGTTTCTTCCGCAAGCAGCAGGGTAGACGTTGGAGCTTCTGGAGGAGCCATCTTCTGGTTGCTGGAGTTGGTGTGAGTGAGCCTTTTCATGCTGGAGGGCCTTCTTCAGGCTGGAGAGTCTTATGCAGAACCTGGAGACTAGCGAGAGCAATTTTTCTTCTCTTTATAAATCCAAAATTGCAGTTTGGCGGCTGTCACAGAGGTGCAGGGGTTGCTAAGTCTTCCATCGCAGAGGTTGGTTATTACAGGGCAGTGGGCTGTGCCACGCATTTCTTATCGCCCTGGCTGGATGCTGCTGACATATTTACTGCCTCCCCATGAGGCTCGGCAGAGATGACACTGGCTGCAGGGGTGCTGCTCTCCTCCGGCATCTCCATTAACTATCTTATCTTACTCTGGCATGTCCTTGGCTCGGTGGGTAAAACAAGCGTCGGTTTCGGGGGTGACGACTGCATGTTAATTTTTTGGTGGGCATTGCAATCTCATTAAATGTCTTTAATGATCCACACATCTGTAGTTGTCCAATCTGTGTGGAATCAACCTTGTAGCCATGCGATTAATTGTCTGCCGGTGATTGACTTGTCCCGTAGTTCTATCAATGCGTGGTGATGGGGCTAAGTCGAAAAGTAGAGAGTGCAGGTGTGCTGCGTCAGTGAGAAACTTGGAAATATTAGGAATTCTGGGAAATTGCCAGACAGTACATTTTCATTCATAATAATAAAGTATTTCATAGTTAAAACTGGCATCTGTTCATCAAAAAGGGGAGATTGTGTAGTTTACAGTTGTTTGTACATGCAGAGGCTATTTATAATATATAACCATGGCACAGAGTGTGACTGGATGAAAAAACATCATATTACATAAATATTATTTACTGCATAAATGATTCTATCACAAACAATGCGTGGTTTTAATAAATAAATAAATAACCTTTATTTTTGCTTTGTTGTTGAAGTGTGAGGTAAGAATAAAAAAAAAAAAAAAAATGGCGAGCTTGCCTCAGTAAGGCTTGGCGATAGGAAGCTCAATCCAAATTATTAGCAAGCAGAATCGCTTCACACGGAAATATGTTACTTTAAAATATTTATAGAGCACACTGAAAATTTTAACATTGAAATTTCTTTCACATATTTGCATTTTATTCATGAAATAGAGTCATTTCATGGGGGTGTCGTTTTATAAGCGAGCAGCACCCACTGGCCAATAGATGGCAGCACCATCACTAATTTTGCTGCTGTCACAAAATTTTATCTATCATGTCCTTTTAAAATAAATTTTTCATCTTGTGCGGGCTCAAAACACTTGTGTTTGAAATATATTTTGTAAAATAATGTAGAAATATTTGAAAAATACTCTGTGATAGAGGTGCGGTCGCTTCAATTAATATGAAGCTTGCGCGTTGCGACGTTAGCAGCAAGCACTAGCTATGGCCTATGAAGAAGAGACAAACGAAAGTAAACTATCGCATACGGTGTTCCATTTTGATTAAACACCTATTCCAGAAGGAAGTTTAATTTGTTACACTTAACAGCTGTTTTGTAACAAAATAAAATAAAATATATAGACATTTAGTCTACAATCTCCTTCCTGCCCACATATTTCTCCGATGTCTGTTGTGCAAATGTAGACTGTCAAAATAGTTACTGTAAAATTTTCTTGCAATTGTTCACGCATCAGCTGTTACAGGATTTTGTGTGTGTGTTGATGTTAATTTGATTTATAATGTTGCCACACACTGGCTGTCAAAAAATAGAATTCTTATATGACTTTATTATTTGTTTAATAACCTACGTGTAGAGTATGTAGGCCAAAAGTAAACATTCCCCCCTTCCCCTCAATTGTTTTAATCAAGAATATAGTTTACCTGTGAACGCTTAGCTAGTCATTACCCTGGAAAACCGGGAGTTTACTGTATTTTAATGTCAGCAATGTCCATAATACTCGCAGTTAAGTTGGCAGTGAACTACGAGAAGTAGTTCCTTGTTTTAACGTCTTTATAGTCGTAAAGATAAAAACAGTTTTCATGTGCAATTCAGTTTCTTTTGTTGTATGCAAATAATACAATTTGGCATGATTGTAACATGTTTATATTTTTAACTGTTTCACATCATCACCTGGCTGATGCAACATTCGAGTTAGCTGGTTAATTTTTTTTCCAGTCTGCACTCTGTGAACAAAACAGAGGTGCATGACCATGATTTTGAATGTTAGTATGTAACTTCTGAAATAAAGTATTTACACTGAAACCCTGTTAAGACATTTCAGAAAAATACTGAAAAATGTGTGCTTACTAAGCAGGAAAACTTCTTAAAATAGTAAAATTGTGTATGTGTAATAGACCAAGTGCAACCTTTCTAAAGCTTAGTAAGCAGGAAAACTTCTTAAAATAGTAAAATTGTGTATGTGTAATAGACCAAGTGCAACCTTTCTAAAGCTTAGTAAGCAGGAAAATTTCTTAAGACGGTTTGACTGTATTAACATATAAAATAGAATATTTTTATACATGTTATGAGTGACGTGGCATTGTTTGTTATTGCTTTCTGCTGTATTTCAACATAGTTTTTTGTCTCAGAAATTCTTGAAATTTCACATAGTATGCCTACCTGGAAAATGTGTTGCTTCGTGCGACAGTTTTATGAAATACATTATCGTCATGGGGTATTATGGTGAGGTTACGTTTATATCAGTATATACATTAAGATTTTATAAGCAAAAAAGGATTTTTTTTCATAAGCAAAGCAGTAGGCCTTAGCAAATTGTAGTGTTATATGCTTTAAAAACAACATGGCTGGGTGAATTTTCATGAAACTTGCATTGAGTGACAAATATTACTGTACCTGTAAAAATTTGGAATAATTCTGTTCAGCATTTGAGTTTCATGAAAATTGTTTTCATTACCCATATTGCAATAGCAGTGCCAGCCATTTGCATGTGCATAGTCTCGTTTTAAAATATTGATGTGTGAGGTATTAATGCAATATAATTATACTCGGTAAGTGTTGTTAAACATAATTCTGGGGTCATTCAACAATTAATTGAGGCACATTGTCTTCTGTGTGGAGGAATAATACACCATATTATCTAAAATAATGCCTTTCTTTAATGGGCGAGCATCTCGGCTGTAACATATTCTTTAAAGGTGAACGTTCAAAACGTCTTGGCGTTGCTTTTATAATGGGAAAAAGTGTAATATTTAACTCTTTTGTTATTCTGTTGAAAACTAAATTAAACATATTTGCATATGTCGTCGGAAGTGTTGACCACAATTAGAGGCATTAATTGACTATAAACATAAAAAGAATAGTGAACATAAAATCAATATTCACAAACCAATATTATTATCTGAGATTAGTGTGTATGTTTTTATAGTGCTGATTACAGTATTAATTATTTAATGTTGTTTATTTAATGAGTATGCAGTGGACATGAAGCCAGCTGATGTAAACACTAGCTGAAAGTCATGTAGCAGTGTTTTTTTGATAGGTACACAAAGATTCGCAATCAGTGGCCTGAAAGTATAAATTTAGCAGGGCTTTCAAAAGTGCTTACTTTACCATTGACAGCCTTCAAATCAAATTACAGTGTTGTTATGAAAAAAAAAAAAAAAAAAAAAAAATATATATATATATATATATATATATATATATATATATATATATATTTATTTAATACCAATAAAAAAATTTAGACAGTGGAAAAATATTTGATTTTGAAACATTGAATGTCTTAGGTTAGATTACATAACACTTTTTTTTTAATGGATTTAACTTCATCAATAACTATTTGTAAAATAAATGTCATTCTTGATTTCTAAGCATTGGTGTCCATCCAAAAGGTGTGGAAAAGTTACGTTCAAATTGTAAGCTGTGTGATTTTTACCTGACTCACAGAGCTGATTCCTTCTCTAGTTGTAACAGTAGAAGTGATGGTATCTTTGAAAGAACTGGTACCCGAAACATCAATAAACATTTGTTGAGCATTGACGATTTGGTTTTCAAAAGTTTAAAACCCACAGCTGTCAGGATCTGCATTCTTTTTTTTAAATGTTATTTCCAGTTCATTTGTTTCAACTTTATGTAATACATCCTGTATACGTTGTACCTTGGAAGCACCAAGCATTCCCTTTCACATACCTCTCAATATTAAGCAGAATTTATACAGCACAGTAGTATTTGAAGTGTTCAACCATCTAACAAATCAACTTTTCAGAATTTTTAACACAATTTTAATGTTTTTGAAAATCAACTCTCTAACTAGGAACATCTTTAAGAATATTAAAGCCAGCCCTAAAAAATTTTAAAACTTCTTACCCAATGGCTTTTGTTCTACATTAAAAATCATTGATTATAACATTCAGTCAACAAGTACCTAGGGTCTGCAACTTACAGCGAGATGGATAATTCTCTGTACAAATTCCATTTGCAGATCACTAATGAAACTCAAGACTCACATTAGGTCAATCCAATAATACTCTAGCCAATGCTTCAAGATACAAAAGTAGTTCTTTGAATGCAGTAAATAGATATACCTCTCATATACTGTATAAATGCTGTGCTACACTGTGCTGTATACATTTCCTCATTTGATTTATGTCAGAAGTGAACAGTGAAACCCATTTCCCGCTTCTGAAAATGTTTAAGCATTTGTCAAAGAATATAATAAAATATTGTTATTTTCATCTGACCAAAGTGGATGAAAATAGTAGTTAACAATTTAGAAACACTGTTAGATACAATGCTGCAGTCTTAGCAGCAGAAGATACTGATATGTTATTCATGACTGTTAGTACCACAGTATTGTTAGAGATATATCTATACATTGTTATTTCATCCTGAACAGACACTCCAAAATCTGGACCTTCGTAGATCATCAGTTGGTTAATGTGGGTCAAATTGGACTTTTCCTCCAGGGCGTACTTACAATAGATCTAAAAGGACGTCACTTGCTTCAGAATTTGGTAAAGGCGTTCCCAATAGCCTTGTGTTGTCCCCAAGGTGTTTCCTGTAATACAGCCACATTAACTGTCCTTCTCTAAATGCATCACCTACAACTCTGGGGTCACGTTCAGCATTCTTCTTGGTGTTAGTAGACACTGGGATATGTTCTTTTGCTCCTTGGCTTCTTGCTTGTGAAGATGCAGGTGTGCAACTTAATTGGTTAACTGGACTTCTGTCTTGGTTTAGTCTGTATAAATTGCTGGCTGATTTCTTAAGCAGTCTGGCTCCAGTTTTTGTTCTTTTTATCACTGTGTAGCAATCTTTTATAGTTTCCTCACTCAAGTACAGTGTTGCCATGATGGGTCTGAGCATTGGATTAGCATTACTGTAAGTTCTAATTGCTGGTGAAGCTGTCCTTTGGTATGTTTAATCAATGATTGGTGTCACGTGTCATCCCAGGGCACAGGGCTTGTGTCACTGCTTTCCACAGTTACAACATTCTTGCCACCTCAGTCTATCAGGGACATGTATCGCTACCTGCATGGAGTTGTGAAATTCCCCCACAGCCATCTCGACTCTCCCCAACAAGCTCTTGGTCATACTCATGTCTTGCTGTCTGTTCCTGCAGTTCCTTTGGGGACGCAGGGCTCTCAAATGTCCTATTGCCATACTCTCAACATTTCTGACACTTTGATGGACAAAAATGTGCAATGCCCTTGACCTCAAGGATGCGGCAAATGGACTTCCAAACCGTCCAACAATTTAAAATCTTTCAAAAGAAAGAACCCTCATTGAACAAGGCACTGAAAATGCATAACAAAAGAATTATCCAACATTTTACACAAAGAACACATGAATTTTGATTAAATTTTCTTTAATTTTTTTTTCTTTTCTGTTTCAATGTTTGCATACACACATGCAATTATTAAATATTCATTCTCCAGTTTCACCCCTTTCAAATATGTCTTGGGAAATTATTTTTCAGATTTTTAGCTTTCAATATTTTCCACTGAATATATTTTTAAAACATCCTTTTAATAGCATAAAATTTTATGCATTATACATGAGTATGTATATATTCTTATAATATATGCTGGCCACTTACAATTATAAATTTTTACTTGGCCAATACTTAGATAAATAATAATTGATTAAATGCAATAATTACTTCAAATCCAATGAAGATGAATTCTTTTACTTTTGATTGATATGGAGAAAAGATTCTTTAAATATTTTGTTCAATTAATAGTTTTATTAACGTAAAAACTGCTATTCATAATAAAATTAAGACATTAAATTTTATGTTTCTGGAATATTGTCCAATAGGAGAGCAACACATAGAAATATTTAATTTTTCCTTAGCCAAATCTACAAAGTATAACAATATTAAATTTGTTTGTCCTGTTGCTTTGGCCATTTACAACCTACACAGGCCAACTTGGGTCTTGTATCTTTAGAAATGACAAACTAGAAAAATGTGAAAATTATGCCACTAAACTCTTGATTTTTTTTTGTACAAATTTTCAGTAAATTTATATTTTGGCTGAACAGAAACATAGAGGCCAATTCTGAAATTTCAATAGAAATTTATACAACAGTTTCTTTGAAATTCTGACTGGAAATGTCTATTTTAAAAAATATGCATATTTTTTTTATCTCTCAGGGATAGTAATAAAATTTATCTTGAAAAGAGATATTATTAAAATTTTTGGCATCTTTCCAAATAGAGTTTGTTATATTGTTGGATTTATTTTCTCTTGCCAAACTCGAATTAGTTTCAACTAATTTTGATAATATTTTTGGCCATCATGGCACCTATTTGTATTATCACGAATCAGTGTGTGTCTGCCCTAGACGTGCCATTTAGGCCTGAAATTTTATTTTTACTTAATTCATAATTTAAATCATGTTTACCTAACTTGGTGCTGTAGTGTTCCTTGAAGCGGCTGATCGACCCTGAATGAGCCAAAGCGCCAGCTTATATACAGATTAATACCTGAATACCCCTTAGAGGGGTTCTAATTTTCAGTAACCAATAAGAGTTCACATGTCCAAATTCGGATGCTGTTCATTTCGTCTTGTAGGGTGGTAAGAATTGATTGGCCAATAGACACATACTTGGCCTTATAGGGATCAATTGTTCAATTTGGGCCTAGAGGGGTTTGGCAACTGACACCCACTTGTGTCCATATTTGGAGGTCGTCACTGCCATGTATTCAAACTTCCGGCCCACACACGTGTAGGCCGGAAGTGATGTCAGCCACCGGCACTTCTGCGCAGGTGGTCACACCACTCTGCTACAGTAGCGAGTCCCAGGTGCGGCAGCCAAATTCCAGGAATCAGCCAGTCGGCTAGCACCTGACTTTGGTGCACTCTCCACCAACGCGTGGCGGAGTTGACAACTAGATTTCAGTTGCGAGTGAATAGTGTTTTGTGAGGCAGGCGCACTGCCTGTCACTGCCACGCCGTACTCCAGGCTTGTTGACGCAAGCTTCTTTGTAGAACGTCCAGAGTCCAGAAAACATGTTAGCTGGTTGTAGATGATAGACAATTTAAAT
Source organism: Dryococelus australis (assembly GCA_029891345.1). Lineage (NCBI taxonomy): Eukaryota > Metazoa > Arthropoda > Insecta > Phasmatodea > Phasmatidae > Dryococelus > Dryococelus australis. The sequence continues at coordinate 3,044,571 of CM057009.1, read as the reverse complement.
AAAGTTGCAAATTTCGTGTCGGCAGGTAATTTTCTAGGAAACCAGGATAACAAACCGGCCAGCTCGTTAAAGTAGCGGTAGACGTGACGGTCAAGTCGGGATGCCGTCATAAGTGGAACTCTGTACCACAGACCATGGCAGCAATGTTTGTCATGGTGGCTTCCAGCTTCCTCAAGATATAAATCCTTCAATATTCCTGCAATAAGCTACTGAAAACGAACTTTCTTGGTAATACAAGTTGCTCGATGTTCAATCAATTTTTGGAGACAAGGAGAGGTGAACTGAACTATATGCTTCTGGGCATATCATTTTATTCGGAAGTGGCTGCCTATTGGGTTAAATTAATATCTTGTATAAAAATTATGTTGATTTTATGCCAAATAAAAGTAAACACCAACTTTACAGGGGGATAGCTTCTTAAGCACAAGAATTTCTAATGTTTGCTTCACGTTTATTTAATAACTAAGGGTTACAGTGTTTAGTTACTATGTAAGAAAATAGGCTTGTGTGGAAGATTTTTTCTATTAAGTAGATTATTGGAAAATTTCAGCATCCAGTTTATGTTAAAATTAACAGTTTCAAAATTTTTTACCAATTGGGGATATGAAAAGTTGGCAGGTATACAAGTTGTCCCATTGTACCATTGTTCTGCTTTGGCTGGCTTCTCGCTCATGGAGGGTGAGTGTTCCATGAGGTTAGCATCTGATACATTCTGTAAGTTTTCAACCAGATGCAGGCCAGGGTTAAGGGTAGTGTTGTCGACAAGGGGTTGCGAAGGGGTATGTGTGTGTCGGGACACAATTTAAATATTGAACCGGAGGTAGAAACAGCTGGTCGTGCTGACGTTGTAACGTACACGTGATCAGGGGAGAATGTTCTTGTGTTTTGACTATGTGATCAGGAAGAGGCAAGATGGCTGCAACAAATGATGGATGAGGTTAAGGGATGTTAGTTTTGTGCTGAGGACTGCAGCAACCCGGAGGAGGCTGTTGAGTCTGCCAAATGTAGTTAAGTATCATTTTTTTTTTTTAATAGTATGTACCACCTCTTTATAAATTAATTTGATAGGACCTGGGTTCAAATCCCAGTCCGGCCATCCTGATATTGATTTTCTATGGTTTGCCAAAATCATTTCAGGTGAATGCTGAAACAGGTCTTTACTACAGGCCATGGCTCCTGCTTCTCGGAATAAGTAGCTCCATCTCTAATTACCTTGATGTCAATTGGACAATTCCTACCCACTCACCCACCCACCTATCCACCCATTTGAGAATTATTTTAAAAATAGCCTGTATGCCAAGGTTCCTAATTTAAAATTGAATGAACCAAAGATTTCATTTATTTCTATCTTTCTGCAACTCATAATTAATGTTATTAGTGTGAATCAAATTTATTAATTAAATTAAAGTTTTAAATGTGATGACTTTTTAAATCTCTTTTATGTTGTTTCAAGAATATAATTCTTCTTTTGGTTATAGTCCTTTGGAGTTGTAGTTTGGATGCGGGCTCCATACTTGATCCCCATGTATTACTGTATTTGAAAAGTAATGTATATTCAATATATTTGGTTAAAGTATACTGGGAATGTGACTTTTTAATCTGGTTTATGAATTTTTGAATTTTTTAGTAGTCTTGTACTCCTCTCCCCAATGTTCTCAGAAAAAGTGGTGGCTGGTGCTATGTATCCTTTGAGTGGTTTGCTGTGGCTTTTTAAGTGAGCATTTCTCTCTCGAAGATACATAGTGGTGCAGGTGTTGAGCACCTGTTACAAGGTATAGAATAGAGGTTTTGTAGTTTGAGGTTAAAATTAAGTTGGTTTAAGTTAATTGAAGTTGTTTGTGTTTATTTATTTGTTTATTTTTGTGTGCAAATATTGTTTGGTCTATTTTAATTATTGGTAATGCATGTATTGATTTACCAATCAAGATAATTGCAAAATGGGGATTTACATGTAGCAGGAAATCTTTCCAAAGTGCAAGCTACACTATATACAAAATAAACAAGATACACATTTGGAGGTTGTGATAGAAGTAGGAAAAGTATTGGATAGTGGATTCTGATAATATATTTACTTCAGTAGGTGAGCTTGCAAAATAATATGATAGGTCTCATTTGACATTAGAAAATTCAAAGGCATGGAAAAATTATTGAGGATGTATCAGAGTACATCAAAAGTTTTAAACATGTAGCAGCGGTCAGTCGGTGGAATGACTGATGTTGTCTGACATTTTGACAGAGCTTTATGCAAGATGTAGTAGCTCATTGGTATAATAGATTAGGAGCCCAGTTGCAAGGGATCAGTAATTCTGATAGTTTAGTGATAGTTTAGTGGTAGTTTTGAATAGCAGGCTTTGCAAGTGCCTGTGAAGCTGAAGATATTGAAATGAGTTTAAGGCTTAGAGTACATGGAGAACAGAAAACTGCCAAAAAGTTTGCCTGTGATGTGATGTGATGTGTAAGCGTGATGCTGACATGTTGCAGGAAAATAAAATTAGATACATACTGAGAGGTCTCAGGTCTAATATCGTAGAAAAGGTTGTGCTGCTGGAGAATGCCACAGAGCAATGTGCTAAAGTGGCACAAGTAACAAATCTACAAGGAGCATTAGGCTCGAGTGAAGAACAACAGTTTCTAAAGATTATAGAACAATTAGGTCAGCCAATGGAGGCAATGATGGGACATTAAAATTAGAAAGTAACATGTAAATGTCTCTCAACATATAAGTAGGTACATTTGAATCTTCTAAACAAAATCAGAAACAGAATGTAAATTTTGCCAGTAATTCTTTTTAGACCTCAGAGGACTGCAGTTGGGATGTATATCTGCTTTAGCTGTAGTAAGGCGAGCCATATCAAGCTATATTGTAGGCAGAATTCAGTATCAGAAAATAAGTCTGATGGTCAAAACTGGGAAAGGAATATAAACAGAGCATGCAAGAGTATATGCTTAATGAAATTTTAATAAGGTATCTTTCATTGAACTGTGATATCATCAGCACTCCGAAAAATACTTTTAACGCAGCAATAAACATAATAATCGATAGTGGAGCTGTAGAATTATTGGTGGATGATAAGTTAGTTCCTCAAAAATGTTGGCTTGAGGCATCAAGGATGTTTGCAGAATTAGTAGGATAAATCTACTAACACAAATTTGAGATTTAAAATTTAAAAAAATTTGTGTAGTCTACCTATTCAATAGACATAGGTAGTCCTACTTAACAGAATTATTCTTGGATGTGATTTCCTGCAGAAATATTGTGCATATATCTTTTTGCTTACCCAAAAATGGACTCAAACCAGTGCTTCAGGAAGCAGACAGGATAAATATTGAACTTCCTTAGAAAGTTGAAAATTAGACAAAAATCAAAGTTGAGTGTAAGGAGAATCCTTTACCTCGAAAGATCTGTAGTGATGAGGTTGATATAAGTCTGACAGTTAAAGAACATGGTTAGCACCACAGCTGAACTGCTTGATTGAAATTGAATATGAGGCCCAATAATTGTATAAAATGTTTATGTTTGAGCCTTTTTAGATAATTTATGATGAGCACTCAGTTTTGACTTCGTAGTTAATTGTATGTAGGAGAACATAAATTATGGATTACCAGTACAGTCAGTCATGAGGTGATTTTGCATCAGAACAAGAAACTTAGTTCTTAGTTAAAATTTTATTATGTTAATACAAATGATAGAGCAGAATTTAATGCAGTGTGTCAGGCTAGTGAAATAAATGATTCAGATGAATGTAAACTTGACAGAAAATTAAATTGTGGGGCCCATTGTACAAATACACAATTGTTTTTCTCAGCAGTGTTATGTATCACCTTCACAATGCAAACTTGAGCACCCATAGGTACTCTTGTTATCACACAAGGATGGCACATAATGGAAGGTGGGATCTAGATTCCTGTGTTGACTAGTGTTTACTACTGATATAAAAAAATATGGGCATGCTCTTGTTTTACTTATTACATAAAAATAATAAGTAATAGGTGTACAGTCATGGTGCAGCTCAAATTTTTACCAATCACAACATTATAGTTATAAAATTATATATTATCCATGGGCGATTATTGAGGAAGTAAAGAAATAAAAAATCTTGTTTTTTTAACAACTGTTCTAAAAATCATTTGTCACCACAATATGTAGAGAAAGAGAGATGTGTGTGTGTGTGTGCATATGTGCGTGCATGTGGGTGGGTGAGTGTGTGTGTAGGTGCATGCACGTGTGTGGTTGGTTTGGGGATGCATGTGTGTATGTATGTATATATATATATATATATATATATATATATATATATATATATATATATATATATATATATATATATATATATATATATATATGCCCATGAATGCTTCATTTAAAAAGGAACATTACTTTATTTTTACTTTAATACTTTGTATTTACTTTTAATTAAGTTGAAAACAAAAATATTTCTGTAGTTTAACTGTTCAAATAATTACAAAAAAATCAACTGATGTCGTGTTAGACAGAAAGTTGGGATTACTCCTGAGCACATGTAGCAGGCAAAATAATTTTAGAGGTTACTTGATTCGAGATTCAGAAATGACTGCGGTGCGGGCCGAAAGAAGTGGACTCATGGTGAAAATGACCATGCCACATTTGGGTGTACGGCTCACATCACATCAAGGATGAAATGGCTGGCCACAAGATGTTGCGCCACCCTCAGTCACACAAACCGTATATCAGTGATCATAAAGATCTTAGCAACATATAATTCGCCAGACTGAAGGGGACCAAATCAAGGAGTGGATCTAGTTGTGCATGTTTTGTGAACAAGGTTATACACCAGGGCTGAGTCTGAAAATTGTCCTTTAAGTAATCAACAGTTAAACATCAGCCATCATAAAAAAACTACTAAGACTGTGTACCATGTGTGAGGTTCAAAGGGAGAATAAACCAATATTAAACTAGTCCAAAAAATTGGTTTGACTTCCAATATTATTTTGTTTGCTGATATAGATCTCATACATGAGCATTGAAAGTAATATATTTGATAACAAGCATTTTGAATAATTTTACGAAAAATAAACAGTAAGATTAACAATTATTCATAATATTTAAATTATTTTTTTAAAATGTGAGTTGCACTTCATGGTTAAATTATATATCCAATAAAAATTACATGGTGAAATCTACATAACAAAAAAAATTATTTCACATATTGCACAATTGCTTATCTAGTCTGGCTGGGTAATGGTCACTGGGTATAAGTTATAAGTTCATGATGAAGAAGTTTGAAGTTGAAAAATTATTAATTGCATGCAGGCTTTCCTGGCTAAATTGGTGCTGCCACGGGCCAGCTCCACAGCAATTAGGTTGAAGTCCAATCAGCTACATGTCAGTTTTTCCAACACGCAGAGACTGCTTGAAGTCAGTTAAGTCAATGTGGCTGGAAAGTTGATCTAGACCGTGTACTGCACTATAAATCAGAATATCACCAACAGGTTATAATTTTCCAGCATAAAAATACATTAAAACATCACCGGATAATACATGAATGACATTAAACGTAACAACGGTGGTATTATATCTTTCGTCACCACGTCAATAAAAGTTTTCAGCAGTGCTTAGAAAATTATACATAAACTACATTCTGATAATCATGTGAAAGGGAAAAGGATAACGTCAGTACCATAGAACAATACAGAGAAACAGATAAATCCAAAGAGTAGTGGTTCGACAGGATAACTGTTCCTCGTTGCCACAATTACAATTAAATTGGCCAGTGATTTTTATTGTTATACATTTAAATTTTGGTTTGTGATATTTTATGTTGCAAACCTAACAGTAAATAATAATTATGTTAATGAAAAAAATAACATATCACAAGTGATGCTATCTTAACTCACTTAGTTGAATACAAAAAATGAGAAATTCAACACATTCATTTTAATTACTTCTATTTGGTGTTGACAACCAGCAGTGATTTGTACCAAAAAACTTAAGTGAACCTTTTATATAAAACAGTAAATCACATAAATAAATACATTACTCTTTAACAATTTATAAAAATTATGACAAAAGAAATATTAAATACCATTATTTTATATAAATTTCAAATTTAAGTTTGAGCATAAAAAAATAGTTTGCCAGCAGATAATTAACCACAGAAAAAATTAAGGACAACAAGACTTGGCCAACAAAACAAACTTTTACCTTAATAAGGGTAAAGACAAAAGTAAAAGCACAAGCAAAATGCTTAACAGTGCCACAGAATGGCACACGCTCCTCCCCTCAAACCAGACTATGGCTGGTCAATGGTCACTTCCAAAATTATCCCGTAGTTTCTTGTGGAGCAGGAGGTAGAGTAACCATAAAGGTTCCTTTGGGCAGGGAAGGTGAAGATGTTGGTTGTGGTGAGGAAGGGTTTGGAAAAGACCAGAATTTAAGCCATAACCAAAAACAAAAGGCTAGGCAAAGGGTAGTAATACTGAAAGAAACCACAATGGATACTAGGTTCAGGTCAGGGGTACTTGGCAGGGCATGTACTGGATGGAGAAGTGAATTATATCATTGAAGTTGGTACCATGTTGTTGGGATGCCAACAATTCCTTAACCAAGGAGCCATTTAAAGTGAAGTTGGGAAATTTAGAAAAGAGAAGAGATGTAAGGTTAGGTGCAAGTTTTGTAATATAAATTATAGGTAGGGTAAGGTTAGTGTGCATGGCTGAACTAATAGAACCAAAGGTTTTGAAGTGAGAACTTACTAATTCACAATGAGTAGCATAACCTAGATATCCACTCCCATAGAGGGAGAGAATGCGCATGCGTGGTATCAGTAGTAGATCTTCAGAGAAGGGCAATTTTGAGAGGGAATTTAGTGGCAAAAAAAAAAAAATCAAGGTTGACAATGAATTTGTTACAAAAATCCAGATAAGGTCTGGCAGAGAAAAGGTTGAATTTGCAGCTATCAACATTACTGTCAAAAATGGGGAAATAGGAGGACAGAGGGCGATGTCATGATTTTGACACCTAGTTAAAGCATTATGATTTAGTGAAGCAAATAATTTTCTGTTCAGGCTAACAACAAGGAATTAATTCACAGATAACACATAATACTGGTTCGAATTTCCAACCGGAAAGGGCAAGGGGACAGCATGGTATCTTTGAAAGAGGCAATTCTTATTGGCTAATGGAACTTCCACAATAACATTTAAAGATGTATTGTAAAATTAAAGTTTGCACTGAACTATGCCCTTAAAACATACAAATTATCAGGAGTTGCAGGAGATATTATGTATATAGTTACAGCAATTAGTTGTTGGACCTCATTCAGAATGTTAATAAGACATTGGTTTCAATAAAGTAGAGCTCAAAGTACTGTGTGAACACTGGTTTCTATTGCGCGTTTCAGATAAAAAATTTCCAATCTAGCATTCGACACAGCTTCAGTAACATTGTATTAAGGTCAACATGAAAACTGACTAACAACGTTCGGTCAAACATTTCTTGTAAAGTTTTGTTAGTGGCCACATAGAAATCATTATAATGTTTAAAGTAGTGGGTTGCCAGCACTTGAATGCTCTTGGTGTTATTCAAAATTCAATCTGCCATATTTTGCAGTAGAATTATGTGATCAGCTAAATTGACAGAAATTTTATCTTGATTGTTGGGAGAGAATTTAGTCGCTTTTCTAAAAAAAGAAGGATCTTGGCTGTTGAGGGTGCCAAACGTAGTTTTCAAAATTTTTCCTCCAAAATCAAAAATACCATGTTTTGTTTGGGATCCTGAGGCAAGAGAGAGGTTAGGACAGAAATTTCAGACTTGAACACCATATAATTTTTCTTTCAATTGAGCTACTACAAACTGGAAATTCTGATCAAAACTAGAATTCTGACTCAAATCCCGCATTTCCTTTTCTTGGAAGATAATAATAGTACAAAGAATTTCCTCTAGTTCAACAGATTCCATTTGTAGTCCTAGAAGTTCAAAATCCAGTATGATAGAGTAGTAGCTGTTAGTGAATCATCTTCCTTTTCAAATACTATACCGGAATTGAGTGTTTTAACCGTTACAGATGACTCAGGCAGCAGGCAGCAAGGAACGATTACAACCAGGTACAGTACCACCACATGATTCAAGGCAGTGAACAGCAACACAGAAAATCAGGACAGTTTCACACAGGAACTGACATGCACTGAAACAGAAATATAAGGGGAAATACCAACAGCAGGGGATTCTATTCAATATCTGAGTTCCCAAATTGATAAACTGAAATATTGCATAAATTATAAAAATTATAAGTCAACCAAATTAAATTCACCAGATTCCTGTTACAACCGTAGCTCTACAAACTATAGGCTGTTCACGGTAAAGTGAGCACTTTTCCAGGCCTTTCCACTAATAAATATATCTTATTGCAGCATCAGGCTTTAAATTTTGAGGGTGGTTTTATTTTGAGGCTGTGTTTATTGTTCACATTGCAATGTTTATATTAAAAAGCAGCAAGAAGAGGGAAATTGGATGAAAGGAAAAATTTAGAAGGGCCTTAAAAAGGCTCACTTTACCATGAAAATCCTATAATAAACTAATGGCAAAAACACAATTTGAATAAACTTTTAAACATAGTGACAATGTGATCAAAACTAATCCTGGGACAGACACAGTAAAAGAAAGACAGGGCTAAACAGAATACACAGTCAGAATCTGCAGCTTCTAACACTGTGGACATTAATAAATGAGGAAATAGCCCTAGAATAAAAAGGTTTTAGTTGAGAAATATGCACTCACGTTATATATGCTCCTGTTTTATGGTCAGCCAAGCTAGCTGTAACAGGTGTTAAAAAGCTTTGGATCTGATAGGGACCAGACCAACAAAATAGTAATTTGGCCATACGTTTGTCCACTGCCCTACCAATGGGGTGAGTTTTTAAGAGAATTAATTCTCCAGTTCTAAAAGGGCTAGGTTTCCGTTTTTTTTTATTTTTTATTTTAAACGGCTTCGCTCGTGGGACCATTTAGGATTTTTGAGGGCTGCCGTCCAGATTCCTCGGATGTCTGTGACATCATCAGGGAGAAGATCACTCAACTGCCACAAGTTGGAGAGAGGACGATTTGGCATGTAAGTGAACATCAAACTGAAAGCTGTAGATATATATGTGCCTCATGTCAAGTGTAATTGAATGCCAGTTGTAACCAGGGTAGATTCTTGTCCCAATTGGTTTGATCCTTTGCACAGAAAGCAATAAATGCCAAATGAAGGTTTCTGTTAAAATGCTCTGCACACGAAGGTGGAAAATTATATGGAGACAAAGTGATGTGTTTGATCCCATAGGAGAAACTCATGTGTCTAGGTCTTGGAAATAAACTGAGAGCCACTCTGATACAATAATAGAAGGCAAGCAAAAATTTTGAAATATGCACAGTTGAAGTGCATATACTGTAGAAAATGAATCAACTTTCCTCATGGGAATTAACCACACAAATTTTGAAAAAGCATCACTATATACCAAAAGCATGTTATGACCAGATTTACTCCTAGGGAGTGGACCTACAAAATCAATAACTAACTTTTGCATGGGCCTTTCAGCTACTTCTGAGGACAAAAAATCTAAATGTGTATTTTGTTTAGGCTTACTCATGGCACATAACTGACAGGTCTTCACTCAGTCAGCAATATCATCATTCATTCCTTTTCATGTAAAATAATAATTTTCAAAATGCCAAGGTGTGCTCCAATAGGTGAAGAGGGGAGGTATGCAAAAACCATATCATGTAAATCAACTGTCACAACACGTTTCCTGTTGTTTGTTTTACAATACAAGACACTCTTGGTCAGTGAATAAGGCTTTTGTTCAACTCCAGACTTAATATTTTGAATAATAGTGGTTAACTCTGGGTCCTCATTCTGATCCTGAATATTTTTTGAATGCTATAGAAAAGTCAATTAAAACATTGCAATAAGGTAAGTTTTCAGGTGTTACAGAAGAATTAGAACCCTCTAACATTCTTGAAAGAGTATCAGCTACAACATTTTGGGTACCTTTGATATTCTGTACTTTGAATTTTAAAGAAGGAATACGCATGACCCAATGGCCAATTTTTCTTAGTTGTCTTGGATGTGCCAAAAGCCAAGACAACGCCTGATTATCAGTTTCTAAAAGGAATGTTCAAGGTACTGGCAAATCATTTCAATGCCAAAAACCAAAGCGAAGAACTCTAGCTTGTAGATCGTAGACAATTCTCGCTCTTGAGGAGTCAGCGTACATGATGCAAATGCTATGGGCTGTGGAGCACCGTCGACTTCGGGGGGAGAACTGCCCCCACAGCTAGACTAGAGGCATCAGTTTGTGCAGAGTACAAGTGGATTGATAATATCTTGTTTTAATGTTTCAAAAGAATTTTGTTGTTCTGGACCCCACTCGAATTTCACACTTTTTATGCAACTTATTTAAGGGAGCAGCCTTTTAAGCAAGATGTATAAATTTTCCAAAAAAATTTAACGAGTCCTACAAAGTAGGCTATGCCCTTAGCATCTTGTGGAGGTGGAACATTTCTAATAGTCTGTGTTCTGTCCGGATCTATGGTAATGCCTTGTGAAGAGATTTTATATCCGAGTAATGATATTTCCTGAACTACGAATTAGACTAATTGGGTAAGAACCTCTTTCAGGTGTCTTGACATGTTGATCAAAGTCCTCGGAGTACACAACTAAATTGTTTAAATACTTTTACACATATTTGAATTTAATGTCATGGAATATTTGATCGAAAAGTCTGGTAAGGGTTTGGGCACCAGTGGCGAGGCCAAAAGGGACGTGGGTGAATTTGTAAAGGTTCCAAGGAACACAGAAACTAGTGATTGTTATCATTTGTGAAATATATCTGATGATAGGCCACATTGAAGTCAATGGTTGTGGAACATTTTGACTTACCAAACCTGTTACAGGCAGAATGGAGGCCAGGCAATGGTACAGATTCATTTTCCATTTTTTGGTTAAGCTTCCGATAGTCAACTTCCATTCTTTGTTTTCCATTAGGCTTTAGAACCAAAAATGCTGGACTATGATGAGATGTGGATTGTTCAATAACACCTTTGTGAAGGTCCTAATCGATAGGGATGAGTTTTAACTGGTTCTGTATCTAATAATTTGATCTCATACTCAAGCAATTTGGTTAATCCCAGTTCTCAGGTAAGCCCATTAGGAAACTGACTACAAAGGTCCTGAATAACTGCATGTTTCTTTTCATTCAGATGACCTAAAGGACTTGCAGATGGGTCTAGATTTAACAACACTTATGTCAGCATTCATTTGTTGGTTGTAATCAACAAATAAAATGTTAACATGATTACCACGGATATCAAGAATAAGACCAGACTTTCTCATGAAGTCAGCACCTAGTATATAATTTTGACTTAAGTTTTCTGCTACTAGGCATTTAATTACCCAAGTGAAATTAGAAATACATAATTTGACAGTTGCAGTGCACGATGTAGGTAAGGGATCATTAGATGGAGTGTAACACTGAAAGTGATAAATCTGAACAGATTTCATCGGGTTAAATTTTGGAGTTGTTTTGAATAATTTGCCAGAAATAATGGTCCGCGCTGAACCAGAGTCAGCAAGCGTGTTAACCTGAAGAGAGCCCAAGGTAACTTCAATTTGTGGGGTACTAGACCTTTGGTACCTTACAAGGTTGGGAAAATGCACACGAGAGACACTAGTTTCAGTCTTAGGTAATTTAAGAGGCCCAAACAGACGTTGGAACAGATGAAAATGATTTACAGCTTGTAATATGTGAGCATTTACCTAAGAGTTGGCTAATTTACCCTTACCACGAGAACTGGTGCTCACTTCCCGGTCTCGCGCATATTGTTTTTTAACTTGTAACATTAAGGAGCAATATGCCTTACCTTATTACAGTAGTGGCAATTTGGACGCCTAGGTTGTTGTTTTTGGTCATTGGCTGCCTGGTCAGAATTTGTCTGATCCTTCACAGCTGTTGAAGATTCACTATTGACAGCATTTGACTCAGATTTATCGCGACCTTTCTTATGATGTCCATGTGAAAAAACTTTAAAGTTTAACGTTTCCTTCTTTTGATCTACATAGTGAATGTTCTATGAATGTATGCACATTCTGTCAAGCTCAGAAAAACTGGTGGGTTTAGTGTGGAACATAAGGCATGAGCACTCCTGGGGAGTGAGACCTTTGAAAATGTTGTCCACCACTTCACTTTCAAATGCACCAAGTCTGAGAATAACCGTTGCCTCTTTAATGCTGCTCAAATAGATGGAGAGTGGTTCGTTAGGATTTTGCAAACAATTACACTGCTTTAAATGTAGCTCCGTTAAAAGCCTAGATCCTAATTGTAAGCATCAAATATGATGGCTTGAGCAATAGATATGTGTGTCCTCTCACTTAGTGGGCCATAGGTTAAAGGGTATATCTCTTCCAACAACTGAGTTTCAGGTACTATTTTATTTCCAAAAACTCTAGAAACTTTGGGACATGCTGTCCATCAGTACTACTAAAATCCTTTAATGTTCTTTCTAAGGGATGAGGAATTTTACCAAAGACTGTAGAATGTGTTTGGGAAACACTTGGGAGATCAGAGGATGTCCTGCACACGGGAGGCACAAACATGGCACGAGTGTTCGTAGGAGTAGAATGTGCAGTAGTGAAAATACTACTACTAACAAATGATGGAGAGATAGTGGTAGGACTGTCGAGTTCCAGCAGTACCTGAAGGGTTGCCACCTATGTTAGGCATAGTGGGGACAGATTGGAAATGTTGCATCTCAGTTGTATTTGTTTCCCCAAGTGTAAAGTTACACAGTTACTCAGCGGTATGAGCGATGTCATCTATCGGTTCGTGGTTGTGGCCACTCAACTGCTCTCATCTTGATTTATCACTTCACATAGAGAGGCTATCTGGGAAGTAACATTTTTGAATGAATTTATTTGTATGTTATAGAGTTCTTTTTCATGAGCATTTAAAAGATTATTGGTACACCTTTCAAGTTGTACCAAACTGTTTCATAACTGACGTAAAGACTGAAGAGAAGAAGCATCTTCTAAGTCATTAATAAGTTCAATGAGAACGAGTAATTTAGTGGTGCAGGTCTCATACTCAAATTTCACTTCTATGTCAGCAAGATTATCAGCATTAGGTAAGATATTTGCCTCAAGGGCACTACGCAGAGAAATGCACAATGATGTGACATTAAAGTCAGCAGGTTTGATACCCCGTAAACACAGTTCATACAACAATTCCTCCTTTAGGAGATACTCGGGGATAATAAAAACAGGCATTTTTTTTGCACAACACACAAAGTTAAAAAAGAAATTACGCACACAAAACACAACTTAACATAGAATAAAAACTACGTCAACACCATCACAACCATGCTTGGTATGAGGGAAAAAAAGTTACAGGCACGAAAGCATGTAAACAAAACACACACAAGATCCAACGATGCTCTGGTACCGGATATGTTGCGCAACTCTCAGCCACACAAACCATATATTGGTGATATTAAAGATCTTGGCAACATATAATTCACCAGATTGAAGGTGACCAATGCAAGGTGTGGATCTAGTTATGCATGTTCGTGTTTTGTGAACAAGGTTATACACTAGGGCCGAGTCTGGAAGTTATTCTTAAATTATTCAACAGTTAACCACCAGTGATCATAAAAATACTACTAAGACTATATGCCAATCATGAGTTTGAAAGGGAGATAAAAAATATTAAATAAGGATTTTAAAAATTTTCTTTGACATTCAATATAATTTTCATTTGCTGATATAGATCTTATACAAATAGATGAGTATTGAATATAATATTTTTAATAAAAAGCATTTTCAATAAATTGACAAAAACAGAACAGGATTAAAAATTCATAATATTTAAATTTGTTTATTCTTTATTGAATCGGGAGGTGCATCTTCTGGTTCAATTATAATCTAATAAAAATTGCATGATGAAGACATTTACATAGCCAAAAAAAATTATTTCACATCCTATTACAACATTTTTTATGTAGGCTGTAACATTCGCTGGGTAGATAATACCCCAACTCTTATGAAGTTATAAGTTAATGATGAAGAATTTCGTAGTCGAAAAATTATTTATAACATGCAGGCTTTCCTGATTAAATAGGTCCTGCTGCAAGCTAGCTCCACAGCCATCAGATTGAAATCCAGTCAGCTACATGTCAGTTTTTCCAACACGTGGAGACTGCTTGAAGTCAGCTAAGTCAACATGGCTGGAAAGTTGGTCTGGTCCGTGTACCGCACTATAAATCAAAATATCACCAATAGGTTATAACTTTCCAACATAAAAATACATTAAAACATCACCAGGTAATTCATTAATGACATTAAACTTACCAACGCCGGTCTGAGATGTTTCATCACCACATCAATAAAAGTTTTTCAGCAGTGCTTAGAAAATTAGACGTCAACTACATTGTGAAAGGGAAAAGAATCGTGTAAGCTCTGCGGAGCAACACACACAAACAGATAAATTCATAGATTAGTGGTTTAATAGAATAACCATTACTTGTGGTCACAGTTACAAGTAAATAGGCCAGTGGTTTTCATTGTTATACATTTTGATTTTGGTTTGTGATATTTTATGTTGCAGACTAAATAGTAGATAATTGTATTAATAAAAATAAATAATGTATTATATCACAAGTGCTGCTATCTTAACTGAGTTCAGTACAAAAATGAGAAATTCAACACACACATTTGAAATACATCTATCTGGAGTTGACAACCAGCAGTGATTTGCAACATGAAAACTTAAATGAACCTTTTATATAAAACAGTAAATTACATATATAAACACATTACTTTTTAACAATTTATAAAAATTATAACAAAATAAATATTAAATAACATTCATTTTATATAAATATCAAATTTAAGTTTGAGCATAAAAAAGAAATAATTTGCCAGCAGATAATTAACTGTAAAAAAAAAATTAAGGACAAGACTTTGCCTACAAAACAAATTTTTACCAGAATACTGGCAAAGACAAAAAAGAAGCAGCATAAGCAAAATGCTTACGGTGTCACACAATGGCACAAAGATTAAGCCACCATGCTGCAAACCATTTAACAAATGCAAAATAATAAAGCTTGAAAATGACTATCACAAAACTAATGTGACTACTTTGCAAAATAAAATATCCGCAAACTAACTTACCCAAAACAGCGGATAAAAACTACTTCATCACATGATGATTGAAGGATACCAAAAATGAGCAAAAGTCGACTACATGCTGCATGCTGTATGGCCGGAAAAAAAAGAAGGAAGTTACCTGAGCGGAAACATATATATATATATAAAGGTATTCTCTGGACTTTGTAATCTGGACTAATCGATACATAAATAAAAAGTCAAGAAAGACATATAACAATTCACAAATGAAGTTTTCCATTTAGATAAATGGAAATTAAGAGTTTACACAATATTGTGAATGTAAACAATTACTAGACATAAAGAAAAATATTGTTTTTAAAACAAGAAACATAAAATAAAATAAACGGATAAATATTAAAACATTACAAAATTTTCAGATGATAAAGTTTGTTTTACAATTTCAAAATGAATAAACAAAAATATTAAGCAGAGCTAGAACACGTTCCAATATAATTTTTTTTTGGTGAAAAACCAAATAAACAAGAAAAGAATTAACAGAATTACATAGTGACATGAAATAAGTGCCAACACAACTATCACACACTCCGTCCTGAAACCAGGACACATGTCCACAAAGGTGTGGCAAGAGCAGTAGTTGCAAAATGCAAACATTCCAGCAAAAATCCACATAAAACACATCACCATGACAAACTTACAATACAAGGAGGACATGCCACTGGAAACAACTGACAAAGTGATTACAACTGAACATTATTGATTAGAGGGCTGATTAGGTGGAGAAGATTGCATAATTGTATAAAATGTTGTTTTCATCTAAAAGATGATAGAAAATATGATGCAAAACACTGCAACTGAAGATAGACTAATAGATATAAAAATTAATGTGTTAGTGAGTTGGAGTACGATGGGGATGGAGAAATCTCATAACATCACAGAATTTAGTGCCATGGGGCTGGGAAGCATGATAGGAATTATGTTCGTTAATGAGGGAATCATTAGGATAAAGATTAGGTAATTTGGAAAGTTGCAAGGATGTAATATTGTAAATAAGTTTTAGAAAATTGAGTATAGGTAACGACTGATTAAAATGAATGGCAGAGTTGACTTGGCCAAAAGTCTTAAAACATGGGCTGACGATGTCGAAATGTGAAGCATTGCTGATAAAACCACTTCCAGACAATGAGAGTATGAAGGGAGGTTGTGACTCCAAGGCAGTCCTACATAAAACCACTTCCAGACAATGAGAGTATATAGGGAGGTTGTGACTCCAAGGCAGTCCTACATAAAACCACTTCCAGACAATGTGAGTGTGAAGGGAGGTTGTGACTCCAAGGCAGTCCTACATAAAACCACTTCCAGACAATGTGAGTGTGAAGGGAGGTTGTGACTCCAAGGCAGTCCTACATAAAACACTTCCAGACAATGAGAGTATGAAGGGAGGTTGTGACTCCAAGGCAGTCCTACATAAAACCACTTCCAGACAATGAGAGTATATAGGGAGGTTGTGACTCCAAGGCAGTCCTACATAAAACACTTCCAGACAATGAGAGTATGAAGGGAGGTTGTGACTCCAAGGCAGTCCTACATAAAACCACTTCCAGACAATGAGAGTATATAGGGAGGTTGTGACTCCAAGGCAGTCCTACATAAAAATGTTATATCAACGGGAAATTTTGTCGCAAACAGCCAAAGAGGGTGAGTATTTTGAGAAAGGATAACTTTAGAGATAAAAAGGATTTTTGCAGAAGTCAAGGTGAGGTACCAGAGAATAAATTAAATTCACAACTATTTACATGTGCATCAAAAAATGTAAAGTCAGATTGGCAAATGCTAATACCATAAGTTTTACATTGAGACAAAAATTTAGCTGGAATGGTAGCAAAAATCTTTCTGTGTAAGCTGACAATAAGAAAGTTGGAAACTTTGAATAACATACCTGTTTATGTACTTGCATGGACATGTCTCAATGGCAAGTTTCAAATCAAGCAATTCTAGCCTTGTGCTAGATAAAGCTTCACTGACCCTCAATAGCATAGTACTAAGATCTAGCTTAAAACCAAGAATTACAATTTATACCCACAGTTCATGAGTAGTTGGATTTCTACACTGAATACAAAATGTTAAAATTGTTCAACTAGAATTATCACCAAATTAACAGGACACATAACACAAGAATTTTCCATAATACACACACACGCATGCATGCATGCACGTATGCACACGCGTGCACACACAAAATATATATATCTCCAAGAATCAACTTAAGTTAGTATCATAAATTTTTTTTTAAAAGGTGAGCTCACAAAATGACATGGATCCTAAAATTACTTGTCTCAGTGGGTGATCAGTCCATAAGCAAGACGAAGTTAGGATCTAACAAGTAACAAATGTTACTGAATTATTTTGAGGGAGAAATGAATTGTGTGGTTGTATAACCAAATAAACAAGTGCACAGTCAGGGTCTGCAGCTTTTTTACAGTGCAAAAATAAAATTGTTTTGTTTGCATAAAATCTTTTCAAATGAGAGCTATGAGCTCTTGTATTAAATGCTCCTGAACTGGGATCAGCCAAAGTGGCAGTGACTGGCGTAAAAAAAATGTTGGCTTTGATATATGGGCTCGACCAATGGTAAGAAATTTTTGTCATTTTATTTTCAACTGGTCTACTGACAGAGTGAGCTTTGCACAGAACAAGATCATCTACATGAAATGGATTGTCAATGCAACCTTGGTTATACTTGGCACTGCTCTTGAAATGAACACACCTTGAGTGAAAGGGTAAATGACTTTAAGCAATTGTGCATCGGTCACTATATTACTCAGATGGATTTAGACAATCACTTCCAAAAACTTTAAAAATTTTGTAACATTAAGATTATCAGTAGCAGGAAAGTTGTGCAGCATGTTCTCAAGTGGGTGTGTGGTTTTGCCAAAAACAGTTGAATATGTGTGTGATACTGAAGTTGAGATGTGTACAGGTGCACTGAAAACAGTGGGTGGATGGAAGGATTATGAGCTTTGGACAGGTGACGCAGTGTTGAGGGCAATGGATGGAAGGATTATGAGCTTTGGACAGGTGACGCAGTGTTGAGGGCAATGGATGGAAGGGTGGTTGAAGCAAGTGTGAAAATGGGTGGGTTGATAACTAGGTTAATAGAAATGGGTTGGGTGATGGCTAGAACATGATGAGATGGTGGACTAACATTAATACTAGCAAACTGTTGGGTGACAGAGGTGATGGAGGTAGTGGGCAAATCCTCATTTCTGTGATCAATAACACTGATGGAGACAGACTTCAAATCAGAAACTGCTTCAAAGAGGAACTGTGTCTGAGACACAATGTTCTCAAGTGATTAAACTGACCATCAGACAGTGGCTCAGCAAACCTGGTCAAAGAATTCTGAGCATGTCGTTTAAGATTTGCTATAAATGGTTTTTTAACCAGAGGTGTAAGTAAGATGTATCATCTTCACTTAGATTATCAAATAACTGTTGTAAAGAAATTATCGTAGTAGTGCAGGTACGATACTCTGCATCAATATTGGACAAGTTCTCCAAACAAAGTGAGACATTTGAATTTAAAGCAGCATGCAACGCGCTTCTAAATGCTGCTTGTACACCTCAGATGGTGTACTCATACTGACATTCATCCTTTAAAAGAGTTTTGGCACAATATAAAATGTCATGGCACAGGTATCTCACCAACACCATTTGTGCATGCCCAAGGCTCAAAGGGACACATGTAACAAGCATGCACAGTTAAAAAAACTGCAATCTACAAATACCACATGTTGTGTAGCATCTTCGTGATGCAAACTTGAGCATCCATAGGTACTCTCATTATCACACAAGGATGGCACATAAATGGCAGGTGGGATCTAGACTCCTGTGTAGACTAGTATTTACTAATGAAGCAAAATATATGGACCTGCTCCTGTTTTACTTATTACATAAAAATAATAAATAAGTAATAGGTACACTAATGGTGTAGCTCAAATTTTTACCAATCACAACATTATAGGCATAAAATTGTATATTACCCATGGGTGATTATTGACGAAGTAAAAAAATAAAAATTCTTGTTTCTGTTGAACAATGTTCTAGAAAACTTTCTTCGCCACAATAACAGAGAACAGAGGTATCTGTCTGTGTGTGTGTGTGTGCGCATGCATGCACGTGTGTGTGTGTGTGTGTGTATATATATATATATATATATATATATATATATATATATATATATATATATATATATATATATATAAAATTTTATAACATGGGTATTTGAATTTTTTTTATTAACTGTGAATATGAATATTATGCAATTTTGCTTTTGATAAATTATAATTTTTTAAAAATATATAGCCATGACTATATTGACAGGTACCGGCGAATGCTTCATTTTAAAAGTAACAGTACTTTATTTTTACTTTTAATACTTTGTATTTACTTTTAATTAAGTTGAAAACAAAAACAATTCTGTAGTTTAACAGTTCAAATAATTACACAAAAATCAACTGATGTCGCATTAGACAGAAAGTTTGGAGCACATGTAGCAGGCAAAATAATTTTAGAGGTTACTTGATTCGAGATTCAGAAATGACTGCGGTGCGGGCCGAAAGAAGTGGACTCGTGGTGAAAATGACCATGCCACGTTTGGGTGTATGGCTCACATCACATCAAGGATGAAATGGCTGGCCACAAGATTAAGTCACCATGCCACGAACTGCTAAACAAATACAAGAAAATAAAGCTTGTAAATGATTGTATTCTCAAAACTAACATGACCACTTCACAAAATATAATACCTGCAAACAAACTTACCAAAAACTACTTCATCACAAGATGATGAAGAATACCAAAAATAAGCAAAAGTAAGTTAACTACATGCTGTATGGTGAGAAAATGAAGAAGAATAATGTTACCGGAGTGGAAACCTGTATGTGTGTGTGTGTCTATATATATATATATATATCTCAAGGTATGCTCCGGACTTTGTAGTCTTGTGCTACTAATCAATACATAAATTGAAAGTCAAGAAATACATATAATAATTCGCAAATGAAATTTTTCATTTTGATAATTGGAAATTAAGAGTTTATACAATATTATGAATGTAAACTATTACTAGACTTAAAGAAATTTTTCTTTGTCAACAAACACAATAAAATAAACAGATAAATATTAAAACAAAATTTTCAGATGATAAAGTTAATTTTACAACTTCAAAATGAATAAACGAAAATATTGTGCAGAACTAGAGCGTGTTCCAATAGTAAAATGAAATATTTGGCAAAACACCAAATAAATAAGAAAATAATTAACAGAATAGAATGATATAATGACATGAAACAAGTGCCAACACAACTGGCACAGTAGGCACACCAAATTGGTTGCACTATCAAGCAAGTTGTGACTTTTGACTCAGGAAATCACCATCCATTCTCAGTCATGCCATGTTTTGTTCCATCTGGTTAAAGAGAAGTGTTACATGACATTGTTAAGGAACATTTGAAATAATATACTCAAACCCTGAAAATCTATTTGGTACTCTCGAATTGCTTTGGTAAGAAAAATTGTGATAAACATTGCTTGTGTGTTGTAAAATTAATGAAGTTCTAAAAACTGGGATTAATACTTGTGTTTAGTGACATTTGCATACATAATTTCTGGACAGGGTAGTGTGATATTTTCACCTTTGGTTTGTTTTATGGGCAAGAACCCTGTTTGCCCTTAGAAGAAGTATGACTATAAATCAGATGGTGGATGAAGAAGACAGTAAGCAACTGAGAGCCAAGCGACAGCAGATCCATATACAGGCCCTGAGGATTCTGAAGACATAACAAGAGAAGAGTAAGCAATGGTATGACCTACATCAGAAGGTGATTCAGTTCCAACCTGGTCAGGAAGCCATTATATTTATTTACTCTGGTGTAGAAAAGAACTTGGCACCCAAATTCTTTTGTTGTTGGAATGGTTTGGCTGTGATGATGAAAAACTATATTGTAACCTATATAAGTTAGAAGACAATAAAGCAACCCCTAGTAGAAATTATCAATATAAAATGTTCAAAACTGTTCTACAGAGCCTTATCTTTGCACTAGACCAAAAAAATTGTTAAAAATAAATAGAAAGCGTGTTTTGATTTATATATTTATTTAATTAGTTACTTGTAACTAAATTTTTTTTTTTTTTTACTTCCCATACCATGTCTTTTTGTTTTACATCGCTGCAAACTGATAACCTCTGAATTTTAGTTGTGTTAAAACAACTTTCATAAACCAAAATCATCTGCTGTAAAATAGTTGGTTATAGGAACAGTCAAGGGTATCCTGACCCAGAGGGCAAGTCCAGAAATGCATGATTGAAATGAGTGTGTGGGTGGCACAAGAAGTCTGTATTACAAAAGAAGTTAAGCCAATTAAATACTGATTGTGAATTAGACTGCTAGTGATGCCTCAACTATCTCCAGTGTATGGACTAGTTCCAAATTGAGAGTTACTTTGTTAGGTAAATTTGTAAATTGGTGTTGTGATGTGACTATTACTAATCAAATTAAGGTATTATTTCCAAATGAACCTCAAATAATCCAGAATGTTGAGGAAATGCATAGATAAAATTCAAATTAATCATGTGACCTTGGCAAACTTTTCAAATCAGGCGATGCTAGTAAATGCAGTCTTATAAGTTGTATTAAGTAAAATTCAGGCTTAACATGTGGTTACTCTGGAATGATTAAAGAAATATCAGTAATACAAGTACAGCTTTTCATGACATAATTGATTACCAAACAGCTAAATGATTTTATGGCCATACGTTTCAAATGGAAAAATAATTTTTGTGTATTTGCACCACAAAATATATTTTCATCTATAATCAGATATTGTTGTCAGAAGCAGAGCCTTACAGGAATGTAAGGCCTTTCAAGATCATTT